>OZ024813.1:135231926-136488926 GCA_964017055.1 Chloromyia formosa
TTGAAGCTAAAATTCAAGCCTCTAGCCTCCGGGGTTTTGGAGAAGGAGCCTTTTCAAAAAGTGCAAGTTTGACCCCTCTAGCTAAATATATTTTTTAATTTTTCGGAGCGAAAAAAAATAAAGAAATAACACAACACTGGATTACTTTTTAATAACACTTTTTTATTAAGCACTAAAGTCAACTGCAAGTACTGGTATACAAAAATCAAGATTCTATTTGATTCGAAATCTATCTGCAACTGAACTATGAGCCATGTATACAACGTTTATATTATCTATTCGCGCGTATTCAGCATTTTTCGATAGTGCACATTGGTGCATCCGTAATGAACGTTCTCACGTCTTTCCAGACAGTGGTGTCGCATTTCGGCGACGTTCCCACGTCTTTCAAGACAGTGTCGAGTTGTTTGAAAGTCTCGGATTTTATTTTTGAGGAATTTGATGAAGGCGTATACATAACTTCACCATCCTTTACAAGAGGATTCTCCTGAATCCTACTATCTACGGTTATATTGATTTTAATTTTTCTGTCTTATTCGCAAGTTAATTAATGCTATACAAATTGTAAGTATTATTACATTAATGAAACTAATATTGATGCCAAATGAAACATTTTTATGAACTAGTAGTTCTTTAATTTTCTTATTGTTACTTATATTGTCTATTACAATGTCTTCAAGTGTAAGTTTATCCGAAAATTTAGTTAAGTTTTTATTAGATGGAAAATAAAATCTGTCCTGAATACGCTCTTGGATATTTGAGAAATAATGATCTAATATTTTGATTGAACAATTGTTAAAATGAATTAGGATATTTCCAGATAGAATTAGTTTTCGGTCATTACAATTTTGACTGATATTCAATTGGTTCGCATTTTTAATTATAATCGTTTCAGTATCTAATTCCATTATTTCAGTATTTGTATTTTTGAATAATTTACAATTTTCTCGGTAGATACAATGTGTGCTTAAAGCAAGTTCGTTTAAACTTTTAAAATTTTCATATTTGTATACGGTATCATTTAAAACAAAGACAATTTCTTTAGGATAGTCTATTTCCTTAAACTCTAAATTTGGTACAGGAATAATATTGTCGAAAGCTGTAAATTTATTTATTTGATTACTTCAGTAAAACAAATGTCGAGAATTAATAATTAATAGATAAAGATAAATTAAATCATGAATGGAACTGGCCATCAACTATTTCTAAAATCATTTTTCTTCTAAAATAGGGCATATTAGCCTGAGAAAATGTTAAATTGCAATTTCTGGATATATATTCGGCTGTCATGCAGCTGAATATTCCACAGTCATTTTCGTTGGTTTGTTGTGGTCCGTCCATTACGTTTCGTTTGATGAATGAGTTCGTGTCTAATGGTCGCTTTAGTTTATCTAATGATTCATCTTTAATATAAGCTTCTAGAAGATCTAAAATATCGGGATTCGATACTCCAAAGGAATCATAGTAGGAGATTGATTTATTTTTAAGGTCGATCACTGCTATACACCAATGCACTTGTTTTACGTGAACTGGTATAAGGATTTTGTCATATTCAAATAAATTAACTTTTCGGGTCCATCTGCGAACAGCACTATAACCGTGTTTTGAAAGAATAGGAATAAAAAAGGTATTCATACTGTAAATTTTAGGCAAAATATTAGAATTTTGCTCACTTCTTTCCATAATAAGATTTAAGTAGAAATTTATGATGTTGTCATTAATCCATCTACCATCAGCTAAATGTTTTATTTCTTCACGAGTTATATTTAATTTGTATTTGTTTGTCAAAATTTCGTTGTCAGGTCCTCCATTCACTGCTTTTTCGATTGTGGAATTTTGTTCCTCCGTAAAGTTTCCGTTTACAGAAATGTCCATTTCTGATACTTGGTCAGCATGATTCGGTTTATCGTTGTTTTCAAATTCATGTTTCGATATTTGATCTGTTGGGATCGATTCATCAATTTTTTCCATTTCAAGTTCAAACAAGTCATTCTGACTCATTGCGACATTCGTATTTTTACTATAATCTGCTAATTTTGGTTTACGTTTTATATTCACGGGATGAACATTTTGTAGTTTTGATTTCCGAAATTTCGGCAGGTGTTTTAATCTAGCGGCCTGGTAGTTTTTAATAAATCCCGTCGTCCTTACTTCTTCGTAATCCTCTCTAGTAGCATTTTGTTTTTGTAAATATCTTCCTTTAGCCTTGTTTATATTTTTGTGGATTTTCTGAATGTCAATCTTTTGTGATTGAACTTCTCTAGGTGTACACTTAATTGTAGAATGAAAACGTTCATTATAGTTCATAGCCGCTTTTTGAAGGACTATTCGAGGGGATTCGTTATTGTTATAGTATTTCAATACTCGAAATTTTTCGGCAATTGTACTGTGCAAACGCTCAATATCGGCTAATCCTGTGTGACTATGTGGTTTTGTCAAATGAAGTGTTACCCCTTCGTCTTGGAGAAATTGCTTTACGCGAACACTGTTAAATTCATTCCCACCAATAATTTTTTTTGGTTTGCCAATTTTCGAAAAGTGGTCAACTAACTGTTCGATTATGGTAATGTGGTTCCTATCACTAAGGTAATAGAGGGCAGCGAATTTAGAAAATCTGTCAATTACAGACAGAAAGTTGTGTTTCATTATAGTATAAACATCCATTTGAACTATTTCATTAATTTGAGATGGAGTTTCAGTATGAAGAAATTTAGGTTTAATTGGACGTCTATCATATTTAACGGATTGGCACACTTCGCATTGGCTAATGACTACAGTTATTAGTTCCAGGAGATTCGGAAAATATATTTTATTTTTTATTGAGTTGAACGTTTCTTGAATGCCTGAATGTAGGCTCTCTTTGACATGATACAAGGAAATTTGTTTAATGGCTTCCGCTTCTGATTCCATATCTCTAGCCTTATAAGAACATCTAATAAATTTTAATTTATTGTCATTTGAGTACATTTCCCTAATTTTTTCTTGCAATACGTTATACTTACTATCTTCAAGTTCTGAATAAATGGCTATTGTTCCTTTTTTTATGTGCCTCCTCAATATATCGCTTAAATTATCTAAATCATATTCGGATATATAAATTTTACGTTTTCCAAATGATGTAACAAGTTCCTGAATTTTATTATTGGTCAAAATAATTTGAGTTCGATATTTATTAATTATCTCTTCTTGGATAGGTATATAGTCTAAAAGTTCTTCATTAGCTGAATGTTTGGTAGCCATAGTCTGGTCTTCGTCTTCGATATTACAGAGAACTCCCAGATCTGAGCAAGAATTAGTGCGATTATCATTTATGACTGCATTGTTTGGTTGAGCAGATTTTACTCTACTCAAAAAGTCGGCAACTTTGTTATCCTTTCCTTTGAGGTATTCTATCTCGTATTGGTATTCACCTAATTTTAGAAGCCATCGCTGATGGCGTGGTTTTAGATCACGACCGAATTAGAAGAGTTATTGTTCTTTTGAAGATTATCAACTTCCATATGTGAAACATTTTGTGACTGCCTATTGTAGTAATTGCTATCAGATCTAAATTGCCCTGAGTTATTTCGGAAATAGTTGTTCGGAAAACGGCCTGAATTTTGGTTTCTAAAATTTTCATTTTTAACTTGCCCGGATGCAGAATTATTATTTTTTTTGTTATTATCAACGTAGTGATTAGGAGAAGGTTTATTTTTGTCGTAGTTACTTTGTCTATTGTATTGTCCGGAACTGTTGTATTGAGTCTGGGGTTTATCACGTCTTTCGTCCTTTCGCCAATGTGGATTTGACTCACGATTATTTTTAAAATGTTTTGTAGTAAAATTGGTTTTATGTTTTCGAAATTCTGGTCTAATACATGAATCTTCAAACCTTCTTTCTTGCATTACATTAATAATTGAAGAAATAGAGTTCATTTTATAAATTTTGTCAAGAAGAACTCCTTGTGTGATTTCTTTAGAGGTGTTTACTAAAATTGATTCTACGTTACTTAAATCTATATACATTGAGTCACTATAAAAATTAATTAATTCATCAGCCTTATATTTAATTTGTTGCAGCATTACTGATAGTTCGCTTACCGTTGAAACTTTGATGTTGTTGATTCTCCTGTAGATTTCAGTGGGTTCCACATCGGGTTTGAAACGGAGTTTCAATGCTGATTTGATCGATTCCCAATTGTCCGGTTCGGGGATATTAATTATGCAGTTCTTAGCTTCACCCTGGATTTTCTCGTAGAATATAGCCCTGGTTGCGATTCGTAGCAGCTCTGGATCGTTTATTTTTGAAAGGTAGAACTCCATACTGCTAATGAAAGCATTGATGGAGACGTGGTTGGTGCCAGTAAATACACTCATGTGGTGTAGTTCTTGTAGAATACGGTCACGTTGGTCCTCAACAGGACGATTTATGGCCAATTGTTCGATTGCGGTCGTTAATTGTTTTATCGGATCGGGTTGATTCTGCCTGTTTATCAGCTGCTGGACTGCCTGTCCAAGTTGCTGCAGCTCCTCTTCCCTCGCTCTGAGTTGCTCCTGCATACCATGTATCTGCTCCATGTTGTTATCGGATATTATTCGATTCTTATTAAAAGTTTGTTCACGTTTATTTTTACGATTATTCATACAAATTTATAACCGTGTTGTTTTTACTTTATGTGTAGTTGTTTTAGTGTTAATTTTTTAATAGCAAGATTCCTTGGCGGCCTCACCAAGTTTTTCAAAGAGTATAAAGGCCTCAGTTCACTCTTCTTGCTTTAAAAATTATGTTATTTTAAAAGTATTTATTTAATTGCTTTACGATTGTTGGTTACTTTCTTCACCATTTCGTATTCGCAATGTTAATTAGTTATGTAATTAGTTCACAGCTTAGGATAAACGACATGCGTATGTATCAATTACGATAGTCGGTTACTTTCTTCACCTTTACGTATTTTAATTTTGATACAACACTGAGTTTACAAAGCAAATGTGAACAAATACGGTTAATTTCTTCGCCGTATTTCGCAACTATTATGGATATTATTTCGTTGATTTTAAAAATCTTCACCGACTGCGCCAAATATATTTTTTAATTTTTCGGAGCGAAAAAAAATAAAGAAATAACACAACACTGGATTACTTTTTAATAACACTTTTTTATTAAGCACTAAAGTCAACTGCAAGTACTGGTATACAAAAATCAAGATTCTATTTGATTCGAAATCTATCTGCAACTGAACTATGAGCCATGTATACAACGTTTATATTATCTATTCGCGCGTATTCAGCATTTTTCGATAGTGCACATTGGTGCATCCGTAATGAACGTTCTCACGTCTTTCCAGACAGTGGTGTCGCATTTCGGCGACGTTCCCACGTCTTTCAAGACAGTGTCGAGTTGTTTGAAAGTCTCGGATTTTATTTTTGAGGAATTTGATGAAGGCGTATACATAACTAGCTGCTCAAATAACGAAGTTACAGGCACTTTTATATTTGGCAGTCGAGGGGTCAATTCGCCATGAAATTTTCGGGGTTTTTAGCAGGTTTTCGTCCGGAATGGTGTTTTAGGTTTTTGGGGCAGGGTTCAGGCCGCATTTGAAGCTAACATTCAAGTCTCTAGCCTCCGTGGTTTTGGAGATGGAGCCTTTTGAAAAAGTGCAAGTTTGACCCCTCTAGCTGCTCAAATAACGAAGTTACAGGCACTTTTATATTTGGCAGTCGAGGGGTCACTTTGCCATGAAATTTTCGGGGTTTTTCGCAGATTTTCGTCCGGAATGGTGTTTTTGGTTTTTGGGGCAGGGTTCAGGCCGCATTTGAAGCTAAAATTCAAGTCTCTAGCCTCCGTGGTTTTGGAGATGGAGCCTTTTGAGAAAGTGCAAGTTTGACCCCTCTAGCTGCTCAAATAACGAAGTTACAGGCACTTTTATATTTGGCAGTCGAGGGGTCACTGCTATGAAATTTTCGGGGTTTTCGCAGGTTTTCGTCCGGAATGGTATTTTTGGTTTTTGGGGCAGCGTTCAGGCTGCATTTGAAGCTAAAATTCAAGTCTCTAGCCTCCGTGGTTTTGGAGATGGAGCCTTTTGAAAAAGTGCAAGTTTGACCCCTCTAGCTGCTCAAATAACGAAGTTACAGGCACTTTTATATTTGGCAGTCGAGGGGTCACTTTGCCATGAAATTTTCGGGGTTTTTCGCAGGTTTTCGTCCGGAATGGTATTTTTGGTTTTTGGGGTAGGGTTCAGGCTGCATTTGAAGCTAAAATTCAAGTCTCTAGCCTCCGTGGTTTTGGAGATGGAGCCTTTTGAAAAAGTGCAAGTTTGACCCCTCTAGCTGCTCAAATAACGAAGTTACAGGCACTTTCATATTTGGCGGTCGAGGGGTCACTTTGCCATGAAATTTTCGGGGTTTTTCGCAGGTTTTCGCCCGGAATGGTATTTTTGGTTTTTGGGGTAGGGTTCAGGCTGCATTTGAAGCTAAAATTCAAGTCTCTAGCCTCCGTGGTTTTGGAGATGGAGCCTTTTGAAAAAGTGCAAGTTTGACCCCTCTAGCTGCTCAAATAACGAAGTTACAGGCACTTTTATATTTGGCAGTCGAGGGGTCACTTTGCCATGAAATTTTCGGGGTTTTTCGCAGGTTTTCGTCCGGAATGGTATTTTTGGTTTTTGGGGTAGGGTTCAGGCTGCATTTGAAGCTAAAATTCAAGCCTCTAGCCTCCGGGGTTTTGGAGAAGGAGCCTTTTGAAAAAGTGCAAGTTTGACCCCTCTAGCTGCTCAAATAACGAAGTTACAGGCACTTTTATATTTGGCAGTCGAGGGGTCACTTTGCCATGAAATTTTCCGGGTTTTTCGCAGGTTTTCGTCCGGAATGGTATTTTTGGTTTTTGAAGCAGGGTTCAGGCTGCATTTGAAGCTAAAATTCAAGCCTCTAGCCTCCGGGGTTTTGGAGAAGGAGCCTTTTGAAAAAGTGCAAGTTTGACCCCTCTAGCTGCTCAAATAACGAAGTTACAGGCACTTTTATATTTGGCAGTCGAGGGGTCACTTTGCCATGAAATTTTCGGGGATTTTCGCAGGTTTTCGTCCGGAATGGTGTTTTTGGCTTTTAGGGCAGGGTTCAGGCTGCATTTGAAGCTAAAATTCAAATCTCTAGCCTCCGTGGTGTTGGAGATGGAGCCTTTTGAAAAAGTGCAAGTTTGACCCCTCTAGCTGCTCAAATAACGAAGTTACAGGCACTTTTATATTTGGCAGTCGAGGGGTCACTTTGCCATGAAATTTTCGGGGTTTTTCGCAGGTTTTCGTCAGGAATGCTGTTTTTGGTTGTTGAAGCAGCGTTCAGGCTGCATTTGAAGCTAAAATTCAAGTCTCTAGCCTCCGTGGTTTTGGAGATGGAGGCTTTTGAAAAAGTGTAAGTTTGACCCCTCTAGCTGCTCAAATAACGAAGTTACAGGCACTTTTATATTTGGCAGTCGAGGGGTCACTTTGCCATGAAATTTTCGGGGTTTTTCGCAGGTTTTCGTCCGGAATGGTGTTTTTGGCTTTTATGGCAGGGTTCAGGCTGCATTTGAAGCTAAAATTCAAGTCTCTAGCCTCCGTGGTGTTGGAGATGGAGCCTTTTGAAAAAGTGCAAGTTTGACCCCTCTAGCTGCTCAAATAACGAAGTTACAGGCACTTTTATATTTGGCAGTCGAGGGGTCACTTTGCCATGAAATTTTCCGGGTTTTTCGCAGGTTTTCGTCCGGAATGGTATTTTTGGTTTTTGAAGCAGGGTTCAGGCTGCATTTGAAGCTAAAATTCAAGCCTCTAGCCTCCGGGGTTTTGGAGAAGGAGCCTTTTGAAAAAGTGCAAGTTTGACCCCTCTAGCTGCTCAAATAACGAAGTTACAGGCACTTTTATATTTGGCAGTCGAGGGGTCACTTTGCCATGAAATTTTCGGGGATTTTCGCAGGTTTTCGTCCGGAATGGGGTTTTTGGCTTTTAGGGCAGGGTTCAGGCTGCATTTGAAGCTAAAATTCAAATCTCTAGCCTCCGTGGTGTTGGAGATGGAGCCTTTTGAAAAAGTGCAAGTTTGACCCCTCTAGCTGCTCAAATAACGAAGTTACAGGCACTTTTATATTTGGCAGTCGAGGGGTCACTTTGCCATGAAATTTTCGGGGTTTTTCGCAGGTTTTCGTCCGGAATGGTATTTTTGGTTTTTGAAGCAGGGTTCAGGCTGCATTTGAAGCTAAAATTCAAGCCTCTAGCCTCCGGGGTTTTGGAGAAGGAGCCTTTTGAAAAAGTGCAAGTTTGACCCCTCTAGCTGCTCAAATAACGAAGTTACAGGCACTTTTATATTTGGCAGTCGAGGGGTCACTTTGCCATGAAATTTTCGGGGATTTTCGCAGGTTTTCGTCCGGAATGGTGTTTTTGGCTTTTAGGGCAGGGTTCAGGCTGCATTTGAAGCTAAAATTCAAATCTCTAGCCTCCGTGGTGTTGGAGATGGAGCCTTTTGAAAAAGTGCAAGTTTGACCCCTCTAGCTGCTCAAATAACGAAGTTACAGGCACTTTTATATTTGGCAGTCGAGGGGTCACTTTGCCATGAAATTTTCCGGGTTTTTCGCAGGTTTTCGTCCGGAATGGTATTTTTGGTTTTTGAAGCAGGGTTCAGGCTGCATTTGAAGCTAAAATTCAAGCCTCTAGCCTCCGGGGTTTTGGAGAAGGAGCCTTTTGAAAAAGTGCAAGTTTGACCCCTCTAGCTGCTCAAATAACGAAGTTACAGGCACTTTTATATTTGGCAGTCGAGGGGTCACTTTGCCATGAAATTTTCGGGGATTTTCGCAGGTTTTCGTCCGGAATGGTGTTTTTGGCTTTTAGGGCAGGGTTCAGGCTGCATTTGAAGCTAAAATTCAAATCTCTAGCCTCCGTGGTGTTGGAGATGGAGCCTTTTGAAAAAGTGCAAGTTTGACCCCTCTAGCTGCTCAAATAACGAAGTTACAGGCACTTTTATATTTGGCAGTCGAGGGGTCACTTTGCCATGAAATTTTCGGGGTTTTTCGCAGGTTTTCGTCAGGAATGCTGTTTTTGGTTGTTGAAGCAGCGTTCAGGCTGCATTTGAAGCTAAAATTCAAGTCTCTAGCCTCCGTGGTTTTGGAGATGGAGGCTTTTGAAAAAGTGTAAGTTTGACCCCTCTAGCTGCTCAAATAACGAAGTTACAGGCACTTTTATATTTGGCAGTCGAGGGGTCACTTTGCCATGAAATTTTCGGGGTTTTTCGCAGGTTTTCGTCCGGAATGGTGTTTTTGGCTTTTATGGCAGGGTTCAGGCTGCATTTGAAGCTAAAATTCAAGTCTCTAGCCTCCGTGGTGTTGGAGATGGAGCCTTTTGAAAAAGTGCAAGTTTGACCCCTCTAGCTGCTCAAATAACGAAGTTACAGGCACTTTTATATTTGGCAGTCGAGGGGTCACTTTGCCATGAAATTTTCGAGGTTTTCCGCAGGTTTTCGTCAGGAATGCTGTTTTTGGTTTTTGGGGCAGCGTTCAGGCTGCATTTGAAGCTAAAATTCAAGTCTCTAGCCTCCGTGGTTTTGGAGAGGGAGCCTTTTGAAAAAGTGCAAATTTGACCCCTCTAGCTGCTCAAATAACGAAGTTACAGGCACTTTTATATTTGGCAGTCGAGGGGTCACTGCTATGAAATTTTCGGGGTTTTCGCAGGTTTTCGTCCGGAATGGTATTTTTGGTTTTTGGGGCAGCGTTCAGGCTGCATTTGAAGCTAAAATTCAAGTCTCTAGCCTCCGTGGTTTTGGAGATGGAGCCTTTTGAAAAAGTGCAAGTTTGACCCCTCTAGCTGCTCAAATAACGAAGTTACAGGCACTTTTATATTTGGCAGTCGAGGGGTCACTTTGCCATGAAATTTTCGGGGTTTTTCGCAGGTTTTCGTCCGGAATGGTATTTTTGGTTTTTGGGGTAGGGTTCAGGCTGCATTTGAAGCTAAAATTCAAGTCTCTAGCCTCCGTGGTTTTGGAGAGGGAGCCTTTTGAAAAAGTGCAAGTTTGACCCCTCTAGCTGCTCAAATAACGAAGTTACAGGCACTTTTATATTTGGCAGTCGAGGGGTCACTTTGCCATGAAATTTTCGGGGATTTTCGCAGGTTTTCGTCCGGAATGGTGTTTTTGGCTTTTAGGGCAGGGTTCAGGCTGCATTTGAAGCTAAAATTCAAATCTCTAGCCTCCGTGGTGTTGGAGATGGAGCCTTTTGAAAAAGTGCAAGTTTGACCCCTCTAGCTGCTCAAATAACGAAGTTACAGGCACTTTTATATTTGGCAGTCGAGGGGTCACTTTGCCATGAAATTTTCGGGGTTTTTCGCAGGTTTTCGTCAGGAATGCTGTTTTTGGTTGTTGGGGCAGCGTTCAGGCTGCATTTGAAGCTAAAATTCAAGTCTCTAGCCTCCGTGGTTTTGGAGATGGAGGCTTTTGAAAAAGTGTAAGTTTGACCCCTCTAGCTGCTCAAATAACGAAGTTACAGGCACTTTTATATTTGGCAGTCGAGGGGTCACTTTGCCATGAAATTTTCGGGGTTTTTCGCAGGTTTTCGTCCGGAATGGTGTTTTTGGCTTTTATGGCAGGGTTCAGGCTGCATTTGAAGCTAAAATTCAAGTCTCTAGCCTCCGTGGTGTTGGAGATGGAGCCTTTTGAAAAAGTGCAAGTTTGACCCCTCTAGCTGCTCAAATAACGAAGTTACAGGCACTTTTATATTTGGCAGTCGAGGGGTCACTTTGCCATGAAATTTTCGAGGTTTTCCGCAGGTTTTCGTCAGGAATGCTGTTTTTGGTTTTTGGGGCAGCGTTCAGGCTGCATTTGAAGCTAAAATTCAAGTCTCTAGCCTCCGTGGTTTTGGAGAGGGAGCCTTTTGAAAAAGTGCAAGTTTGACCCCTCTAGCTGCTCAAATAACGAAGTTACAGGCACTTTTATATTTGGCAGTCGAGGGGTCACTGCTATGAAATTTTCGGGGTTTTCGCAGGTTTTCGTCCGGAATGGTATTTTTGGTTTTTGGGGCAGCGTTCAGGCTGCATTTGAAGCTAAAATTCAAGTCTCTAGCCTCCGTGGTTTTGGAGATGGAGCCTTTTGAAAAAGTGCAAGTTTGACCCCTCTAGCTGCTCAAATAACGAAGTTACAGGCACTTTTATATTTGGCAGTCGAGGGGTCACTTTGCCATGAAATTTTCGGGGTTTTTCGCAGGTTTTCGTCCGGAATGGTATTTTTGGTTTTTGGGGTAGGGTTCAGGCTGCATTTGAAGCTAAAATTCAAGTCTCTAGCCTCCGTGGTTTTGGAGATGGAGCCTTTTGAAAAAGTGCAAGTTTGACCCCTCTAGCTGCTCAAATAACGAAGTTACAGGCACTTTCATATTTGGCAGTCGAGGGGTCACTTTGCCATGAAATTTTCGGGGTTTTTCGCAGGTTTTCGTCCGGAATGGTATTTTTGGTTTTTGGGGTAGGGTTCAGGCTGCATTTGAAGCTAAAATTCAAGTCTCTAGCCTCCGTGGTTTTGGAGATGGAGCCTTTTGAAAAAGTGCAAGTTTGACCCCTCTAGCTGCTCAAATAACGAAGTTACAGGCACTTTTATATTTGGCAGTCGAGGGGTCACTTTGCCATGAAATTTTCGGGGTTTTTCGCAGGTTTTCGTCCGGAATGGTATTTTTGGTTTTTGGGGTAGGGTTCAGGCTGCATTTGAAGCTAAAATTCAAGCCTCTAGCCTCCGGGGTTTTCGAGAAGGAGCCTTTTGAAAAAGTGCAAGTTTGACCCCTCTAGCTGCTCAAATAACGAAGTTACAGGCACTTTTATATTTGGCAGTCGAGGGGTCACTTTGCCATGAAATTTTCCGGGTTTTTCGCAGGTTTTCGTCCGGAATGGTATTTTTGGTTTTTGAAGCAGGGTTCAGGCTGCATTTGAAGCTAAAATTCAAGCCTCTAGCCTCCGGGGTTTTGGAGAAGGAGCCTTTTGAAAAAGTGCAAGTTTGACCCCTCTAGCTGCTCAAATAACGAAGTTACAGGCACTTTTATATTTGGCAGTCGAGGGGTCACTTTGCCATGAAATTTTCGGGGTTTTTCGCAGGTTTTCGTCAGGAATGGTATTTTTGGTTTTTGGGGTAGGGTTCAGGCTGCATTTGAAGCTAAAATTCAAGTCTCTAGCCTCCGTGGTTTTGGAGAGGGAGCCTTTTGAAAAAGTGCAAGTTTGACCCCTCTAGCTGCTCAAATAACGAAGTTACAGGCACTTTTATATTTGGCAGTCGAGGGGTCACTTTGCCATGAAATTTTCGGGGATTTTCGCAGGTTTTCGACCGGAATGGTGTTTTTGGCTTTTAGGGCAGGGTTCAGGCTGCATTTGAAGCTAAAATTCAAATCTCTAGCCTCCGTGGTGTTGGAGATGGAGCCTTTTGAAAAAGTGCAAGTTTGACCCCTCTAGCTGCTCAAATAACGAAGTTACAGGCACTTTTATATTTGGCAGTCGAGGGGTCACTTTGCCATGAAATTTTCGGGGTTTTTCGCAGGTTTTCGTCAGGAATGCTGTTTTTGGTTGTTGAAGCAGCGTTCAGGCTGCATTTGAAGCTAAAATTCAAGTCTCTAGCCTCCGTGGTTTTGGAGATGGAGGCTTTTGAAAAAGTGTAAGTTTGACCCCTCTAGCTGCTCAAATAACGAAGTTACAGGCACTTTTATATTTGGCAGTCGAGGGGTCACTTTGCCATGAAATTTTCGGGGTTTTTCGCAGGTTTTCGTCCGGAATGGTGTTTTTGGCTTTTATGGCAGGGTTCAGGCTGCATTTGAAGCTAAAATTCAAGTCTCTAGCCTCCGTGGTGTTGGAGATGGAGCCTTTTGAAAAAGTGCAAGTTTGACCCCTCTAGCTGCTCAAATAACGAAGTTACAGGCACTTTTATATTTGGCAGTCGAGGGGTCACTTTGCCATGAAATTTTCGGGGTTTTTCGCAGGTTTTCGTCCGGAATGGTATTTTTGGTTTTTGGGGCAGGGTTCAGGCTGCATTTGAAGCTAAAATTCAAGTCTCTAGCCTCCGTGGTTTTGGAGATGGAGCCTTTTGAAAAAGTGCAAGTTTGACCCCTCTAGCTGCTCAAATAACGAAGTTACAGGCACTTTTATATTTGGCAGTCGAGGGGTCACTTTGCCATGAAATTTTCGGGGTTTTTAGCAGGTTTTCGTCCGGAATGGTGTTTTAGGTTTTTGGGGCGGGGTTCAGGCCGCATTTGAAGCTAAAATTCAAGTCTCTAGCCTCCGTGGTTTTGGAGATGGAGCCTTTTGAAAAAGTGCAAGTTTGACCCCTCTAGCTGCTCAAATAACGAAGTTACAGGCACTTTTATATTTGGCAGTCGAGGGATCACTTTGCCATGAAATTTTCGGGGTTTTTCGCAGATTTTCGTCCGGAATGCTGTTTTTGGTTTTTGGGGCAGGGTTCAGGCCGCATTTGAAGCTAAAATTCAAGTCTCTAGCCTCCGTGGTTTTGGAGATGGAGCCTTTTGAGAAAGTGCAAGTTTGACCCCTCTAGCTGCTCAAATAACGAAGTTACAGGCACTTTTATATTTGGCAGTCGAGGGGTCACTGCTATGAAATTTTCGGGGTTTTTCGCAGGTTTTCGTCCGGAATGGTATTTTTGGTTTTTGGGGCAGGGTTCGGGCTGCATTTGAAGCTAAAATTCAAGTCTCTAGCCTCCGTGGTGTTGGAGATGGAGCCTTTTGAAAAAGTGCAAGTTTGACCCCTCTAGCTGCTCAAATAACGAAGTTACAGGCACTTTTATATTTGGCAGTCGAAGGGTCACTTTGCCATGAAATTTTCGAAGTTTTTCGCAGGTTTTCGTCCGTAATGGTGTTTTTGGTTTTTGGGGCAGGGTTCAGGCCGGATTTAAAGCTAACATTCAAGTCTCTAGCCTCCGTGGTTTTGGAGATGGAGCCTTTTGAAAAAGTGCAAGTTTGACCCCTCTAGCTGCTCAAATAACGAAGTTACAGGCACTTTTATATTTGGCAGTCGAGGGGTCACTTTGCCATGAAATTTTCGGGGTTTTTCGCAGGTTTTCGTCCGGAATGGTATTTTTGGTTTTTGGGGTAGGGTTCAGGCTGCATTTGAAGCTAAAATTTAAGTCTCTAGCCTCCGTGGTTTTGGAGATGGAGCCTTTTGAAAAAGTGCAAGTTTGACCCCTCTAGCTGCTCAAATAACGAAGTTACAGGCACTTTTATATTTGGCAGTCGAGGGGTCACTGCTATGAAATTTTCGGGGTTTTTCGCAGGTTTTCGTCCGGAATGGTATTTTTGGTTTTTGGGGCAGGGTTCAGGCTGCATTTCAAGCTAAAATTCAAGTCTCTAGCCTCCGTGGTGTTGGAGATGGAGCCTTTTGAAAAAGTGCAAGTTTGACCCCTCTAGCTGCTCAAATAACGAAGTTACAGGCACTTTTATATTTGGCAGTCGAGGGGTCACTTTGCCATGAAATTTTCGGGGTTTTTCGCAGGTTTTCGTCCGGAATGGTATTTTTAGTTTTTGGATTAGGGTTCAGGCTGCATTTGAAGCTAAAATTCAAGTCTCTAGCCTCCGTGGTTTTGGAGATGGAGCCTTTTGAAAAAGTGCAAGTTTGACCCCTCTAGCTGCTCAAATAACGAAGTTACAGGCACTTTTATATTTGGCAGTCGAGGGGTCACTTTGCCATGAAATTTTCGGGGTTTTTCGCAGGTTTTCGTCCGGAATGGTATTTTTGGTTTTTGGGGTAGGGTTCAGGCTGCATTTGAAGCTAAAATTCAAGCCTCTAGCCTCCATGGTTTTGGAGATGGAGCCTTTTGAAAAAGTGCAAGTTTGACCCCTCTAGCTGCTCAAATAACGAAGTTACAGGCACTTTTATATTTGGCAGTCGAGGGGTCACTTTGCCATGAAATTTTCGGAGTTTTTCGCAGGTTTTCGTCCGGAATGGTATTTTTGGTTTTTGGGGTAGGGTTCAAGCTGCATTTAAAGCTAACATTCAAGTCTCTAGCCTCCGTGGTTTTGGAGATGGAGCCTTTTGAAAAAGTGCAAGTTTGACCCCTCTAGCTGCTCAAATAACGAAGTTACAGGCACTTTTATATTTGGCAGTCGAGGGATCACTTTGCCATGAAATTTTCGGGGTTTTTCGCAGGTTTTCGTCCGGAATGCTGTTTTTGGTTTTTTGGGCAGGGTTCAGGCCGCATTTGAAGCTAAAATTCAAGTCTCTAGCCTCCGTGGTTTTGGAGATGGAGCCTTTTGAGAAAGTGCAAGTTTGACCCCTCTAGCTGCTCAAATAACGAAGTTACAGGCACTTTTATATTTGGCAGTCGAGGGGTCACTGCTATGAAATTTTCGGGGTTTTTCGCAGGTTTTCGTCCGGAATGGTATTTTTGGTTTTTGGGGCAGGGTTCGGGCTGCATTTGAAGCTAAAATTCAAGTCTCTAGCCTCCGTGGTGTTGGAGATGGAGCCTTTTGAAAAAGTGCAAGTTTGACCCCTCTAGCTGCTCAAATAACGAAGTTACAGGCACTTTTATATTTGGCAGTCGAGGGGTCACTTTGCCATGAAATTTTCGGGGTTTTTCGCAGGTTTTCGTCCGGAATGGTATTTTTAGTTTTTGGGGTAGGGTTCAGGCTGCATTTGAAGCTAAAATTCAAGTCTCTAGCCTCCGTGGTTTTGGAGATGGAGCCTTTTGAAAAAGTGCAAGTTTGACCCCTCTAGCTGCTCAAATAACGAAGTTACAGGCACTTTTATATTTGGCAGTCGAGGGGTCACTTTGCCATGAAATTTTCGGGGTTTTTCGCAGGTTTTCGTCCGGAATGGTATTTTTGGTTTTTGGGGTAGGGTTCAAGCTGCATTTAAAGCTAACATTCAAGTCTCTAGCCTCCGTGGTTTTGGAGATGGAGCCTTTTGAAAAAGTGCAAGTTTGACCCCTCTAGCTGCTCAAATAACGAAGTTACAGGCACTTTTATATTTGGCAGTCGAGGGGTCACTTTGCCATGAAATTTTCGGGGTTTTTCGCAGGTTTTCGTCCGGAACGGTATTTTTAGTTTTTGGGGTAGGGTTCAGGCTGCATTTGAAGCTAAAATTCAAGTCTCTAGCCTCCGTGGTTTTGGAGATGGAGCCTTTTGAAAAAGTGCAAGTTTGACCCCTCTAGCTGCTCAAATAACGAAGTTACAGGCACTTTTATATTTGGCAGTCGAGGGGTCACTTTGCCATGAAATTTTCGGGGTTTTTCGCAGGTTTTCGTCCGGAATGGTATTTTTGGTTTTTGGGGTAGGGTTCAGGCTGCATTTGAAGCTAAAATTCAAGCCTCTAGCCTCCGTGGTTTTGGAGATGGAGCCTTTTGAAAAAGTGCAAGTTTGACCCCTCTAGCTGCTCAAATAACGAAGTTACAGGCACTTTTATATTTGGCAGTCGAGGGGTCACTTTGCCATGAAATTTTCGGGGTTTTTCGCAGGTTTTCGTCCGGAATGGTATTTTTGGTTTTTGGGGTAGGGTTCAAGCTGCATTTAAAGCTAACATTCAAGTCTCTAGCCTCCGTGGTTTTGGAGATGGAGCCTTTTGAAAAAGTGCAAGTTTGACCCCTCTAGCTGCTCAAATAACGAAGTTACAGGCACTTTTATATTTGGCAGTCGAGGGATCACTTTGCCATGAAATTTTCGGGGTTTTTCGCAGATTTTCGTCCGGAATGCTGTTTTTGGTTTTTTGGGCAGGGTTCAGGCCGCATTTGAAGCTAAAATTCAAGTCTCTAGCCTCCGTGGTTTTGGAGATGGAGCCTTTTGAGAAAGTGCAAGTTTGACCCCTCTAGCTGCTCAAATAACGAAGTTACAGGCACTTTTATATTTGGCAGTCGAGGGGTCACTGCTATGAAATTTTCGGGGTTTTTCGCAGGTTTTCGTCCGGAATGGTATTTTTGGTTTTTGGGGCAGGGTTCGGGCTGCATTTGAAGCTAAAATTCAAGTCTCTAGCCTCCGTGGTGTTGGAGATGGAGCCTTTTGAAAAAGTGCAAGTTTGACCCCTCTAGCTGCTCAAATAACGAAGTTACAGGCACTTTTATATTTGGCAGTCGAGGGGTCACTTTGCCATGAAATTTTCGGGGTTTTTCGCAGGTTTTCGTCCGGAATGGTATTTTTAGTTTTTGGGGTAGGGTTCAGGCTGCATTTGAAGCTAAAATTCAAGTCTCTAGCCTCCGTGGTTTTGGAGATGGAGCCTTTTGAAAAAGTGCAAGTTTGACCCCTCTAGCTGCTCAAATAACGAAGTTACAGGCACTTTTATATTTGGCAGTCGAGGGGTCACTTTGCCATGAAATTTTCGGGGTTTTTCGCAGGTTTTCGTCCGGAATGGTATTTTTGGTTTTTGGGGTAGGGTTCAAGCTGCATTTAAAGCTAACATTCAAGTCTCTAGCCTCCGTGGTTTTGGAGATGGAGCCTTTTGAAAAAGTGCAAGTTTGACCCCTCTAGCTGCTCAAATAACGAAGTTACAGGCACTTTTATATTTGGCAGTCGAGGGGTCACTTTGCCATGAAATTTTCGGGGTTTTTCGCAGGTTTTCGTCCGGAACGGTATTTTTAGTTTTTGGGGTAGGGTTCAGGCTGCATTTGAAGCTAAAATTCAAGTCTCTAGCCTCCGTGGTTTTGGAGATGGAGCCTTTTGAAAAAGTGCAAGTTTGACCCCTCTAGCTGCTCAAATAACGAAGTTACAGGCACTTTTATATTTGGCAGTCGAGGGGTCACTTTGCCATGAAATTTTCGGGGTTTTTCGCAGGTTTTCGTCCGGAATGGTATTTTTGGTTTTTGGGGTAGGGTTCAGGCTGCATTTGAAGCTAAAATTCAAGCCTCTAGCCTCCGTGGTTTTGGAGATGGAGCCTTTTGAAAAAGTGCAAGTTTGACCCCTCTAGCTGCTCAAATAACGAAGTTACAGGCACTTTTATATTTGGCAGTCGAGGGGTCACTTTGCCATGAAATTTTCGGGGTTTTTCGCAGGTTTTCGTCCGGAATGGTATTTTTGGTTTTTGGGGTAGGGTTCAAGCTGCATTTAAAGCTAACATTCAAGTCTCTAGCCTCCGTGGTTTTGGAGATGGAGCCTTTTGAAAAAGTGCAAGTTTGACCCCTCTAGCTGCTCAAATAACGAAGTTACAGGCACTTTTATATTTGGCAGTCGAGGGATCACTTTGCCATGAAATTTTCGGGGTTTTTCGCAGATTTTCGTCCGGAATGCTGTTTTTGGTTTTTTGGGCAGGGTTCAGGCCGCATTTGAAGCTAAAATTCAAGTCTCTAGCCTCCGTGGTTTTGGAGATGGAGCCTTTTGAGAAAGTGCAAGTTTGACCCCTCTAGCTGCTCAAATAACGAAGTTACAGGCACTTTTATATTTGGCAGTCGAGGGGTCACTGCTATGAAATTTTCGGGGTTTTTCGCAGGTTTTCGTCCGGAATGGTATTTTTGGTTTTTGGGGCAGGGTTCGGGCTGCATTTGAAGCTAAAATTCAAGTCTCTAGCCTCCGTGGTTTTGGAGATGGAGCCTTTTGAGAAAGTGCAAGTTTGACCCCTCTAGCTGCTCAAATAACGAAGTTACAGGCACTTTTATATTTGGCAGTCGAAGGGTCACTTTGCCATGAAATTTTCGAAGTTTTTCGCAGGTTTTCGTCCGTAATGGTGTTTTTGGTTTTTGGGGCAGGGTTCAGGCCGGATTTAAAGCTAACATTCAAGTCTCTAGCCTCCGTGGTTTTGGAGATGGAGCCTTTTGAAAAAGTGCAAGTTTGACCCCTCTAGCTGCTCAAATAACGAAGTTACAGGCACTTTTATATTTGGCAGTCGAGGGGTCACTTTGCCATGAAATTTTCGGGGTTTTTCGCAGGTTTTCGTCCGGAATGGTATTTTTGGTTTTTGGGGTAGGGTTCAGGCTGCATTTGAAGCTAAAATTCAAGTCTCTAGCCTCCGTGGTTTTGGAGATGGAGCCTTTTGAAAAAGTGCAAGTTTGACCCCTCTAGCTGCTCAAATAACGAAGTTACAGGCACTTTTATATTTGGCAGTCGAGGGGTCACTGCTATGAAATTTTCGGGGTTTTTCGCAGGTTTTCGTCCGGAATGGTATTTTTGGTTTTTGGGGCAGGGTTCAGGCTGCATTTTCAAGCTAAAATTCAAGTCTCTAGCCTCCGTGGTGTTGGAGATGGAGCCTTTTGAAAAAGTGCAAGTTTGACCCCTCTAGCTGCTCAAATAACGAAGTTACAGGCACTTTTATATTTGGCAGTCGAAGGGTCACTTTGCCATGAAATTTTCGGGGTTTTTCGCAGGTTTTCGTCCGGAATGGTGTTTTTGGTTTTTGGGGCAGGGTTCAGGCCGCATTTAAAGCTAACATTCAAGTCTCTAGCCTCCGTGGTTTTGGAGATGGAGCCTTTTGAAAAAGTGCAAGTTTGACCCCTCTAGCTGCTCAAATAACGAAGTTACAGGCACTTTTATATTTGGCAGTCGAGGGGTCACTTTGCCATGAAATTTTCGGGGTTTTTCGCAGGTTTTCGTCCGGAATGGTATTTTTAGTTTTTGGGGTAGGGTTCAGGCTGCATTTGAAGCTAAAATTCAAGTCTCTAGCCTCCGTGGTTTTGGAGATGGAGCCTTTTGAAAAAGTGCAAGTTTGACCCCTCTAGCTGCTCAAATAACGAAGTTACAGGCACTTTTATATTTGGCAGTCGAGGGGTCACTTTGCCATGAAATTTTCGGGGTTTTTCGCAGGTTTTCGTCCGGAATGGTATTTTTGGTTTTTGGGGTAGGGTTCTGGCTGCATTTGAAGCTAAAATTCAAGTCTCTAGCCTCCGTGGTTTTGGAGATGGAGCCTTTTGAAAAAGTGCAAGTTTGACCCCTCTAGCTGCTCAAATAACGAAGTTACAGGCACTTTTATATTTGGCAGTCGAGGGATCACTTTGCCATGAAATTTTCGGGGTTTTTCGCAGATTTTCGTCCGGAATGCTGTTTTTGGTTTTTTTGGGCAGGGTTCAGGCCGCATTTGAAGCTAAAATTCAAGTCTCTAGCCTCCGTGGTTTTGGAGATGGAGCCTTTTGAGAAAGTGCAAGTTTGACCCCTCTAGCTGCTCAAATAACGAAGTTACAGGCACTTTTATATTTGGCAGTCGAGGGGTCACTGCTATGAAATTTTCGGGGTTTTTCGCAGGTTTTCGTCCGGAATGGTATTTTTGGTTTTTGGGGCAGGGTTCGGGCTGCATTTGAAGCTAAAATTCAAGTCTCTAGCCTCCGTGGTGTTGGAGATGGAGCCTTTTGAAAAAGTGCAAGTTTGACCCCTCTAGCTGCTCAAATAACGAAGTTACAGGCACTTTTATATTTGGCAGTCGAAGGGTCACTTTGCCATGAAATTTTCGAAGTTTTTCGCAGGTTTTCGTCCGTAATGGTGTTTTGGTTTTTGGGGCAGGGTTCAGGCCGGATTTAAAGCTAACATTCAAGTCTCTAGCCTCCGTGGTTTTGGAGATGGAGCCTTTTGAAAAAGTGCAAGTTTGACCCCTCTAGCTGCTCAAATAACGAAGTTACAGGCACTTTTATATTTGGCAGTCGAGGGGTCACTTTGCCATGAAATTTTCGGGGTTTTTCGCAGGTTTTCGTCCGGAATGGTATTTTTGGTTTTTGGGGTAGGGTTCAGGCTGCATTTGAAGCTAAAATTCAAGTCTCTAGCCTCCGTGGTTTTGGAGATGGAGCCTTTTGAAAAAGTGCAAGTTTGACCCCTCTAGCTGCTCAAATAACGAAGTTACAGGCACTTTTATATTTGGCAGTCGAGGGGTCACTGCTATGAAATTTTCGGGGTTTTTCGCAGGTTTTCGTCCGGAATGGTATTTTTGGTTTTTGGGGCAGGGTTCAGGCTGCATTTCAAGCTAAAATTCAAGTCTCTAGCCTCCGTGGTGTTGGAGATGGAGCCTTTTGAAAAAGTGCAAGTTTGACCCCTCTAGCTGCTCAATAACGAAGTTACAGGCACTTTTATATTTGGCAGTCGAAGGGTCACTTTGCCATGAAATTTTCGGGGTTTTTCGCAGGTTTTCGTCCGGAATGGTGTTTTTGGTTTTTGGGGCAGGGTTCAGGCCGCATTTAAAGCTAACATTCAAGTCTCTAGCCTCCGTGGTTTTGGAGATGGAGCCTTTTGAAAAAGTGCAAGTTTGACCCCTCTAGCTGCTCAAATAACGAAGTTACAGGCACTTTTATATTTGGCAGTCGAGGGGTCACTTTGCCATGAAATTTTCGGGGTTTTTCGCAGGTTTTTCGTCCGGAATGGTATTTTTTAGTTTTTGGGGTAGGGTTCAGGCTGCATTTGAAGCTAAAATTCAAGTCTCTAGCCTCCGTGGTTTTGGAGATGGAGCCTTTTGAAAAAGTGCAAGTTTTGACCCCTCTAGCTGCTCAAATAACGAAGTTACAGGCACTTTTATATTTGGCAGTCGAGGGGTCACTTTGCCATGAAATTTTCGGGGTTTTTCGCAGGTTTTCGTCCGGAATGGTATTTTTGGTTTTTGGGGTAGGGTTCAGGCTGCATTTGAAGCTAAAATTCAAGTCTCTAGCCTCCGTGGTTTTGGAGATGGAGCCTTTTGAAAAAGTGCAAGTTTGACCCCTCTAGCTGCTCAAATAACGAAGTTACAGGCACTTTTATATTTGGCAGTCGAGGGATCACTTTGCCATGAAATTTTCGGGGTTTTTTCGCAGATTTTCGTCCGGAATGCTGTTTTTGGTTTTTTGGGCAGGGTTCAGGCCGCATTTGAAGCTAAAATTCAAGTCTCTAGCCTCCGTGGTTTTGGAGATGGAGCCTTTTGAGAAAGTGCAAGTTTGACCCCTCTAGCTGCTCAAATAACGAAGTTACAGGCACTTTTATATTTGGCAGTCGAGGGGTCACTGCTATGAAATTTTCGGGGTTTTTCGCAGGTTTTCGTCCGTAATGGTGTTTTTGGTTTTTGGGGCAGGGTTCAGGCCGGATTTAAAGCTAACATTCAAGTCTCTAGCCTCCGTGGTTTTGGAGATGGAGCCTTTTGAAAAAGTGCAAGTTTGACCCCTCTAGCTGCTCAAATAACGAAGTTACAGGCACTTTTATATTTGGCAGTCGAGGGGTCACTTTGCCATGAATTTTCGGGGTTTTTCGCAGGTTTTCGTCCGGAATGGTATTTTTGGTTTTTGGGGTAGGGTTCAGGCTGCATTTGAAGCTAAAATTCAAGTCTCTAGCCTCCGTGGTTTTGGAGATGGAGCCTTTTGAAAAAGTGCAAGTTTGACCCCTCTAGCTGCTCAAATAACGAAGTTACAGGCACTTTTATATTTGGCAGTCGAGGGGTCACTGCTATGAAATTTTCGGGGTTTTTCGCAGGTTTCGTCCGGAATGGTATTTTTGGTTTTTGGGGCAGGGTTCAGGCTGCATTTCAAGCTAAAATTCAAGTCTCTAGCCTCCGTGGTGTTGGAGATGGAGCCTTTTGAAAAAGTGCAAGTTTGACCCCTCTAGCTGCTCAAATAACGAAGTTACAGGCACTTTTATATTTGGCAGTCGAAGGGTCACTTTGCCATGAAATTTTCGGGGTTTTTCGCAGGTTTTCGTCCGGAATGGTGTTTTTGGTTTTTGGGGCAGGGTTCAGGCCGCATTTAAAGCTAACATTCAAGTCTCTAGCCTCCGTGGTTTTGGAGATGGAGCCTTTTGAAAAAGTGCAAGTTTGACCCCTCTAGCTGCTCAAATAACGAAGTTACAGGCACTTTTATATTTGGCAGTCGAGGGGTCACTTTGCCATGAAATTTTCGGGGTTTTTCGCAGGTTTTCGTCCGGAATGGTATTTTTAGTTTTTGGGTAGGGTTCAGGCTGCATTTGAAGCTAAAATTCAAGTCTCTAGCCTCCGTGGTTTTGGAGATGGAGCCTTTTGAAAAAGTGCAAGTTTGACCCCTCTAGCTGCTCAAATAACGAAGTTACAGGCACTTTTATATTTGGCAGTCGAGGGGTCACTTTGCCATGAAATTTTCGGGGTTTTTCGCAGGTTTTCGTCCGGAATGGTATTTTTGGTTTTTGGGGGTAGGGTTCAGGCTGCATTTGAAGCTAAAATTCAAGTCTCTAGCCTCCGTGGTTTTGGAGATGGAGCCTTTTGAAAAAGTGCAAGTTTGACCCCTCTAGCTGCTCAAATAACGAAGTTACAGGCACTTTTATATTTGGCAGTCGAGGGATCACTTTGCCATGAAATTTTCGGGGTTTTTCGCAGATTTTCGTCCGGAATGCTGTTTTTGGTTTTTTGGGCAGGGTTCAGGCCGCATTTGAAGCTAAAATTCAAGTCTCTAGCCTCCGTGGTTTTGGAGATGGAGCCCTTTTGAGAAAGTGCAAGTTTGACCCCTCTAGCTGCTCAAATAACGAAGTTACAGGCACTTTTATATTTGGCAGTCGAGGGGTCACTGCTATGAAATTTTCGGGGTTTTTCGCAGGTTTTCGTCCGGAATGGTATTTTTGGTTTTTGGGGCAGGGTTCGGGCTGCATTTGAAGCTAAAATTCAAGTCTCTAGCCTCCGTGGTGTTGGAGATGGAGCCTTTTGAAAAAGTGCAAGTTTGACCCCTCTAGCTGCTCAAATAACGAAGTTACAGGCACTTTTATATTTGGCAGTCGAAGGGTCACTTTGCCATGAAATTTTCGAAGTTTTTCGCAGGTTTTCGTCCGTAATGGTGTTTTTGGTTTTTGGGGCAGGGTTCAGGCCGGATTTAAAGCTAACATTCAAGTCTCTAGCCTCCGTGGTTTTGGAGATGGAGCCTTTTGAAAAAGTGCAAGTTTGACCCCTCTAGCTGCTCAAATAACGAAGTTACAGGCACTTTTATATTTGGCAGTCGAGGGGTCACTTTGCCATGAAATTTTCGGGGTTTTTCGCAGGTTTTCGTCCGGAATGGTATTTTTGGTTTTTGGGGTAGGGTTCAGGCTGCATTTGAAGCTAAAATTCAAGTCTCTAGCCTCCGTGGTTTTGGAGATGGAGCCTTTTGAAAAAGTGCAAGTTTGACCCCTCTAGCTGCTCAAATAACGAAGTTACAGGCACTTTTATATTTGGCAGTCGAGGGGTCACTTTGCCATGAAATTTTCGGGGTTTTTCGCAGGTTTTCGTCCGGAATGGTGTTTTTGGTTTTTGGGGCAGGGTTCAGGCCGCATTTAAAGCTAAAATTCAAGTCTCTAGCCTCCGTGGTTTTGGAGATGGAGCCTTTTGAAAAAGTGCAAGTTTGACCCCTCTAGCTGCTCAAATAACGAAGTTACAGGCACTTTTATATTTGGCAGTCGAGGGGTCACTTTGCCATGAAATTTTCGGGGTTTTTCGCAGGTTTTCGTCCGGAATGGTATTTTTAGTTTTTGGGGTAGGGTTCAGGCTGCATTTGAAGCTAAAATTCAAGTCTCTAGCCTCCGTGGTTTTGGAGATGGAGCCTTTTGAAAAAGTGCAAGTTTGACCCCTAGCTGCTCAAATAACGAAGTTACAGGCACTTTTATATTTGGCAGTCGAGGGGTCACTTTGCCATGAAATTTTCGGGGTTTTTCGCAGGTTTTCGTCCGGAATGGTATTTTTGGTTTTTGGGGTAGGGTTCAGGCTGCATTTGAAGCTAAAATTCAAGCCTCTAGCCTCCGTGGTTTTGGAGATGGAGCCTTTTGAAAAAGTGCAAGTTTGACCCCTCTAGCTGCTCAAATAACGAAGTTACAGGCACTTTTATATTTGGCAGTCGAGGGGTCACTTTGCCATGAAATTTTCGGGGTTTTTCGCAGGTTTTCGTCCGGAATGGTATTTTTGGTTTTTGGGGTAGGGTTCAAGCTGCATTTAAAGCTAACATTCAAGTCTCTAGCCTCCGTGGTTTTGGAGATGGAGCCTTTTGAAAAAGTGCAAGTTTGACCCCTCTAGCTGCTCAAATAACGAAGTTACAGGCACTTTTATATTTGGCAGTCGAGGGGTCACTTTGCCATGAAATTTTCGGGGTTTTTCGCAGGTTTTCGTCCGGAATGGTATTTTTGGTTTTTGGGGTAGGGTTCAGGCTGCATTTAAAGCTAACATTCAAGTCTCTAGCCTCCGTGGTTTTGGAGATGGAGCCTTTTGAAAAAGTGCAAGTGTGACCCCTCTAGCTGCTCAAATAACGAAGTTACAGGCACTTTTATATTTGGCAGTCGAGGGGTCACTTTGCCATGAAATTTTCGGGGTTTTTCGCAGGTTTTCGTCCGGAATGGTATTTTTGGTTTTTGGGGCAGCGTTCAGGCTGCATTTGAAGCTAAAATTCAAGCCTCTAGCCTCCGTGGTTTTGGAGATGGAGCCTTTTGAAAAAGTGCAAGTTTGACCCCTCTAGCTGCTCAAATAACGAAGTTACAGGCACTTTTAAATTTGGCGGTCGAGGGGTCACTTTGCCATGAAATTTTCGGGGTTTTTCGCAGGTTTTCGTCCGGAATGGTATTTTTGGTTTTTGGGGCAGGGTTCAGGCTGCATTTGAAGCTAAAATTCAAGTCTCTAGCCTCCGTGGTTTTGGAGGTGGAGCCTTTTGAAAAAGTGCAAGTTTGACCCCTCTAGCTGCTCAAATAACGAAGTTACAGGCACTTTTATATTTGGCAGTCGAGGGGTCACTTTGCCATGAAATTTTCGGGGTTTTTCGCAGGTTTTCGTCCGGAATGGTATTTTTGGTTTTTGGGGCAGGGTTCAGGCTGCATTTGAAGCTAAAATTCAAGCCTCTAGCCTCCGGGGTTCTGGAGAAGGAGCCTTTTGAAAAAGTGCAAGTTTGACCCCTCTAGCTGCTCAAATAACGAAGTTACAGGCACTTTTATATTTGGCAGTCGAGGGGTCACTTTGCCATGAAATTTTCGGAGTTTTTCGCAGGTTTCCGTCCGGAATGGTATTTTTGGTTTTTGGGGCAGGGTTCAGGCTGCATTTGAAGCTAAAATTCAAGCCTCTAGCCTCCGGGGTTTTGGAGAAGGAGCCTTTTGAAAAAGTGCAAGTTTGACCCCTCTAGCTGCTCAAATAACGAAGTTACAGGCACTTTTATATTTGGCAGTCGAGGGGTCACATTGCCATGAAATTTTCGGGATTTTTCGCAGGTTTTCGTCCGGAATGGTATTTTTGGTTTTTGGGGCAGGGTTCAGGCTGCATTTGAAGCTAAAATTCAAGTCTCTAGCCTCCGTGGTTTTGGAGGTGGAGCCTTTTGAAAAAGTGCAAGTTTGACCCCTCTAGCTGCTCAAATAACGAAGTTACAGGCACTTTTATATTTGGCAGTCGAGGGGTCACTTTGCCATGAAATTTTCGGGGTTTTTCGCAGGTTTTCGTCCGGAATGGTATTTTTGGTTTTTGGGGCAGGTTTCAGGCTGCATTTGAAGCTACAATTCAAGCCTCTAGCCTACGGGGTTTTGGAGAAGGAGCCTTTTGAAAAAGTGCAAGTTTGACACCTCTAGCTGCTCAAATAACGAAGTTACAGGCACTTTTATATTTGGCAGTCGAGGGGTCACTTTGCCATGAAATTTTCGGGGTTTTTCGCAGGTTTTCGTCCGGAATGGTATTTTTGGTTTTTGGGGCAGGGTTCAGGCTGTATTTGAAGCTAAAATTCAAGCCTCTAGCCTCCGGGGTTTTGGAGAAGGAGCCTTTTGAAAAAGTGCAAGTTTGACCCCTCTAGCTGCTCAAATAACGAAGTTACAGGCACTTTTATATTTGGCAGTCGAGGGGTCACTTTGCCATGAAATTTTCGGGGTTTTTCGCAGGTTTTCGTCCGGAATGGTATTTTTGGTTTTTGGGGCAGGGTTCAGGCTGCATTTGAAGCTAAAATTCAAGCCTCTAGCCTCCGGGGTTCTGGAGAAGGAGCCTTTTGAAAAAGTGCAAGTTTGACCCCTCTAGCTGCTCAAATAACGAAGTTACAGGCACTTTTATATTTGGCAGTCGAGGGGTCACTTTGCCATGAAATTTTCGGAGTTTTTCGCAGGTTTCCGTCCGGAATGGTATTTTTGGTTTTTGGGGCAGGGTTCAGGCTGCATTTGAAGCTAAAATTCAAGCCTCTAGCCTCCGGGGTTTTGGAGAAGGAGCCTTTTGAAAAAGTGCAAGTTTGACCCCTCTAGCTGCTCAAATAACGAAGTTACAGGCACTTTTATATTTGGCAGTCGAGGGGTCACATTGCCATGAAATTTTCGGGATTTTTCGCAGGTTTTCGTCCGGAATGGTATTTTTGGTTTTTGGGGCAGGGTTCAGGCTGCATTTGAAGCTAAAATTCAAGTCTCTAGCCTCCGTGGTTTTGGAGGTGGAGCCTTTTGAAAAAGTGCAAGTTTGACCCCTCTAGCTGCTCAAATAACGAAGTTACAGGCACTTTTATATTTGGCAGTCGAGGGGTCACTTTGCCATGAAATTTTCGGGGTTTTTCGCAGGTTTTCGTCCGGAATGGTATTTTTGGTTTTTGGGGCAGGTTTCAGGCTGCATTTGAAGCTACAATTCAAGCCTCTAGCCTACGGGGTTTTGGAGAAGGAGCCTTTTGAAAAAGTGCAAGTTTGACACCTCTAGCTGCTCAAATAACGAAGTTACAGGCACTTTTATATTTGGCAGTCGAGGGGTCACTTTGCCATGAAATTTTCGGGGTTTTTCGCAGGTTTCCGTCCGGAATGGTATTTTTGATTTTTGGGGCAGGGTTCAGGCTGCATTTGAAGCTAAAATTCAAGTCTCTAGCCTCCGTGGTTTTGGAGATGGAGCCTTTTGAAAAAGTGCAAGTTTGACCCCTCTAGCTGCTCAAATAACGAAGTTACAGGCACTTTTATATTTGGCAGTCGAGGGGTCACTTTGCCATGAAATTTTCGGGGTTTTTCGCAGGTTTTCGTCCGGAATGGTGTTTTTGGTTTTTGGGGCAGGGTTCAGGCCGCATTTGAAGCTAACATTCAAGTCTCTAGCCTCCGTGGTTTTGGAGATGGAGCCTTTTGAAAAAGTGCAAGTTTGACCCCTCTAGCTGCTCAAATAACGAAGTTACAGGCACTTTTATATTTGGCAGTCGAGGGGTCACTTTGCCATGAAATTTTCGGGGTTTTTCGCAGGTTTTCGTCCGGAATGGTGTTTTTGGTTTTTGGGCAGGGTTCAGGCTGCATTTGAAGCTAAAATTCAAGCCTCTAGCCTCCGTGGTTTTGGAGATGGAGCCTTTTGAAAAAGTGCAAGTTTGACCCCTCTAGCTGCTCAAATAACGAAGTTACAGGCACTTTTATATTTGGCAGTCGAGGGGTCACTTTGCCATGAAATTTTCGGGGTTTTTCGCAGGTTTTCGTCCGGAATGGTATTTTTGGTTTTTGGGGTAGGGTTCAGGCTGCATTTAAAGCTAACATTCAAGTCTCTAGCCTCCGTGGTCTTGGAGATGGAGCCTTTTGAAAAAGTGCAAGTTTGACCCCCTCTAGCTGCTCAAATAACGAAGTTACAGGCACTTTTATATTTGGCAGTCGAGGGGTCACTTTGCCATGAAATTTTCGGGGTTTTTCGCAGGTTTTCGTCCGGAATGGTATTTTTGGTTTTTGGGGTAGGGTTCAGGCTGCATTTAAAGCTAACATTCAAGTCTCTAGCCTCCGTGGTCTTGGAGATGGAGCCTTTTGAAAAAGTGCAAGTTTGACCCCTCTAGCTGCTCAAATAACGAAGTTACAGGCACTTTTATATTTGGCGGTCGAGGGGTCACTTTGCCATGAAATTTTCGGGGTTTTTCGCAGGTTTTCGTCCGGAATGGTATTTTTGGTTTTTGGGGTAGGGTTCAGGCTGCATTTAAAGCTAACATTCAAGTCTCTAGCCTCCGTGGTCTTGGAGATGGAGCCTTTTGAAAAAGTGCAAGTTTGACCCCTCTAGCTGCTCAAATAACGAAGTTACAGGCACTTTTATATTTGGCAGTCGAGGGGTCACTTTGCCATGAAATTTTCGGGGTTTTTCGCAGGTTTTCGTCCGGAATGGTATTTTTGGTTTTTGGGGCAGGGTTCAGGCTGTATTTGAAGCTAAAATTCAAGCCTCTAGCCTCCGGGGTTTTGGAGAAGGAGCCTTTTGAAAAAGTGCAAGTTTGACCCCTCTAGCTGCTCAAATAACGAAGTTACAGGCACTTTTATATTTGGCAGTCGAGGGGTCACTTTGCCATGAAATTTTCGGGGTTTTTCGCAGGTTTTCGTCCGGAATGGTATTTTTGGTTTTTGGGGCAGGGTTCAGGCTGCATTTGAAGCTAAAATTCAAGCCTCTAGCCTCCGGGGTTCTGGAGAAGGAGCCTTTTGAAAAAGTGCAAGTTTGACCCCTCTAGCTGCTCAAATAACGAAGTTACAGGCACTTTTATATTTGGCAGTCGAGGGGTCACTTTGCCATGAAATTTTCGGAGTTTTTCGCAGGTTTCCGTCCGGAATGGTATTTTTGGTTTTTGGGGCAGGGTTCAGGCTGCATTTGAAGCTAAAATTCAAGCCTCTAGCCTCCGGGGTTTTGGAGAAGGAGCCTTTTGAAAAAGTGCAAGTTTGACCCCTCTAGCTGCTCAAATAACGAAGTTACAGGCACTTTTATATTTGGCAGTCGAGGGGTCACATTGCCATGAAATTTTCGGGATTTTTCGCAGGTTTTCGTCCGGAATGGTATTTTTGGTTTTTGGGGCAGGGTTCAGGCTGCATTTGAAGCTAAAATTCAAGTCTCTAGCCTCCGTGGTTTTGGAGGTGGAGCCTTTTGAAAAAGTGCAAGTTTGACCCCTCTAGCTGCTCAAATAACGAAGTTACAGGCACTTTTATATTTGGCAGTCGAGGGGTCACTTTGCCATGAAATTTTCGGGGGTTTTTCGCAGGTTTTCGTCCGGAATGGTATTTTTGGTTTTTGGGGCAGGTTTCAGGCTGCATTTGAAGCTACAATTCAAGCCTCTAGCCTACGGGGTTTTGGAGAAGGAGCCTTTTGAAAAAGTGCAAGTTTGACACCTCTAGCTGCTCAAATAACGAAGTTACAGGCACTTTTATATTTGGCAGTCGAGGGGTCACTTTGCCATGAAATTTTCGGGGTTTTTCGCAGGTTTTCGTCCGGAATGGTGTTTTTTGGTTTTTGGGGCAGGGTTCAGGCTGCATTTGAAGCTAACATTCAAGTCTCTAGCCTCCGTGGTTTTGGAGATGGAGCCTTTTGAAAAAGTGCAAGTTTGACCCCTCTAGCTGCTCAAATAACGAAGTTACAGGCACTTTTATATTTGGCAGTCGAGGGGTCACTTTGCCATGAAATTTTCGGGGTTTTTCGCAGGTTTTCGTCCGGAATGGTGTTTTTGGTTTTTGGGGCAGGGTTCAGGCTGCATTTGAAGCTAAAATTCAAGCCTCTAGCCTCCGTGGTTTTGGAGATGGAGCCTTTTGAAAAAGTGCAAGTTTGACCCCTCTAGCTGCTCAAATAACGAAGTAACAGGCACTTTTATATTTGGCGGTCGAGGGGTCACTTTGCCATGAAATTTTCGGGGGTTTTTCGCAGGTTTTCGTCCGGAATGGTGAATGGTATTTTTGGTTTTTGGGGCAGGGTTCAGGCTGCATTTGAAGCTAAAATTCAAGCCTCTAGCCTCCGTGGTTTTGGAGATGGAGCCTTTTGAAAAAGTGCAAGTTTGACCCCTCTAGCTGCTCAAATAACGAAGTTACAGGCACTTTTATATTTGGCAGTCGAGGGGTCACTTTGCCATGAAATTTTCGGGGTTTTTCGCAGGTTTTCGTCCGGAATGGTGTTTTTGGTTTTTGGGGCAGGGTTCAGGCTGCATTTGAAGCTAAAATTCAAGTCTCTAGCCTCCGTGGTTTTGGAGATGGAGCCTTTTGAAAAAGTGCAAGTTTGACCCCTCTAGCTGCTCAAATAACGAAGTTACAGGCACTTTTATATTTGGCAGTCGAGGGGTCACTTTGCCATGAAATTTTCGGGGTTTTTCGCAGGTTTTCGTCCGGAATGGTGTTTTTGGTTTTTGGGGCGGGGTTCAGGCCGCATTTGAAGCTAACATTCAAGTCTCTAGCCTCCGTGGTTTTGGAGATGGAGCCTTTTGAAAAAGTGCAAGTTTGACCCCTCTAGCTGCTCAAATAACGAAGTTACAGGCACTTTTATATTTGGCAGTCGAGGGGTCACTTTGCCATGAAATTTTCGGGGTTTTTCGCAGGTTTCCGTCCGGAATGGTATTTTTGGTTTTTGGGGCAGGGTTCAGGCCGCATTTGAAGCTAACATTCTCTAGCCTCCGTGGTTTTGAAGATGGAGCCTTTTGAAAAAGTGCAAGTTTGACCCCTCTAGCTGCTCAAATAACGAAGTTACAGGCACTTTTATATTTGGCAGTCGAGGGGTCACTTTGCCATGAAATTTTCGGGGTTTTTCGCAGGTTTTCGTCCGGAATGGTGTTTTTGGTTTTTGGGGCGGGGTTCAGGCCGCATTTGAAGCTAACATTCAAGTCTCTAGCCTCCGTGGTTTTGGAGATGGAGCCTTTTGAAAAAGTGCAAGTGTGACCCCTCTAGCTGCTCAAATAACGAAGTTACAGGCACTTTTATATTTGGCAGTCGAGGGGTCACTTTGCCAAGAAATTTTCGGGGTTTTTCGCAGGTTTTCATCCGGAATGGTTTTTTTGGTTTTTGGGGCAGGGTTCAGGCTGCATTTGAAGCTAAAATTCAAGTCTCTAGTCTCCGTGGTTTTGGAGATGGAGCCTTTTGAAAAAGTGCAAGTTTTACCCCTCTAGCTGCTCAAATAACGAAGTTACAGGCACTTTTATATTTGGCGGTCGAGGGGTCACTTTGCCATGAAATTTTCGGGGTTTTTCGCAGGTTTTCGTCCGGAATGGTATTTTTGGTTTTTGGGGCAGGGTTCAGACTGCATTTGAAGCTAAAATTCAAGTCTCTAGCCTCCGTGGTTTTGGAGATGGAGCCTTTTGAAAAAGTGCAAGTTTGACCCCTCTAGCTGCTCAAATAACGAAGTTACAGGCACTTTTATATTTGGCAGTCGAGGGGTCACTTTGCCATGAAATTTTCGGGGTTTTCGCAGGTTTTCGTCCGGAATGGTATTTTTGGTTTTTGGGGCAGGGTTCAGGCTGCATTTGAAGCTAAAATTCAAGCCTCTAGCCTCGGGGGTATGGGAGAAGGAGCCTTTTGAAAAAGTGCAAGTTTGACCCCTCTAGCTGCTCAAATAACGAAGTTACAGGCACTTTTATATTTGGCAGTCGAGGGGTCACTTTGCCATGAAATTTTCGGGGTTTTTCGCAGGTTTTCGTCCGGAATGGTATTTTTGGTTTTTGGGGCAGGGTTCAGGCTGTATTTGAAGCTAAAATTCAAACCTCTAGCCTCCGGGGTTTTGGAGAAGGAGCCTTTTGAAAAAGTGCAAGTTTGACCCCTCTAGCTGCTCAAATAACGAAGTTACAGGCACTTTTATATTTGGCAGTCGAGGGGTCACTTTGCCATGAAATTTTCGGGGTTTTTCGCAGGTTTTCGTCCGGAATGGTATTTTTGGTTTTTGGGGCAGGGTTCAGGCTGCATTTGAAGCTAAAATTCAAGCCTCTAGCCTCCGGGGTTCTGGAGAAGGAGCCTTTTGAAAAAGTGCAAGTTTGACCCCTCTAGCTGCTCAAATAACGAAGTTACAGGCACTTTTATATTTGGCAGTCGAGGGGTCACTTTGCCATGAAATTTTCGGAGTTTTTCGCAGGTTTCCGTCCGGAATGGTATTTTTGGTTTTTGGGGCAGGGTTCAGGCTGCATTTGAAGCTAAAATTCAAGCCTCTAGCCTCCGGGGTTTTGGAGAAGGAGCCTTTTGAAAAAGTGCAAGTTTGACCCCTCTAGCTGCTCAAATAACGAAGTTACAGGCACTTTTATATTTGGCAGTCGAGGGGTCACATTGCCATGAAATTTTCGGGATTTTTCGCAGGTTTTCGTCCGGAATGGTATTTTTGGTTTTTGGGGCAGGGTTCAGGCTGCATTTGAAGCTAAAATTCAAGTCTCTAGCCTCCGTGGTTTTGGAGATGGAGCCTTTTGAAAAAGTGCAAGTTTGACCCCTCTAGCTGCTCAAATAACGAAGTTACAGGCACTTTTATATTTGGCGGTCGAGGGGTCACTTTGCCATGAAATTTTCGGGGTTTTTCGCAGGTTTTCGTCCGGAATGGTATTTTTGGTTTTTGGGGCAGGGTTCAGGCTGCATTTGAAGCTAAAATTCAAGTCTCTAGCCTCCGTGGTTTTGGAGATGGAGCCTTTTGAAAAAGTGCAAGTTTGACCCCTCTAGCTGCTCAAATAACGAAGTTACAGGCACTTTTATATTTGGCGGTCGAGGGGTCACTTTGCCATGAAATTTTCGGGGTTTTTCGCAGGTTTTCGTCCGGAATGGTGTTTTAGGTTTTTGGGGCAGGGTTCAGGCCGCATTTGAAGCTAACATTCAAGTCTCTAGCCTCCGTGGTTTTGGAGATGGAGCCTTTTGAAAAAGTGCAAGTTTGACCCCTCTAGCTGCTCAAATAACGAAGTTACAGGCACTTTTATATTTGGCAGTCGAGGGGTCACTTTGCCATGAAATTTTCGGGGTTTTTCGCAGGTTTTCGTCCGGAATTGTGTTTTTGGTTTTTGGGGCAGGGTTCAGGCTGCATTTGAAGCTAAAATTCAAGCCTCTAGCCTCCGTGGTTTTGGAGATGGAGCCTTTTGAAAAAGTGCAAGTTTGACCCCTCTAGCTGCTCAAATAACGAAGTTACAGGCACTTTTATATTTGGCGGTCGAGGGGTCACTTTGCCATGAAATTTTCGGGGTTTTTCGCAGGTTTTCGTCCGGAATGGTATTTTTGGTTTTTGGGGCAGGGTTCAGGCTGCATTTGAAGCTAAAATTCAAGCCTCTAGCCTCCGTGGTTTTGGAGATGGAGCCTTTTGAAAAAGTGCAAGTTTGACCCCTCTAGCTGCTCAAATAACGAAGTTACAGGCACTTTTATATTTGGCAGTCGAGGGGTCACTTTGCCATGAAATTTTCGGGGTTTTTCGCAGGTTTTCGTCCGGAATGGTGTTTTTGGTTTTTGGGGCAGGGTTCAGGCCGCATTTGAAGCTAACATTCAAGTCTCTAGCCTCCGTGGTTTTGGAGATGGAGCCTTTTGAAAAAGTGCAAGTTTGACCCCTCTAGCTGCTCAAATAACGAAGTTACAGGCACTTTTATATTTGGCGGTCGAGGGGTCACTTTGCCATGAAATTTTCGGGGTTTTTCGCAGGTTTTCGTCCGGAATGGTATTTTTGGTTTTTGGGGCAGGGTTCAGGCTGCATTTGAAGCTAAAATTCAAGTCTCTAGCCTCCGTGGTTTTGGAGATGGAGCCTTTTGAAAAAGTGCAAGTTTGACCCCTCTAGCTGCTCAAATAACGAAGTTACAGGCACTTTTATATTTGGCAGTCGAGGGGTCACTTTGCCATGAAATTTTCGGGGTTTTTCGCAGGTTTTCGTCCGGAATGGTGTTTTTGGTTTTTGGGGCGGGGTTCAGGCCGCATTTGAAGCTAACATTCAAGTCTCTAGCCTCCGTGGTTTTGGAGATGGAGCCTTTTGAAAAAGTGCAAGTTTGACCCCTCTAGCTGCTCAAATAACGAAGTTACAGGCACTTTTATATTTGGCAGTCGAGGGGTCACTTTGCCATGAAATTTTCGGGGTTTTTCGCAGGTTTCCGTCCGGAATGGTATTTTTGGTTTTTGGGGCAGGGTTCAGGCTGCATTTGAAGCTAAAATTCAAGCCTCTAGCCTCCGTGGTTTTGGAGGTGGAGCCTTTTGAAAAAGTGCAAGTTTGACCCCTCTAGCTGCTCAAATAACGAAGTTACAGGCACTTTTATATTTGGCAGTCGAGGGGTCACTTTGCCATGAAATTTTCGGGGTTTTTCGCAGGTTTTCGTCCGGAATGGTATTTTTGGTTTTTGGGGCAGGGTTCAGGCTGCATTTGAAGCTAAAATTCAAGCCTCTAGCCTACGGGGTTTTGGAGAAGGAGCCTTTTGAAAAAGTGCAAGTTTGACCCCTCTAGCTGCTCAAATAACGAAGTTACAGGCACTTTTATATTTGGCAGTCGAGGGGTCACTTTGCCATGAAATTTTCGGGGTTTTTCGCAGGTTTTCGTCCGGAATGGTATTTTTGGTTTTTGGGGCAGGGTTCAGGCTGCATTTGAAGCTAAAATTCAAGTCTCTAGCCTCCGTGGTTTTGGAGATGGAGCCTTTTGAAAAAGTGCAAGTTTGACCCCTCTAGCTGCTCAAATAACGAAGTTACAGGCACTTTTATATTTGGCAGTCGAGGGGTCACTTTGCCATGAAATTTTCGGGGTTTTTCGCAGGTTTTCGTCCGGAATGGTGTTTTTGGTTTTTGGGGCAGGGTTCAGGCCGCATTTGAAGCTAACATTCAAGTCTCTAGCCTCCGTGGTTTTGGAGATGGAGCCTTTTGAAAAAGTGCAAGTTTGACCCCTCTAGTTGCTCAAATAACGAAGTTACAGGCACTTTTATATTTGGCAGTCGAGGGGTCACTTTGCCATGAAATTTTCGGGGTTTTTCGCAGGTTTTCGTCCGGAATGGTGTTTTTGGTTTTTGGGGCAGGGTTCAGGCTGCATTTGAAGCTAAAATTCAAGCCTCTAGCCTCCGTGGTTTTGGAGATGGAGCCTTTTGAAAAAGTGCAAGTTTGACCCCTCTAGCTGCTCAAATAACGAAGTTACAGGCACTTTTATATTTGGCGGTCGAGGGGTCACTTTGCCATGAAATTTTCGGGGTTTTTCGCAGGTTTCCGTCCGGAATGGTATTTTTGGTTTTTGGGGCAGGGTTCAGGCTGCATTTGAAGCTAAAATTCAAGCCTCTAGCCTCCGTGGTTTTGGAGGTGGAGCCTTTTGAAAAAGTGCAAGTTTGACCCCTCTAGCTGCTCAAATAACGAAGTTACAGGCACTTTTATATTTGGCAGTCGAGGGGTCACTTTGCCATGAAATTTTCGGGGTTTTTCGCAGGTTTTCGTCCGGAATGGTATTTTTGGTTTTTGGGGCAGGGTTCAGGCTGCATTTGAAGCTAAAATTCAAGCCTCTAGCCTACGGGGTTTTGGAGAAGGAGCCTTTTGAAAAAGTGCAAGTTTGACCCCTCTAGCTGCTCAAATAACGAAGTTACAGGCACTTTTATATTTGGCAGTCGAGGGGTCACTTTGCCATGAAATTTTCGGGGTTTTTCGCAGGTTTTCGTCCGGAATGGTATTTTTGGTTTTTGGGGCAGGGTTCAGGCTGCATTTGAAGCTAAAATTCAAGTCTCTAGCCTCCGTGGTTTTGGAGATGGAGCCTTTTGAAAAAGTGCAAGTTTGACCCCTCTAGCTGCTCAAATAACGAAGTTACAGGCACTTTTATATTTGGCAGTCGAGGGGTCACTTTGCCATGAAATTTTCGGGGTTTTTCGCAGGTTTTCGTCCGGAATGGTGTTTTTGGTTTTTGGGGCAGGGTTCAGGCCGCATTTGAAGCTAACATTCAAGTCTCCAGCCTCCGTGGTTTTGGAGATGGAGCCTTTTGAAAAAGTGCAAGTTTGACCCCTCTAGTTGCTCAAATAACGAAGTTACAGGCACTTTTATATTTGGCAGTCGAGGGGTCACTTTGCCATGAAATTTTCGGGGTTTTTCGCAGGTTTTCGTCCGGAATGGTGTTTTTGGTTTTTGGGGCAGGGTTCAGGCTGCATTTGAAGCTAAAATTCAAGCCTCTAGCCTCCGTGGTTTTGGAGATGGAGCCTTTTGAAAAAGTGCAAGTTTGACCCCTCTAGCTGCTCAAATAACGAAGTTACAGGCACTTTTATATTTGGCGGTCGAGGGGTCACTTTGCCATGAAATTTTCGGGGTTTTTCGCAGGTTTTCGTCCGGAATGGTATTTTTGGTTTTTGGGGCAGGGTTCAGGCTGCATTTGAAGCTAAAATTCAAGCCTCTAGCCTCCGTGGTTTTGGAGATGGAGCCTTTTGAAAAAGTGCAAGTTTGACCCCTCTAGCTGCTCAAATAACGAAGTTACAGGCACTTTTATATTTGGCAGTTGAGGGGTCACTTTGCCATGAAATTTTCGGGGTTTTTCGCAGGTTTTCGTCCGGAATGGTGTTTTTGGTTTTTGGGGCAGGGTTCAGGCCGCATTTGAAGCTAACATTCAAGTCTCTAGCCTCCGTGGTTTTGGAGATGGAGCCTTTTGAAAAAGTGCAAGTTTGACCCCTCTAGCTGCTCAAATAACGAAGTTACAGGCACTTTTATATTTGGCAGTCGAAGGGTCACTTTGCCATGAAATTTTCGGGGTTTTTCGCAGGTTTTCGTCCGGAATGGTGTTTTTGGTTTTTGGGGCAGGGTTCAGGCTGCATTTGAAGCTAAAATTCAAGCCTCTAGCCTCCGGGGTTTTGGAGATGGAGCCTTTTGAAAAAGTGCAAGTTTGACCCCTCTAGCTGCTCAAATAACGAAGTTACAGGCACTTTTATATTTGGCGGTCGAGGGATCACTTTGCCATGAAATTTTCGGGGTTTTTCGCAGGTTTTCGTCCGGAATGGTATTTTTGGTTTTTGGGGCAGGGTTCAGGCTGCATTTGAAGCTAAAATTCAAGTCTCTAGCCTCCGTGGTTTTGGAGATGGAGCCTTTTGAAAAAGTGCAAGTTTGACCCCTCTAGCTGCTCAAATAACGAAGTTACAGGCACTTTTATATTTGGCAGTCGAGGGGTCACTTTGCCATGAAATTTTCGGGGTTTTTCGCAGGTTTTCGTCCGGAATGGTGTTTTTGGTTTTTGGGGCGGGGTTCAGGCCGCATTTGAAGCTAACATTCAAGTCTCTAGCCTCCGTGGTTTTGGAGATGGAGCCTTTTGAAAAAGTGCAAGTGTGACCCCTCTAGCTGCTCAAATAACGAAGTTACAGGCACTTTTATATTTGGCAGTCGAGGGGTCACTTTGCCAAGAAATTTTCGGGGTTTTTCGCAGGTTTTCATCCGGAATGGTTTTTTTGGTTTTTGGGGCAGGGTTCAGGCTGCATTTGAAGCTAAAATTCAAGTCTCTAGTCTCCGTGGTTTTGGAGATGGAGGCTTTTGAAAAAGTGCAAGTTTTACCCCTCTAGCTGCTCAAATAACGAAGTTACAGGCACTTTTATATTTGGCGGTCGAGGGGTCACTTTGCCATGAAATTTTCGGGGTTTTTCGCAGGTTTTCGTCCGGAATGGTATTTTTGGTTTTTGGGGCAGGGTTCAGGCTGCATTTGAAGCTAAAATTCAAGCCTCTAGCCTACGGGGTTTTGGAGAAGGAGCCTTTTGAAAAAGTGCAAGTTTGACCCCTCTAGCTGCTCAAATAACGAAGTTACAGGCACTTTTATATTTGGCAGTCGAGGGGTCACTTTGCCATGAAATTTTCGGGGTTTTTCGCAGGTTTTCGTCCGGAATGGTATTTTTGGTTTTTGGGGCAGGGTTCAGGCTGCATTTGAAGCTAAAATTCAAGTCTCTAGCCTCCGTGGTTTTGGAGATGGAGCCTTTTGAAAAAGTGCAAGTTTGACCCCTCTAGCTGCTCAAATAACGAAGTTACAGGCACTTTTATATTTGGCAGTCGAGGGGTCACTTTGCCATGAAATTTTCGGGGTTTTTCGCAGGTTTTCGTCCGGAATGGTGTTTTTGGTTTTTGGGGCAGGGTTCAGGCCGCATTTGAAGCTAACATTCAAGTCTCTAGCCTCCGTGGTTTTGGAGATGGAGCCTTTTGAAAAAGTGCAAGTTTGACCCCTCTAGCTGCTCAAATAACGAAGTTACAGGCACTTTTATATTTGGCAGTCGAGGGGTCACTTTGCCATGAAATTTTCGGGGTTTTTCGCAGGTTTTCGTCCGGAATGGTGTTTTTGGTTTTTGGGGCAGGGTTCAGGCTGCATTTGAAGCTAAAATTCAAGCCTCTAGCCTCCGTGGTTTTGGAGATGGAGCCTTTTGAAAAAGTGCAAGTTTGACCCCTCTAGCTGCTCAAATAACGAAGTTACAGGCACTTTTATATTTGGCGGTCGAGGGGTCACTTTGCCATGAAATTTTCGGGGTTTTTCGCAGGTTTTCGTCCGGAATGGTATTTTTGGTTTTTGGGGCAGGGTTCAGGCTGCATTTGAAGCTAAAATTCAAGCCTCTAGCCTCCGTGGTTTTGGAGATGGAGCCTTTTGAAAAAGTGCAAGTTTGACCCCTCTAGCTGCTCAAATAACGAAGTTACAGGCACTTTTATATTTGGCAGTTGAGGGGTCACTTTGCCATGAAATTTTCGGGGTTTTTCGCAGGTTTTCGTCCGGAATGGTGTTTTTGGTTTTTGGGGCAGGGTTCAGGCCGCATTTGAAGCTAACATTCAAGTCTCTAGCCTCCGTGGTTTTGGAGATGGAGCCTTTTGAAAAAGTGCAAGTTTGACCCCTCTAGCTGCTCAAATAACGAAGTTACAGGCACTTTTATATTTGGCAGTCGAAGGGTCACTTTGCCATGAAATTTTCGGGGTTTTTCGCAGGTTTTCGTCCGGAATGGTGTTTTTGGTTTTTGGGGCAGGGTTCAGGCTGCATTTGAAGCTAAAATTCAAGCCTCTAGCCTCCGGGGTTTTGGAGATGGAGCCTTTTGAAAAAGTGCAAGTTTGACCCCTCTAGCTGCTCAAATAACGAAGTTACAGGCACTTTTATATTTGGCGGTCGAGGGATCACTTTGCCATGAAATTTTCGGGGTTTTTCGCAGGTTTTCGTCCGGAATGGTATTTTTGGTTTTTGGGGCAGGGTTCAGGCTGCATTTGAAGCTAAAATTCAAGTCTCTAGCCTCCGTGGTTTTGGAGATGGAGCCTTTTGAAAAAGTGCAAGTTTGACCCCTCTAGCTGCTCAAATAACGAAGTTACAGGCACTTTTATATTTGGCAGTCGAGGGGTCACTTTGCCATGAAATTTTCGGGGTTTTTCGCAGGTTTTCGTCCGGAATGGTGTTTTTGGTTTTTGGGGCGGGGTTCAGGCCGCATTTGAAGCTAACATTCAAGTCTCTAGCCGCCGTGGTTTTGGAGATGGAGCCTTTTGAAAAAGTGCAAGTGTGACCCCTCTAGCTGCTCAAATAACGAAGTTACAGGCACTTTTATATTTGGCAGTCGAGGGGTCACTTTGCCAAGAAATTTTCGGGGTTTTTCGCAGGTTTTCATCCGGAATGGTTTTTTTGGTTTTTGGGGCAGGGTTCAGGCTGCATTTGAAGCTAAAATTCAAGTCTCTAGTCTCCGTGGTTTTGGAGATGGAGGCTTTTGAAAAAGTGCAAGTTTTACCCCTCTAGCTGCTCAAATAACGAAGTTACAGGCACTTTTATATTTGGCGGTCGAGGGGTCACTTTGCCATGAAATTTTCGGGGTTTTTCGCAGGTTTTCGTCCGGAATGGTATTTTTGGTTTTTGGGGCAGGGTTCAGACTGCATTTGAAGCTAAAATTCAAGTCTCTAGCCTCCGTGGTTTTGGAGATGGAGCCTTTTGAAAAAGTGCAAGTTTGACCCCTCTAGCTGCTCAAATAACGAAGTTACAGGCACTTTTATATTTGGCAGTCGAGGGGTCACTTTGCCATGAAATTTTCGGGGTTTTCGCAGGTTTTCGTCCGGAATGGTATTTTTGGTTTTTGGGGCAGGGTTCAGGCTGCATTTGAAGCTAAAATTCAAGCCTCTAGCCTACGGGGTTTTGGAGAAGGAGCCTTTTGAAAAAGTGCAAGTTTGACCCCTCTAGCTGCTCAAATAACGAAGTTACAGGCACTTTTATATTTGGCAGTCGAGGGGTCACTTTGCCATGAAATTTTCGGGGTTTTTCGCAGGTTTTCGTCCGGAATGGTATTTTTGGTCTTTGGGGCAGGGTTCAGGCTGCATTTGAAGCTAAAATTCAAGTCTCTAGCCTCCGTGGTTTTGGAGATGGAGCCTTTTGAAAAAGTGCAAGTTTGACCCCTCTAGCTGCTCAAATAACGAAGTTACAGGCACTTTTATATTTGGCAGTCGAGGGGTCACTTTGCCATGAAATTTTCGGGGTTTTTCGCAGGTTTTCGTCCGGAATGGTGTTTTTGGTTTTTGGGGCAGGGTTCAGGCCGCATTTGAAGCTAACATTCAAGTCTCTAGCCTCCGTGGTTTTGGAGATGGAGTTTTTTGAAAAAGTGGAAGTTTGACCCCTCTAGCTGCTCAAATAACGAAGTTACAGGCACTTTTATATTTGGCAGTCGAGGGGTCACTTTGCCATGAAATTTTCGGGGTTTTTCGCAGGTTTTCGTCCGGAATGGTATTTTTGGTTTTTGGGGCAGGGTTCAGGCTGCATTTGAAGCTAAAATTCAAGCCTCTAGCCTCCGTGGTTTTGGAGATGGAGCCTTTTGAAAAAGTGCAAGTTTGACCCCTCTAGCTGCTCAAATAACGAAGTTACAGGCACTTTTATATTTGGCAGTTGAGGGGTCACTTTGCCATGAAATTTTCGGGGTTTTTCGCAGGTTTTCGTCCGGAATGGTGTTTTTGGTTTTTGGGGCAGGGTTCAGGCCGCATTTGAAGCTAACATTCAAGTCTCTAGCCTCCGTGGTTTTGGAGATGGAGCCTTTTGAAAAAGTGCAAGTTTGACCCCTCTAGCTGCTCAAATAACGAAGTTACAGGCACTTTTATATTTGGCAGTCGAAGGGTCACTTTGCCATGAAATTTTCGGGGTTTTTCGCAGGTTTTCGTCCGGAATGGTGTTTTTGGTTTTTGGGGCAGGGTTCAGGCTGCATTTGAAGCTAAAATTCAAGCCTCTAGCCTCCGGGGTTTTGGAGATGGAGCCTTTTGAAAAAGTGCAAGTTTGACCCCTCTAGCTGCTCAAATAACGAAGTTACAGGCACTTTTATATTTGGCGGTCGAGGGATCACTTTGCCATGAAATTTTCGGGGTTTTTCGCAGGTTTTCGTCCGGAATGGTATTTTTGGTTTTTGGGGCAGGGTTCAGGCTGCATTTGAAGCTAAAATTCAAGTCTCTAGCCTCCGTGGTTTTGGAGATGGAGCCTTTTGAAAAAGTGCAAGTTTGACCCCTCTAGCTGCTCAAATAACGAAGTTACAGGCACTTTTATATTTGGCAGTCGAGGGGTCACTTTGCCATGAAATTTTCGGGGTTTTTCGCAGGTTTTCGTCCGGAATGGTGTTTTTGGTTTTTGGGGCGGGGTTCAGGCCGCATTTGAAGCTAACATTCAAGTCTCTAGCCTCCGTGGTTTTGGAGATGGAACCTTTTGAAAAAGTGCAAGTGTGACCCCTCTAGCTGCTCAAATAACGAAGTTACAGGCACTTTTATATTTGGCGGTCGAGGGGTCACTTTGCCATGAAATTTTCGGGGTTTTTCGCAGGTTTTCGTCCGGAATGGTATTTTTGGTTTTTGGGGCAGGGTTCAGACTGCATTTGAAGCTAAAATTCAAGTCTCTAGCCTCCGTGGTTTTGGAGATGGAGCCTTTTGAAAAAGTGCAAGTTTGACCCCTCTAGCTGCTCAAATAACGAAGTTACAGGCACTTTTATATTTGGCAGTCGAGGGGTCACTTTGCCATGAAATTTTCGGGGTTTTCGCAGGTTTTCGTCCGGAATGGTATTTTTGGTTTTTGGGGCGGGGTTCAGGCCGCATTTGAAGCTAAAATTCAAGTCTCTAGCCTCCGTGGTTTTGGAGATGGAGCCTTTTGAAAAAGTGCAAGTTTGACCCCTCTAGCTGCTCAAATAACGAAGTTACAGGCACTTTTATATTTGGCAGTCGAGGGGTCACTTTGCCATGAAATTTTCGGGGTTTTTCGCAGGTTTTCGTCCGGAATGGTGTTTTTGGTTTTTGGGGCAGGGTTCAGGCCGCATTTGAAGCTAACATTCAAGTCTCTAGCCTCCGTGGTTTTGGAGATGGAGCCTTTTGAAAAAGTGCAAGTTTGACCCCTCTAGCTGCTCAAATAACGAAGTTACAGGCACTTTTATATTTGGCAGTCGAGGGGTCACTTTGCCATGAAATTTTCGGGGTTTTTCGCAGGTTTTCGTCCGGAATGGTGTTTTTGGTTTTTGGGGCAGGGTTCAGGCTGCATTTGAAGCTAAAATTCAAGCCTCTAGCCTCCGTGGTTTTGGAGATGGAGCCTTTTGAAAAAGTGCAAGTTTGACCCCTCTAGCTGCTCAAATAACGAAGTTACAGGCACTTTTATATTTGGCGGTCGAGGGGTCACTTTGCCATGAAATTTTCGGGGTTTTTCGCAGGTTTTCGTCCGGAATGGTATTTTTGGTTTTTGGGGCAGGGTTCAGGCTGCATTTGAAGCTAAAATTCAAGCCTCTAGCCTCCGTGGTTTTGGAGATGGAGCCTTTTGAAAAAGTGCAAGTTTGACCCCTCTAGCTGCTCAAATAACGAAGTTACAGGCACTTTTATATTTGGCAGTCGAGGGGTCACTTTGCCATGAAATTTTCGGGGTTTTTCGCAGGTTTTCGTCCGGAATGGTGTTTTTGGTTTTTGGTTCAGGGTTCAGGCCGCATTTGAAGCTAACATTCAAGTCTCTAGCCTCCGTGGTTTTGGAGATGGAGCCTTTTGAAAAAGTGCAAGTTTGACCCCTCTAGCTGCTCAAATAACGAAGTTACAGGCACTTTTATATTTGGCGGTCGAGGGGTCACTTTGCCATGAAATTTTCGGGGTTTTTCGCAGGTTTTCGTCCGGAATGGTATTTTTGGTTTTTGGGGCAGGGTTCAGGCTGCATTTGAAGCTAAAATTCAAGTCTCTAGCCTCCGTGGTTTTGGAGATGGAGCCTTTTGAAAAAGTGCAAGTTTGACCCCTCTAGCTGCTCAAATAACGAAGTTACAGGCACTTTTATATTTGGCAGTCGAGGGGTCACTTTGCCATGAAATTTTCGGGGTTTTTCGCAGGTTTTCGTCCGGAATGGTGTTTTTGGTTTTTGGGGCGGGGTTCAGGCCGCATTTGAAGCTAACATTCAAGTCTCTAGCCTCCGTGGTTTTGGAGATGGAGCCTTTTGAAAAAGTGCAAGTTTGACCCCTCTAGCTGCTCAAATAACGAAGTTACAGGCACTTTTATATTTGGCAGTCGAGGGGTCACTTTGCCATGAAATTTTCGGGGTTTTTCGCAGGTTTCCGTCCGGAATGGTATTTTTGGTTTTTGGGGCAGGGTTCAGGCTGCATTTGAAGCTAAAATTCAAGCCTCTAGCCTCCGTGGTTTTGGAGGTGGAGCCTTTTGAAAAAGTGCAAGTTTGACCCCTCTAGCTGCTCAAATAACGAAGTTACAGGCACTTTTATATTTGGCAGTCGAGGGGTCACTTTGCCATGAAATTTTCGGGGTTTTTCGCAGGTTTTCGTCCGGAATGGTATTTTTGGTTTTTGGGGCAGGGTTCAGGCTGCATTTGAAGCTAAAATTCAAGCCTCTAGCCTACGGGGTTTTGGAGAAGGAGCCTTTTGAAAAAGTGCAAGTTTGACCCCTCTAGCTGCTCAAATAACGAAGTTACAGGCACTTTTATATTTGGCAGTCGAGGGGTCACTTTGCCATGAAATTTTCGGGGTTTTTCGCAGGTTTTCGTCCGGAATGGTATTTTTGGTTTTTGGGGCAGGGTTCAGGCTGCATTTGAAGCTAAAATTCAAGTCTCTAGCCTCCGTGGTTTTGGAGATGGAGCCTTTTGAAAAAGTGCAAGTTTGACCCCTCTAGCTGCTCAAATAACGAAGTTACAGGCACTTTTATATTTGGCAGTCGAGGGGTCACTTTGCCATGAAATTTTCGGGGTTTTTCGCAGGTTTTCGTCCGGAATGGTGTTTTTGGTTTTTGGGGCAGGGTTCAGGCCGCATTTGAAGCTAACATTCAAGTCTCTAGCCTCCGTGGTTTTGGAGATGGAGCCTTTTGAAAAAGTGCAAGTTTGACCCCTCTAGCTGCTCAAATAACGAAGTTACAGGCACTTTTATATTTGGCAGTCGAGGGGTCACTTTGCCATGAAATTTTCGGGGTTTTTCGCAGGTTTTCGTCCGGAATGGTGTTTTTGGTTTTTGGGGCAGGGTTCAGGCCGCATTTGAAGCTAACATTCAAGTCTCTAGCCTCTGTGGTTTTGGAGATGGAGCCTTTTGAAAAAGTGCAAGTTTGACCCCTCTAGCTGCTCAAATAACGAAGTTACAGGCACTTTTATATTTGGCGGTCGAGGGGTCACTTTGCCATGAAATTTTCGGGGTTTTTCGCAGGTTTTCGTCCGGAATGGTGTTTTTGGTTTTTGGGGCAGGGTTCAGGCCGCATTTGAAGCTAACATTCAAGTCTCTAGCCTCCGTGGTTTTGGAGATGGAGCCTTTTGAAAAAGTGCAAGTTTGACCCCTCTAGCTGCTCAAATAACGAAGTTACAGGCACTTTTATATTTGGCAGTCGAGGGATCACTTTGCCATGAAATTTTCGGGGTTTTTCGCAGGTTTCCGTCCGGAATGGTATTTTTGGTTTTTGGGGCAGGGTTTAGGCTGCATTTGAAGCTAAAATTCAAGCCTCTAGCCTCCGTGGTTTTGGAGGTGGAGCCTTTTGAAAAAGTGCAAGTTTGACCCCTCTAGCTGCTCAAATAACGAAGTTACAGGCACTTTTATATTTGGCAGTCGAGGGGTCACTTTGCCATGAAATTTTCGGGGTTTTTCGCAGGTTTTCGTCCGGAATGGTATTTTTGGTTTTTGGGGCAGGGTTCAGGCTGCATTTGAAGCTAAAATTCAAGCCTCTAGCCTACGGGGTTTTGGAGAAGGAGCCTTTTGAAAAAGTGCAAGTTTGACCCCTCTAGCTGCTCAAATAACGAAGTTACAGGCACTTTTATATTTGGCAGTCGAGGGGTCACTTTGCCATGAAATTTTCGGGGTTTTTCGCAGGTTTTCGTCCGGAATGGTATTTTTGGTTTTTGGGGCAGGGTTCAGGCTGCATTTGAAGCTAAAATTCAAGTCTCTAGCCTCCGTGGTTTTGGAGATGGAGCCTTTTGAAAAAGTGCAAGTTTGACCCCTCTAGCTGCTCAAATAACGAAGTTACAGGCACTTTTATATTTGGCAGTCGAGGGGTCACTTTGCCATGAAATTTTCGGGGTTTTTCGCAGGTTTTCGTCCGGAATGGTGTTTTTGGTTTTTGGGGCAGGGTTCAGGCCGCATTTGAAGCTAACATTCAAGTCTCTAGCCTCCGTGGTTTTGGAGATGGAGCCTTTTGAAAAAGTGCAAGTTTGACCCCTCTAGCTGCTCAAATAACGAAGTTACAGGCACTTTTATATTTGGCAGTCGAGGGGTCACTTTGCCATGAAATTTTCGGGGTTTTTCGCAGGTTTTCGTCCGGAATGGTGTTTTTGGTTTTTGGGGCAGGGTTCAGGCCGCATTTGAAGCTAACATTCAAGTCTCTAGCCTCCGTGGTTTTGGAGATGGAGCCTTTTGAAAAAGTGCAAGTTTGACCCCTCTAGCTGCTCAAATAACGAAGTTACAGGCACTTTTATATTTGGCAGTCGAAGGGTCACTTTGCCATGAAATTTTCGGGGTTTTCCGCAGGTTTTCGTAAGGAATGGTATTTTTGGTTTTTGGGGCAGGGTTCAGGCTGCATTTGAAGCTAAAATTCAAGTCTCTAGCCTCCGTGGTTTTGGAGATGGAGCCTTTTGAAAAAGTGCAAGTTTGACCCCTCTAGCTGCTCAAATAACGAAGTTACAGGCACTTTTATATTTGGCAGTCGAGGGGTCACTTTGCCATGAAATTTTCGGGGTTTTTCGCAGGTTTTCGTCCGGAATGGTGTTTTTGGTTTTTGGGGCGGGGTTCAGGCCGCATTTGAAGCTAACATTCAAGTCTCTAGCCTCCGTGGTTTTGGAGATGGAGCCTTTTGAAAAAGTGCAAGTGTGACCCCTCTAGCTGCTCAAATAACGAAGTTACAGGCACTTTTATATTTGGCAGTCGAGGGGTCACTTTGCCAAGAAATTTTCGGGGTTTTTCGCAGGTTTTCATCCGAAATGGTTTTTTCGGTTTTTGGGGCAGGGTTCAGGCTGCATTTGAAGCTAAAATTCAAGTCTCTAGTCTCCGTGGTTTTGGAGATGGAGGCTTTTGAAAAAGTGCAAGTTTTACCCCTCTAGCTGCTCAAATAACGAAGTTACAGGCACTTTTATATTTGGCGGTCGAGGGGTCACTTTGCCATGAAATTTTCGGGGTTTTTCGCAGGTTTTCGTCCGGAATGGTATTTTTGGTTTTCGGGGCAGGGTTCAGACTGCATTTGAAGCTAAAATTCAAGTCTCTAGCCTCCGTGGTTTTGGAGATGGAGCCTTTTGAAAAAGTGCAAGTTTGACCCCTCTAGCTGCTCAAATAACGAAGTTACAGGCACTTTTATATTTGGCAGTCGAGGGGTCACTTTGCCATGAAATTTTCGGGGTTTTCGCAGGTTTTCGTCCGGAATGGTATTTTTGGTTTTTGGGGCAGGGTTCAGGCTGCATTTGAAGCTAAAATTCAAGCCTCTAGCCTCCGGGGTATGGGAGAAGGAGCCTTTTGAAAAAGTGCAAGTTTGACCCCTCTAGCTGCTCAAATAACGAAGTTACAGGCACTTTTATATTTGGCAGTCGAGGGGTCACTTTGCCATGAAATTTTCGGGGTTTTTCGCAGGTTTTCGTCCGGAATGGTATTTTTGGTTTTTGGGGCAGGGTTCAGGCTGCATTTGAAGCTAAAATTCAAGCCTCTAGCCTCCGGGGTTTTGGAGAAGGAGCCTTTTGAAAAAGTGCAAGTTTGACCCCTCTAGCTGCTCAAATAACGAAGTTACAGGCACTTTTATATTTGGCAGTCGAGGGGTCACTTTGCCATGAAATTTTCGGGGTTTTTCGCAGGTTTTCGTCCGGAATGGTATTTTTGGTTTTTGGGGCAGGGTTCAGGCTGCATTTGAAGCTAAAATTCAAGCCTCTAGCCTCCGTGGTTTTGGAGAAGGTGCCTTTTGAAAAAGTGCAAGTTTGACCCCTCTAGCTGCTCAAATAACGAAGTTACAGGCACTTTTATATTTGGCAGTCGAGGGGTCACTTTGCCATGAAATTTTCGGGGTTTTTCGCAGGTTTTCGTCCGGAATGGTATTTTTGGTTTTTGGGGCAGGGTTCAGGCTGCATTTGAAGCTAAAATTCAAGCCTCTAGCCTCCGGGGTTTTGGAGAAGGAGCCTTTTGAAAAGTGAAAGATTGACCCCTCTAGCTACTCAAATAACGAAGTTACAGGCACTTTTATATTTGGCAGTCGAGGGGTCACTTTGCCATGAAATTTTCGGGGTTTTTCGCAGGTTTTCGTCTGGAATGGTATTTTTGGTTTTTGGGGCAGGGTTCAGGCTGCATTTGAAGCTAAAATTCAAGTCTCTATCCTCCGTGGTTTTGGAGGTGGAGCCTTTTGAAAAAGTGCAAGTTTGACCCCTCTAGCTGCTCAAATAACGAAGTTACAGGCACTTTTATATTTGGCAGTCGAGGGGTCACTTTGCCATGAAGTTTTCGGGGTTTTTCGCAGGTTTTCGTCCGGAATGGTATTTTTGGTTTTTGGGGCAGGGTTCAGGCTGCATTTGAAGCTAAAATTCAAGCCTCTAGCCTCCGTGGTTTTGGAGATGGAGCCTTTTGAAAAAGTGCAAGTTTGACCCCTCTAGCTGCTCAAATAACGAAGTTACAGGCACTTTTATATTTGGCAGTCGAGGGGTCACTTTGCCATGAAATTTTCGGGGTTTTTCGCAGGTTTTCGTCCGGAATGGTGTTTTAGGTTTTTGGGGCAGGGTTCAGGCCGCATTTGAAGCTAACATTCAAGTCTCTAGCCTCCGTGGTTTTGGAGATGGAGCCTTTTGAAAAAGTGCAAGTTTGACCCCTCTAGCTGCTCAAATAACGAAGTTACAGGCACTTTTATATTTGGCAGTCGAGGGGTCACTTTGCCATGAAATTTTCGGGGTTTTTCGCAGGTTTTCGTCCGGAATGGTGTTTTTGGTTTTTGGGGCAGGGTTCAGGCTGCATTTGAAGCTAAAATTCAAGCCTCTAGCCTCCGTGGTTTTGGAGATGGAGCCTTTTGAAAAAGTGCAAGTTTGACCCCTCTAGCTGCTCAAATAACGAAGTTACAGGCACTTTTATATTTGGCAGTCGAGGGGTCACTTTGCCATGAAATTTTCGGGGTTTTTCGCAGGTTTTCGTCCGGAATGGTGTTTTTGGTTTTTGGGGCAGGGTTCAGGCCGCATTTGAAGCTAACATTCAAGTCTCTAGCCTCCGTGGTTTTGGAGATGGAGCCTTTTGAAAAAGTGCAAGTTTGACCCCTCTAGCTGCTCAAATAACGAAGTTACAGGCACTTTTATATTTGGCAGTCGAGGGGTCACTTTGCCATGAAATTTTCGGGGTTTTTCGCAGGTTTTCGTCCGGAATGGTGTTTTTGGTTTTTGGGGCAGGGTTCAGGCCGCATTTGAAGCTAACATTCAAGTCTCTAGCCTCCGTGGTTTTGAAGATGGAGCCTTTTGAAAAAGTGCAAGTTTGACCCCTCTAGCTGCTCAAATAACGAAGTTACAGGCACTTTTATATTTGGCGGTCGAGGTGTCACTTTGCCATGAAATTTTCGGGGTTTTTCGCAGGTTTTCGTCCGGAATGGTATTTTTGGTTTTTGGGGCAGGGTTCAGGCTGCATTTGAAGCTAAAATTCAAGCCTCTGGCCTCCGTGGTTTTGGAGATGGAGCCTTTTGAAAAAGTGCAAGTTTGACCCCTCTAGCTACTCAAATAACGAAGTTACAGGCACTTTTATATTTGGCAGTCGAGGGGTCACTTTGCCATGAAATTTTCGGGGTTTTTCGCAGGTTTTCGTCCGGAATGGTGTTTTTGGTTTTTGGGGCAGGGTTCAGGCCGCATTTGAAGCTAACATTCAAGTCTCTAGCCTCCGTGGTTTTGGAGATGGAGCCTTTTGAAAAAGTGCAAGTTTGACCCCTCTAGCTGCTCAAATAACGAAGTTACAGGCACTTTTATATTTGGCAGTCGAGGGGTCACTTTGCCATGAAATTTTCGGGGTTTTTCGCATGTTTTCTTCCGGAATGGTGTTTTAGGTTTTTGGGGCAGGGTTCAGGCCGCATTTGAAGCTAACATTCAAGTCTCTAGCCTCCGTGGTTTTGGAGATGGAGCCTTTTGAAAAAGTGCAAGTTTGACCCCTCAAGCTGCTCAAATTACGAAGTTACAGGCACTTTTATATTTGGCAGTCGAGGGGTCACTTTGCCATGAAATTTTCGGGGTTTTTCGCAGGTTTTCGTCCGGAATGGTGTTTTTGGTTTTTGGGGCAGGGTTCAGGCTGCATTTGAAGCTAAAATTCAAGCCTCTAGCCTCCGTGGTTTTGGAGATGGAGCCTTTTGAAAAAGTGCAAGTTTGACCCCTCTAGCTGCTCAAATAACGAAGTTACAGGCACTTTTATATTTGGCGGTCGAGGTGTCACTTTGCCATGAAATTTTCGGGGTTTTTCGCAGGTTTTCGTCCGGAATGGTATTTTTGGTTTTTTGGGCAGGGTTCAGGCTGCATTTGAAGCTAAAATTCAAGCCTCTAGCCTCCGTGGTTTTGGAGATGGAGCCTTTTGAAAAAGTGCAAGTTTGACCCCTCTAGCTGCTCAAATAACGAAGTTACAGGCACTTTTATATTTGGCAGTCGAGGGGTCACTTTGCCATGAAATTTTCGGGGTTTTTCGCAGGTTTTCGTCCGGAATGGTGTTTTTGGTTTTTGGGGCAGGGTTCAGGCTGCATTTGAAGCTAAAATTCAAGCCTCTAGCCTCCGTGGTTTTGGAGATGGAGCCTTTTGAAAAAGTGCAAGTTTGACCCCTCTAGCTGCTCAAATAACGAAGTTACAGGCACTTTTAAATTTGGCGGTCGAGGGGTCACTTTGCCATGAAATTTTCGGGGTTTTTCGCAGGTTTTCGTCCGGAATGGTGTTTTTGGTTTTTGGGGCAGGGTTCAGGCCGCATTTGAAGCTAACATTCAAGTCTCTAGCCTCCGTGGTTTTGGAGATGGAGCCTTTTGAAAAAGTGCAAGTTTGACCCCTCTAGCTGCTCAAATAACGAAGTTACAGGCACTTTTATATTTGGCAGTCGAGGGGTCACTTTGCCATGAAATTTTCGGGGTTTTTCGCAGGTTTTCGTCCGGAATGGTGTTTTTGGTTTTTGGGGCAGGGTTCAGGCCGAATTTGAAGCTAACATTCAAGTCTCTAGCCTCCGTGGTTTTGGAGATGGAGCCTTTTGAAAAAGTGCAAGTTTGACCCCTCTAGCTGCTCAAATAACGAAGTTACAGGCACTTTTATATTTGGCGGTCGAGGTGTCACTTTGCCATGAAATTTTCGGGGTTTTTCGCAGGTTTTCGTCCGGAATGGTATTTTTGGTTTTTTGGGCAGGGCTCAGGCTGCATTTGAAGCTAAAATTCAAGCCTCTAGCCTCCGTGGTTTTGGAGATGGAGCCTTTTGAAAAAGTGCAAGTTTGACCCCTCTAGCTGCTCAAATAACGAAGTTACAGGCACTTTTATATTTGGCAGTCGAGGGGTCACTTTGCCATGAAATTTTCGGGGTTTTTCGCAGGTTTTCGTCCGGAATGGTGTTTTTGGTTTTTGGGGCAGGGTTCAGGCTGCATTTGAAGCTAAAATTCAAGCCTCTAGCCTCCGTGGTTTTGGAGATGGAGCCTTTTGAAAAAGTGCAAGTTTGACCCCTCTAGCTGCTCAAATAACGAAGTTACAGGCACTTTTATATTTGGCAGTCGAGGGGTCACTTTGCCATGAAATTTTCGGGGTTTTTCGCAGGTTTTCGTCCGGAATGGTGTTTTTGGATTTTGGGGCAGGGTTCAGGCTGCATTTGAAGCTAAAATTCAAGCCTCTAGCCTCCGTGGTTTTGGAGATGGAGCCTTTTGAAAAAGTGGAAGTTTGACCCCTCTAGCTGCTCAAATAACGAAGTTACAGGCACTTTTATATTTGGCGGTCGAGGTGTCACTTTGCCATGAAATTTTCGGGGTTTTTCGCAGGTTTTCGTCCGGAATGGTATTTTTGGTTTTTTGGGTAGGGTTCAGGCTGCATTTGAAGCTAAAATTCAAGCCTCTAGCCTCCGTGGTTTTGGAGATGGAGCCTTTTGAAAAAGTGCAAGTTTGACCCCTCTAGCTGCTCAAATAACGAAGTTACATGCACTTTTATATTTGGCAGTCGAGGGGTCACTTTGCCATGAAATTTTCGGGGTTTTTCGCAGGTTTTCGTCCGGAATGGTGTTTTTGGTTTTTGGGGCAGGGTTCAGGCTGCATTTGAAGCTAAAATTCAAGCCTCTAGCCTCCGTGGTTTTGGAGATGGAGCCTTTTGAAAAAGTGAAAGTTTGACCCCTCTAGCTGCTCAAATAACGAAGTTACAGGCACTTTTATATTTGGCGGTCGAGGTGTCACTTTGCCATGAAATTTTCGGGGTTTTTCGCAGGTTTTCGTCCGGAATGGTATTTTTGGTTTTTTGGGCAGGGTTCAGGCTGCATTTGAAGCTAAAATTCAAGCCTCTAGCCTCCGTGGTTTTGGAGATGGAGCCTTTTGAAAAAGTGCAAGTTTGACCCCTCTAGCTGCTCAAATAACGAAGTTACAGGCACTTTTATATTTGGCAGTCGAGGGGTCACTTTGCCATGAAATTTTCGGGGTTTTTCGCAGGTTTTCGTCCGGAATGGTGTTTTTGGTTTTTGGGGCAGGGTTCAGGCTGCATTTGAAGCTAAAATTCAAGCCTCTAGCCTCCGTGGTTTTGGAGATGGAGCCTTTTGAAAAAGTGCAAGTTTGACCCCTCTAGCTGCTCAAATAACGAAGTTACAGGCACTTTTAAATTTGGCGGTCGAGGGGTCACTTTGCCATGAAATTTTCGGGGTTTTTCGCAGGTTTTCGTCCGGAATGGCGTTTTTGGGGCAGGGTTCAGGCCGCATTTGAAGCTAACATTCAAGTCTCTAGCCTCCGTGGTTTTGGAGATGGAGCCTTTTGAAAAAGTACAAGTTTGACCCCTCTAGCTGCTCAAATAACGAAGTTACAGGCACTTTTATATTTGGCAGTCGAGGGGTCACTTTGCCATGAAATTTTCGGGGTTTTTCGCAGGTTTTCGTCCGGAATGGTGTTTTTGGTTTTTGGGGCAGGGTTCAGGCCGAATTTGAAGCTAACATTCAAGTCTCTAGCTTCCGTGGTTTTGGAGATGGAGCCTTTTGAAAAAGTGCAAGTTTGACCCCTCTAGCTGCTCAAATAACGAAGTTACAGGCACTTTTATATTTGGCGGTCGAGGTGTCACTTTGCCATGAAATTTTCGGGGTTTTTCGCAGGTTTTCGTCCGGAATGGTATTTTTGGTTTTTGGGGCAGGGTTCAGGCTGCATTTGAAGCTAAAATTCAAGCCTCTGGCCTCCGTGGTTTTGGAGATGGAGCCTTTTGAAAAAGTGCAAGTTTGACCCCTCTAGCTGCTCAAATAACGAAGTTACAGGCACTTTTATATTTGGCACTCGAGGGGTCACTTTGCCATGAAATTTTCGGGGTTTTTCGCAGGTTTTCGTCCGGAATGGTGTTTTAGGTTTTTGGGGCAGGGTTCAGGCCGCATTTGAAGCTAACATTCAAGTCTCTAGCCTCCGTGGTTTTGGAGATGGAGCCTTTTGAAAAAGTGCAAGTTTGACCCCTCTAGCTGCTCAAATAACGAAGTTACAGGCACTTTTATATTTGGCAGTCGAGGGGTCACTTTGCCATGAAATTTTCGGGGTTTTTCGCAGGTTTTCGTCCGGAATGGTGTTTTTGGTTTTTGGGGCAGGGTTCAGGCCGCATTTGAAGCTAACATTCAAGTCTCTAGCCTCCGTGGTTTTGGAGATGGAGCCTTTTGAAAAAGTGCAAGTTTGACCCCTCTAGCTGCTCAAATAACGAAGTTACAGGCACTTTTATATTTGGCGGTCGAGGTGTCACTTTGCCATGAAATTTTCGGGGTTTTTCGCAGGTTTTCGTCCGGAATGGTATTTTTGGTTTTTGGGGCAGGGTTCAGGCTGCATTTGAAGCTAAAATTCAAGCCTCTAGCCTCCGTGGTTTTGGAGATGGAGCCTTTTGAAAAAGTGCAAGTTTGACCCCTCTAGCTGCTCAAATAACGAAGTTACAGGCACTTTTATATTTGGCAGTCGAGGGGTCACTTTGCCTTGAAATTTTCGGGGTTTTTCGCATGTTTTCGTCCGGAATGGTGTTTTAGGTTTTTGGGGCGGGGTTCAGGCCGCATTTGAAGCTAACATTCAAGTCTCTAGCCTCCGTGGTTTTGGAGATGGAGCCTTTTGAAAAAGTGCAAGTTTGACCCCTCTAGCTGCTCAAATAACGAAGTTACAGGCACTTTTATATTTGGCAGTCGAGGGGTCACTTTGCCATGAAATTTTCGGGGTTTTTCGCAGGTTTTCGTCCGGAATGGTGTTTTTGGTTTTTGGGGCAGGGTTCAGGCTGCATTTGAAGCTAAAATTCAAGCCTCTAGCCTCCGTGGTTTTGGAGATGGAGCCTTTTGAAAAAGTGCAAGTTTGACCCCTCTAGCTGCTCAAATAACGAAGTTACAGGCACTTTTATATTTGGCAGTCGAGGGGTCACTTTGCCATGAAATTTTCGGGGTTTTTGGCAGGTTTTCGTCCGGAATGGTGTTTTTGGTTTTTGGGGCAGGGTTCAGGCCGCATTTGAAGCTAACATTCAAGTCTCTAGCCTCCGTGGTTTTGGAGATGGAGCCTTTTGAAAAAGTGCAAGTTTGACCCCTCTAGCTGCTCAAATAACGAAGTTACAGGCACTTTTATATTTGGCAGTCGAGGGGTCACTTTGCCATGAAATTTTCGGGGTTTTTCGCAGGTTTTCGTCCGGAATGGTATTTTTGGTTTTTGGGGCAGGGTTCAGGCCGCATTTGAAGCTAACATTCAAGTCTCTAGCCTCCGTGGTTTTGGAGATGGAGCCTTTTGAAAAAGTGCAAGTTTGACCCCTCTAGCTGCTCAAATAACGAAGTTACAGGCACTTTTATATTTGGCGGTCGAGGGGTCACTTTGCCATGAAATTTTCGGGGTTTTTCGCAGGTTTTCGTCCGGAATGGTATTTTTGGTTTTTGGGGCAGGGTTCAGGCTGCATTTGAAGCTAAAATTCAAGCCTCTAGCCTCCGTGGTTTTGGAGATGGAGCCTTTTGAAAAAGTGCAAGTTTGACCCCTCTAGCTGCTCAAATAACGAAGTTACAGGCACTTTTATATTTGGCAGTCGAGGGGTCACTTTGCCATGAAATTTTCGGGGTTTTTCGCAGGTTTTCGTCCGGAATGGTGTTTTTGGTTTTTGGGGCAGGGTTCAGGCCGCATTTGAAGCTAACATTCAAGTCTCTAGCCTCCGTGGTTTTGGAGATGGAGCCTTTTGAAAAAGTGCAAGTTTGACCCCTCTAGCTGCTCAAATAACGAAGTTACAGGCACTTTTATATTTGGCAGTCGAGGGGTCACTTTGCCATGAAATTTTCGGGGTTTTTCGCAGGTTTTCGTCCGGAATGGTGTTTTTGGTTTTTGGGGCAGGGTTCAGGCTGCATTTGAAGCTAAAATTCAAGCCTCTAGCCTCCGTGGTTTTGGAGATGGAGCCTTTTGAAAAAGTGCAAGTTTGACCCCTCTAGCTGCTCAAATAACGAAGTTACAGGCACTTTTAAATTTGGCGGTCGAGGGGTCACTTTGCCATGAAATTTTCGGGGTTTTTCGCAGGTTTTCGTCCGGAATGGTATTTTTGGTTTTTGGGGCAGGGTTCAGGCTGCATTTGAAGCTAAAATTCAAGTCTCTAGCCTCCGTGGTTTTGGAGATGGAGCCTTTTGAAAAAGTGCAAGTTTGACCCCTCTAGCTGCTCAAATAACGAAGTTACAGGCACTTTTATATTTGGCAGTCGAGGGGTCACTTTGCCATGAAATTTTCGGGGTTTTTCGCAGGTTTTCGTCCGGAATGGTGTTTTTGGTTTTTGGGGCGGGGTTCAGGCCGCATTTGAAGCTAACATTCAAGTCTCTAGCCTCCGTGGTTTTGGAGATGGAACCTTTTGAAAAAGTGCAAGTGTGACCCCTCTAGCTGCTCAAATAACGAAGTTACAGGCACTTTTATATTTGGCAGTCGAGGGGTCACTTTGCCATGAAATTTTCGGGGTTTTTCGCAGGTTTTCGTCCGGAATGGTTTTTTTGGTTTTTGGGGCAGGGTTCAGGCTGCATTTAAAGCTAAAATTCAAGTCTCTAGTCTCCGTGGTTTTGGAGATGGAGGCTTTTGAAAAAGTGCAAGTTTTACCCCTCTAGCTGCTCAAATAACGAAGTTACAGGCACTTTTATATTTGGCGGTCGAGGGGTCACTTTGCCATGAAATTTTCGGGGTTTTTCGCAGGTTTTCGTCCGGAATGGTATTTTTGGTTTTTGGGGCAGGGTTCAGGCTGCATTTGAAGCTAAAATTCAAGCCTCTAGCCTCCGGGGTATGGGAGAAGGAGCCTTTTGAAAAAGTGCAAGTTTGACCCCTCTATCTGCTCAAATAACGAAGTTACAGGCACTTTTATATTTGGCGGTCGAGGGGTCACTTTGCCATGAAATTTTCGGGGTTTTTCGCAGGTTTTCGTCCGGAATGGTATTTTTGGTTTTTGGGGCAGGGTTCAGGCTGCAGTTGAAGCTAAAATTCAAGCCTCTAGCCTCCGGGGTTTTGGAGAAGGAGCCTTTTGAAAAGTGCAAGTTTGACCCCTCTAGCTGCTCAAATAACGAAGTTACAAGCACTTTTATATTTGGCAGTCGAGGGGTCACTTTGCCATGAAATTTTCGGGGTTTTTCGCAGGTTTTCGTCCGGAATGGTATTTTTGGTTTTTGGGGCAGGGTTCAGGCTGCATTTGAAGCTAAAATTCAAGCCTCTAGCCTCCGGGGTATGGGAGAAGGAGCCTTTTGAAAAAGTGCAAGTTTGACCCCTCTATCTGCTCAAATAACGAAGTTACAGGCACTTTTATATTTGGCGGTCGAGGGGTCACTTTGCCATGAAATTTTCGGGGTTTTCGCAGGTTTTCGTCCGGAATGGTATTTTTGGTTTTTGGGGCAGGGTTCAGGCTGCAGTTGAAGCTAAAATTCAAGCCTCTAGCCTCCGGGGTTTTGGAGAAGGAGCCTTTTGAAAAGTGCAAGTTTGACCCCTCTAGCTGCTCAAATAACGAAGTTACAGGCACTTTTATATTTGGCAGTCGAGGGGTCACTTTGCCATGAAATTTTCGGGGTTTTTCGCAGGTTTTCGTCCGGAATGGTATTTTTGGTTTTTGGGGCAGGGTTCAGGCTGCATTTGAAGCTAAAATTCAAGCCTCTAGCCTCCGGGGTATGGGAGAAGGAGCCTTTTGAAAAAGTGCAAGTTTGACCCCTCTATCTGCTCAAATAACGAAGTTACAGGCACTTTTATATTTGGCGGTCGAGGGGTCACTTTGCCATGAAATTTTCGGGGTTTTTCGCAGGTTTTCGTCCGGAATGGTATTTTTGGTTTTTGGGGCAGGGTTCAGGCTGCAGTTGAAGCTAAAATTCAAGCCTCTAGCCTCCGGGGTTTTGGAGAAGGAGCCTTTTGAAAAGTGCAAGTTTGACCCCTCTAGCTGCTCAAATAACGAAGTTACAGGCACTTTTATATTTGGCAGTCGAGGGGTCACTTTGCCATGAAATTTTCGGGGTTTTTCGCAGGTTTTCGTCCGGAATGGTATTTTTGGTTTTTGGGGCAGGGTTCAGGCTGCATTTGAAGCTAAAATTCAAGCCTCTAGCCTCCGGGGTTTTGGAGAAGGAGCCTTTTGAAAAAGTGCAAGTTTGACCCCTCTAGCTGCTCAAATAACGAAGTTACAGGCACTTTTATATTTGGCAGTCGAGGGGTCACTTTGCCATGAAATTTTCGGGGTTTTTCGCAGGTTTTCGTCCGGAATGGTATTTTTGGTTTTTGGGGCAGGGTTCAGGCTGCATTTGAAGCTAAAATTCAAGCCTCTAGCCTCCGGGGTTTTGGAGAAGGTGCCTTTTGAAAAAGTGCAAGTTTGACCCCTCTAGCTGCTCAAATAACGAAGTTACAGGCACTTTCATATTTGGCAGTCGAGGGGTCACTTTGCCATGAAATTTTCGGGGTTTTTCGCAGGTTTTCGTCCGGAATGGTATTTTTGGTTTTTGGGGCAGGGTTCAGGCTGCATTTGAAGCTAAAATTCAAGCCTCTAGCCTCCGGGGTTTTGGAGAAGGAGCCTTTTGAAAAAGTGCAAGTTTGACCTCTCTAGCTGCTCAAATAACGAAGTTACAGGCACTTTTATATTTGGCAGTCGAGGGGTCACTTTGCCATGAAATTTTCGGGGTTTTTCGCAGGTTTTCGTCCGGAATGGTATTTTTGCTTTTTGGGGCAGGGTTCAGGCTGCATTTGAAGCTAAAATTCAAGTCTCTAGCCTCCGTGGTTTTGGAGATGGAGGCTTTTGAAAAAGTGCAAGTTTGACCCCTCTAGCTGCTCAAATAACGAAGTTACAGGCACTTTTATATTTGGCGGTCGAGGGGTCACTTTGTCCGGAATGGTATTTTTTGTTCAGGCTGCATTTGAAGCTAAAATTCAAGTCTCTAGCCTCCGTGGTTTGGAAAATGGAGCCTTTTGGAAAAGTGCAAATTTGACCCCTGTAGCTGCTCAAGTAACGAAGTTACAGGCACTTTTATATTTGGCAGTCGAGGGGTCACTTTGCCATGAAATTTTCGGGGTTTTTCGCAGGTTTTCTTTCGGAATGGTATTTTTGGTTTTTGGGGCAGGGTTCAGGCTGCATTTGAAGCTAAAATTCAAGTCTCTAGCCTCCGTTGTTTTGGAGATGGAGCCTTTTGAAAAAGTGCAAGTTTGACCCCTCTAGCTGCTCAAATAACGAAGTTACAGGCACTTTTATATTTGGCAGTCGAGGGGTCACTTTGCCATGAAATTTTCGGGGTTTTTCGCAGGTTTTCGTCCAGAATGGTATTTTTGGTTTTTGGGGCAGCGTTCAGGCTACATTTGGAGCTAAAATTCAAGCCTCTAGCCTCCGGGGTTTTGGAGAAGGAGCCTTTTGAAAAAGTGAAAGATTGACCCCTCTAGCTGCTCAAATAACGAAGTTACAGGCACTTTTATATTTGGCAGTCGCGGGGTCACTTTGCCATGAAATTTTCGGGGTTTTTCGCAGGTTTTCGTCCGGAATGGTATTTTTGGTTTTTGGGGCAGGGTTCAGGCTGCATTTGAAGCTAAAATTCAAGTCTCTAGCCTCCGTTGTTTTGGAGATGGAGCCTTTTGAAAAAGTGCAAGTTTGACCCCTCTTGCTACTCAAATAACGAAGTTACAGGCACTTTTATATTTGGCAGTCGAGGGGTCACTTTGCCATGAAATTTTCGGGGTTTTTCGCAGGTTTTCGTCCGGAATGGTGTTTTTGGTTTTTGAAGCAGGGTTCAGGCTGCATTTGAAGCTAAAATTCAAGTCTCTAGCCTCCGTGGTTTTGGAGATGGAGCCTTTTGAAAAAGTGCAAGTTTGACCCCTCTAGCTGCTCAAATAACGAAGTTACATTCACTTTTATATTTGGCAGTCGAGGGGTCACTTTGCCATGAAATTTTCGGGGTTTTTCGCAGGTTTTCGTCCGGAATGGTATTTTTGGTTTTTGGGGCAGGGTTCAGGCTGCATTTGAAGCTAAAATTCCCCTCTAGCACAGAGCAGGTATACTAAGAGCAGGAACTCAGAACAGATTTATTTTTAAAGCATCTTCTTCATTGGGCCGGCCGCATCTTGGACGTAGGCAGGTCAGCGCAGTGCAGCGCAGCGTGCACATGGCATTGTTGTTGTAAAATCAGATTTTGACAATTGTTACAACAACATTGCCATGTGCGCTGCCCTGCCTACGTCCAAGATGGGGCCGGCCTAAAGGTCTTCTTAAACCAGAGCGGTACGCGGTGCTCAGCGGTAACAGCATACCGCGAGCCCATTCAAACCACCGCGTTACGAACAGGGTACCATCGGTAGTGCCGGCTGCGGTATATCGCGATCAATAGTGCCGGCTGCGATATAAAAGTCCAGTACCGCAGCTTTGCCGCAGTACACAAAAGTGTACCGCTGCAATACCCCAGCTTCCCCGCGGTGTACCGCGTATGCAATGAGAGCTCGTATATGCCGCCATATAAATTTGTACTACTGTACCGTACCGCGCTGGTTTGTGCAGAGCTTAACTTATTTATAAGTGGTTGGGTGGGTTCAGAAGTTACCGAAGCAACTTCTGCTCAGGTGAGATGATAAAGTGATCACTCAGTGAGACTTATTACCGCTCACCGCGCCCATTGTCGACCGTGCCGGAACTGTGACAAACAGTTACAAGTGTGACGAACGAATATTTTCGTACAAATGACCGAGATTAGTGTCAAAACATTAGTTTTCGGGGTCGTGACGCATTCCACCCGGATCTTTCCTATCGGCAGTCGAATTAGCTGTCAAGTGCGTGTTAAGTTTTTTTTGACATACTATACTAAGGAGGTTTTGAATTGCAGACGACCATTCCCTCAGACCACAGCAACATCGTAGTTGTTATGAATTTACCATGAATATGTCGAACGCTGTATGTTGTTCAGAAAAAGTTCAAAGGTCAAATAAAAGTAAATTAAATTTCATCCAAAAAGGTACACCTAACCCATACGGAGACTGTATTTCTTAAAAAGGTAAAGTTATAAACTCGTGAATTTATAAATGTACGATTACATTCCTTCCATTCTTTAGCAGTGTCATCTTCTCAGTCCTATATGTTAAAAAGTCTCGTAACTTAAGTATCACACGAATTACGAATAGACAAACACCTTAAGTCCTTTTTCCACATCCCACCTTTCATTTGTATTTCATCCCGATTTCGTCGTAAAATCCTTTTCTTTCGAAATTGACTTATCCCAAAGTGTTGAGCCTTTTGATAAAGCTCTCCAATAATATAAATAGAGAATAAATATCACACAAACGCCAACTTTCAACTTTCCGATAACATCCCGGATTTAGAGAATAATCAGAAGTTGGACGAAATTTTTAGATAAATTGTCAGCCTTGCGTTAACCTGGAGAGAACGTGAGGCCCATGCCACTAATTAAACACGTACGCCACCTATCATGCATCAAACTTAAGGCGTTGTAGTCAGATTGAAATTAATATTATCCGGGGATTCGCCCACACCGGTCGCCAATTTGCATAAATTTCAATTTTAACATTTGACATGGAAGAACTCCAATTGACGGCGATGAGATATGATAAAGTTGAGTTATGCCATTGATGTGCGTATTTTAGGGGTAGCGAAAATTTTAATTAAATCGCTCAATTATTTTAAACATCCGGATGCACGTTATGTTATGAGATGACACACTCATGATTTGTTATGTTCCTGGAGAGTTTTTCCAATGTACATAATGCAAAGGTATTCGCTTTGGTCAAATTTGTTTTTTTTTTTAAAATAGTAAAAATTACAATTACAATTACAAATAGCTTTTCCCAATTGATGTTCACCGTCATAACTGATAGAACGTTCGATACATCATCGCTTCGAAAACGTTACCAAAATTGAATATCATCCGGTGTAGTAATGTGTCACCTCAAAAGGCACGATAAGCACACTCCATTTCCGCTATTTTCGAATTTGAATTATGCACAGCAGAGTGGGGAGAGGGAGCAAAAACTGGGTGGTTTACGTCAAAGGTAGATTGTTCGTTCCCCCATCCGTTGATCGAGACCGGTAAAGCCATAGATATGAAAATTTACAGAAAGAAGGCACCTAATGAGCATATTGACATTAGATATGTTAATTGCCTTGACCCCTCCAGGGGCAAGAGTGCGTCAACATCTCTAGCATTTCTATCCCTGTTGACGTTTCGATAGCATATTTATTTTTCGGAAGTGCAGCCGCTAGCATGCACCTCCTATCCGTGCCGTCTTTATACTGAGAAGTTCGGAGCACTGTGAGGGCTCTATTAGTACCCACTGGCCGGCAGACCACGGCCACCGAACGCGACTGTTGACATATGGCCATATGTTGAGAACCACGGCTTTGTCGAGCCGCCGTCACTACAACAAGAATATTGTTTTAACCAGGATGCTTTTGGCTCGGTGACACCGGTCCCGGCTAGACCGGCGGAGGGTCCTGGTCCTAGATAAGACGCCTTAAAGAAAACATAAATGTGACATGGGGAAAGGAATTAGGAGGAGGAACAGCAAATTGCAACATCTTGCATGTTTTGGTATAGGTTAGGTTAGGCTAAGTACAGGGGCTGCCGTGATGTATCACAGCACACTTAGACCAGCATTGGTCCATTGTGGTACCACCAGTATCACCTTCATTGGAACCTACGTATCAAACTAGCCTGTGCTGGCGATGTAACGATTGAGCCGTGTAACAGTCATCCACATCGTAAGATACCCGTGAGCCCAGAAACTTCCTTCTGCTACCAGCCAAGGCCGGGCAATGACAGATTAGGTGTAGAACGATCTCCTCCTCATCCACATCGCCACAATTCCTACAGAAGTCGTAGTGAGGAAGATGGCGTCTCCAGGCAAGCCTTCCTATTGGGCAGTGCCCTGTGATAGCTCCTACTACTCTGCCGATGTGATTCCTGCTCAGCGATTGCAATGTGACAGAACAGCGGGGATCAATTTTCGGGCAAATCATCCTCGTTGTTTGGCATGTATTACCGCAGAGCCATCTATGTAACATCAGCCCTGTCCACAGCAGCGGTAATCGCACAGGGCAAATGTCACCTTTATGTCTTTGCGGCTTTCATCAACCGCACCAGTTGTCCCCTCCCAGACCAACTCATCTGCCTTGCAGTTACCCACAAAGCCACTGTGGCTCGAAATCCAACAGAAGGTAATATTGAAGAAGCCAGCCATCTCTGCGAGAGCAATAATTACAGATGTCGTCAAGACGGATTCGAGTGAGCGAATCGATGGTCATGGGTTTGGTGGTCAAGGTTGCGTCTTCTATCCATAGACTCTTCGACGGAATCAGACTAGTGTAGTCTTTGCCAAATTGGTATTTTGGAGAAATGTAGTCCGTCTCCCTTCAGGTTGTCCAGTACAGTGAGGTATCCCACACTCAATGCGTGCCACTGGTTCGCCTCACGAAGGCGTAGAGCCGTGTTTGCCGTCAGTTGTTCGCTAAAGATATCCAACGGGAGTAAGCCGAGTATCATATCTAATTCGACTAATGGAGTGGTACTAAAAGCGCCCGTCGTGGACAATGCAGCCAGCCTTTGTACCTTTCCTAGCGTATTACAGTAGGCCGCTACTCTGAATGCAGTCCACCGCACACTAATACCATACAACAATATAGGGCGTACCACAAGCTAACACATATGGCATATAACCAATACACCGCTTTCGGATCGTGTGTGCATCATCGGAATAAACTAGGTAGATTTTGCACCTAACCCATATTTTACGCTGACTTGTTGACAGTGTAGTTTTATTCCGCTGAGGATGGGTGTGGTAATTTCCGGCACGTTGTTCCCTTCTGAAAAGTATTAGTTCGGTTTCTGTCAGGCTAGCTTTAAGACCAGCTTCCCCGACCTAGTTTTGGATCTGGCCCAGCTCCGATGGCATAAGGTCCGATAAGGTTTGAGGGAGCTTACCTCTCACAAGCACCACAATGTCATCGGCATATACCCCGACCTCAAAGCCGTTGGCTCTTAACCTCTCTGGTATTTTGTTGACCGTCAGGATCCAGAAGAGAGGGGATAATATGCCTCCTTGTGGTGTTCCTGTGCTGTCTTTTCTTTATTGACCCCTGAAAAGGTGGCTTCGATTTTCCTATTTTTGAGAAAACCCGACGCCCAAGTCGTTAGGGTTGTGTCAACCCCGTATCGGGTCATAGCGTTAATAATGCTGGTCACAGTGACATTTTTAAAGGCCCCCTCGATATCTCGGAAGGCTGCTAGCGTTAATTCCTTTTCATGTTTGCTCCAAGAAAACTAGTATGAAAAGCTTTGTCAGAATTTAATTATGTCAAAGTACAGAGAATCAACATGCGCACTGAGCAATGTTTTGTAGAGGTGTCATGACTTAAGTCACACAGCACACAGCAAGATAGTGACCCAGCAAGACATTTGTCTCCGATTCCCAAAAGGACTGAAAAATCTTCGATTCCATTCATCGATTGGTTTTCAATTTGACAATAGTCATCAATTCTTTGTAAACTACAGTGATCGATTCTACAATACATTGACTCCAGTAATCGATTTTGAATCCATTCCTTTTCTTCATTCTCGGTATCGCAAAACGCCGAAGACCCTATAAATAACTCCGCTGTTTCATCGATTCCCTGGTAGTTAGTCTTCGATCTAGAATCGACTTATTTTCGATTCTTGACTGACTGGGGATAGTCGTTCGTATCTCTCGTACCGTACTTGAGCAAAGAGTCTTTAGTCCATACGAAATTATACAGAATTTTAGAGTTCTTAGTTCAAACGGAATTATACGGAATTTCGAACGTTTCCTCTCCGCTCATATTCCCAATATACGAATTTACAGGGCAACGGATCGGGCAGCCCGGACGGCAACGGTCTGCGTAGATGGTGAAGATACTGACGAGATCCAGACTTTAAGGGCCGTTCGATAAAGCTCTATTCGTTAACCGATACGCTTCAATCTTTATTCCGAGATGACTTTTAAAGAGGCTCTTGGTGGTAGTTAATAGGCAAACAATAAATAACATATTGTTGTATGTATGGGCGTTAAAAAACTGAGCAACTTGGGAGTGTGGTTGCCCATTTATGGTCTATTTTCCACCAAGCGAGCCAGGCGTGTTACTTATTTTGCTTTTTCGCTTCCTCTTCACTCCAAGGGGATTGATTTTCTAGCCGCTGACTTGCATTTTCGGCGGTGTGGCAGAATTTGGAATAAAAATAAAAAGTCAAGTCACCTGCAAGTATTCAGGTATAACAGACATTTTTTACATTTTTAAAGACGGTTCGAAATCCAATGCGTTTTAAACTTTGACCAAATTTTTCGCAAATTTTCTTTCTAAGTAAAGTTGTAGAGAAATAAGAACTAAGTAATTTAAGACAAAGCAGAGCTCTTGCCCTTCAATGCAGAAGTAAAATATATGTATGTGTTACATTTTTACGTTTTTTTTATGAATTGTGGGAGCAACACACTTCGGAGCAACTGCTCTCGATCCTCCTCAACCGCGCCGGTATCGAACTCAACCCCGGTTCATGGAGTTGTTGCGTCTACAATAAGATCTTAAACTAAAATATAACGTCTGTAAGATGTAACTGCTGACGAGTGGTGCCATCTTAAAAGCTGCTCTGGTTTAACTCATCACAAACAGTCGAACTCATCTTTCACAGGTGATCGATGTAAAAACCAAGGACAACAAACATCTTCCACGACAAACGCTCCTAACGTATTACCAGTTAGGACACAGATGAGCTCTCAGGTGTCCCCAGTAACACCAGCAAATAGTTCCACAATAAAACCACCAGGGCAGCACAACTTAACACCTGCCGCCACTCTCAACGCCCTAGCAGTTCTACAAATTAATATCAATGGGCTGCTGCACAGAATCGCCGAACTTGCTGAGTTCATGGACAGGCATTGAGTATTAATTGCCGCTATTCAGGAGACCAAATTAAACGCTAACTCGTCCCTCAACTCCTAACGGCCACTTCAACATCATTAGGAAGGATCGACTAATTCTGGAGGTGGACTTGCTATCATCATCCACCAATCCGTACCTAATCGTGAGATCAACGTCACAGCAGTCGATAACACCTTGAAAGTCCAAGCTGTCGCGGTCACATCCGGTAATGCGGACAGACATATCCAACATTTCCATGCCACCAGTATCTAGTTGTCCCTCAGGATACAGTGCGAATATAAGTCCATTCCTTGCCGGCCAATACCGCCTAATGCTTGGCGATTTCAACGCTCACCATGATAATGATACCAGAGGAGTTTCTATAGCAGAACAACTAGATGCCTCGGAATTTTGTCCTTTGAACAATGACACACCCACTCGCATTGCTGGAACTTGCTCCAGTTCCCCTGACATCTCAATCGCAAGCGCAGATCTCATCAATGAGGCTCAGTGAGAAAACGCATTTTTCAGACCATCTACCAATTATCATCAGGATCGAGAAACCTCGAAACGTCCTACGCGCTAAACATCGTACTTTTATAAATTGACTGGGACGGCTTCAAACAGTACACCAGTGCGGTTTTTCTTACCCTACCTACACCTACAGATGTCCGCGTGGCCGAACGAAACTTAACGCAAATCATTACAAAAGCGGCGGCAAGATTTATTGTATTCCTGCTAGGCATATATGTACCGTCAGTACGGCCTAATTTCCCCACTTCGGGGCCAGATTAGCAGATGAGCGCAATCGTATCCACAGCAATAACCCAGATAATTCAAGAATCAAGAAACTGAACCTTAATCAGTAGAACCCCAATTAACCGAAGTAAAGGGGGGCTGGTATCATTTCGGATAACGAAAATTTCGGTTAATCCGTGGTAACAACTAACTGCAATGAAAAGGTCAATAAAACACTTCGTACGACAAGCAGTTTAATACAAGATGATTGTTTGGATACATATGTTAATTATTTTTTAAAGTAATCTGATATTTTTGTCTAAATCTTCGTTTTGTAACGCTTACGAGTAGCTACATATGTATATCGCGCTACCGTGTACACATTTTATGAGTTCGAAATTAAAAAAAAAAATTTAGTCGGCCCTTTTGGTTAAAGCGGGTTCCGGTTGAGCGAAGTTCGGTTAAGCGGGGCTCTACTGTATTCAAAAACAAGTAGCTGACCACAGGAGACGGAAATGGAGTATGTACACATTTACTCAACTACAACCGAACAACTGGCATTAGTAAACTGTGGTTCACTGTAAGACCCCTCGCGAATCCATCAAAACAAAAAGGTAAGTTGCCATTCAATTCGGCAACTCCATGTCAAGCAACTCTACACACTGCGCAAGTCTTTTCAATAAACAGTTTATTGAACCCCCACCACCCGATAGACTAAAGCGCAAAATTTGTAGAACCATTCGTACCCGCTTCAGTGACCATACGGTTGTCTTTTCCCCAGTCGAAGTTGCCACTGCAATAAAGAAAGAAGGCAAAGAACTCTAAAGCATTAGGAGCAGACGGCATCTCGATGGTCATGCTTAAAAATCTCGACTCGCCTGCAATTGAGTACATAGCAGCAACTATAAACCTTTCCATCTCTTTTTCCGTTATTCCCGAGATATGGAAAAAAGGTAAGATCGTACCAATATTGAGGCCAGGGAAAAAACACAAGGCGAATCTTACCGCCCTATCACTCTTCTGTCTCCTGTTGCGAAAACACTCGAAGTTTTACTACTTCCTTTACTCACGACCCATAGTCAACTTCGTGACCATCTACACGGTTTCCAGAAGATGCACAGTACCGCGACAGCCCTGGATAAAATTACATCCAACATCCACATCGGTCTTAACCAAGCCCGCCCGTGTCACAGAACCATCTTGGTAGCGCTTGACCTTTCAAAAGCGTTTGATACCGTCAATCACTCTCTACTTCTGTCCGATATTAATGGTACATCGCTCCCGACACTTGCTGTGAAATGGATCGCGAATTATCTTGCTGGCTGGCAATCGTATACTGAATTCAGGGATAGTAAATCAAAGCTTTGAAGAATTAAACAGGGTATCTCTCAGGGAGGAGTCTTATCACCCACTCTGTTTAATCTCTACATTTGAACAGCTATCTCAATGATATCAACACCTTTTTTACCAGCGAGAATTTAAGGTGGTCAGCTCTGAAGTCCACTACTCTACTACTCAATTGCCCTAACCCCTTGTGGGGCATAGCGCGTCAACTGTTCCATGTGGCCCAGTTGACGTTTCGTTGGCATAATCGGGTTTCGGAGAATGCAGTTGCCAGCATACACCTCCTGCACATCCATGGCCACGAGCGTCGTCGTGGACGGGATTCGAACCCGAAACGCCGGTAGTCAAACATGAGACTGATGCCTCAACACACTGCGCTACCGGTCGCCCCAATTCAACACCAGGACAAAATAAGTGAAGATGCAGCTAGACTTAACAGTAGATGGCGAACTAATCCCTACCCCAAACCACCCCAAGAGTTACACTGGATAGCATGGCCACCTCCTCGGCTCATGCTTCAACAGTATGCAATAAAATGAGAGGCAGGAACAAAGTCCTTAAGGCCTTAGCAGGCAGTTCCTGGGGTAAGGATAAAGAGACCTTATTAGTTACATACAAGTTACATACATTTGACAGATCAGTGGCTAACTACGCGGCCCCTGTTTGGACACAAAACATGAATGACACAAACTGGAAGATATTCAGTCCTGTCAGAATGCGGCTCTTCGCATCATCACAGGCTGTCTCTTGATATCACATCAAGATCATCTCCCCCAGGAATTAAAGATGCTGCCTATTAGAAGTCACAATAACCTCGTCCCAAAACAATACATAGTCGGCTGCTATCGTAGTGTTCCAAGTTTTACTCTTATGGACAAAAACCCGCCGCCACGAAACATCAGACGAAATCTGAGGGACTTTGAGAGGGAAGTTCAAAGGTTTAAGGGAGTTCCCTTTGATGACACCAACTACAAATCCGCCATTGCTACGCTGCACAGTGAAGAAGTACTTACGTCGATAGCGGGAACGGGCTTCAAAATCAATCCAGTATTTATGGGACCGAACAACCAGATATGTATCTCTCCAGATGAACGTAGATTGCCTAATGCGATGAGGATCACGCTCGCTCAACTACGTTCAGGCTGATGTTCGTACCTTAACTCGTACTTATACCGTATCAACCACAGCATCCAGAATATCTGCCCGACTTGCAACAGTACCCCTCACAACGTTGAGGATATTTTCAATTGCCCAGCAGCTCCGACACAATTTACACCCAGAGCGCTATGGGACAACCCTATTGCCGCCCTGCAGTTCCTAACTCTCCTACGTCCCTAGATAAGAATCAAAAAAGAAACCGCGGATCGCGTATTTTGCATACTCAACTTCATCCGGCTCCTAGTCTAGAGTTACTATTGGTACGAGTGTTGGGACCACCCTAACAATTTTTTCTTTTCTAATGGTATTAGCAGCTAATCTAATTTACAAATTCATCGTAAGGACAATTTTCTATTAAACATTTCAAAGAATCGACAAAAATAAATGAATTTGAAAAAAAAAATATTAGTCGCCCAACGTGGGGCTCGAACCCACGACCCTGAGATTAAGAGTCTCATGCTCTACCGACTGAGCTAGCCGGGCACTTGTGGTTTCCTGTGTCTATAATGGATGAACAATTTTAACAGTACACGCACGCATTTAATTCCAAAATCCCATCATACAATAAATTAAAAATCTGCCGGATACGAAGCTATCACTTTGAACCTAATCTCTAAATTTAAATCCTTTGGCCGACAGGTCGGTTCTGGCTTCCTGGATCTGCTTTTGTAGTTCCTCAGCAGCTTGCGTGCAATCGCTCAACGTTAGTACCCGGTAAAGAATTGTCCCGAGCGAGTGAACCTACAAAGGGTGATGAATGAAAAACTCGAAATGATAATAAATGATCGAAAACATGACATACTCCGAACAGCACAACCATCACAAATGGCAGGATAACAAACTGAAACTTGCGCTCGTTGAGGAACTGAAACTCGATGATCCCGAACACCACAACAAAGTATGGAACCAAGAAAAGTGCCGCGTATAGTAGCCACCTTTGCAGATTGGTCATGACGAAGACTTTACTTATTTGTGAAAGGCTAGGAAATAAAGTTCTTAATAACAGTGGTCGGCACAACAACAAACTGATAAATCTTTGCTGTCATGTGTGACGTTTACACGTCGTCTTGACACTGCGGTAATTTTTAGCAAATTCTAGTAGATTGCTGTTAAGTCGAGACATACACCTGGCGAATAATTAATTTATAGTTCAAAAGTCAGATGTCGACAAAAACAGTTAGTTTCATCTTCGTAATGATACGTATGCATCTATTGGCCAGCAATACGTACCGCCACGACTGCGTAACGTCACAGGTAACGTATCGCACATTCAATATTGATGGTTGAATTATAGTATGCGCGAAAAACGCGGCTTCTGCTGTCAAATAAAGTTGAACCAATGTATTTCAGATGGCGATAAGTATACTGTGCTTGAACAACACGTCACTCATGACGCAAAAGTTCAGACGAGTTCAACTTTGTCGCAATCAACAAGCCGCGAAGTGTCAATTCTCAATATGCATGTGTTTTAAAACTGTGGGTGATCATTTGTTTTGTTGTAAGTTACTTTTATGCGCTTGGAAGTGCATGTTTCTATTCTTGATTCAAAAAAGTGTTTCAAGTTTGTTAGAAAGCCAGTTTTTCACAACTCAAATGTGTCAAATGAACGCGAACAAGAGATTTGACTATAACAGACTGAACAGCTGATTTTCGTTGACTGCGACTTGGGGACGTAATTCTCGCACAGTATAATTCCGAGGTGAATATTCTGGACGGATTGAACTATCGCGTCGCGCGCCGTCGCGTAGATCGGACTTTTGAAATCGAATTTGACTTTTGTGCAATTTACTTTTTTCTTTGTGCTATTCATATATGTACGAGGGTAAGGAGGAAAGTTCTCGGCCTGACAATGAAAGACTGCGATTTTCAGTTAAAATTTAATTTTATTTTTAATTTTATTTTTCTACATAATCTCCCTTGACTTCAGCACACTTGGTCCAGCGTTTTTGCAGCATCAATATTCCTTCCCGGAAGTAAGAGTCTGGAAGGCTGTGAAAATATCCATTTACGGCCCTCTCGACTTCTTCATTGGATGCGAAGCGCTTCCCTGAAACAAATTTCTTCAAGTATGGGAACAGATAAAAGTCTGAGGGTGCAAAATCAAGAGAAAAGGAAGGATGGTTGAGCAAATCGTACCCCAAATCCACTGCCATCTTTACTCTCAGGCCGGAGTGTCAGCTGATTGTCAAAGCACTAACGACATGACAAGCAGTCAACGAAGTGTGAACGCGTGCGGTCGCCCGGTGAAATATCGGGATAATTGTGTGTAAAAGTGAGTTTAGTGCCGGAATTTTAAGTATAACTAAAAGAAGTGACTATCAGTGCCGTGTGAAAGTGTAAAAAAACGTGAAGTGCCGGGAAATATCGAGTAAAATGGTGTATTGAAAAGTGCGAGGTTAGGAAAGTGCGACACGGGAAATTTCGCATTTTTCGTTTATTTTCCGGTAATTCGGGAAGTGTGAATGGTACAGCACTACTCTGGGACGAATCCTCGGGCCGGTGAGTTTAGCGGAAACTCCCGGAAGTGCCCCAAAAAGTGAATTTAAAGTGGTTGTCAAATGACAACATTACAGGTGATTTCCGGCCTTTTCATCGGAATTCATAGGGTAAGTATGCGTTTTTTGTTGTGGTAGAATTTAAGTAGATTGATGCGCCCCAAAGTGTGGATTTTGACCACGATGTTGACGAACCGGACGAAAGTTTCACTGCTAGGCATCTAGTCCTGTCAGCTGCAGTGAAACTTTCGTCTGGCTCGTCAACAACGCGTTTAAAACCCGTATTTTGGGGCGCATCAATTCACTAAAATTTTTGCACAACAAAAAACGTATAATTACCCTATGAATTCCGATGAAAAGGCCGGAAATCACCTGTAATGTTGTCATTTGACAACCACTTTGAATTCACTTTTTGGGGCACTTCCGGGAGTTTCCGCTGAACTCACCGGCCCAAGGATTCGTCCCAGAGTAGTGCTGTACCATTCACACTAGCCAAATTACCGGCAAATTAACGAAAAATGCGAAATTTTTCGTGTCGCACTTTCATAACCACACTCATGTCTCGCGCACTTTCGAGCAGTTCATTTTGTTCGGAAGTTCGCGGCACCTTGCGTTTTTTTCACTTCCAAATATCAGTGACAAGCACTACTTTCAATTGCACTTAAAATCGCGACACTAAAATCACTTTTACGCACGAAAATCACCAGATTTCAAGAGGTCGACTGCACGCGTTTTTCACTTTGTTTACATATGGTTCACTGCTTGTCATGACGTCATTACTTTGACACTCCGGCCTGAGGATAAAGATGGCGGTGCCAAATCCCACAGTTTTTCCATCGCCAACGCACACTTGTGTAAGGTCACCGCCATCTTGACTCTCAGGCCGGAGTGTTAAAGCAATGACGTCATGACAAGCAGTGAACCATATGTAAACAAAGTGAAGAACGCTTGCAGTTGACCTCTTGCAATTTGGCGATTTTCGTGCGTAAAAGTCATTTTAGTGTCGAGATTTTAAGTGCAATTGAAAGTAGTGCTTGTCACTGATATTTGAAAGTGAAAAAAACGCAAGGTGCCGCGAACTTGAGACCAAAATGAACTGGTCGAAAGTGCGCGAGACATGAGTGTGGTTATGAAAGTGCGACATGGAGAATTTCGCATTTTTCGTTAATTCTCCGGCAATTTGGCTAGTGTGAATGGTGCAACACTACCCTGGGACGAATCCTTGGGCCGGTGAGTTCAGCGGAAACTCCCGGAAGTGCCCCAAAAAGTGAATTCAAAGTGGTTGCCAAATGACAACATTACAGGTGATTTCCGGCCTTTTCATCGGAATTCATAGGGTAAGTATACGTTTTTTGTTGTGCTAAAATTTTAGTGGATTGATGCGCGGGGTTTGAACGCGTTTTTGACGAGCCAGACGCAAGTTTCACTGCAGCTGATTGGACTAGATGCCTGGCGGTGAAACTTTCGTTCGATTCGTCAACATCGTGGTCAAAGTTATAAGGTGCATTCGATTCATTTAGACCTGGATAATGAATGAATAAAACGGCTTGGATGTCAAAAGTCAGTTCATACTGTAATGTTTCCTCTGGCGAGCGAAACTAGGATCGTTAGATATTCTTGTGCTGAATAATGAAAACACTTCGATTGAAAACACACACACTTTATTTATTAAACGAACTAAACACGCGTAACTAACAATGGCCACGTTTATGCCGTGGAACTAAAAGGCGATTTAACTAAATCGTTTTAGTGCTAGTACTTGTTCGTGGTGTGTTTATACCGACCATACGAAGAGGTGCTAAACATGAAAGATGTCAGCTGTTGGTTTGTGACTGCGGTGACATTGGTTAAGAAAATGTCAAGGGGCAGTAGCCTTCTAATAAAAACGCGTTTCTACCGCTACAATCAAAGGATGAAACGAATGTAGGGTTTCGGGAAAGGATGAGGTATTTATATAACAAATAAAATATAATATTCAACAACAACACCATTAGCGAAGACAGCAACACCACCTAGTCCCAATTTTTCAGTCCAGTTCTGCATAGCAAGTGGAGCTAAAATTGATACCAAAACTAGCTAGTGCGACATGTTTATGTCGTCGTCAGTTAGCTCGATTTAGTTAATCCTCGAAGATAGTTCCGCAGCATAAACAAGGCCAATAAATGGATAAGTAGCTCGAATTAGTTAACGGCAGATAACGATTATTTCCTTTCCGCTTTATAGCGATCCGACTTCCACTGAGTGTCGATTATTATTACTTCTTCTCGTTCTTGGTGACATCTGTCTTTATAATAGCTGCTAATCCATGCATTCGTCAATTAGCGAAGACTCTAGATTTTTCGAGATGTTCCAGTCTCGCGTTTCCACTACTCAACGAAGGTTCGAGTATCCGCTAGTACCCAGTCAGCTGATACTTGTTATCGATCATTCGAGATTATGATGAAGCTTAGTACAGTGCGTGTCGTAAGAGAGACGTACTTCGTACATACAACAATACATTCAAAATCTTACAGTTGGCAGTACTTACTAAAATAAGAAGAAGACAACGTCACAATAATGGGAGTAGTTAATTGAATTGAATGAAATGCGTGTTCTGTGCACGTATCTTGTATCTTGTTTACGACATGGTAATTTTTCAAACATGCCATTCACAATTAAATACGTGTAAAGCACACGCATTTTTTTTAAATTCCGTGAGGCACCTATGACAGCTAATTAACGTTTGAGAACTGTCAGACAGATATCGACGACTTTGTAGATGTAAAGGCCAGCCGACCCAGGTAGACCTGTTCGGTCCTAAGATTTGTAGACCGGTTTTAGGTTTTTATGAAAACCGGTTTTCCTAGCGGTCAACCGAATCATTAAAAAAACCTTCTTATGGTCAAAAAAACCGGTTTAAAACCGACTCATTAAAAAACCGATTCACTAAAAGACCGACCGAAAACCGACTTGTTAAAAAGACTCATTAAAAAACCGATTCACCAAAAGACCGACCGAAAACCGACTTGTTAAAAAGACGCATTAAAAAACCGATTCACCAAAAGACCGACCGAAAACCGACTTGTTAAAAAGACTCATTAAAAAACCGATTCACCAAAAGACCGACCGAAAACCGACTTGTTAAAAAGACTCATTAAAAAACCGATTCACCAAAAGACCGACCGAAAACCGACTTGTTAAAAAGACTCATTAAAAGACCGATTCACCAAAAAACCGACCGAAAACCGACTTGTTAAAAACCGACCGACTCGGACGAGTTAAAAACCGACTTATTAATTAAAACCGTTGAGGAAATGGAGTATTTTTGTGTGGACAGTACAGGACGGAAGTATTCAAGAAAAGGTTTTAGCTTTTGATTTGAGTGTGATTTGGTATGTGGTATATCCACACATTTGGTCGACAAGAGGCATGCGTTCAAAGTTAAATAGATATGAACAATATACCCATTGAAAGGTTGAATTGAATTGAGAAAAAAAATGTCGGAACTGATGATTGTGAGTAATAAAATATGAAAGTGTACTGTACGTGGTTATCAGTGCACCTGTTAGAAAAATTGGCATTATGATATGGCGGGCGAGACTCATGTATTCTAAATATTGTAGTACAGGTGTTAAAGGAGTATTCTATTCTAAAGAAGCCCCTAAACGATCAAGCCGGTTGATCAAAATTTTGATATCCATCAAAAAACTGGGGCTGCCCACCCCAGAATGACCACCCTGTTTTCATGGGGACATACTCGTCCGATCGGGCTGATTCGAACTATAAGGTAATTTTGGGTCGCTGTTTCCAAATCTGAAGTCAAAAAAGAAAGAAAAAAAATTTTGAGGTTGCCCACCCCAGAATGACCACCCTGTTTTCATGGGGATTGTCCGATAAGTTTGTCATCAGGCTGATAAACTCGCGCTCAGAACTTTCAGTTACATGACACTGTTGTTTTTTCAGAATTTTCAGAACTTTCAGATTCTCCAGAGCACTGGCTGCTGGCGAGTGACTGACGCAATGCTTCATCAAAATTCGCCTAGACGGTGAAGCACCCTCGTCAATCGCTTGAGTCAATCAAACTTTCTATCAATCACCGTCCACGCTTGACATAAAATCGGTCCCTAGACAATCAATCACGCTTGATCCAATCGATTGACGCAAAATTTTGATCAACCGGCTTGATCGTTTAGGGGCTTCTTTAGAATAGAATACTCCTTTAACACCTGTACTACAATATTTAGAATACATGAGTCTCGCCCGCCATATCATAATGCCAATTTTTCTAACAGGTGCACTGATAACCACGTACAGTACACTTTCATATTTTATTACTCACAATCATCAGTTCCGACATTTTTTTTCTCAATTCAATTCAACCTTTCAATGGGTATATTGTTCATATCTATTTAACTTTGAACGCATGCCTCTTGTCGACCAAATGTGTGGATATACCACATACCAAATCACACTCAAATCAAAAGCTAAAACCTTTTCTTGAATACTTCCGTCCTGTACTGTCCACACAAAAATACTCCATTTCCTCAACGGTTTTAATTAATAAGTCGGTTTTTAACTCGTCCGAGTCGGTCGGTTTTTAACAAGTCGGTTTTCGGTCGGTTTTTTGGTGAATCGGTCTTTTAATGAGTCTTTTTAACAAGTCGGTTTTCGGTCGGTCTTTTGGTGAATCGGTTTTTTAATGAGTCTTTTTAGCAAGTCGGTTTTCGGTCGGTCCTTTCGTGAATCGGTTTTTTAATGAGTCTTTTTAACAAGTCGGTTTTCGGTCGGTCTTTTGGTGAATCGGTTTTTTAATGAGTCTTTTTAACAAGTCGGTTTTCGGTCGGTCTTTTAGTGAATCGGTTTTTTAATGAGTCGGTTTTAAACCGGTTTTTTTGACCATAAGAAGGTTGTTTTAATGATTCGGTTTTTTCGAAACCGGTTTTTGGGAATCTCGGGACCGGTCCTAACAGAAGACCGGTTTTAAACCGGTGGACCGGTTTTAGGAACAGGCCTAGACCCAGCAGCACAAATCCAAAGAGATCCAACAACAGACCTGGATCAAAGACCGATCTGCCAATTTGTATGGAGATCGCACGAGATTCGGGCGAATCGAATGCACCTAATATGCCCTAGTCGTGAAAGGTATAAAAAAATAAAATAGATTTTTAATTGAGTATAAAATGTTTTACGTTTATTTATGCTTAGTAAAAAAATTATATAAATAATCGAACATATAGGAAGTGCACCGATGTACATTAATCGAAATCTCCCTTATCATAGACTTTGAACCATCATTACCCATTGCATTAAAAGTAAATATGACTAGTATAACATTAGTAATGTGGGAAAATAAAACTATCTCTGCTATCGAGGGACTGAGGGCTTTCGTTTATGTTGGTTGCCAAAATACGGAAATTAACTTCCTGTGAATTTAGCGAACCACGATATTCTTTCTGCAAATTAGAAGATCGTTTCAATTATAGGTTGAAGACAGAATTTTTTTTCAGTATTCTCACCTGCAAACGATTCGACACGGCCCACAATTCTTCACCATTTTGCCGATTACGCTTCACTTTCATTCCGCTGACGAATTGCAAAGTGGTAGGATTTTCGGCTATCAGCTTAAAGTTTTGACGATTGTATGGTGTATTGATGTTCCAGCTAGTGATTGCAAGATCTTCTTCAAGGCCAAAGTACATGTTTCCTCGACTATCCATTGCTGCAGGTCCGCTTTGCGTGCCGCGGCGACCAATTGTCTTCGAAACGTTAAATATATTGTACATAAATATTTTATTTAAATAATTATCAAATGCTCATACTAACCACAAAATCTCTTTGCCTAGCATCGGTGCCGTTGATCCAGATTGTTCTGTTGTCAACTATGTCTAGTGGTACCATATTCTCAGTTTCGCCACTCAAAGAATGGAAGTATAAATTACGACCGGAGCCTTGTGATGGTTTAGGATCCGATGATGAGCGACTGCCCAACACTGAAAGACAGTAATTGAATCATTTTCTTCTGGAAAAGGGACGACACCTACTTTCTCCATTGTACCGCTTCATTCTTTTGTTTCCAGCCGAAGCCGACTGTGGTGTCAGAACAATGCTAATAATACCGGCCATCAAATCGAAACTTTCTCCAGCAATGGTAAATGTTCCGAACTCCGGAGTTGGATACATCAGTTTGTTTTCAATTCTCCACGAAGTGTTTTGGTTGTAATCATAAACGACAATTCCGAATCCACTGAGGTCGGCAATGTAGACCATGGTATTTTGACATGTACGGTATGGTGGTGGATCTCGTACGTCTACGGTTGGTGTGGCGAACAACGAAACGCCTGGCTTGAACTGGGTATCGGGGAATCTGTAGCGATGAATTAGAGTATCTGTATGCAGATCGAAGACAAGCAGCTGTGGTGGACAATGTTGGACCTTTCCAATCCGGCCCATATCAAGTAGCCATATGCGGTTGCATTGGTCGATCTAGGTACAAACAAATTAAATATATTATTCACACACATGAGTCACATTTTTTGGTACCCAGCTAATGGGCAATGCTCGTTTTCTTCGGGGCCAGGCGGCCAAGGCCCGACGTCGGGCTGTCGCGCCACGATGATGATGATGAATAGGGGAAGTTAGGATGAAAAAAAAGATTGTGCAATTTCTAACAAATATGCCGCTCTTTAAATGATATTGAGTGCGTTCAGAAGGTGGCAAAAGAGCAGAAACCGCTCGCGAGCAGCTCCGCAACTGCTCGGTTTGGAGTCTGCACCTGCTGAACGCTACTTCACCAGCTGACAAATCGACCAGCTGAAAGCTGACGATGATAATTTTAGACGTCAAGTGCCGAAAAGTGGAAAATACATGAATCCCACGCTGTCCATTACAAAAATCACGAACAACGAGAAAACAAATTCAAAAGCACCCGAAAACCAAAGAACTAGAAGCCGAAAACGGCGAAAACACAACAACCAATTTGATAACTGTCAAAACTCGGAAACTCGCAACATGAGCGTGAGGTTGGAAAAGAAGAAGAAGAACCTGAGCACTGATCAGTGAGCAGAAATATTTCTTGCTCGGTGAAATTTGATCATGCTCACCCGAGCAGAAGTTGCTCAGTCACTTCTGAAACCGCTCGTTCTGAACATGTTCGCTGAGCGGAAGTTGCTCAGTTCCTTGTGAACGCACACATTTTCTCGAAAACTTTTTCAAACTATGAACTACCTTGTGATCTATAGTTTTGTTTTTCGATATGGTTAACCGTTTTTGAAATATTGTCCAAAAACAACAGAAAATAGTTGAAATCCATGAGATAACAATATCGGATGTTTACTGTGTATATCCGCTGGGATTATCCCATCTAGACCAGCTGATTTAAACGGTTCAAAGCTGGATATCGCCCAGAGCTTCCTATCCAATGATAAGACTGTTTCAGAATCACATGGGATTATTATATGTGAATCTGTAACTGTCGATGACGCTCCGATTGGTGTGTCGGAGAAGTGAGTGTCCAGCGAAACATCAATTGTTTCCCTACTTAAGGTCATCCATGAACCATCCTGATTAATGACATAACTAGGTGTAGATGGATCGGTGGAGAGAACCTTGCGAAGCCTGGAGCCCTGCAGGCTTCACCGATATCCTCAACCGACTCTCAGAAACGCCTCCGCGAACTCCGCTTAGCCTTTCTCAGCTCCTTCTTGTATAAAGTGCGTTTTCTATAGGACATCCACTCTTAGTCCAGTCGTGTCGATTTGGCTTTATTGGACGCTCAACCTTGTTGAAACAGCCACCCTCGAAGGCTTGCCAGGCTTCTCATTTTCTTATTCCTGCATTACAGAAATCCGATCGCAAAAGTTCTATGGTGAGAAGGTCCGTCAAACGACAACATTTAATTGAGTCAAAACCAAAACCCTAAGACCCAAAGACCCAGCCTGGACAATTCAGCTTCAACGGGTATTGAAAGTTGGAATGAAACGAGTACCACCATTGACAGCAAAAATGCTATGTACTTAGACGCCGATGACCACCCTTGGGCCTTGTGGTTTCGTCTACTAATAGGCTCTTCAGGTGTTGTCCTACTTTATAAAAAAAAATACGATTCACTCTTACCGCTATACGACAAACAGATGTCATTCCATTGCAGTCTTTTCCATGACTGTTATGCCATGTGTAGTCAGGGTATGGCATGAGTTGAAGACCACCTTTAGCGCGTACATTTGAAAGAGTATTCACTGAACTGGGAATCCCAGTATTAAACCGTGGTACTGTGACAAAGATCCTTGATGAATTTTTTTCTAAAAAAAAATAAATAAAATATAATAAATTAAATAAATGAATTGACAAATAAATATATAATTTAAATGTGTATAGTCTTTAGTAAAATGCATATAAATGCAGAACAATGCTTTCTGGGACAGTAAAACTGATTGTGAGTCAATTTGGGGGCCATATAGGAAATATTGAGATAGATCTAGAAATAATTTCAATCCCTTCTATAGATCCTAAATAATATACATGAAAACTTATTTTGCATGGTCGTAGAGTTGAGGCAAAAATCCGAGAAATCTGAGACCTCTTTTTTTAGGGTTTTGTATTAAAAACAAAACCCTTATGAAATCGGTCAAATGTCTGTCCGTCTGTCCGTCTGTCCATGAAATATCTCACGAACGGCTGAAGCTACATACATGAAATTTTGTGAGAGTATGTAGAATTATTCGATTCGTTGTAATAGGCTTACTTTAAGGGGATGTCCCCATAGAGGGGAAATGAAGGTGAAAATTTTTTTTTCATCTGGTATAGGCAAGTGGGGTATCATGAGAAAGGTAACACCGAGTACATTTCATTTCCGGTATTTTCATCAAATTTGAAAAAAGGGGAAAAGAGATAGAGGGGAAAATATGTGATCCGAGTTTGTCCCCCCCCCCTCGCATTTCGATACCGTTATACTTAGAAATATGAAAATTTGCAGAAAGGCGGCATTTTACTAGTGTAGAAAACCGAAAATCGTAGAATTTTGATATCTCAACAAAAAAGGTTAATAATAGTACATTTCTGTAGATGCAGTTAGCATACCCCTACACGCCTTAAGCACAGCCGAGGTCAAAAATATTGATGGCCAATGATAACCAACATCATCGGCAATAATATCTTTAAGTTTCATTACAATCACATAATATTTAATAATAGTACACTCATTTAAAATTAGGCATTTTGACACTATCCACACAAAAATTACACCTACCGGCCTCATAGGTGTGAGTACTACTTTCATGTTGTTTTTCGTAGTGCGAATTGCAGTTATTTAATTAATCATTTTTGAAAGGGTGAAGATTAGTTGGGGGCGCTACGTCGTAATTGGCAAACTTTACCGAGTGGAAGGGGGGAGGGGTCCACATAGAAGCGAAATTAAGCTCAAAATTTTTTTTTATCGACTGGTATAGGCAAGTGAGGTGTCGTGAGAAAGGTAATGTTGAGTACATTCCATTTTTTCGCATTTTCTTGAAATTTGTAGAAAGGGGAATAGTGGGGGAGGAAAAAATTTTAGTTCGTAATTTTTTAGTTCGGTTTCATTTATATATTACCCTTATAACTTCTAAACAGTACCTCGGATCGAAAAATTTTATGAATAAAAATTAAAGAGTTTTAAAGTATGCGTTGAATGAACAGCTCTAAGTTAAAATTGGGTTCAGTAGTATAGTCAAAATCGATAGTCGAAAACCGACCATTTTTGAGGCTTAGAAGCAAAATCACATTTCATCATATTTCAAGCTCACAGATATTTGAAACGGTGCTCTAAATGAAAAAAAAATTTGAATTCTTTATGTTTTTCACGCATATGCGCAACACAATCAAATTATCTTCAACTTTTATTTTATGTTAAGAAAAATTAAAATCATTGCCAAACTAAGCCATGATGACTTAGTTCATCCACAACCACCAAAAAAATTTTCAGCACTAGGCCAATCACACCACTGTTCATTGGTTTCGTCGAGCTACCTCCGCGATGGATTCGGGTAGCTCCTGACGAGTAAAATCCATCGTGTGGACGAAACCAGTGGCAGTGGTGTGATTGGCCTAGTGCTGAAATTTTTTTCAGCCTTAACAGCTGAAATCGCTAAACAGATTTTGCTTACAACCGTTCTAATAAAAGAAGAAAAAGAAAAAGCCTGTTTTCATACTTTGAAAGGGCTGTAACTGCTAGAAATTAAGAGATTAGGACAAGATGATGTTATGGCGAATTGATCACGAGAGAATATAGAATTAATTTTTCAAACAGGATAAGTACGTTATGCATGCAAAAATTCGAGGAAAAGGTAATGGAAAATGGATGGGAAGCAAAGATCTTCTTTTAAAATTTTGTAATAATTATACCGCTTGTTTGCTTTTTACAAAATACATTTTTAATATTAAAGAAGAAAATTAGTTGTGATTACCATTTTATTTGAGCGTTCTAGCTAGCGTAGTTCTCGATATGCTTGTGTCTTTAGTAACGTCCGGTAAGGAATTTAAAAAAAAATGGAACGTAGCAGCTGAAGGGTTAAGAATTCGAAAAAATATTCCTTAACATTTTGTGCTGGAAATTGTATGAGGAATCACGTGACAGTGCCCGTGTGCGGCCGTTACGGGACATCCTGTATATCGTACATAGAAGGGATTACAATTATTTCCAGATCTTTCCGAATTCTTTCCTATTAAAATCTTAAATTTACTGGCCTATTAGGAGATTATAAAGAATTTCGGACATCTTGAATGCGTTTTGGATTCAGTGTAGCTTAAGTCATTATTTTCAGAGTTAATGCCTCTACAGCTTTACGTATTTTTTGTTTAAACTTACTATCGTAGTAAACATCGACATCATATGGAAGTCCATTTCCGTGAATATAAAGGCCATCCCTGATAGCTTGTGAACGATCGGTATCTGATGGGAAGTTGTATTCAAGCTCCTTCCATTCCGCTATTGTGCGTAATTCCTGGCCTTTTTGGGCTGAACCGTAATAGAGCAATGTCGCAAAAAGTAAAATTACAAATTGCCCCATCGTATTTTGCATTTAAGAAACCTGAAATATAGCCAAAGTTAATCTTTAAATAAAATTAAATTCAAAATAAAATCAAAAATTTATTTATTCAAGTAGGATATGCCTTAAACATTAAAATAAAATATAAAAACTCCTAGTTCTAATTCCTAAACTCCTAGTAGTAATTAACATAATGTTCAAGTTTCATATAAAAATCTGGCCGGGAGACAACAATTTAACCCATTAAGATCATCACCATGATCAGGTGGTTCCATTTCATATCTATGATCCTTTATTTTTCCCAATAAGGAAAAAGTTTCTGCGTTCTATTTTACAAAGACGATATTAAGATCGTCAGACATGATCGCGCAGAACCACGACCGAACTTCCATGGAACCATCAAATATCATAGAACAGTGGAAATTTTGTTAGTGTGACGCCTGCAATTTTTGTTCTGCTCTGATCTGGACTGTTGAAAAAACGCACCTAATGGTTTTTAGGGTTTTGTAGTAAAACAAAACCCTTATGAAATCGGTCAAATGTCTGTCTGTCCGTCTGTCCATGGAATATCTCACGAACGGCTGAAGCTACATACATGAAATTTGAACGTGTAGAATTACTATAATTCGCCGGAGAAAGCGAATCATCGTAATAGGTCAACTTTAAGGGGAGGTCCCCATAGAGGGGAAATGAAGGTCGAAATTTTTTTTTCGTTTAGTACAGGCAAGTGGGATAATCCAGTGCTGGACTGGATCACATCGTCTACATGATTCCAGTCCAGTAGTCCGGCGAGTGTGTTGTTGATTCGGTAACTATAGTGACAATGATTTCTGGGCGAGGAATGAAAAAGTAAACCGACAATCCAGTCACTGGACTGGATTGCTGGACTGGATTGCTGGACTGGATTGCTGGATTGGATTGCTGTCCAGTGCTGGTTCACATTATTCCAGTAGCAATCCAGCGCTGGACTGGATTACTTTACTGGATTGGTTACTGGAATAATGTGAACCGGGCATTATAACCATCTTCCTCTCCCTATTTCTCATTATAATTACCGCCCAACTTCCTGTGGTGTGAGGCGTCAGGATAAACCACAGCCTTTTCCGGCTTATCGTATGCCGGCAAATGCAACATCCGCACAGATATATATTGAACAGATAGGAAATAGGCACAGAGTGGGGGTAAAAATTTGAATATCGGGTTATGGTTGACATATTCGCGTCTGCGCAGTGAAACACGCACAACACGTATTAACATTTGGCCCAGGGGCCCGAGGAGCGAGGGGCAAAATGCTTCGTAAATGTCAAAACTGTGGCTGGGTGGCCGATAGCGTAACGACATTTACCGAACGTATAGCGACCGCGTGCAAATGGATAGCAGTGCGCATGCGCGAGGTGGTTTGAAAATAACCTGAAGCACAGAGTGGGGATAGTACTATTACCGATATGTTTAATATATATCTATGATCATCTGAAATTTGTTAAATGTATGTACATGCTAACAAACGTTAACTAGGCTTCTTAAGTCGCGAATTTCGCGCAAAATAGAAAAAAAAAACAGAAGTTAAAAGTGGATTGTGTATATTGTGCGTACACTTCGATTTAAAATATATACCGTGGGTTGCCAATTTATCAGGGACAGTACTCATATTTTTTTTACAGATAATTGGCTCTAGGTCGCGTAAGCTTATTTATTCATTTAATTATAAACGGACGATTGCCCTTGAATACAAATTCTTTTACATGGTGGTAGACTTAAAACCAAATAATTCAGCAAGTCAGGGTTTCCAGCGCTGGGTGGGCAATACTGATAGGGGTTATTCCACAGTTTGTTTGGGGGAAAAATGGCACCAATAGAATTGGCATATCTTCAACCGTTACCGAGATATAATTGTTTTTGTGATTGTCATCAAAAACCGTAACCTGCCAAACAAAATCAAAATTTGCCACTTCCCCAATCACCAAATCTGTAATTTTTTATAGCTACATAAAATTTCATATAAAACGGCTTATTCCCGATTGCGAAATTCACCGTTATTTCACAGATACTCAATTGCCCTAACCCCTAACCTCCATAGCGCGTCAACTGTTCCATGTGGCCCAGTTGACGTTTCGTTAGCATAAACTGGTTTCGGAGAATGCAGTTTCCAACATGCACGTCGTGTATATCCATGGCCACGAACGTCGTCGTGGACGGGATTCGAACCCGAAACGCCGGTAGACAAATAGACACACTGCGCTACCGGTCGCCCCTACTTCAAAGATACAACTATCCAAACTTTGAAGAAATTTCAAAATCTGTTTTCATCGAAAATTTGTAACGGTACTTTGAACTGACAATTCCGCAAAGTTGAAAAAAGTTTCTCCATTATGTTAGCTTTCTAACGGCATGTAAAGATTAGGGACTTAGATTTGAAAATTTGCAAATGTTTCATATTTAAGGGGAAAAAACGTCGTCTTGATATAGAGCAAATCGACTACTACTACGTTGATCTCTCATAACTAGAAAGACAATAACTGCAAAGCCACACGAACTAAAATACTCAAAAGAAAACACAAACGAAACTAACACTTTATTTTAATATTCAAAACTTTTTGCGCAAAAAATCAAAGAAATAAATAATTAGCTGTAGCTCCGAGAAAGGAAGTTCTTTTTGTCTTGATTTTTAATATTTAACAGTTAAAATGTATGAGTAGTATATACGTTCTCTTACATGCCGCGACTGTATTCGCACTAGAAGTAACCGTACATTGGTTTGAAGTATGTCGCATATGTATGTACTTAAACCATCTAATGCCTCGTCCCTACACGGTAATAGAAATCCCATCGCGTAAATGTAAAACCACAAGTTACTTGGGCGAAACAATAAATTTTTACCGCAAAGGTAATATGTGCATTAATAAAGAGATAATCTTAGTATTTAGTGATGTCACCCTTTGCCACATTTAGAGCTTCTATGCTGACTTTTGCATTTTGCTAGAGTTCTCTAATGGGTGTTTCAATCAATTGGCACTGCTTTGGCGATAACCCGTTTGGTGAGCTCCCACATGTTCACTATGGAGTCCATGTTAGGTGAGTTCCTCGGCCAGGAAAAAACGGTAAAGTTTTTTTCCGCCAGGAATGCAATAACACTATTGGCTTTATGTCACGGTACCGTATCGTGGATCTACTCTAGATCACCACGGAGTGATTCCTTGAGCTGTGGCATTCGTTGAGTTTCTAGGACTCGCTTGTATTGGTCCAGCCTCGGGGCTCGTTCCACGATATATAGGCGCCTCATGCCCTTGATTGAGATCACAGACCACACCATCAGCAACCGGGTGTTTAACCCTCTCCACAAGACAGTTTGTGTGAAACAGTTCTCGAGAACGTCGTCGGACGAATGGAGTTTTGTCGGAAAATACAGAAAGTGTCACTCATTACGTTATCAGCGAATTATGCAATTTAATTAAAAGCAAATCTTTAAATGACGATATAATGACTAAATCATTCATTCACCACCCCCAGATCATAATATCGAAAAAAAATGCAATTTTGAAATGAAAAGAGTTCCCTTCAAATTCGCGGCAGGTTATTTTCTACGATTCCTATTTATTAAGTAATCGATAGCAAATCAATTAGTGATTTCAAATTTTTAGCGCCAGTGAAAATTACCCTAAAAGCAGCATTACAAACATCCTCTTATAACTTGCACTTACGATCCATGGTACATAGACATTTTTTTAGGTTAAAATTTATGCTAACAGGTTGCCCTGACTAAACATTTACATTCAATTCAATTAAATATTTAAATGCGATCAAAACATGTATCATACAGTGTTCATACATATCGAAATAATTTCGGTCTACTCCGTAGGAGAATTTCCGTTATATTTCGTTTCGCAGAAGACAATAAGCTATGCTTCAGCGCGAAAGTACGTTAATAAACAGTTTTTCTATTAGGTTAAACCCGATCGACCCGAATTCTTTTGGAAAATAAGTTGGGTTTCTAATCCGTTTGTTTCATTCGATTTCACCAGTTTTATTACTAACAAAGTGAGTATTTACGTTGATTCCAGCAAAACTATGAATATAGTGGTGCTACGGTCCAAAGTCGCGCCTTGGCGGTCTGGATCGTTTCCCTCCAATTGAACCTTTCCACCGGGCTCTCGGTACTAATCTCCATCATCTATGTACATCAAACAAAAAATTGAGAACCACGTTTCGACGTGATTAACATACAATATATGTATGTGGAATCACGTGGCCAAGGTCATTCACCTTTATGTATTAGCACTTTGAATTTTAACTAGGTCAGTTCCTGGTCCAAAACAATTAACAGTTGTTAGTCCAAAGACAGATTCACTGCATCAGTTACTAATGCTAATTGAACAAATAAAAACATAAAGAACCCAATGACTCTTAATAAATAAGTTGTCGAAATATGTAGATTGACTTGTGGAACAAGCTATTAACTGTATAAGTAAATGAAACCGGTAAATAGAGGGCAATCCGAGGGTTTTGTAGTATCCCAAGCCAATAGGAGATGAACTGTCCTACTCTTGAATATGCTTAACCATTCATGTTAAGACGATATTGCAAATTGCAAGTTTGCATAAAAAATATTGAAAATAAATTGTTTGAATAATTATAGAAAGTAGATTCAGCGACCAGCATACCTAACTGTAACTATAGAAATATACTATTATTAACCTATTTTGAGAAGATATCAAAATTCCATAATTTTTTTGTTTTCTGTGCTAGTTGAAAGCCATTTTCCTGTATGTTTTCATATTTCTAAGTGTAACGGTCTCGAAATGGTAAGGGGGGTGGGACAAATTATGATCTCATATTTTCCCCTCTGCCTCTTTTCCCCTTTCTTCAAATTCGATGAAAACACCAAAAATGGAATGTACTCGGTTGTACTTCCCCATATCAGATGAAAAAAAATATTGACTTTAACTTCTCCTCTATGGGGACCTCTCCTTAAAGCAGCAACCCACCTACCTCCCCCCTTAAACTTCTCTCCCCTACCACTCCCGTACCACCAATCTCCACCCTTTCAGAAATGGTTAACTCCAATTCACTTTACGAAAAACAATAAACAATATTCAAGTATGCAGTACTAGTACATTTGTAGCCGTTTATGTACATTTTTTGTATGGATGGTATCAAAATGTCAAAATTTAAATGAATGTACTATGATTAAATATTATGTGATTGTAATGTAACTTGGAGGTATTATTGCCTATGATGTTGGTTATCATTGGTCATCAATATTTTTGACCTCGGGTGCGCTTAAGGCGTGCAGGGGTGTGCTAACTGCAACTAGAGAAATGTACTATTATAAACCTTTTCTGTTGAAATTTTAAAATTCTATTAATCTAGGTCCCCTCTCCCTCTTTTCTCGTTTCTTTAAATTTGAAAAAATTTAAAAAAAATGGAATGTACTCGACGGTACCTTTCTTATGATACCCCACTTGCCTGTACCAAACGAAAAAAAAATTTCGACCTTTATTTCCCCTCTATGGGGACCTCCCCTTAAAGTTGACCTATTACGACGATTCGGCGAATTATAGTAATTCTACACATTCCTACAAAATTCCATGTATGTAGCTTCAGCGGTTCGTGAGATATTCCATGGACAGACGGACAGACAGACATTTGACCGATTTTATAATAGAGTTTTATTTTTACTACAAAACCCTAAAAAAGGGAATATTGCCGCGTTCTTTTAAATATCTATCGAGTGTAGAGTACGGTGACAAAGACTCATTACACAAACAACAATCGCTTGTTGTTTGTGTAACTGAAAACCACTCTTTTGCGTCTTTGATCGTGTGTTCCGGATCATTGTCCTGCTGGAGCGTCCAAACAATGGGAGCGTAAAATAAAAAAAAATATGAATTCTGCACTAAAGGAGGAGGCACGTGGTCTCCGAAACCATTATTGCTACATAAAATAAATAAAAAACTTACAGTATAAAGAAAGACCCTATTTTCTTTTAATTTTATTTAATCTGGAAGAACAAACATGGACAGACATTTCAATTTAATGAAAGCATAACTTCCTTCATAATTTTCACGTAGACTTACCGATCCATGGTTTCCTGAAACCAACGTTAAGGCCCAACTCCCTTTCCCTTACAAGAAAAACTTGCCCGAATCATGATGGATCCTTCATGTTTAACGGTTTTGTTTGTGTATTTCGTATTATATTCCGAGTTTGGTGCACGCTTAAAGGTGCGTTATATTTAGCGAAAACACTCGCGAAACTAATGCGCGAGGCAAAATTGCGCGTCGTGTGAACGTGTTCCCCGCCCGAAACTGTCAGAAGTGCTGCCAGATCCGGTGTAACATATTCCGCGAGAGAGAGCCCATTTCCCGAATAAAACCCGCGAGAGAGTACCTATTTCTTGCTTAAAAACCCGCGGATTTTCCAAATGTTCCCAATCGTGGAAAATAGTTTTTTTAGTGGTAATTTCACCGGACATCTAGAAAGTAGGCAACATATTGTTGTTTATACGAAGTACGTATCTCTTACGACACACACTGTACCAAGTACTAGCGGATTCTCGAACCTTCGTTGACGAATGCATGGATTTCCAACTATAAAAGGCAGATGTCACCGAAGGAGGAAAGAAGTAGTAAGACTCGACACTTAGTGGCAGTCGGATCGGTATAAAGTATCCGCTCGGAAGTCAAAGCGTCGTTATTGTTGTTATTGCTAGTTTTGACGTTGGTTGTTAGTACCGCGTGTGTAGTTCGTTTTGTAAATAAAGTGTGTGTGTTTTTCAATCGAAGTGTTTTCATTATTCAGCACAAGAATATCTAACGAACCTGGTTTCATTCTGGTTTCGCTCAACAGAGGAAACATTTCAATATGGATGATTTATCTTCCAAATAGTATGAAATTGTTAGCTGGGTTCGGTTTTTGAGGAAATGATACAGCCCAGTAAACAATTTCGTACTACATATTTGAAAGATAGGTTGTACAATTGCAATTTCCTCCATACAATATATTTATCGCTTTTTCATTGCTTAGGGGATATCCTATGTGCGAAAAAATTGCGATTCAATTCGCAAATATATCGCCAAGACCATATACATCAGTTTCTCGATTTTATCTTCAATAAATTCGCAATAAATACAAAACGACGAGTGTATCATTCTCAAAGTTTGTACACAGTAAAAAATTACCTAGCGAATATTCACCGATTTGGTGTGCCAGTAGCTGCGTTCGTTTCACTGGACTTCGGTCTCAGACCAACCACAAGTAAAAAAGAACGCCACGGATATGCGACGAGTCTTGATTTAGTCTTAAACCAGGCCGAAGCTTCACTTCGGCCCGGAGTCCGAAGCGTATATACCCTAGACTTGTACAGACCTAGTGGTGATACCAAAAGTACCAATTGGCAACGACTATATGCATTAAAAGTGAGTTTTCTATACGGCCAGTTTATAGGGGAGGTTGGCACCCATTCAGGAGGACCTTGACCATTCTCAAACTCAATGAACTAACACATTCTACAAATATTTGTCGAATTTTTCAAGTCGCTAGCTTTATTCTGTAGAAAGTTATTGCTTATTTGAAGTTTCACTTGTAGGGGAGGTAGGGGTTCCTTGGGTCGGATCTTGCCCATCATTATCACACATCACTAATTAGATCACCCTACAAACATTTAAAAAAAAAATTCAAGTCTCTAGCTTCACCCTATCGAAAGTTATCGCTTATTTGAAGTTCATTTATAGGGAAAGTAGGGGTTTCGTTAGTCGGATTTAACGTATTTTCAATATCAGCCAACTGGATCCCGCTGCAAACATTTGGCCAAAATTTCAAGTCGCTAGCTTTATTTTGTCGTTAGTTATCGCTTCCTTGGGTCGGATCTTACACATTTTCAATAACAACTAACTAGATCTTACTACCAACATTCTGCCAAATTTTCAACTCACTAGTGTCATTCTATAGAAAGTTATCGTAATTAAAATAATATTTAATTTTTGGAATTTTGTAGGGGAGGTAGGCGTTCCTTTGATCCGATTATGCCCAACTTACTAAAACTCAAGCAGCTTCTCACCTCAGGGTTACATGCCCAAAATCAGATGTCTACGTCAATTGGTTCAAGGGTTATAGACAAAAAGCCTGAAAAGTAGGGTAGTACGGGGCTCTTTGTAAGAAAATTACCGTTAGTTTTCAATTGATCGATTTTATTTTTCCAGGAGAGTATAAGCTTACCCTCACGAGCAATCTACCAAAGCCAGAGCTTTTCATGTTTATTTAATCGGGAGTTATAAATATATTTAATTATTTTACATATATAGGGGAGGCAGGCGTTTTATTGGCCTGATCATGGCCATTTTCAATACCAACCAACTAGACCACACTTCCAACATTTGACCAAAATTCCAAGGGTCTAGCTTCATTCTATCGAAAGTTATCGTGCGAACGGACAGACAGACGGACAGACAGACAGATACTAAAAGTCTAGGGTATAAAAAGCATTTCCTAGTTATTTCGTCAGGTTTTGAGTAATTTTCTTCGTGAGACTTTTTTTTTGTGCGGTATTCACCGCATAAAAAAATTACTTTTTATTTGTGTTGCGAAAACTATTTTCTATAGCTACTCGTGAAGTTTTGTGCGATTTTTTTTATGCGGCCCCTATCCACCGCACAAAAACAGTTTTGAGTGTATTGTATTGCATTTAACATTACAAAACGAACACTTGTCTAGTTTGTGGGTACAAAAATCTTTAAGAGATACATGGAAGATAAGATAATCTTTTTCTAATGATTATTATCTCGGAAACTACTTAAGTTACGGAAAAAGTATTGATATTTTTATTAATTTTTTCACGATCTTTAATAGTTTTCAAAATATTTTCCAAGAAACACAACATAAACTACATTCTCCATTTTCACCACCTAAAACTAATGTTCTCTTTTCCAAAAGTTAGGAACTCTTCGATTCTTATCTCTTATACCAAAACAAACTTATACTCATAACTAAAATTGTATGAACGAGCACATTTTTTTCTTTTTTGGAGGTATAAAACATCGGGTCTTTGACCGAACAGCTATTGTCGAAGGTCATTCGGTTATCGCGGCAAATAAATAACAAATTGTTGTTGTAAGCAAATTGGAATTGATTTTGTATCAAAATATTTAAATATATGTACATAATATGTGTATTTACATATTATGTACTCATATAAACCGTCGAGTTTTAATCTCAGTACTCCCAAAATCTTTATCTGTCACAATTACCAAACTATATGAATGTCTTTGGCTTCCGATGTTTTTCTGTTTTTCTAACTTCAATATTTTATTTTATGTGAATGTATTGCTGTAATGAGTAGAGTACTCGTAAGTCACTACTCATTCACCCAGTAAACAATTTCTTTTTTCCGCGATAAGAATGAGATTCGCCTTGGAAGATAAATTTATCGCCGAGGATATCGCTATATAGACCTTTTCCATAGTCCTCCGCGTGGGCGCCCCCTGGTAACGGCAGTGTATCAATTCGCTGACGGCCAATGTCTTAGCGATAAGACAGTTTGGAAAAGGCAGATAGCTGTAGCCTGAATGGCTGACAAACACCTAAGCGTCTCAGGTCTAGTAGGATGGAATGACTTGCGTAGTTGGACCTGCTACATAGTTGTGTGGGCTCCAGCACGTTTATTAAACCATCTGAAGCAGCTATCTCCGAGGCCATCCCCCGAATGGGGTTAAGCGACGTGCTGACAACTCGTCCTTGTAAAAACCACTCCATGTCAAGAAACCTGGAACAAAAGCCTCGGATTGGACGGATCAACAACGACGACCACGCAAACGAATAAAGGATTATTCTTTCGGATCCTGGAATGTACGCTCCCTGAACAAACCGGGGGCCGAGAAGGCCCTCCTTCAACAGGTCGAAAAGTACAAACTGAGCATTACTGCAGTCCAGGAAACAAATTGGCTTGGCAGCGAGATTAATGACAAGAAATCGCACACAATTTTTACAAGTGGCAAACCATCGGGCCGCAAGGAGTTTGGAGTAGCATTTATAGTGGACAATCACCTCAAACCGCATATTGCTGACTTCAAACCCATAAATGAACGGCTGTGTGCGATTCGCATCAAGACTCGATTCTTCAATCTCTGGCTCATCAATGTGCATGCCCCCACTGAGTTAAAGAAGACGCTGTAAAAGACGAGTTCTACGCCCGCCTTGAAACTCTCTTCGACTCACTTCCAACAAACGACGTCAAATTGCTGCTGGGAGACTTTAACGCGAAAGTCGGGAATGAAAGTTGGCATCGGGGGACCTCTGGAGGCCACAGCCTCCATGAAGAATGTAACGATAACGGCCAGCGACTTATCGACTTCGCCTGCAGCAGGAATCTAGTCGTAAGCTCTACGTGTTTCCCGCATCGACGCATTCACAAGCAGACCTGGAAGTCTCCAGACGCACATACCGTCAACCAAATTGACCACGTCCTCATTTGCAGGAGATGGGCGTCTAGTGTCATGGATGTCCGCTCCTATCGAGGAGCAAACTGCGACTCAGATCATCACTTGGTGAAGACGACCTACAGATGTAGAATCTCCTCAGTGCACCAGTCAAGAATCAGCCCTCCCAAAATCTTTGCGGTTGATAAGCTCTTGAGTGATGCTACAGCGGTGGCGTATACTACCGCCCTTGAGGAAAAACTATCACCTATGCTACACAACATCAGCAACACAGGCGTCCATGGGTTCTGGGAAGAACTCAAGGGTACCATCAAGGATTTCGCAGAGAAGGTCGTGGGATATAAAGCCCGGCGAGCGCGAAATAACTGGTTCGACGAAGAATGCAAAAATTCACTTGACGCGAAAAACGAGGCCTACAGACAATGGATTCAACGAGGAACCAGAGCCAGAAGAGAAAAATATGACGAGCTACGGCGAATATCGAATAGAATAATTAGACGTAAGAAACGTAAATACTTTGACGAGCAGTTGCTGAACATAAACGAAAACTTAGCTAATAGGAACACCAGACAAGCGTACAAACTAGTAAATACAATCAAGAACGGCTACCAACCCAGGACTAGCCTTTGTAAGGACAAGGATGGAAACATCATCAGCGACACCGATGGTATTAACAAACGATGGGCCTCTTATTTTGAAGAGCTTCTAAACCGACCATCTAACATCCCCACACAGGAAGCTCTCGATGATATTGTTGATCTAGGCCCACCCATTCAACCCCCGACAGTAGAGGAAGTTGATCTCGCGTTGCGGTCACTAAAACGAAATAAAGCGCCGGGCGCTGACGAGATTCCAGCTGAACTGCTAAGATTCGGTGGAACGAGCCTAGTTGATGCCATACATCAATTACTCCTGCGAGTATGGGAGAACGAGGAGATCCCAGACGATTGGCGCAGAAGCATCATCTGTCCAATCCATAAAAAGGGAGATAAATTGCGGTGTGAGAATTACAGGGGCATCTCACTAGTTTGTACGTCCTATAAAATTTTGACGAAAATTCTGGAAAATAGAATAAAACCATACGCAGAACGAGTCATTGGCGAATATCAAAGCGGTTTCAGACCTGGTCGCTCCACAACCGGTCAGCTCTTCTCAGTCAAACTGATACTCCAGAGGTGCTGGGAATACAACGTAAACGTATACCAAATCTTTGTCGACTTCAAGCAGGCATACGACAGTATCGACCGTGGAGTACTGTACAACATCATGCTGCAATTTGGTATACCGGCCAAATTAGTGCGACTGACAAAGATGACGATGACCAACTCCGTCTCACAAGTCAGGATCCAGAATAGACTTACTGATCTATTTGAAACACGCACTGGTTTGAAACAGGGCGATGGACTGGCACCGACGCTCTTCAACCTAGCACTGGAATACGTTACTCGGGCCATGAATATGGACAACAGCAAGACGCTGCTCATCAAGTCGACACAATTAGCAGCGTACGCCGACGACATCAACATCATGTCCCGAAGATTGGCTGACGCAGAAGAACTTCTGCATACGCTCGATACCGCTGCAAAGGAAGTTGGATTACGTATTAACGAGGGTAAAACTAAAATAATGATGCAATCGGTGACAAGGACACCTGCACAACCGAGCATCAACGTGGGGGACCTCAACATCGAGTTCGTGAACAACTTCATCTACCTGGGTTGCAACCTGTCAAGGGACGCCAACGAAACTGACGAAATCAAGCGACGGATACAGTTAGCTAATAAGACTCTTTTCTCGGTTCTCCCCATAATGAAATCGAAGCATGTGCACAGAAACACGAAGCTGCGCGTGTACAAAACCATTATACGACCAGTGCTATGCTATGGCTGCGAAGCATGGACCCTAACTCAAGCCTCCGAAAACATGCTAGACACTTTAGAACGTAAGGTTCTACGGCGAATTTTCGGGGCTGTTTGCGATCGAGATGGATGGCGCATCCGGTACAACCATGAGTTGTATGAAATGTACGATGAGCTGCAAGTCTCGAAAATCGTCAAACTACAACGACTTCAATGGGCAGGGCATGTACAAAGAATGGACGATGATCGCATGCCTAAGAGAGTAATGAATGCAGAACGAGTCGACGGAGCGAGACTGCGAGGACGACCGAGATCTCGTTGGGAGAGCTCAGTAGGTGTGGACGCCGCGCAGCTGCTGGGCTCCCAAAATTGGAGGACGCGGTCACGTGACCGAGATAATTGGAGGACAATGATCCAGGCGGCCAAGGCCCGACGTCGGGCTGTCGCGCCACGATGATGATGATATCGCTATATTGTCGCGGGAGTTACCCCCTTAGGGAAAAAATAGTTACCGAAAGCGAAACATCCAGGAGAAACTTTGGCGAAACGAGTCGGTAACATGAAAGTGAATCGCGACATGGATAAATTTACGAATTGACCAAAGGTCGCGTAGAACAAATTTTGGCGTTGGGAGTCAACTAAAGGTCTAAATAGACAGTCTCATGAGAATGGTTTTATGATCAGCCTCTTTGTTCTCGAGAATCATCTAAATAGAAATGAGAATTAATTCTCATGAATATTTTGCGTTCTCATGCATTCTCATGGGAATTTTTTTCATCATCGTGTAAATAGATAGCGTTGGAGTATTCTCATGATCGTAACCATTCTCATGACCAAAGTTTATTCTCACGAGCTGTTCGTGACAACAACAAAATAACACGTCATGTTAAGTATAAAATGTGTGGGTGTCTACCTCGAGAGATAATGCCCAGTACGGGGTGTGTGTGTACTGGTGCTTGGCAAATAGACCGGGCGAGGTGCGAGACTCCCTGTGGTGGTGCAGCTGAGTGTGACAGCTACTTGGCTAATATATTGTAGATAGTATCGTCTCTTCTTTCTGCGCTGTATTGGAGGTAGCCCACCGACGCTGTATCTGCTTCGTGTGTCTCGGGCAGCTTTTGACACGAGGAAGGATGTATCTGAGTATATTTGCATAATATTTTTAAATGAACGGACAACAGGAAACTGCGCCTGCGGATGATAGGCAGTCATCTACCCGAGTTGTGGTCACTTCTGACTTGGAGGGGCATGGGAATGCTGCTGTTTCACCTGGTCCCAGCCAAAAAAGGGGGAGCCTCAATTCAAAGCCTTCGCTTGAGCTCTTCGCCTGGATCATCGGCTTTGGCTAAGCCAGGCTACTCCAATATTGAGCGAAACTCACGAGCATTTTGGTCAAGGCGAAGGAACTTTAGCATCGTGCCGGGTTCTAGCCGCAGGGAAGATGACCATAAACGTACCTCATTTTTAAGATCCCCGTACAGCTCGGATTTGGAAAAACCGGGTCCAAGTAGCGCTGTAGTAGCGCTCACCTTTAACTTCAGAAGCGTCATGGAGGATAACCCAGGGCCAGCTCTAATCTGCAAGGATGGTGGCTGGTACTTGGGCCATACCTAAGTACAAGATCTCCTCGCGGCCCAAAGCTCGGACGTGGATATCGATGAAATACTCTACATTATCCGCACTAGCAATGAGCATATTCCAACCCAGAACTGGAGAGTAGTTAAGATTTAAGAGCCCGTAGAGCCAAGAATCTCTGGCTCCCCTTGCTTTAAATAATGGGGTACTGACCTACGTGTTCCGCCAAATTAAGCTCCGGGTCCACAAGGGCGACGCGAAGAAGGGACAGATGAAAGCACAAGCCACTCAGTCCGCAGATGACATGAGCCAAGGGAGTGGATGTGACCCATCGTCAATCACTCCAAGCACTGAGCATGATACTGACGAGGACTGTCTATCTCTCGGATCAGACCTCGCGAATTTGGAGAACACTTCTGAGCTCTCATTCACAAATGACTCGTTTGAGTCTGACGTCGATACGGATACCGACATCTTCTCAAAGAAACTGGACACTCGCTTGTCACTTGGTCTTCCAGCCTTCTGTAGCGTTCTGCAGGCGGAGATCACTGCGATTGCCGAAGTTTTGATTTGGCTGATTCGTTACATCATATCTGCAAGGAATATTACTATATACACAGATAGTCAGGTGGCTATTAAGTCCCTGGACGCAAAACTTATTACTTTGGGAACCACGGTGGTATGTCGCACCACTCTTAAGGAGCTCGGCAACTTCGTCAACATCACTTTGTGCTGGATTCCGGGATGTTTTTGCAATATCAAAATGACTATAGCAGCATTCAAGAAGCAAATTAAGGCAAACGCAATAAGCCGTGCTAATAATGGATGGCTAAATAGTAAAACCTGCAATGTTACGAGGCAAGTTTACTCAATTGCCCTGACCAATTGTGGGGCATAACACGTCAACTGTTGCATGTGGCCCAGTTGACGTTTCGTTGGCATAAACTTGTTTCGGAGAATGCAGTTGCCAGCATGCACCTCCTGCATATCCATGACCACGAACATCGTCGTGGACGGGATTCGAACCCGAAACGCCGGTAGTCAAACATGAGACTGATGCCTCAACACACTGCGCTACCGGTCGTCCCAGGGCCCCGAGGCAGATTTGGCCGCACTTCAATCCTCAGGGCTGCTGATGCTGGAGAGAAGGCATCTCAGAAAGGTGGTGGGGATCATCGCGGCGCATTGCCTGATAGGTGAGCATGCTTAGCTTCTCCGGCTTCTATGCAATGATTTTTGCAGAAGCTGTGGGGTCGAAGAAGAGGAAGAGACAATACATCACCTCCTGTGCACCTGCCCTGCTCTGGCCGGTAGAAGAGAGGATACTTTAGGCTCCCTCTACTTTATTGGCCTCGACCACTTAAAAGATGTAAATGCTCTGTTCTGCATCGTTTCATTGATAGATCCGGGTGGTTTGACGCCTAGGCTCATATTGAATTTTGGCCTATGTGGTATCAAGAACCACCCAATGGTGGTCTATGTGTGCTGTGTTTGTGCGCAGCTGCCTCTTTAACCTAACCTAAGTATGAAAAGCAAAATCACAGAAAAATCCCTAAGAAATCATCGTGTACTAAAAAATTGCCATTTGGAGCACCACAAAACCCTAAGACTCCTTCGGTTCAATACAGAACGCTGAAATTTTACTCGAAAAAGTAGCACGTCCTGTTAAGTATAAAAAGCAAAAAATATATCATAGAAACACTTTTTGGGGTACAGTACAGAACCGTAGTACACAAGTAAATTGCGTCTTTTTGACATGATTGGTTAGACACTGTAAAAGATAATTCGCAACAATCTACGATAATCCACATCCGATTCGACATTCTTAAATGAGAACGTGAATATGAGAATGTCTATGTATGACAATGCATGAGTATATTCTCATGCAATTTGTTCTCAACATACTCTCATTAGAATGAGAATAACCGTGCGTGTAAATACATAATAGGTATGAGGATGACGCAATCCAAAAAGCATTCTCATGAGAATGTCTATCTAGACCTTACTTAAAACAAAAATTAATCTTCATCTTTTTAGGGTTTTGTATAAAAACAAAACCCTTGTGAAATCGGTCATGCGTCCGTCTGTCCGTCTGTCTGTCTGTCTGTCTGTCCATGAAATATCTCACGAACCGCTGAAGCTACATGCATGAAATTTGGTGGAAATATGTAGAAATACTATAATTCTCTGGAGAAACCGATGCGTTGTAATAGGTCAACTTTAAGGGGGGGTCCCCATAGAGGGGAAATGAAGGTCGAAATTTTTTTTTCGTTTGGTATAGGCAAGTGGGGTATCGTAAGAAAGGTACCGTCAAGTACATTCCATTTTTGGAATTTTTTTCAAATTTGAAGAAAGGAGAAAAGAGGGAGAGGGGAAAATATGTGGTCCGAGTTTGTCCCCCCCCTTGCATTTCGAGACCGTTAGGGCTAGACATATGAAAATTTACAGAAAAGCGGCATTTCACTAGCATAGAAAACCGAAAATAATAGAATTTTTAAATCTCATCCAAAAAGGTTAATAATAGTACATTTCTATAGTTGCAGTTAACACACCCCTGCACCCATCAAGCACACTTGAGCTCAAAAATATTGATGGCCAATTAATTTTTTTAGGGTTTTGTGTCTTAAATCTTACAAAATCGGTCAAATACCTGTCTGTAAGTCTGTTCATAGAATATCTTACGAACGGCTGAAGCTGCACACATAATTCGGCGGGAATGTGTAGAAATGCTATAATTTGCTGGAGAAAGCGTTGTGTTGTAATTGGCCAACTTTAAGAGAGGGGGGGGGGGGGGGTCCACACAGAGGCGAAATTAAGGTCAATTTTTTTTATCCACTGGTATAACCAAGTGGGGTGTCGTGAGAAAGGTAATGTTGAGTACATTCCATTTTTGGCATTTTCTTGAGATTTGTAGAAAGGGTAACAGTGGAGGAGGAAAAAATATTAGACCGTAATTTGTCCCAGCCGCCCTGAATTTCGAAGCCGTTACACAAGTTTGCAATTTGCAATGTCGTCTTAACATGAATGGTTAAGCATCTCGAAGAGTAGGACAGTTTATCTCGTATACATACATATCTATCTACAGCTTCTCGTATTAAAACTATTACTTTGAGAGGTGATAGATGCAGTCTTTTTGTGAATTGGCATGTAAGATACTATATCATGGGTAAGACATTTAATTATGGTGTTTTTATTCAGCTGAGTGGTACCAAGAAGAGCAGGAAGCCAATATTTAGATACCAAAATAAGCGCGTGCTACAAAACCCTCGAATTGCGGGCGTAGCCCTCTATATTCCGGTTTCATTTTTATCTTACATATTCTTTGACGCTCATAATTTATATTTCATCCTTTTTTTGCGACGGATATTTATAGAATTGGAACCAGGTTCCCATGTTTGCAAGTCAATAGTGCTAACCGTTGCGCTATCTAGACTACAAACAATGAGAATGACACAATCGCCGATTTGTATTTATTGTGAATTGGCGGAATATAATCTTGGCGATAGATTGGCGAATTGAAATCATATCGCGATTCTTCAGCCTGAGGAATATCCCTTATTTATTGAAAAAGCGACAAATAATCGATAAATTTATCGTATCGAAGAATCGCCATCGTATCATCTTGGCAATTTATCTTCCAAATGATACGTAATTGTTTGCTGGGTACGATCTTCAGAACAGTGTACATACATATGTTAAATTAATTGCAAAAATAAAACGTGATCAATAAAAAAATAGTTTTTAAAAGTAATTGCCAGATAATTAGTATATTTTTATAGCTGCACGTTAGTTGTTCTGAGTCGCTGCGTTCTAATGTCTAGGTTCACATTGTAAGTCTTGTTAATTGTTGGTATATTGGAGTCGGCGGCGCTCAGGTCTGTAAAATATAGATGGCACAAAATCTAATAAATATTGAGTGAGGCGCACATGAATATAAATTCCCGTTTATTTATATATTGCTGGACTACAGAGTCCCCTTTAAGTACTGCTACATTTTTCCTTAACAGAATACAATTATCTCTTTTCTTTTCTTTTTCTCCTGGAGCAGATGGCATAACTGTCGTGTACTTTCAGTCAATAACTAAAAAAATAGCAAATATACTATATACACACTCATTAAGTATCTATATATTTACGATACTCGCCAAAAACTAGTTTGTTCTCGAAGTTCGAAGAATCACCAAAATACGTCACAGCGATGTTTGTTTATCTATAAAATTGCATTAAACTTACTTACAGCCTTCCGATGACACCAACTGAACTGGTTTGGATGAATTCATTAACACTGACCTTATATTGAATAATGATCCCGATGAATAAAAAAAAAGTTTTCAAAACAAAAGCCGCAAATAACTAAGCACTACAAGTAACAAAAGTAAACATAACACTAACTTGAAATACAATGGAAATCATGAATAACTGGTACCAACTCGTATACCAACGTGCAGCTGGCTGGGAGCTACTGAGAATTAACAACAACTTATAGCCGCCATACATTATGCGATTCGTCGCCTGATCGATCGGCCGATCAATCGCCACAAAATATCAGCTGATCAAAATTACATGGAACTGTCAAAAAAAATCGTCAACGATAACTGCATACACAAGCCGACCCATCGGCCGATACCAATATCGGACGACGGATCGGCCGATCGATCGGTGCGTGTGTATGGCACGTTTTACTCGTAGAACTACATGAGATTGGTCTCAAAAAATTGGTTTGTTTACTATACGCAGTGTTTGTTTTATTTTTGAAGAATTAAGGTGAATATTGGGAGGTGGCAAATAACCGCCGCGCATACGATAGTATTATGTTATAGGGCTCGCCCGAATAAATGTTAAAAAAAATACTTTGTTTATTATAAACTGTTTCATGAATTTGTTTTATTATTAATAACTTTTGTTGGTCCGGCATATATTTATATATATGTCGCGCTCGGTGGCCGTGATCGTTCAGTCACCGCTCTACGATCCTAATCTAGAGCTCGGAGATCAAATCTTAGCACCACTAATAGAACTCTCACAGTGCTCCGAGCTTGTCAGTATAAAGAAGGCGCGGATAGGATGTGCATGGTAGCAACTGCACTTCCGAAAAGCAGATATGCTATTGAAACGTCAACAAGGCATGAAAATGCTAGAGATGTTGACGCGTCCATGTCCCTGGAGGGGTCAAGCCAATTAGAGATATATTTATACACATGGACAGCATATAGTTCGATACACTATGTCTTCGTTTGACCGGCCACTTTCCGTGGTCTGATTTGAACCAAATTTGGTACCTAGCTACCTTGGAAGATCCTTAGCACTATCCAGTGACGGCTTTTTGATTTATCAACTTAACTAATGGAAAATCATGTTGTGTTTAAATAAGGATATTCCTATTTAAGTCTTCGCGATCATGATGTGTAATTTGGACGGGACGGCCTAAAGTTTCCGATACACATCGCTGCTTTAGATTTTTTTTATTGGTGAGCATCAAGTATGTATGAACTTTAGGGAAAACTATATCTCCGTTTTTAATTTGTAAAATAAGTATGCTTAAATATTTCACCTACGAAAAATGCACCAAAGTTTTTCCAAAAAAATATATGCGAGTTTTAATGTAAACAGCGTATCTTTCACACACGAATACAATATTTGCAAGCCAAATTAACTGCTTACATTGTCCACTTTGTTCAAACTGAGAATCTATAAAACTTTAATTCACTATTACCTCAACCACTGAATGACACTTGATTGTGTTCTGCACAAGCGCACACTTGAACTTCGGAGTATCTCTTTACCGATTCAGATACACCCAACTAAAACACACTAAACCAGTCACTACTAAACAACTGTCTCAACTAAACAAGATTTCAATCCGGAATGATCTTATGTACTATTGAAGATGAAGTTGATATGAACATGATATGCAAAAAAAAAAACTAGGGACAATATTCAAAAATACTCTGAATCGGTCTCTTCATATTCACAATAGCCCGCCGGTACGCCGGGGGCCAGAGTAGTGACCACGCACATTGGCTATAGCCTGCTACAGACAATGACCCATCGCGATGGTAACTTTGAATGTTGTTTTCAAATATTGTCCGTCCACGCAATGGTCTTCGATGGGCCATCAGGATATTGCGTATAGTGGGCCATTGAAATTGAAAGCTGTCGCTCTGTGCGTCACGGCAGCTATAATCAAACGGTTCGCGTACGGCAGAAGGTCGGTGTCAACTTGTCAACTTGCTTGTCAACTTAAATCAGCTGTTCAAAGTTGTGTACGCGATCGGCCATCGTGTGGAGGAAAATGGCTCTCGAAGCCATTTGTGGCCATCCGATGGCCCATCACTATTGACAGAAATGATGGTTACGCGGCATTGGTCACTGAACGCCATCCGCCCGTCCACACAATGGCGATGGCCCCGAATGGCCAAGGCTGGGCCAGTGTCTGTAGCAAGCATATTGTTTGCTCATCCATATGTTGTGGTCTTGGACTTGTCAGTTGAAGGCCAAATGAAGGCCGAATTAGACATAGACGGCTGGATACAACGGTGTAATGAATGACTTTTCTGATGGTCTATTCGGATTGTTGATTGTCAAATATTTTTCTAAAATATTTGCCAACTAACAATTCGAATTCTCCATCAGGAATTTTGCAAGAACGACGAATTCTGATGGATTCTTATGTGTCCTGTAAGAATATGCTGTTTGATCTGGTGTCATCGACCTCGCATTGGGATAGAACAGGCAAGCGGGTAGCGATAATCCATGTCGAGTTTCATGCAAACGGAGAATTCCGTTGCAAGAAACTCGATTGACGAGATTTTTCAGCCGATGCCTGTGCTGTATCGAGGGTCGCGACCTGCTGGGAGAGCGACCGCTAGGGAGTTGACTTTCACCCGTCGGAGCGATCACATCGGCACGCCATTGCCGGGTCGCGCGAATTTTTTGTTGTGGGAAGCCACTTCCATCCGCTGTCCGGGAAACATCGGCGCGATTGCCGAGACAAAAGTGCGGACTTTCACTCGTCAGATCGTCATACCGACACCGCTATCGCCTGGATGCGTTGTATATGTTTTTCTCAGAAACGAGTGATTTTCTCGAAAAAAAAAGGAAAGAGTTTAAATTCTTCCGACGTCCGTGGTACATCGGCGCGAACACCACAATAAAATATCGACTTGAACCCGCCATTGCCGTAACCCCGGAAACACCACCGACGCGACACGCCTCATTGTGGAACGTGAAATTCCAAAAATGTTTTGGTGCAGGCAATTCCGCATGTGTTTAAGGATTTCGATGTTGATTGTAGCGAGCTTTTGATGGACGTTTGCCCGGATTGCGTATCATATTCAAATCCCGCAATAATGCCAGTTTTTTTTTAAACCAACAACAACAACGACACCATTTTTTTATGCGAAACCAACACGATAGTTGATATGTACACTGCTGCTATGCATTCAAGTGCCAGTACGACGTTTTTTTTTAAACGAGTTGCTGTCCTGAGGAACGTTTTTTTTTTTGTTTTTGTTACTTATTTATTAGTTAATTTGTTTTCTTTGCTTTTCTTTATTTGATTGATCAAAATTTTATTAGTTACTTGAGTTCGTGCTAATGAAAGTTAGTTTACAGTGCTCGCGTCTCCAAGTGGCCACTTCGGATACCGGGTGAGTAATTTATATACATATGTTTATGTTTTCCTTTCTTTTTATTCTACTTTGAATTACATTTTTTTTTCCTTTTGCTACCTCGCGAATCATTCATGCCTCATTTAGTTTCTTTTTGATATACTTTTTTGTTTGAATACTTGGATTAATACCATCTATTTTGAGTTTTAGAATAAACATGATTTTATAACGTTTCTTGAAAAATCTGGGCTTTTCCCTTAAAGGAATCACCACTTCCTCGTTTCAGGTCGTCGATGGTTAGATGAGGTGAAAGCTTCATTTTTGCTTTGGTTTGGGAGGTACCAACAATTTGGCCAAGGTACCTCATAGGCAGGGTGGGTTTAGAGGCCAAGGTCCGCTCCAGCTGGACCCGGAGCAGTGTCGAGGTACATGAGCCGGTCGACGGCCATTGCCTTCATGTAGTTTCTTTTATTTTCTTTCCTTCTTTACTATTTTTTTTAAGGTCGTGGGACCTTTGGTACCCGTGTGTGTGCTGTTGTACCTTAAGGCACGAGATATTTTGGAATGATAATGGTAGGGGCAGCGAGAGGGCAAAAACCCCGCCCACATCTCCCGTCACTGAGCTACAGCAAACTCGTGCCGCCGCCTATCCCGCTGAGGAGTCTTCGCCAGATGGCGTTGCCGGACCTTCACGGTCAGCTTGGCATACCTTCACTCTAAACCCACCCTGTCCGCAACACCTGTCCACTACAACGGTTACGAACATTTGCTTTTAGGTGGTATCACGGGGTCAGGAGCAGACGTAAATGATTTCAAATCGAACTCATTTGTTTTCAATTTCATTCAACGGCAACCAATTTTTTCCCTTTGATCACTCACCAATCAAAATTTTGCAAAAGCTCACTATGTTTCTAGATGAGGGACGTTGCGCAGTAGGCTTTTCTCACGAGGCGAACAATTCAGAGGTTTGTGCTTGCATTTACTATATCTTTTTTATTAGTACTTGTCCCTTTATGGATTGCAAAATTTCGTATAAAATTAACCCGAAAAAATATTAAAACAAAACAACTAATTGGTTAAGTTTCGTTATTTTTATTTTTTGAAGTTAAAATTACGATATTGTATGCATTTCGAGGCAATTAACACCTCATCCTGAGCCAAAGTTTCTAACTAAAGAAAATTCCAAATACAATTTTTAACAAAAACTAATGAAAAAACATAACAACTTCAAAAAATAAAAATAGCGAAATTTAAATAATTAGTTGTTTTGTTTTAATATTTTTTCGGGTTAATTTTAAACGAAATTTTGCAATCCATAAAGGGACAAATACTAATAAAAAAGATATCGCCAATTAAAATAAATAAGATTGCAAACATGGTTTCGTGTCAGATAAACATACATAATGTTAAATTGCATTTACCACCAACAAGACGATAAGGCTGCGCGCATGTTGGCTCACGTTCGCGTATCGCGTTCACGTGTTTTCTGTCAAACGGTTTGGGTCTATGGTTTGCAACCAAAGACACGAATCTGTCAATTTGACAAATGCTCGGCTGTTGTCGTATCGACAAATTGGGTTCATTATTGTGCTTTAAAACGGATAATTAGGTAAAATTTAGTGGCAAAACAATGCCAGGACAGTAGTAGAATGTACAGCACACATTTCGTACTGAATTATTTGCGTTATCACATAATATTGAATGTAAATTGTCGGCACGATAACAGCCGAGCATTTGTCAAATCGACAGATTCACGTCTTTGGTTGCAAACCATAGACCCAAACCGTTTGACAGAAAACACGTGAACGCGACACGCGAACCTGAGCCAACATGCGCGCAGCCTTACTGTTGTGAAAGTCACTGTCGCTTATGGGGAAATAGATATTCGGAGATCGTCGTCGAACATATCCATATAAACTACGCATACATCGTACGCGTGGACTCTGCACCCAGAGCAATGAAATTTGAAAGCGTTTGCTTGCTCGGACTGGCGGGCTCCTTTCCACAAATGGCTAAAAGGGAGATGTCTATATGAAGTTTGAGAAAAACTCAAACGTCGTGTGTGCCAAATTAACTGCGAATGAGAATAATTTATCAAAAAGTTTATCCGTCCGCCGTCCATCCATCCGTCTAGCCGTCTGCATGTATTGTAATTCGTCCTGATTTCGGCTTTTACATGCAGACGGCTTGACGCGACGGACGGAAGCATTTTCTTTTGGGTATTATCGCGGGGTCGGCGGCAGACGTACATGATTTCAATTTAACTCGTTTGTTTTTGACTGCGCTCCCTAATTTTTTTTAAAAAACCTCATCATATTTTTTGATGAGGGACGTTGCGTAATATGCCATTTGCTCACGAGGCGAACGGTTCAGAGCTTTGTACATATGTACTTGCATTTATCATAAAAATAGCCAGTGTTCATGGTAGAAGTGCCAAACTGGCAATTGTGTGGGTTGCCGCTTTTGCACTCAGAGTAAGCGAAACGAGAGTCCATGTTTGTACAATACTGAGGGTTGTGGTCCTTTAAGCGCGGAGCAAGCGTAGCCTACACAAGGGATTGTTGATTCACAACCTTCAGTATCGTACTGCGAGTTATAAAGGTCGGTGCGCAATGAATTTGAGTTATAGAGATAAGCAGAGCGCCGAGTTATGGAGGTTATTCTTTTCGACTTACGGAGGTTTTTGGCTTCAACAAGAAGGGAATCTAATTTTTTCTTTTCTTATAGAGGTTTTCGAGTTACTGAGGTTCGAGTTATCCAGGTCCGACTGTAATATCAATTTTATGGAGGGTTTTGACTCTGAATTGTTGACTTTGAATTTATTTATAGTGATTTCTGCAGAATGTTGACCTTAACCATTTCCTTTTTTTTTGGTGTAGTGCAACAATGTTAAAACATTTTTAATAGTAGTCCATTATTCCAGATTAATTTCACATTTTGTCTAATCGTAAGACCAGATGCTCTACTTGAATAGATGCTATACAACCAATTGCAAAAAAAAAATCTCTGGATTCAAGGATGCATTCGAAGAGAGGGCCACCTTAAATTTGACGGCAGAAACTCGTAACGATGTCGATGGAATACGTAATTATCTTTGTAAATTCGAGTGAGTGATTTCATCTATTTGTTTTAAAATTCTCAAAGCTACAATGACAAACATTAGGCGTGTTTTTTTTTGTACAGTACAACAAAACATGCCTATTGTTCTCCAGGCCACACATTCGACAATTGATGTGGAAGCGGCAAACTTTGGGAGTCTTCTTGATAACCTCCAACATTTTCGGAATGAATGGACCTCAAATTTGTTGGAGAGTCATGCAGTGGTGAACGTTTTGAAAGACATCGATTATTCATTGCCAGTTAAGCGGAAAAGGAGGCGTAATAATATTGTAATGTTTCCTCTGTTGAGCGAAACCACGAAACCAAAGCAGGTTCGTTAGATATTCTTGTGCTGAATAATGAAACACTTCGATTGAAAAACACACACACTTTATTTACAAAACGAACTAACTACACACGCGTACTAACAACAAACGTTAAAACTAGCAATAACAACCACGACGGCAGATAACGAATATTTCCTTAGCGCTTTATAGCGATCCAACCGCCACTGAGTGTCGAGTCTGACTACTACTTCACGACTCCCCTTCGTTCGGTGACATCTGCCTTTTATAGGTGGAGATCCATGCTTTCGTCAATTAGCGAGGACTCTAGATTTTTCGAGATGTTCCAGTCTCGGGTGCTTACTCAACGAAGGTTCGAGAATCCGCTTCAATGTTTCTGTTTGGAGAAGGTTCTAGACTATAGATGGCTCGAGAATAGCCTAGTGTCCATTCAATTTGTACTGGTCATCAATCATTCGAGATTAGTACAGTGTGGGTCGTAAAAGATACCCACCCCGTACACGCAACAATATGTATATCCTGTTAAGATGATGGTGAAGACTACACAGCTGCAGAGGAAAAGTCAACGAAACATCTTTGCGAATGCCCAGCGATTGCTCGTTCCAGGTTCTTGTTTCATGGAGATTCCATCGTAAGCTCCGCAGTCGTTAAGAGCGCTCCTACAAGGGACTTTCATCAGGCTGGTTGAGGGTCTTTTGGATTAGTTTAAGGCTTTGGCACAATAGATCTCATGGTCGCAGTGACCACCTTTGGATATCTTAGCCTGTCCTTATTTATTATTATTATTAGCATTGTTGCCGAAAATGATGGCACGGAGCAGGACATCGCTCGTCGTATCCACCAGGCTAAATGCGCATACTGCATGCTGTCCAAAATCTGGCAAAGCAGTTATCTCAGCATCAAGACCAAGCTGGGGCTGTTTCACTCCCTGGTACTGTCTTTTGTACGGGAGCAGTACATGGAAAGTTTGCATAAGAGTTAGCGGAAACCTGCAAGTTTTCGTCAACTCATGGCTTCGTCGACGAAACAATATCAAGTGAAGAGCTAAGTCGGTGTACGATGCCAATCGACTAATTGATAAGAAGCGAAAATCACAGTGGATAGGTCACACATTGCGGAAGAGTGAAACTGCATTGCTTTGTATGCGATGAAATGGAACCCCATTTCCAACCAAGGCCGACCAAGAAGGGGGTCATAAAATCTCATGGCGTTGATCTCTGGCAAATGGATATAAGGCACTGGGTAAGTCTTTTGGAGACTTGCGCCCCATTGCCTGCCTAGAACAGAGAACGATGGCGCGCAGGGGTAGTTGACGCACTATACCCCACTAGGGGTTAAGGCAAAGTAGTATATTATGTCAATGATTTCACAATAACTAATGTTGAACGAAATAAATATGCAGCGGTAACATCACGACGTCGGGCTGTCGCGCCACGATGATGATGATGGTAACATCACGAAGTTAACCCATGAGCCAAAGACATTGCACTGGGATTCAGCAAAAAATGATGGAGGCACTAAAACGGGTAGCGTTATTAGCTTATTTTTTTTTCGCTGCCATAGTAAAAGTTACTCCGTATTTAGTGGAATATCCAGTTACATAGGTCCTGTTTGTGGTCGGAATTTGGACCAAGCTTCTTCCATTTTTGCCCATTGTCCTTTTTAGTGTAATTGTGTGGTGTTAAGTTGCTCTGTTCTACATGGCTGTTAAAGAAAACGCGCCTAATGTTTCTAACTATAACTGATTTGCTGTTTGTGTCCATTTTGCCTTAGTTTGAATAAAAAAAACTATGATCTGTAGTAGAAAGGAAAAAACCCAACGCATTTTAGTTATTTTATAATCGATTTTTTATTTGGGCGCAGATACGATCCCTTCTTAGTGGGTATGTTTCTTGCAACTTATTCACTGCGGATGGGATGATTACCTAACTTATTCGTTAAATGTGAATATTAAATTAATATTGTGCCATCGTTACAAATGCACTGTTCCGTTCATTCTGAACGTTTAAATAGCGTAAAACAAACATTCAGTTGTAACTAAATGGTTATAAGGTAATGAAAACTGAACGTTGGATTAGCTAATATAACATAATTGTTAACTACTAACATTGCCGTAACGTTGTCAAAACATAAGAATGTAACCTAATCGTTATAAAATGAAACCCTTGTTATGGGACGGTTAAATAACTGTCCCATAACGATGTGCACTACTTGGGTATTGTTATGCGCTTGTTTTGAGAAAAACAAAATTGTTCTTAATTTGTATAGCATTTATTGGAGTCACAAATTAACATGAATCAAAAATGTGATGGCTTGTATTACGATAAACTATTCTGAAATATTCTTAAAGACAAATATGGAATACAGAAACGGTTTTTTTTTTCAAAGGCAAAATCAGACTTGCAATATGTATTAGGTTTCAGATTTTATCATTATTAAAAAAAAAAAATCAATTCGCCACATTTTAAAGTAGATTATACATATGTATTCTTTTAGGTTAAAAAAAAAACACATCTGTGAATAAACGTATATATGTATAAAGTGCGGCTGTGTAAATCAGTATATGCCTAACTACGGAGATGTGTAATATTCATGATTACACATTGTACTAAAAATGGACATGACTAGATATTCTTAAAACACATTAATTTGGGATAATATAGTTGTCTTTGCCATTGCCACTTCGACAACCACCACTTAAGAGTTCGTCTATATTACATCCCAAGATACGGAAATTAATTTCCTGCGAGTTTTTCGAACCAACGAATACTTTCTGCAAAGCAAAAGATTGTTTCAGTTGGGATGAGTATAAACGATATTGTATAATTCTCACCTGGAAACGATTTGACAGTGCCCATAATTCCTCTGTGTTTATTCTGCTACGTTTCACTTTCAATCCGCTAACGAACTGCAAGGTGTTGAGATTTTGAGCTATAAGTTTAAAGTTGGGACGCATGTATGGAGGATTATTCATATTCCAGCTAGCGATTGCAATATCGTTTACAAGGCCAAAGTACATGTTTCCTTGGCTATCGACAGCTGCGGGTCCGCTTTGCGTTCCACGGCGACCAATTGTCTTGTTAAAAAAAAAATTAGAAATTTTATTAAAAAATAAAACATTCGGAGCATTTATAATAAAATATCTAATTAAAAGCTGTGCACAAGTACCACAAAATCTCTTGGTCGAGCATCGGGGCTGTTGATCCAAATCGTTCTATTATCAACTAAATTCAATGGAACCCTATTTTCAGTTTCACTGGCCAACGAATGGAAATACAAATAACGTTGAGAGTCTCGTGGTGGTTTAGGATTGGTTGGCCGGCCGAAGGCTAAAACAAATAAAATAAAAGCATATTCTCCTAAAAAAAGGACGAAACCTACTTCCTCCAACGTAGTTTGAGCCATGACCCTGGTCGTAACCAGATGAAGTTGACTGTGGCGTCAGAGCAATGCTGATAATGCCGTCCATCAAATCGAAACTTTCCCCGGCAATGGTAAATGTCCCGAACTCCGGAGTTGGATACATTAATTTATTTTCAATTCTCCACGATGTGTTTTGGTCATAATCATAAACGATGATTGCGAAACCGGTGATATCAGCAATGTAAACCTTGGTATTTTGACAACGACCATATGGTGGTGGATCTCGTACGTCTACGATTGGTGTGACGAATAAGGAAACGGCCGTCTTGAATTGTTGCTGAGGGAATTTGTAGCGGCGGATTAGAGTATCTGTACGCAGGTCGAAGATGAGCAATTGAGGAGAACAATATTGGACGTTTCCAATACGGCCGGTATCAAGAATAAATATGCGGTTACATTCATCGATCTGAAAACACAAGAAAAAAGGAATTGTTCCATTAATTACTTATACTTAACTAAATTTTGAAATATGTACAATGAATAAAGAAATCATATTTAAGATATGAATTAATTCTCTGAGGCCTGGTTTCCCAATAGTCGATTAAGCCGGTATTTCAAAGATGTGGCTCAACGCTATATGATCACCGCTACAACAAGCGCGTTACATTACAACAGCTAAATTACGGCCGTCAAATGGAGGCACCAACTGCCAGTTAAGTAACCGGAGCGTCGCGCGTTAAATTTTTGACCCCAATTTCGTGACTAATGCCCGAACCAGATTGAATGCAGAAAGCAGCAGCAACAACGACCTGCAGATCTTTTTTTTTGTCGCTGCGTTCAACTTAGGTCGCGTAAGGGAAATGCATACTTTCTGATTTGATATTTTGCTGCCGCTACTGCTGCATTCTGCGTTCAATCTGGTTCGGGCATAAGACTAATCGATTAACCCACTGCTTATCAAATAAATATTACACTATAAAATTATATTTTTCACGAGTAAACTGTGATTAGGCCACAAATCAAAATAATGTACAACTCCTCAGTACTCTTGGCAGAAAAGACCACTTGTCCCGTTTTTGACCCATCAGTAAACCACATGATACACCCGGGGTTAGTACAGATTTTGCCAATATACCATTCCGATTGACTAGGGATGGAGACCCAGAATTTCCTACCGAAGCAGAGTTCCGTAGTCATGTATTCTGCTCTCGAGCAGATCGGCAAGCCAGGAATTCGCTCCAGAATTCTCATGTGGCCCTGTTTGAACACATGAGTATCATATGTTAGATACACTCGAAGTGCACTTGGAGCCGCAGATTACTGAATAAAAATTTGTAGTAGTGTCAGTCCAACAATCGCCTTAATGGCCGATGTATGGAGGGACCCTGTCATGCCTGTCATTTTCTAGACAACTGTATGGTACAACGCTGCTGCGTTTTGGGCCACCATACGAGCGCAGCATATGTCACAGCTGGTTGCACCCGCATAGAATATAACCACTCAGGTTTTTCCAAAGAGAGACCTGCGACCCCACATAATGACAGTCTCGACGTGTTTGCTCAAGTTGAGCCTCGAGTCCAACGACACTTCACTTCGGTGGAGAACACGAGTGCCGTGTGTGTGTGCCTAGGTTAACTGGGCTTAAACTAAGATTTTTCTTCTGGGTGAATGGAACCCAGACGGTTTTCTGAGGGCTAACGGTCAGGCCAACTTCAGTGCACCAGCGAAGGACTAGGTCGAGTGCTGCACCCATCACCTCCGTGACGGTTGCATCAAACTTTCCTTTTATGATTATGGTTATATCATCAGCGTATCCGATAGCATGATAATCACAATCACAGAGCCTGGCGAGTAACTCATCTACGACAAGTGACCAGAGAAATGGGGGAAGGAACGCCACCCTGAGGGTAACCTCAATTTGTGTTAACGCTGTTAATAACACAAATTGAGGTGCCACCCAACGATAAGTGGATTTCGCGCCCGCGAAGCATGGCGTCGATCCACATGACGGTGGCCGTAGGTATATCCCTGAACTCAAGTGCTCTAGATATACTGCTGCGGCCAGTATTGTCGAAAGCACCCTCAATATCGCATAGACCGATTTCCTTGTCGTTAAAAGTGTTTTCAATCGTACCCACAACATTGTGTAAGGCAACCACAGTCGATTTACCTTTTACATAGGCGAACTGAGTACGATTCAAGGGTGACGTGTATTCCATTATTTGTCTGATATGCAGATCCAGTAACCTCTCAATCGTTTTTAAGAGAAACGATGAGAGACTGATCGGCCTATAAGCTTTCGATCGCTCCTCCAGCTTGTTTCCGTTTTTCGAAATACATAAATACCATGTTCACCGCCCTCCAGAAACGTGGTATACATATAGCTGAAGGAGTAGCTGGCTCTAAACAGTACAACCAATAGGGTGATAATAAAATCAAGGAATGATTGTAAAAGAGCAGGAAAAATGCCATCGGCACCAGGTGCCTTGAAGGGTTCAAAGGACTCCACCATTTTTTTTCCGAAAATGACCTTCGACAGGCTACTTAGCCGGCTACACGGAACCCGATGGTCCGCCGATGGAATATACGCACAGGCTCCAGCTTACACTGAATCCGGAAAGTGAGTGTGTAGAAGAAGCTCCAGAGCTATTCAAAGGAGAGAAACATTAAGGATGAAAGATCAGAGACTCGAAAATAAACAAATAGAAGGTATACGGAAATGTTGCAGCAATGCTATTATAGACGACATCGAAAGCTTCAACATGAAATCATATAGCAGCCAATTGAGAAGAGTAGATCGATCTGAGCACGAGTTTCTCTACTGTAGACTATCTTCAAGCTGTTAACCAAATAAACGTACAAAAAAAACTATCCAGCTCTAGCACGCATAGGCAGCTGCTTAGCTCGTTGAGGGGCCTTTTTCTTCGCCAGATGGCAGGAACCTTCACGGTCATTATGCTACCTTAGGCTCTGTCCCCACGGGCATTTTCGGATGCTCACAAAACCGTCCGTTACATATTTGGCGCCCAACGTGGCCCCCATTTCTGGCAAAGAACAGGAATTAAGATGACCTTATCGAGTTCTTTTTAATCTTAAGTCTTAAGGCTACTTGCTCTAAGTTTTAGGACTTAGCCACTTTGATTAACGTATTTTCCCTTCAAGTAGCTGTGCTTTCCTCTGTAGCACCCCCATCCTTCCTATAGAATAGATTATCCTTTTAGAATAAGTTCAACAAGGCAATCCTGGTGTTGTGTTTGTCTTTCGTGGTTTAACCACGTAACAAGACCTCCATAAATGCCTTGAATTGCCGGCATTGGGAGCATCTTCGGGGTCCGGACAAAGCGCGGAGGAGGGGGTACCTTTCTGTTGCCAGGATTGTCTTTTAACTTCCATTAATATTTTTGTGAACATAATTGCATTTGTTTCTATTATTGAGATGATTTGAATAATGGCACGGCCCGAGCTTCACGGTTATTATGCAACCTTAGGCTCCGTCCCCACGGCTAATACGAATTAGCCAGCTAGAGTTTTTTACGTTTATAAATTCAAATGGGTTAATTAATCAATTATTAACTCATTGCAATGTACAAACGTTAAAAATTCTACCTAACGATTTCCTATTAGCCGTTTTAATTTATCGATTCGATAAATTAAACTCTCGGTTAGCGTTAACCAGACATTGAGAAAACGGGCCTAACTGAATTTGTGTTTGCATTTTTAAAAGCTTGTAATAATAATAATTATTCTTAATACTAATAGTGTTCATGCTTACCGCAACACGAAAAACCGATGTGATTCCATTGCAATCTTTTCCATGACTTTTATGCCATGTGTAGTCGGGATATGGCATGAGCTGAGGGCCACCAGCAGCTCGCACATTTGTTACAGTATTCAATGAACTAGGAATTCCAGGAACAAATCGCGGTACTGTGACAAAAATTCTTGATTTATTTCTTTCTAGAAAAAATGAGAAGAAGTATTAAATATTATTATTTTTTTGTATTTATAATTTATATAAATCGAGAATAATTAAAAAAAAATGCTGCTTTAAGACAGCGTTATTCGATACAATATTTTCTCAGATAAGCACGAAAACGCAACCACGACGGCGACAGCCAATTTTCCATGTAAATGGTTACATCGAATAGTGCACAGTGTTTTGAATGTATAGAGAAAGTAACCAAAAATCAATATCTTAAGCCAGAGCAACTGACGAATCTAAGGAATTGTCCCACCTCTGCCAGCTCCCCAAGATGGTTATGAAAGGACTTACCGAGAGGTGACCTCCTCAACTGTGCAAAAGCAGGGCATTCACAGAGAAGATGAGTAATACTTCCTTCCTCCTCCTCCCCACTGCTCCTATAGTAATCATAGAAAGGAAACCGGAGCCTCCTAGCATGTTCACCGATAAGGCAGTGCCCAGTTACGGAGCCGACCACCAAGCGACAGTAGTTTAGCAGTTCGGCTGATATTCTTCCTCAGCTTTGTATAAATAACAACAAGTAACGCCATCAGTCCAGCTAAGGTGGGATTCCCAGACCGCAGCTGATTTTATTCTGGATTTAACCGGGGGAATCGGTGTACCGATATCGCTGCTAAGCCAAATCGGTGGCTCCCCAATTACCAAAAAAAGCCATGGTATGCAGGTATCCAGCACAGGATAATATCTAGCTACGCCCTGCACTCCTATAGGCGTTTCGATATGCAGAACCCTGACTCGAGGGATTTTGCTATGGCTTGAAAATCCGTAAAAATAGTGATTTTCGTTGTGGAAATCGCGTGAAGACTCAGCCAAGCCACCGCTTCCTTAATAGTAAAAATTTCCGACTGGCAAGCTTCACAGTACTCCGGTAGCCAAAAGGGAAAATGAAGCTGAGCTGAGATGAAGTTGAGCTCCTGAGAAAATACTCCAGCACCCACGCCTTCGGCATTCTTTGACCGGCCTGTATATATTTTCAACGAGGCGGTCGGTAGAGACGGACTCACAAACTCCGTGGTGGAATCAGGTTTGTGTGATTCTTAATGAACCATCGTTTTGGTGGGGTATAATCAATTGACTCAGGAATCTCTCCGTCGTTCGAGTTCGTTGAGTGACCGGTACCCAAGGTTGTCTACTGGCAGATCTCTCTTATTTGAATGATTGAGTTCACCACCATGAGCTTCCCCTGAATGTCCAACGGCAAAAATTGAGCATCGTATCCAAAGCTGCGGATGGGGTCGACCTTAGTACCTTGGCTAACAATTTCGGATAAGCTGCCTTCTGTAAATCATGCCACCAGACTACCACTCTATACACCCGTATGGGCCAAAGCACCGCCACATAGAGCCCGTGCAGTAGTAGAATCTGGGATTTGAAACTCAATCCCAGATTCTACCTATAGCCCTCCTATAGCAATAAAAAGCAGTGGTACCTTTTGCCGTGCGCTTCTGGACATTCAGTCTCCAATTTAGTTTACTATCTACTAGTGTGAGACCAAAGAAGTTAGCGCTCTCCGTGGACGCAAGTCTGTCACGTTTCCATGTGAATAGAACTAAATTGTTCTTACTCGGATGAACGAACGCCTAGGCCACATCCATTAGTCAAGTTGGTCAACAGGGATAGCGCATGCTGCGTTACTTCGCTGAGAGTTCCTGGGAACTTACCATAGACAGCAATGTAGGCATCATCGGAACAGGTCGCCTTACAACCCAATTTCTCCAGATCTAAAAGCAGTCTGTTGACCATAATGTTCCAAAGAAGCGGTGAAATCACAGCCTTGAGGAGTTCCTCTGCAAATACTACGGCAGACTGACGTAGTCCATAGTTTAGATGAAATCACCCTAAATGTTAACATCAGGTTAATGAGTTGGACCAAAGAACTGTCAACATCTAGTCCCATGAGAGCGCCGATAATCGACTCCGGCTTGACATAGGTGAAGGCACCTTCTATCTCCAAAAAGGTAACTAGGGTGAATTCGCCGCAGCTGAGTGATTTTTCGATATAACTCACAATGGAATGTAGAGTTGTAACAACGGATCTACCCTTGGTATCTATAGGCATGTTGCGATGCCGCGAATAAGCTTTCTCGTTTTGTGCTACGTAGGTAGACATCAATAAGCCTCTCGAACATTTTCAATGGGCTAATGGGTCTCAGGCCTTCGGGTCCCACATGCGAGCTCTTTTCTTCTTTGGAAATAAATACCACGCGTATAGCAGTTAATGGCGATGGCGTTTGATAAAAAAATTATTTTTATTTTTAAAAGTAGTAAGAATGGTAGTATTATATTTTATATGTAGCTTACAGAAACTGTAAACCGCTCAAAACGTTTTGTAACATTTTTTAAATTCTTATACAAAGTATTTTTTTTTTTTTGGTTGAGTAGTTAAATAAATTTTGTTAATTTTTTTCACAACTTTTTTTTTGTCTTACACTGTAAGTGTGGGACCTAGTCTATCTGAAAATTAACAGAGAATAGTCTCAGTTGTGAAATGATGGTGCCTAAAATGCTTTCGAGCTTTACCCTTTGACCTAAGCTTAAAAGCTTTGATAGAATAGAACAAGGGGGCGCATTGAATTAAATGAAAATATTAACACGGAGTTAATACGGAAAAAGGACGTAATCGAAGAAAGTGGTTTCCAGTGTATGTACATAGGTATATACCACACTTTGGCACGCGTTATGCTGTGGCCCATATGGTGTTGTTTTTGTTATTTTACATGCTCGAAAGTATTTTAGGCACACGTGTCATCCTTTAACACGGAGACTATTTCGTAGTTGCTCAAAATCGATGCTATTCAATGGTACCATTTACGTAGAAAATTCAATGTCGCCATGTGAAAAGTTGTGTCGAGAGAAGGGTCTGAAAGCAACCTTGGGGTGTCTGCTATTCTAATTGCGTTTCAATATATGTAGTTTGTCAAAACATTGTAGACTTGAGCTTATGAAGATTTTACAAAGTTAAAAGCTCGCTATAAACTTAAAGTTCCCATTAGCTTATGGAATGTGCATGCTTTGCTTAAACTTCATCATCATCGTGGCGCGACAGCCCGACGTCGGGCCTTGGCCGCCTGGATCATTGTCCTCCAATTATCTCGGTCACGTGACCGCGTCCTCCAATTTTGGGAGCCCAGCAGCTGCGCGGCGTCCACACCTACTGAGCTCTCCCAACGAGATCTCGGTCGTCCTCGCAATCTCGCTCCGTCGACTCGTTCTGCATTCATTACTCTCTTAGGCATGCGATCATCGTCCATTCTTTGTACATGCCCTGCCCATTGAAGTCGTTTTGCTTAAACTTACCACCGTAGTAAACATCGGTATCAATTGGAACTCCATTTCCGTGAACATAAAGGCCATCCCTGATAGCTTGTGTTCGGTCGGCATTTGTCGGGAAGCTGTACTCAAGCTCCTTCCACTCCACTAGTGTACGTAAACCGTTACCTCTTTGAGCAGAACATGTATACAGCAACGCCGCAAAAAGTAAAATATATATTTTTTCTTTTGTATTTGGCATTTTCAAAAATCTGAAATAAAAAGAAAATTTATTTTTGAATATAAATTATCCCATTCGTAAATAAGTAAACTGAAAAACATCGATGCTAACTATCGAAAACAAACAAACATCGAATCAATTGGCGCGCTCGGTAGCCGTGGGGTCGCCACTATACAATGCTTACATTTAAAGATTAGGGGTTCATTTACCCGGCGCGTTATTGATAAAAACTACTTGTGGATACTACTATATTAAGCAACGTTTGGATAGGAGAGAAGACTCGCGGTAAAGACATGCAGAAACGTGTAAACACGACGTAGAGCTCTACGCTATCTCTACAGCTACGTTTAGACGGTAAAGAAAAAGTAGTAGAGTGCAGAGAAACCTCTGGGTAGAGACGTGTGTAGTGTAGAGCTCTACGCTATATTCCGTAGAGACAGTTTTGTAGAGATTTCTCTACCCTGTAACCATCTTTCGAAGATAAATTTTTCATCTCTAGAGTTGCTCAACAACTTATATCCGTACATAGAGTTGAATAAGTTGGTAGAACTCTACCGTTTTTAAAATACTCGTTCATTTGTTAATAAACGGTGATAGCAGACCTGTGTCATTGTGCTTTATTGGAGGTTAACAATGCATCGAAGGGGAAGCAGCCAATGTGTGTGTGTGTGTGGTCCAAGGACCAAATATTGAAATTAATTTCGTTAGTTGAAGCGCAAACGGATTTATAGGACGTATTAAGCCCACTAAACATGAATCGGCGGTTCAAATTGTGGACTGAATTTTTCGTGGCTATAGCAATACCTTAATTCAATATTATGTATTAAATGCAGCTTATTTGCACCGACTGTGATATGTTCCATTTTAAGAAAAACAATTTTCCTTATAGTCCTTATAATTGTTTTTCTTAAAATGGAACCTTAATTCACTTTTTCAAGTAATAAATAAAAATCCGAATACGACATACGCAAAAAGTTCTGAAAAGCTGCTGAATCCTCAGCTTCTAATTCCCTCATTAATTGGTTCCGAAATTTTATCTTTTTCCACACACTACTAGTAGAGCAAAGTTTTCTTTTTGTTAAAACTCTACCACTTTTCCTCTACCGTTTAAACGTAGCTTACGAGAGAGTGTTTTGTAGAGATTTCTCAAGCGTGTGAACACCATTCGTAAAGAAGTTTGTCGTCTCTGCATTTGCTCTACAACTTATGCCCGAACAAGAATGCAGCAGCGGCAGCGAAATGTCAAATTAGAAAGCATGCAATTCCCTTATGCGACCTAGATTGGACGGAGCGGCAAAAGCAGATCTGCCGGTTGTTGTTGTTGCTGCTGCCGCTGCTGCGGCTTTCTGCGTTCAATCTGGTTCCGGCATTATACATAGAGATGTATAAGGTGGTAGAGCTCTACTGTTTTTTACTTCGTCAGATTATTTGTTTCTTGACAGTGCATGGCAGAGGTGTGTTATTGTGCATAAAAAAATAATAATAAAATAAATCTTTATTTCAGGATTTTCAGGATAAAAATTAGTGATGCCACCCGGATACCGCACACCGGATATCCAGCGACGCTCTCGGCCGAAGCACCGAATATCCGGCCACCGAATATCCGGCCACCGAATATCCGGCGGAAGAACGGTTCATTCACTTCGTGAGCTGGAAAAACGCCCTGAATTTTCCATGTTCTGGGGTCCTCTTCGACATTTTCGACTACAGCGGCGATATTCTCAGCAGAACGGCTCTCGTCTGGCAACATCTCATTTTGTCCTAGCCTCGCGCAGTTTTTGCCCAGTTGGTGTCGGACAGCCGCGAAATCTGCGCCGAAATTCGCGCTGCGCCAATACCACAGATGAATTATTCTGCAAAATTGAAACAACTATTCCGTGTTCTTGAAGAATGTAGCATTCCATGGCTTATCGACGTGTATTCCGCATCTGTTTACTTGACAAATATCAAAGCAGAATTGGCATTTGCTGCCATTTGCAAAAATTACAGTATCCTCCGATAGGGTGATTACTTCTGCGCCACACAGTATTGAAACACATGACTGATATCAAACAAGCTAGCTTGCTGAAAGCATGATACCCTTCACGCTTCGTATGAAGGGTATCATAACTTCAGTAGATCATGTTGCGGTAATTTTAAACCATTCCACATCCTATTTAACCACTGTTCCTATGAGAGGTATTTAAAATACTGGGTCGATTTAAACTAAATTTAGAGATTTTGGGCTTGGTCGAGCTCAAGGTAGCTCCTGAAGAGTACAGTCTTTCGGATGACGAAACCAGCTCCAGCGCTTAGTTCCTTTGGCTTAGGCTGTAAAATTTTGGGTGGGGATCATTGCTAAGTGGTCTTATTGCCTGCGTTCACATTTTGGAGCGCTTCGATTATTCAGCAATTGAAATGCGTGTAAACGGAAAAATCAGTGATTTTTTCCGTTTACATGCATTTCAATTGCTGAATAACCGAAGCGCTCCAAAATGTGAACGCAGGCATTGACTGCTTAGCAATGGTACACTCCACTTTTATTCTCAAAAAAAAAAAAAAATAGGAATGTGCTGTGGCGGTAAATGTGATTGGCTAATATGAAATTTTGTGAAGATATCGTTAGAAATAACAAACATTTTCTAACAAAAACATGCTTTTGGGCCGGTAGTTCCTATGACAGCTATATGATTATCGCGCTCGATGGCCGTGGTCGTTCGGTCACCGCTACTAATACTAATCTAGAGCTCGAAGTTCAAATCTCGGCGCGATCAAAAACTGCCTGTGAGTACTAATAGAACTCTCACAGTGCTCCGAGCTTATCAGTATAAAGACGGCGCGGATAGGAGGTGCATGCTAGCAACTGCACTTCCGAAAAGTAGATATGCTACCGAAACGTCAACAACGCATAGGAATGCTAGAGATGTTGATGCGATCATGCCCCTGGAGGGGTCAAGGCAATTAACAACAATCTAATTTCGAAATTCAGGAATGTGGTTTGACAATAGATACGATTAAATAATATGAAATTTGGTAAAGATATCTTTAGACACCAGAAAGTTTTTCCCACAAAACAGACTTTTGGACCGGTTGTTCCTATGGCAGCTATATGATGTAATGGTCCGATTCCGTTAGTTACAGCAGCAAAAAGAAAGCTTTGCGAAAAATTTCAGCTCGATAGCTGCACAACTGAGAGACTAGTTTGCATAGCACCAGACGACCAGGCTAGAATCGACTCATCTCGTCATACTGGCCAAGACTGTATATAATTTGCCCTCCGATGGGAGCCCAAATCCTGTTCGCCGGTTTCGACCAAGTCAGATGTTAAATCACCTTATATAGGTAGACCAACACGCAATGCAAATACACGGTGCTACTATACTTGCCGATATGGAATTCAAGCAACTGTTCTGGCTTAGCGCCGGTGGCTAAATTAGCCTCCCTACGGGGGACAAATTATTCTCTAAAAAAAATTCCAAACGTGTGGTCCCAGTCTGGACAGATAAGGGCGGCGGCATGCTAAGTGCCATGCACGTTGCGTGGTGTCGATGGCCTTCGCTTGGCAAAAAACTTGTTTTCAAAACAAAACTGTGTCCACACTGTTGCGCGATTGTCTCACTCATTCACGGGTGCACAACATTTTACATCTCCGTCACACATGCTACAGTGTCGACACTGTTTCGTTTTGAAAACGCGCCCAATGTACGAGTATATACTTTATATGGTCGGAGATGCTTCCTTTTGTGCATTGCAAACTTCATGACAAAGTTAATACACCCTGTCACAATTGCCAAGGGTGTTAAAAGAAATTGGGTACGTACGTAGATACCTATAAGGGATTACTACTACTTATGAGTTCTATTTCATTATCGTGGCGCGACAGCCCGACGTCGGGCCTTGGGCGCGAGTTCTATTTCGATAACTATAAATATATAGGTATAAGGGGGATTCATGCTTGCTGTTGTAAATCGTAAAAGCGTCGTAAATCGTAAACTAGTTCACAATAGCCAGGTATTTGGTGCAAATACGAAGCTATTGTGAACTAGTCCTTGAAGATGACTTTTAAGTGTGTATTGACTCAAAAATCAAAATATTCGCCGCAGTTTCAATATTGTTTGTAGGTCAATAAATAAGTTGAGTGACTGCTAATTTTAAGTTGATACAAACCTGTTTTCTTTTGAAGTGAGAAATAAAAAAAAAAAATTAGTGAGATCTATGATTTTGCAGTTTCTGTTAAGAAAAAAACATCCATGTCCTTGTTCTTAAAAAATTCTTCATAAAGTACTGAACACTGGCACTAAACGCCAATCGGTAGCCTGTAGGCAATTTATTATATTTATCCGTCTCGTTTCAAGTCTAACAGCTTCAAAAAGCAAATTCAAATGCGTGTATACATATGTATTTACGAGTATACTAATCTACAATACATGCATAAATATCCGCCTCCAAATTGATTATTTCAAATTAGCATTAAATAACAACATGGTAGAATTAAGTAACAACATGATAAAATTAAAAAAATATTATACCGTAGTATGTATGCTCAATGTCACTACAAAAACTATGTATTTTTCAATGAGTGCGTAATCCCACTTTTGTTTTTACCAGCTGCGATAATGGGAGAATGTAAAATACAATAGATCACAGACCAATATAATAAACATGCAAAATTAAAAATTGCGCGTTTAAAACTAAAACATTATTTTATTATTTACGCGAAAACTAATGTTATACAAATTCTAGGAATTAAAAATAGTTCATGTTATATTTAAAAAATTCGTCCGCTCCAGGCCGTTAAAATGAATAAAAACATGAATCATACATATGGTAAATTTGGTGATTTACTATTCTTATGCAAAAAAAGAAAGAAAAGTTTCATGGACGTCGATTACAGCTTGTTTATTTACATACATATATGGTATTACATTTTCATTCATATTTATGCTTAATGTGAATGGCAATACACATGAATATATGTCAATATTACCAACATGATCACATTTCATCACTGATATAAAGTGAGGTTAGGAGTTTTGCCGCACTAACCATAGTACGCTTAGACCAAGAGTAGGTCTACATGACTTTCTGAAAATGTAAGAAATGTAGTTCGGTTTGCAATTTCTTTCATGTTTCTTTGGGGATACATTAAAAGACTTGCGCTACTAAACATTTGTTGAAGTTAGGTTAAGGTTAATGTTAATTAAATTCAAACTCACTCATTACAATTAGCAAAATTAATGAATGATTATGTAACGCTTATGATTTGATACACCAGCAATGTCAAAACCTACCGTTATTAACTTAAATTCACATAATTACTTTTACTTAATAACATACACATACACAATCTTATATGGATTGTCGAGAAATATTTTAATGACAAGGAAATCGCATTATGAGCTTTCCTTGACATTGAGGGAGCTTTTGATAACACTGGCTATGACTGCATATCTCGAGCCCTAGAGTATACCATCCGCCACGATCACATGGATAGATGCTATGCTACGCGGGAGAGAGATCTACTCAATGCTTGGCAGCACCACGATAAGCGTCAGAGCTATTAAAGGCTGTCCACAAGGAGGGGTCCTCTCACCGCTATTGTGGTCACTGGTTGTAGACGAACTGCTGTCCAGGCTAGATTTGCGTGGATGCTATGCTATCGGATACGCAGATGACATAACCATTGTGGTCAGGGCAGGTTTGAATCCACCGTTTCTGAAGTGATGGGAGCCGCCCTTCATAGGTTTCGAATTGGTGCGATGAAGTGGGGTTAAATGTTAACCTACAAAAAACAGTTATCGTATTTTTTACTCGTAAACGTAACCTAACTTCCGATTCGGTTTCATTAGGAGGGACGGTTTTAGAGTATTCCAAAGAAGTTAAATATCTTGGCGTCACGATAGACTGGCGACTTAAGGGGTAACATCACTCTAGGATTTTCAAAAATTCGATTTTTTTTATCGGCTTAAATTGTACTTTAGGGTCATAAAAATGAGATATCGGTAGTTTTATAGAGTGGAAAAATTTCTAAAGGGCTAACTGAGCGACTTTGCTGCACCGCGTCCCAGAGCCCCGCGCACGCTGTCGGTGAATCACGCGCCGCTGGGCGCAGCTGCTCCGATATACCTCTCGGGATAATAAGTAGTCTTGTTACCTACATCACGTAAGGTATTTATAGTTTCAAAGTAGGCCAATAGATGTCGCTCATAGGACGCTTATGCTGCTGTTGTTGTCGAGACTCGAGCAGTACAGCTGCTAATAATACCGACTACTTAACAGCTACAAAAACTTTAAACGCGTTTTTCTCAAAATCACTTTTTTCAAGCTTACCGGTAAGATTATTTTGGAACGGGTGCATGGATCCATTTGAAATTTTGACAGTAACTTTGAAATACCAAAATCTAGTGAAGTACGTAGGGATTTTTTGATTAATTGTTTATTTTTAATTTTATAAACAATTTACGGCTAAATTTATTGTTAAAAATGGTTGGTTTTTTGTACTTTTTGAGTTATACAATGTACTGCCATAAGCGGATTTGGTGTTGTTTGATTTATTTACTTACGAAATCGTGAAAAAAGGGGGCCTCTAGAGTAGTGTTACCCCTTAATTGGAATACTCACATTGACAATGTAATCACTAAAGCCTCACGTGCAATGTGGGCTTTTTAAAAATTTCTTTGGACGCACATGGGGCTGACACCAAAGATGGTGAAGTGGCTGTACTGTATGTTGATGCGGCTTGTAGTCACAAATGCTGCGTTATTATGGTGGCCTAAGGCCCAACAGAGCTCAGCCACACTGAAACTTAACAAGGCTGGCTTGTCTTGGGATAACTGGGGCTATGAGTACATGCCCTACGCCTGCTTTGGAGGCGATTATTGGATTTACCCCGCTGCACATCTTCATTAAAGAAACAGCAGCTCTAAATGCTCTTACGATACAACTATCTTCTGAAGTTTGTATTAGTGACAATGGTCACATGAACATTCTGAATCAAATTCCTGGCATGCAGATCTGCCTAAGATCAGATTATATGAAAACGGCAATAAATTCTTAGCCCCCATCCGAGACCGCACAGTATGTGATAATGCAATCCCTTCGCAGACTCTGGATGAACAGGGAGTTGGTGCTGGCGTCTGTGGGCCCAACACTAGGATTTCAATCGCTTTGGGTGCCTGGCCCATCGTTTTTCAAGCCGAAATCCATGCCATAGAGGTCTGCGCCAGGATTATTCTGGAAAAAAACTTAGACGCGCTCACATTGCTATCTGCACAGATAGCCAGGCAACCATAAAGGCTCTCTCTTCACACAAGCTCTATTCAAGGATGGTGAAAGATTGTCGTGAACTCTTCAATGTCTCACTACTGACAATCAAGTCCTTTTATATTGGGTGCCAGAGTCAGCTGACGAAAAAAGCTAGAATTACAATTTAAATTGCTCGAGCGTGGTTTGAACGCGCCACCTCTCGATTTTCAATGGACACTCTACCCATCGACAAGTTACCACGGCCACTATTTAAAAAAAAAAAATACTTTTGTTAATAATATGTTACCATATCTCACACAGAATTTTAATTTTTAGATATGGTTACAAATCGTTAAGATAAATGAAATATTTTTGAAATTTTAACTGTATTTAAATTGTACCAAAATTGTGTCACACATTTTTTTCTAAATGGAATAAATTACTATTATTCTTAAAAAAAAATATTGAATAGTAGAATTTTTTAAAGTAGCAATTAATCAGGTCAAACTTTACTATAACGGGTTGTGTGTGAATACTTTGCAAACTAAAATACATCTGGTCAACAACAATAATTATTTCTTTGCCAGCTCAATGTTCATTACTGGTATGGTATGTCTTATTGTTATTATAATTCCAGGCACAATGCAATCTCAAGAATTAAATGAATGCCTTAAGGCTTGACGTGCAATTGCATTTACAGCAATCTTGTATATTATACTCTTTTTCCATCCGGTTAACCAAAACAACGTATCTAAACCAAACCATTTGCATTGTGTGAGTTTATGGTCTTCCAGTTTGATCAAAAAAGTATGTTAGCATACTTTTGGTTAATTCTATAGATTGTTTATGCAATCTTTAATCGTATGATTCACCTTAGGGTGATCGATAAATTTCGAATGATTTATGTTTATTGTGGTGAAATCCCATTATTATTTTATAAAGCTTTTAATATTTTATGTATTTTCATCAGCAATTCTTTTGACCATGTCTCAAGACTATGTTTTTTTTTAATAATGAATGATTTATTAAAATGGAAATCGTAATAGTAGTGGATCTCAGTCCCTTTGCATTCTACTTTCCATGTTGTTTAAAACCTGTCGTTCTGACATTTTCGTTTATTAAAGGTGCCTTGTACAAGAAATGGAACGTAGACAAGATTGGATCGTTCAACATATTTTTATACTCTAGACCCGTGCTTCTCAAACTGTGTTCCGCGAAAAAAAAATAAAACAAATAGCAAATTGAATTGAATGAATTTGAAAGTTTTAACAAAGAAAACGTCTATATCCGTACAAACAATATGCGTACAACATTTTTTGCGAGGAATTGTAATGAGCACACACGAAACACGAATGATATGCACATGCTGCTAGAACAAGGGGTGTAGAAAGGAGATATTCGATATCCACCGACTACCGAATATGTAATTTCTAGCGGTGGCTAAAGGAATTTTTTCCATCCATTCTCGCGGAGATGTTCCGTTGAGTAATAATTATTCAGCAGTGAATGCGATCTATTTCGGTGATTTCCTACAGCAATTCCAACGTTTGGATAATAATAAAATCGTGTAAGTTGGGCTTGATATTATCCATAAAATTGTATTTGTAAAAGTATGTACTTCCTTACCCTTCAAAAAGAAATTTCGGGATATTTTTAGTTTCCGGGGTCCGGGGTGGAAAAATCACTTTTAACTTGGAATTTTTGTCTATTATCGCTCGCGAGCGTTCATGTTTGTGCGATACTGCGGGTTGTGACACTTTAAAAAAATCAATTTTTAGGGTTTTGTAGTAAAACAAAACCCTTATGAAATCGGTCATGCGTCCGTCTGTCTGTCTGTCTGTCTGTCTGTCCATGAAATATCTCACGAACCGCTGAAGCTACACGGATGAAATTTAGTGAAAATATGTAGAAGTACTATAATTCTCTGGAGAAAGTGATACGTCGTAATAGGTCAACTTTAAGGGGGGGTCCCCATAGAGGGGAAATGAAGGTCGAATTTTTTTTTTCCTCTGGTATAGGCAAGTGGGGTATCGTAAGAAAGGTACCGTCGAGTACATTCCATTTCTGGAATTTTTTTCAAATTTGAAGAAACGGGAAAAGAGGGAGAGGGGAAAATATGTCATCCGAGTTTGTCCCCCCCCCTTGCATTTCGAAACCGTTACACTTAGAAATATGAAAATTTACAGAAAAGCGGCATTTCACTAACATAGAAAACTAAAAATGTTAGAATTTTGAAATCTCATCAAAAAAGGTTAATAATAGTACATTTCTATAGTTTCAGTTAGCACACCCCTGCACCCCTTAGACACACCCGGGGTCAAAAATATTGATGGCCAATGATAATCAACACCATAGGCAATAATGTCTCTAAGTTTCATTACAATCATGTTATATTTAATAATAGTACATTCTCTTAAAGTTAGGCATTTTTACACTATTCATACAAAAAATACACCTACCGGCTTCGAAGGTGCGAGTACTACTTGCAAATTGTTTTTCGTAGTGCGGACTGCAGTTATTGTTACATATTAGGGTTAATTACATTCATGAAAGGGTAAAGATTGGTAGGGGGCGATGTGTTGTAGTTGGCCAACTATAACGGGCAGGGGAGGGGGGTGGGGCGAAATTAATGTCAAATTTTGTGTATCGACTGGTATAGGCAAGTCGGGTGTTGTGAGAGAGGTAATGTTGAGTACATTTTATTTTTGGCATTTACTTTAAATTTGAAGAAAGCGGAAAAAATGAGGGAGGAGAAAATATTAGATCGTAATTTGTCCCCCCTTGCATTTCGAGACCGTTACACTTTGAAAAATGAAAACTTTCAGGAAGGTGGGTTCCGAATAGCATATAAAACGGGAAATAATGGAATTTGTATATCTCCTCAAAATAGGTTAATAATAGCTTATTTCCATAGTTACAGTTAGCGCACCCCTGCATCTCTTAAACACGACCGATATCAAAAGTACTGATGTCCAAGGATAACCAACACCATAGACAATAATATGTTCTAAGTTTCATTACAATCACGTAATATGAATGGGCATTTAAGATACTACAGGATGGGTCAGACATTTTTATTATCATTTTTTTTTATCCATTTAAGTGGTGCCAAGAAGAGCAAGGAACCGATACTTACATACCAAAATAAGTGCTTGCTACAAAACCCTCGGATTGCGGGCGTAGCCCTCTATATTCCGGTTTCATTTGTTTTTTGTCTTTATCAACAGTTTATACTTTCAAGAATATCCTGTACAACTTTCAAGACCGTCTCTATTCGCTCGCAGGTATAAAATGCTCCATCTGCCTGGAGGCGGAGCTCTGACGTGCTGTTACCTGAATCTTTCGGCATCAGAAACGGTACATAATTAAGATTGGGCACTATTTAAGCTAGAAGTACCTATATATCTATAGGGCCATTTTAAAACAGCGTTGTCATTTAAAAGGTACTCGGGAGTCGTTCAAAGCAGTTTGTTAATTAAATCTTATACGCGTTTTTCTCGAAATGGGATTTTTCAAATTTGCTGACATTGTAACTCAAAGAGCAATTATCCGATTGACTTGAAAGTTGTACTGAGTAGTATTGAATATATTCACTCTACAATTACTCAATTGCCCTAACCGCTTGTGGGACATAGCGCGTCAACTGTTCCATGTGGCCCAGTTGACGTTTCGTTGGCATAAACTGGTTTCGGAGAATGCAGTTGCCAGCATGCACCTCCTGCACATCAATGGCCACGAACATCGTCGTGGACGGGATTCGAACCCGAAACGCCGGTAGTCAAACATGAGACTGATGCCTCAACACACTGCGCTACCGGTCGATATTTTTGATTGGATGATTTTTGAAAAAAGAAAACGACCATTTTATAGGCAAGAAAATAGACTTTTCTTTTCATACCTACGCCATTTTGTTATTTTAGATTTTGATATTTTTCGAAAATCCTACGTCATTGTACAGGAAATACCTTCCAGTTTCCGGCATTTTTACCTTTTTTTCGGTTTTAGCTACTCAATCGGCCGGAGTCATGTCAGCAGTGGAGGAACTTTTTTTTTGTTTTTGGGGCTTCCGAATTCAGCGCATAAGTCGCTTGGATCTCAATACTTTTCTATGAAAAAAATATGCAATACGAGTATAGGTCAAACATAGCCAAATATGTTCTTAACTTTCCGAAACATTTAATTGAGTACTTTTCTTCCAAAAAATTCCCTAAAATCACCCAAATTTTCAGCGTAACACAGCACACTGGTGTAGCCCCTTAAGCCCGGAGCGAGCGGAGCCCACGCACGCAAGGGGACTTGCAAATGTTACAATTTTCCATGCCTACAATATACCAAACATTCAGTATTTTTTTTTTTCAAATTTTAGATTTTTAGAATGACGTGAGCGAAAAGTGACAAAAATCCGAATGAAAAGTAATTTCCCAAAGGTTTCCAAAAAAAAAAACGAAAAAACGCTATTTTAAATTTTTTTAAACGCTACTTTTATCCAGTCAACGCCGACCGCGCCGCCACGCGGTTTCGCTTGGCACTAAATATCGTCGATAATGGTCGCAACAGACAAGCGAAGCAAACGGTTCACGATCAAGTTAATGTCAGGGAGCGTGCGGAACAACATTTTCCTCATTTCCACCGCGTTGCGCGAACCATTAGGATCGACACCTGTGTTGCATATTGAGGTCACGCACAATCCGGACCCAAGCCACGTGAACCCATATACTACCGCATATTGAACCTAGCCCACTCATTCATTACCCATGCGTGGGATTGTTTGTATAGATGGATGTGACTTCATACAATTAGGGAATCGACTGGGTTGTGTTTCCATGCGTGGCCGTAGGGCCGTTCTGAGTTCGCCGTGGGTTGGGAGCAATTTGCGGCTCTCCTAAGTCACTCTCACTGGAGATAGTCACTGCTATCTAAAATAAATATAAGTCTGACTTCGTCAATAACGTCATAAAGTTAGACTTGGTTTGTGCGCGTTTTTTGTCAAAAGTAGCCAATGGCGGCGATTCTAGTTTTCGTGCGTTTTATGGTTAGTTTTCGTTTTCCGCATTCAGTGCTAATTACTAATTAGAGATGGGCGTTTCCGTTATTTCTCAAAAACGCAAAAAACGGTTTTTTCTTTTATGAGGAACCGTTTTTTTTAACTGTTCTTTAAAAAACGGTTTATTTTTAATATTTAATGAATATTATTGAAAACAAGTAATGCTGTGTGTTAGGTTACTTATATATACACAATAACCCATGCTGATGCTGACTACATCTGCAACATCATCATCGTGGCGCGACAGCCCGACGTCGGGCCTTGGCCGCCTGCATCTGCAAGCAAATCAAAAATCATTTACTTACGTCGCGTCGTACCGCACATCCACATTTACCCAAAACATTACCCAACATTCTGAAACTCTCGTTGTGAAAAAACTGTTTTCTCCTACTTAGAGAAAAACGCTTTGTCGTGAAAGAACGGCTGCGACTCTTATTGTGAAAAAAAACGGTTTTTTGTTGCTTAGAGAAAAACGCTTTGCCGTAAAAGAACGGCTGCGACTCTCACTGTGAAATTTCAAATTTCTGCAGTCACCCAGCGTGAAAACGAGACATCAAGGATTAATGATTGATTAAATAAACTGTTTTGTGGCCAACCTCACTACTTGGATGCTCCTCAGCCCGCATGGGGATTCATAAGGGGTGTCAAAAATGCAAAATTCCTTATATTTTAGAAGTTATGGCCACAAAACTGTTTTGTTCTTAAGGGGGGTCAAAAATGCGAAATTCCTTATATTTTAGAAGTTATGGCCAAAAAACTGTTTTGTGGCCATAACTTCTCAAATATAAAGAATTTCGCATTTCTGACACCACTTTGACTCCCATGCGAGCTGAGGGGCATCCAACCCCACTATTTGGATGCTCCTCAGCCCGCAATGGAGTTCCACTAAAAACTGAACTCAAAACTCCACAACTTTCAATAAGAAGCTCTTCCATGTTCGGATTCATGGGATAAACTGAATCATGGTCGTGTGAACGGCCCACGACCCATGGCAGTTCACTTTCCAGTCCACGCTCGATACAAGCGTTACAAGCATGAGATCGAAAGCGTGCCACACTGTCGTGTATTTGCCCCGTCAGAACGCTGCTTAAAGCTGTTGAGATAGTGCTGCATAGTATCTTGCACAGCAAAATTTGCAGGATAATTTAAGTGAGATTGAATATGTGGAAAAAACGGTTTTTTTCGTTTTTCGGAAACCGTTGTTTTCAGTTTTCATTTGAAAACCGTTTTTTGCAACTGTTGCGTTATTTTTTGCCCATCTCTAATAAATAACAAATAATTAGTAATTATTTGTTATTTGTTAGTTGATTGCATCTAGTAGTAACCTGAGAGAACAATATGTGCTAGAAGAAAATGTTTTGAGTGTTTGTATGCAGTGCGTGTGCAGATGTAGTACCACTGCCTTCTTAACAAAAAAAAAAAAATCTCAATGACGTCATAATGACGTTGTTCATGGAGTCAGAGTTTCAATGCGTGCTGGCGAGTTGTTTTCTTCAGTTTGGCCTGTATATTAAAAGGCGGTGATGAAGCACAAGATTCAAAATTGAATCGTTCGCGCACGTAAATTTGAACTGTAAGAATCACTTTCGATCGGAATAGCGAAATATTTATAACTACATGAAATTACCAGCTATAAATTGACCATCCTCTTGGATTTGGCCATCCTCTTGGCGCACGCTACGACGCGGCGCCCTTTCAGAGCCGGCGCCCCAGGCGACCGCCTGTTTCGCCTTAAGCTTTGACCGGCCCTACAAAAATGGAATGTACTCCGTGGTACCTTTCTCATGATACCCCACTTGCCTATGCCAGACGAAACATTGTTGTTGACCTTCATTTCCCCTCTATGGGGTTAGTTAGATAGCCTATAACGATGCATCATAGTAATTCTACACATTCCCACAAAATTTCATGTACATATGTTGCTTCAGCCGTTGGTGAGATATTCTATGAACAAACGGACGCACAGACATTTGACCGATTTTATAAGGGTTTTGTTTTTACTACAGAACTTGCACAAAAAGGCAATCTTGAGAGAATGTGAGTAATATTATATTTTTTTAGAAATAATTTTCAAGATCATCCACATTTTAATTTTTATTTTATATCAGCCAAAATTATCAACGAATGTGCATTATAGTGGAATTTGGCGGCACAGCATTGCTCATGATCTAATTAATGGATGAAAGAACTTTCCGTCCGTAATGATTGTTCAGCTGGTATACTCCGTAGTTTTTATTTCAATCATTTTTTAAGTTGTAGTTTTCGTTATTGGCTGGGTTCAGAAGATAGAAAATGATCATGATCAAATGATCACTGAGCAGATATATTTCGGCTCACCGCTCCTAAAGCCTTTCTCCTTCTTCTTTCTCCTTCTTCTTTCTCCTTGACTTTCGTATAAAAAATGTGTGACAACAACAGTGGCGTTCAGCAGGCGCAGACTGCATAACCGACTAGTTGCGGAACTGCTCTCGATCCGTTCCGATTGCTCGGTACCTTCTAAGCCGAGCCACTTTTTACTTTTACTATATATGCATTTACAAAAATTATGACGGCTTTTTACAGCCGAGGAGGTCGTGAACCAGTGGAATTAAATAATGCAAAACGGAAAAAATATGCAATTTACGTTTTGCTCGCAACCGAGCGAGGGTGAATAGTCTTTGGATGCAATTTATGATAAAAAAAGTAAAACTTAAGTTTAGCGGCTTTTGCGAGAAAACATTTTCAACGATTTTTTTTCTTTTTCCATATATTTATTGGGCACTTTAACTAACAAATAAGCCATAGAAGCCTTGACTTTATAACGGGATGGTTGAAAATCGCCGAAAACCGTTATTCTTTGAAAATCGTAGTTTTTTACACTCTTTCCTTGAAAATTGAAATTGATTATATGAAAATCGTGCATTTTTGCATTGTTGTCTTAAAAATAGATATATTGGGTCTTAAAACTTACAAATAAGTAAGCCTTGACTCTACACCAGGATCATAAAAAAGAGATAAACACCGTTGTTCTTTAAATATCTTAGGTTTTTGCACTTTTGCTTGAAGCAGGGCTTTTTACCATCTAATAAGGGAGTTGTACACTTTACCGTTAACGTCATCACCATCATCATCGTGGCGCGATAGCCCGACGTCGGGCCTTGGCCGCCTGGATCTTTGTCCTCCAATTATCTCCGTCACGCGACCGCGTCCTCCAATTTTGGAAGCCCAGTAGCTGCTCGACGTCCGCATTTACTGAGCTCTCTCAACGAGCTCTCGGTCGTCTTCGCAGTTTCGGTCCGTCGACTCGTTCTGCGTTCATTACTCTCTTTGGCATCCGATCATCGTCCTTTCGTGGTACATGCCCTGCCAGTTAAAATCGTTGTAGTTAAAATAGATGATTTTCGAAACTTCTAGCTCATCGTACAGTTCACACAAATCATGGTTGTACCGGATGCGCCTCATTTCGATCGCAAACAGCCGCGACAATTCACCGCAGAACCTTACTTTCAAATATGTTATTAGCTAATTGTATTCGCCGTTTGATTTCGTCAGTTTCGTTGGCGTTCCTTCACAAGCTGCAACCCAGGTATATGAAGTCATTCACGAACTCGATGTTGAGGTCCCCCACATTAATGCTCGATTGTGCAGGTGTCCTTGTCGTTTTAGTTTTACTCTCGTTGATACGTAGTCCAACTCCTTTTGCAGCGGTATCGAGCGTATGCAGAAGTTCTTCTGCGTCGGCCAATCTTCGGGACATGGTGTTGATGTCGTCGGCGTACGCTGCTAATTGTGTCCACTTGATGAGTAGCATCTTGCTGTTGTTCATATTCATAGCCCGAATAGCGTATACCAGTGCTAGGTTGAAGAGCGTCGACGCCAGTCCATCGCGCTGTTACAGACCAGCGCGTGTTTCAAATAGATCAGTAAGTCTGTTATGGATCCTGACCTGTGAGACGGAGTTGGTCATCGTCATCTTTGTCAGTCGCACTAATTTGACCCGTATACCAAATTGCAGCATGATGTAGTACAGTACTCCACGATCGATACTGTCGTATACCTGCTTGAAGTCGACGTAGATTTGGTATACGTCTAGGTTGTATTCCCAGCACTTCTGGAGTATCAGTTTGACCGTAAAGAGCCGATCGGTTGTGGAGCAACCAGGTCTGAAACTGCCTTGGTATTCGCCAATGATTCGTTCTGCGTACGGTTTTGCAGAATCTTCGTCAAAATTTTTTAGGACGTACAGACTAGTGATATGCCCCTGTAATTCTCACACTGCAATTTATCTCCTTTTTTGTGAATTGGACCTCCAATACTCGCAGGAGTAATGTATACTGATTACAGTCCGAAAGAAAACGCGCAATGATGGTTGTGAACACGCGCGCGTTTCCCTTACTATAAACCAGTAATTTTTTACAAGAACAGTCAGCGGGGAAAACGCAAAATCATAATGTCTTGTATAATACGCGTTATCTGCCGGTCTAAGAGGATTTAGATACTTGAATATTACAGCAGATTCAAAAATATTATCTTCTACATTACAAAAAAAAAATAATTAAGCTGTTATTAAAATTATAAATGTTCATTACTAGAAAATATGCTGAACACGACAAGTTCATTGTCAAGGTCAAACGCAACGACTTCGACTCTATCCGATCTGAGTACACAACGAAAACATTGTAATTGTGTAACAAAAAATACCGGTATAGGAAATTGTTTTGATTTTTCTTTTATACGAGTAGATTACGATAAACGCGCTTTACAAATAGCATTATTATTTTAATTAATTATGTCTGTGACAGATGGGGCATTGACTGAGAAATATTTCCATGAGACAACACTCTTCTGATACGACTTTGGACGCGAAACTTTTTCTAGACTCCTTACGCACATTATGTATACAATAAAACCAAAAAATAAATGAAACCGGAATATAGAGGGCTACGCCCGCAATTCGAGGGTTTTGTAGCAAGCGCTTATTTTGGCATGTAAATACTGGCTCCCTGTTCTTCTTGGTACCCCTCAGCTGAATAAAAACACCATAATTAAATGTTTTACCCATGATATAGTATCTTACATGCCAATTCACAAAAAGACTGCATCTGTCACCTCTCAAAGAAATAGTTTTAATACGAGAAGCTGTAGATAGATATGTATGTATACGAGATAAACTGTCCCACTCTTCGAGATGCTTAACCATTCATATTAAGACGACATTGCAAATTGCAAACTTGTGTAACGGCTTCGAAATTCAGGGCGGCTGGGACAAATTACGGTCTAATATTTTTTCCTCCTCCACTGTTCCCCTTTCTACAAATCTCAAGAAAATGCCAAAAATGGAATGTACTCAACATTACCTTTCTCACGACACCCCACTTGGCTATACCAGTGGATAAAAAAAATTTACCTTAATTTCGCCTCTATGTGGACCCCCCCCCCCCCCCCCCCTTAAAGTTGGCCAATTACAACACAACGCTATCTGCAGCAAATTATAGCATTTCTACACATTCTCGCCGAATTATGTGTGCAGCTTCAGCCGTTCGTAAGATTCTATGAACAGACGGACAGACAGGTATTTGACCGATTTTGTGAGATTTAAGACACAAAACCCTAAAAAAATTAACTGTGTGAATAGTTATTGTTAGGATCACCAATCACCAATCTTCACCTTTCCAAAGTTGGTTCATTAAATAACTGCAATTCGCACTACGAAAAACAACATGTAAGTAGTACACGCATATCTATGCGTGAGGCCGGTAGGTGTATTTTTTGAATGGATAGTGTCAAAACGCAAAACTTTAAGTCAATGTGCTATTATTAAATATCATGTCATTGTAATGAAACTTAGAGGTATTATTGCCTATGATGTTGGTTATCATCAGCCATCAATATTTTTGACCTAGGGTGTGCTTGAGGGGTGCAGGGGTGTGCTAACTGCAACTATAGAAATGTACTATTATTAACCTTTTTGGATGAGATTTAAAAATTCTATTATTTTCGGTTTTCTATGCTAGTGAAATGCCGCTTTTCTGTAAATTTTCATATGTCTAGCTATAACGGTCTCGAAATGCAAGGGGGGGGGGGGGACAAACTGGGACCACATATTTTCCCCTCTCCCTCTTTTCCCCTTTCTTCAAATTTGAAAAAAATTCCAGAAATGGAATGTACTCAACGGTACCTTTCTTACGATACCCCACTTGCCTATACCAAACGAAAAAAAATTTCGACCTTCATTTCCCCTCTATGGCGACCCCCCCCTTAAAGTTGACCTATTACGACGCATCGCTTTCTCCAGAGAATTATAGTATTTCTACATATTTCCACCAAATTTCATGCATGTAGCTTCAGCGGTTCGTGAGATATTTCATGGACAGCCGGACAGACAGACGGACAGACGGACAGACGGACAGACGGACGCATGACCGATTTCATAAGGGTTTTGTTTTTATACAAAACCCTAATAAAGATGCATCGACGAAACACTAGAAGTAATAAACGAAAGACACAAGCATCCTACAAGCAAGTTAAAACGATAAATGAAACCGGAATATAGAGGGCTACGCCCGCAATCCGAGGGTTTTGTAGCAAGCGCTTATTTTGGTATATAAATATCGGCTCCTTGCTCTTCTTGATATCACTCAGATGGATAGAAAAAACGTAATTAAAATGTCTTACCCACTTACATTTTACATGCTAATTCATATTACGTGATTGTAACGAAACTTAGAACATATTATTGCTTAAAGTGTTGGTTATCGTTGGCCATCAGTACTTTTGACCTCGAACGTGTTTAAGGCGTGCAAGGGTGTGCTAACTGTAACTATACAAATAAACTATTATTGACCTATTCTGAGAAGATATACAAATTCCACTATTTTCCATTTTATATATTTTTCGAAACCCACTTCCTGTAAGTTTTCATAATTCTAAGTATAACGGTCTCAAAATGCAGGCAAGGGGGGGGGGGGGTCAAATTACTAACTAATATTTTCTCCTCCCCCTCCCCTTTCTATAAATTTCGAGAAAATGCGAAAAAATGGAACGTACTCATCATTCCCTTTCTCACGACACCTTATTTGCTTATACCAGTCGATAAAAAAATTTGACCTTAATTTCGCCTTTATGTGGACCCCTCCCCCCCCCCCCCTTCCACCCGGTAAAGTTGGCCAATTAAGACACAGCGCCCCCAACAAATCTTTACCTTTTCAAAAATGATCAATTAAATAACTGCAATTCGCACTACGAAAAACAACATGAAAGTATAGTAGTACTCACACCTATGAGGCCGGTAGGTGTATTTTTTGTGTGGATAGTGTCAAAATGCCGAAATTTAAATGAATGTACTATTATTAAATATTATGCGATTATAACGAAACTTAGAGATATTATTGCCTATGATATTGGTTATCATTGGCCATTAATATTTTACCTTTCTTATGATACCCCACTTGCCTGTACTAAACGAAAAAAAAATTTCGACCTTCATTTCCCCTCTATGGGGACCTCCCCTTAAAGTTGACCTATTACAACGATTCGCTTTCTCCGGCGAATTATAGTAATTCTACACATTCCTATAAAATTTCATGTATGTAGCTTCAGCCGTTCGTGAGATATTCCATGGACAGACGGACAGACAGACATTTGACCGATTTCATAAGGGTTTTGTTTTACTACAAAACCCTAAAAAGCGGGTTCAGTGCTGGGCACAAAAATGGTTGTATAGTATCGTCACTGATACGCAATTAGTCAACAGAAAATAAGCGTCCTACATTGAAGATCTACTTAACCCGATCTATCGATATACTTTTTATCTGTGGCTTGATTCTAAAACCACCAATGGCGGAATATATGGTTTTGACAAGTTCGGCTTTGAAGTTATGGTGCTTCTTTTGAGTGTTCCTGGAGGTCTTAAATTCCTGCTAACTGTTATATTTATTTGAAAAGTCGGAAAATCTTAAGAGTCACCAATGATATTGTGGGCATTTCTTTCTCAATAGTATGTATCTGGATTCTCGGAATAATTATGACATTGGTGATTTTAGAAATGAAATTTTATTTTGTGTGACATACGCGGAGAGGGTACAAGAATATTATTTGAGATTATTAAAAAAATAAAGTAAACGTATGGTGAAAATACGATCAATACAAATTATTTTTTATTAAGAAAACATTTCAGTTGTTGCAAAAAAATGCAACGTTATTTTCAACATTTGTTCAATGTTTACAAATTTTTATATATGTATATAATAATTAATAATAATTAGTATTTACTTACACCGAAAAAGTATTCTGTTCCAGATGCAAAAAAAAACACTTGTTATTTCAATTGATTCTTCGATTGTTTTCGAACCAATAGAATATTATGTTACACTAATGAAGAAAATTTGTTTCCTAGCACATCGAAACATGTTGTGTTTTTAACAAAATATTTTGTGACTTTAACATAGCCTTTTGTGTTTTTAGCAGAACGTACATAGTAAACATTTTTCGAAATAATCTAATTGAAAATACCCTAATGACATCGCAAATTATCGCCAACTATCTCATAAAAGATAAAATAAAAAGATCAGTTTAAAGCGTTCGAAAATAAATCTTTCTGAAAACAATAATCAGATATCTTCATTGCAATACGAGTATAATTGCGAGAAAAATGAGAAAAAAAAAACTTTCTCTAAAAATTATCTTTTCCATTATTGAAATGAGATAAATTCGTATAAGACTACGCGATCAAAATAAATTGGCAATTAGTTAATTCATGTAGTACAATATATACGAGTAGTGTGGATGGTTTGTATGTTGACCTTCTAATCACAGCGACCCGGTTGAAGCTTAGCGTGGCATTACACTTTGCGTTTTTCTGCAGGAAGAGCAATCCCGCAAAAAAACGCATTGTCGTCCAAGAAGAGGAACGCGTACATTCAAATGGAACGCATTACACTTATGCGTAACGACAATGCTGCAGTTTGCAGGCATCGTTTTGCAGCAGCAAGTCCAACGACAGCGGGAAGACTTCTCCGGCAAAAAAAACCCAGTGAGAAGATGAACACACGGTGGTATATGAAAAGCATTACACCTTCCGTTTTTTGGTATAACGACAAATTACAAACTCATGCACCCAGTGGGGAAATTCATGCAGTGCATCCATTGAGGACTGGCTGGAATTGTATCGGCCTCCCGACTTTTACCTACTATATTGCCACAAAAATAAAACCATCAATATCCCCACTGGGATATACATATTTATTTCTTTCACAAGCTTCTTCTGCAGAAAAACGCAATGTGTAATTATAGGGTCTTCTTCTTGGACGACAATGCTTTTTTTTGCGGGATTGCTCTTCCTGCAGGAAAACGCAAAGTGTACTGTCACGCTTACTGATGTCGGTCGGTTTATACCAAATCTTTGTCGACTTAAAGCAGGCATACGACAGTATCGATCGTAGAGTACTGTACAACATCATGCTGCAATTTGGTATACCGGCCAAATTAGTGCGACTGACAAACATGACAATGGACAGACAACTCCGTCTCACAAGTCAGGATCCAGAATAGACTTACTGATCTATTTGAAACACGCACTGGTCTGAAACAGGGCGATGGACTGGCACCGATGCTCTTCAACCTAGCACTGGAATACGTTATTCGGGCTATGAATATGGACAACAGCAATACGCTACCGACACAATTAGCAGCGTACGCCGACGACATCAAAATCATGTCCCGAAGATTGGCCGACGCAGAAGAACTTCCGCATTCGCTCGATACCGCTGCAAAAGAAGATGGACTACGTATCAACGAAGATACAACTAAAATAATGTTGCAAACCGAGCATCAACGTGGGAGACCTCAACATCGAGTTCGTGAATAACTTCATATACCTGGGTTGCAACTTGTCAAGAGACGCCAACGAAACTGACGAAATCAAGCGACGGATACAGTTAGTTAATAAGACTTTTTTCTCGGTTCTCCTTATAATGAAATCGAAGCATGTGCACAGAAACATGAAGCTCCGCGTGTACAAAACCATTATACGACCAGGGCTATACTACGGCTGCCAAGCATGGACCCTAACTCAAGCTCCCGGAAACATGCTAGACACATTTGAACGTAAGGCTCCACGGCGAATTTTCGAGGCTGTTTGTGATCGAGATGGATGGATTTCGGAAATCGTCAAACTGCAACGACATCAATGGGCAGGGCATGTCCAACGAATGGACAATGATCGGATGCCAAAGAGAGTGATGAATCCAAAACGAGTTCACGGAGCGAGACTGCCTAGACGAGGGGAGAGCTCAGTATATGTGGACATATAAGGCCAAGACCCGACGTCGGGCTGTCGCGCCACGATAATGATGATGATGAAAGTTTGGGAGGATGTATGGGTGTTTGTTACTCTTTCGCGCAAAAACTACTGAACGATCCGTTCAGTAGTTTTTGAAACTTTACAGTATTATGGCTTACACATCAGAATAACACATTTTATAAATATATTGAGTTATTACTATAAGTTAATAAATATTGAGTAAATTGGCCAAAGAAAGACGAAGTAGTGTCAAGATGTTCGGGAAGCGAAAAACGCGAGTGTAACGAGCACCAGATGAGAGAGTGAGTGAAGTGAGCTATCATAGCTAGTAACGAAATAACGTCAGAGCTGGGAACGGATTTTCGTATTTTTTGTAGATTCTAGCCATAAATGAAAAATTTTGAATCAACATTTGTGTAAATAAATTTTTTTTCAAAGTTTTATAATAGTATAATTTCAAGGATACAAATGAACATTACTCCTATACATATACTAAATTCCTATTATCAAACGCATTTTCTACAATATTAGGTATTAACAAAAATCTGTCTCAGTCTTATAAATGTTGATCCATTTGATATTTGATATAACTGTATCGGCGTCCAATCGAATTCTTCAATTGAAGTTTTAAAACAATTACGTTTTATCTGGTTTAAGATTAAGATTAAGTTGTGGGCGGTGGGCCCGAAGGGATCACGAGCACTGTGACCATAGGGTCTATTGTGCTATAGCCCTGTAAATCTAGAGTGGGCGATCGAGTTTGATCGATCCAGCAAATCTGCTCAGCTGCCCAAGTTCGAAAGAGGCGATCACTTCCGCTTCAGGGAATGCCTCATCGAGACTCTCCAAGCGGTGACGGGCGAGTACCTCACACTCACAGAGGATGTGCTGAGAAGTCTCATCATCGCTTTCGCAAAAACGACAGTTGGCGTTAGAGACAATTCCCATTCTGTATAAGTGACTCCTCAGGGTTGAGTGCCCTGAGAGGAGATTCTCACTCTGCTTCTGCCAAGGCACACCAATTCGAGGGAGCGCTTGGGTGAGTGAGCTGATATAAACAATTTCGATTGTCTCAGACCAGGGAGATTTTCCCAATGCGCAGTGGTTTCCAACTATTCCTGCTCTCTTATGTGTAATTTTACCCTACATAGAGGGATACCACAGAAGGGTTCGGGCCCAGTAAACGGACTTGCTGAAGCCGTCCTGGCTAGCTCATCAGCGGTTTCGTTACACATAATACCAACATGTCCAGGGACCCAATAGATGGTAACTACATTAGCGGTGCCAATTTTTTGCAAAGCTACAAAGCAGTTCAGAACCAGTTTCGATGAAAAGGAGAATTTGCTAAGCGCCTTGACGGCAGCTTGACTATGAGTGAAGATTACAATCCTTCTGCCACGGTAGCCAGCTTCTAGACAAAAGTTCGCACATACCTCAGTCGGGTGAACTTCAGCTTGGAAAACCGTGGTGTACTTACCCTTAGAAATAGACACTCTAATTGAGGGGCCTACGATACCTGCCCCTGAGCCTTCTTCAGTTTTAGAGCCATCCGTAAACCATTTAACAGTACTGGAAGCAAGGGTTGAGTGCTTTATTTCCCATTCCTCTCTGTTCCAGATAGTTGTAGAGAAGACGTGATTCCAGCGGAGTTCACTTGTTGAGTGGTCTGATGGCAAGCCTAATTCATCATCCTCATGGAGCCAGTGTTCCTGCTCCGAATTAAGCTTGAGGTTAGTCTGATTAGCTTTAAGCCTAGCTACTGCTGATTTTGCCTCTGCCTTTAGATGAATGTGGAGCGGCAGAAGATCTAACAACAACGCCTCAAGAGCAGCCGTGGGGCAGCTGCGAATAGCCCCAGTAATTGTGAGACATGCCAGTCTTTGAATTTTTCCTAATGTAGTCATTCCTTCCTTGGTGGTCGGTTTTTTCCACCAGATGATAGCCCCATATTCAATTATGGGTCTCACAATTGCCTTATAGATCCATCGTAATATTCGAGAGCTTGTTCCCCAAGTCTTACCTACAAACTGCCTACTGATCCATAGAGCTTTGGTGGCTTTGTTCGAGATTATCCTCAGGTGTGCCGACTACAGCAGCTTCTTATCTAGAGTAACACCTAAGTGTTTGGCGGTATCAGCCAAGAGCACTGGGGTGTTTTACTTAGTGGAATACCTCATTGGTCTGATTGCACCAATTTTCACTGTATTGAGCGCTGACTGGAGGATTTCCGTTAGTACTTCTTCGAATTTTCCTCTGACAATTATTACCAAGTCGTTGGCATACCCTTGTGTAGAATATCCCATAGTGGGGAGTTTCCACATCATGCTATCTACTACGATACACCAAAGAAGGGGAGATAGTACCCCTCCTTGCGGTCATCCTCTAGTGACTCTGGGCCACATGGAACATGCCCATGCCCCACAAGGAGTTAGGGCAATTGAGTAGTAGTATCGTGCCCCACTGTACCTCTATCATCTCGCCGGTAAGAGCTCCCCACATCTGGGAGTATGCGAGGTCCTCTCCACGTAAATTGCTAAGCTAAGCAGGTCATGGTGCAGGTCGATAAAGTTTCAAACAACGTGCCGTAACATCGAAATGAATTAGGAGCAATCGTCGACAATGATAACCGCCATTGGGCATAAAACTGGTTTTCAACATGTGTTATCTAAATTGTTGGTTTATAAAATATAACAGTTTGCTCGTTGGCATACGTTTGCTATACCTATAGATTCACATGAAATGACATGAGGCAGGATCAGAGAAAGTATCGTAAAATTTAAACTCGTAAAATTAAGGAGAATTATTAGCTGGTTTTTATGGGGTGTGCAAATTTGCGTCGATGTGTATTACGATGTTACGAACCGAATTCGAATACGGAAACATGTGAAACGTCAATCACCTTTTATTTACATACTTCAATTGATTTAGTGAGTTATTTACTTCTATTAGCTTAGTGACTTAATTAAAGAAAATCAAACACGCATTTGTTAACAACGCTTATTGTATAATATGCCAGCTATAATATAACTAATATAAAAAAAATATAGAGGCATTACACATCATTTTTATTACGCATATTATTATTTTTCGTCGTTACAAACTAGGCTAATTCATAATTGCTTGGTTTGGGAGTAAGTCTTAAATTATCTGATGTTTACATATCTTGAATTCGGAAGTTATGTATGTTTATGTAGTAAACAGTTAGTTTAATTGTTCCGGTTGTGATTTCTTTAATGCCAATGTGTGGATATAACCTTTCCTATCCTCTTTTATCCAATACGACTTGTCTACAATATTGGATTCTGTAAGCCAGGTGAAGGTTTTTTTTTATTTTTATTTTTTTGTAGGACTAAAGGTCTAGATAGACATGCTTATGAGAATGGTATCATGAGACTGATTTCGTTCTCGAAATTCATCTAAATAGTAAATAGCAATGAGAGTTAATTCTCATGCAAATTTTCCGTTCTCATGCATTCACATGGGAATTATTCTCATCATCGTGTAAATAGATAGCGTTGGAGTATTCTCATGATCGTAACCATTCTCATGAATGAAGTTTATTCCCACGAGCTGTTCGTGAGAACAGTCATTCTCACGGACGGTTTTTTAAAAGAAGTTTATGTTCTTTTGAAAAAAATTAAGAAGGGCACTTTTTTCTGTTTTTTAATCTGTAACGGTCGAAAATTGATTTTGCAGAAAAAAAATGAATCGAAAGGGTCCAAAAAGGATTAAAAAAGGAGGCGAAAGCTTATTTCATCAACTATAGACATGTTGCGTGTTATATTAAAAGGGATAACTAGCACCTTCCATTTCTGGCATTTTTTACCGATTCGAAATAGCTACGACGGATTGAGGGGCGAAATACAATAGAAAAAAATTATTATTTAAAAAAAAACTTTGTATGGAATATCGTTCAATATTAAACAATTGATATTATGAAACAAAATGGGGAACACAGAATGATAACACTTCTTTTTAAAAATCACGGCCAGTTTTGCCGGAAGAAACTATTAGGGGGTTGTTGTTGTGATAGCAACGCCTACTGGCGTTGAGGAGGTTTGGCAACCCTTGGCCGTTGATGATGAACGGGTCACTCTGGTGCATAGAACCGGCTGCCGTGGGAGCGACTACTACTTCGTTCGGGTCGCTAAGTGCGAATCTTAAGTCGTAATTGAAAAAAAAATCCCCATGAAAACAGGTTGGCCGTGCAGAGGTGGGCAAACCTAAAATTTCTTTTTTTTTGCTTTCAGATTCGGAATCAGTGACCCAAAATTACCTTGTAGTTCGAACCAGCCCGATCGGACGAATATCTCCTCGTAAAAACGGGGTTACCTTCTGGGGTGGGCAACCCCAATTTGTTTTTCTTTTTTGCTTTCAGATTCGGAATCAGCGACCCAAAATTACCTGCTTCGAACCAACACGATCAGACGAGTAAACAGTGAAAAAAGCCAGGTCGGACGTGTGCTTCCCATCAAAACCATCCTCACCTGAAACATACTCGCGTGACGTTCACATTAGGCGAAATCGGTAGGTGCGCACCAGGAACTCACAGCGAGCCACCGGGTGTGTCACACCACGAGTTCCATGCGTAAAAAATAAAAAAAGCGAAAAATAAAAAAAAGGAAGAAAAAATTCCCCAAGGAGTCACCCTGTACTTCAAATTTGCAAAAAATTGCAATTAGGAGCACCACATAACTCTAAAAATCCCTAAAGCCCTAAAACTTTACTCAACAAAATAACACGTCCTCTTAAGTATAAAAAGCCAGAGAACTGTTCTCATGGATGGCGCAGTCCAAAAAGCGTTCTCATGGATGACGCAGTCCAAAAAGCATTCTCATGAGAATATCTATCTAGCTAGACCTTAAGAAGTAAAATATGCAAGCGTGTGTGGAAAATAACACATACAAATTACTTGAGTTATAATCAAAAATAAAAATTTGAAGACCGTTAATCCTAGCGAAAAACTTTGTGAGACAACATGAAATACAGTGAACAGTTCAATAAAAAAGGGTAGCGCCACATTTCCATATCATAAATATTTTTCAAGATACTCACACTTGGAAAATATATAAGAAAAATTAAAATTTGTCTCTTTTTAATTATTGCAAGAGCAAATATCTCGAAAACTATTTAAGATGTGGAAAAAGTAGCGTTCACTTTTTTTATTGAACTGTTAAAGATGTTTCATTTGATTTCTGAAAGTTTTTTTGCTAGTTGTTTTTTGATGTGGATTCAGATTCGTAATCAGCACCCTTAAAAATATAAATGAAAAGAAAAGCCACACCACAATTATCACGATTTTTCTAGGCAAACTACAATATAAATCATGGATAAATTTAACGTAGTTCCCGTCGTTTCACAGCAGCAGATTGCAGCATTATCGAATTAAGTATGTACGTAATTTATACAATCAATATGTTTACATTTACATAAGGTGCGATTTTTAAAACAACGGGTTAACTCGTAGCGCAAAAAACGATCGAGGGCAGCCATCCAGGTTAACCTTTTAAATGCCCTGTCATGCCAATCAGAGTAGTCTGACTGGCTTCCCAAATTGACCGTAACGACAAGTAATTATGAGTATAGCCGCCTGAATATTAGAAGGTAGTGACCATAAAATATAAAATGTGGAAATTACGAATGCACTGTCATCGGCACTCCACCAATTTTCAAATTAACAACAAGCATACCAATAAGTGCGTTTTCCTGGTACAATTGTACAATCTATCGAGTGCAGATTAGCCACCCCACTGGCTCGCATGGTTAAGTTGCTGTTGTAATGCACGGAGATACCCTAACCTGCAACGGATAGACGTTCAAAAAAATACACCTATACATAATTGGTGAGGATGGGGACACACTCTAGTCTTATATCCCTAAGCGTCGGACGAACGCGTCCCTTCATTTGCAAAAACATTTTTTCCATTTAGTTTAATATAAACCCCGTTCGATACAACCGTACATAAATCCAGAATAAATTGAACGGCCTGGATCAGCGACGAGCAGGTTCAAACAGCCATCATACAGATAATTCGCCGCGTGGGAGCGAATTGCGGGCTCAGTATAGAAAGATATAGGAGCGAATTGCCGAGAGACATGACGTTCAACCAATTCACTTTCAACTCTGATACAGATGTGATCAAATACGAGTCCTGGATCATCACCGGCCAGTTGTTTTGTATGGAAAGAGACCTTTGTTGATTTGAAAGACAGTAACTGATTCTTAGTTTTATCGATCCGGCTGAAAAATCTCCTTAGATTTTGCGTTCTTCTTTTTTTTATACTCTAGATGAAATCTGAGAGTATTATAAGTTTGCCACAAAGTTTGTAACGCTAAGAAATAAGGCTCGCAGAAAAAAATGAATGATGCAGAAGTTCATATTATCACTCGAATATCTCAAAACCGGATGTCCGTCTGTCCGTCTGTCCGTCTGTCCGTCTGTCCGTCTGTCCGTCTGTCCGTCTGTCCGTCTGTCCGTCTGTCCGTCCGTCCGTCCGTGACCTCTCTAGCTCGAGAACGCGTTGAGCTATGAATTTCAAATTTTGCACACGTTATTTTTGACAAAAAATGAAGGCTAAGTTCGTGAACGGGCTAAATCGCTCCACCCCTTCTACCCCCTCCCATACAAAATGACACATTTTTGAAAATTTACAATAATCAGATTTTCTCAGAAACTATAAAACATATTGCTTTGAAATTTTTAATATATCACTTTTATGATAATTCTAACCTACATTATAAAATTTATTGTAATCCTCACCCTCCTTCTACCCCCTCCCATACAAACTGCACTATTTCATGAAATACGTTAAGCCAATTTACTCATTACCTATACAATTTATCGGGCTGAAATTTTGTACTTAACACTTAATTAACAATATCAGTTAGATTCAAAACCAGGTTCAAATTCATCTAGAGTATTGCATGATTGGGGTTTACCCCAATCGTAGTTCTTTTATGTTTTATTCATCTGAGTGGTATCAAGAAGAGCAAGGAGCCGATATTTATATACGAAAATAATCGCTTGCTACAAAACCCTCGGATTGCGGGCGTAGCCCTCTACCTATATATTCCGGTTTCATTTTAATGAAATGTTTGCTTGGATCAACGAAGGACAAAACACCGACAGAAGAAAAAAGTGGGATTTATCAAATCAGCTGCAATAACTGTGAAGCCAAATATATAGGACAAACAAAACGGAAAATAAAAACTAGATATAATGAACACATAAATGCAGTAAAAAATCGAACAACGGATAAATCAGCGTTAGCATTGCACATATATAACAACATTGACGAACCACCTCACAAAATCGGTGGTATCAAACTAATAAAGCAAATAACGGACTATAGGACACTCGACGCGTATGAAGCAATTCTTACCTATATATATAAATGCAAAAATCGGATGAATACAGACAACGGGAATATAACGTCACATTTGTTTAAATTTGCCAAATAAATTTTCAGCGCTTCTCGCTCTAACTTGTTTAATTCCTTTTTATATATTTTATATTTATACTCTAGATGAAATCTGAGAGTATTATTAGTTTGCCACAAAGTTTGTAACGCTAAGAAATAAGGCTCGCAGAAAAAAATGAATGATACAGAAGTTCATATTATCACTCGAATATCTCAAAACCGGATGTCCGTCTGTCCGTCTGTCCGTCTGTCCGTCTGTCCGTCCGTCCGTCCGTGACCTCTCTAGCTCGAGAACGCGTTGAGCTATGAAGTTCAAATTTTGCACACGTTATTTTTGACAAAAAATGAAGGCTAAGTTCGTGAACGGGCTAAATCGCTCCACCCCTTCTACCCCCTCCCATACAAAATGACACATTTTTGAAAATTTACAATAATCAGATTTTCTCAGAAACTATAAAACATATTGCTTTGAAATTTTTAATATATCACTTTTATGATAATTGTAACCTTTGTTATAAAACTTATTGTAATCCTCACCCTCCTTCTACCCCCTCCCATACAAACTGCACTATTTCATGAAATACGTTAAGCCAATTTACTCAGTACGTATACAATTTATCGGGCTGAAATTTTGTACTTGACACTTAATTAACAATATAAGTTAGATTCAAAAAAATTAATCGATTACCCTTACTCCGTCTACCCCCTCCCATACAAAATGACACATTTTTGATAATTTACAATAATCAGATTTTCTCAGAAACTATAAAACATCTTGCTTTGAAATTTTGAATATATCACTTTTATGATAATTGTAATCTACATTATAAAATTTATTGTAATCCTCACCCTCCTTCTACCCCCTCCCATACAAACTGCACTATTTCATGAAATACGTTAAGCCAATTTACTCAGTACGTATACAATTTATCGGGCTGAAATTTTGTACTTGACACTTAATTAACAATATAAGTTAGATTCAAAAAAATTAATCGATTACCCTTACTCCGTCTACCCCCTCCCATACAAAATGACACATTTTTGATAATTTACAATAATCAGATTTTCTCAGAAACTATAAAACATCTTGCTTTGAAATTTTGAATATATCACTTTTATGATAATTGTAACCTACATTATAAAATTTATTGTAATCCTCACCCTCCTTCTACCCCCTCCCATACAAACTGCACTATTTCATGAAATACGTCTTAACGTCTTAACGACTTACGTCTTACGTCTTAACGATGCATCCGAGATTGCAACCAAAATTATTTATTGGCTTTAACCAGGTTCAAATTCATCTAGAGTATTGCATGATTGGGGTTTACCCCAATCGTAGTTCTTTTATGTTTTTAATTATTTTTTATTCATGGACTTTTTTTTTGTAATTAAGACCATCAAATTTTGATGTGGAACTGAAATATTGTTTAAATATTTCACTTACGTACGATTCTCCGAAGTTTCTTCACAAAAAAATCAATGAAAGCAATATTGATGCATCTATTGTAACATAATATTTGCACGCAAAATTCACTTTTTTTATTAGTCAAATTTGCTCGTACCAAACAGCTTTGCAGATTGCAATAATTAGGGCATTGCGTTCTTCTTGCGGCTGCCCAAATAATAGCTAAAAGTGTTCTGAAAAGACTCGTCGCAAATATTTGTCCAATTTTTTTGTTCAGGAAATATTTGTCTAAATGGAGCAATTTGGCAAAGCAGTTCACACGGCGGTAACTATTTGCTTCAAAGTTGTTTTCTTCATGTTTTTCCCGTAGTTGTCATTGTTAATTGCCTTGAACCATCCGGGGGCATAGGTGCGTCAACCTCTCTTGCATTTCTATACCTTGTTGATGTTTCGATAGCCTATCTAATATCGGACGTGTAATTGCTAGCATGCACAACAAGCTGTGAACGCAGCGGGAGTTCTATTAGTACCCAGAGGCAGCTTTTGTTTGCGTCGAGGATCGAACCTCCAATCTTTAGATCGTAGAGCAGTGATCTAAAGAACACGGCCACCGACCGCGTCACGATAACACATACAGTGGCCTCATCGCATAATCGGACAAGCTCTTTCTGAATGTTTGAGTGAGTTTAAATTATGTAGAAATGGACTTTTTATACTTTTTTTCGCATTTATATATATTTCAGGTATTTACCTAACTTAGTATTAAAAAAAAACAAAACATTTATCTTCAATTATTATAATGCAAGAACAAAAACAAAAATAAGTCAATTTTTGGCGCGCAACGAATAATCGGACAGCGCCTTAATTAATCAAAAAATTAAACAAAAAAACCATTAATATTTGGTTGCAAGCCCCTTGCTTTCCAAAACAGCTTGCAAACGCCTTGGCACTGATTTTACCAAATTTTGGCACACTTCCTGCTCAATGGAGTTCCAGGCTTCGACTAATGCAACTTTTAGTTGGTCTATTGTATTATATTTATTTTTGTAGACTCTCCTGGCCAATTCTTCCCAGAGATGTTCAATAACATTGAGGTCGGGGCTCTGGGCAGGCGGTTGAATGAGGTGTGGGCAGTTATGGATCAACCAAAGCTTCGCTACGCTTGAAGTGTGTTTGGGATCATTGTCTTGGTAGAAAGCAAAGTTGCTGGCGATACCCAATTTCTCAGCACTTTGCTTGACTTAAATGTCAAGGTAGACAAATCTATCCATTTTACCATCTATAAAATGTAAATTGCCTGCTCCTGCGCTCGACATACAGCCCCAAACCATGACAGAGCCCCCTCCATGCTTTACGGTCGCCTTAGTGTTTTTTGGATCAAATTCTGTGTTTGGCGTACGCCACACATACATCTTACCATCCGACCCATGCAAATTAAATTTGCTTTCATCAGTGAACAAAACCTGAAAATATTGCAAAATATTAAAAAAAAGTTGATTTTATATACATACGTATTCCATCAAATTACTTGATTCCAAAAATCTGGTGCTTTTAACAGGAACTCCTTGGCAAATCGCACTCTAGAGTTTTGTTCTTAGGGCTAATAAATGGCTTTTTTCTGGCAACTCTTCCATGGTAGTCATACTTGTGCAACGTGTTTCGCACAGTATTTAAGCACACATCCTTTCCAGTGCGGTCTTTCAAGGCTATTTTTAATTCTTTCGCCGTTTTGAAAGGATTTCGTTTAACTTCTCTTACTATTTTATAATTCGCTCTTCTCGCTCTTTTAATATAGTGCCTTGCCCTTCTCGACTCTTATTTTCTAGCCTGAACTCATCACGGAATCGCTTAATAATATCCTGTACAGTTGATTTGCCTCTACCGACCAGTTCAGCAATTTCTCGGACAGTTTTTCCTTCAAAATTCAGCCTGACTATAAGTTGTTTTATTTCCACCGTAGTTTGCTTACCGTTTGGAGACATTTTAATGAACTTTCTAATGTGTTGCACTGCAAAGAACTAACCACAACTCATAACGACAGACAAAATGCAAGTTCCAGAAAGAAACTTGCAAAACAACGGAACTTTTCCATTGGTGTTTTCCTTTGTCCGATTATTCTTTGCGCGCCACAAATTGACTTATTTTTGTTTTTGTTCTTGTATTATAATACTTGAAGATATTTAAATGTTTTGTTTTTTTTTAATACTAAGATAGGTAAATACCTAAAATATATATAAATGCGAAAAAAAGTATAAAAAGTCCTTTTCTACTTAATTTAAACTCACTCAATCATTCAAAAAGAGCTTGTCCGATTTTGCGATGAGGCCACTGTAATTGCCAAGCAAAAAACAAATTATTTGCGTAAATATTTGTTGTTCACACATACAATAAATATTTTTGCGAATATTTGTCTATTTTTTGCCAAATATTTGCGAAGTATAAACTTACCTTAAAGCAACACTTAGAAAGCAGAATTGATGAGGACCAAGCCGGTTTTCGATCCAAATTCTCCTGTGACGATCTCATTAATACGTTGCGATTCGTAATCGCTTGCTTTACATAGATTTCAAAAACGCTTTGACAGTGTGGACTGGGAATCTAAACGGTCGGCTTTGCACAGAATTGGCATCCCTGAGAACCTTGTGGCTATTATCGAAAATACCTTGAGAGGGAGGCGAGCACGGTTGGGCTAGAAATTAACACCAACAAATTCCAGGTTCATTGTCCGCCGTTGCGAAAAAGAAGAAGAAATCCAAATCGTCCTATTGCCATCAGTATTAATGGACAGTTTGAGAAAAAAGTATGCAACTTCGCCCATATAGGTAGCATTGGTGTAAACCTGGCTTAATGAGCTTTCGACATGCTGTCCAAGATGGTAAAGCAGTTATGCCAGTGTTAAGACCAAGCTGGATCTATTTCGCTACCTGGTACTGTCTGTTGTATGGGAGCAGCACTTGGGAAGTTTCCAAAAGTGTGCCAAGAACTTGTAGCTTGCTGGTAGCAAGCTACAAGTTCTAACTATAGCTTGAAATGTCAGCTGTCAAATGGCAAAAAAAAATCTAGTCTAATCTAAATCTAATTAATAATAAATAAAAAGTTAATAATAAATCTAAAAAGTAATCTCCACTTACAGGTCGTTTCGATGCAGTTCGTTTCAAAAGCAAATTCGATTTGCATCGGGCATCATATTTTGCTCCGACTACTACTAAATCTGTAACGTTTTCAAGTCGATATTTTAATATGTTATGTTGGCGCTCTTTTCACACTGAGAGGATAGTGTGTTTCACGGCAAATTTTTTTTACTGAAAACGATTTACTAGCATTCACCTTTAAATGGTCGCCTACATATAAATCAACAGTTTTTAAAATCAAAACTTGCAACCTCCTAAGAGTAATCTTCATGCACCTGAGCTGCAGTAGCTTCTTCTTGACACCGGTGCCGAGCGCTCTCGGATAAGATCTTATCAAAAAAATTCCAACATAACTGATGCATTAGCATACTATCTGCAATATCTTCATGGTCCTTACGCCCACGCTCAGTGCATCTCGCGATTAATGTGCGGATACCTCTTTTCTTCACCTCTATTATATCATCCGTATCCAAAGATTTTTCGTAAACGAAACACAAACTCACAACTACTCGTACACTTGCAGCGTGATAGACTGTCGAAACGGAACTAGACAAATTAGGCTAGGAAACCAATTTAGTGTTCCAAGAAAAAAATCACGAAGTTTAAAAGTATGTAGATTTGTTTGTTTGGTACTACAAATCTAGGGACGCGGGAGCGTCCCGCCCCGCCAAAGGAAAACGAAAAATCGAAAAAAAATGGAAAAGTGACCAAGACTATGTTTACGCGACACAACAAGTACGGGTTTTCGGACCTCTGTAGCTCCGGCCCGGATGCTTGTTCGGGCTAAAATCTGGTATGGTCATTGTCTCCGGTCATCTTACGAAGTGCTGCAAATTTGATTGCAATACAAGGAAAAACACCCGAGATATGATAATTTGAAAATACCTATTTTTCAAATTTTTCTTGTTTTCGTTGTTCTCGTCGTTCTCATTGTTCTCGTTGTTCTTTGACAGGGCTACAGCCTCGTATGGAGCGTATTGAGGTCTGCTTTCTTTTCTAATGGATTGCCTGTATCCCAAGGGTGTGCATAGGCTATCATTTGCTCTGATCCGTGCAGTAGATAAAAAGATACATTTAAAAATGTGAAATTTTATAGTAGAGTTTCTGGCTTAAGTCTTTTTGATAATTTGAATGCGACACAGGAAATCACTCGCAGGGATCGCATGCCGACGAGGAGAGACGCAAACACTTGATTATGTGAGTAGTGACGACGACGGATGTAAAAGTCCGTGCGCTCATCGGGTGAGGAGAACCATACGAGGTAATGGGTGTGGGCGTGGCTTGTGGCAAGTGCATGAATGAAAAGTGTGTGATGAAAAAATTAAAACTGAATGTTTCTGGCTGCATCTTAGGATGTCCGAAAAGAAAAAAAAACATGCTGTGTGGTATATGATTTAGGTAGTTTCATTTATGGCATATGAGATATGAATTATGAAGTAAGATGATTTTTTCCAATGTGTGGAAGATGGGAAGCGATGTCTAGGCAAGATGGGTATCACATGACTGGAGGTGATGAGGCAAGTGCAGTAGACTGTTAAATGTATTTTGAGTCCTTTGGGCAGGAAAAAGGATGTTCTTGGCAAGGAAGCGATTTCTAGGCAAGATGAGTATTATACGATTGGGGGTGATGAGGCGAATGCACTAAACTACTGTTAAAGGCACTTTGAGTCCTTTGAACTAGAAAAATGATATTCTTGGCAAGAAAACTACAATATTTACCCCAAATGGGTAACCTGAGTGGACTCATAGTCCGGCACGTAAATCCCTTTTTTATCGAAGACTACCGCATTCAGTAGGAATCAAACCGGAGCCCAATGTATAGAAGGCGAACGTGCTTACCGTTGCGCCATCTGTATTACTACTAATACTATGCAAAAAGATATGATATCTCCCAAAAACAACTCTGTTGTAAAAAATTCCCCGCCAAGAAAAACCTCTCAACCGCAAAAAGGATTGATATGAATACAATACCGCCGAAGTACTCGTAGCTTCGCGCCCCACTCTAGGGTTGGCATATTGAACGCTGATTGAATTAGTAAATTTTTTTCAAAGCTGATTGGCGGGGATTTCTAAAACAATCTCAGAGAGTGCCTGACATGCACTCTGCGGCCAGTTTTTACGACGTACCGACTCCTAATGATTAGGCTATATAAGTCATGGATAAATTTAAAGTAGTTTCGGTCCTGCCAGAGCAGCAGATTGCAGCATTATCGAGTTGAGTACGTAATTTATACAATCCTAAATACTCCTAATATGTTTACATTTACATAGAAACATAATATATCCCCAAGGGTCTGACGAACGTGCCCTTATTTATAAAAACACTTTTTCCATTTAGTTCAATATTAGCCCCGTTCGATACAATCGTATGTAGATCCAGAATGAATCGAACGGCCTGGATCAGTGACGAGCCAATTCAAGCAGCCATCAAACAGATAATTCACCGTGTGGGAGCGAATTTAGGGCTCAGTATAGAAAGGTATAGAAGCGAATTGCCGAGAGACAAGTTGACGTTCAACCAATTCACTTTTAACTGTGTTATGCCTGCTACAGACAATGGCCCAGCCCCGGCAATTTGAAGCCGTCTCCATTGTGTGGGCGGGCGGATGGCGTTTAGTGGCCGATGGCGCATAACCCTCATTTCTGTCAACAGCGATGGGCCATAGGATGGCCACAAATGGCTTCGAGAGCCATTTTCCTCCACGCGATGGCCCATCGCGTATGCAACTTTCAACAGCTGATTTAAGTTGACAGGCTCTACATAATTATCGCAATGCTACCGCATCACCGACCTTCTGTCAGCTTTTAATTTCAATGACCCACTATGCGCAATTTCCTGTTGACCCATCAAAGACCATTGTGTGAACGGACAACATTTGAATTGACATTTGGTGTGTGATGGTGACCATTAAAGTCACCATCGCGATGGGCCATTGTCTGTAGCAGGCATTACAGATATGATCCAATGCGAGACTTGGATCATAGACCAGCCAGTCGTTTTGTATGGAAATAGACCTTTGTTCGTTTGATAAGAAGGCGGCTATTGATTCTTAGTTTTGTATCAACCCGGCACACTGAAGAATCTCTTTAGATTCGGCGTTCTTCTCTTCTTCTTTTTTATTTACGACCGTCAAATTTTGATGTGGAACTGAAATGCTTTTCTTAATTTAATGCATGAAACTATATAAGTATGTATTATCACAAAAAAAATGTTTAAATATTTCACTTACGTATTCTCCAAAGTTTCTTCCAAAAAAAAATCAATGAAAACAGTCTTGTCTCAATACACCTAGCACACTATTTGCACGCAAAATTCACTTTTTTTATTATTTGCTCGTGCCAAAATTCACTCGAATAGCACTTTAAACTTAGCCACTGAATGATACTTGGACATTGATTACGCTCGGCACGAGTGCACACTTGAATTTGAAAGTATCTTCTTCGTTTCAGATACACCCAAAACACAGTAAACCAGCCACTACGAAAAAACGATCTCAACTAAACAGCATTTCAATTTGAAATGATCTTTATGTAGTATTTTAGCTGTAGAAATGAATGATATGGCAAAAGACGCTGGACTCACAAATGTTCTAAACTGGCAGTTCTATGATAATAGAATAAGATGAACGTTATTCAGTAGTGGGAGTGTCAGTACTCGCTTCTCTGGTATGTTAAATAACAGTAGAATGTGATAACGGACACAGAGAAGACTTTTATGTTTGTACCCAGTGCATATGAGTATGGTGACCATGATACACCTTGCTTCAGTGCCCATTTTAACATAATTAAGGCACTGCCATCTAGACATACAGCTCTCAGCTGATCAAAATGGTCAAGAAAGTCATTTTAGGGGTATCAAGTATCAAATAATGGTCAGAGTAGTGGGCGACTGATGGAGGTGCTCCGAATTTCATGTTTAGTTTTTGTTTCCCGCTTGTTCCGCATTTTTCTCGTACAAAATGCATGCGAAAATTGATCGCCGGTGAAACGGTTTGAAATTTTTGTATGAATTCGACAGCATTTTTCACTTCACTGATCAATATGTGCGCGAAGAAAACGTGTTGTGCAGTGTTACACGGTTAACAGACGTATTTTTCAAAAGTCCGGAAAAAAAAACAAAGTGTAGTACCACTGCTTTCTTTATTTAAAAAATGTCAATGACGTCATTTTAGGGGTCAGAATTGCAGCTGATTGTTTTCTACAGTTTGGCCTGTATGTTGAGATGGCTGTGATTTAGACCGTAATCTGAGAACGCCTACGATATGTTAATTGCCTGGAACCCTCTTGGGGGATGGGCGCGTTAACATCTCTATGCCTTGTTGACGTTTCGATAGCATATCTTCTTTTCGGAAGTGCAATTGCTAGCATGAACCACCAATCCGTGCCGTCTTTATACTGACAAGCTTGGAGCACTGTGAGAGTTCTGTTAGTACTCACAGGCAGTTTTTGATCGCGCCGAGATTGAACTCCGAGCTCTAGATTAGTATCGTAGAACGTAGACACAGCTTTCGTTCCAATCAAATAAATAACCAGAGTGAATCGAACGCCACGGATCTGCAACGAGCAAAATCAAATAGCCACCATACAGATACGCGGCGAACATTTGCGTGGGGTGTTGATTAATCATACACAAATAGATAGGATCAAATTCGCCTACATTTACTAAAGAATCAAATACCCTTTGATCTGCAGCGATCCAATATTAAAGCTGGATCAATGACCGGTTAGTAGGGTGAATAGAATACGGCTCTTATTAGCGGAAGTCGGAAAGCGAGGATAGTACATAATCCACTCTTCTTTTTTTCCAGGAAAACTGTAGCCTTCCGCTAATATTAGTGTTTTCGATTTACCTAACCGACCGATCATTGATCCAGCTCTGATATCGGGTCACAACAGATCAAAGGAACAAACCAACCAATAAACGCCCACCATGCATCGTACTATAGGTATGCCCGAATAGTTTATAAGTCAACTTTTGAAGTGACCCAACTCAAATATCAAATTATGAGGGGCATCAGTCTCATGTTTGACTACCGGCGTTTTGGGTTCGAATCCCGACCACGGCGACGTTCGTGGCCAGGGATGTGCAGGAAGTACATGCTGGCAACTGCATTCTCTGAAACCAGTTTATGCCAACGAAACGTCAACTGGGCCACATGGAACAGTTGGCGCGCTATGCCCCACAAGGGTTTGGGGCAATTGAGTAGTAGTAGAGTATTAGGTTCCCTACGCAATAGCCAGTCTTAAAGCTCATAAAGCACGTGTTGGATAAGCTAAAGAGACATATTAGGTTAGTCATGGTTGCCAATTCACGAACCTACTCTTTTTAACATACTCCGTACACCGGATTAGGTCGAGCTACGAGGGTAAGGTGAAAAGTTATCGACCTGACACAGAAATACCGTTACAATCAGCAAAAAATTATGTTTCCTGCCTGGCTGCTCGTGTCATTAGTTCGCATGGCAAGTTTCAACTTGTTCTCTCAAGTAGTTTGTTTACACGAATTTTTGCAGTAGACGTGTAAGTGTCACTATACACTGTCGAACTCGAACCTGGTACAAATGTCCTCTGACACACACACACACTTCACATAGATGTGAAGAAAACTGGTCCACTCGTACTAGGTTCGAGTTCGACAGTGTATGGTGACTCTTACGTGTTTTTCGTTAAAATAGAGAAACTTGACTATCGTGCGGTCATAAAATTCTTCGTTTTGGATGGATTAACCAAATTAAAGAAATTCATCCGAAGTTAACAAAAGTTGACGGGGACGCTGCTCCTTCGATGTCAACCGCTAAATGAAACCCGAAAATAGAGGGCTACGCACGCAATCTAAAGGTTTTGTAGTGTCCCATGCCAATAGGAGATGAACTGTCCTACTCTTGGGATGCTTATTAAGACGACATTGGGAATTGCAAGCTTGCGTAAAAAATAATAAAAGCAAACTGTTTGAATGATTAAAGAAAGTAGAGTTACCAGCCTATCTCCCTCCTCCCTCTCACTCCTTTCAGAAATGGCTAACTCCAATTCGCTCTGCGAAAAACAATATGCAAGTATTAGTTCAAGCTAGGAAGTCCGAAAAAGCTTGATTAGAAAAAAAATCGTGTAGTTTTAGAATTTGATACAATTTTTGGAGACAGTCCCCTGAATATGCGCTCAAAAGTCCCCAATGATAGAGGGTCCGGAAGTGTAGGGGTGAGAAGGTCATATATCATACCCTCGACTTTCAAATGATATGTATATTATACTCTAGCTAGACCATTAAATAGTATAGGGTAAACTGAGTTCCTCACAAGGAAAAATGGCAGGTAGTCGTACCTTTGATCAGATCGTACCTATTTGCGATACCAACCAACTAGATTTCAATCAGAATATTTAACCAAATTGTAAGGTCATTAATTGTATTTGGTCGAGAATTATCGTGCCATTTTTCCTTCTGAGGAAATCAGTTTACCTTATATTATTTTATGGTCTAGAGTATAATATACCATTTACCAGCCGATGGCATGACGTATTGTTTTGTAGGAAATTTTACGTACTTTTATTTGGCCTTGGGAATTTTTTTGTAGGGTTATTGGTTTTCAAAATAATCACGGAAAAATGGAAAAAGGAAGAATTGATCCCCTCTCCTCTATCTATCTATCTATATTCAAAGGATTGTCTACTACAATTTTGCCAAATTTCAAAACGACACGATTTATTTTTCTTTATTTATATCCTGGACTATATGTAGTACTCGTAGTACTAGTATGTGGTACAAAAAACCTGTTATGTGGATTTTTTGTAGGGATGATATCAAAATGTCTAACTTTAATTGAATGTGCTGTTATTAAATATTATGTGATTATTACGAAACTTGGCGATACTATTGCCCATGGTGTTAGCTATCGTTGGCCATCACCTCGGATGTGTTTGAGGGATGCAAGGGTGTGCTGCAACTATAGAAATACACTATTATTAATCTATTTTGAAAAGATATCAAAATTCTATAGTTTTTAGTTATAGTTTTTAGTTTTCGATGCTAGTTGATAGCCACCTTCCTGCAAATTTTCAAATTTCTAAGTGTAACGGTTTTGAAATGCAAGAGGGGTGGGACAAATTATGATCTCATATTTTCCCCTCTTCCTCTTTTCCCGTTTTTGCAAATTTGATGAAAATGCCAAAATTGGAATATACTCGGTAGTACCTTTCTTATGATACCCCAATTGACTATCATCATCATCATCGTGGCGCGACAGCCCGACGTCGGGCCTTGGCTGCCTGGATCATTGTCCTCCAATTATCTCGGTCACGTGACCGCGTCCTCCAATTTTGGGAGCCCAGCAGCTGCGCGGCGTCTACACCTACTGAGTTCTCCCAACGAGGTCTCGGTCGTCCTCGCAGTCTCGCTCCGTCGACTCGTTCTGCATTCATTACTCTCTTAGGCATGCGATCATCGTCCATTCTTTGTACATGCCCTGCCCATTGAAGTCGTTGTAGTTTGACGATTTTCGAGACTTGCAGCTCATCGTACATTTCATACAACTCATGGTTGTACCGGATGCGTCATCCATCTCGATCGCAAACATCCCCGAAAATTCGCCGTAGAACCTTACGTGCAAAAGTGTCTAGCATGTTTTCGGAGGCTTCAGTTAGGGTCCATGCTTCGCAGCCATAGCATAGCACTGGTCGTATAAGGGTTTTGTACACGCGGAGCTTCGTGTTTCTGTGCACATGCTTCGATTTCATTATGGGGAGAACCGAGAAAAAAGTCTTATTAGCTAACTGTATCCGTCGCTTGATTTCGTCAGTTTCGTTGGCGTGCCTTGACAAGTTGCAACCCAGGTAAATGAAGTTGTTCACGAACTCGATGTTGAGGTCCTCCACATTGATGCTTGGTTGTGCAGGTGTCCTTGTCACCGATTGCATCATTATTTTAGTTTTACCCTCGTTAATACGTAATCCAACTTCCTTTGCAGCGGTATCGAGCGTATGCAGAAGTTCTTCTGCGTCAGCCAATCTTCGGAACATGATGTTGATGTCGTCGGCGTACGCTGCTAATTGTGTCGACTTGATGAGTAGCGTCTTGCTGTTTTCCATATTCATGGCCCGAACAACATATTCCAATGCTAGGTTGAAGAGCGTCGGTGCCAGTGCGTGTTTCAAATAGATCAGTAAGTCTATTCTGGATCCTGACTTGTGAGACGGAGTTGGTCATCGTCATCTTTGTCAGTCGCACTAATTTGGCCGGTATACCAAATTGCAGCATGATGTTGTACAGTACTCTGGTATACGTTTACGTTGTATTCCCAGCACCTCTGGAGTATCAGTTTGACTGAGAAGAGCTGATCGGTTGTGGAGCGACCAGGTCTGAAACCGCTTTGATATTCGCCAATGACTCGTTCTGCGTACGGTTTTATTCTATGTTCCAGAATTTTCGTCAAAATTTTATAGGACGTACAAACTAGTGAGATGCCCCTGTAATTCTCACACCGCAGTTTATCTCCCTTTTTATGAATTGGACAGATGATGCTTCTGTGCCAATCGTCTGGGATCTCCTCGTTCTCCCATACTCGCAGGAGTAATTGATGTATGGCAGCAACTACACTCGTTCCACCGAATTTTAGCAGTTTAGCTGGAATCTCGTCAGCGCCCGGGGCTTTATTTCGTTTTAGTGACTGCAAGGCGAGATCAACTTCCTCTACTGTCGGGGGTTAAATGGGTGGGCCTAGATCAACAATATCGTCGAGAGCTTCCTGTGTGGGGATGTTAGGTGGTCGGTTTAGAAGCTCTTCAAAATAAGAGGCCCATCGTTTGTTAATACCATCGGTGTCGCTGATGATGTTTCCATCCTTGTCCTTACAAAGGCTAGTCCTGGGTTGGTAGCCGTTCTTAATTGTATTTACTAGTTTGTACGCTTGTCTGGTGTTGCTATTAGCTAAGTTTTCGTTTATGTTCAGCAACTGCTCGTCAAAGTATTTACGTTTCTTACGTCTAATTATTCTATTCGATATTCGCCGTAGCTCGTCATATTTTTCTCTTCTGGCTCTGGTTCCTCGTTGAATCCATTATCTGTAGGCCTCGTTTTTGACTATACCAGATAAAATTTTTTTTTTGCCTTCACTTCCCCTCTATTGGGACCTCCCCTTAAAATTAGCATATTACGACGCTTTGTTTTTACTACAAAACCCTAAAAATGATGATTTCCCCTTCTTGATGATCCGCTTGGGCAGGAGGGACAGCGAAAATAATCACTGAACTGACTGTTCACACTGCACTGAACTGACATTTGATGTGAATATTGTTCTATTGTATTTAGCTATCGAGCACGTCAAAAATAGTTAAATATAAAGACATATAGATATAAATTCCCCGATGGCTCTCCAAACATTTTATAAAAAAAAACATCCCGTAATACGGTCTTATACTTACTTCGTCCGGAATATCGAGGTCTAACATATTTACTACAAAGTGTTCATTATTTCCACTAAGGCCACGACCTTTATTAGGCAATCGAATTTAGATCACTCAATGTACAATATTTTGTACGCGTACTATCATAATAAAATGAAGAAATCTAGGAAATCCCGTCTGGTAAACATTGTTAACAGAGCACTTATTTTCTGTTATACGAGTAAGGTAGATATTTTGTTGGGAACTCGATACATTATGTACAATTTATTATTTAATTAATTTATTATCGTTGGAATCATTCTTTGTTGAGTTTTGCGGGGAAAAAAGTAAAACCCTCATTCAATTGAAATAGGTACGGAGTGTCTGGGCCTCTCGTTTGCTGAAATTATGTCAAAGAAAGTTGAAATTCTAGCCAACCGAGATGAATGGAGGTGATAACTTGCGGAAGTCATATACCGAAATGAGAAGTATGGCGAAGACTCTTAACATATGGCGTGAAAAATAAAAGGAAAATTCCTGTTCCGCGAATAATAGAATTCTCTCTATTACATTTAGAAAGAATTTCCAAAATTTCTTGAGTGTGACTTCAAATCAAAGTGCATTTCCGCTTTAGGTGGTAAGAACCTCGAACCCACACAGGAGCGATTTGTAGTTCCTAAGGAGGAAAGTCCCTGATTCGGGCGAAAATTCTCTTTAAAGACGATCAAGAGAATTCTCGTTTATTCGCGATATAGAATAGCGTTCCAATAACGCAAAAGCACGTATCAGACGTGTTTTACTTAAAATTTGAATGTTTGCCAGGTTTCAAGAGCTAAACTCCACTTTAATCAATTGCTAGTACAATTTATCGTATTTTGTAGGACTTTCAGCTTCAAATACGGTTTTACGATTTTAAAAGAGCTTTGGAACAAAGTTCTACGATTTTCAAAAATCAAAAATATGATTTAGGATTTTATATATCAGTTCCAGAAAATATATATCTACATATTCACATTTCACATTCTACACTTCGCTGAGTATGCAAATTCTTGAACCGCAGCTTCTCTGATGATTGTTGTCTATGGAGTGTAGGGGAGTAGGAAGTGACATGATGCCACGGAAAAAAATCGTCAGGGCTGCGTAGGAGGGAGTAGGAGAGAAATGGGGAACATCCGCTCCAAAAATAAATCGTAATGCCGGAACCAGAATGAACGCAGAGTGCAGCAGCAGCGGCAGCGAAATGTCAAATTAAAAAGCACGCATTTCCCATACGCGACCTAGATTGAACGCAGCGGCAGCAACAGCGGCGAAAGTAGATCTGCATGTTGTTGTTGTAGTTGCTGCTGCCGCTGCTGCTGCTTTTTGCGTTCATTCTGGTTCCGGCATTACGATTTATTTTTGGAGCGGATGTTCCCCATTCCTCTCCTACTCCCTCCTACGCAACCCTGACGATTTTTTTCCGCGGCATCATGTCACTTCCTACTCCCCTACACTCCATAGACAACAATCATCAGAGAAGCTGCGGTTCAAGAATTTGCATACTCAGCGAAATGTAGAATGTGAAATATACGTGTATATTTTCTGGAACTGATACATAAAATCCTAAATCATATTTTAGGTTTTTGAAAATCGTAGAACTTTGTTCTAAAGCTCTTTTAAAATCGTAAAACCGTATTTGAAGCTGAAAATCGTACAAAGTACGATAAATTGTACGACTTGGCACCGCTAGTACCACGCATAAGATGCTAAAGATTGAGATTTGGTACCACTATAGAGCAATTATACAGTGTTGTATATTTACATCAAATGGAACGCAATTGAATTGAATTAAGTAGCTCTCAATGACTGCGTATGGCCTATGAAGTTCGCCATATGCAGTCAGAGTAAATGACAGAGAGTGACAGAGATGTAAAATGGTGTCCATCTTTAATGCAAGGTTTGGTGGACATCCGAAGATGCCCGTGGGGACGGAGCCTAAGTGTCACCACCCGCTGTCGATCTCGAACTCGACTCGAACACGAACCTGGTACAAGTGGACCACTTTTCTTCACATTTATGTGAAGTGTGTGTGTGTGTGTGTGTTAGAGGACATTTGTACTAGGTTCGAGTTCGAGATCGACATAGGACCGTGAAGGTCGGGCCGTGCCATCTGGCGAAGAAAAAGGCCCCTCAACGAGCTAAGCAGCAGCCTATGCTTGTTGTAGCTCAGTTCGGGGGACGTGGGCGGGGTTTTCGCAGCTCGTTGCCCCTGTCCTTTACGCATTAACAAAAATTTATAGGCCTGGGAAAGACAATACAAACATGGGAGTCAAAAATGGGGAATGATAACAAAATAGGGCGATAGGGATAGGTAGAGGATAATGGTTGGCGGACGGCGCAGATTCCCTGGCGTTCGCATCGGGGTCCAGGCGTAATGAGACCTTCGGCCTCTGGTTTCGTACCATCGACAGATCATTACCCATCAGGTGTTGCCATAGATCTGCTGGTGGAAGCAGCACTACCAATCCATAATATGGTTCATTACAGGTGGTTCATTACACATCCGTAAGAAAAGAAAAGAGATTTTCGTTGCATCTGACAGGATCTTTAGAGGAGAAATTGACCAGAAAAATAAATTCGTTTCCCCAGACCTTGATTTCTAATCAAATACATCGCTGTCTCTTTCGCTCTAGTAGTACAATTACTAAGGGACAGGGATTGCAAAAATTGTCATTCTGCTTCGTATGTAGATACTTCGGTACGAGTTGGGTTCAGATAATGCGTCTTTCTTTCACTTACGAATACACAAAGCTTTACCCGCTATCAGTCGCCGACCACTGGATTCTGGATACGACGAAATCGTAGAAGTAAGTAATTACGTAATTTAGCCGTCAAAATCAGCTGAGTGGAGGCCTGTATTTTCAGATGGCAATGGTAAAGCTCATTTATGTCTATACCCACGCTGTTCAACAATTGCTTCAATACGAATTCCATCATTGAAAGCCAAAGATACCCGTCATGGGTGGGTTTCTTTGCGCTATGCGTTTCTCTTCGATTTTGGTTCTTGGTGTTTCACTTTTATCATATTTTACATGCCTCTTTGCAATAAGGAATGCGTGCTTTATTTCAACAGACGCATTCCTCATGACGATTGAAATTTGGGTACGTGTGAACATAGCTGAGAGCCGCTTCCGTCAGATATTGAAGCAGGTACCCCTTGCTTGATTGCCCGACAGATGCCCACAGTGTACTTGTCGCTTGCATATGAAACTCAATCGGCAATAGGGGAGCGACGCCGAGGACGCGGAAGGTAACGTAAAATGGATTTAAATTTTTTGATGGATAGTCTTGAGAGAGGGACAGCATAATGATATCCATGATAAAATGAAGATTAATACCCTATACTCTACAAAACCTTTAAGCTTAAAGCGCTGTGAAATGGTCGACTTGTTTACTTTGGAACGTGATTTTTTCTTATCGTTATGTATCTAGGTACTGATAAATAATGACAAAGACGAAGATTCCCGTTGATTTCACAATAAGAGTGATATCTGATATCCAACCATGTTTGCTTTTGATTCTGACAGTAAAACTTTCGCCACTCTTACTACAACATATTAGCTTCAGTTTCCATTTCAATCGTTTACTGAATCACCATACATAAATATTGTAAAATTAGCCGCGTTCGTTTCGTTTAAATATATCACCCTGAAAACGGGTGAAAAGAACGACACCGATCTGCGCCGAGCGAACTTATAATAAACAGCCAGAGAGATCCCATACGAGGCCTGAATTAAAACCGGTCTGTCGTTTTGTATGAAAATGGTCTGAGATCCGGTGAATCGAAAGCGGCTATTATTGCATAAATATTTTATATTTAAATTTAATTAGTATTTTCATTTGGAAATTAAAGCTATGAATATATGCTAACTTCCAGGTGTTGATACAAAACACGTACATATAACTTACAGCTGAATTTACTATGGTGCTAATTTCTGTCAATAGTAGTATTAAGCTGAAATCAGACGCTCCAGCGCATTACATATGGCAGTGTGCACGGCATCTGACTACAGGTTTATCAATAATGAATTTATGTTAAAATTCAATCACATAGTAATGTATAGTATACATTACTTTATGTATTAATGTTCTTGCAAATGTACAAGTGCGAATCATTTTCAGTTTAAATTGGAATTGTTTGTGACACTTGGTTTCATTCTGCACACCAACTTAGTATGCGTCTGTAGCTTAGCTCGGTAACGCACCGGACATTTTTTGCTACTCGAAACACGGTCTCTGCGGTTCGTGCCCCGCAACGGGACCAACTATTTTTTATTCTCAAATTCCCTCTGAATTAATTTCTCCGAGCTTAGTGGTTTCGTATGGATAGTAGCACTCATCAGGTCTTGCATCTTTGCAGCTATCCATGTGCAAGACGACCACGAAAGTGTGAGAATTCTGTTTGTATAAGCCGTGAAGGCGTGATTTTACTTGAAAACTCGACCGTGGAGTTCTAGATGGTGTGAAGCACTTATATTAACTCACTAGAGGGGTGGAGAGAGGGTGAGAAAAAGAAAAAATACTATGCATTCATTATGTGTCAGTGTCAGCTTTCAGACGATCAGCGACATATCGATTGAGGAATCTTAAAATGGGCTGAAAGGGCAGTTTTTAGATAGCTAAAAATCGATTTCAAGACACTGACTCAATTGAGAATAAGTAAAAAATTAGCAAAGTTTTAATTTCATTATAAAATACTTGTCAATGCGTCAAAATTATGAATACAAAGAAAAACCAGTCCGAAGGAGTCCGAAGCGTATATACCCTAGACTTGTACAGACCTAGTGGTGATACCAAAAGTACCAATTGGTAACGACCATTAAAAGTGAGTTTCCTATATGGCCAGTTTATAGGGGAGGTTGGCAATCATTCAGTAGGATCTTGACCATTATCAAAATCAATTAGCTAACCCATTCTTCAAACATTTGTCGAATTTTTAAGTCGCTAGCTTCATTCTATCGAAAGTTATTGCTTATTTGAAGTCTCACTTGTAGGGGAGGTAGGGGTTCCTTAGTTTGGATCTAGCTCATCATTGCTACCAACAAATAAGATCATGCTACAAACATTTGTACAAAATTTCAAGTCCCTAGCTTCACTCCATCGAAAGTTATCGCTTATTTGAAGTTTCATTTGTAGGGGAGGTAGGGGTTGCTTGAGTCGGATCTTACCCATTTTCAATACCAACCAAGAAGTTCCTACTAACAACATTTTGTCAAATTTTCAACTCGCTAGTGTCATTTTATCGAAAGTTATCGTAATTAAAAGAATATTTAATTTTTGGAAATTTGTAGGGGAGGTAGGCGTTCCTTTGATCTGATTATGCCCAACTTACTAGAACTTAAGCACCTTCTTACACCAGGGTTACATGCCGAAAATCAGGTGTCTACGTCAATTGGTTCAAGAGTTATAGACAAAAAAACCGAAAAGTAGGGTAGTACGGGGTTCTTTGTAAGAAAATTACCGTTAGTTTTCAGCTGATCGATTTAATTTTTTTAGGGGAGTAGAAGATTATCCTCACGAGAAATTTGCCAAAGCTAGAGATTTTTATGTTTATTTAATCGGGAGTTATAGATACATTTAATTAATTTACATATATAGGGGAGGTAGGCGTTGTCTTGGCGTGATCACGCCCATTTTCAATACCAACCAAGAAGATTATACTTCCAAAATTTGACCAAAATTTCAAGTCTCTAACTTCATTCTATCGAAAGTTATCGTGCGAACGGACAGACAGACAGACAGACGGACAGACGGACAGACGGACAGACGGACAGACAGACAGACAGACAGACATGGCTAAATCGAATCAGGAGGTGATCCTGATCATTTATATATATACATTGCTATACCTCCGGAGCCTCCTTTAAGGTGTTACATATTTTCGTCGTGACAAAAACAATATACCCTATACTAAAAGTCTTACAGACAGACAGACAGACAGACAGACATGGCTAAATCGAATCAGGAGGTGATCCTGATCATTTATATATATACATTGCTATACCTCCGGAGCCTCCTTTAAGGTGTTACATATTTTCGTCGTGACAAAAACAATATACCCTATACTAAAAGTCTAGGGTATAAAAATAATAATGAGGATGATAGACCAAGGTGTTGATGTACGCATTATGTAGCTAGCAGCTACACCAAGATTATTCAAGTCGGAATAAAAGTCCTTATTCAACTTAGTTGTTAGTTGTATACCTTAAATCGCACTTCGTTTCGACGCGAATTATCTCTACTATTGTATATTATCTCTGATCGTATGAAACATAACAAGAATCGACTTAGCTGAAAACGATATTCGTCATTATTTCTTCGGCAAAAGCAAACAACGCAACGTTGAATCTCACGTCAAACCGCTTACACGATAAAACACTGTTCATCCATTGGCGAAATTTTGAAAATACTTCAACTAGCAGATTTCCGAAAACATTTGCAAACTCTCTCGTGGGATTTCCCCCATATTCAGTTGTTTGAATGAATCATAGTGATCGCCTCAGACCTCAATGAATCAATGGTTATTCAATTCGTGGTTAGCGGAGAGAGGTGAAAATCGTTAAAGATATGACGTAGCGTTCACATTAAACACAGATAAAATTCTCAGATAAATACAAATATGATTGTTGATATAATATTGTCAGATGTCGTTTCTTTTTTTCGTATGTGTAGTCTGTAAAGATATGAATATGACCGTAAAGATGTTAATTTATTCACTAACGCTTATTTATTCATTACTGAAGACTATCAAATAACTTCTCAAATGAAATTACTACTTAATAGTATGGAAAATGAATATAATTATTGGTTGGAGGCGTATTAATTTTCAATAGCAATTCAGTGATTTATGTCATTTTCTAGTGCTTGTACACACACTCATTATCGACAATATCCGGATAAGATAATCAGGAAATTCCCGTCCCCGTAAACGTCATCAACGAACATCGAGAGAACTATTCTTCCAAATATTTCTATCGAAATCGAAAATTAGCGCATCAACTATTCCTAAGAGGGCTAGTTGACGTTTCGTTCGTATAAAATGATTTCCAACGATGCATGTTGCAAGCATGCAGCTAATGCCCATTTATAGTCCAGGCTGGGAATTCAGAAAAACCTTGATTAGGAAAAAAATCGTGTAGTTTTTCAATTTGGCACAATGTTGGGGACAGTCCCCTGAATGTGTCCTTAAAAGTCCCTGATGGCAGAGGGTCCGGAAATATAGGGAAGAGAGGTCAATGGCCATTTTTCAGTTTTTCTTCACTATTTTGAAAACTAAGGATTCTGCAAAAAAAAATGTTTGTAGGCGAAATCAGTATATAAAGTATGAAAAATTTCCTACAAAGTAATATATCTAGTTGGGACTGTAAGCGACGTAAATAGGCTCAACGTTGCAAAAATGATAGAGAGATGCAGTTTAGTGCAAATTTTGGTGGGCCCATACAGAGCGGTGGGCAGAGCGGCTATGCAGGCGAAAACCCGAAAATTTTAGCCTTTTTTTCAATGTTCTCCTCATAACATCTAAACGATACGTCGGGTCGAAGAAATTCATAAAATGTTAATCAAGACCATCCAATTCTGCGTTGAATGCACTGCTATAAGTCAAATTTCGGTTCAGCCAAAATTTAGAGTCAAAGAACGTAAATTTTTGTGGCTTGGGAGAAAAATTACACTTAATCACTTTTCAAGCTCATAGATCTTTGAAACTGATGCTCCAAATGAAAAAAAAAAACGTATTAAGTAAAAATTGAAGATAATTCGATTTTATGGTAAATACTTTTCAAATCGGCTCGTTTTTATGGTAGTTGGAACGAAAATGTTGAAATGCTTGTTTAGCGATTTTAGCCTTAATAGCTCTATCTTGGTAAGTATTGGGTTGTCCGGAAAGTCATTTCGTTTTTTTTTACTTCTTTTATTAATACAATCAACAAACATTAATCAATTATATGTATATTGACCATTTTGTTCGTTGACCTTTTGCCATCTTTCAGTCAGCTGCATAATGCCGCGCTGGAAGAAAGTGTGGTCTGTAGAAGCAAAATGCTGAATCAACTCATTTTTGACAGCCTCGTCCGAGAGGAATGTTTTTCCATTTAAATGGCTCTGCAGTGAACGGAATAAGTTGTGATCTGATGGTGCATAGTCAGGGCTATACGGTAGATGAGGCATCACTTCCCAGCCTAAGGCCTATATTTTTTTATGAGTGTCCAAAATTGTATGGGGTCTGGCGTTGTCTTGATGGAAGATGACACCCTTACGATTTGCCAGTTGTGGTCGTTTCTTCTTGATTTCTTTGTCCAATTTCACTAGCTGGCGACAGTGCACATCTGTATTGATAGTTTGGTTTCTTGGAAGCAGCTCAAAATAAACACCTCGGAAATCCCACCAAACAGACAGCATAACCTTCTTTTGATCGATATCTGCTTTTGATGTCGATTGTGCAGGTTCATCTCGCTTGCCCAAGATCGTTTCCAAACGAAGTTGTCGAAAACAACCCATTTTTTATCGCCCGTTATGAATCGCTTCAAAAATGGGTCGATTTCGTTACGTTTGAGCTGCAAATCGCAAACGTTAATTCGTTTGATGAGGTGGATTTCCTTCAATTCGTGTGGAACCGCTGCCATCTAAAAATACAGCTGATTTTGACGGCTAAATTACGTAATTATTTACTTCTACGATTTCGTCGTATCCAGAATCTAGTGGTCGGCGACTGATGGCGGCGAGTCCCCGGGGTTTGTGCGTTCCGTGTTTAGTTTTCGTTTTCCGCGTTCAGTGTTTAAATTTCATCTAGTGATCCGAGAAAACAAACACGTGCGGGATGAAGATGTTTCGTGCGGTCAAAAGATGTATTTTTTCAAGTGTGAACTGTTCCACGATACTCTGCGACTGATCCCTCGGGCTGTGGCTTCGACCAGATTGCTGCATGTGTTCAGAAAGTGTATTTTTAGAGGATAAAAATGCCGTCTGACGCAATTCCGATCGTAAACATATGTCGTGGCGGGGACATCGTCGTGTGCAGTCACTGCCTTGATAAGGAATTAATGACGTAAAATTGACGTCAAAATAGGAGTCGAATTTACCAGGATCAGCTGGGCGGAGGCCTGTATTGTTAGATGGCAATGGTGGAACCCAAATATCGAGCTTGCTAACGCATCCCAGCTTCTGTAAATGTTCGTGAACGGTTGATTTGGATAAGTTGAGTTTCTCCGCTATCTTCCGTGTCGTACTGCGCTGGTTAGCTTCGATTACCGCCATCTTAACTCTCAGGCCGGAGTGTCAAAGCAATGACGTCATGACAAGCAGTGAACCATATGTAAACAAAGTGAAGAACGCGTGCAGTCGACATCTTGAAATTTGACGATTTTCGTGCGTAAAAGTGATTTTAGTGTCGCGATTTTAAGTGCAGTTGATAGTAGTGCTTGTCACTGATATTTGGAAGTGAAAAAAAAACGCAAGGTGCCGCGAACTTCCGACCAAAATGAATTGCTCGAAAGTGCGCGAGACATGAGTGTGGTTATGAAAGTGCGACACGAAAAATTTCGAATTTTTCGTTAATTTTCCGGTAATTTGGCTAGTGTGAATGGTGCAGCACTACCCTGGGACGAATCCTTGGGCCGGTGAGCTCAGCGGAAACTCCCGGAAGTGCCCCAAAAAGTGAATTCAAAGTGGTTGTCAAATGACAACATTACAGGTGATTTCCGGCCTTTTCATCGGAATTCATAGGGTAATTATACATTTTTTGTTGTGCAAAAATTTTAGTGAATTGATGCGCCCCAAAATACGGGTATTAAACGCGTTGTTGACGAGCCAGACGAAAGTTTCACTGCAGCTGACAGGGCTAGATGCCTAGCAGTGAAACTTTCGTCCGGTTCGTCAACATCGTGGTCAAAATCCACACTTTGGGGCGCATCAATCCACTTAAATTCTACCACAACAAAAAACGCATAGTTACCCTATGAATTCCGATGAAAAGGCCGGAAATCACCTGTAATGTTGTCATTTGACAATCACTTGAAATTCACTTTTTGGGGCACTTCCAGGAGTTTCCGCTAAACTCACCGGCCCGAGGATTCGTCCCAGAGTAGTGCTGTACCATTCACACTTCCCGAATTGCCGGAAAATAAACGAAAAATGCGAAATTTCCCGTGTCGCACTTTCCTAACCTCGCACTTTTCAATACACTATTTTACTCGATATTTCCCGGCACTTCGCGTTTTTTTTCACTTTCACACGGCACTGATAGCCACTTCTTTTAGTTACACTTAAAATTCCGGCACTAAACTCACTTTTACACACAATTATCCCGATATTTCACCGGGCGACCGCACGCGTTCACACTTCGTTGACTGCTTGTCATGTCGTTAGTGCTTTGACAATCAGCTGACACTCCGGCCTGAGAGTAAAGATGGCAGTGCTTCGATCATTGCCTTTATTTTGTCGTCATCGACAGCTGTTTGACGACCAGAGCGTGATGCATCACTGACATCAAAATTTCCGGAACAAAAACGAGCGAACCGATTCTGGCACTGGTGTTCTGTTAATGAGTCTTCACCATAAACATCATACAACTTTTTTCGCGCTTGCACTGCTTTTTTGCTGGAACGATTTTGGTGAAATTGTGTGAGTCGTTTAGAATAACGGTCAAGCACAAGAGATTCGGAGAGCTGCAAATAGAGAAATTAATTAATGAACATTTAAAATTTCACCATCCTTTTTTTTATTCTTAATCTTTTTGAAAAATACAAAGGAATGTATCAAATTATTAAAATAAAAAAAAAACTCAAAAATAATTTAGTGTAAATAAAATTGAACAATACATATGCCAGGCGGCCAAGGCCCGACGTCGGGCTGTCACGCCACGATGATGATGACAATACATATGAATTTTTTATATAATAATTTATCGGATGTGATGTTTATTTAATTAAGTTAACGAACGTGATGAACATGGTTCCGTGTGCTCCCCTTCCATCTCGATATCACTTGCTCTAATCAAGAGTTCAAGAGCTTCAGACAAAAGTTGTTGCTTTGCATTTTCTATCCTCTTGGGTTTATTACTTGAAATAAAAGGATCGGATGATATAAGCACTTCACAAAATATATCTTCGTTAGTCGCAAACCTACTTAATTTCCTGGATTTGTGGTCCTTAAATTTTCGAAAATCTTTGTTTCTCGCTTCCTGTGCTTCATCCGAAAATTGTCCAATTGATAATAACACTTTTTTATGACCTTTTTTTGCTATGAATCAAAACTTTGTGGACAGTTGCGGGCATATAATGGCGTGGGTATTGGGACATAAAAAGCTGGGCAGTTTCTTTGGCGAAGAATCCAAACTTTCGGCATGAATTTTCGATGAAATAACTTTAAAAATCACGGCAAATCGATAAATCAAACATTCGTCGATTCGAGTGATTTCGGATTATATGTAGGGGTTTGAAAAAAATCTGCGGGCTGAATTTCCATCATTTGATGTTCCTTTGCTCTGTTTTGCTTGATCTACTGTCAATCCTAATTCCGTACGCAGCTAGTATATAATAAATATCTAAAAGCCAATTCGCCAGCATGTCTTAATATCCCACAATTCATTACATTCCCAAAAAAATTGGTCGAAAAAAACCCTTATATAAAGTGATAGTTATCTGGGAGATACTAAAGATACTAGCCACATAGATTATAGCACTTACATTCAGAAAAAATGAGCAAAAATGGATTACGCCGATAAAGAGTTTTTTTTTTGTGTTCATTTGAACCATGAAATCTTTTTTTTTTTTTTTCACTTAAAAAAAAGCCCATGCGACAATGATGCGAATTCATTTTAAAACTACAGGAGGAGTGCGTCGTACATATGTAACTGGAAAGGAGAAGAAAGGCGGGGAGGAAGAAAAAAAACAGATTCTTAGAATACTTGATTGGTAGTAAACATAATTACATACTGAATATTCTAAGCTTGATCAATCAACGGACAATGTTTCTAACAAAAAATTAAAATTTATTACATATCACTCGTATTATTGTAATTATGAAAAAAATCCGGTATTAAAGTGATTAAGAACTTCAATGTAATGGAATGTGTAAAAAACGCAAGTGGCTCATAAATAAATCAAGTAAAGAGAAGGCAATCTGTATACTAAAAAAAAACATAGTTCGCCAATTGTTCTGCCAATCCATACGTACATATATGTATGTAGTCAACAAACTTAATTCGATGATGTAATGTCGATTAGATATTTAGAATGTTAGGCAAGTTTGTTAAGTATCTAGAACACTTCATATAATAAAACGACAGAACATGATCTTCGAACAGGAGCACGTCTCAGCATTCCAATTTGCTTGAAACTCGAGGAAGTAAATTTCTATAGTACTTTTCATCATTTGCTTCGGGATATGGAATAAAAAACATTTCAATATATTGACGAGTATTTACAAATTTTAATTTGCTACACTTCCGTATATGAAAATTCAATGCAGGGAATCAATCTCAACCTTGGGGACAAATCGACAAAATTTAGTTAATGAAAAACATATACCTATACTGTTCCAAAAATTTACCCCAACAACATCAAAACTGTTACTTACTACGAATAACCTGGGTGAATATTTTAAATTAATTGACTTACCTTAATTACATTTTACGATTTTTTGAATTCTCTGATTCAAAAAAAAATCTGAAAACGTAGAAGTGTAGTCGTTACGGGTCCAAATCCTGTCCACGACGTTCGTGGCCATGTTTATAATAAGCCACATCTCCCGACTTGTCGCAGGCAGACGACTAAATGGGAGCAGGAGGTGCATGCTGGCAACGTGCATCGTCCGAAACTGGTTTATGTCAACGAAACGTCAGCTAAACCACATGGAATAGTTGACGCGAGTTACGGCAACACCTACATAGTGTCACAGCTAACAGCCCGATCATCGACATCCATTATACCACCGACCATCAGAACCAAAGTCCATTGCAACTTTCCAGCTGAACCAACAAAACAACGGACTACAGACTTTCTCAACCGATCATCAACCCAGCCATAGTCCACTTTCACATACCGCCGAGTAATCAATAATTTATTATAAAATCGAACTTATTGTAATTGAGAGCTCAGTCGTTGAAATTAGAATCCAATAAACCATTATTACTAAATTGCTGTTCTTCTTTTTTTCACCACCGGTCTTGTGGCTACCATAATTGGCGCAGTCGGTAGCGACCATTCCGCTCCATTTCGAACCTAATTTTATGATTAATGAATACATAGTCCCTGCAAACTCAAAATTTACCATCAAAGTACCAGTCGACACGGAAAGCGGAGAAATTTACTTGTCAAAAATTACACTAACACCACACCTAACTATTTCGGAAGGCATTTACTCTGCCCATAACTGGTATGCTGTTGTCGAAGTTTCTAATACCTTTCACCAAGACATAAAATTCTCCCTCAGTCATCCCCTCAAAACAAGACAATACCACAATCAAAATTTTTGGGAAATAAACAATTTCAACATCTGCACCGATGACACGAAATCCCTTAATTCATGCGACATCAGTAATTTAATTCGTACCTCCCACCTGAATGATGAAGAGACCCAGAGCATTCTTAAAATATGCAAAGAATACGAAGACATATTCTTCAAACAGGGGGACAATCTTAGCTTCACCAACTCGATCAAACATAGAATCCATACAACGGATGATATCCCGATATTCTCGAAATCTTACAGATATCCGTTTATACATAAAACTGAGGTGCAGACGCAAGTCCAAAGTATGTTAGATCAGGGAATAATAAGATCTAGTTTCTCTCCATGGAGTGCTCCAATTTGGATTGTCCCAAAGAAAAACCAGGCCGAAGCTTCGCTTCGGCCCGGAGTCCGCAGCGTATATACCCTAGACTTGTACAGACCTAGTGGTGATACCAAAAGTACCAATTGGTAACGACCATATGCATTAAAAGTGAGTTTCCTGTATGGCCAGTTTATAGGGGAGGTTGGCAATCATTCAGTAGGATCTTGACCATTATCAAAATCAATTAACTAACCCATTCTACAAATATTTGTCGAATTTTTCAAGTCGCTAGCTTCATTCTATCGAAAGTTATTGCTTATTTGAAGTCTCACTTGTAGAGGAGGTAGGGGTTCCTTGGGTCGGATCTTGCTCATTATTGCCACCAACAAATAAGATCATGCTTCAAACATTTAAACAAAATTTCAAGCCTCTAGCTTCTCTCTATCGAAAGTTATCGCTTATTTGAAGTTTCACTTGTAGGGGAGGTAGGGGTTCCTTGGGTCGGATCTTACTCATCATTGCTACCAACAAATAAGATCATGCTACAAACATTTGAACAAAATTTCAAGTCCCTAGCTTCACTCCATCGAAAGTTATCGTTTATTTGAAGTTTCATTTGTAGGGGAGGTAGGGGTTCCTTAGGTTTGATCTAACCCATCTTAAATACCAACTAACCCGATCTCACTTCAAACATTTGACCAAAACTTCAAGTCGCTGGCTTGATTCTGTCAAAAGTTATCGCTTATTGAAATTGCATTTGTAGGGGAGGTAGGGGTTGCTTGAGTCAGATCTTACCCATTTTCAATACCAACCAAGTAGATCCCACTAACAACATTTTGTCAAATTTTCAACTCGCTAGTGTCATATTATCGAAAGATATCGTAATTAAAAGAATATTTAATTTTTTGAAATTTGTAGGTTAGGTAGGCGTTCCTTTGATCTGATTACGCCCAACTTACTAGAACTTAAACACCTTCTTACTCCAGGGTTGCATGCCAAAAATCAGGTGTCTACGTCAATTTGTTCAAGAGTTATAGACAAAAAACCGAAAATAGGGTAGCACGGGGCTCTTTGTAAGAAAATTACCGTTAGTTTTCAGCTGATCGATTTTATTTTTTTAGGAGAGTAGAAGATTATCCTCGCGAACAATTTGCCAAAGCTAGAGCTTTTTATGTTTATTTAATCGGGAGTTACAGATACATTTAATTATTTTACATATATAGGGAAGGTAGGCGTTCTCTTGGCCTGATCACGCCCATTTTCAATACCAACCAAGTAGATTATACTTCCAACATTTGACCAAAATTGCAAGTCTCTAACTTCATTCTATCGAAAGTTATCGTGCGAACGGACAGACAGACAGACAGACGGACAGACGGACAGACGGACAGACGGACAGACAGACAGGCAGACAGACATGGCTAAATCGAATCAGGAAGTGATCCTGATCATTTATATATATACATTGCTATACCTCCGGAGCCTCCTTTAAGGTGTTACATATTTTCGTCGTGACAAAAACAATATACCCTATACTAAAAGTCTAGGGTATAAAGATGCTATTGGCAATCAGAAATGGCGGTTAGTAATAGACTACCGCAAGCTGAACGAAAAAACTATCAGCGACAAATATCCGATCCCGAATATTAATGATATACTCGACAAGCTTGGCAAATGCCTATATTTCTCAACAATTGATTTGGCAAGCGGATTCCATCAGATAGAGATGGACCCACAGGACATAAGTAAAACCGCTTTCTCTGTAGAAGGCGGACACTACGAGTTCGTCCGCATGCCTTTTGGGTTAAAAAATGCCCCGTCAACTTTTCAAAGGGTAATGGATAACGTTCTCAAGGATATACAAGGGAAAATATGCCTTGTTTATCTTGACGACATTATCATTTTCTCGACCTCTCTTCAAGAACACATAGAAAATCTTCGAAAAGTATTCGATAAACTAAGAGCCGCAAATTTTAAAGTCCAGTTAGACAAATCAGAGTTCCTCCAAAGAGAAGTGAATTTTCTTGGACACATAGTCACAAGCCATGGTGTGAAACCCAACCCAGAAAAGATTAAAGTCATTAAGGAATACCCTATACCCAAATCCAGAAGAGAAATAAAATCATTTTTAGGACTTCTTGGTTACTATCGGAAGTTCATAAAGGATTTCGCTCAACTAATGAAACCTCTTACAGAATGCTTAAAAAAGGACAAAGTTATTGATTTAAACGAAAAGTATTTACAAGCATTCGAACTTTGCAAGCAGCTACTTACAAACGAACCAATCCTCCATAAAAGGGACTTCTCCAAACCTTTCGTACTAACCACCGATGCAAGCAATTACGCCATTGGAGCCGTCTTATCTCAAGGCCCAATCGGCGCAGACAAACCAATATGCTTCGCAAGCAGGACCCTCAGTGACACTGAAATTAATTACTCTACGTCCGAAAAGGAACTCGTTGCAATAGTTTGGGCAACAAAATATTTTCGCCCATATCTTTTCGGGCGAAAATTCCGAATCGTGACTGACCACCAACCCCTCATCTGGCTTATGAGTTTAAAAGATCCCAACTCTAAGCTCATTCGATGGCGACTTAAATTGGAAGAATTTGATTACGAAATAGTGCATAAAAAGGGTAAACTTAATGCCAATGCGGACGCTTTAAGTCGCATAAAAATTCCAAAATCCACCAATACCCCAGACATTGAAGCAAACCTGCATACTGATTTAACCCAAACTAATCCGGGACCAAGCTCCACTTGCGCTACAATACACTCAACGGCCGAAAATTTAGATGACCACATATTCATATCCGAGCGCCCCTTAAACGAATTCAGTCTCCAAATCGTATTAGAAACTACCAACAGAACTAACTCTATTTCAGTCGAAACACTATTCAAAAACAGACAACGCAGAACTATAAGAATGAACACATTTACAACAGAAAACGTGACAGAACTATTTAAAAGATTCCTTGCACCAAATAAAACAACCGCAATATTCACGGATGACAACACCTTCAAAATAATCCAATCGGTATTCTCAAATTTCTTCTCACGAAGTAAAATCTTCAAATTACTCCGATGTACAACAGTATTGATAGACGTGAAGGAAAATGACGAACAAGACGAACTGATTAGAGACTATCACACCAAGAACAACCACAGAGGGATCAACGAGCCATTAGCCCACCTTAAACGAAAATATTACTTTCCATTCATGAAAGCAAAAATTACAAAAACCATAAATAATTGCCAAACATGCCAAACACTAAAATACGACCGAAACCCTCCCAGAATTAAGTTCGAAAAACCCCCAACTCCTTGCAAACTTTTAGACATCGTCCACATCGACGTATATACGATTAATAACAACAATATACTGACGTTAGTAGACAAATTTTCAAAATTCACCGCCGCATACACATTAACCGCAAGAAACAGCTTAACTATCATAAAATCAATTAAACATTTCATAAGCCTTCACGGCATTCCAAAAACATTAGTTGCAGATCAAGGAGTCGAATTTACCGCTAACCTTTTTAAAGATTTCTGCTCTCAATATGACATACAACTACATATAACATCATTTGCTCAGAGCACTAGCAATGCCCCGGTTGAAAGACCACATTCAACTCTTACGGAAATCTATCGCATAATTTACCAAAACGTTCAAGACAAAAACCACGAGGATATTTTAAACGAGACATTAATAACATACAACAACTCCATACACTCATCCACCAACCACACTCCATATGAACTATTCACTGGAAAAACATATAAATTCCTTGAAGAAGTTAAATTCAATAGTGAATATGAATTCTTACAGAAACTAAACGCATTTCGAGAAAAAATTTATCCCTCCATTAAAGATAAACTACAAAAAGCTGTTGATAAAAACATTGATAAGAGGAATGAGAACAGGGAATCCCCTATACCATTCGGTGAAAACGAACAAGTCTTTAGGAAAGAGAACAGAAGGAACAAATTAACCCCCCGATTTAGCACACAAAACGTTAAGCAAGATAATAAAGTTACTATCATTACTCATAAGGATAAAAAAATTCATAAATCTAAATTGAAACGACGACGTAAATTTCAGGCTAACAATGGTGACAGGACAGAGACTCGAAATCCACGATTTACACAACAACCAGGGCCTTCTACCACTCCAACTGGGGACCGCTAAACTGATCGAGAGACACAACAACCTAATACACATTATACAATTGGAATCCTACGCGACAACTATAAACAACATACAACGCTCACTCGATGACCTCACAGACATACAAGAACTTCACAGCACTATAGACACAACAAGGACTAAATTAGAAGAATTGAAAACAAAACTGAAAACACTACTACCCAGAGTAAGAACAAAACGAGGACTAATAAACGGATTAGGAACGGCTGTAAAATTTCTCACAGGTAACATGGACGCAACGGATGCTACACGTTTGAATAACGACATAAATTCGATAATTTCAAAACAATCGACACTACAAAGTATGGTCAATCAAAATTCCTTCCTCAACAACAAAATGATACAAAGATTCGAAAACATCACCAACCACATAAATTCCCAACAGAAAATTATATCAAATTATTTCAGATTGAATCAAAATTTTATCAATAATCAAATAAGGGGCGAAAAAAATCTCCTTCAATATATCCAATTCCTAAGTCAATTAAATTATAACATAGATGTCCTTCACAACCACTTATCTAATATAGCAGAAGCTATAATACTAGCGAGATTAAACATTATTCCGAAGCAAATCCTTAACCCTGATGAGCTCACGGAAATTTACGAAATATTGAGCAATCAAAGTATCGTAATAAAAAGCGAAGAAAATATCTATGAACTATTAAACTTACAAGCATACCAAAATGGCACTAAAATTATATTCAATGTCCAAATCCCAATTTTCCAAAGTGAAAACTACTCTTTTTTCCACCTCATTTCCATCCCGACACAAAACCACAGAATAATCCTACCCAAACCATATTCCATAGTAAGCCCAAACAATATCCAACTCTTTGAAAAACGCTGCCCGGAAATCGAAAAAGTATTCTACTGCCCAAAACCGCCCATCGAGGGAAACAAAAAGGCTTCTAGTTGCATCAAGAAACTAATACACAACGAACCAACCGATTGCGAGTTAACCGAAGACTATCTAACAACCGAAATTCTCTTACCGGAACCCAACTACTTGCTGTTTATTTATAGTCCAATAACACCAATAAACTCCACCTGCCCATTCGCCCCGAGAAACGTATCCGGAAACCTGCTGATCCACTTTGAAGATTGCGAAATTGAAGTAAATGGGATAACCTACGAAGGACAACCTAAAACCTTTTGGGACGATATCACCATACACCTCACAACGTTCAACAAAGTTAACTTCACAACAATCCGACAAAATTATACCCTAGCTAAACTGCTACATTACCATTTTAAGGATCATATGCCAATTGGCCTTGTCGAAAGAACCACAAACAAAGAGACCACACTTACCTTTACACTATTGTCTATTCAAGGACTCATAGTACTAACTACCATATGCTTCATAACCTACAGATCCCGCAAACACAGTCTCGACATCAACCCACCGATGACAGCAGAAGCTCCAGAAACACGATTCCTATTCCTACGACCGGATACCCCGTCAGCCTCAGCAACAGGAATTTCAACACCACAATTCCTGTTCCCGAAGCTTCATTCTAGGGAGGGAGGAGTTACGGCAACACCTACATAGTGTCACAGCTAACAGCCCGATCATCGACATCCATTATACCACCGACCATCAGAACCAAAGTCCATTGCAACTTTCCAGCTGAACCAACAAAACAACGGACTACAGACTTTCTCAACCGATCATCAACCCAGCCATAGTCCACTTTCACATACCGCCGAGTAATCAATAATTTATTATAAAATCGAACTTATTGTAATTGAGAGCTCAGTCGTTGAAATTAGAGTCCAATAAACCATTATTACTAAATTGCTGTTCTTCTTTTTTTCACCACTGGTCTTGTGGCTACCATAATTCGCGCTATTCCCCCTTAGGGGTTAGGGCAAATGGGTAATATTGAGTGGGTTCAGGTCGCGCAACGTTTTAATTGCGATTGCAAACAGGGGTCGAATTATGAGCTCCGTGAACGGATTACTCGGCACCGAAAAATGTGTATCTTGTATTATGCAATCCGTGAACGTAGCAAACGGATCGTAATTGGCTATTATGGTTTACGTTAACGTATACGATATCGTATCAATCGTTCGATCCCCCATTCGATTACATAGAACCGTTCGTATGGCACAAATTTCGATAGAAAAATGGAAGCAAATAATTAAAATAAAAAATATAAAAAGCACGTTTATTGGTTATTCTTCAATAAATGTAACTTAAATTATTTCTTAAGAATCACTAAGCTTAATAATGAGCAAAAAATATTTTGGGCGAGTTTAACTCTGTAAAGGTGCGTTTAGATTAAGCGAAACCACTCGCGCAACTGGCGCGCGAGGAAAAATTGCATGTTGCATGCAGTGTGAACATGTTCCTCGCCCGAAACTAATCTCCTCCTCTTCCTTCCTCTCGAGGGGAACCCGCGGTGTGACGCACCCGGTTGCTCATTGTGAGTTGCTCGCATGTGTACTTGAAACACAGCGGGTGCCGACTGTCCGCAAGGCGGGAAAGTCGGAGAAGATCGATCGCCCACCATGTGCACTGCAGGATCGCATACAATAATTTTAATATGGAGCATCGATCCCCACTATTTTTATGCTCCTCAGTCTACTTTTTTTTTGTTTTTATACCCTAGTTTTTATACCCTAGACTTATAGTATAGTTATACCCTAGACTTATAGTATGTATAGGGTATATTGTTTTTGTCACGACGAAAATATGTAACACCTTAAAGGAGGCTCCGGAGGTATAGCAATGTATATATATAAATGATCAGGGTCGCCTCCTGATTCGATTTAGCCATGTCTGTCCGTCCGTCTGTCTGTCTGTTCGTTCGCACGATAACTTTCGACAGAATGAAGCTAGGGCCTTGAAATTTTGGTCAAACCTTGGAAGTATGACCTAGTTGGGCATGATCAGGCCAAGAGAACGCCTACCTCTCCTACATATGTAAAATAATTAAATGTATCTATAACTCCCGATTAAATAAACATGAAAAGCTCTGGCTTTGGTGGATTACTCGTGAGGGTAATCTTATACTCTCCTGGAAAAATAAAATCGATCAGTTGAAAACTAACGGAAATTTTGTTACAAAGAGCCCCGTACTGTTCTATTTTTCACGTTTTTTGTCTATAACACTTGAACCAATTGACGTAGACACCTGATTTTTGGCATGTAACCCTGGAGTGAGAAGCTGGAGTTTCAGTAAGTTGGGCTGTTGGGCATAATCAGATCAAAGGAACGCCTACCTCCTCTACAAATATCAAAAAATTAAATATTTCTTTAATTACAATAACTTTCGAAAGAATAACACTAGAGTTGAAAATTTGGTAGATTGTTGATAATAAGATGTAGTTGGTTGGTATTAGGACAGATCCGACCCAAGGAACCCCTACCTCTCCTACAAATGAAACTTCAAATAAGCGATAACTTTCGATGAAATGAAGCTAGTGAATTGAAATTTTGGTCAAATATTTGTACTAGGATCTACTTGGTTGTTACTGAAAATGATCCTCTACTTCCCCTACATGCGAGGCTTCAGATAAGCGACAACTTTCGATAGAATGAACCTAGCGACTTGAAAAATTCGACAAGTATTTGTAGTGTGGGTTAGTTAGTTGATTTTGAGAATGGTCAAGATCCTTCTGAATGATCGCCAATCTCCCCTATAAACTGGCCATATAGGAAACTCACTTTTAATGCATAAGGTCGTTGCCATTTGTTACTTGTGGTATCACCACTAGGTCTGTACAAGTCTAGGGTATATACGCTTCGGACTTCAGACCCATGTCTGAATTTGGTGATTGATAAGTACGGAAGATGTGGTATATACCTAGCTGCATCCTGTGTCGGTGGCAGCTTTGAAAAATTCAACTTGTTACCTGTAGCAGACTTCGAGAATAGCTGATATCGCAAAGCGTCTAATGTTTTTGTTGTGTCACCGCCTTACAGAGCAAGAAGTATACGCTCTCCTGCTTCCGAAATAGCCACAAGAAATGGCGTTAAGGTTTCTGAAGAGAGGTATATTTGAAAATTCATGCAATTTTGGTTTGTTATCAAACGAAGTACAAAACTTGGGTTTACCAAATCTAAACAGGGAGGACGTGGTGTCCCACCCACTCAAAACGTGAAGAATAAGCAGATTTTGAGAGGCTGAGTATTTGTATAATGCTGTGGAAAAACAAAATTGTCATGAAAACTACCTCTTACAGATTTTTGGAAGTAAATGGGAAGATGTTTAGCCAAAGACGTTATGAAAACAAGTAAATCAGTGTCCTCCCCGCTGAGCATATCAGCATCTTCAGCTGCTTGCTTTACATTTACATTGTTTTGATTGTGTCCTTCCTTTTATAGTGGCTTCAAGTAGTGTTTTAATGCCACTTTCTTTCGCAACCCCAACATCACCACTCTCACTACCATTACTTAAAAAACATGGAGGATATGATGATGAAGCTATTGTACTTATGCTCTATATGACGAAGAGATCCCAGACGATTGGCGCAGAAGCATTATCTGTCCAATTCATAAAAAGGGAGATAAACTGCAGTGTGAGAATTACAGGGGCATCTCTCTAGTCTGTACGTCCTATAAAATTTTGACGAAAATTCTGGAAAATAGAATAAAACCGTACGCAGAACGAATCATTGGCGAATATCAAAGCGGTTTCAGACCTGGTCGCTCCACAACCGATTAGCTCTTCTCAGTCAAACTGATACTCCAGAAGTACTGGGAATACAACGTAAACGTATACCAAACTTTGTCGAATTCAAGCAGGCATACGACAGTATCGATCGTGGAGTACTGTACAACATCATGCTGCAATTTGGTATACCCGCCAAATTAGTGCGATTGACTAAGATGACGATGACCAACTCCATCTCACAAGTCAGGATACATAATAGACTTACTGATCTATTTGAAACACGCACTGGTTTGAAACCGGACGATGGACTGGCACCGACGCTCTTCAACCTAGCACTGAAATACGTTATTCGGGCCATGAATATGGACAACAGGAAGACGCTACTCGTCAAGTCGACACAATTAGCAGCGTACGCCGACGACATCAACATCATGTCCCGAAGATTGGCCGACGCAGAAGAACTTCTTCATACGCTCGATACCGCTGCAAAGGAAGTTGGATTACGTATTAACGAGGGTAAAACTACAATAATGATGCAATCGACGACAAGTACACCTGCACAACCGAGCATCAATGTGGGGGACCTCAACATCGAGTTCGTGAACAACTTCATTTACTTGGGTTGCAACTTGTCAAGGGACGCCAACGAAACTGACGAAATCAAGCGACGGATACAGTTAGCTAATAAGACTTTTTTCTCGGTTCTCCCCATAATGAAATCGAAGCATGTGCACAGAAACACGAAGCTCCGCGTGTACAAAACTATTAAACGACCACTTCTATGCTATGGCTGCGAAGCATGGACCCTAACTCAAGCCTCTGAAAACATGCTAGACACTTTTGCACGTAAGGTTCTACGGCGAATTTTCGGGGCTGTTTGCGATCGAGATGGATGGCGCATCCGGTACAACCATGAGTTGCATGAAATGTACGATGAGCTGCAAGTCTCGAAAATCGTCAAACTACAACGACTTCAATGGGCAGGGCATGTACAAATAATGGACGATGATCGCATGCCTAATAGACCAAGAGGCGACTGTCGTAAAAGTGTGGTGTCCGAACTGTCGGGATTTGGTATTATAAAAAGAAACACATAATAATGTTGAATAAGAAATCGTAGGTCGGCCGAAGCAAAACTTGACCATTAATACACAATTAACCTAATTATCTAGGAAATTAAGGGGACAAAATGCGGTGTCCGAACTGTCGGATCAAACCTTTTCTATTCGAAAGACAAAGTTGCTCTCATGTCAAAAACCCCGGTCGGCCGAGCCGCATCCTGTCGGAAGTGCTCGGCCGACCACTTTGAAAGTACCGATTTTTATGGTCTAGCACCGGTGTCCGAACTGTCGGATCGAACCTTTTCTATTCGAAAGACAAACTTGCTCTCATGTCAAAAATGCTGGTCGGCCGAGCCGCGTCCTGTCGGAAGTGCTCGGCCGACCACTTTGAAAGTACCGATTTTTGTGGTCTTGCACCGGTGTCCGAACTGTCGGATCAAACCTTTTCTATTCGAAAGACAAACTTGCTCTCAAGTCAAAAACCCCGGTCGGCCGAGCCGCATCCTGTCGGAAGTGCTCGGCCGACCACTTTGAAAGTACCGATTTTTGTGGTCTAGCACCGGTGTCCGAACTGTCGGATCGAACCTTTTCTATTCGAAAGACAAACTTGCTCTCATGTTAAAAACCCCGGTCGGCCGAGCCGCATCCTGTCGGAAGTGCTCGGCCGACCACTTTGAAAGTACCGATTTTTGTGGTCTAGCACCGGTGTCCGAACTGTCGGATCAAACCTTTTCTATTCGAAAGACAAACTTGGTCTCATGTCAAAAACCCCGGTCGGCCGAGCCGCATCCTGTCGGAAGTGCTCGGCCGACCACTTTGAAAGTACCGATTTTTGTGGTCTAGCACCGGTGTCCGAACTGTCGGATCAAACCTTTTCTATTCGAAAGACAAACTTGGTCTAATGTCAAAAACCCCGGTCGGCCGAGCCGCATCCTGTCGGAAGTGCTCGGCCGACCACTTTGAAAGTACCGATTTTTGTGGTCTAGCACCGGTGTCCGAACTGTCGGATCGAACCTTTTCTATTCGAAAGACAAACTTGCTCTCATGTCAAAAACCCCGGTCGGCCGAGCCGCATCCTGTCGGAAGTGCTCGGCCGACCACTTTGAAAGTACCGATTTTTGTGGTCTAGCACCGGTGTCCGAACTGTCGGATCAAACCTTTTCTATTCGAAAGACAAACTTGTTCTCATGTCAAAAACCCCGGTCGGCCGAGCCGCATCCTGTCGGAAGTGCTCGGCCGAGCACTTTGAAAGTACCGATTTTTGTGGTCTAGCACCGGTGTCCGAACTGTCGGATCGAACCTTTTCTATTCGAAAGACAAACTTGTTCTCATGTCAAAAACCCCGGTCGGCCGAGCCGCATCCTGTCGGAAGTGCTCGGCCGACCACTTTGAAAGTACCGACTTTTGAGGGCTACCACCGGTGTCCGGCTTATTTACGGAGATATTTTGCACTAAGTCATTTTCGTACGATAATTTTCCCAAAAACGTTTTCTTACTTTTTTTTAACTAATGGGACTGTAGGATTTGTACTTACATATATGGCCACGTTTATATCGTGGAATTAAAAGGCGAGATAACTAAATCGTGTGTTTATACCAACCATACGGAGAGGTGCTAAATATGAAAAATATCAGTTATTGGTTTGTGGCTTTGGTTTGGTCAAATCAAATGTCAAGATGCAGTGGCCTCCTAATAAGCACTTTTATACCGCTACCATCAAAGGATGAAACTAATGCAGAGTTTCAGGAATGTATGAGATATTTATAACATATAAAACTTAACATATATGTATAACATATAAAATAGAATTATCAACAACAACATTAACGAAGACAGCAACACCATCTAGTAACGATTTTTCAGTCTAGTTCTGCATAAGTGGAGCTAAAAGCTAGTACCAGAACTAACTAACTCGATATCTTTACTTCGTCGTGATTTAGATCGATTTAGTTAGGTCTCGAAGATAATCTCGCGATATAAACGCAGTGACTATTATTCCAACATAATTGAATAAACCAGTGATCTACAATCAACTTATCAGTAGTGTATAAAGTCAAAGATTATAAAATTTGCTATCAACTCATTTCTGATTGCTTTCCCCAAGGAATGAGTATTTTTTCCACATTAGTAAAAACTATCACTAAAACGAACATATTACATGTCAGTTCATGATATTGGCCAAAAAAGGGTTCATTCGCCGAAATTTTCGTTGGCAAAGCTCATTATCTTAACAGTGAAACTATTTACCATAAGTGTCACCATACACTGTCGAGCTCGAACACGAACCTAGTACAAGTGGACAGGTTTTCTTCACACCTATGTGAAGTGGATGTGTGTGTCAGAAGACATTTGTACCAGATTCGTGTTCGAGTTCGACAGTGTATAGTGACACTAAAATAACCGCCCAAAGTTAGCAAAAAAAGTGAATAGTTATAAGTTTCCCAAACCGCGCGGTTTGTCAAAAGAATTCGGTAAAAATTCAGCACCTTAAAATAAATGTAAGTGCACAAATGAAACCGGAATATAGAGGGCTACGCCCGCAATCCGAGGGTTTTGTAGCAAGCGCTTATTTTGGTATATAAATATCGGCTCCTTGCTCTTCTTGATATCACTCAGATGGATAGAAAAAACGTAATTAAAATGTCTTACCCACTTACATTTTACATGCTAATTCATATTACGTGATTGTAACGAAACTTAGAACATATTATTGCTTAAGGTGTTGGTTATGGTTGGCCATCAGTACTTTTGACCTCGAACGTGTTTAAGGCGTGCAAGGGTGTGCTAACTGTAACTATACAAATAAACTATTATTGACCTATTCTGAGAAGATATACAAATTCCACTATTTTCCATTTTAAATGTTTTTCGAAACCCACTTCCTGTAAGTTTTCATAATTCTAAGTATAACGGTCTCAAAATGCAGGCAAGGGGGGGGGGGGGGGGTCAAATTACGAACTAATATTTTCTCCTCCCCCACTGTTCCCCTTTCTATAAATTTCGAGAAAATGCGAAAAAATGGAATGTACTCATCATTACCTTTCACGACACCTCATTTGCTTATACCAGTCGATTAAAAAATTTGACCTTAATTTCGCCTCTATGTGGACCCCCCCCCCCTTCCACCCGGTAAAGTTGGCCAATTAAGACACAGCGCCCCCAACAAATCTTTACCCTTTCAAAAATGATTCATTAAATAACTGCAATTCGCACTACGAAAAACAACATGAAAGTATAGTAGTACTCACACCTATGAGGCCGGTAGGTGTATTTTTTGTGTGGATAGTGTCAAAATGCCGAACTTTAAATGAATGTACTATTATTAAATATTATGTGATTATAATGAAACTAAGAGATATTATTGCCTATGATGTTCGTCATCATATTTTTGACCTCGGGTACGTGTAAGGGGTGCAGGGTTGTGCTAACTGAAACTATAGAAATGTACTATTATTAACCTTTTCTGATGAAATTTCAAAATTCTAGAAATCTAGGTTTTCTACACTAGTAAAATGGCGCTTTTCTGTAAATTTTCATATTTCTAAGTATAACGGTCTCGAAATGCAAGGGGGGGGGGGGGGGGGACAAACTCGGATGACATATTTTCCCCTCTCCCTCTTTTCCCGTTTCTTCAAATTTGAAAAAAATTTCAAAAATGGAATATACTCGATGGTACCTTTCATATGATACCCCACTTGCCTGTACTAAACGAAAAAAAAATTTCGACCTTCATTTCCCCTCTATGGAGACCTCCCCTTAAAGTTGACCTATTACGACGATTCGCTTTCTCCGCCGAATTATAGTAATTCTACACATTCCCACAAAATTTCATGTATGTAGCTTCAGCCGTTCGTGAGATATTCCATGGACAGACGGACAGACAGACATTTGACCGATTTCATAAGGGTTTTGTTTTACTAAAATACAAAACCCTAAAAACAAAACAACTGCAAAGCTTTCACCTTGGCCGCTTATATGAACCTGCAATCTTGGCCTATTTTCATTTTCCTATATTGATCGCAGCTAGCCCATCGACAATATATTAAAAGGTGTGTTTTGTTAGGCACACGATCGTCGCATATTGTATGCGAAAGCAATCAACCCATAGAGCACGGAGCACTATTTGTGTGTATATTTTACATCGTCCGGTGCCTAGCAAAACTCACATTTATGATATTTGCACAATTTTCGGGTTGTTGATTTGATGCCAGCCTCGAACACGAAGCCGAAACGGAAAAACAACAATGTTAACTGCGAAAAGTCGAATGACCCCAACTCTAAGCGATGCTATAGGAACAGAAAGCACGGGAATAATGTAACTTATCAGTATTTCCCGCGTTTTCTTTGCTTTTGCTCTTTGAATCACATATTTTGAGTTGAGGACTATGCGACTTTTCGACATTGCTGTGAAAACCAGTCCTGAGTATGGTGTTTTGTAGAAATAAAATCAATCAGGGAACCCAAGCAATAGGCGCGTTCTTTTGCGTATCTATCCAGTCCAGTCCAGGGTAGGGTAACCAACTCGTATTACATAAGCAACAAGTCGCTTGTTGATTGTGTAATGCGCGTTTGATACTCTACACTACACTAGACCTGAAAAATACGCAAAAGAACGCGCCTAATGTATCTATGAGAAGATACCTTTTTGCATTTCGGCCAAATGAGCATGTTGAGGATGATACTTGCGGCCACTGCCTTTAATTTTTCACAATTGCATTTTCTGGATCTACCCGAGGAAAAATAGGCACGGAAACATCAAATGGAGGAAATATGTAATTTATAAACTTTTGAAACTTTGGAGAAACGTTCATATGTAGACGTGCAGTAATAGTAAGAAACAGAAAAGTTCCTCCTCCCTCCCAGGTGAACGCCCCCGCCCCTTTCGCCCTTAAAAGACTACTTTTAGCCTTTTACTTTTATCTCCATAACTGTTAACCCTCGCAAAAAACTTTCTAGAACAAAGTTGAAGATCACAGAAAAATACATGGAAAACAAGCTAGATACCCTTCACGCGAAGGTGCCTTTGTCACTTTGAAATTAGTAATAAAACTTGTTCCGATTTCACTCTTCCTATGAGAGGTATATGAAATAGTGGGGCGATATCAACCAAATTTAGGAACGTGGTTTGGCAGTCGATATGATATAATAATATGAAATTCGGTAAAGATATCTTCAGAAATAAAAAAGTTTTTCTAATGAAAACTTGCTTTTTGAACTGTCGTTCCTATTACAGCTATATGATAGAGTATTCCGATTTCAACCAAATTCGGGAATGTGATTTGACTAAAAATGCATGCATAGAACCAGACGGACAGACGAACAAAGCTTAATCGACTCGTCGCATCATACTGACCAAGAATATTATGTAGTTTATATGGTGATGGAGATGCTTCCTGCTGTGCGTTGCAAACCTCATGACAAAGTTAATATACCCTATCACATCCGTGAAGGGTATAATGATCCAACCATTTGTTTCCGTGAGTGTTCAAGACAATCTCATTTGAAAACATCTTTTGTGAATTGCTCGTTTGTTCCCACGGGGTGGTAAAATCATCGCTTTTGTGATGTATTTAATCAAATAACGAGTAGAATACTAACCCCACGAGGAAAATGTAATAGCCCCCATATACGATGCAATCCGTCGTCAGATCCCTTTTTGGCCAATATCATCTTCAACATGCTCATTTGGCCGAAATGCAAAAAGGTATCTTCTCATAGATACATTAGGCGCGTTCTTTTGCGTATTTTTCAGGTCTAGTGTAGTGTAGAGTATCAAACACGCATTACACAAGCAACAAGCGACTTGTTGCTTATGTAATACGAGTTGGTTACCCTACCCTGGACTGGACTGGATAGATACGCAAAAGAACGCGCCTATTGCTTAGGTTCCCTGATTGATTTTATTTCTACAAAACACCATACTCAGGACTGGCTTTCACAGCAATGTCGAAAAGTCGCATAGTCCTCTACTCAAAATATGTGATTCAAAGAGCAAAAGCAAAGAAAACGCGGGAAATACTGATAAGTACATTATTCCCGTGCTCTCTGTTCCTATAGCATTGCTTAGAGTTGGGGTCATTCGACTTTTCGCAGTTAACATTGTTGTTTTTCCGTTTCGGTTTCGTGTTCGAGGCTGGCATCAAATCAACAACCCGAAAATTGTGCAAATATCATAAATGTGAGTTCTGCTAGGCACCGGACGATGTAAAATATACACACAAATAGTGCTCCGTGCTCTATGGGTTGATTGCTTTCGCATACAATATGCGACGATCGTGTGCCTAGCAAAACACACCTTTTAATATATTGTCGATGGGCTAGCTGCGATCAATATAGGAAAATGAAAATAGGCCAAGATTGCAGGTTCATATAAGCGGCCAAGGTGAAAGCTTTGCAGTTGTTTTGTTTTTTGTGCACTTTCATTTATTTTAAGGTGCTGAATTTTTACCGAATTTTTTTGACAAACCGCGCGGTTTGGGAAACTTATAACTATTCACTTTTTTTGCTAACTTTGGGCGGTTATTTTAGTGTCACTATACACTGTCGAACTCGAACACGAATCTGGTACAAATGTCTTCTGACACACACATCCACTTCACATAGGTGTGAAGAAAACCTGTCCACTTGTACTAGGTTCGTGTTCGAGCTCGACAGTGTATGGTGACACTTATGGTAAATAGTTTCACTGTTAAGATAATGAGCTTTGCCAACGAAAATTTCGGCGAATGAACCCTTTTTTGGCCAATATCATGAACTGACATGTAATATGTTCGTTTTAGTGATGGTTTTTGCTAAAGTGGAAAAAATACTCATTCCTTGGGGAAAGCAATCAGAAATGAGTTGATAGCAAATTTTATTATCTTTGACTTTATACACTACTGATAAGTTGATTGTAGATCACTGGTTTATTCAATTATGTTGGAATAATAGTCACTGCGTTTATATCGCGAGATTATCTTCGAGACCTAACTAAATCGATCTAAATCACGACGAAGTAAAGATATCGAGTTAGTTAGTTCTGGTACTAGCTTTTAGCTCTACTTATGCAGAACTAGACTGAAAAATCGTTACTAGATGGTGTTGCTGTCTTCGTTAATGTTGTTGTTGATAATTCTATTTTATATGTTATACATATAAATATCTCATACATTCCTGAAACTCTGCATTAGTTTCATCCTTTGATGGTAGCGGTATAAAAGTGCTTATTAGGAGGCCACTGCATCTTGACATTTGATTTGACCAAACCAAAGCCACAAACCAATAACTGACATCTTTCATATTTAGCACCTCTCCGTATGGTTGGTATAAACACACGATTTAGTTATCTCGCCTTTTAATTCCACGATATAAACGTGGCCATATATGTAAGTACAAATCCTATAGTCCCATTAGTTAAAAAAAGTAAGAAAACGTTTTTGGGGGAATTATCGTACGAAACTGACTTAGTGCAAAATATCTCCGTAAATAAGCCGGACACCGGTGGTAGCCCTCAAAAGTCGGTACTTTCAAAGTGGTCGGCCGAGCACTTCCGACAGGATGCGGCTCGGCCGACCGAGGTTTTTGACATGAGAACAAGTTTGTCTTTCGAATAGAAAAGGTTCGATCCGACAGTTCGGACACCGGTGCTAGACCACAAAAATCGGTACTTTCAAAGTGGTCGGCCGAGCACTTCCGACAGGATGCGGCTCGGCCGACCGGGGTTTTTGACATGAGAGTAAGTTTGTCTTTCGAATAGAAAACGTTCGATCCGACAGTTCGGACACCGGTGCAAGACCACAAAAATTAGTACTTTCAAAGTGGTCGGCCGAGCACTTCCGACAGGATGCGGCTCGGCCGACAAGCATTTTTGACATGAGAGCAAGTTTGTCTTTCGAATAGAAAAGGTTCGATCCGACAGTTCGGACACCGGTGCTAGACCACAAAAATTGGTACTTTCAAAGTGGTCGGCCGAGCACTTCCGACAGGATGCGGCTCGGCCGACCGGGGTTTTTGACATGAGAGCAACTTTGTCTTTCGAATAGAAAAGGTTTGATCCGACAGTTCGGACACCGCATTTTGGCCCCTTAATTTCCTAGATAATTAGGTTAATTGTGTATTAATGGTCAAGTTTTGCTTCGGCCGACCAACGATTTCTTATTCAACATTATTATGTGCTTCTTTTTATAATACCAAATCCCGACAGTTCGGACACCACACTTTTACGACAGTCGCCTCTTGGTCTATAAGAGAGTAATGAATGCAGAACGAGTAGACGGAGCGAGACTGCGAGGGCGACCGAGATCTCGTTGGGAGAGCTCAGTAGGTGTGGACGCCGCGCAGCTGCTGGGCTTCCAAAATTGGAGGACGCGGTCACGTGACCGAGATAATTGAATTGCAATGATCCAGGCGGCCAAGGCCCGACGTCAGGTTGTCGCGCCACGATGTTGATGATGACTTATGTTCTATAGTACAATGAACAAATTTCAGATTTCAGGAGTTGTTGAACTGTTTTTGATGGACGTACTAATATCTCACGAGTATTTATTTAATAATTATTCTCATAAGAACTATTTATCAATTGGTTTGTGTAAAAATCTGAACTTTCAGTAAAATAATTAACAAAACCATAAAACTAATGCAATTCATAAATAATAATAGTCTACTAACCGCATGATTATTTAAGATACAAAGAAATCCCATTACTTTAACAAAATAGGTTGTGCATAGTACTCGTATGGCATTGTTCACATTCTATGCAGCTGCCTGCTTTGATTTTATTATTTTGTGACCCACCTACCCATATTTATATTAAGCTTTACGATCTTCTCCTCAAACTTTATATATACAAATGTATGTTTTATTATATTTATTTGGGACTTTCCATCAATGAGTTGTGCTCGTCATGGATTCATACCGTAACCACATAATACATATGGCCATATGGGCATATGTACATATGTATGCAAATCGCTGAATAGTAAAGGAATTTGATGTTTTTTACCTTTAAGACGAAAATAACAACATAATGTATGTTACATTCATATCGACATACATAGATGTGTCTGGTGTTGATACCTTAAATTTTGTTTTATTTTTGAACCGAATTCAGATGTCAATGAACGAACATAAGTAGGTATTTTCCGAACATTGAACTTGACATTAAACCTCTTCCGTTCATGCAAAAATCATTGAATAAATGCATCACTTCAATGCAAGGTAAACAGGTCATTAGTAAATTGGTGGGTAATAAATAAGTAATTATCGGGAGATACAGTAAGTATTACAACTGAAATACCACTACGAGAATTTTGTAAAGATTTGGTACAAAGTGTGTCTTCGGTATAAAATAGAGGAGAGTGAGATGGGCTAGTTAAGGTTTCATGACGAATAAACGAAAAAAATTCAATAGTAATAAAACACAAAACATTTCTTTGAGGGCATCTTCGCATGACGTTTACTGTGAGAGAGGTATCTCCAACTTCAGTGATAATCCTTCTGGAAGAGAGCATACGTTTCACCCAGACTGAAAATTGCAAGTGGTGTCGGCTCCATTTACTATGAGAGGGCTGTAACGGACGGTTTGGTGGGCATCCGAAGATGCCCGTGGGGACGGAGCCTAAGGTAACATATGACCGTGTAGGTCGGGCTATGCCATCTGGCGAAGAAAAAGGCCCCTCAACGAGCTAAGTAGCGGCCTATGCTTGCTGTAGCTCAGTTCGGGAGATGTGGGCGGGGTTTTCGCCGCTCGTTGCCCCTGTCCTTTACGTACTAACAAAAATTCATAGGCCTGGGGAAGGCAACACAAACAGGGGAGGTAAAAATGGGGAATAAGAGGCGCAACACTGCATTCCTTGCCGTAATTCACTCATAAACTCTGTAAGCTGCTGAGTACATGAATAATACAAAAATGCAGTATTGTGTAAAGAAATTTTTTTAAGTTACTTAGAAGGACAATCCTGGCAAACAAAAAGGTATCCAGGGCTCCTCCGCGCTTCGTCCGGTCACCGAAGATGCTCCAAATGCCGGCAATTCAAAGCATTTATGGAGGCCTTAGATACGTGACTAAACCACCAAAGACAAACACAACACCAGGATTGCCTTGTTGAACTGATTCTAAAAGGATAATCTACTCTATAGGAAGGATTGGGGTGCTACAGAGGAAAGCACAGCTAGTTGAAGGGAAAATACGTGAAGTAAAAATGGCTAAGTCCTAAGACTTAGAGCCCCACGTTGGGCGCCAAATATGTAACGGACGGTTTAGTGGGCATCCGAAGATGCCCGTGGGGATGGAGCCTAAGGTAACATATGACCGTGTAGGTCGGGCTATGCCATCTGGCGAAGAAAAAGGCCCCTCAACGAGCTAAGCAACGGCCTATGCTTGCTGTAGCTCAGTTCGGGAGATGTGGGCGGGGTTTTCGCCGCTCGTTGCCCCTGTCCTTTACGTATTAACAAAAATTCATAGGCCTGGGGAAGACAACACAAACAGGGGAGGTAAAAATGGGGAATAAAAAATGGTCGAAAAGGATGGAATGATTGACGGACGGATCAGACGCCCACACGGTCGCACCTGGGTCTAGGTGTAATAGGACCCTCGGCCTCTGGTTTTGTACCACCAAAAGATCACTACTCATCAGGTGCTGCTTCGATCTGCTGGTGGGAGCAGCACAACCAGACCATAATATGGTTCATTACAGGTGGTTCATTACAGGGCTGTCGATGGAATCAAAGGAGGTGTTGTCAAAAGCCCTTTCGATATCAAGAAACGCACATCGAGTTGTTGTTGTAGTAGCAATGCTTCAAATACTGCAGTTCTTCTTGCATCGAGGGGTCTGGCAGCTCTTGGCCGTTGAAAAACGGGTCGTTCCGCTACGAAGAACCGGGTGCCGCAGGAACGCAGATAGAGTCGTTTCGTTCGCTATCAAAGCCGCTTTAATGTCACCAACAAGATTGTGGAGAGTGTATTCAGTGGATTTGCCAGCTTGATAGGCAAATTGTCTAGGGTGAAGGGGGTTACTCACGAGGAGCGAGCTCCGAGCATAAATGATCTTTTCCATTGCCTTTAGCAAAAAAGATGTCAGGCAGATTGGTCTGTAGGATCTAGGGTCATCCATGGGTCTGTTGCCCATTTTAAGCTAGGTACTAAGAGTTATTTTCGTATGAAATCTACTACAAAAACTGTCAAAACATATTTCATTTGAAGAAAAAAGTCTCCGCATCATTATGAGCCATTGCCTGCGTTCACGTCCCGCAACATTCTAATTGCGGTAAGGATTTTCCCTCCAGCCAACCATAAACTCTTCACCAGAACGACTTGTTTTGCAGCTGTCATGTATTAAACAGCTGACAGCCGATTCGCTATTGAATTTCCAACAAAACTTCAATTAAATTCGCGACGGTTTCAGGAAAAATTAAAAACACTGCAAAATCGCCACAAATTTGTGTTGCTCCGGTGTAAATAAGCACACAAGACGCCATGTAAAAATCAAGAAACCGAAAACGAAAATCCACAATACGTCAACAACTGTCAAATACGCTAATACCCCTACCCCCCATTGACCGGAAATCAACCAGGAAAAATTTCTGGTTAATTTCCCCGATGTCTAGTTGATCAAACGCAAACTGAAACTGAGCGTCCACAAGAAAAATCAGTTGAACTGTTTGCAATTGCGTTTAAAACGTTGCGGGACCTGAACCCACCCATTTTCACTCGAAACAATTTCTTTGCACTTTTTTCGCTTGAAAATCGGTATTTTGAGTAGAAGGGAAGTTCAGCTTTCGTGTAGAGAGTCGCGGTAATGTGCTGTGTGCAAGTCTATACTGTCACTTGTCCGTGGGAGAGATAAGTGCAACATTTTCGCACGAAGAGGTTAGTACCAGTCTTTAAAAATGAAGACCACTCTCACTGACCCCCAAGTTTTGGGAATGTACCCCAAAGCAAAACTGCACCTAAAGATGCTTAGGAGGAATGGTACAACTGACTGTTGCCCTTGTTACAAAAGGGTTGGAAAAATTCCGTCGGTGCTAAGCGATTTCTAGGGTTCGATTGCTCCAATTGCTCACTTGACTTTTTCGTATGATTGTAAAGATTTTATTTGCAGCTGCCCAGTTACACCGGTTGGCCCTGGGGGGCATAAAGTGATTGTCCAGATTGCTGCTATCATCATGTACACCCGGGAAAGTGCGTCACAAGAAGCTTTCCTGGGCTTACATAGTCTTGTGTGACACTACCATCCCTTCTCTTGAGTGTGCTTAGGTAGGATGGAATGACTTGCGTAGTTGAACCTGCAACATAGCTGTGTGAACTTCAGCACGTTTATTAAACCATCTGAAGCAGCTATCTTCCGAAGGCCATCCCCTGAATGTGGTTAAGCGATGTGCTGACAACTCGTCCTTGTAAAAACCACTCCACGTCAAGAAACCTGGAACCAAAGCCTCGGATTGGACGGATCAAGTACGACGACCACGCAAACGACTAAAGGATTATTCTTTCGGATCCTGGAATGTACGCTCCCTGAACAAGCCGGGAGCCGAGAAGGTCCTCCTTCAACAGGTCGAAAAGTACAAACTGAGCATTACTGCAGTCCAGGAAACAAATTTGCTTGGCAGCGAGATCAATGACAAGAAAGCGCACACATTTTTTACAAGTGGCAAACTATCGGGCCGCAAGGAGTTTGGAGTAGCATTTATAGTAAACAATCACCTCAAGCCGCACATTACTGACTTCAAACCCATAAATGAACGGCTATGTGCAATTTATGTACATTAAAACTCGATTCTTCAATCTCTGGCTTAGCAATGTGCACGCCTCCACTGAAGTTAAAGAAGACGCAGTAAAAGACGAGTTCTACGCCCGTTTTGAGACTCTCTTCGACTCACTTCCAACAAACAACGTCAAATTGCTGCTGGGAGACGTTAACGAGAAAGTCGGAAATGAAAGTTGGCATCAGGGGACCACTGGAGGCCACAGTCTCCATGAAAAATGTAACGACAACGGCCAGCGACTTATCGACTTCGCCTGCAGCAGGAATCTAGACGTAAGCTCTACGTGTTTCCCGCATCGACGCATTCACAAGCAGACCTAAAAATCTCCAGACGCACACACCGTCGACCAAATTGATCACGTCCTCATTTGCAGGAGATGGGCGTCTAGTGTGATGGATGTCCGATGTCCCCTCTTATCGAGAAGCAAACTGCGACTCTGATCATCACTTGGTGAAGACGACCTACAGATGTAGAATTTCCTCAGTGCAACCAATCGAGAATCAGCCCTCCCAAAATCTTTGCGGTTGATAAGCTTCTGAGCGATGCCACGGCGGTGGCGTATACGTATACGCCCTTGGGGAAAAACTATCGCCTGTGCTACACAACATCAGCAACACAGGCGTCCATGGGTTCTGCGAAGAACTCAAGGGTGCCATCAGGGATGTCGCAGAGAAGGTCTTGGGATATAAAGCCCGGCGAACGTGAAATAACTGGTTCGACGAAGAATGCAAAAACTCACTTGACGCGAAAAAGGAGGCCTACAGATAATGGATTCAACGAGGAACCAGAGCCAGAAGAGAAAAATATGACGAGCTACGGCGAATATCGAATAGAATAATTAGACGTAAGAAACATAGATACTTTGACGAGCAGTTGCTGAATATAAACGAAAACTTAGCTAATAGGAACACCAGACAAGCGTACAAACTAGTAAATACAATACAATTAAGAACGGCTACCAACCCAAGATTAGGCTTTGTAAGGACAAGGATGGAAACATCATCAGCGACACCGATGGAATTAACATACGATGGGCCTCTTATTTTGATGAGCTTCTGAATCTACCATATAACATCCCCACACAAGAAGCTCTCGACGATATTGTTGATCTAGGCCCACCCATACAACCTCCGACAGTTGAGGAAGTTGATCTCGCGTTGCGGTCACTGAAACGAAATAAAGCGCCGGGCGCTGACGATATTCCAGCTGAACTGCTAAAACTCGGTGGAACGGGGCTAGCTAATGCCATACATCAATTACTCCTGTGAGTATGGGAGGACGAGGAGATCCCAGACGATTGGCGCAGAAGCATCATCTGTCCAATCCACAAAAAGGGAGATAAACTGCGGTGTGAGAACTACAGGGGCATATCACTAGTTTGTACGTCCTATAAAATTTTGACGAAAATTCTGGAAAATAGAATAAAACCGTACGCAGAACAAATCATTGGCGAATATGAAAGCGGTTTCAGACCTGGTCGCTCCACAACCGATCAACTCTTTACAGTCAAACTGATACTCCAGAAGTGCTGGGAATACAACGTAAACGTATACCAAATCTTTGTCGACTTCAAGCAGGCATACGACAGTATCGATCGTGGAGTACTGTACAACATCATGCTGCAATTTGGTATACCGGCAAAATTAGTGCGACTGACAAAAGTGACGATGACCAACTCCGTCTCGCAGGTCAGGATCCATAATAGACTTACTGATCATTTGAAACACGCACTGGTCTGAAACAGGGCGATGGACTGGCACCGACGCTCTTTCTAACACTGGAATACGCTATTCGGGCTATGAATATAGACAACAGCGAGACGCTACTCATCAAGTCGATACAATTAGCAGCGTACGCCGACGACATCAATCATGTCCCAAAGATTGGCCGACACAGAAGAACTTCTGCATACGCTCAATACCGCTGCAAAAGAAGTTGGGGGGTATTTTTAGTTTCCGGGGCCCGGGGTGAAAATATCGTTTTTCACTCGGATTTTTTGTCACTTATCACTCGCGTCACCCTAAGACTCTCAAATTTGCAAAAAAAAATTTTTTTTTTTTTAATTTTTAATTTTTTTTTTTTAATTTTTAATCTTAATTTTTTAATTTTTTTCCCTTATTTTCTTGTTCTAATGATTTATACTGAGTGTTTGGTGTGTTTAAAACTGATCAAAACGCTGTTGCACGCAGAGCGAGCGAAGCGAGCGTTCATGTTTGTGCGATATTGAGGGTTGCGATCCCTTAAGCGCGGAGCGAGCGGAGCCCACGCAAGGGGATTTGCGAATATTTCAATTTTCCATGCCTCCAATATTCCAAACACTCAGTATAAATTATGAAAAAAAAAATAAAACTAAAAAAAAATTAAAACTTAAAACAAAAATTAAAAATAAAAATTAAAAAAAAAAAAATTTCAAATTCTTGACTTTTAGAGTGACGCGAGTGAAAAGTGACAAAAATCCGAGTCAAAAGTGATTCCCCCAGCCAGGGCCCCGGAAACTAAAAGGTTGCCGAAGTTGGACTACGTATCGACGAGGGTAAAACTAAAATAATGATGCAATGAACGACAAGGACACCTGTACAACCGAGAATCAATGTGGGGGACCTCAACATCGAGTCATATACCTGGGTTGCAACTTGTCAAGGGACGCCAACGAAACTGACGAAAACAATCGACGGATACAGTTAGCTAATAAGACTTTTTTCTCGGTTCTCCCTATAATGAAATCGAAGCATGTGCACAGAAACACGAAGCTCCGCGTGTACAAAACCATTATACGACCACTGCTATGCTACGGCTGCGAAGCATGGACCCTAATTTAAACCTCCGGAAACATGCTAGACACATTTGAACGTAAGGTTCTTCGGGGCTGCTTGCGATGGAGATAGATGGCGCATCCGGTACAACCATGAACTGTACGATGAGCTGGAAGTTCCGAAAATCGTCAAACTACGACTTCAATCGGCATGTCCAACGAATGGACGATGATCGCATGCCAAAGAGAGTGATGAATGCACAACGAGTTGACGGAGCGATACCGCCTAGACGACAGAGATCTCGTTGGGAGAGCTCAGTATACGTGGACGCCGAGCAGCTACTGGGCTTTCAAGATTGGAGGACGCGGTCACGTGACAGAGATAATTGGAGGACAACGACCCAGGCGGCCAAGGCCCGACGTCGGGCTGTCGCGCCACGATGATGATGAAACATCAAGGGACAAAAACAATGTTGAGCCAAAATGATTATTATGAGGGTCAAAAAAATAAAACTAGGGTCAATTTTTTGGATTGCCTTTATTTTCAATTTGAAAACAAAACGAAATTCTTCTTAATTATACAAAATTTGAAATTAATATCAATTACATTAAAGTACAGTAAATAATAGTCACTACAGAACTAAAGTGCCATTTTTCGTCCCTCGATGGAGATTTCCACTGCACGTTTTGTCGACTTCAATCGTTTTGCATCTATAAACTTCTTTAGATGCTGTTGATAACGATTAGGTTTCTTCTTGGTAATCTGCAATAAAATAAAATAAAAAAAGATAGGAAATAAAAAATATGTGTTTCGAAAAAGTTTTTAAGTTATTAACATAGTTAATTACTTAGCTACTGCCCATCGCTCCACATTATTCCAAATTTTACCCAACACTTACCCTGCTCATATCCACATCGATTGTTGACTTAGGTCTATGAACGTAGTCCTTGTTTGATGGCATGGGAACTCTGGCACGCGCAATCCATCCTTTCTCGCCAGGCCTAAGCGCCTTTTCTTCTGTCGTTATTACTGACGTAAGCTCTTTTTTAGCCGATTGCGATGATGAGCCTGGCTCAGGACTAGCACGTCGTTTACGTGGAATTTGTTCAAGATCACGCTGCAAACGTTCTTCTCGCGATAAAGCTTTGTAATCTGTGCTTAAATTGAAAATTGGTCGGGCCCATTCCGATATTAAGCGACCGGCCCGTTCCCTATTCTTCTTAGTTTCGCGTGGATGTTTATATAGATACATAACCGCTTTACCTATGCCGGATTGTTTAAGGTAACTTTTGTCAATAGTAGGGAACTGTGGAAATAGATAAAATTTCATTTTAATAGAACCAATTACCCGCAAAAGTTAAGCTTTGTACTTACGTCAGACAACAACCTCAAAATACTCTCTCTAATTTGAATACAAGGCAAACTCTTGTTTGGCAACGGTGCAAGCCAATCGGTCAGTACATTTAATATATTATGCTCTAGGAAAGCTAATTGTAAATCTTTTTTGATTAATTGCGACATCACTTGCTTAAGCATTGATATTTTCTTAGTGGCCGGTGCGTTTTCGTGATTCAGTGCTCGATCTTCTTCGGCAGCCGCTTTCATATTTTGTATCAATTGATCGATTAAATCGTCATTGTCGTTGATAAGGTCAATATCACGACGTTTTCGTCGTCGCGTTTTTTCTTCCCGTTTGCGCAATAACATTGCATCGAAATCGGATATGAAGTTGTCGCTGAAAGCATAATTTGGAATGAATACAGAAATTTCTCCCAATTGTACTAATACGGCACACATACCTTTCGTGGTTGTTCCTGATTGGGCCATCGTCATCGTCGGATACATCCTTGACATCTTGCTGTCCGCCACCTTCCACATTCTCCGCCGTTGGTTCGATTTCATCCTCGTTATCCGTATCTGTGATTTTGACTCGTTTCTTAACCGCTACACCATCTAAATAACAAAATCGATATGATTATTGAAAGGCATATAGAGTATCAGTTCTGAGAGTTTAATATATACTTCGCTTAAACTTCTAAAAGCAAACAGAAACCTGTGCGTAGGGCCACGACGGCCAACACTTCAACATGGTGCAACAAAATCATAATGCCTGCTACAGACAATGGCCCATCGCGATGGTGACTTTGATGGTACACCAAATGTCAATTCAAATATTGTCCGTTCACACAATGGTCCTCGATGGGCCATCAGGAAATTGCGCATATTGGGCCATTGAAATTGAAAGCTGTCGCGCTGTGCGTTACAGCAGTTATAATCAACGGGTCGCGTACGACAGAAGGTCGGTGATAGTAACATTGCGATAATTGTGTAGTAGCCTGTCAACTTAAATCAGCTGTTCAAAGTTGCGTACACGATGGGCCATCGCGTGGAGGAAAATGGCTCTCGAAGCTACTTGTGGCCATTTCATGGCCCATTGCTGTTGACAGTAATAACGGTTACGCGTCATTGGCCACTGAGCGCCATCCGCCCGTCCACACAATGGAGATGGCTTGAAATGGCACTCTCACCCGCATTAATAGTCATCTGATTTTTAAGGAAATCTATTAATCTACAGCTACTTATTCCTAAAAAGTTGGTCAGCCTATGAGGGAGGTCTGGTGAAATGCAACTTCCACAGGCAAGTCCACACCCCAACCAAAAATCATGGATCGTGTAAGATTCGTAGCAAAAAGCTGGACTTGTAATGCTAGGATTACACGATTGACGGAAAAGCGTAAATCTAGCGTCAATAGTTTTACGCTCGATTGGCGTATTTTAGACAGAAGCGTAAATAGATTGTTCCCCCGAGTTATACGATTGACTTGAATTTTACAAGCCTCATCTCTCCACGTAGCCAATGGGCGGATAATGATCCCTCCGAAATGGACTCTATCGCATTCTTTACGGATGGGTCTAGTAATGACGAGGGAGTGGGTGCGGGGGTTTACTCCGAAAGTCTAAGAGTAAACATCTCTTTTCGATTACCGGATCACTGCAGTGTCTTACAGGCGGAGGTCGCGGCAATATTAGAAGTTCTGGTATGGCTGGGACGTCACATTGTAACTTCAACGGATATCATTATCTTCACAGATAGCCAGGCTGCAATTAAGTCTATTGACTCCGTATCTAGCTCATCCAGACTGGTAGAAGAGTGTCGCTCGTCCCTTATTGAGCTAGGTAAACTCTTCAACATTGTGTTGTGTTGGATACCTGGTCACAGCGGTTTTGCTGGTAACTGCGTGGCTGACGAGCTTGCTCGTGCAGGGACAAGGGATATTATAGAGGATTCTCGTGTAATCAAAATGCCTATTGCTTCATGCAAAAGCATATTAAAATCTGTTGCCGTAGATAGGGCTAATTCGAGATGGAGTACCATAGGCACCTGCCATATACAATATAACCAAAATGATATGGCCTAGTATTGATCCTAGGTGATCGTCCAAGCTTCGGTCAATGGATAGAAGGCTCATCGGTGTGTTGGTGGGGGTGATCACTGGACACTGTCTGATCGGCGAGCACGCTAGAAGGCTTCGGCTTCCTTATAATGACTTTTGTAGGAGTTCCGATGACGAAGATGAAGAGGAAAGTACTTCCCATCTTCTGTGTGCCGGTCCTGCCTTGGCTGTAAGGAGAAAGGCGATTCTGGGGTCGTTCTTTTTTGGGGACTTGGATGATCTAAAAGACATAGATGTCTACAGACTTCTTCGTTTCATTGTCAGCTCCGGCTGGTTCAATGTTTAATTAATGTTTATGATAGTTGGTTAATACCTTGGGTATCACAACGGACCCATATGTGGTCTAAGTGTGCTGTGTGCCTCACGGCAGCTCTTCTAAGCTAACCTAACCTAACCTAACCTATACGATTGACTTAAACACGTCAATTTCGATGCAAGAACGGCAGCATTCGAAGCAAAGGATAGCGCCACCATTCGTCCCAGCGACCCTGAAAACCATAGGTTTGGCACTATTCGCCGTTATTTCCGATATGTTTTGCACTCTCGTTCACCTCCGGGTTTATTTCGTATCATATCGGCCTTTATTCGAATTTGCATGTCCCCCGTTGCCACTCGATCCAATGGGGTTCAGAAAAGGCATATAAATGCATTTTCCGCTTGTTAATGTCTTTGGGAATTAGTGAAAATTTATGATTTGCACCGGGAATATTTTACAAACGCTGATCCACTTGCTGTTTTCTTCCGGTTTTGGGCGTGCAACCCACCAGTCATCTCGGCGACGCCGGAAACCAATGTTTTGACACTAATCTCGTTTGTTTTGGAGATTGCTTTTATGACGCTCATTCACGCCCATGTGGGGGTCGGGATTGGTGGCTGCGGACAAATCGCAAAATTTACGAGTAAAACCCTAGATCCTATTCTGGATCATAACGGATAAGTTTATGAAAGTTTTTGACCGAAAAAACGAACAAATATACAGTCCACTTTTACAATACATAGACAGAAAAATAAATAGGTAAATAGTTTCCACGGAATGTCCGTAAATTTCGTAAATCGAGATGTCGCAGGCCTCTTTAGTATGGTTAGCCTTGCCAATCACTGTCGAACACGAACATGGTACAAGTTTCCTCCGAACGGCTGAAGACACACACAGACACACTTCACACAAATCTGAAGAAAATTGTCCACTTGTACCATGTTCGTGTTCGGGTTGGACGGGCTTAAATTGGATTTTACTGTATGTAAAAACATTATGCAGTCGCTAACCATCCTACTTTCATCCTCGATTTTCTAAATATACTCGTGTCTAGTTTCGTTATCCGAAATGACTTCGCGCCGCCCTCTTGGTTCGGTTATTTGGAGTTCTACTGTATTTTGTAACATTCTGAATCGCTAACCACTTTATTTTCTTCCCCGGTCTCCCGAAAGTACTTGTGAAAAGTTTCGTTTTGTGAAATGACGCCACCCTCTTTGGTTCGGTTAATCGGGGTCTTACTGTATGTAGTATGGTTTTGGAGTCGCGAGCCACTTTATTTTCCACCCCGGCCTACCGAAAGTACTCATGAAAAATTTCGTTATACGAAATGACGCTGCGCCGCTCTCTTGGCTCGGTTAGTCAAGATTCTACTGTATTTTGTAACATTCTGAATCGCTAACCACTTTATTTTCCTCCCAGGTCTTCCGAAATTACTTATGAAAAATTTCGTTCTGTGAAATGCCGACGCCCTCTTTGATTCGGTTTTTCGGGGTTTTACTGTATGTGGTATCATTTTGAAGTCGCGAAACACCTTGGGTTCGGTTGAACGGGGTTTCACTGTTTGTGGTCGCGAACCACCTTATTATCTATTCCAGCTCACTAAATATACTCTTGCAAAATTTACTCCTCATCAATTTATGAGCTACTAGATAAGAGGATATGGGAACTAAGCTGTAGACTACTTTCATCCTAAAGCTGAACCTTTTAATTCCATTCGACGGCAATCAATTGTTTCCCTTTGGATCGCTCACTAAACAAATTTGAATCGGGAATTTGTTTGCACAAATTGAAAAAAAGCTCAAACGTCGTGCTGCGAATGAGAATTGACAATTTTGCGAGCCTGGCTGGAAATATGTACTCTCTAGGCGCATTCTTTTGCGTTTCTATCGGGTGTAGGGTAGGGAAGCGAACACGCTTTGCACAAACGACATGCCTCTTGTAATTTGTGTAATGTGTGTTTTTTACCCTACACCACACTCGATAGATACACAAAAGAACGCACTTCTATGCACCACTCAGCCACCACATTCATGGCACTTGGAAACATTTGCATCTGGCGTGACGGACAAATTTTTAGGATGACCCCCCGCCATAAGACATATCCATGTCAAAACGGAACCTCTATCTATAATAAACAAATAGGCCGACAAAGGAAAAGAAAAATGAAAATGTGTTAGCTGAACTTTTACTCACCCTCATCTTCTGAATCGCTGAAAACCTTTCGCTTCTTTTTAACTTCCCCGGGCGATGGGGAGCGGCTTCCCGAACGACTTCTGGAACGTGATTTGGACTTGGCTCGCGATCCCGACCGAGACCTTGAGCGGCTCCTCGACTTGGATTTAGAACCGCTTCGCGATCGTGATCTAGACCTTGATTTCGATCGTGCTCCAGATCTAGATCGCGATCGGGAGCCACTGCGGCCTCTTCGCGAGCCACTTCGGCTTCTTCGCGAGCCACTGCGGCTTCTTCGCGAGCCACTACGGCTTCGTCGTGATCCACTTCGACTTCGTGAGCCGCTTCGACTGCGTCTCGAACCACTGCGACGGGATCCGCTTCGCGACCTACGCGAGCCACTTCGTGATCGTGCCGATCCACTTCTCGATCGGCGCGATCCACTTCTGGAACGACGCGAGCCGCTACGCGATCGCTTGGAGCCACTATGTGATCGTCTTGAGCCACTACGCGATCGTCTGGAACCACTACGGGACCGTCTTGAGCCACTTCTGCTTCTACGAGAGCCACTGCGACTTCTCGACCTGCTACCACTCTTTCGAGAGCCACTGCGACTGCGGGAACGCGACTTACTTCCGCTCTTTCTCGATCCGCTCCGGCTGCGACGTGCCACACTTCCACTTCTTGACCTACTTCCGCTCTTGTGCGATGCACTCCTCGAACGACTGCGCGACTTCCTGCTACCGCTACGACTTCGCCGCGAGCCGCTGCGACTTCTTGCCGGACTTACACTTCGGGATCGCGACGAACGACCCTTAGACGGGCTTTTGCTTTTCCTGTTCGGGCTACGACTTTTGCTTTTCCTGTTCGGACTGCGACTTTTGCTGCGATTCGAATGGACGCTGCCACTTTTGGAACGTGACCTGTTCGTGGCTACGCTTCGCGATCGACTACGACGCGCCTCCTTGGGTGCGTCCGGGTCCTGAGCTGATCGGTTGGAATCTCGCGATGCCGATCGGGACCGAGCAGTGGCCGGACTATTGGAACGGGATCGTGACTCATGCTTGCCATTTTCTAGTCCATTCTCGGAGGCTGCTGATGGTGAAAGCGATTTGCGACTTTCAATTGGTGACACTGCGGCTGAAAGACAGAAAATTGTGAGTAGAAAGACAAATGAGCCGGAGGAAATAACAGAATCCCCGATCCTAACCTAGAATACTGATAGAAGATTCTTGTATCGGGGAAATAACTTACCATTTTCCACTTCCATTGCGACGAATGCAGTGTCAAACAGGGGGAACTTTGTTGAACTATCGATTCGCTTCGTTCCAGCTTGTATTTCCGTCTATTTTAAACAAAAAACACAATTTTCCACCGAAGAACGCACAACCGAAACAGTGCATGTAACTCTTTGGCTTTTCGCAGGCAGGGCGAGCAACCTTGAAACGGAAAATAGCAGCTGTCAAAGTACAGTTGAATGAAAAGTATTCGTACATTCAACAAAAACTATTGCCCAATGTAGTCTATTCAAGAGAATCGCGTAGTGAATTAATTGCATCTGTCCTCTCGGGCAAGACTTCCATATCTGAGGCGCCAAATTTTATCGGCGGCTTATTCACGCTAAATATAAAATGCAAGTGGCCCGAAAATATGAAAAATTAAATGATGATGTATCATAGGAGGTTCTTGAAGCCCACATATACGATGCAATCCATCCTCAGATCGATCTGACGATATTGTGATCGTCAGATCGATCGCACAGTGTATGTGACTATCGTTGACGATTTTTTTTTTTTTGACAGTTCCATATAATTTCGATCGTCAGATATTTTGTGGCGATCCATCGTCAGATCGATCTGACGCACCGTCTATGGCTGGTCTTAAGTATCTAAAGCGAAAATTGATTCTATATACAATTCTAGCACTGGATTTTCTCATACAAATGTTCCAACTTTAAAGGTAAATATCTCCTAAACGGTTATGAATTCGTGGAAAAGGACTTCAGATTCGTCCATTTCAGACCAAATTCGATTGAAACCCATCATTAAAATTTGGCGCCTCAGATATGGAAGTCGCCCCGTCCTCTCGCAATAAAATTTAAAACAAAATGATTTTAAAATTGCATACAATCAAAAACCATGGGTGGTATGCATAATAATGAGGATATACTCAAGAGTGAAGTCTATTGAGGACATTCCTGAGTCTGCTATGTTCGGTGAATCGAGTGAAAAAGTTGTATGCATAAAACTACTCTCCGCTCCATAGTGAAAATTGAGTGGAATTCTGTCAACTCAGCTTTACTCCACTCGACTCACTTATGCATACCACCACTGCCATCTTTACTCTCAGGCCGGAGTGTCAGCTGATTGTCAAAGCACTAACGACATGACAAGCAGTCAACGAAGTGTGAACGCGTGCGGTCGCCCGGTGAAATATCGCGATAATTGTGTGTAAAAGTGAGTTTAGTGCCGGAATTTTAAGTGTAATTAAAGAAGTAGCTATCAGTGCCGTGTGAAAGTAAAAAAAACGTGAAGTGCCGGGAAATATCGAGTGAAATGGTGTATTGAATAGTGCGAGGTTAGGAAAGTGCGACACGGGAAATTTCGCATTTTTCGTTTATTTTCCGGCAATTCGGGAAGTGTGAATGGTACAGCACTACTCTGGGACGAATCCTCGGGCCGGTGAGTTTAGCGGAAACTCCCGGAAGTGCCCCAAAAAGTGAATTCAAAGTGGTTGTCAAATGACAACATTACAGGTGATTTCCGGCCTTTTCATCGGAATTCATAGGGTAAGTATGCGTTTTTTGTTGTGGTAGAATTTAAGTGGATTGATGCGCCCCAAAGTGTGGATTTTGACCACGATGTTGACGAACCGGACGAAAGTTTCACTGCTAGGCATCTAGTCCTGTCAGCTGCAGTGAAACTTTCGTCTGGCTCGTCAACAACGCGTTTAAGACCCGTATTTTGGGGCGCATCAATTCACTTAAATTTTTACACAACAAAAAATGTATAATTACCCTATGAATTCCGATGAAAAGGCCGGAAATCACCTGTAATATTGTCATTTGACAACCACTTTGAATTCACTTTTTGGGGCACTTCCGGGAGTTTCCGCTGAGCTCACCGGCCCAAGGATTCGTCCCAGGGTAGTGCTGCACCATTCACACTAGCTAAATTACCGGAAAATTAACGAAAAATGCGAAATTTTTCGTGTCGCATTTTCATAACCACACTCATGTCTCGCGCACTTTCGAGCAGTTCATTTTGGTCGGAAGTTCGCGGCACCTTGCGTTTTTTTCACTTCCAAATATCAGTGACAAGCACTACTTTCAATTGCAATTAAAATCGCGACACTAAAATCACTTTTACGCACGAAAATCACCAGATTTCAAGAGGTCGACTGCACGCGTTTTTCACTTTGTTTACATATGGTTCACTGCTTGTCATGACGTCATTACTTTGACACTCCGGCCTGAGGATAAAGATGGCGGTGATACCACCCAATAATTTTATCCACTCGTTCAACTACATAGCTTTCCGAACGCACCCTGGAAATATCAACATGGTTGTCAAAATTGTCAGCTGTCATTTGGGTTTTTCTTGAATACGTCAGAGCGATAGGAGAAAAAACAAAACAAAACTCCAGAGGAATTTGGTTTATACGTCGCCCCGGGATAGCTATTTCATCTGGAAAAGGACCGGATTAGTTGCAAAAGTTGCTGTACAATTATATGCGGTGTACATGCCATATTTAGTGCCTCTGGTTCACCAGAATTTCCCCCAGTTTCGCTTCTGTACTGCTTCCGACGCCGTCAGACGAGATCTCAACACTCATCCCCAACTTTCCCTGAGCTTTATTCATCCCTGGACGTCTCCGAAATGAGCATCAGCTATGGGATTCCCGCCGGGATGGAGGACGACGACGAAGTAAACAACCAAATGTTTCGGCGACAATGGATTTGTATTTACCTTGCCCTTTCTCTTTGGTTTTCAGTTTGACGATATTGAGGACGACTTCGTCAATTCGGTGCAGAAGACCTACGAGAATATGAAAATCACTGTGCTTCCCGACATTACCGTCCGCGCCGATCTGGACGGGAAGAATTTTGATGCAACACTGCCGGCCGATATCGAGAATTGGTTCCAATCGTACAAACAGATGTGGACGATTTGTGAGTCGGATTGGTGCCCGCTTCCTCCCGATTTAGTGTCCTTAACTTCCTTTTAATTGTAGACAAGAACACTCCTACTCTGATTGAGACACTAGGTACGCTGTACGCTAGCACCGAGAACCCGCTTTTGATTGCACTAAAACTGTTTGCCAATTGCCCGGACTGTATCAATGTAAAAAACAAAAGTCTGCCATTTACCAGTAAGTAGACCAGTGTCCAGGAAGAGTAAATTGTCTAAAATGCGTCTGTTTTTAGTTATGGAGAAGATCGCCAATTTTAAATCCTCGCATCCACAAATCGCGAATCAGTGCACTGAGAGCATGCGAATGGTTGCCTTCAATTTCGTCAAAGAGCAGCAGTTGCCGTCCCTGTTCAAGCTAGCGGCTAATGCGTATGACTTGAAGAAGAGCAAATATTTGTTCGAAGACAAGATGAACGAGCTCCTGATGCTCCATTACTATAAGGATGTAAGTGCTGACGCAGTAAGTCTTTTTCAAAATTTCACACCGTTCTTTCTCCTTGCAGGCTTCCACTTGGATTATTTTACTCGGACTGACACACAAATTTGGCGTTGTAGATGTTGTCCTACCGCTCGTTCTGCAGGATAAGATATCTGTGGCTGAGGAATATTTAGATGCAGCGCCACATTTGCAACGGACCACAATTGAGCTCCTGGACTCCCTCTTGGACAAAACAGGTTCTGTCTATAACAACTGTGGGTTTTATATTGGGTAAGTAGTATGCAATTATTAGTCTGGGTTGTTGTAGTAGCAACGCCTTCAAGGAGAGGAAGCCGCTGCCGGCATATAACTCACATACCAGCAGCGGCTTCCTCTCCCACAGTGTTGAGGCCAAGGAAGATATCGACCTCAATAGGAGCCTCCCACAAAGCTCTGTGTGTTAGCGAGGAGGGACCAGCAGAGCATTGAAAGATGTGACATTTGAAATGTTTTATCGATGCGATACAAGTACGAGTTAAGATGGGATCACCATCCAGATCGAAGTTGTGTAAGCGTGGTTCTGGTCGATCTAGGTAGACTAGGTAGGAGAAATGGTAGGTCTTGAATTACAATGTTGGAGTTTAGTTTCGCAATCGATTTTTGGACTTCATCGCGGCGTAAGGTGGTTAAAGCAGTTTTATAGGCGGCTTCGTCGAATGGCTCCCTCTTAAATCTCTGGACATCTTTCTCAAGATCCCTCAGGCTGATGTTACGCGGAGACTGTGTTCTGTCCATGAGTTGATGGTTCGAGTGGTCACTTCGGTGGCAGCCTACCAAGTATTGCTTCGCGAGGAGTGTATTGTAGGTTCTCATAGGCAGCATGTTATTTCTTAGTGGAGTTGATCCTGAGATGACATCAAGTGGCAGCCTGTCACTGTGCGTAAAGCAGCGTCTTGGCAGTGCTTCTAGTGTGTGTCATTCAAGTTCTGAGACCAGGTAGGTGCTGCTTAATTGGCACTCGATTTTCCAGTGGCTTTGTACGTTACCACTAGGGTCTCTTTATCCATTCCCCACGAGCTTCTAGCGAGCGCTTTGAGAACCTCATTGCGAGCTCTCATTTTATCGCATATTGTAGAAGCATGTCCATGGTACGACCAAGAATTTTCGGATGATTGACGATGGGAAAAGCGTGGAGTACGTCTAGGTAGCTGTTGATCTTTGCACACATCAATGGAACGTTGTTGTTGTTGTAGTAGCGACGCGCTGATATCCGATAAGTGTGTATGTCACTAAGCTTGGTTGTCCATGTTTTCCTCAGTGTCCAGATATAGACACACATCTGCCCTAATAGGATTATCCCATAGCACAGTAGGTGTAAGGCGCGTGGGAGCTGCAGGACAGTTATATATTATATATACTATGGGGGATAGCCGAAGCAGACCACTTACGTTTGGGTCCCTTTTCGCCCCCTCCCGGTCATCAGTGGCTTCCAGATGTCGACTGATAATTGTCGACCTCTTTCTTCATCACTGAGTCCCGTGTTATTGCTAGCATTTGTTTGAAGCTGAGTTCACTCATGGCTTCTACACTTATCGTGTGCCTGCCTGTGATCCTCAACCTCGTGCTAGCCAGTGCTGGATATTCGCACACAATGTGTGCTGCCGTCTCGGCCTCTTCCAGGCATAGCCTGCAAACGTCATCTTCCCCCATTTTCATCTTGGCCAGATGAGCCTTAAAATTACCATGCCCTGTGACCAAGGCAGTTATCCAGCTTAGGGTACTCCGTTTATAACTAAGTACCTTTCTCGCTTCCCTGCCTAAAGGGCTGGTTATTGCATTCCGAGCTTGTTTGCAAGTGACTAGCTCCTGCCATCTTTGTTGATGCATGGAGTCCATCCACTTCCCAACCTTCGCTCCAATCATGCCGTTCCCCAGAGCAACTCTGGGTTCTGGGCCAATGAAAGTTGCCGCAGATCCCTGTTTTGCTAGGGCATCCGCCGCCTCATTTCCTGTTGTACCTATGTGTCCTTTTACCCACATCAGCGTAACCTCATTTTCTGAGGCACACGTGTTGAGCTTCCGGACACACTCTAGTACCAGTTTAGAGTTTATGTTCGTCTGCTGCATGCGTCTGATCACCGATTGGTTGTCCAGTGCAATAAGGATTTTCTTCCCCCGCACCTGACCTTCAAGCAAGTGGTCCAACGCATGCAACAAGCCAAGCATTTCTGCCTGGTATACGGACACATACTCTCCTAGACTAAGCGCACATGCTAGGTTTAGCTCTTCAGAGTAAACCCCCGCCCCCGCTTTACCGTCCATTAAAGAGCCATCAGTAAAAATGCTGATGTCATTGTACATACACTCATTATGTATGTTTCCATCTGCAATGTGAGTCTTGTGTAGTCTTTCAACTACCCTACGTCTACTCATGCCTTCTACCGGCATTAGAGTCTCCCTGACCTCATCATGAATAATGTCTAGGATGCTCTTATGACCGCTGCTAGTTCCAAAGCGATGCCACATGGCATCCCTTTCCATGCGTATTGCCGAAAGCGCCGCCGTTTTCTTTATAAATAAGTCCAATGGCGGCAGTCCCAGCAATGCCTCCATTGCTCGCGTTGGTGTGGTGCGCATTGCACCACATATGCTTACGCAAGCTATCCTTTGTACCCCATCTAGCTTCTGCTTTGTGGTATTCTGCATGGCTTTTGGCCACCATACCACTGATGCATAGGCTAGAATAGGTCTTACCATCATTGTGTAAATCCAGTGTGTCGCTTTAGGTGAAATTCCCCACCTACGAGCACACACTCTCTTACATTGATGCAAAATCCTTTTCGCTTTTTGGATCTTTTCATCAACGTGAACATTCCAAGTTAGTTTCGCATCTAAGGTAACTCCTAGATGCTTCACTTCCTTGGACACCTTGATTTCCGAACCAAAAAGCCGTAAGGGAGTTATCTCTATGTCTTTCCTCTTACGAGTAAAAATCATAGTGTTTGATTTACTAGCGTTTAAGGTTAGCTCTTGCTCATTACACCATTCTTCGGTTACTTTGAGAGCTTGTCCCATGCAACCTAGAATTGTGTCCATGAACTTTCCACTGACCGTGAGTGCCAAGTCATCGGCGTATCCTACAGTGTGTACGCCCATCGAGTCCAGCTTCCAGAGAAGACTGTCCACGGTGATGTTCCACAGTAGAGGCGAAAGAACACCTCCTTGTGGGCATCCTCGGACTACCTTACCCCGTATTCTGTCACATCCACTGCTAAGATTTACCGCCCTCTGCTTAAGCATAGAGTCGATCCACTTAATTATAATGTAATCAACCCCCCGCTCAAACAGGGCGTTCCTTAGTTTGGTAAAGGAGATTTTATCAAAAGCACCCTCTATATCCATAAAAGTAGACATAGCGATCCCGCCATTGTTAATCTCTCTCTCTGCAACTCTAACAAGTTCATGTAGAGCGGTTTCCGTAGATCTACCTGCTCTATAAGCATGTTGGCACCTACTCAGAGGACTATACATTAGCGTGGTGTTCTCCAGGTAGTCCACCAACACCTTTTCCATTGTTTTCAACAGGAATGATGTAAGGCTAACCGGCCTGAAGGACTTTGCCTCTGTATAGTCTTTCTTTCTCGGTTTAGGCAGGAAGACCACTTTAGCCTCCCTCCATGCCTTCGGGATGTAGCCTGCTGAAAGACAGGCGACGAATATATTCCGGATCCTATCTAGTAGAGCGCTCATGCCCCACTGTAATAGTGCCGGAAATATTCCGTCCATTCCAGCCGTTTTAAATGGAGCAAAAGAGTTTATAGCACTTTTGACTCCATTTGGAGTTATTATCCTCTCAGCTTCTTGTTGACTTACCCCACCAGCTCCCATGTTACTTTGAGGCCATGGTTGGTCTGACTTGAAACTTCCAGGAAAATGTACCTCCATCAGGGCCTGCAACGTTTCTTCCACTGTTTCTGTCATGGAACCATCAACTTTGCGTATCAGCCCCATTTTCGAAGCAGTGTCTTTCGATATCATCTTCTGTAATCTGCATACTTCCGACGTATCCTTCATGCTAGAGCAGAATTCCCTCCACGCATTTCGTTTCCGAAGACGTAAGGTTCTTTTCAGCTCCCTCTTTTTATCCTTGTATAGTTCCCAAGAGTGAGAGTCTCTCTCCCTCATGTAACGGTTAAAGGCTTTCCTTGTCTCTTTTTTCATAGACTCCAGTTCCCTACTCCACCATGGTGTTGGGTCCTTTTCGTCCAGTACTGTGGAGGGACAAGCGTGTTCGAAGGCGCGATTAATAGCGGAGTTCAGTTGTTCCACTGTTCGCTCTATCTCGACCGTATTCCGAGGTATTCCGTCTTGAATATCCTCGACTTGTTCCAATAAATATGTCTCGTACTTAACACGATCAGTATTTTTTGGCACTCTTATACGTTTGCGTTCGCTACTCCGCTTTCTGCCATACAGAATTTCAAACTGGATAGCCCTGTGATCAGACATGGTTAGCCTGTCCACCACTCTCCAATTCTGAACTCTGTCAAGCATATTAACAGAGCTTAGGGTAATGTCGATCACTTCAGCCCTTCGTGCATCCACGAAGGTGGGAGCGACCCCCTTGTTTGCTACCAGCAGATTGTACTTTTCCACAAATTCTAGCAGCTGCTGTCCTCTGGGATTGTCATCTGTGCTGCCCCACACAGTGTTGTGCGCATTGGCATCACAGCCTATGATCAGGGCCATATCTCTTTCTTTACAATACCTTACCAGATTTTCTACTTCCTCTGATGGAGGTGGCTCTGGTGCATCATAAGGGAGATATGCTGATGCAATTAGGAATGATCCTGCACCACTGCCGATCATTACTACCGTAAGATCAGGCGAGCAGAGATGCATCATTTGTACTGCACGTATTCCATGACGCACCAGGATGCATGTCCTTATTTTACCGTCCACCTGTGCATGGTACAGATTTGCGGTTTGTTGTGACAAACCCCTAATTTTGTTTTGTAAAATCCAGGGTTCCTGTATCAAAGCTATGTCCAGTTTCTCTTCATCAAAGCATCTCGTCATCATCGCTGATGCCGCTTTGCTGTGATGAATATTCAGCTGGCACACAGTTAGTGTTTCTTTGTGCGGGCCCGCCACCATCCCTGATAGACTCCTCCCTGCGGAATCATCTACCCCCGCTCTAACTTCGACATTCAGCTCACCGGACATTCCTCTTGAATTTCACAATGGCTTGATCAAGACCGCAGTTGAGTCTCCCCCCTGCGTTCTCGATAGCCTTTGCGTCCTCCTTTGGACACCATACCGTGAGCATCTTGCCCCCTTCTCTGCATTGCCAAATTTTCCCTCGTGAGTAACCCTCCACTTGGAAGTGTCCTTCACGCATTCGTTTTGCCTTTGCAGCCTCTTCAGAATGATATCCTTGCTGTTGCAGGACAGTTAAAGATGTGCCCAACATTCTGTGGAGTGAGGCCACAGGCTGGACAGGAGTTCAATGCGGTATAGGTACGAGTTCTGACGTGAGCACCAACCAGAACGAAGTTGGGCGAGTGTCGTCCTGGTTGCTCTAGGAAGTCGTAGTTCGTCTGAAGATAGAGCAGGTGGTTGCGCATTTAGTACCCTGTTTGGTTTCATGTCCGCGATTGAGGATAGCACTTCTTCACTATGCAGTGTTGTGATGGTCGATCTGTAGCAGGCGTTGTCGAAGGGAACTCTTTTGAACCTTTGGATCTCGCGTTCGCGGTCCCTCATATTACGTCTTAAGCTTCGTATACATTTGAGCATTCGTGCGCGCACGAATACTGTGCGCGCCCATTATCTCGTCTAGTCTAAGTTGCATGCACAAGTTGTGCGCGCACGGAGATCCACTAGCGATGGATCGTGTTCGTGCGGATAAAATTATGCGCACACGCATGCTCCTATCGTACACTTATTAGCATTCGTGCGTACACGAACGCTGTGCGTCATATGTATACGAAGCTATACATGACGTGGCGGTGGGGTTCTGTCCATAAGGTTAGAGTTAGGATTGTTACTCCGATAGCAGCCAACCAGATACTGCTTCGTTAGAAGCGTGTTGTGGCTTCTTAGGGACATCATTCTGGTTTCTTGGTGAAGGTGGTTCTGCGACGACATCAGTAGGCAGCCTGTGACAGTTCTAAGAGCTGCATTTTAGCAGGTCTGAACGTTCCTCCATTGAGTGTCGCATAAGTTTTCTGACCAGATGGGAGCCGCATAATTAGCCACAGATCTCCCGATAAACCTGTCAGTTGTAAGTAGGGTCTCCTTGTCTTTCCCCCAGCAACTGCCATCTAGACATTTGAGAACTTTGTTCCTGCTTCTCATCTTGTCACAAATTGTTGACGCATGGGCCCAGAAGGTAGCCATGCTGTCAAGGGTGACACCGAGAATTTTAGGGTGGTTAATGGTGAGGATAGTTTGACCGTCTACAGCAATATCCAGTTGTTGCCTCACTTCTTTGGTCCATGCGGTAAGGTGGTGTAGTGGTAGACTTCGGCGCAGACAGAGTGAGATTTTTGCTGACGAAGAAGGTGTTAAGTTTGTCGAGATACCCATTTATCTGTTCGCACATTTGAGTTATGTCGTTGCCGGTTCCTAAAATCGTGCAGTCATCAGCATAACTGGCAATTTCGAGTCCGCCAGGTGGCGTAGGCAGTACTGACATGTAAAAGTTAAACAGGGTGGGAGATAAGACTCCTCCTTGGGGAACACCCTGTTTAATTCGTCTTAGTTTAGATTTCCCGGATCTAAATTCTGTGTAGGACTGTCTGCCGGCAAGATAATTGGCGATCCACTTTATAATATGCGACGGAAGCGATGTACCGCATATGTCTGACAGGAGAAACGAGTGGCTGATAGTGTCAAAAGCCTTTGACAAGTCTAAAGCCACCAGAATCGCTCTTTGACAAGGACGTGCTTGGTTGAGGCCATTAAGTATTTTTGATGTAATGACATCCAAAGCCGTCGTGGTGCTGTGCATCCTTCTAAAGCCATGTTGGTGGTCGGCCAGCTGAATGTGAGTCGCAATTATAGGGTGGAGCAGCGCTTCTAAGGTCTTGGCTACAGGAGATAAAAGTGTGATGGGATGGTATGATTCGCCTAGCGTTGGTTTTTTTTCCCGGTTTTAGAATAAGGATCACTCCTCCTTTCTTCCAAAATTCGAGAATGATAGACGATGAGATGGAGAGGTTGATCGTGGCCGTTATGTATTCAATTGTTCGTGTGTCAAGATGTTTGAGCATGACCATCGATATACCGTCTGGTTCAAGGGCTTTGGAACTCTTCGCTCTTTTTATCGCTGCTGCAACTTCCTGAAATGTAAATTAAAGTTCCTGGCCAGCTGGACGGTTGCGAATGCTCCTAGTAATGATGCGCTTAAGTCTATCAGGAGGTGGATGTTCGTTAAAATGTTTATTAAAATTGGTGGCGCATTTGTTGGGTCGTTAACCGTAATGTTGCCGAATTGGATTGCAACATGCCCTTTGTGTTTTGTTGGGTTTGTAAGGGCCCTAACTGTTGACCAAAGCTTATTGACGCCCGTTGTCAAGTTGCAGTTGTTGAGGTGAGAGTTCCATTTCCTTCTTCTGTGATCTGCTACCTGTTTAAAGATGTCAAGAATTAACTCCTTGTCCGATCGTCCGGGTTAGTGCTACGTATGCGGTCTCTATCATCTGTCAATCTAGCTGCTGAAGTAGGGAAATTTGGTCGAATTTTGGGTATTCGACCTGCTGGGATGAACTTTGTAATCACTCCCTGGAGTACGTTCCTTACATTTCGTTCGGCCGTGCGCACGTCAGTTGGAGTTGGTAAGCAGCGAAGGCCGTGTTGGTGTAGGATTTGAAGCCATCCCAATCCGCTTTATTGTGGTTGATGAACGTGCGTTGATCAGGAAACTGAGTATTTGATGGTTGTTCCAATTTTATTAGGATTGGAAGATGATCCGAGGATAGCGTCAGGACTGGTTCCCATTGTGCATCGTTGATAAGTCCAGCACTGGCAATTGAAATATCGGGCGAGCTGGAACAAGCTTCAGTGATACGAGTGGGCGTGTTGTAATGAACCACCTGCAATGGACCATATCCTGGTAGTGCTGCTCCCACCGGCAGATCGAAGCAGCACCTGATGAGTAGTTATCTGTTGGTGGTACGAAACCAGAGGCCGAGGGTCCCATTATACCCGGACCCAAGTGCAACTGCGTGGGCGTCTGATCCGTACGCCAACCATTCCATCCTTATCGACTATTTTTTTTATTCTCCATTTTTACCTCCCCTGTTTGTGTTGTCTTCCCCAGGCCTATTTTGTTAATACGTAAAGGCCAGGGGCAACGAGCGGCGAAAACCCGGCCCACATCTCCCGAACTGAGCTACAGCAAGCATAGGCCGCTGCTTAGCTCGTTGAGGAGCCTTTTTCTTCGCCAGATGGCACAGCCCGACCTTCACGGTCCCTATGCATCCTTAGGCTCCGTCCCCACGGGCATCTTTGGATGCCCACCAAACCGTCCATTACAGTGTTTTCGTTAGGTTTTTGTCCACCTGTCTGACGCGTCAAGTTGTTCGGCTATGGTAACCCCTCTGGCATCGTTGTCGACGTTAGAGTACCACGATTCGTGATGGGCGTTAAAGTCACCAAGTAGGAGACAATATTGGCCAGCTAGCAGTGGTGTGATATTGACACTGTATTCCGAGGGACAACTGGATACAAGTGGAGTATAAACGTTGTAGATTTCAATATCGATATTGCCTGTGCCTCCAATATATTGTCGGCGACTGTGACGTCGATTTCACGATATGGTACTAATTAATGAATTAGAAATGCAATTCCACCACCAGCATTGGACACTCTATCCTTTTTAATGATGTTGTAATTGCTATAGAAGCTGTGGTACGAATTAGTGTCAAGCTTCGTCTCCTGTATAGCTCCAATCATGACGCGGTGTCTATCCATGAAGTTCGATAACTCTGCAATTTTTCGCTGTAACCCATTGCAGTTAAGTTGCACAATTGATACGGTGTTGAACTTCGCAACCGCTGGTGCAGGTGTCAGATTGTGTTGCAGTGGAATTCTGTTGGTTATATGGTCCACTGGAGTCGAGGGGGAGGGCTGGGAATTTGTGCTCGCACTAACACGTGCGTTAGTTGTTTGCGATTACGTTGATGCTTGCTGTCCTCTGAAGCTACATTGGCTTGCAGTGAAGGAGGAATTCCATTTTCGGTGGTGTTTCAGTCCGGAACAATTTTTAAGGTGACAGCAATTGTTGCAGCATTTACATCTTACTGTGGTAGCGTTGGGATACAGCGTTCCGTTACAGACGCAGCAGATCCAAGGGCCCGGATTTGAACCTAGGTTGAGCTCGATTCCGGCGCGTTGAAGAAGTATTGAGAGCAATAGCGTCGATATGTGTTGCTCTCAATTTCCAGAAAAAATAGACAGTCAAATTATGTGACACACACAGAGATCTTCCTTCATGCATCGAAGTTGTTGTGGCTGCTCTTGGCCCTGTGAGAAGGTTGTTCCAAGTAACACGGGTCGCTCCGGTGCGTTGGACTGGCTGCCACAGGAACGAGACACCCTGTTTAATCTTCCTTAGTTTGCCACCGTCAGTCACTCAGCTCGTCTATCAGACATCTGCTGTACATCTAAGAAATGGATCGCAAACTGTTTGGCTGTCCGTCAATCATTCACGGAGTTCCGGGAGAAAAAATAAAAACTAAGGACACCCTGTTTAATCCTCTTTACTTTTGACTTTTTTCTCCCGGAACTCCGTGAATGATTGACGGACAGCCAAATAGTTTGCGATCCATTTCTTAGATGTACAGCAGATGTCTGATAGAAGAGCTGAGTGAATGACGGTGTCAAAGGCTTATGGCAGGCCACTAGGATCGTTCGCTGACACGGACGAGACTGATTAAGGTCATTATAGATTTGAGAGGTGATTGCATCCAAGGCCGTCGTAGTGCTGTGCATTTTCTTAAAGCCATGTTGATGATTGACAGCTGAGCATGGGACGTGAGGAGTGGCAAGCGTCTTGGCAACGACGACGAATTGTTTGCTTAGGTTTATCAGGAGGAGGATGATCGACAAACTGCCTGTTAGAATAGTGTACGCATCTGGTGGTATCACTAATCGTTTTTTTTTTGTCGAATTCAATGCCGACATTCCCTCTGTTATTCGATGAATTAGTGAGGGCCCTGTCTGTTGACCAGAGCGAATTTGAGATTCCAGCTGCTAAGATGGGCACTCCATTTTGAGCATTTGTGCTCAGCTACTTGCATGTTTATCTGGATGTTCATGTCTCTAATTCTTGGATCGCTGGGGTCTTTGTTGCGAATGCGGTCTCTCTCGTCGGCCCATTTGACTGCTGATGTAGGGAATTTCGGTCTGAGCCGTTGGTAATCGTCCTGCAGGAATACATCCAGCAGCCGCTTTGATCAGTACTCGCCTGAAGATCGATTCAGCAGCACACACTTCTGAAGGTGCCGGGAGGACAGCAAAGGCTGCATGGGTGTTACTTCTAAAGCTATCCCAGTCATCTTTATTCAAGTTCACGAAAGTGCTGTGCTCTGTAGGAAGTAGATTGGAAGGCCTGTCGAGTCTGATGATTATCGGCAAATAGTCAGAGAACAGCGTGAGGATGGGTTCCCATTTCGTGTTATTAATAAGGCCAGCACTAGCAATCGAGATGTCGGGAGAGCTGGAACAAGTACCGGCAATACGAGTGGATGCGTCATCACTTAATGGACAGAATTCCGATGAGTCAATTTGTGCCACTAAAGAGATTCCTCTGGCATCATTATCGAGATTTGAGTGCCAAAGCTCATGATGAACATTAAAATCTCTGAGCAGTAGCCGGTGTTGGCCAGTGATTAGGGAACTAATGTTGACCTTGTAGCCTGAGGGATAGCTGGACACCGGTGTAATGTAGATGTTGAGGATATCAATCTCTACATTACCAGACGACTATTGCCTGCAGCTCAAGGACGTCGTCATCGGGACTATGAGTTGGAGTCCACTGCCAGTGTTGGTCACACGGTCCCTGCGAACAGCATGTTGTCATGGGAATTAAGAAACGATTTGGAGTTAAATTTGGTTTTTTGAATGGCACCTATTATAATCCTATGTCTCTCCATAAATGCTGTCACCTCAGCAATTAAGTTGGACTAGCGAGAGGATACTATAATTTGCAACTACTGGAGCAGGAGTAAGGTTATGCTGCATCGATGCTGCGTGATGAGTCATGTTGTTCATCGGAGTTGTTGGGGACAACTGCGCTCTGAAGGCCGTAATCATAGGTGTAGCTAGGATTGCAGAATTGGGCTGGTTTTATGAGTGTTGTCCGTTATGTCTACACCGGACATAAACGTAAACGAGGAATCCCACTGCTTCTGATGAGTCAGTCCCGAGCAGCTATGCATGTGGCACCACTCGTTGCAACAATTGCATCTAAGTGTCACCATACACTGTCGAACTCGAACACGAACCTAGTACAAGTGGACCGGTTTTCTTCACACCTATGCGAAGTGTATGTGTGTATCAGAGGACATTTGTACCAGGTCCGTGTTCGAGTTCGACAGTGTATGGTGAGACTTATAGAGGTGGCGTTTGCATCTATGGCAGCACCTGATGAGTAAGGATCTGTCGGTGGTACAAAACCAGAGGCCGAGGGTCCCGTTACACCTGGACCCCAATGCAAGCGCGAGGGTAAGCGAGTCATCCGCCAACCATTCCATCCTTATCGACAATTTTTTTTTTCATTCCCCATTTTTACCTCCCTTGTTTGTGTTGTCTTCCCAAGGCCTATGAATTTTTGTTAATACGTAAAGGACAGGGGCAACAAGCGGCGAAAACCCCGCCCACGTCTTCCGAACTAAGCCACAGCAAGCATAGGCAGCTGCTTAACTCGTTGAGGGGCCTTTTTCTTCGCCAGATGGTACAGCCCGACCTTCACGGTCATTGTGCTACCTAAGGCTCCGTCTCCACGGGCATCTTCCGATGCCCACCAAAACGTCCATTACATATGGCTTTGATGCAAGCATAAAAGACAACAACTAAAAAAGGTATTAAATCAATAATATACTATGAAATTACTGTGAAGGGTATCCATACCTACCTCGTTGTTCTTCGGAATTCATCAAAATGCAATGCAATGGTCGCGGTTCTGAAAGCCTGATTTTTTTACCACTGGTTAAGTAAATGACAGTGAGCGGCAGAGATTGCAAAGCATTGTGTATCCGTAAGTGAAAGAGAGACGCATTCGACTCATACCGAAGCATTTACATACGAATCCCGAGAGCAGAATGGCTGGGGTCCTACAAGTGGTTCAGGAACAGACTTTTTCGATTTCTCCTCCATATGCTTTCCCCTCCGGTAAAATATGTACCGTCAACTGTCAATTTTTAGATCGGAAAATATTCCCCATAAATTTAAACCCGGTTTTTGTTTAGAGGTTCTCGATGTTATGATTATAGCATGTATTATAAAAGATTAAAATCAACTTTATTCAAAATACTCGTATATACTGGTCTTTCCTAATTCAATATTCTGGTTCTACAATTTTCAGAAAGTACAACTATACTGACGTCAAAAAGGAGAAACTGCAAGCCAAACCTTTGACCAAGCTCATAACACGTCTGGCGCAAAAATATAAAATACCTCCAGATGCCACTCCGCACATGAATCGTACCAAAAGTTTCGGATATCTTCAGTATCTCGTTCATAAAAAGTACGCCGAGAAAAGTTTAAGTACAGACTCATGGCGGGAATTAGTTAAAGACACACTTCGTATTGAATTTCAAGATATGTGTTCGGATTTTATATGTTCAATAACTTTTTACAATGATTACGAAGAAGCGGCTTATTGGGCGCAATATTTCAACATGTCTCATGACTCTTTGCCACCACTACTTCAAGACTACATTACATCGGAAGCAATAAGAAACCAAGGTGATAACCTTCGCAGTTTGGAAGCTGTCAATAGTTACAATGACAATATGGAGCGAACTGGATCAAAGTCGACCGACAGAAACTATCACTCCCTAAATTTAAATGATGTTGATCTAATCTTGATCGACAATGCGAACTCATTTAATGAAATGATACAAATATTGAAAGTACAAAATTTAGTTGCATTCGATTCCGAATGGAAACCGTCGTGTAATGTTGGTAATGTGATAAGTTTAATACAAATTGCAACGCGGAAGACTGTTTATCTGATCGATGCCCTCGAGCCAAATATCACGGAAGCGATGTGGGCCCAGTTGGGCCGTGATGTTTTCAACAATGGTGAAATACTGAAATTGGGATTTTCGCTAACCGGTGATATTATAATGTTTCAAAAAACACTGCCCGCTCTTGGGATTTCTCTACAAGTGCAATCATCGTATTTGGACTTGCAAGTGGTGTGGCGTAAAGTAGCTGACTTGAAGGGATTTCGTTTTCCTTATACAGGTGGGTAATATTAATATATTAAATAAAAAAAAAATAAATAACTGGCGCAACAGTCCAATTTGAACCATGGCCTCGAGATGAGTTGGCATCATCTCATTTTCTAGATCGTGACGGTGTGTTTTGTGCAAAGATGTGTGATCAGCAACACGCTCAACCGGGTTATTTACCCCATAAATGGGTACTCATTTAACAGCTGCAAGTGCAATCGTCGAGGCGCTCTCGAGTCTGCAGGTTGATGAGTCGCTCTGCGCACTTATCAATATGTTATTGAGTTCAAGACTTATTCATGTAACCATGGGTACATCGGCGGCATCCAGGTTTGTCTGTAGGGGAACCCCTCAAGGCGGTGTTCTGTCCCCTTTGCTCTGGAATCTAGCGGTCAACGGACTGCTAGTGGATCTGGAGAAGATTGGGAGCAAAGTTATTGCCTATGCGGACGACATCGCCGTCAAGGGAGGGTTTCCTGAAACCCTTAGTGGTGTGTTGCAGAATGCTCTCTCCATTCTAGTGGAGTGGGCTAATCGGTGCGGCCTCAAGGCCAACCCGGATAAAACGGAGCTTGTGTTGTTCATTAGAAGGCACACGATTCCCCCTATTGTGCCCCCTACCCTGGAGGGAACTAATCTGGTTTTCTCTGATAAGGCCAAATTTCTAGGTCTAATTTTTGACAGGAAATTACAGTGGACTCTCAACATTCTGGAACAAGTAAAGAAGGCCACTGTTGCACTGTACTCGTGCAGGAGAGCCATAGGTAAGAACTGGGGCCTTCAACCGAAAGCGGTACACTGGATATACACAGCTGTCGTACGTCCCATATTGTTGTACGGTATCTGTGTATGGTGGACAGCACTTAGAACGGCGGCCTACTGTGGTCTGTTAGAGAAGGTGCAAAGGCTCGCCACGATGGCCATCACGGGGGCCTTTAAGATCACCCCGTCAGCCGGACTCGATATGATACTCGGCTTGCTTCCGCTGGATATTCAGGGGGAACAACTGGCGGCTAACACGGCGACCTGAGTCTCCCTACGGAGACGGACTATACACCCCCTGGTTACCATTTCGGCAGAAACTTCACTAGTGTGATTCCGACGAGGAGCCAGTGGATGGGAGATATGCCCTCGACCTCGGATCTTATGGCAAACTATACGGATGGCTCCAAGACCGACGAAGGGGTCGGGGTTGGTATATTTTCCGAAGAGCTGGGAATCACCCTGTCAGCTCGTCTTCCTGATTTCTGCAGTATCCTACAGGCGGAAATCTCGGCGATCTCGTTAGCTTTGTCCTGTCTAAGCAGTTCTGTCATCACTGCGAGGGACATCGTTATTTATACCTATACGGATAATCAGGCGGCTATTCGCTCACTCGAGTCCGTCTCGATGACTTCTAAAACCGTTAAGAACTGCCGCGCAGCTCTGGAAGAGGTGGGTGGCTTCTTTAACATCACCCTGTGTTGGATACCGAGCCATAGTGGTTTCGAGGGGAACTGCGCGGCGGATGATCTGGCTCGGGAGGGCAGAACTGGGGTGTTTGACGTAAGATTGGAGGACATAGCAATGCCTTTTGCTATGTGTAAATCGGCGATTAAGGCCACTGCTGTCAACAGGGCCAATACAAGATGGCTCAACGGGGCAACATGCAATCAAGGTCGATTTGGCCGATATTGGGTTCCGGCCGCTCTGCCACCTTGCTTTCGATGAATAGGAGGCACATTGACAGAGTTGTTGGAGTTATTATCGGACACTGCGCAATCGGAGAGCACGCCAGCAGGCTCAACATCTCCCATCAAGATTTTTGCAGGAGTTGTGGAAATGAGGAGGAGACCATCCTCCACTTTCTCTGTCATTGTCCGGCCCTGCCTGGTAGGAGGGGCTACTTTCTGGGTTCGCGGATTTTCCATGATTTGGATGACCTTAAGAACGCATGCGCTTTCCGGTTAAATCGCTATATCAGTAGCACGGGCTGGTTTGATACGCAGCCCTCTTAAGGAGACGGTTTTTTTTCCGGGTGGTATCACAACAGGCCTTTGGAGGCCTAAGTGTGCTGTGTGTAGCGCGACAGCCCCTTAACCTAACCTAACCTAACAGCTGAGTGGGCTCATAGTCCGACACGTAAATCCCCTTTTTTATCGAAAACTACCGCATTCAGTAGGAATCGATAGGATCGCTAATCATCTTGCTGGTCGGCAATCTTACACCGAATTCAGAGGAAGCAAGTCAAAGCTCTGAATGGTTAAACAAGAAGTTTTCAGTCTTGTTACCTACCTTGTTTAATCTTTAGCTCGCTAGAATTCCCATACCTCCAACAGGAATTCAGATTTTGAGTTATTCCGACGACTGTACTGTCCTACCAACAGGGAACAACATCACCCAATGTTGTGTGCAAGGATAAATGACTATCTTCATGACCTTAACACCTTCTTCGTCAGCAAGAACTTGAAGTTATCAGTTCCAAAGTCCATCATCAGCCCACGCGTCAACAGTAATTAACAAGATGAGAAGCAGGAACCAGGTCCTTGAGGCTTTAGGTGGAAATTCCTGGGGTATAGACCAGTGACGTGCAGTGGAAATTTTTCATAGTCAAGCAGTTGGGCGCCCTAAAGCCAATTTAGCATAAACAAAAATGGACTGTATAATAGAATATGGACAGTCACAAAAACATTTATACCAAGCGGCTTTAAGCCTTAAAGAAGAAATCAGGAAAGATATAAATAAAATATTGGCACATATATTCGGAATACAAGAAAAAAAAATAAATAAATAAAATATTACTAATAAAAAAAATGATAAATAAATATTATGTTAATTAAGACTAAGAAAAATTCAGGGGTATTTGAAATAAATAAATATTCTTTCGCCATTGCCATTTATTTGTATTCCAAATCTATGCGCCGTTCTTTAAGTAAAAACTCTTTAATCACATTATCAAAAAAATCGTTTTCTCTTCGCATTTGTATAAGAAGATCCTTTTCAACCGCAATTAAAGCAAGATCCGAAAGTCGTTCTTGGGATTGGCGATTTCTCAAAAATGTGTGAACGCGCTTTAGTGTTGAAAATGACCTTTTCGCAGTTGCCACTGTGACTGGAATTGACGTTAATAATTTTGCTAAAATATGAACTTGCTTAAAACCGTTTGCGACATAAGGCCGTTTTTGAAAATAATCGAGAATTTTACTAGGATTCGCGTTTTTAAACTCATCTGAAGAATAAATAACTTTTAGCTCATTTTTCAACTTTATTCTGTCGAAAAATTGACCGTGATATTCAATAAGTGAGTCAAAATTTTTATCGGGAAAATTTGACTTGAATTTAGAAAAATAATTCGGTTCAAGCAACTCTAAAAATGAAAGATCTTTAAACGAATGGAATCGATCTCGAATTTGCCCGAGAATAACATCTATAATCTCCCGAAATATCCGCCGTAAATTTTGTAAAGGATCTATCGCATTTCTACATTTCTTACGTGGTGGCTGATATTCTGCTGTAACTGTCGAATAGAAATTATCAAACTTTTTAGAAAAGTCATTTTCAAGCCAATTTTCAAATTCAATAATTTTTTGGCTTGCATATGAAATGTTTACCACTTTGCTCTGAATAATATTAAATAATATATCAGTTTTCGAAAAAAATTCAGAAAAAATTAACAGATATAATTGAAAATCTGACTCTGCGAATTTTTGTAAGTATATATCGGAAAAAGTCCAGGAATCGCCATCCCAGTGTTGAGAACCATTCGAAATTGTCTCAAAAACTGTACAAATTTCATGCTTATGTTCAAATATAACGTTAATAATACGCGAATGATAATGCCAACGCGTTTTGGAAACCGATGGTAAACGACGATTTACTATATTTGCAAAAAGGTCCGACCTTTTAGTGGATGTATTAAAAAATGATGCGATTTTATTGATGTGCGCGAAAAATAATTTAATTTCCGGAATAAACTCAACTGCTTTAGACAATACTAGATTTAGTGAATGAGCGTAACATGGAACGAAAATTGCCGATTTATGTTTTTCCCGAATTAAAGTCTGAACTCCACGAATTTGAGAACTCATTACTGCTGCGCCATCGTAACATTGTGCAATTAATTTCTTATCGATATTAAAATTTTGCAATTGTTTTAAAATGTGAGAGCTTATTGCTGTAGCTGTACGATTAGCGCTTACATCCAAAAATCCGATAAATATTTCTTCAATCTCATTTGATATTGTATATCTAAAAATCATCGTTAATTGTTCCCGACCGCTAACATCTGGCGTTTCGTCGACCATTACAGCTACAAATGGAGCCTCCTTTATTTCCAAATTGATTTTATTTCGAACCACATTAGCTATAGCGGAAACAAGATCGTTTTGGATTCTATTAGACAAACCCGAAAACGCTGCATTTGCTTTTATAGAATCTATGTGGGACTCAATTATCGGATCGTACAAACTCAAGAAATTTACGGTTTCGATAAAATTACCACGATTATTTGAAGAAGAGTCTTCATTATTTCCGCGAAAAGGAAGCTCCTGTTTTGCCAAAAAAATTACAGTATCGATTAAACGTTTCAAAATATTACGATTACGCTCAACTTTTTCATTATGCAAACTAACAGATATTGCCACCTGGTTACTAAGCATAAACTCTATACGCTGAGAACCAAAATTATCTAATTTAATTAACGACTGAAGATGTTTTTCGGAACTTGAATGCTTTGCTGCTGAGCCCGTAAAATTATTCAAATCACTAAATCCAGCTTTATTCCAAACAGATTTTTCATTCGTGAACAAAAGACACGGCCAGCAAAATAACTTATTTAATTTACAGCTTCCCGTTAACCAAATGTACTTTTCATACGTTTCGATATGGAATTTTCGCGTAATATTTTTTAATTTAAACTCTAAACTAAGATCTGGCTTCGGTCTATCCGATTCTATAATTTCTCTTTTCTTGGCAAAGGAAAGAGTTGAAAATCCCGCTTTTAGTACGAAATCCGTCGCGCAGCAATACTCCGACATAATGCGAAAAGAAAACTTACCACTTTTATCACAAATCAAATCAATTAAATCACTACAAACGGTCAAAAAAACTTCAACTCACAATTTAATCAAAATCACCCGATTGCACTGATTTCCTCTTTTAAATTGCAACGGAAAATCCATTACATAACAAAAACAAAAGCTCTACTGGAAAAATCAAATTCCCATAAACATTCCCTGCATTGGCAACATTTCATTAACAAGCATCATTGGGCTTTATCCCACACACAAAAGCAGTCGCGCCAGTGCTTGACTTGTCTCATATAAATTTGCGAACAAAACAAAAAAAAAATCGTTGCCCAATGTACTACCGAAATCCAAGATTCCCATTTTCTGGAATCAACAGGTCTCTAGTATTTGGATGCACACATGGTACATGCATCTAAAGATCTAGGCACATTTTCCTATTCTAAGTTTGGTGTCTATGGTGTGCAAAATGTGGGAGGTTTGAATATTATCTAAAGTAATTGAACGAATGTTTTTTAACCAAAAGAAGGCGCGGATCAGAATTTGAATGTGTAAAGGAATATTTGAATGATAATATGTATTCTTCAGCTTAAAGAAAAACATTGACTGAAATGATGATATGTGTATTGGTGTAAGCAAAGTTTATTATTGAATTGCTTATTTCGGTAAGTCAAGCAGTTTGGAATTGCTTACTACGAGTGCACGTCACTGGTATAGACAAAGAGACCATTCTAACCACCTACAAAGCGATCGGTAGATCTGTAGTTAACTATGCGGCACCAGTGTGGACGCTAAATCTAAGTGACACGAACTGGAGACACATTCAGACCTGTCAAAATGCAGCCCTACGCACTATCACAGACTGTCTGTTGATGTTTCATCAAGACCACCTCCATCAAGAGACCAAAACACTTCCTATAAGAAACCACAATATGCTATCTTGTTGGATGCTATCGAAATGATCACCCGTGCTTTGATCGAATGGACAGAACTCCACCGCCACGACACATCAGGCGAAACCTAAGAGACATCGAAAGGGAAGTCCCCTTCGATAACGCCAGCTATAAATCTCACCAAAAGATCGAAACTTGCCTAGAGCGACTAGGACTACGCTCGCACAGCTTCGTTCAGGCTGATGCTTGCGCCTCAACTCGTACTTGTCCCGAATCGACCACAGCATCGAAAACACTTGTCCGACATGCAACAGTTCTCCTCACGACATTTAGCTCATCTTCGATTGCCCTGCAGCACCGTCGCACCTAACACCTATAGCGCTTTGGGAGAACTCCATTGAAGTGGCTGCGTTGCTACAACTTCCTACGGAGGAAACTGATTCGGACGCGCTAATTTTATGGCACACACTTCTGTAAGTTCTGTATTGCTACAACAACAACAATCCAACCCGCTACTCTCGACAGCTGAGCTGGTCTGTCAGCGCACGTCACTGGTTGTCGTCGGAGAGTGTTTTTCCGTTCCAACCTCGTCCTCCGGTTGCCATTGCTACAACTCGCGCCCTAGACTTAGAAAAACTTAAACATTTTGTTAATACTACTGGAAGCTGCACTTCCCCACTCATTGGTCTGTTCCTTTAACTCAGACACAGCATCTCCCTAATATCTGATCTTCCTAACCTTGAGTCATTGTTTCCTGAAGAGCGCTACTCAGGAATGTTTCAGTGAAAATATCCGAGACACCCTGCACAGATACAGAAAACAAATCACACACTTCATTTTAAAACTTTTCATACTAATCTGTTACAAAACATTTTTCAGAAAATAGCTCATCGACAAGGCTCTGTGCTTTAGTTGAACTGTGTTTAGGCAAGCCATTGGATAAATCGAATCAGCTCTCCAATTGGGGTAGTCGGCCATTACGGAAAGAACAACTAATTTACGCAGGTAACTTAATATTCGTATGTCCCCAATGGCAGTCAATAAGTTTCCTTATTTCAGCTTTGGACGCGTTCTGTCTTCTGGAAGTCTACGACGTTTTGAGCGTTCGACTAGCCGATCTGGGGATAGATATTAATGATCTTACAGACAATACACTTTTTGATAATATCTTAAAGAAATCGAAAAAGAAGTTTCCGTCAACAAAACCAAAGTCCGAGATTGCTAATCGTGATATTGTGGAAAAGAGGTATGTGTTGTATTTTTTATTTTTCAGTAAGTTGGAATCGTGTTTTTCCAATCCCAAATGACTGTACCCCAGAGGTTAACAGTATTATGTCCAAAACTACAGTGTATTATTGTGCTAAATTATTGAATTTTATTGTTAATATATTATTAATAAATATTAGTGATGAGTAGCACAGTAACGAGTCGTTCATTTTGAATGACTAAACAGAATGAGCGAAAGATTCTGGCATAACGGCATAGCCTCCGAGTCGTTCAAAAAGAACGAACAAAATCGAATCATTCAAAAAGAGTCAAAATCGGATCGTATCATATCGTTCAAAAAGAGTCAAACGAGTCAAAAGGGAGCCCATCTCAGATTGGCAACACCGTTTTCATGGTAAATAGTGGTTGGATCTGGCTGGCTCGAATTAAAGGACATTGGGGGGTCGCTGACTCCGAATCTGGGGTAAAAAAAAAAACAAAAAAAATGGGGTCGCCCATCCCAGATTAGCAACCCCGTTTTCATGGAAAGTAGTGGTCCGATCTGGCTGGGGGGTCGCTGACTCGGAATCTGGGTGAAAAAAGGCAAAAAAATTGGAGTTGTCCATCCCAGATTGGCAGCCCCGTTTTCATCGGAAGTAGTGGTCCGATCTGGCTGGCTCGAACTAAAGAGCATTGGGGGTCGCTGACTCAGAATCTGGGGTCAAAAAAGACAAAAAAGAATTGGGGTCGGTCACCCCAGATTGGCAACCCCGTTTTTATGGAAAGTAGTGATCTGATCTGGTTGGCTCGGATTAAAGGGCATTGGGGGTCATCGACTTCGAATCGAGGGTAAAAAATAAAGGAAAAAAACTGAATTTTGAACTATGACTTTTATTGAATGTTATTAACCAAGTTTCTATCTCTTTGGATGACTCTTATTGAATTACTCTTTTCTAACAACTCATTTGAAAGCGTCAGAACTCATGTGCCGGCGCAGCGAAAAGAGTTATAATGCATATTAATATTTTATTGTTAGTATCAAGTAGTACGGCGTATTTTACTTACAAAATAATTTTACGTGAGTATGTTTATGCACAGTTTCTTTTTTTTTTTTTCTAAATCCAAAGTTATAAAGCAACCGATATCAAGTTTATCTGTGATGAAATGGTCGAGGGATTAGCAAAGTCGCTGCGAAAGTGTGGCATTGATACGATTTGTATGTCAAGTAAACTTCAACGGACTGATGTCATTCATACAGCAATTGCAGAGAAGAGGTTCGTTCTAACCAGGCGCTCGACAGACAATGAGGTACGATAGATCGTGTAGTAGTAATAACTTATATAATAACTAACCTTAAACTATTTTTCAGTTGGCACGATATTTACCTCCTAGATGTTGTTATCATATCTCCAAGGATATGGTGGATGAGCAATTAGCCGAAGTGTTGGCTTATTACAATATAACCGTAACCGAAGAGAACATTTTCAGTCGTTGTGTGAAATGTAACAGCAACAGATTCATTTTAGCCTCCCAGGAGCATATAAAGAGTATGAAATATGGAATGCAGAACACGTTTGGCAACGAGCTTTACATTGCATCCGAACCGCCTAAACGAACATTTATCTTAAGTGAGTACACGCTGTTTAAAAACAACGCAAGTAAATTAAACCAACTAATGTACAAATATTTGTAGGTGTAATAACCTCTGAAATATGTGCAACCGGTGTTACATCAACTGGAGCTCGTATTCTAGTAGATAGTTTACACCGTCAGACTGTTAACAATATTTATCAATTTTTTATATGCGAAGTAAGTATGATTCTTTTCTAACATAATAATCCATAACAGCATAATAGTTTATATTTTTCATTTTGTGTGTCTGTTTTTTTTCCTTGAAGGACTGCGGCAAATGTTATTGGGAGGGTAATCATTTTCAGAACGTTATAGGAGGAAAATTGAAAGATTTAATTGGGAAATAATGTGAGAAAAGTGATATTTATACTAATTTGGGAATGTTTCCCCTAAAGCAATCCGACAGGAAAGCAACGTGTTTTAAATAACAAGGATAATATTTCGTACAAAATATACAGTTCAAGATATGTGAATTAAAATATAACTGATGTATTGTATTATATTTTTTGAATAAACTGTTGGGTAACAGTGAACTTGTAATGAATAATGATGTAAACTTATCATTTTTTTTTTGTTAAAACGTAATAAGGCTCATGACATAATAAATGAAATTATATATAGTCTTGTGAAGTTGAAATGATTTTTTGTTTGATTCATTTTTTGGGATCTTGTTCCTGCTGCTTCTTTTGTCTGTGTCTTTGAAATTACAGACAGCCAGCGTCTTGCACAAAACAGTGACTAGTGACAGTGACTTGACACTATTGGTGACTCGCCGAGTCACGAACAATCAACTTGACCTATACCCAACTAAAAATTCCTCTACCATAGTCCTCTGCGTGGGTGCCCCTGGAACGGCAGTGATCACTGACAATTGCTAACCAATGTCAAGCCGCCGGTGATGGCGGTGCGATGATTTTGTTGAGGTAAACCTTCCCCCTGTGGTGTGGGGCGTAAAAATAATATCATCGCCTTTCCCTTTAACGGCTTGTCGTTAAAACCGCCAAGCAAAGGACAGGATGTGTATGCCAGCATTTGCACAATCCGAAATTTTATATATGCTAACGAAACGTCAACTATGCCTCGGATAAGGACTGACTCAACGGTTACGACTTTTGGCTATCGTACAATGACAAAGATTGGATTCTGGAGTGTGCGTATTCTCCTGAACAATGGATCAGAAGGTCCCCAGAACGCACCATTTCTTTAACTAGAGAGTGAATTTCTGAGGTATATATTAGAGATCTTAGGAGTTAGTGAGATAAGATGGTGGGACAGTGGAGAATTTATCTCTCCAACGGGTAGCACTGTAATATTGTTCTCCGGTAGAGCTGCCGGTCGGTGGTGGGCGTGAGTCAGGTGCGGGGCTCCTTTTAACCAGAGCCGCTCGAAACTGTCTCTTATCCTGGGTTTCGGTCTCCGACCGAATCATGACTGCCAGGTTCCGGACCAAAATGAGGAACATCTCAATAATACAATGTTATGCTCCAACTGAACCCGACAATGTCTTGGCGAAAAACTCCTACGAACAACTAAACGCCGTTCAGAGTAGAACACCTAAAGGTGACATTATAATGGTTATGGGTGATTTGAATGCAAAAGTTGGCGCTGATAATTATGGGCTCAGACATGTGATGGTGAGACACGGTATTGGTGATCGCAACGACAACGGTGAAAGATTTGTAGAGTTCTGCAACTTTCACAATCTCTTCATCGGTGGTACTATGTTTGAGCATAAAGACCACCACATAATCAGTTGGTCCTCTGTTGATCGATGCAGAACACAAAATCAGATCGACCATTAGTAAACGATTAAAGAGTCGCCTCCTGGACGTGCGAAATAAGAAGGGTGCCAATATTGGGATGGGAAGAGACCATCATCTTATGATCGTTAATGTTCGATTGCGTATTGCAGCCGCGACGAAAGACCCAGGCGCCGCAAATTCAACACCGCTCGACTAAAAAATCCAGCTGTCTTACAACAATATAATGACCATCTTGCGCAAAAAGCAGCTGAGATCACCCAGATAGTGACATAAATGAAAACTGGAATACCATAAAATGCGTACATTGATAGCACAGATACCATCCTTGCCACAAACCCAAATTGTCGGAATAAGCCCTGGATGTCCGACGCTTCATGGCAGCGGATTGTTGAAAGAAAAGAGCTGAAAGTTCGTTTGGCTGCATCATCAGGCGACAATCGAAGCAGCATCGAACTCCTTTACCGTCAGAAAGCTCGAGAAGTTCAGCGCAGTATGCGACGCGATAAAAGAGTTTATGTGAATCCTCTTTTAGCCTCAGCAGAAGAAGCCGAAAGAAGTAACAACTTAAACGCCGTATACGGTGTCATCAAGGAGTTTACAGGTGGTTGTAACTCCTGCCAACATCCGGTGAAGGATAGTGATGGAAAGCTACTTATCTTGGAAGCAGATCAAATGAGGCGGTGGAAATAACACTTCGCCGCAGTCTTGAACCGTGTAACCTCTGGTGAAGTTCCCTCTCATACAGATAATTTAGCTAATCATCAAAATGTGCGTATACGGTCCACTGCCCCGACTAAAGAGGAAATAGTCACTGCAATTATTGTACTAAAACCAGGAAAGGCTGCCAGACTCGAGGTATCTCTGCCGAACTTTATCAAGCAGCGCCAAGCGTAACTGCCGGTATACTGCACCCACTTGTTGATAAAGCGCGGAATACAGAGACCTTTCCCACTGAGTGGAAGGAGGGTTTGATCATCAAACTTCCGAAGAAGGGTAGCCTCACAGACTGTAATAATTGGAGAGGCATTTGTGTGCTTCCCGCCGTTGCCAAGATAAGAGCTAAAATCGTCCTGGAAAGGCTAAAGGCCCACTTAGAAAGCACAAGCCTGCTCGGCTGGTTTTCGATCCGAATTCTCCTGTGTCAATCACATTAATACCTTGCGAATCATCATCGAGCAATGCGCTGAGTACGATTCTCCGCTTCATTTGCTTTTCATCGATTTTGAGAAGGTTTTCGATAGTGTGAACTGGGACTCTACATGGGCCTTGCGCAGGAGAGGCATCCCTGGGAAGCTTGTAGCTGTTATTAAGGCAACCTATGACGGCGCGAAATGTCGCGTTCTGCATAAAGGTAAGGTGTCGGGGGACTTTGAGATTTGCAGTGGAGTTCGGCAGGAGTGCTTCCTCTCACCGATCCTATTCCTCATAGTGATCGGCAACATATTGCATGCAGCTCTTTCTGGACTAGACAGAGGAATTCAGTGGACTTTGACATCTTATCTATAACATCTTGACTACGCGGACGACATATGCCTACTCTCCCACAAAATCATGGATATGTCCGCAATGGCGTTAGCTCTCGAGTGAGACGCAAGCAAGGTTGGGTTAAATATTAATACCAACAAGACCAAGGTTCTTAGCCCGCCATTGCGAAAAAGAAATCCGACACCTATTGCCATCAATATTAATGGGCAGCCGCTTCGTCTACCTGGGTAGCATTGTTGCCGAAAATGGTGGTCCGGAGCAGGACATCGCTCATCGTATCAACCAGGCTAAATGCGCATACGGCATGTTGTCTAAAATCTGGCAAAGCAGCTATCTCAGCATCAAGACGAAGCTGGGCCTGTTTTGCTCGCTGGTGCTGTCTGTGCTTTTGTATGGGAGTAGTACATGATAAGTTTCCGTAAGAGTTACCGGGAAGTTGCAAGTTTTCATCAACTCATGTCTTCGTCGAATTTTAAGAATTTTCTGGCCCGAAACAATATCAAATGAAGAACTAAGTCGGGATACGGGGCAGATGCCAATCGACGAATTGATACGCTGGCGAAAATGGCAGCGTATAGGTCACACATTGCGGAAGAGTGATAACTGCATTGCTTTGCATGCCATGAAATGGAACCCCATTTCTATCCAAGGCCGGTCAAGAGGGGGTCCTAGAATCACATGGCGTCGATCTGTGGCAAAGGAGTGTAGGGCGCTGGGTAAGTCTTTTCGGGAGTTGCGCCCCATTGCCCGAAGTGTTCATTCCTTCGTCGCAGTAGATATTCATCAGCGACCAGTAGAGACCCGTCTTTATTTTTCACGGGATGTTCAGTTCCTTTGCCTTCTCCGCTAATGCATTGATGTTGTTGCGTTTGTCCCGTCTTACGCTTCTTTGCATGGCTTTCTAAAGAGAACCGTACTCAACTCTAAGTTGACCTTTAACTGCGTCGTCAGTAGCTAAGCTAATTTGTTCTTTAACTCTCTTGCGTGCCGAGATAAGAGGTCATGTAGAATCACTAATGAATGGTCTTCTACCGCGCTCCAATCTGCCCGCAAAAGTTTCGTAACACGAAATAAATGAGTCCTTAGCGACGTTCCATCTATCATCAATTGCAGGAGTCTCACATGGTAGTGGTGCATTAGCTCTCGTGCAAGGCGGTGGAATATGAACTTCTTATAAATGGATCTTTCAGTTTTTGTACATTAAAACGTGGCAAGATTCTTGCATTTTGAGTGCGATGGATCGCTGCCGTTCGTAAGCGCATTTTAACGACGACAAGCTGGTGATCACTGCCAATATCAGCACCCCGCTTCGAACTGACGTCCAAGAGGCAATTCCTCCATATCTTGGAAACGACTATATGGTCAATCTGGCTTTCCATTCTGCCATCCGGAGAGATCCAGTTTGTTAAATGGCATCGTTTGTGCTTGAACAAGGTACCGCCGATTACGAGTTAACGCGAGTTGCAAAGCTCCACGAACATCTTGCCATTTTTGTTCCTGTTGCCTAAACCATGATTGTCCATTAGGTGTTCCAAGCCAAGGTTGTCAGACCCGACTTTGGTATTGAGATCCCCCATAATTTTTATGTCACCTTTGGGAGCCTTGTCGAAGGTGTCAGCGAGTCGGTAATAGAAGGCATCCTTTGCTGATTGACCAGCTCGTTTATTCGGGGCGTATCGCTGAAATATTGTGATGTTTCTTACCCTGGATTTGAATTTGGTTGTAATGATACGGTCGGAAATGGGCTTTCAATCGATTAAAGATCGGCGTGCATCCTTGGTCAACAGGATTCCGAAGCCTGCCATTCTAGCAGAGGTCGATCCTGATCCAACCCATCTTGTTTTGCTCAAGCCTAGTGTAGAGATGTTATATGCCATCATTTCCCAGTCGACTTTAGTGAGCCTTGCACTACTACACTCGCTCCACATCGTTCGAACGTTTTAAAAACCGATCGTGGTCCGTTGTTTGTAGCCAAAAGTCGTTGTCGGTGAATTAGTCCATGGTATCCAAGGCTCATTGAATGTTTCGAGAGTAAATTGGTTTCATATTTCAAGTAAGCAGGTTACAAACATACAATACATACACAATGTTAGGGGAAGGGTTGCTTCGTTTGGTGTCCCAACTCCTAAGAGTCGCCGGGAGCTGTTTTTTTATATAGCGCAAAAGTAGCTCTCCAATGGTGTTCTAGACCTATTTCTTCGCCAGATGACAAGGCCCGACCTACACGGTCAACATGCCACCTTAGGCTCCATCCCCACGGGCATCTTCGGATGCCCACCAGACCGTCCATTACATGTTCTAGATCGCGCGATCTTCTGTTGATCTTTCAGCTGGGTGTGACGTGTTGGTGGTCTCACAACTATGTTGCAAATCCACGGTTCGCCTACTTTCTGAGTCGCATTGCTATTACTGACCATTCACCTACCAAATGTTTTGAACTGCAAAACTTAGTTGGCTTGGGTAGCCGTTCCAGAGGGCACCCACGAGGTGGGCTAAGGAAGAGGTCTTCCCTTCAACTTCACAGTACTAACTGGGGAGTTTTGACAAAGTATGTGCTTGTGACTCGTACTCGGCGAGGATGTGAATGCGCACCTCGCCCAGGCTGCCTCCCTTCACCATTCTTGCTGAATATGATCGACTCGTCCACTCAGAATGTAAACCGGTCATTAGTTGTATTCCGAGTAGTTTCAGTGGCTTGCTGTCTAGTGCGAGGAGGTCGAATAGTTGTCAATATTCCGAGTGTTACATCAAAAATGCAAAAACGGTGGGATGAGTCAAGTCGCCATAATAATCACGTCTAACCAATAGAAATATTATGATGAAAAGGTGCATAAAATGAAACTTATCTGACTGGCATTCAGCAATAATTTAATTTTCTTCAATTGCTTTAATTGCGTAGGCTAGGCACATACTAAAAGTAGTCGTCATATTAGCCCCGTTGGATACTATTGAACATAGATCTACAAGGGCGGTCCGATAAGTACTTAGATTACAAAAGAAAATGAAAATTTTGGAAAATTGGCGATTTATTTCTCAGCATAGTCTCCTTTTAGCTCGATACACTTCACCCAGCGATGCTCCTACTTCTTTAACCCGTCTGAAAAATACGTTTTCTCGAGGTCTGCAAAGCAGGCCTCCGTGGCGGCGATGACCTCCTCATTCGACTCAAATTTCTGAATGGCGAGTGACTTTTTCAAGTTTGGAAACAAAAAGAAGTCGCACGGGACGAAATCTGGAGAATACGTTGGATGGGGCAGCAGTTCGTAGCCCAATTCGACCAATTTGGCCGTGGCGACGGCGGAGCTGTGAGCCGGTGCGTTGTCATGGTGGAAGAGCACTTTTTCTCGCCGTTTTTTCTGCAATTCGGCGTCGAATCAGCCCAATAATTCGGCATAGTAGAGCCCTGTGACCGTTTTCCCCTTCTACAGGTAGTCGATGTAGATCAGATCTTGAGAGTCCCAGAAAACGGTGGCTATCACCTTTCCCGCCGATAGGACAGTCTTTGCCTTCTTCGGAGCACATTCGCTGGGTGAAGTCCATTGTTTCGACGGTTCCTTGGTCTCGGGTGTGCAGCAGTGGATCCATGTTTCGTCGACGGTCACGACGCAGAAACTCCTTCGGATTGCGCTTAAACAGCGTCAAACACTACTCTGAAGTGGTCTCATGGTTGTGCTTGTTGTCCGGAAGGAGCAAACGCGGCACCCATCGCGCCGACAGCTTTCTCATGCCCAAAATTTCATGCAGGATATGACCCACGCGTTTTTTTGAGATGCCTACTGTCTCAACTATCTCGCGCACCTTTAATCGGCGGTCGGCCAATACGAGATCGTGGATTTTTGTCACGTTATCCTCCGTGGTAGCCGTTTTCGGGGCACCTGGACGTGGCTCTTCAAAAACCAACGTGCGACCACGCTCAAACTCATTAAACCAATTTTTGACGGTCGCCATCGAAGGAGAAGATTCACCGCACACATCATCCAAGCGCTCTTTGATTTCGCTGCGCGATTTCCCTTCCAAAAACAAAAATCGAATCACCGACCGATATTGTTCTTTTTCCATTTTTCTAAAATACGCAGACGCGCCCACTTCCACACGCGGTCAAAACAAAACTACGAGTTCGATTTGATTTGAAATTTTGGCAGTAGCCGCCTACAAGATTGTACTACACGATAATAAATTTTTCTTGCGATAGTGGCGTCATTGGGCGGTGAGGCTAAATACTTATCAGAGCGCCCTCGTAGAATGAATCCATCGTCCTGGATCTGTGACGAGCGAATTCAAACAGCCACCTTACAGACAATTATAGCACAATAGACCCTATGGTCGCACTGCTCGTGGGCCCTTCGGGCTCACTGTCCACAGCTTAATCTTAAATACAGATAATTCGGCACGTGGTGAGGGTGAATTACGGGCTTAGTATAGAAAAGTACAGGGGCGGATTGCCGAGAGACAAGCTGATGTTCAACCAATTAACTTTCATAGTTTTGTATGAAAATGGATCTTTGAATCGAACGGGACTTTTGTTGCGGTTAATTATATAGGAAGACATTTTTGACGGCCCTGAAGAGACTGGTCCTGAAAAGCAAAATGAAACGCTAATGCTTCTATTATCATTTTTTGTTTGCAATTTTTATTTAACTTATTCTTTTCTGATAACAAATGTTACAACCATTTTTAGAACATTTTGCATATGTTTCTTGAATTGAGAGTAGCTTCCTTTGACAATATCGCAGTACTGTTGCCCTTTAATTAAAAAATCGGATCAACTGTGGTAATTGTGTTTCGTGTCAAATTAATTCATCGTTTTTGTACTGCGATGGCATTTCCTCTTTCGAACATTGCGAGTTTTTGTGTATGTGTGTCTCTTTTTTTTAATTTTCTTTATATTTTATTTTTGATCGTTTAAATATTCTGCAATTTGAAATTACGCTCCTAATATTTTCCTATTTAAGTATTCATAATTTATTTTCTCTTGAACAATTTAATTTGCATTTTGTGTTTATAATTCTTGCTTTATTTAAATATTTCATTTATTTTTCGTTTAATAGGTTTGTGTTTTATTCGAAGGAAATTTTCTGAAATGTGTGTTGTTGACAATGTTGTTGCTTCTTTTTATCAAGTTCCAATAAAACTATGATTCTTTTTTCATAAGTGGAATTGAATGTGTTGTGTTTAAAGTTTATGTCGAATGTTTTTATGTGGTGAGGATATCTTTATAGTTTTAGGACTTTAAACTTGAATGTTTATTTTTTTTTGTCATTTAAATTTATTTCGATTTTCAAATGATTGATGTTCACGTAATCGGTTAATTATTATTTTTTTTATTTAATTGGCTTTAATTCAGATCGTTTCCTTATAACGCTAATAACAACTGCCTTATTGTTAAAAAATTATTCTTTAAAAAAATTAACAGCATAACTGTATTTATTAAAATCTATATTGCGCCACTATTTATAACTAATGTCTATCACTTATATCTATCTAGTTTTAGCAAAGAAATATGTTTATTTTTTTCGTTTAATTTATCTGTTTGTTTTGTTAGCTTACTAGTTCTACTTTAACCTTTTTTCTTTTATTTAATTTCTTATTCGTTATTATGTTTGTATATCATAAATTATGTTATTGATACCATTTTGGGATTAGTATGTGTTTAGCATTTAATTTAATGTGTATTTTTTTTTAATTTTGTGGATGTTTAATACTTTTATTTACAAAATATTTAACATTTTCGCATTTCGTTTCGTTTTATTAGAACTAACTTTTGATTTAGATATTTCTGCTTTACATTTCTTTGTCGTGATTCTTTAGGTATTTTTACATTAATCACGGCATTGGGAAGAAAAAAAATCTTGGATACGTTTCGAAGGGAAAGATTTTAGCAATAGCTTGAACTATTCAAACAATGAGAAAAAGGTTTTTTTTTTGGGATGTTATTAGAGCGAATGTTTTCAAGAACAGAATAGAAGAAGAAGAAGATCAGAATAAGGAAATAATGAAATGTATATGTATCACTACTAGCGTTTAATGGAAGTGCTTAATCAGGCACGAATGGGATAAGATGCCAATGTCAGCATTAGATATATTGCCGTACACATTTATTTAAGTTTTAGATTCTTATGTAAGCATGTCGAAATGAGAAGCAAAAAAAAAACCTGAAACATAGAGTAATTTATAAGTAAGACTTAAGGTACGCATACTCGCACATCATTCAGAGAAAAAAGGTCACCGTGTTACAGAGCATTTTTTTTTTGTTTTGTAGGTGTATTTGACTTTGTGATTCCGAACCATCTCTATCTTTATTACAGAGGCGGATTTGAGTTTGGTTGTGTTACATTAATATTGGATGTACTTACTTGTACACACGAGTTTTAAGACTATCTGCCAAAATAAGGCGATGTAGTCCGCAATCACAAATTAAAAAAAAAACCTGCACAAATATGAGTCGGCTTGGTTGATTTATACCTGACTTTAGGATTGATCTTTAATTTCCACCATTAAAGCTATTGACCCAGACCCTAGAATGAGTTAAAAAAAAATGGTCAAGAACGACGAGAGGGCGAAGAGACATTTGTCCATACTGAGCTACACAAAACTCATGCCGATGGTCTATTTTTAAAAAAGTTTTCGTCTGATGGCGCTATGGATTTTTAGTGCCTAGTTCCAATAATAATAAAATCCGCATGGCCCCCGTGTATATAAGGGGACGAGACCGAGGCGTTTATTAAGTGAATTTTCGGTCCACAACATCAAGCTAAGTTAAGAATGAGACCGAGTCTGAGATAGATGATCCAGACGCTTCTCTAACGACCACATCTGCAGGGAAGCAACCTTAGCGACAAGATTAAAGTGCTTCAAATCAACCTGCATTACAGTAGTTCTACATCAGCGGAGCTGCTGCCCACACTACAGGAGGAAACCTATGACGTGGCACTCATTCAGGAACCGTGGATTTCTGGGGAGGGCAACATCAAGGAACACGCAACAAACAACTACATACAACGTTATAAGCTATCGGAAAGAGGGCAGGCTGCAGACGGCCATAATGGCAAGGAAGAGGATGAATGCCTTCCTCGACTCCAATAGAAGCATTGACCTGACTGTAACAATGTGGAATGTGCATAAAAACGATAGCTTGTGTTAGCATTAGCATACATGGCTCACGACAAACCAGTGCAGCGGCAAGAGGTGAATACACTGATTGATTATGCTACCGAAAGGAAAGAGAATATTGTGATAGGCAGCGATGCAAATGAACACCACATAATATGGGGCAGTAGGGGCGGTGAGTCACTACTACTTCTTCTCTACTTAATAATAACCTGAAAACATTCAAACACTGATTCATGTGAAGTACAGAACTGGAGTCTCCTGCAGAGACCCTCATTCTTGGACCAAATGTATTGTATATAAGTTTCGAGCTAGGTTTTGCAACCATAAACGAAACGGAGTAGCACAAGGACAGCTAACTGGGAGGCGTATAGCCTAATCGTAGGAAATTAACTTGTCGGCAGGCGCCCGGAGTTTGGGCGTAACGTCAAAAGTCTGGAACGCATGCCTCAGTCTTCAACGAACACTCTTGTTAGAGCGTACGATGCACCATGTCCCCTCAGAATACACCCCAAGAAAACCCAAAACCATTTGTAATGAACCACCTGTAATGAACCATATATGGTCTGGTAGTGCTGCTTCCACCGGCAGATCTATGGCAGCACCTGATGAGTAAGGTACGAAACCAGAGACCGAGGCTCCAATTACGCCTGGACCTTGATGCGAACGCGAGGAAATCTGCGCTGTCCGCTAACCATTCCATCCTTATCGCCTCATTTTTTTATCATTCCCCATTTTTACCTCCCTTGTTTGTGTTGTTTTACCCAAGCCTATGAATTTTTGTTAATACGTAAAGGACAGGGGCAACGAGCGGCGAAAACCCCGCCCGCATCTCCCGAACTGAGCTACAGCAAGCATAGGCCGCTGCTTAGCTCGTTGAGGGGCCTTTTTCTTAACTAGATGGCTCGGCGCGACCTTCACGGTCATTATGCTACCTTAGGCTCCGTCCCCACGGGCATCTTCGGATGCCCACCAGACCATCTGATACACATTGTGGTGGAACAAAGAGATCAAGGGAGGCCGCTGTAAGGTACGGGAGCTGTTCAGTATCGCTGCGAGTACGGGTTGGGGTGAGGCATGGAGCAAATACAGACATTCACTGAAAGTATTTAAGAAGCAACTAATGGAGGCTAAGCGGAAGAGCTGGAGAAATTTTCGCAGCCAAATTGAAAGCACGGAGGAGGCAAGAAGGTTAAGAGAAGTCATCGCCCAAACTCCGGTACCACCCTCAGCAAAGGAAATGAAGGCGGACAGAAGACACACTAGGTGAACTTCATAGCAACAATTTCCCTGGCTGTGAGGATCAGCATTCCCCTCGCTACATGGCCAGAGATAGGGAATAGAGACGCGAAATGAAACAACGTCATGGGTCTATTCACGCGCGGACGTGCGAGATGGTCGATGAGCTCATTCGACTCATTTAAATCGACAGGCCCCCACGGAATCATACCTGAAATGCTGCAAAAATCTACGGACGCTAAAACACTCTGGGTGGTTGCCATACTAGGGAGTCAAGGGTGGTAGAGGATCGCCGAATCAGGCAAGAGCAGCCATATCGATTCTAACGATTTCAGGCCGATCAGTCTAACTTTCTATTTGTTAAAAACGATGAAGGCGTGTATAGGGTATAAGTGTCACCATACACTGTCGAACTCGAACCTAGTACAAATGTCCTCTGACACACACATACACTTCACATAGGTGTGAAGAAAACCGGTTCACTTGTACTAGGTTCGTGTTCGAGTTCGACAGTGTATGGTGACACTAACAGGAGACCACAGAACTGACCTGCATACCTCCCAAGAGCACAGCAGGCTTACATGAAAGGCAAATATGTGGCAAACGCTCTTCATGACGTAGCCTCCACGATTGAAACATCCCTTCAATAGAAAAAGTTCACACACGGTACATTTCTCGACCTCTTAACAACTTCACAATGGCGGCTATATCCGTAATGGAAGCTCTCGGACACGCCGAAGTGAATGAAACTCTAGTGGATTGGATCAAAGCACTACAGGCTGATCACGTCCGAATATGGCGGTGCAATGCATGAAAAACAAGCGAGAGTTTGGTAGGATAGATTTGCAAAAGCCACCAGGTGAGAACGGTGAGAAGTACTCCGCAAGGAGGAGTACTGTCGCCACTCCTATGGGTACTCGTACTAAATGTTTACTAAAACCCCTCGAATCGTTAGTGTGGTGGTCTATGTGGTGTATGTGGACGATGTCGTTTCAGGCAAACATATGGGCGTATTATCAGATCTCATAACTATCTTCCGGTAAGCTACTGTGGTGGGCAAGCAAAGAGGATTGAATGCAAATCATCAAAAATCTGAACGGGTTCTCTTCACAAAGAGAACCAATATTTAGGAATTTTTCTTATCAAAGATGGTTGACACCGAGTTAACTTTGTCAACCCATACAAGGTACATAGGGATAATCCTGGAAAGTAGACTTAACAGGGTCGTAACATTGAAGAATGAATCAGGAAAGCCAAACTTGGTCTTCTACACCTACAAGAGTTTGCTAGGGAAAAGGTAGGGCCTGAAACCGATAATGAGCTACTGGGTATACACTGTGGTCTGGTGGACAGGACTCAACACGAAAAGCAACATTCAGGAAATGGAGCGGAGAGAGTACAGAGATTATGTTGCCAGGGGCTTCCCGGTGCTTTGAGAACCGTATTTTTGCATTCTTTGAACACTCTTCTAAACCTGCCCCTATTGACGTATGTCTAACGAATGAGGCAGCTAAATGTGCCATAAGATTCAGGGAGGCAAGGCGCTTTAAAGAAAGGCCATATGACCACCGCAGTATTAGGTTGCCACCTGATAATTCAGACTATATGAAACCATAACAGAGTTTCAATAGAAACCTCGAAGTTAACGTACCCAATAGAGAACATATCCCAGTAGATGTGCGTGGACGTAGAAAGACTCTAATCTGAACCTCTATATGGATGGCTCGTAGTTGGTGCATCAGTCTATTCTACAGTACTATGCAATCTATCCTTGAGGTTGCCAGATGGGTGTAGCATATACCAGGCGGAGGTGCTTGCAATTCAGAAGGCAGCTGAAGCGGTAACATCATCTCGGAAAAAGTATAGAATCGTTGGACATTCGAACACTCAGGCAGTGCTAAAGGCGCTACAGTTAGTTACTATCAAGTCGAAGACAGTATATAACTGTTAAACAGCCCTCCAAGCGCTGGGGTCCGGGCCAGAGCGGGGCTCTAAGTAAAAAAATTGCGAACGAGGACATATCCTCGATTAAAATTTGCCATCTCAGTAATTTTATTGTGAAAATGAAACCGGAATATAGAGGGCTACCCCCGCAATCCGAGGGTTTTGTAGCAAGCGCTTATTTTGGTATAGAATTATCGGCTCCTTGCTCTTCTTGATACCACTTAGATGGATAAAAAAAAACATAATTAAAATGTCTTACTCGCCTATATTTTACATCCCAATTCAAATTACGTGATTGTAACGAACCTTAGAGCATATTATTGCCTAAGGTGTTGGTTATCGTTGGCCATCAGTACTTTTGACCTCGAACGTGTTTAAGGCATGCAGGGGTGTGCTAACTGTAACTATAGAAATAAACTATTATTGACCTATTCTGAGAAGATATACGGATTCCATTATTTTCGGTTTTTTCGGAACCCACCTTCCATTATTCTAAGTATAACGGTCTCGAACTGCAAGGGGAAGGGGACAAATTACGAACTAATATCCCCCCCCACTGTTCCCCTTTCTACAAATTTCAAGAAATTGCAAAAAAATGGAATGTACTCAACATTACCTTTCTCACGACACCTCACTTGCCTATACCAGTCGATAAAAAAAAATTGACCTTCATTTCGCTTCTATGTGGACACCGCTCCCCCTCCCCCCACCCACTCGCTAAAGTTGCATTAGTCAGCCCCCCCCCTCCCCGTCAATCTTTACCCTTTCAAAAATGATTAATTAAATAACTGCAATTCGCACTACGAAAAACAACATGAAAGTAGTACTCACACCTATGAGGCCGGTAGGTGTATTTTTTGTGTGGATAACGTCAAAACGCCTAAATTTAAATGAATGTACTGTTATTAAATATACCGTGATTGTAATGAAACTTCGAGACCTTATTGCCTATAGTGTTGGTTATCATTGGCCATCAATATTTTTGACCTGTGATGCGTTTGAGGGGTGCAGGGGTGTGCTAACTGCAACTATAGAAATGTACTATTATTAATCTTTTTTGATGATATCAAAATTCTACAATTTTTGGTTTTCTATGCTAGTAAAATGCCGCTTTCCTGCAAGTTTTCATATTTCTAAGTGTAACGGTCTCGAAATGCAAGGGGGGGGGGGGGGGACAAACTCGGATCACATATTTTCCCCTCAACCTCTTTTCCCCTTTTTTCAAATTTGATGAAAATATCAAAAATGGAATGTACTCGGTGTTACTTTTCTTATGATACCCCACTTACCTATACCAGATGGAAAAAAAATTTAACCTTCATTTCCACTCTATGGGGAGCTCCCCTTAAAGTCAGCCTATTACAACGAATCGCGTTCTCCGGCGAATTATAATAATTCTACATATTCCCACAGAATTGCATGTATGTAACTTCAGCGGCCAAGGCCCGACGTCGGGCTGTCGCGCCACGATGATGATGAGCTTCAGCGGTTCATCAGATATTTCATGGACAGACGGACAGACAGACGGACAGACGGACGCAAGACCGATTTCATAAGGGTTTTGTTTTTACTACAAAACCCTAAAAATGGAAAGGAAAGGTAACGCTCGGGTGCTCTTCCATTGAACTCGGTACTCGATGCGAAGTATGCGTACTCATATCTACAAAATATTCTCTACCTTCGAAATTGCACGATGTAATAATATAATAATATTATTGCATGAGTATATTTTAATTTGAAATGTTTACGCTTTAATGTAAATGAATAAAAAATGTTAGGAACAAGTACATTTTTGACGTACTGGCTTTGAAAATTCTTTGGGTGTGGTGTTGTTGTTGTTGATTTTTTAATCTAATATCTTAAAGATAATTCATAACTCATTATTATCCTCTTGGTTAGTGTTAACGGTTTCTCGACGATTCCTTCTCATTTAAGAGCTTAGTAAAGGACAATTCTACAGTATCATAAGATGTGCTTGTTGTGATTTAGTTTTATATCAACCAATCGAGTTTCTAAGGTCATTTAATGCCAAACTGGGTTTATAATTGGAAGCAAGTTGATATACTTGGATGTAATGTTCATTAGATAGCATTGAAATAGATTAAATATTTTTGGGCTTCTACGGTCAGTTAAATTTTAAAGTTTCATTGGATAAGTGTGGTTGGTTAATAGATTGTGTATATATGTATTTGTTTTTTTTTTTTTAAATCTGATTAAATACAATATATGCAAGTCAGTGTTAAAGATATGATGATGTTTTGTATAGTTTTCTACGTTTTATTTTCACTTGACTATTTTTTTCTATCTGTTTCTTGGTAACACGAAAGTTAGCCAGGAGCAATTATATGATTTCTGATTTGATTCATTGTGTATGTATTTTGTATTCATTTCTCTAAGTTTGTCTTTTTAGGAAAAGTGATAGAATACTCATAATAAAATTTATAAAAATTGAGGTATGCCTTTAGAAGAGACAAAAAACTTAAGAATATATGTTTAAGAAAAAAATTTCGATTGTCTGTATAAAAACTAATAGCTGTCTGAAAAACGAATTCTACATTCACTTATAAACAATATGTAGGTGTACAAGGTATAATTCTAATAACATAAATATTTCTTTTATTTTATATTTCATTTTATTTGGTTTTTACAAAAGAAGACTGCTCAAAAATGTTCAGGTTTTGTATTTTGCTTTTATTTATTTTATTTTCTTTTCAGTTGAAATTTTTGTTGTTTTTATTTTTAATAATTGAAACCATTATCAATTTTACCCTTTTATAGTTACTTTATATTTTTTTTTATCAGTGTTGTTATATTAATAAACTGTGCAATATTATTCATACAGTTTTATGTTTTGTGGAAAAATGAAAGAAACTAGCAAAAAATCTAGATTTGTGTGAGATGTATTCGATTATGGCAGTTTAATTATTTTGAATAATATTGTATAAACGCAAAGATGTGTTACATTTGCAATGAATATGAATGCTTTCGAGGGGGTTTTAATGTTGCTAGGTATGAAACCCCACATTTAACTCAATAACCCTACATTATCTGTCCCTATACGAAACAGCTTCGCGATACAGGCGTACGATTAAGAGTCCTTCGAAGAGACATGTAATGATATTGAAATCAACATCATCATTTTTTTTTATGTGATCGCCAAGACTTTAGGGGATTACCCTTTCATGCAAGCATAGCCTTGGCGGGAAGGAAATTAAGGTAAGTAATTGGGGGGCGGTTGAGTGGGTAGGAGGTACCGGTGCACATTCCGCTTAAACTTTTGCAAGTCATAATTATTAGGGAATACAGTAGATGGAAGGCTGTTCCACATTCTTATTGAACGAGTTAAAAAGGAGTCAAAGAATTTAACTGTGCGACAGGACCTGGTCTCAAGAGTATGGGGGTGAGCACGACCGGCAAGCCGGGCGTTACGCGTAGGAACAGCAAGACCAGGGAGTAAATCACTAATTTCATTAGAGCAACAACGGTTGTAGTAGTGATAAAATAAGGTTAAGCAACCAACGTTACGCCTGTGCTCGAGGGAATCAATGCGAGAGGTAATAGAGTGATCACCAATAATTTTAAAAGCCTTCTGTTGAACTTTATCCAGCATGGACAACACAGTGCAACCTGCACCCGCCCAAATATGGGAATTGTATTCCAGCCTAGGTCTTATGTGGCTTTTGTATATTTGTGCTAAGTCAGATGGTGAGAAATATTTTTGACATGGATATGTCTTATAGCTGGGGGTCATCCTAAAAATCTGTCCGTCACACGAAATGTCTGTTTTTCTACTCGGGGGTCAGAAGAGAAAACAAGACCATTGAACATTTTTCTTTTCTGGTTGTGCATGTCGTTTGAGTGAAGTGGTCATTGTGCATGGCTGTTGCTTGTAGATCCGCGCGGGCGGTGCGCTTGCGGGGATCCTGTGTGTTCATGTTGGGATGTTGATTTGATAGCGATAAAGGTTGACGTTGTGGAAGGCAAGAAATAACATAGTGTACGGGTGAACGGGCGGACTTTCAATGACCTTCAATTTCCGCCAATTCCCATTCATCATTTAATAAAATAGCCCGTGTTGTACTATCTGAATCACTAGGGTCCCAGAAAAGGTAGCAAGTAGTCAGTCCGACTGACATTTGGACATGCGCAGACGTAATTTGAGGGAGTGTACATAGTTCCCGCCCCCCGAAGATTAGCGAGAGCGGATGAAGTTCATTCGAGCCAAATCGGGTGATCCAGCGACTGTGTTTGTGCATTTGCAATGGCGGCGATTTGAGGTCTGACTGGTCCACAATGTGGGCCCCCACCACATGTGCAATAAACATATAGAACAAAATGGCGGATTTTATAATATACTAGGCGAGTTAGAATCTCCCAAGCCCCGAAATAGAGAAATATTCGTCGCAGGATGTTATAGTTCCGGGCGGCTCATCGTGACATGATGTACATTCAGAGGTCTGCAGAAGATCAAATGGCCTCCCCCCCCCCTTCAAAAAAATTCCAAAATTTTTCTTATGCATTCTCTTTGTGCGTGTGTTGGAATGTTTTGTTTACTTTTGTTAGTTTCCCTTTCTGTTTGCCGGACACAATCGCATAGAGTCGCACGCGTTACTTGAGAAACGGACGGTGTGTGCCGGACCCGGACTGTTGACTAAAGGGGCGGGATGATGCGGATAGTGTGGGAGCGATTTTGCAATAGATACACAAACACAATACACGTCCGATTGGGAAAAAATGGTGGGAAGCGTGATTGCGATTAGCAGAAACGTACTCAGAGAAATGTCGATAGGCTGCAGTCTGCAAACTGTACCGAACGGGTAGATGGAACAGGTAGATGGAACAGGGTGCACGAGAGGAGGTGAATATTGCACACACGCGATGCAAACGAAACGATCCCGCGAGAGAAAGGAGCCCAAGCGGACAGGACAAAGCAAAGCAGAATTTATGACGAGTATCTACACTGCCATCAGATCAGTCAGTCAGTCAGTCAGTACATGAATATGTCTTATGCCTACCGAAAGCGTGGGACGTGTTTTTTCGAATGATTACATCCAGTATAACTATACTGGGATCTTTATAAAACTTACGTCGATATCTTCAACACAACAGGTTCCACGCAGTCATAGACATATCCATGTTCCGATGTATCTGCATGCAGTGTAGATACTTTGTATCTTTTTGCAGCGGAAACCTAGATATTTTAACGCATTTTTGGCAATGCCAAAGATATGTTCAATCCACTTGAGTTTGCTGGGAATGTTCGTACCTATAGAACGTTTAAGGAAGTTGAACCCGGAATACTCACGCCATCTATGAGAATAGTCTGGGAAGCAGGTGGAACATATAACTTATTGGAGATCAAACAGCATTGCGTTTTGGAATCATTAAATTCAACACGATCAGCTTTACCCCATTCAATGATTTTAGAAATGTCGTGATTCAACGATTCAAACATGCGGTCTCTGTTGATTGTAGAAGCATTCTCGCGAGATTCAGCCACAGAGTTAAAAGAATATGTGAAATCGAGGGTGCTATCGTCGGCAAAGCTGTGGATCGGATTGGACCTTATGCTTAAAAGGTCTTTGATAAAGATAAGGAAAAGAGTTGATGACAGGACAGTCCCCTGAGGATCTTTAGCATTTTTCTATTTATTCTACATCCATAAGTTTTGTTATCAGTTTTCTTTTCTTTTCCATCCGTATTACCAGGGCCGGTCTAAATCTAACTTAAGGCATAGCCAAGGGCATTTTGGCGCCCCCTAGCTTTTTCCCCTTCCCTTTCCCTTCCCTTCAAAGTTTTCCAAAATCTTAATATATATAAAAACGTTTGTGCACATGTTGCTGCTTTTATAACTCATGAACCAATAAAGCTATCCAACTCATATTTCCACCATATGTTCGTTTGGTACTCCGATGTGCATAACTTTTTTTTGTACTGGGTAGGTGGCACAGGAGTGGAGTTATTTATAAACTTCTTATTTATGGTCAAATTTGAGTCAAATTCACAACATACATTAATTAAATAATAAGAAAGTTGTTGACAAAATTTGGACCCGGTAGGTGGCACTGGAGTCGAGATATTCATGAAAATGTGTATTTTATTCTTATTTCGTCAGTGTAGTATATAGATTTGACATTTCAGTATTCATTATTTTAATTTAGCGAATACAAATTGTTGCATATACATTTAACCAGCGAACTGGGGGTAATCCAAACGCCCAAGAGTTTTCAGATCTGTTACTGAAAATTGGTGACGGTGCGTGTCCGGAAGCAGAAGAGAAGGTTATTCTACATAATAAATGATGTCGTGTAGTTCAATCACGAAAAAAAAACTTAATTTCTTCAGTGTATGGCGACCCTGCGAAATTTACTGATCTTGAAAACTCTAGGCTTTGCAGGAGAGCTATTTTGACTCCCCGGAAGGACCAGGCATCTGCGACAAACGCTGAAATATTCAAATGCGTTCCTGGGGAATGTGTTGAATATCGCTCAATCAACCGAGTAATGAATTGAGCAGATGCTACCCATTTATCTCGTTAAATTTTTAAATTCCTTAAGCACACCTGGACTTCCGTCTCACAAAAAAATACGTCAACAAAGGTAGTGATCAAACAACATTTGAGTTAAGAAATAATGAATACGACGAAGTCAGTAGGTTCCAATCTGGCCGCTATATAAGTTCTTCTGAGGCTGTTTGAAGCGTTTTGAGGCTTTTCTATTCATGAAAGATTTCCACCAGTTATGCATCTTGATGTTGGGCAGCGGGTGTACTTTAACTCAGAAAATGTGACAGAGCAGCTTGAAAGCCCGCAACAAACTACTTCGTTGGCATTCTTTCCAATTTGGCAAGTTGACGATTTCGCAAAAACACTGTTATACGAAGAAGTTCCGTCTTACTATACGTATAACAAAGAACACGTCCTGGAAAGAGTTTACACAGTACATCCGAACAACTTCGAATGCTATTACTTACGGTTACTACTTCATACAGTACGGGGTCCTACAACTTTTGCTGATTTGCGAAAGGTTGACGATTTTTAATACGATACTTATCAGGCTACATGCCGGGCACGTCACTCGCTAGATGGTGAACAGTATTGGGATGACGCATTGGCCGAAGCATGCGTACAAACTAGTCTTAAGCTCCTTGAGACGATCTTAAGGTTTTTCTTTTGGCATCAGTGATACAGCAAAAAATTATCGAAAAAATGTCCCAAAAAGTCCCGAAATGGATGGCCCCCAATGTGGGATCAGTGTGATTTTATCTAATTAACAAAGTTAAAACGGATAGTCGATTAGGCGCTCAGTACCGTTAGTTAAAAGGCGCAAAATCCGAAAGCGTTTATCCTACGGTTTTTAGTCCTACGAAGTAGTGAAAATTTACCATTGCAAATAGTCGGAAAATGATCACAAAAGCTCGAAAATATTGGGCACCCAACGTAGGGTCATATGAACAGACCATCTAACATCCCCACACAAGAAGCTCTCGACGATATTGTTGATCTAGGCCCACCCATACAACCCCCGACAGTAGAGGAAGTTGATCTCGCGTTGCGGTCACTCTGAGCTGAACTGCTAAAATTTGGTGGAATGGATTTAGCTAATGACATACATCAATTACTCCTGAGAGTATGGGAGGACGAGGAGATCCCAGACGATTGGCACAGAAGCATCATCTGTCCAATTCACAAAAAGGGAGATAAACTGCGGTGTGAGAACTACAGGGGCATATCACTAGTTTGAATGTCCTATAGAATTTTGACCAAAGTTCTGCAAAATAGAATAAAACCGTACGCAAAACGAATCATTGGCGAATATCAAAGCAACCTGGTGGCTCCACAGCCGATGAGCTCTTTACAGTCAATCTGATACTCCAGAAGTGCTGGGAGGGAATACAACGTAAACGTATCCCAAATCTTTGTCGATTTCCAGCAGGCATACGACAGTATCGATCGTGGAGTACAATACAATATTATGCTGCAATTTGGTATACCGGCCAAATTAGTGCGACTGAGAAAGATGGGGATGACCAACTCCGTCTAACAGGACAGGATCCATAATAGACTTACTGATCTATTTGAAACACCCACTGGTCTGAAACAGGGCGATGGACTGGCACCAACGCTCTGCAACCTAGCACTGGAATACGCTATTCGGGCTATAAATATGAACAACAGCAATGCGTTACTTATCAAGTCGACACACACACGCCGACGGCATCAACATTATGTCCCGAAGACTGGCCGATGCAGAAGAACTTCTGCATACGCCCGATACCGCTGCAAAAGAAGTTGGACTACGTATCAAAGAGGGCAAAACTAAAATAATGATGCAATCGACGACAAGAATACCTGCACAACCGAGCATCAATGTGGGGGACCTTAACATCGAGTCTGTGAACGACTTCATATACCTAGGTAGCAACTTGTCAAGAGACGCCATCGAAACTGACGAAATCAAGCGACAGATACAGTTAGCTAATAAGACTTTTTTCTCGGTTCTCCCCATAATGAAATCGAAGCATGTCCACAGAAACACGAAGCTCCGCGTGTTCAAAACCAGTATACGACCAGTGCTATGCTACGGCTGCAAAGCATGGACCCTAACTCAAGCCTCCGGAAACATGCTAGACACATTTGAACGTAAGGTTCTACGGCGAATTTTCGGAGCTGTTTGCGATCGAGATGGATGGCGCATCCGGTACAACCATGAGTTGTATGAACTGTACGATGAGCTGGAACTTTCGAAAATCGTCAAACTACAACGATTTCAATGGGCAGGGCATGTCCAACGAATGGACGATGATCGCATGCCAAAGAAAGTGATGAATGCAAAACGAGTTGACGGAGCGAGACCGAGATCTCGTTGGGAGAGCTCAGTATATATGAACGCCGAGCAACTACTGGGCCTCTAAGATTGGAGGACGCGGTCACGTGACCGAGATAATTGGAGGACAACGATCCAGGTGGCCAAGGCCCGACGTCAGGCTGTCGCGGCTCGATGATGATGATGAACATAGGGTCAGTGTAAATTGATCTAGTTATTGAATCAGAAATGGACATTCACACAAGTACGCGGTGCCCTTACAAGGAAAAAAAAAACTTTTTCTAACTTACCTTAAGGGTACCTCTTGATTTTTAAATATAACTTTTAATTGATTAGATTGGAGATATCGCGCCCTTACATAATTACACTCTGTTCAAATGCACAGTCTGCTCGTACGAGTATGGTAGAGTCAGGCCCGTCGGTAAATCACTATCGCACTGGAGAAAGAAGCCCAAGATACAAAATTGAACAGTTTGCGCGTGCCAATTTGAACAGTGAGAATCACATTCAATCGGATGAATCGCGAAATATTTATAAGTGAATTGAATTAAATTAAGCTCTAAATTGACAAAACTAACTCTGAAATCCGGCTTTCTCCTTGGCGCCTTAGCGTTTGACCGGCCCTGCATTACTTATCGCGTAAATTGACATGTGTATGAACCGAAAGCACGGTGAGGTAAATCACTACCTCATCCAGTTCCTAATAGGACATGGGGGATATCGAAAATATTTACACCTGCTCAAACACGCTGATTCCCCAGAGTGTCTATGATGTCCAGGAGAACCAGAGTGTCCAGAGTACGTTCTGTTTTATTGCTCGAGATTTTCAGAAAACCGCGAAGAACTGGAGGAGAACTGACATACCGAACCGATGATTCCGCATCACCGGTATGTCGGATTTATACATATAGATAGACATTGACGTATTCCCGCATCGCTATCGGTTTCTTTTGAAGATACCTACATCACCTTTGACAAAAAAAAAGGTCAAGACAATCCGAGTGGTGGAAGCAAACATAAATAACAAAAAAATCATTTATAAACAGGGGAATGTAAAGTTATTGAGTTAAATACTTAATTTCTCATTTTTAAGTTCCCATTTGATATTCAAACATGCAAATAAAATCGCTGAAGCCAATCAAATTATTTGTGTTTTAGTGTTTTCATAATTTCATAAAAGTATACGTCTTACGTATAATGAATTCGATAGTTACATGCTTTGTATTGCTACATAATTAAGATAAGGAAGACCATGAATCTGTGTTCTTGTTTTTTTTTTCTTTATTTCTTACTACAATATAAAACCACTTTATAATGTTGCTACTTCATATTTTCAGGACTTTTCTCCTGTTTTTTGTTGTTCTTCTTCTTAATATCTTAGTAATTGCAACGTGTTTTGCCTAATTGATTCACTCACTACTTATAAACTAATAATGGGGGTGTATGTATATGACTACAATAACATTTTTTTTTTCATTTCTTTTTCTTTTTTATATTTAAAATAATGTCAATATGACATATGTATACTTTTTTTGGTAATCATGAAAATTTGCTTTATTTAATAGTTTTTTTTTTGTTTTATAATTAAAGCAATTCATATGTTGTTGTCGCCGGACATGAGTAACCAAAACGTACGTGGATGTTGAAAATATTTAAATTTATTAAAAGGAATTATTATTTCCAACTCTACGGGCTTTTGTACTTTTAAAATAAACGATAGTCTCGAATAACTGAAGCATACACTTTAATTCCAAACGTCATATAAAATAATGGTCTAGTATCTATTATTATATAGAAATTATCAAATCCTGTTTTAAATTTATTCGTATTTTATAAATAGTTTTAGTTATCGTTTGTAACATTTACACATATAGTTTTAATAGTTTTATTTAAAAAATTTTATGAATCGGTTAGTTAACTTTGATGTTATCGTGTTTATATTTAATATTTTAATCTTATATTTAAATATATTTATTAATAACTTGGTAATTATATTTATGTTTCATTTAAGTATCATTACGATTTATTTATGTAGTACGAATACAAAAAAAAAAAAAAAATAAATAAATAAAAATGGAATTACCGTAAATCAATAGTTGCAGTTAAGTGCTGTAAAATAAACAAAGTTAACAACATATGTAGCTTTTTTTAAATTAATTAATTTGTAGTTTTACTTGCTATCTTTAATTTGCACAAAAAATGATATTATATCACAGCATTTAATATAAAGTAATATAAATTTGTTTTGTGACGATTTTTTTCCCCTATCAATTTTTAACATTTACATATTGTTTTCCTTATCACTTGTAGACAAGTGTATAAATTGTCAAAGTTATTCATTTCAGATTTGTATAATTTTTGTTTTATAGGCGATCGTATTATTAATATTCGATATTCGCAATTGTCGAAAAAGAATTATTATAATTTTTTAAATTTAGTTTTTGCTTGTTTGTTTTATTTAATTGTGAATCGATTATAACATGTTATGTGCGTAAATAACAATTTAGTGTTTTATATATATGTTTTTATTCATCTAGGCACATTCTAATTTTATTCTAATATGTCACTTTCAATTGAATTGAAAATGTTTATACAAATGCTTTGCATATTGTATGTTTATATTTTTCTATTTCTAAAACATATCTGTGGACAAATTAAAGTTAATTATATCTGAGGATTGATTTACGCACTGCAATTAAAAGGAAATATAAGATAAAACAAAGGGATCTGTTTCATTTCAGAATTATGAAATATTCGATTAAGTCATTCGGAAAAGTTTCCATCCGTGTTTTAAAAAAATTGGCTAAGTTCATAACACACAGCGGAATCGCAACATGCTGTGGCAACAATATCCAAGCAGCTTTGCAACAGGTTGTTGTGCTCTGAACTGCACTCGCATCTAGTCATCCATCAATTGTCAAATTTCCAGTTCAAAAGTGACTACTGACGAAAAATCGTATGAATACGACAGCGCGAGTGTCATTTCAGGATTTCACACAACAGTTGGCATACTGTTGCCAACTTGTTTTATACTCTCTCCACCAAAGAACTAGAAGATAATATGGAACGGGGGTTTTCACACAGAGCCCATACGTGTTTGAAACATAAATGTAATCCCGTCACTCTCCCCCTCTTTGAGTTTGTAGAACGATTGTGTCAGTTTGAACACAAACGTCATTGGACGATTGTGTCACTTTGGACAGAAACGTCATTCCAAAGCCATCTGATCAAAAGTTTTTGTCGTATCGTCAGTTTCGCGACTAAATACCAGTGCTCTCGCCTTGTGTTTAGCCGATTTGACATTAATTACTCGATTCCAAACGAATTTAAAAGTGATTGTGCCGATAATTAGCGCGTGTCATTGCCGTGAACTTTTATAAAAGTAATAATGAAGTGCGTTGTACCGGGTCGCGAAAACACCACGTATTTACGTCCAAATTGCGTATCGTTTCACATGTAAGTATATATAGGTATTTATATGATTTGTGATGAAGTCTCCTTAAAATCAACTGGTAATTTTCACGGTGTTCACTTACAATTTGCATTTTTTACGAATTCGGTCCAGTGTAAGCAAACAAGAATCGCCGACTTGACTTTTGTCATCCAAATGACTTTTGTCTTTTGTTGTGTGCCATTGGCGTAGTCTAAAATATTTTTTTAGGGGGGCTGGTAAATTTGATATTGAAATTAAATTTTTAATGTACATTATATATTTACAGTTTTCCGCAAGACACTACCACAAGGTCGTTGTGGTTAAACAATTTTAATTGAAGGAGTTTGAAAATACGCAAAAACAGTCGGTAAATGACGGTAAGTACTAATTCACTCACAATTAAATAAAAGTAATCATGTTTTTTTCTAATTTATTGTACCTATATATTCTAGGTTTCTGCCATTCTAAAATCGAAAACACGTTCGAACGGAAAGTCCTTCGGCAAATTTGCGGAGCAATTTACGACCGAGATGGCTGGCGCATCCAGTGCAACCATGAGTTTTATGAACACTACGATGAGCTGGAAGTTTCCAAAATCGTCAAACTACAACGTCTTCAATGGGCATTACATGTACAACGAATGAACGATGTTCGCATGCCTACACAAGTAACGAACGGACGACGCGTCGACGGAGCGAGTCTGCCAGGAAGATCGAGAGCTCATTGGGAGAGCTCAGTATATGCTGACGCCGAGCAACTACTGGGCTTCTAAGATTGGAGGATGTGGTCACGTGACCGAGATAATTGGAGGACAACGATCTAGGCGGCCAGAACCCGACGTCGGACTGTTGCGTCACGATGATGATGATATGCAAAATGCAGAATCATTGATGACATCGTTCATCAAATCAGCATCGGAGCAAATGGTAGTAGCATGTATGTGCATTTGTACTCATCGTCATCGCGGCGCGACAGCCCGACGTCGGGCCTTAGATGCAGGTGGTGGTGCATTTGTACTAAATACATGGAATTTTCATTGCAATAAAATGTCAGTCAATATCTTCAAAACATTTTGTATGTAAATCATTTGGGTTATATTATTATACGTTCACACTACACCTACATTATTTCATCTGTGCCAGCTGAAATGAATCTGAAACTGTCAAATCCATACGATTTTAAATTCACAACACCCAGATTAAGCCGCTGGTGAAGCAATCTGGCTATAGTGTAGACGTAATATAATTTCTTCTCGTCAGGTGCTTTGGAAGCTCAGAATATGATCGAGTTGACTGAAGTTCTAAGTATTCAATTTTTCGCATTAGTCGTCAATCTACCCTTTTTATGACAGCGGGGACCGGACTAAATTTAATACTTAGTTTGAAAGGTCAATCCATATTAAATCAAGCCCAAGACTATCAAGTCGTCTCACCATGCTTCCATTTGGACGCGGACCAGAATGTAATCTGTCATGGACTTTTGTTAAAATCCATAAAAAAAAATACTAGTCAATGTAGCTACGATGAAAATACTCCAAATATATTTGGTCTACAACTTAATAATGAGACTTTTTTTGGAATTTTGGGCATTTGTTCATAGATTTATTCATATAACTAAATTATTCAAAATATTGGCCATCAGCAGCGATAACTTTCTCCCATCTTTCGGGAAGTCTACGAATTCCGTCGCGAAAAAAATCTTGGGGTTTCGAGGCTATCCATGAATCGAGCCAGTTCTTAGTATCCTCATATGAAGTGAAGTGCTGATCAGCCAACGCATGAGTCATCGAAGCGAACAAATAGTAATCGGATGGAGCAATGTCAGGGCTATACGGCGGGTGGGGTAGCACTTCCCATTTGGTTGTTTCCAGGTACGTTTTCACGACTTGCGCAACATGAGGGCGAGCATTGTCATGCTGAAGAATTATTTTGTCGTGCCTTTCAGCAAATTGTTGCCGTTTTTCACGCAATGCTCGACTCAAACGCATCAATTGCAGTCAATAGCGCTGCCCGTCAATGGTTTCATTCGGTTTTAGCAGCTCATAATAAAGAACACCGATCTGGTCCCACCAAATGCAGAGCATAAGCTTGGAACCATGAATATTTGGCTTCGCGGTCGATGTTGATTGGTGCCCGGGCGGTCCCCATGATTTCTTTCGCTTTGGGTTATCATAATGAATCCACTTTTCATCGCCGGTCACAATACGATGCAAAAAACCCTTCCGTCTTTGCCTTTGAAGCAGTTGTTCGCACATGCAAAAGCGCCTCTCAACATCTCTTGGCTTCAACTCGTACGGACCCAGTGGCCTTGCTTTTGGATCATTCCCAGTGATTTTAACCGCTTCGATATGGCTTGCTGAGTCACTTCCAACGAAATTGCCAACTCTTTTTGAGTTTGGCACGAATCTTCTTCGAGTAATTTCGTCAATTCTTCGTCTTCAAACTTTTTTGGCTGGCCAGGTCGCTCTTCGTCGGTAATGTCGAAATTATCATTTTTGAACCGATGAAACCACCGAAAACACTGTGCACGCGAAAAAGCATCGTCACCGTAAACTTCCACGAGCAATTTATGACTCTGAGCTGCAGTCTTCTTAGCAAAATAATGTCCAAGTAAAACTTCCCGCAAATGTTGTTTTTTTCGTGAATTTTCGAAACTTTCCATGGTCCGGTAAAATACGTTGTCAACAATCAACACGAAATGTTTATACTGACATTGACAGCTTATGAATACAAACTTCAAATGGTATGTATGTCAAAGATGGACTACCATTGGTTTATCGGTGTTGCCATCTCTAAAAAAAGTCTCATTATTAAGTTGTAGACCAAATACAAGGGGGATTCACACTCCCTGTCGTATATGTCGTAAACTTATGTCATCTCCATAGTAAAATGACAGAAGTTTACAACTTTACGACAAATACGACGTTTACGACGTGAGCATGAGTCCCCCTACTATAAATATACCTTTGCCACAGGAATGATTTATGCTTGCTATCAGTAGTAGCGCGACAGTCCGACGTCGGGTCTTGGCCCCTGCATTTTGGATAAATACATTTTTAACGGAATTTTTTGTGACACTTGGTTTCATTTTGCACACCAACTTAGTATGCTACAGCTTAGCTCGGTAACGCACCGGGCATTTTTTTTTGCGGTCTTCTACGTTTCAATCCCCGCAACTGGACCAAATATTTTTTTATTCTCAAATTCTCTCCCGAGCTAAGCTACAGAACAGATGCATACCAAGTTGGTGTGCAGAATGAAACCAAGTGTCACAAAAAAATCCAATTAACACTGAAATAATTCGCATTTGCACATTGCAAGAACATTGAATACAAAAAAGTAAAATTTTTGCCGATAATTTAATTCAAATTTACGCGCCAAATCAATGCCCCAAATACAGAAAAGTTGCCTACGCCTTTTAGATCTTTGTTGGTGTGCAGCATCTTTCATAGTATGTGCCAAAATCACTAAAAATGTATTCAAAAATTTTGCCGAACAGCCGCCCTTTGCTCTCCACTGAGTTTTTGATGGACGCAACATGCTGTGAAAAATGTCATTTACTCCATCACAAAAATTTCCCCGCTGGCTAGGACCAGCATATGATGACAATCCTGAAATGACACTCGCGCTGTCATATTCATATGATTTTTCGACAGTAGTCAGTTTTGAACTGGAAATTTGACAATTGATGGATGACTAGATGCGAGTGCAGTTCAGAGCACAACAACCTGTTGCAAAGCTGCTTCGACTCTGTTGCTACAGCATGTTGCGTTTCCGCTGTGTGTTATGAACTTAGCCATTGTTATAATTAGTAAGACTAAAGATGCTATTACATTAGCACATAAATATGGCAATATTGTCAAATATATTTGACACACAAGTGTCATCCAAGTGTGGTGGACAAATTATTATAGCAACATAAATTTGACGACATATATTTGGCGACGATTGGTGTCATATATCTGACACCATCTGGCATAGTGTAATACCAGAACATAGCTGCCGTCATATATTTTATGTCATGTAGTCATATGGAATTTGCTTACTTTTATATGGAAATAATGTGTCATACAATACGCTTATTATTCACTCATCGATGGAACAGCGAAGTATGATCAAATGAGCATTTGCATTTTGAACTGAATTGATTTTTTTTTGTCGTATAAATAAACAAAAATATATTGTCATATAAACTGAACCAATTTATACGGCAGAGTGTAGTACCACTTGTAATATAGTTTTCAACACAACAAAATTGTGTCATATTTTATGACACTAATGTGATATTGTTCGAACATTGTTATATTTAAGAAAAGAGTTTTTGGGAAAAAAATCAAAAGTCATTGTCAGCCATGGTAGGTTAAGGTTTAAGCCACTGTTGATCATCTGAATAATGGAGAAATGTAGTATTTTTTTTTATATTTTCTCTTTGCTATTTTTTCTCCTCTACAATGGTTACCGGTTAGATCAGGAGCCCAGTTATTTTTTTTTCGTTTTGGTAACATACTCTATTCTCAGCTTCTACTTCTTTGTAGGCCTCGAAGTAGAAGCTGCCCTGTAATGAACCATATTCTGATCTGGGTGTGCTGCTTCCACCGGCAGATCTATGGCAGCACCTGATGAGTAAGGATCTGTCGGTGGTACGAAACCAGAGGCCGAGGGTCCCATTACGCCTGGGCCCTGATTCGAACACCAGGGAATCTGCGCCGTCCGCCAACCATTCCATCCTTATGGCTAAATTTTTTTTTGATCATTCCCCATTTTTACCTACCCGGTTTGTGTTGTTTTCCCCAGGCCTATGAATTTTTGTTAATATGTGATGGACAGGGGCAACGAGCGGCGAAAACCCCGCCCACGTCTCCCGAACTGAGCTACAGCAAGCATAGGCCGCTGCTTAGCTCGTTGAGGGGTCTTTTTCATCGCCTGCCCGACTTTATGGTCATATGCTACCTTAGGCTTCGTCCCCACGGGCATCTTCAGATGCCCACCACACCGTTCATTACATATTTGGCGCCCAATGTGGTTAATGTTGGGGATTTTCAACAATATTGGCGCAAGAAACCCATGGTTCGGAGGGCAAGGCCGTGCCGAGCATATAGAGCCGTTCAAGATCAAAAGGCTCATCTGGCTTATAGAGGTGAATGATCTGCCCTGATTGGACGATATTCCCATCTTCGTTATATCTTCGGCCCTATGCTTTTTTGTAGTTTAGCTGATGCAGCCCTGTGTCTCTGCACGGGACTTTGCATCTTTTTCGTATTTTTGGGAGTTTGACGTTCGTCGTCACAGTTAGGTTTCTCTTTTTGTATCTTGTTCTTTTTGATGGCCAATGACTGCCGTGTTTCGCCCACCCCGCTACTCCCGACAGCTGAGCTGGTCTGCCAGCGCACGCCACAGGTGGTCCTCGAAGAGTGGTTCCTTGACACTTGATGTCCGATGGGCCTTCACGGCCATACCAACCCTCGTCCTCCGGTTACCATTATTACACCGTTTTTATCAAGTCAAGCTATGTAGCTATGTATATGTCGTTACAGATCCAGATTTGTGAAACTTCCAACATTTTCATTTACTTGTGTGGAAAATACAATTCCATCGATGTTTTTCACTGGGTTACATGAGACGCCGCGCCGTGATTGAACAAAACAGCTTCAGCCTAAACTACCGCTTTGGCAGAGTGACTCCATATCCGAAAACCTGACGGCCGGGCGGGAGACTCTCACAGAAGGCCCAACCGAATACGCGCAAGCACCCACTCAACCGCGGATAAGGACTATCAACTATCGCATCCCATCCGGTCGTCACGCCTCCGATGGAAGTGGAGCATAGTGCTCCATGTAAACGCAGAGTGCGTGGTCCAAGCAAACCTGCACTACGCTAAAACAGTCTCGGATGTTATGGTAGCCAGGTTTGCCAGGGAACGCTGTGGTGTTGCTTTTATACAAGAGCCCTGGCAAGTAAAAGGAACTATGAAAGGATGCGATTTCGTAAAATGCTGGCGTTAAATCCATCTACGACGCCTAGCTTCAATAAAAGCCAGATGGATCCTGGACACCTTCGAGTAAGGAGACTATCGAGTGTCTGCTTGACACGCATTTTCCTGGCAGCTGGATTAACGCCTTATCTGTTGTTCGGCGCCATGAGATAGTGCATCTATCTTTTCTCGAGAGAAGATTATGTGGGTGATCTCTAGCTTCGCATCTTTAAATCTGCTGGACCCGACGGCATTATTCCGGCGGACTTGCAGCAATATTTTATATCCTTGGATAGAGGGTATCCTTAAGGCCTGCCTGGAGTTGGTCTATGGGTAGAAGTTCGCATTCGCGCCCGAATGACCCATTAATCTATCTTCGACACTGCTGAATCTGCTGGAGAGACTAATTGATGTCTATCTGTGAAGCACCACACGTTACGCTTTTTAGCTGCGTCACAGCATGTATATTGGAAGGGTAGATCGGTGGATACGGCTCTGCACTCTTTGGTTAGTTTTATTGAGAAATCCCTTGATCGAAATGATTAAGCGATGGTTGTTTTCCTGGATATCGAGGGCGTTTCCAATAACATTGGATCTAGTGAGATCATCGAAGCACTTCTGAGCCTGCAGGTTAATGAGTCGCCCTTTTTGCCCATTAACACGCTGCTAAGATCAAGGCTGATTCATACTGCGCTAGGCACATCGTCAATGTGTAGGCGTGTCTGCGGGGGAACCCTCCAAGGGGGCGTGCTATCTCCCCTTCTCTAGAATCTAGCAGTCAATGGACTCCTTTGGGATCTGAAGAAGATTGGGTGTAAAGTCATTGCCTATGCAGACGACATCGCTATTGCCGTCACGGGTAAGTTTCCTGATACCCTCACACGATCCCTTACATCGAACCCGCCACCCTGGAGGGCACTAGACTGGCTTTCAAAGCCAAATTTCTCGGCCTCATCTTTGACAGGAAGTTAAGGTGAAAGCTTAATGTTCAAGAACAGGTGAAAAGGCTAATACTGCACTCTAGTCGTGTAGGAAGGCCATAGGCAAGAGCTGGGGCCTGCAGCCGAAAGCGGTATGTTCGATATACACAGCTTTGGTACGCGCTATATTATTATATGGTTTTGGTGTGTGGTGAACTGCACTCAGAATAGCGGTCTACTGTAGTATGCTACGAAAGGTACAAAGGCTAGAAGCGGTGGCCACGACGGGGGCTTTTAGTACCACTTAATCAGCCGGATTAGATATGATACTCGGCTTACTCCCGTTGGATACCTTTGGCGAACAACTGACGGCAAACACGACTCTTCGGCTTCGTGAGAGGGGACTGCTGCTGTGGACAGGGCTAACATAAAATGACTCTGCCGCAACACATACCAAACATCGAGGATTATTTGGCCGAAAATTTATCGCCCCCGTTCTGTCACATTGCTGTCGCTGAACAGGAACCACATTGGCAGGGTAGGAGGAGTTATCACAGGGCACTGCCCAACAGGAGAGTTTGCCGCACGACTTCTGCAGGAGTTGTGGCGATGTGGATGAGGAGTAGAGCATTCTACACCTTCTCCGTCATTACCCGGCCTTAGCTGGTTGGAGAAGGAAGTTTCTGGGCTCTCGGGTCTATTACGATCTTGTGTCATAATGAAGAAAAGCAATAAGTACATTTGCCTTTCAGAATTCATCAGCACCGACCTCGTGGCTATTAGCATCAGCCCGGCTAGAAGTAGAGAAAGAAGTAACGAGGTCTAGACAGGAAGTGCTTGACATAACGTTTGACAGCCATCTAACTGATAATTGGAATCAGTTTCGGACGAACCATCGGACCACATGCATATTAGACCTGGACGTTTCTTGATCAGTGACAAGGACAAACGTATCCGGTAGTTGACGGAGTGGACAAACTACGCGACATCACTTCATGAAAGGCTAGCAGTAACCGATAGGACGATTAAGAACTGGCAAAGTTTTGATAGACTTACAATTAATGTTACCAACGCTATCACAGCCTCCTTAGGAGAGAACTGTCCTTTGAAGGTAACCTGATGGAATCCTGAACTCTCGCGCCTAAGGAAGACTACCAGGAATCTCTTCAACAAAGCAAAAAAAAAACAGGTGGATGGGAAAACTACCGTAACTTGCTCTCAGAATGCAAGATCAAGTCTGCCAAAAAAAATTACGTGGAGCAGGTTCTGCGAAAGTGTTGACAGCAGAAACAAAGCTGCGAGACTGCAGCGTGTTCTGGCTAGAAAGAACACTGACTTGTACTGGGGATGGCCCTATGCCACTAGCTATCGGAGGAGTAGTATAGAGCTGCGCCATCTGACTGGGAAACGGCGACAGCTATCTTCACGGATGATAAGGTCAAGTGGGCCATTGGGTCTTTCGATCCATTCAAGTCAGCAAGTCCGAAAAGCATTCGAGGTTGACATGCGAGTTGAAAGAGCTCGTAGTAGACTAAATATAAGCGCCGGGTGCATTGGCGGATCCAGAGTGGCCCCCCCCTCCAAAATGCTTGACATGTAGTCCTTGGTCGAAAAAATACTCGAAAATGATTTATAAAAATTACGGCGAATACAAAAAATACCTGACATGGGTGGATTTCTTTGCACTATGCGTTCTCTTGGGCTTTTCTTCATGAAGGTTCTGCTGTTGTTACACGTGTCTAGGAGCATCGACTGAACGTTTTTTGGTGGACTACTACAGAGGCTAACCGTAGCTTGCTGGGAAAGGCCTAAAGATTAGGCAGCGTTTTTTTCAATGGCACCCTTAGGACAATTACTTCTTTTGCTTGGAACATGCTGTTTAACCTGCTACTTCTTGACATTTTTGGTGAAGAAACTGCAGCAAATACGATTGGATTTGGCTACATGACCCTAGTCAGTCGCTTACTTAAGGCTGTGAGCACGCTGCTATTTTGAGCAACCCGAACATTTTCCCAATGACTGACTACACCTCCGCCAAAAATGCGCCTGACACGCATTTTGTCATTTTTATAAAATCACGCTGTCAGTGGGAAGACAACGCGCTTCTGACTAGTTCAATAGAAATCTTGCATAGATGGCTACAAGACAAATGAAGGATTAGAGATGGGAGTTTCATGTAATGCATTTGACTTAACTATCTTTGTAAGTCTCACTGAACACTGCAATGTATTGAAGGCTAAGGTCACGACGTTTTTTTTTAACAATTTTTTTTGTGTTAGATGCTGGGTTATATAAGTTTCCCTGGTAACTGTTGGACAGACGAGTTTGCCAGTCCTTGTACAACAAGCGATGCTGCTCAAATTAGTGGAACATTTATATACCAATCGCTGCCACCAAACTAGCTCCAAAGTTTAAGGCAATTAGCAGGACCAACTGCATATAGATAAATGGTAAAACATACGTTTCTCCAAAGCCATTGCTAAAGGCAACACATTGTGTATCCCCTGTAATAAGCGCCGTAGAAGCAGTCGTGACAATGAAAAGGAGGCGCTTGTCTTTGTCTTCTCTGATCATTTTCTACTCCTGAATTCCACTTCTTCACTGAAGTGGATAACTAAGATTATGTCGATGCTGAGAAACTTCACCGTTTTAAAGGAAGTTTTGTCTAGTTCAATGATTAGGATTGTTGGATAATATTATAATGAAACAAAGGGCATGGAGGATATGCCCGTGCAATGAATGAATAAATAATGGTGGTAGCAGAACGAGCCCCATTGCGGTCCATGCCTGCCCTTCATAGCATTGTAAGTTAATCATTGCATGCTTCACTCCAATGAGGCATGTGCGCTTTCAATGAACGCATGCCTCTATTATGCCCGAACCAGATTGAACACAGATTGCAGCAGCACCGACAGCGAAGTGTCAAATTAGAATGCATGCATTTCACTTACGCGACCTAAATTTAACGCAGCAGCTGCGACAGCAGATCTGCATATTGTTTTTGCCACTGCTGCTGCTTTCTGCGTTCAATCTGGTTCCGCCATAAGACCCAAAGTTTAGTAAATGCTCTTTAGTTAACAAACAAAGTTGGGTTCCCCTCGGACTCGATTTCTGGATCCGCCACTGGCTGGGTGGACTCCATAGGAGAAAACGGCAATAAATTGTGAGGATTCGTAAACTGAAGGACACGATACCGAGATTGCGAAAACTTGAGGCGATGGCTACCAAAAGCTAAATCCCGCATAGCATATGGAGATTGATAAGTAAGTAAGTCATTATAATATGCACAACACTAGATAGGTGCGCAAAAAACGCACCAATTAATTGTAAATGAACTAATTAGCGGTTTTGCGTTTTAAATTTGCTTCCTGTTCCCTTTCAGTACAAAAGATGTGATGATTAACCTATACGCCAGTCATATTGTACACAAAAAAAGGGTCCTATATTGAAAAAATTAGGGTAACCTCAATTTTTTTTTATATGTTGTTAGGGACCAACTAGATACTATGAATCCAAATTTGCAACCCTGAAAAAGTTGTGCGAGTGGAGATATAGCCCAAAAACTGCGAAATTTTTCCACTTTTTTCCGTTCAAATCACTAAAGGGACACTGACGAAAAAAGTCATTAGTAGCTTTTTAAAGTAAATAAAATTACATTATCCTACAGTTTGAGCTATATTGGAATGGTGTAGCTTTAGTATTTATACAGATACGGCTCTTTAAAATTGCGTTATTGTTTCCAAAAATTGCAAATTTTAGCTTTGGGCTCTTATTTTCAAGTAATTTTTTGCAATAATACCCATCTTACAAAAAACTCGTCAGATAAGAAGTTTTAGTACATCTAAATACCTGCAATTTTAGACTAGAACGGTACTTCTACATATAATAAGTACTTAAAAAATAACCAAAAACCAAAAAAGGGCAAAATCTATCTTCCACAACAGATGTTGACTTAAGGCTTGCCCGAATTGTACGGACCAGTGCAGATTCAGAGAAACTGAAGAGCTGGTTCAGTGTACATCCTCCATTTACAGCCAATTCGAGGTTAATTTCCCTATGAAGTGGAATGGTTGGAGGGCCTGATGTCAACTGCCACTTGGCACAAGAGCTGGGATCAGAAGCAGCTAATAAAATTGTTGGAGAAACGTTTGGGAAGGTGAAATTGAAACGAAACGACAAAATTACGACATTAGCTTCACTAACTAGTTGAATTAAAGTGATGAAAAGGACGGTTGAAGTAGATCCTCTCACGATTTTCCAAAGATTTTGTATTAATAAACGTCCTGATAAGCAACTAAAACACTTAAAGTTCGAACTGGCACTATACCCAATGACATTGTTCACTAACGCAGGGATGCGGAAAGGCATAAAATCGTCTTTTTATTCTCCATTCACTCCTCTCACGAAATACCACTCCTTATTAAAGAAGGCACATTTGTTGTGACGGATGGTATTCGTTGCACAAATTTATTTGTCATTAGAATGATTCCGTCATAAATATAATTAAGGGATACGCATACACTTCATACATCATCAACCATTTTTGTAGCAAAGTGTCTGTGATTTTTGATTTTTGTAACCGGACAATGGATCTCTCAGGAACACAAAAAGTGCAGAGCGCTCTCGTCGCTATGCTGCATTGTCCAGGGACATCATCTTGATGAAACTACATCAATATACCGGCAACAAGAAAAAATTTTGTCCAGTGAAAAGAATAAGCGGCAACTGACCTGAATGTTGATGATTAAAATACATAGATGAGCAGGGAGTAGAGAACCAACAAGCTGAAGAAGATACAGATACTCTAATAGTAGTAACCGCTTTCTCTAATTGCGCCAACTTCGCCCAAGATTACATTATCGGAGAGGATATTGACCTGTTGGTCATTAGCTGGCCATACACACACGTTCTATCATCTGCAAACGTGTGGCATCTGGATCGGCCAATGATACGTCACGTTTCTTTTCCCTGGAAAATCGCGGCGCCTGAAAACGTAAGATGATACGCCCAATGATACGCCCAATGATACGCCACGTTTCTTTCCCCTGGAAAGTTGCGGCGCCTCGAAACGGGAGATGATAGAACGAGTAGTGAAATTATGTGATTTTGTGCGACCAGATGTTTTATACCGTAATACGTGGCGTTTTCGGTTTTCAAAAAAAAAATGGGGCTGCCCACCCAATAATGGCCACTCTGTTTTCATGAGTAAATACTCGTCCGATCGGGCTGGTTCGAACTACAAGGTAATTTTGGGTCGCTGATTCCGAATCTGAAGTCAAAAAAGAAAAAAAAGTTTTGGGGTTGCCCACCCTAGAATGAATACAAGGTCATGGGGAAATACTCGTCTGATAGGGCTTTCCTTGCAAAGCATGTCCTTTCTCGTTACGAAAGGACTCAAAATGCCTTCAGCGGCAGTCTAACGTATTCGTTTCAACACCACCGTCATACAACATCTATTTTGCCTATATATCTCTCTTCATCGCTAAACAAATTCTTCTATCCTGACGCACACCTTCAGCAGGACCAAAATATCAACGTGGACCCAACTTTCTCTTATTTTATGATACAAGCTGCTACTACTACCACCACTTTAGATTGACCCATAAAAACTCAGTCGTGGCGAACTACAGAAATCATCTACAAAATCACAACACGACTGCACACCACCCAACTAGACGCCGTGTTCATACAAATTGTCGTTGGTCTTTCATTTATAAACCGAAAACACCACGTATCACAGTATAAATTATGTGGTCGCACAAAGTTACCTAATTTCACTACTCGTTCTATCATCTCCCGTTTCCAGGTGCCGCGATTTTTCAGGGGAAAAAAACGCGGCGTATCATTGGGCGATGCAGGTGCCACACGCTTGCAGATGATAGAACGTGTGCGTATGGCCGGCTAATGGATTAGGCTCCGCCACAACGAATGTGCTCTTTCACAAGATGGGGAAAAGTGGGTCAAAAGATGATCAATTTTCCTCTACTTCATTGAAGTGTTGGGACTTTGGGCAAAATTCACTGGGGTTAGTACTCATACTGCACACCCTCAGTCGTCTTCCACCCACTAAGGATGCTGCAAAGTACCACTGCTACCGAACTTACCATCAAGTGCAGAAGTGGCTGAGGGAATATTTCTCCTAAATATGGTACGTCTAGGGACCATCTAATATTGATTGGCCCTCAAACTGGATTCTGACTTTATTTCGTTCTTGATAATTTTTTAGGTAACTATTACATGCGGGAGTGCCATTATGGTCTTAAGGTGAATGTATTTAGATGTACTAAAACTTCTTATCTGGCGAGTTTTTTGTACTACTACTCAATTGCCCTAACCCCTTGTGGGGCATAGCACGTCAACTGTTCCATTTGGCCCAGTTGACGTTTCGTTGGCATAAACTGGTTTCGGAGAATGCAGTTGCCATCATGCACCTCCTATTACTGCCAAAAATCACTTGAAAATAAGAGCTTAATGTTAAAATTTGCCATTTTTGGAAACAAAAAAAACGCAATTTAAAGAGCTGTATCACATTAACTTATTGCGCTTTGTGGCCGTGGTCTTTCGGTCACGGCTCTACGATACTAATCTAGAGCTCGGAGTTCAAATCTCGGCGCGATCAAAAACTGCTTGTGAGTACTAATAGAACTCTCACAGTGCTCCGGGTTTGTCAGTATAAAGACGGCGGGGATAGGAAAGGATAGGGATGGGATAGATATGCTATCGAAACGTCAACAAGACATACAATAGAAATGCTAGATATGTTGACGCGCTCATGCCACTGGAGGGGTCAAGGTAATTAACATAACATCTCAGTAACTTCTGGAGCCACACCACTCTAATATAGCTCAAATTGTAGGACATTTTATCTACTTTAAAAAGCAACTTTTAACTTTTTCCGTCAGAATGTCCTTTCAGTGACTTTTTGCCAAAAACCGAAAAAAAAAATGGAAAAATTTCAGGGTTGCAAATTTGGTTTCACAGTACCTAGTTGGTCCCTAACAACAAATAAAAACATAAAAGAACTACGATTGGGGTAAACCCCAATCATGCAATACTCTAGATGAATTTGAACCTGGTTAAAGCCAATAAATAATTTTGGTTGCAATCTCGGATGCATCGTTAAGACGTAAGACGTAAGTCGTTAAGACGTTAAGACGTATTTCATGAAATAGTGCAGTTTGTATGGGAGGGGGTAGAAGGAAGGTGAGGATTACAATAAATTTTATAATGTAGGTTACATTTGTCATAAAAGTGATATATTAAAAATTTCAAAGCAATATGTTTTATAGTTTCTGAGAAAATCTGATTATTGTAAATTTTCAAAAATGTGTCATTTTGTATGGGAGGGGGTAGAAAGGGTGGAGCGATTTAGCCCGTTCACGAACTTAGCCTTCATTTTTTGTCAAAAATAACGTGTGCAAAATTTGAACTTCATAGCTCAACGCGTTCTCGAGCTAGAGAGGTCACGGACGGACGGACGGACAGACGGACAGACGGACAGACGAACAGACGGACAGACGGACATCCGGTTTTGAGATATTCGAGTGATAATATGAACTTCTGTATCATTCATTTTTTTCTGCGAGCCTTATTTCTTAGCGTTACAAACTTTGTGGCAAACTTATAATACTCTCAGATTTCATCTAGAGTATAAAAATTGAGATTACCCTAATTTTTGCAATGTTGGATGTACAATATGACTAGCGTACTAAATGTAATCGTAAAACTATTATTTCATAATCAGTACATAATATGAAAGATGGTTTTAATTGCGTTTATAATTAGAAGTGCATCCTGGCATGGCCACATACTGATTTAAATTTCACAACCCAGGATGGGACCATGCCGGATACGCCTGTTATTGAAACTAAGTTACGAATAAGTACAAACGGCCGCATACATACCTACTTTTACAGAAATGCCGAAAAATGATTACAACTACGCAACAATTTAAATAGAAAATAAAATCGAAAAAACACCGAATAACTTCCGAGTCTGGAAACGGCCAACATGGTGGAATTTTACATTTTCCGTGACGTGATAAGGTTGACAGTTTGGCCTTATTATCTGTCGATGATGACGATGGCTGCTTATAAGCTTTAACGTAACTTGTACTGATTTACACTCGAGGCAGGCTTTAATCATTTGCTTAATTTAACATTATCAACGTTGAATCTTTTCCGGTCGACTTATTTGTAAATTTGTTTAAAGCAATTTATATTTTGGGATAAGGGAATTTATTTTTCATGTTATTGTTTTCTCTCTGATTGTTTTCTTTTGTTTTAAATAACTCGTTAAGTGTATAGGATGGGAGGATACTTGATCCTTCCTGGATTTTGTTATCTACACAATTTTATTTCGTTAATAATACGACCTAATTTATGAATTCAGATAATTAAATCTGGCAGCTAGTATAGCTTACTAATTTAAGCCAAGTGTTATCATATCAAATATAAATCGTCTTTTTTGCCACTTTCATATTTTATAAATTTGTCCTTGCAATTATTATTAATTTATTTATTTAATTTTGTCCAAAATAAATGTCGCTTTTGTGTCGTCGTTCGCATTTATTGGTTTCAATTTTTTTCGTAAATTTTTATCTAGTGTTTGGATGCATGTTCATTAGAAATTTACTAGTTTTATGCATGATAAACAATCTTTAATTATAATGTTGTTCTATTTTTGTGAGTTGGTTTTCTTTTTATTGCCTTTCAGTTGTCGTTAGCGATCTGTATCGGACACTTAGGACTTTGGCTTTTCTTAAGTATTCGTAATTTCGCGTATGGTACAGATATTGCTGAACAGACTATTTATATTAATGCATTTTTTGTCATTTCCCTTCTGGCTTAATTGCTTGTTATTGAATTTGGAAAATTGAATGATTTCTTATCGGACTCGCCAGTAAATGTTTAAAATTGCAAAATTCGATCAGTTTTTTTTCTTTTGATTTTCTTAACGAAATAAAAGTGATTTCCGAAGCATTTGAATGAATTATAACAGTTTTTTTAGAGATAATTATTTTAATTATATTTTTTTTTTGTATTTCCTAACTGATTTATCTATTTTTTTTTTACTTTTAATGCTGACCCTTGGAACTGCTATATTGTGTTGACATCACAAATATCAATTGTTCGTAATAATTTAATAAATTCGTTTAATTATTGTGACGATAATTAAACAAATAACAGGAAATAGAATACGTTTGATATAGCCTTGTGGTTGTTACGACACAATAAAATGTGGTGCCGAAAATAAAACAGCGAGTGTCGCAATTATTGTGAATAGCGTGAAAATTATAAGGCACAAACGGTCAACCACCATGGCGGCGAATTTCCAGTCACGTGTTACGTCGTTATTTTCATCCTCTTTTTTCAGCTGAAATCATTATAATAACATTATGGATTCGTTAGCAGTTGGACGGGTATTAGAAGAGGGGGGAAGCTTGTATATTGTAAAGTTAGCGTGGTTGGGAAAATTACCTGATCAGTAATCCAACGGAGTTCCTTAAGTATGAGAGCTAATTCGTATTCTGCAGATGAGCTTAGACAGGTGTGAGAAATTGCTTCATGCATTCTACTGTCGCCGACGGGACCAACGCTTCCCTCGTCTCCTTGTCTGAAATGAATTAATTATACTTTAAATTGGTTTCAGAGTATCATAGTTTGGTTTAATCGTATAGGCTTTTTTTATAATAGGGAGATTCACGCTCCCTGTCGTATATGTCGTAAACGTTGTATTCGTCGTAAACTACTGTCATCTGCATAGTAAAATGACAGAAGTTTACAACTTTACGGCAAATAGGTACAACATTTACGACGTGAATATGAATCCCCCTAATATGTGTGCGACAGTCAAAGTGCTTTTGTATACAATCCTAGCTAGAGCTACATACTCAATTTTGCCGCTGATTTAGGAAGGTCTACCTTTCCTATTCTGAACGAAAATCCGTGTAATCACAAACGACGTCGACATGTACATTTGTATTTGAGAAAAAACAATCCGGTTTTGATAACCAATCTCGAACATTGGTAAACGAACTAAACGTAATCGAAAGGGGTCACAAAGAGCCACCGTTTTGAAATTCTACGAAGAATATGTGACTATGTAGCCGTGCGTTCTTGGTCGCCACACTACGATGCGTTCATTTAGAGACCAAGGGTTCATTTCCCCGCCTAGTTAATAATATAGGAAAAACTACCTGTTGGTACGGACGGTTTGGTGGGCATCCGAAGATGCCCGTGGAGACGAAGTTTAAGGTAGCATAATGACAGTGAAGTTCGTGCCGTACCATTTGACGAAGAAAAAGGCCCCTCAACGAGCTAAGCAGCGGCCTATGCTTGCTGTAGCTCAATTCGGGGGACGTGGGCGGGATTTTCGCCGCTTGTTGCCCCTGTCCTTTACGTATTACTAGATAGGCCTGGGGAAGACAACACCCACATGGGAGGTAAAAATGCGGAATAATAAAAAAAGTGTGGCGATAAAGATGGAATGGTTGGCGGCCTGCGCAGATGCCCTCGCGCTCGCATCGGGGTCCGTGTGTAATGGGACCTTCGGCCGCTGGTTTCGTACCACTGACAGATCATTACTCATCATCCGCCGATCCGCCGTTGGAAGTAGCCCTACCTACCTTGCGGGCCCCAGTACTAAAGTAGTAGGATAAAAAACAAGCTAGAGAGGTTAAGGGTATCATACCTTCAGTAGTCTTTATGCCCCTGGATGGGTTTAGGCAATTAACAGATATATCTTGGGATTTCATACATCTTGGGGCCCCATACATCCTTAGGTGAGCCCCGTACAATCTTGGTGGCCATATATCGAGCGGCATCATATATTTTGAGATTGCAAACATCTTGGGGCGCCTTACATCTCTAGCTGGCCCAATACATCTTGGGGGTCAACCTAGCGACCACCGTCATAGCGGCTGATCGGCCATAAGGTCACGCTTAGAAGCCGCGGGGCCACCTGCTGTTCACAAGTTTACATATGATTTAAATGGAACAAACCGCCGCGAGAGCCACCGCGGTTTGTTAAGGAGCGAAACTCCATTTAAATTCAATGTAAATTTGTAAACCGCGGCGGCTGCCGCAGATTGGCTAGACGCGAGCTAATGCCTCCATTTGCTAAACCCGATAAGCAAAATGATCTCAATAGCATCTCAACGGTTGGCAGGGACGCTGGAAGAAAAATTGGGGAGGGGGGATAGCAAACCAATTTTGTTTGTTTTGATTAAAAATATATCCCATTGAATTCTAATTTATACCCTTACTAAGTTTATTATAGGGATATAATCAGTAAAAATATCCTGTCTTTTTAATGGCTGAATAAATGTGATTAATAACTAATTTGGCAATTGCCTAATTAAGTTAAGAGAGGAGCTAATTAGGGAAGCTGTTATGACGCTAAAGATGGCAGGTTTTAACTTCCAACTCCTGAGAGCGTTGAGTGTATTGTTTTAAGTGCTAATCTGTATCTGTTATTTCTTGTTGGCAGCAGCAAAGTTATTAACTGCGTAGCAGATATTCTAATATATATAATAGCATCCCAAACCCACCTGGTATGTCATCTTAAAAGAGACGTCGACTTCATCTAAACCATTGTCGTTTTTACAAGTTGGACGTTGAACATGTCGGTTCTCTGAATACCTACGTCACAGGCTCATACAATTGTATGAATACTTAATTTTTGACTTTTATCTCTGTTCCTATTAAATCTAGCAGTCTTAGCGTCCCATCAAACATTTCATGAAAGACAAGTGTCATCACCTCAGGCTCATACAATTGTATGAATACTTAATTTTTGACTTTTATCTCTGTTCCTATTAAATCTAGCAGTCTTAGCGTCCCATCAAACATTTCATGAAAGACAAGTGTCATCACCTCGACAAGTTCACAGAAAACTGTTTTTGGAGCGGGAAGAATGAGATGTTGGTGGTTTATATTAAATTTATGGTAGTCTGTACATGTAGTCTCTGTCTACTGGACTACCATAAGGGAGTAACCGAGCCATAGGCCATCCTCCACCCTTGCGGGATGGCTTTTTAGCGATCGTAGGCGATGGAAATTCTCTTTGGAAATGCAATTCCTCCTAACCCTTTCCCATAGGTTGCGACTCTGGCTGGTCGACTTTTCCATCCCCAACAGCCCCCTCGAGTCCAACAGCATGATGGGCTAGTACGTTGATACTGATACTGTTGATCCTCGAGGCAACACATTTGCTACGGATTTTTCAGCAGCCAGAGCGATCTCATTTGTAAGCATGCCAGATAGTGCTTCCGTTCCTTGCGTACTAGGAATCGTTAATGTCCTTAACCCAACTGGGAGCAGTGCTTACTTTCCTTGGACAGACCGTCGTGCAGCTGTTGTACTTGTAAGTCCAGTTGACTGGGATCATGGGGTTGTCAGACCCCAGTGCCATATAGCAATTAGTCCAGGACCTTTCCGCCAACTGTGCACCTATGGGAAGCGGCAAGCATTTCCTATAGCCTGGGTGCTAGCCACGACCTTTCCGCAAGTTTGGTACCTATAGGATCAGGCCGGAACTTGTCTAATAGGAATCAGCCATGAACTCTTCAACCCATATACAATAGCTCCCTTTCGTGGTTTGTGTTATGCGGAGTCACCACTCCCGAGGTGATTAGTTCATGACGACTGCATCTAACGAGACCGTCAATCAGCCACCCACTTGCGTAGCTATGGTACAAGGGGTCGTCGCTACCCGAAGTCTTGCGTAGGAATCAGCGCCAAGGTACCTTTCAACCTATGTCGATAAGGGTTTAGCTCACCCAGCTGACATGGGGTTCGGTCGAGCCGGTCGAAAACATATCATCCGCCAGTGAAGAGATACCATATTTGCTCCTCGTAGCTCACAAGGTGACGGTGGATTACCACGTTTGAGGTTACCCAGATGGCGCCCTTTACCAGCCAGGCAGCTGCCACCGTATCAATTTTTCCCGTTCCTGTCGGGCCAGAAGGACACGATACTAAGCGCGGTGCGCGGTCTTCTCACCTACTTCTAACGCAATATTTCCTTCAGCGTTTGCAAGGCCTTACTTGTTCTGCAGAGACACTACCGTACAGCTAGCTAGGTCACTCGCCCAGATTTAACCGACCTTGTTACTTGTTTTTGGACAATGATGATATTCTTGTCAAATACGCTTGAGAAGGGGGGGAGGTAATATAGTTACTAATATGTTGCCTTTGCCTTAAGATTGAAAATAAAAAAATGTCTACAATTCAGACAAAATAAAATTAACGCGATAATGATATCTACGCCACTGTTTCACCATGCATATTATGATTACGTCTACATTCAGGCATAATACTCTCTCATGGGTTAAAAATGTCCTCCAATCGGTTCATCTCTGTGTAATAATTTACAAACACTCGCATAATGTGAAATTTTCAGGGGGCGTTTTGGAGGTTTCATTTGCAGAATGAACTATGCCCCCAAATCCGAATACGTAGTGGTGGTGTACATGTTCGTATTTGCGGGTACTGCAATCTAATTCAAGTGCACACACTTGAACGCAGATTACACTTCCAATTTCCATAGTAGGACGACCATTCCCTATTGTACTCGCAGTCCCACTATCAGTTCATCCCATGCTGAAACAGGACACGCTATGGGATCCGAGTTCTGTACGACTGTAGAAAAGTACTTTAAGTAACATTTAGTTGGATCTGAAAGGTTAAAATTTATTACCTGTAAACGGTGCGATAATACGATGGCTGGTGTGGGAGGGTGGCAGCGGTGCAACGATGATTACATCGAAAATCATCGTCTATATCTAGGACGTTTGCGAGTAGTGACTTGGAGGACCTGAAAAATACACAGAGAAAAAAGGCTGTGAATAAATGTATGTGTAGTCGACATGAATGAGCGGCTGAGTCCAAATAAAATTGTTGTAATGTCTGGCCACCACTTCCAGACAGGAAGATAGATGACCTTGTCAAGATTTATGGGAGCTTCTATTTTATGCTGTTCAGCGAGGCCATGGGGTGAGTTTGCTTTACCTTTTCTCTTTATTTATGCCATCATACGATCTACATACGTTCAGAAGAATAAATTTAGCCTGTTTTGTTAGAAGTGTATGCCATCAACAATGTCGTACTAAAAAGCTTCATGTTAGTTAATGCTGTTTTGACATGAGTCTTCTGAATGGTCCAGAAGCCGACATGTACGTTGACAGAAATCAAAGAATTCCATAGGTCTTTTCTATCTGAGGAGTGGCATTCCAAGGTAATACGGATTATAAGGACATTTACTAAATACTGTACCTTTCTTTCAATTCGACATTTTGCATTTGTTGTTTTTTTTCGGCTGTCGAACTGACAGGGGGCGGCGGGCAATCGTACGTTTCTTGACCGGGACGACTCATACGAAGTATGCACGGCAACCAGTAGAGAAACACAACACGAATCTGTAAGAGGATTATTGTCGAATTATTGGAAATAAATTCGATGTGAAATATACGAGCACATTAATGTATTTGGACTAAAAGCATATGATGAAAAGGGATTACGGCTTACCCATTCAGACATTTCATGCGTGTCGGGATTACGATGATGATAATTTAAGATGAGAATAGTTGACACAACCGACGAAGCCACCATAAACATTATGCAATTGAAATAAGTTCCTGTAAGCATTCAGAATTTATGTATTAATCATATTTGTAGGCTGTTAAGTTAATTGGTTTCATCAATTATTTGGAAAATATGGACTATAAAACAATAAGGGGGCGACCGGTAGTGCAGTGTGTGTGTCAACTGATAACTTTGCCAGCTAATTGATGTTTGCGGAAGCCGATTTGGATATGTATCTCGCTGTTTGCTGTTTTGTGTATTGACGTTTGCATGAGTATCCCGAATAAAATTCCATTCGAATCAAGAATAAAAAAAACGTTTTGACTTGGGTCCTTTTTTCGACACTGTTTATGATGTCTTCAGGAAGTTTAGTAACTAAGACTATATTTCCAATTTTCGAAATTGCTTGCCTAGAGTGGTGTTAGGAACAGAATTTGGTCTGTTTTCTTACAGTGATACTTCATCCTTTTTTCACTGAGCGGCCCACCTAAAGATATTTCTTTTGAAAGTGGGCCCTTGTCGTAAAAATGTTGCCGACCCCTGCTTTAGACAGTTGAACGACATTTTAGACGATTCTTACATTTTGCAATTCTTTTTGTGGAAATCTCGCGTTTCATTTTCTCGCACAGTCCGGTCATACAACGGAATCAACGTCGGGTTGCTTATGAGGGCGAAGTGCTTGGGAATCTGTGTAACTATCCGAAACGACCAAGAGCAGTCGGATCGGATTCTGAGTCTCAGTTTCTGATCCCTCTCCAATTTCTTGACGTCGGCGCTGATTGCCGTCCACCAGACCAAGATTTCGTACATTAGAATCGGCATTACGACCTGAATACACCCAGCGTGTTATGCAAGGTTTCAGACCCCAAACTTTACCCAGCATACACTTGCAAATGTAGAGGGAGACGGGTGCTTTCTTTGTTCGTTTATCAATGTTCCGGTTACAAGTAAGTTTACTCTCCAGGATCATTCATAATCATTCACTAATACTCTGTTATCCATCCTTGGTAGATTAAGACCTTGAATTTTGATTCTCCTCGTTCAGTCTTTTGGGGGTTTACGCTTAGTTTCGTCCTACCTGCCCATTTTACAGCTTACCGGGAGCCATTGTTGTAAGATCCGACAGTACACTGATTACTTTTCCGGATGACAGTATTACCAGTACTACTATACGTCGCGTCGTCTTCATATGCCACCGCACATATACTAATCGAGTCAAGAGATTTTAGTAGAGCGTTGTCTACTAGTACTCATAGGGGTCGTGAGTATACTTTTGATAGTTTTCAGCAGGAAGTAGGTGAAACTGACTGATCCGTAGTCCTTCGGATTGTCGTGACTGCTTTTCCCAGTCTTGGAAATGAACACAACTTCTCGCCAGGCGTGAGGCACATATATGTAAGGCAGCCCTTGAATAAGACAAGTTTTTGGAACATCGCAGGTATGATCTCATCGGGTCCAGCCGATTTGCTATGGGAACAATTAGTTTCTGGTGCATCTTACTCGTGAAAAGCCCTGGACTATTACTTCGGTTCATGCTAGTCTCTCCTCCTTCTGTCCATAGCTAGAGGTGGGGTTTCACATTTTCACATTACTTCCAGTTTTTCCATACTGCCCTGTGTTCATCCTCTGTTGCCTTTATTAAATGTAGAGAGTGGTGTCTGATTTTTGAGATGATCTTACTTTGCCGAGATGCTTTTGATGTGTTTTTAATTTGGCTACGCAAGTCTTTTCAGCTTTTCTGCCTCGAGTTTCCGTAATTTCTCCAATCCTTTTCCCTCCCTGTAAAAATCGTTCCGACTTGTAATGAGCCATCTGTAATGAACTATATCCGGGTAGTGCTGCTCCCACCGGCAGATTGAAGGCAGCACCTGATGAGTACTGATCTGTCGATGGTGCGAAACCAGAGGCCGAAGATCCCATTACATCCGGAACCCGATGCGAGCGCGAGGGCATCGGAGCCGACCTTCACGGTCATTATGCTGCCTTAGGTTCCGTCTCAACGGCATCTTGAGATGTCACCCAAACCGTCCAATTGCGGCAGGACTTTCATAGGAGGCTTACTACAGGGGCATGATGTTTTGAATGCATTGAAGAGAGTGTTTGTTAAGGACATAGTCATGCGCTCAATACCCATTACTTTGCATACATATTCCGGATGTTTGTTGGTGAGTTTATTGTGTACGATCTTCGCAAATAGCTCCCAATCAGCTTTCTTCAGATCTAGGTGTGCTTTAACTTGCTTTTGGGCTACAACACTATATTGAACCTTATGTTCCCGTGATCCCAGAAGAAGCGTCTATCAAGGACTCTCCAATCTACGATTTCGTAGGCATTAGTGTTTGTATGGATTATTATATCTAAAACATTTTCTCTGGTAGGACCTTTGTATGTAGGTGCACTACGACCATTTGCTATTTTTAGGTTTGTGTTGAGTATATAGTTTAATAAGGACACACCTCTCACATTATTATAAAATGGAAAAGGATCGTGGATTTGCGCTGCAGGTATGTGGGTAAAAATATCTTCACTAACGTGCGCGTTATAGAAGATAAGCCCAAGCCACATTTTTGGAGTATAACTTATACTCCAAAAATGTGGCTGACTTAGTTTGACTTGACTTATACTGTATTAATCAAAATTTTTCCTGTGCATTATAGAGAAATCAATGCTATAAGAGACTCTACTGTAATTGGAATAGATTGGAATGCTAGTTCGAGATACAGAAGGCGTGTTTTTTTGTACTGCGGTGGAGGTTAATTAGGGGCTATCCGGGTTAACTTACACACATTACACAAACAACATACCCTAGTTGTTTGTGTAATGTGTGTAAGTTAACCCGGATAGCCCCCAATTAACCCTAGTTGTTTGTGTAATGTGCGTAAGTTAACCCGGATAGCCCCCAATTAACCAATTAGGGATATCCCAAAGAATCATCTCTTCTCTACACTATGATCCCTCACAGGCGCAGGTCATTGCAAACCGTTGTAGACAGTTGAACGGGGTGTAGTGGCCGATCATGGCTGATAATTTTTTTTGACATGGATATGTTTTATAGCTGGGGGTCATCCTAAAAATCTGTCCGTCACACGAAATGTCTGTTTTTCTACTCGGGGGTCAGAAGAGAAAACAAGACCATTGAACATTTTTCTTTTCTGGTTGTGCATGTCGTTTGAGTGAAGTGGTCATTGTGCATGGCTGTTGCTTGTAGATCCGCGCGGGCGGTGCGCTTGCGGGGATCCTGTGTGTACATGTTGGGATGTTGATTTGATAGCGATAAAGGTTGACGTTGTGGATGGCAAGAAATAACATAGTGTACGGGTGAACGGGCGGACTTTCAATGACCTTCAATTTCCGCCAATTCCCATTCATCATTTAATAAAATAGCCCGTGTTGTACTATCTGAATCACTAGGGTCCCAGAAAAGGTAGCAAGTAGTCAGTTCGACTAACATTTGGACATGCGCAGACGTAATTTGAGGGAGTTTACATAGTTCCCGCCCCCCGAAGATGAGCGAGAGCGGATGAAGTTCATTCGAGCCAAATCGGGTGATCCAGCGACTGTGTTTGTGCATTTGCAATGGCGGCGATTTGAGGTCTGACTGGTCCACAATGTGGGCCCCCACCACATGTGCAATAAACATATAGAACAAAATGGCGGATTTTATAATATACTAGGCGAGTTAGAATCTCCCAAGCCCCGAAATAGAGAAATATTCGTCGCAGGATGTTATAGTTCCGGGCGGCTCATCGTGACATGATGTACATTCAGAGGTCTGCAGAAGATCAAATGCCCCCCCCCCCTTCTGCAAAAATTCCAAAATTTTTCTTGTGCATTCTCTTTGTGCGTGTGTTGGAATGTTTTGTTTACTTTTGTTAGTTTCCCTTTCTGTTTGCCGGACACAATCGCATAGAGTCGCACGCGTTACTTGAGAAACGGATGGTGTGTGCCGGACCCGGACTGTTGACTAAAGGGGCGGGGTGATGCGGATAGTGTGGGAGCGATTTTGCAATAGACACACAAACACAATACACGTCCGATTGGGAAAAAATGGTGGGAAGCGTGATTGCGATTAGCAGAAACGTAGTCAGAGAAATGTCGATAGGCTGCAGTCTGCAAACTGTACCGAACGGGTAGATGGAACAGGTAGATGGAACAGGGTGCACGAGAGGAGGTGAATATTGCACACACGCGATGCAAACGAAAACGAAACGATCCCGCGAGAGAAAGGAGCCCAAGCGGACAGGACAAAGCAAAGCAGAATTTATGACGAGTATCTACACTGCCAACAGATCAGTCAGTCAGTCAGTCAGTACATGAATATGTCTTATGCCTACCGAAAGCGTGGGACGTGTTTTTTTGAATGATTACATCCAGTATAACTATACTGGGATCTTTATAAAACTTACGTCGATATCTTCAACACAACAGGTTCCACGCAGTCGGTAGTTATAGACATATCCATGTTCCGATGTATCTGCATGCAGTGTAGATACTTTGTATCTTTTTAGAATAAAACTCCCCAAATACATGCCTGAGTCTGGTTTGATACCGTGATGGCATTCCAAACGATAAATGCTAAGCCAGATATTTGCATTAATCTTACGAAACCATTAAGGAAAAAACTAGCCAATCTGCGCGCTTCTGTAGGTATAGGTACTATGCAAATTCTTCTTCTTACAAGGTGGGAAAATGCCTTTATAATGATGGGTTATTGATAACACAAAAGCAATTAACTTCTCAATCACTTCTTTTGATAACTTCTATGCACAAAAAGATTTTATCAAAGGCATTCAGCTAAAATTTTAGTCAAGTTGCTGAAGACACCCAGTCGAGAATGATATTATTTCGCTCAAATCAACTCAGCACAGCAATTACGCAACCCCGAGGCATTTTGGAACTTTGTCAAGTACTCCTGAGAATCTTAAGATTGAAGTTTATAAGAACTCGAGGATAAACTTTGTTTGCAAGTCGAATGCCGTATACTCGTACAGGTACCTAACTCATTGAAGACGGATATGGAAAATATAGCGTACGAAGTAAGTATCAGTTGGTAATTTGCATCCTTATTACCATGAGAGCCAAGCGCATCCTTATATGAAGTGCATATTAAATAAATAAAGCAAAATATCTAATATCCTGTATAATCGAGGTGATCTGAATATTAATGCAATGTGAAGTATTTGGAATTAAAATCAGTCCAACTCTGTTCTGAATTACAGAAAAGAAAAAAAATGATGTAATTCGTGTTAGACCTTATGGTACTGGATTAAATTTAATTAATTTAGAATTTTCTTTTGACTTCAAAAACATCCTAATTATAATAAAAAACAAAATGTGTATACCTTGTTTACTTCAGTACATCCATTCCTTTCGCAAAGATGTACATCTTTTCTAACCAGTTCTTTTTGCTATTGTCACGGCGAATTGCTCAACACTATGCAAATACTACTAAAAAGCTAACCATCTCGTTTTTTGTCAACACCTGAATTTGTGAGGCTAAAAACGGAAAAGTATGAACAACTAGTAGACAAGGAAACCTTTTTCTTGTAAAGACCTCGCCGAGTTCTTTCAATGAATTGTTGCGCAAACAATGACACAGCAAATAACCATTGAAGAGCTTTTGCAAGGATTCTGTCTGCAGACACTACTTCTTTCATAGCGAAGTCTTCAACTACAAGACATTACACTCTTTTTTTTAACGTTCGTTCATTCGTTCCGGAAACTGAATTGAAAGCCAGGAAGTATAAATTAAAGATGAAAATTGTACAAAGGAAAGCCCACAATTAGGCTAATGTGCATTGAATGTGTATACACGAGTCCTTTCAGGATCATTGCATGTAAAATGGGGAAAAAGTCTTAAACGGCTTGATAAAATCTTAATAGTAACGAGAAAGAAAATGGATTTGTTGAATTTTTATGAATAATTGAAGGAAACAATTATCTCTTTGGGAATCGGCAAACAACTTTTGCTTGAATCCTTGACAGATTGGTGGTTAGCTTTATATCACAACCCCAACAAGACGGAGCTTGTACCTTATTCCAAGAAGCATACAATACCATCGGTAGAGCCTCCTATACTGGTAGGCGTCAGACTGTTCCTTACTGTTAAGGAAAATTTCCTGGGCAGAATGTTCGATAGGAAGCTTAACTGGAAGGCGAATATTCAGGAGAGCGTGAACAAAGTCAGTATCACCCTATACTGCTGTGGGGAGGCTATTGGGAAAAATTAGGGAATCCAGTCGAAAGTTGAGAGGTGGCTCTATGTGTCTATCGTGCGCCCCCTATAGTGTTATTCGGCATTGTGGTCTGGTGGACTGCACTTAATGCAGCAATAAATCGCAGTCTGCTAGGAAAGGTACACAGAACAGCCAGCGTTGCTATTAGTGGTGCTCTTAGGATGACTCCTAGTGACGCTTTTGATGTATTGTTTCACCTTCTTCATCTTGATATCCTGGCCAAGCAGCTGGCTGCATGCATGCTCGTTCGCCCTTGAGAAACGGGTAACTGGACAACGTTTAATGTCAGGCATTCCACAATTCTGATCAACTGGGACATCCCCGCCTCGACGGACTATATCATACGACACTATGTCTTTGATAGGAATTTCATTAGACAAATTCCACGGAGCCAGTGGGCGGGCCGCCCTTTGTTTTCTGACCCGTTGTCCATCTACACAGATGGATCTAAGAAGGAAGCGGGCGTTGGAGCCGCGGTCTACTACGAACGATTGAATACACACTTATACATTCATCTCCCAGACCGCTGTAGTGTTCCCCAGGCGGAAGTTTCGGCTCTAATCGCCGAAATCAGCGCCAGGCTATGTTCTAGCTGAGGCGTAACGTTATCACGGTTACGGAAGTCATCAATTATACGGACAGCCAGGTTGCGGAAAAGGCTCTAGAGTCGATTCTGACCACAGGAAGTAGTATTAGTACCTACTATAGGCAGTTTTTGATCGCGCCGAGATTTGAACTCCGAGCTCTAGATTAGTGTCGTAGAGCGGTGACCGAACGACCACAGCCACGGAGCGCTACTAAAAAATCGCTCTTCATCTTCTATGTATTAGTCGAAGCATTATATTTTGGAACTCCCCGAATTCCTCTCTTTCCATATTGATAGGATGCACCCATGATACAAGGAAGACAAGATATCACCTTCCCGCGTCTAATTTTCGTATCGTTGTGCGCATCACGTCATGAGCGCATATATTTGAGAGGCGGGTGGTTCATAACACTCAGCATTGCAACCCTCTCGACAACCACAGTATCGCTTAGCATGTTTGAGGGTGCAGCACGCGCGCGGTGTAGCGGTCTCTTGTGTGGGCTCTGATTGATATGTTTTTCAACTTCGTGCGAACAGGGAGCCATTGAATGAGATTATCTCGAAAATTGTTTAAGATAGAAAAAAGTTGTTCGGACTTTTTTTTTTGTTTATGTTTATGCAATCTTCAATTTTTCCACAGAAAGTTTTTTGCTAGGATTAATAGTTACAGAGATAAAAGTCAAAAACTAAGTATTCATATAATACTATGAGCGTGTGACTTAGGTATTCGGAGAGCCGACATGCGCAAGGCGATATCTTGTCTTCTTTGTATCATGGGATGCATCCATTATCTAGATGAGCACAAGGATCCCCAGAGCAGCCATTTCTTCTTCTTCCTCTTCTAGTATGTCGACTACAGGAAGCACATTCATGGTGCAAGCTAAAAACCAGCTGTCGGAGTCGTGCAACTCACAATTTAAAATATCATCCGCTACACATCAGACTAATGCGAGCACTGCTTCATGTCTGACGTGATTCCATGGAGCCTGACGTGACGTGGGAACACGTCATGTCAGAGCAAACTGTAGTCGTCTCTAGATAGTACGTTGAGGTGTCATGTCAGTTCTATGGTATTGTTTCTGACTAGGGTTCAAAACCCAGTGTTAAACAACTTTATTTGTAACTTTTGAGCCTAAAGTTTTAATTGAAGGCATGAGGTGTGGAGACGTAAGAATGTTGCGTTTAGTAATGCTATGAGGAATATGATAAATTTACGGCCATGGAATTTCGTAAGTATCGTGGGTTAGGCGCGCTTGTGTCCAATCTGGATCGTAGACTTGAGCGTGTTAGTTAGATAGACCGATCAACGGGCTCTATTTAATTTAGTTTTATTTTCGATTGATTCTAGGGATCGTGCGACCCTCTTTCATTTATTATTTGTATTTTACAGGCATTAAATTTAGTTCAGTAAACGTTGGTTAAAACAATAAATGGACCCAATTAGCTATATATTAAAAAGATCCTATTTGAAAAATGAACATAGTCGACCTTACTATGAAATTTAGATTAAGTTCTAATCTAAACTAATTTTCCTGAAAATTAAGGCTCTAAGGTTTTTTCTATTCCATTTGTAGACCCGTTTTTCCTTTAATACATAGCTTAATGCTTCCCCCTCATCAAAGTGATTTATGAACAGGGATTTATTATTTCGGATTCGCATTTTTTTCATAGCGTCTAATGCAGTAGCTCACATTGGCACGATGCGAATTTATGGCTGTCGCGATTTTTCAACGATTTTCATTGCTCCACGACTTATTTGCGTTTGTATGGCTACTGATGTGGATTTCACTAATGTTATATGGTTTCTCTCAACCGATTTATTCGCAATTACGTTTACAGCGACGCGATTTTTTCGGTAGTGAAAATCCTGCAAAACTTCAATAAATTGAAACTTATTTAATGATTTGTTTACACGTGAATATTGATCAAATCATGGTGCATTTCCGTGAGTAGTCTGCTGTGTTCTTGAGCATTTGGACTAGTATATCAACAACTAATTTCGTTACTGACCAGTTCATACGGACGGTATGAAGGAAGATGGGCTGCTGAAAAGACACATAATTACTCATGGACATGTAAACAGAAAATTACCCTTCGTCTGTTGACCCTCGCTTGAAAAGATACAGCCATATGAAAAGGAGCATTTACTCCACTCACGAGCATTCGCGTCTGTTTCCAATCATCATGGAACAGATTTGAGCGTATTTGAACATATTGGCCTAAACAGAATCTGAATGCATATTTTTCGTCTTAATGATTTTTCCATAAGACGCGCGAAAACATTTTGTGGAGAAATCTTCGGGAAGTGGATCGATGAGAACATTGCTTGATCCGAACCGCGAATATTATGGTTTTGTTGTTAATGAAGCATTATGCTTGGTTGGAAATGTACCTTTTCATATGGATGTATCTTTTCAAACAAGGGTCAACTGACGAAGGTAATTTTCTGTTTACGGGTACATGGGCAATTATGTACCTTTCAGCAGCCCATCTTTCTTCATACCCCTCCGTTTGAGCTAATCGGTAGCAAAATTTTTCGGTAGTCCAAATGCTCAAGAACACAGCAGAATGCTCACGCGAATGTTCCATAATTTGTACAATGTTCACCTGTAAACGAAGCATAATGTTTCGTTTACACGTTACCAGCTCGTGTTCCCACATGAGATGCGAACGACTCAAATGCTCGTGAATTCATGTTGGTCATGTAAGAACTGAAAGGTATCTTTTTGTTATTGGTGCTTTCAATTCTTCAATGTCCCGTGTTTTGCTCAATGTTCACGTGTAAACGAAGCATAAGATTATAATGGTCGTATCTTGGAAGTTACGGTGAACTTCGCAATCATTTTGAAAGAGTTGAAAGAAAAAAGCGAAGTTATTCTAAATAAAAAAATGTTTTCAATGATTTTAATTGCATAACTGTAGTTACGTTATATTTACTGCCAGAAAAAATAATTTACCAACAATTACTCACCTAAAAGAGGCACAGCATCGGATGTGGCCGGCATTGTTTCAGCCACCATGTTAAGGAAGACTGTTAAAGATAAGAGAATCGTAACTCCTGAAAATGAAAGAGAACAATACAAAATTGTTAACCAAGTAATTTACACGAGCAAAAAAGTCTTTTTTTAATGACATTCATTTTCCAACTAATTCTCAGCATAATACTTTTCACCGCCATACAATAAACACTAAAAACATAAAAATTAAATTTCACAATGCTCGTTAAGAAGTTAATCTTCACCATTACTCCGCTTGGTACATGGAGCTAAAGATTTCGTTTTTAGTGGGGACGGTAAGCGACAAATATGGATGCAACTTGGCGAAACATGATAGAGAGATGCAGTTTGTTACGAATGTTGTTGTTACTTTAAGAGATGGAGGCATCACTCCCCCCGCCGCGATCAAAACTGCCTGTGGGTACTAATAGAACTCCCACAGTGCTCCGAGCTTGTCAGTATAAAGACGGCGCGGATAGGAGGTGCATGCTAGCAACTGCAGTTTCGAAAAGTAAATATGCTATCGAAACGTCAACAAGGCATAGAAATGCTAGAGATGTTGACGCACCCATGCCCCTGGAGGGGACAACGCGATTAACATTAACAACTAATAGGCGGACACTCTTAATTCGTATGAAGTCCCAATCTCTGTTCTTTGCCCCCAATATGTAAGGGCTTACAGCCGTCGTTAAAGACGAGTCCTAATCAATGCTGTCGACCGATCCTGTGATAAATACATTTGGGGCAAACAATGTTTTCTGCCACAGGTGGGTCGATGACTCAGCCTACTCACCATCAGACTGAAGTCGATCATAGCAAATCATCATCATCATCATCGTGGCGCGACAGCCCGGCGTCGGGCCTTGGCCGCCTGGATCATTGTCCTCCAATTATCTCGGTCACGTGACCGCGTCCTCCAATTTTGGGAGCCCAGCAGCTGCGCGGCGTCCACACCTACTGAGCTCTCCCAACGAGATCTCGGTCGTCCTCGCAGTCTCGCTCCGTCGACTCGTTCCGCATTCATTACTCTCTTAGGCATGCGATCATCGTCCATTCTTTGTACATGCCCTGCCCATTGAAGTCGTTGTAGTTTGACGATTTTCGAGACTTGCAGCTCATCGTACATTTCATACAACTCATGGTTGTACCGGATGCGCCATCCATCTCGATCGCAAACAGCCCCGAAAATTCGCCGTAGAACCTTACGTTCGAAAGTGTCTAGCATGTTTTCGGAGGCTTGAGTTAGGGTCCATGCTTCGCAGCCATAGCATAGCACTGGTCGTATAATGGTTTTGTACACGCGGAGCTTCGTGTTTCTATGCACATGCTTCGATTTCATTATGGGGAGAACCGAGAAAAAAGTCTTATTAGCTAACTGTATCCGTCGCTTGATTTCGTCAGTTTCGTTGGCGTCCCTTGACAGGTTACAACCCAGGTAAATAAAGTTGTTCACGAACTCGATGTTGAGGTCCCCCACATTGATGCTTCGTTGTGCAGGTGTCCTTGTCACCGATTGCATCATTATTTTAGTTTTACCCTCGTTAATACGTAATCCAACTTCCTTTGCAGCGGTATCGAGCGTATACAGAAGTTCTTCTGCGTCAGCCAATCTTCGGGACATGATGTTGATGTCGTCGGCGTACGCTGCTAATTGTGTCGACTTGATGAGTAGCGTCTTGCTGTTGTCCATATTCATGGCCCGAATAACGTATTCCAATGCTAGGTTGAAGAGCGTCGGTGCCAGTCCATCGCCCTGTTTCAAACCAGTGCGTGTTTCAAATAAAATAGATCAGTAAGTCTATTCTGGATCCTGACTTGTGAGACGGAGTTGGTCATCGTCATCTTTGTCAGTCGCACTAATTTTGCTGGTATACCAAATTGCAGCATGATGTTGTACAGTACTCCACGATCGATACTGTCGTATGCCTGCTTGAAGTTGACAAAGATTTGGTATACGTTTACGTTGTATTCCCAGCACCTCTGGAGTATCAGTTTGACTGAGAAGAGCTGATCGGTTGTGGAGCCACCAGGTCTGAAACCGCTTTGATATTCGCCAATGACTCGTTCTGCGCACGGTTTTATTCTATTTTCCAAAATTTTCGTCAAAATTTTATAGGACGTACAAACTAGTGAGATGCCCCTGTAATTCTCACACCGCAATTTATCTCCCTTTTTATGAATTGGACAGATGATGCTTCTGCGCTAATCGTCTGGGATCTCCTCGTTCTCCCATACTCGCAGGAGTAATTGATGTATGGCATCAACTAGACTCGTTCCACCGAATCTTGGCAGTTCAGCTGGGATCTCGTCAGCGCCCGGCGCTTTATTTCGTTTTAGTGGCCGCAACGCGAGATCAACTTCCTCTACTGTCGGGGGTTGAATGGGTGGGCCTAGATCAACAATATCATCGAGAGCTTCCTGTGTGGGGATGTTAGATGGTCGGTTTAGAAGCTCTTCAAAATAAGAGGCCCATCGTTTGTTAATACCATCGGTGTCGCTGATGATGTTTCCATCCTTGTCCTTACAAAGGCTAGTCCTGGGTTGGTAGCCGTTCTTAATTGTATTTACTAGTTTGTACGCTTGTTTGGTGTTCCTATTAGCTAAGTTTTCGTTTATGTTCAGCAACTGCTCGTCAAAGTATTTACGTTTCTTACGTCTAATTATTCTATTCGATATTCGCCGTAGCTCGTCATATTTTTCTCTTCTGGCTCTGGTTCCTCGTTGAATCCATTGTCTGTAGGCCTCGTTTTTCGCGTCAAGTGAGTCTTTGCATTCTTCGTCGAACCAGTCATTTCGCGCTCGCCGGGCTTTATATCCCACGACCTTCTCTGCGACATCCTTGATGGTACCCTTGAGTTCTTCCCAGAACCCATGGACGCCTGTGTTGCTGATGTTGTGTAGCATAGGTGATAGTTTTTCCTCAAGGGCGGTAGTATACGCCACCGCTGTAGCATCACTCAAGAGCTTATCAACCGCAAAGATTTTGGGAGGGCTGATTCTTGACTGGTGCACTGAGGAGATTCTACATCTGTAGGTCGTATTCACCAAGTGATGATCTGAGTCGCAGTTTGCTCCTCGATAGGAGCGGACATCCATGACACTAGACGCCCATCTCCTGCAAATGAGGACGTGGTCAATTTGGTTGACGGTATGTGCGTCTGGAGACTTCCAGGTCTGCTTGTGAATGCGTCGATGCGGGAAACACGTAGAGCTTACGACTAGATTCCTGCTGCAGGCGAAGTCGATAAGTCGCTGGCCGTTATCGTTACATTCTTCATGGAGGCTGTGGCCTCCAGAGGTCCCCCGATGCCAACTTTCATTCCCGACTTTCGCGTTAAAGTCTCCCAGCAGCAATTTGACGTCATTTGTTGGAAGTGAGTCGAAGAGAGTTTCAAGGCGGGCGTAGAACTCGCCTTTTACTGCGTCTTCTTTAACTTCAGTGGGGGCATGCACATTGATGAGCCAGAGATTGAAGAATCGAGTCTTGATGCGAATCGCACACAGCCGTTCATTTATGGGTTTGAAGTCAGTAATGTGCGGTTTGAGGTGATTGTCCACTATAAATGCTACTCCAAACTCCTTGCGGCCCGATGGTTTGCCACTTGTGAAAATTGTGTGCGATTTCTTGTCATTAATCTCGCTGCCAAGCCAATTTGTTTCCTGGACTGCAGTAATGCTCAGTTTGTACTTTTCGACCTGTTGAAGGAGGGCCTTCTCGGCCCCCGGTTTGTTCAGGGAGCGTACATTCCAGGATCCGAAAGAATAATCCTTTATTCGTTTGCGTGGTCGTCGTTGTTGATCCGTCCAATCCGAGGTCATAGCAAATGCAGTGACCTAAGCCATGCATTTTGTGGACCATATGCTCGCAACATATACTGGCGTACATATTAAGAACGTAGTAAAGATAAACGTTGAAAAAGATTCGAATTTAAATTTTCTGCAGAGAAAAGTGTGGTAAGTTCTTCAAGATTTAGTGAGCCTGCAACCTACCTTTCCTGTCCACTGGTTACTCTGACTCACTATTAACTAACATCAGTAGTTAGGCACGTGAAAACGTCACCCAAAACAATGAACTTCTATGGCAAATAAACTTAGGCAATACACGACAGTTGGATATCCGTAAAATTGTGCTTGCCCTAACAAATGCTTAATAGTCGCCATATACGATCCAATCCGTCGTCAGATCGATCTGACGATATTTTGATCGTCAGATCGATTGCACAGTGTATGTGAATATCGTTGACGATTTTTTTGACAGTTCCATATAATTTCGATCGGCAGATATGTTGTGGCGATCCATCGTCAGATCGATCTGACGATGGATCGCACCGTCTATGGCGGGTCTAAGGCTACGACCAAGCGTGTCTTGTTCGTGGAGATCACAGGTCTATAATTATAAATGTAGTGTGCTGTGCAGAAGAGTTGTTAACAACGAATTAAATTAGTATACTTCCAAATCCTATTGTTGTCGATTGCTTTGACCCTTCCAAGGGCATGGGTGCGTCAACATCTCTTGCATTATTAAGCCTTGTTGACGTGTCAATAGCATATTTTCGGATGGTGCTAGAATGTACCTACTATCCGAGCCGTCTTTTACTGGCAAGCTCGGAACGCTGTGACGGGTCATTGACGTTGGTCAACCATGCCCAGAGTGGTTTAAAGGGTAGTGTAACGGACCAATTCTGACACATAACTATCAGTTTTCGGATTTGTATATCTTTCGCAAATGTATTTGACTTCAATTTACTATATTTCAAATAATTTGTATTTGTGAAAAGTCGTTACAAGTTTAAAAAGGTGCAGTTATGGGTTAGAATTGGTCGCTGTAAACGGACCTGGTGTCGGAATATGTTTTTCCTGATTCAGGGGTGAGCAAAATTCGCGAGGTTGGCAGCCATGCCATTATTTGTGAGGGCACCCTGAAATAGTGCATGTGGTAATAGTGCATGAATGCTTTGTTTCGGTTTTCCGGAGAAAATGTCACTGTCAATGACAACCACCCGCACAACCGTTCCAATTTATTGACTTTTCGGTTGAACCGAAAATACGCACATGCACTATTAGGAATGCACACTTGCGCCATGCACTTTCTCAGCGGTGAAGCGTGGTTTTGGCGCGATGTTGCATTGTGGCGGCCATTGTTGTTTTGGTTCGGAGGGATGACAGGTGAGAAGATCATGGAGTTGCTTGTCACCCGCCAACGAGACCGGGCAAGGTGTTTGATGTCTACGTGAAAATTTTAAAGAAGAAAAGATCACCGGCCAACACCATCGGTTTAGTTTGATGGTTGTATTTTGCTGTGATTTTTATCATCGAGGAGTGCAAAATCAACGAAATTGCGACCGACGGAAGCGAACAATCTGTGCGTGTCGACGACGAATGGTTTTCCTCGTTATACCCGAGAATCGGCAACGAGTGTTGGCTTCGGGCTCTTTAGAGCGACATTTTAAGAAAACAGCGACCGAGAATATTGTGCGTTGGCAAAGAGGATTGATATTCTACAAGAGCAATCACTCCATAGAACTTTCTCCTCTTCCACTAGATTTGTATGTATTGACAAATAGTATAAACGGCACAGTATAGATACACAAGAGAATCAATACATACAAATCTACCGACGGAGGCTAAAGTTGTATGGAGTGAGCTTTCTTATGTAGTCTATACAATTTGTCAATGCATACAGAACTTCTGGCAGAAGCGAAAGTTCTATGGAGTGATCACCCCCTTGCGTTGGTAACAAAAATCGGAAGAACGCGACAGTGCCGTCTTTCAAAAATCTCGCCACAAAGTTCTGGCTCGATTCTTGCTACACTGTCTATGGTGTGAAAAATCAAGTAACGCCTTATATAGTAGTGCAACTGAACAGGGCGACGCCGACATTTTTGTTTTGATGGTGTGAGAGTGCAATAGATGCGATGCCGGATATAGAGTTCTTTGTGCCACCGAACAACGTCATATCGACCAAATAGCAGCAAACCGAATGATATAGTGGATAGTTCATGGAGATGAGGCTATAGTACACCGCACACGACACGAATGTGGTTCCGTTTGATACACGAGGAAATTATATTACGCGACTACCTGAATATTGTTCCGTTTGAGAAGCATAGCGATTTTCGCATTTCATTTTCTGTCTTTGTTTTTTTTTTATTTTTTTTTTTGCTTAATTTGCTTTTCTTTTATGATATTAATTTTTAATTTAGAGGTAAAATAGAGTCATCGATATTCATATACAAAGTTGTTCAGGATGACCATCTACGATTTCGGGTAAATGCTGTATACTTACATAAATTTAGTTTCGTTTGACAATTTAGTTCCCTTCCTTGCGATTTTTTAAATATATTGTACATATTAGTTTTGCATCCAATTTCGGTTCGCTTTATCTAGACTTTCATTGACTTTTCATTATTTTTTCCTTATCCTTTTAATTTTTTAACAAATAGTCCCAATATGTTTTACATTTTAAAAACTCGGCGTTTCCTTTGAGGAACCACTTTGGTTCCTTTCAGGTTGATTGACGGGATGAAGTGAAAGGCCGTATCCATAGTTTCACTATGGGAGGCCCCATACATTTCTTTCTCATCTTTTCGGCCATAGGGGTCTCATGGTCGGGTAATTTTCTTTCTTTTTCAGCGGGTGGAGAAGGGCCAGATCCACTGCCATCTGGACTTTGGAGCATCAAAAGATAGCATTTGACCAGACTGGCTCCACACTTCCTTTACTTTGCCAAAATTTCACCCCCCTCCCCTCGTTTGTGTTGTCTATCCCAGGCCTGTGAATCCCTTTTTAATATGTTTGCACAGGGGCAACAAGCGGCGAGACCCCGCCCACATCTCTCGAACTAAGCTGCAGCAAGCACAGGCCACCGCTAAGCTCACTGAGGAGCCAACTTTGACAGCTGTCACTTCGAGACCTTAACGGTGAAACACCTTCGGGTGTGTCCATCGTCCATTACAATAGGTCGGTCTGAATAGTATGGTCCGTGTGGTATCAGCACGCACCCAGTCGTGGCCTATGTGTGCTTTGGTTATCATACCGGCCCTTTAACCTAACCTATCCTAATTGGCAAATGGTTAATTTTACCACAATGAGAATAGCATATTGGAACCATCAAATCATTTTGTTATTGGCAAAGTAATATAAATCAAATGATTACTCCCCAATTGCATCTACATCTATGCCATCCAATTTTCACGAAAACCTGAATTGCATACATATTAGATAATGTTTGTTTCAGATCCTGTTGACAACTATTTCGTGAAGTTGATGCAAACTACGAGTGACATTTCTATTACAACATCCTTATTGTCGTCATGCGAACATTTCGAAATTTGTTGCGCACAACTTAAGTACTATAGATGTGTAGTAAAGAAACCTTAGGTATTTGCTATTCGCATGCAAATTACTATTTCGTCTCGTAGCGATATGTTGAGTTGTTAGTGGATGAACTAGACGCTCTGTAGGAAATGAAAGAATGTGGAGAATGTCGTCGTCACCCAACGCTATTCACTCGTACCTGTAGTGAATACTATCTACGAGGAAGTGGACTGACGAAAAGCCTGCATACTACATTTCAAAACAGGAGAATTCCCAATGTCAGACAGTTAGTGAGGATTATCTTTTTGTTACAAGCTTGGCATTCTTTTCACGTTTTTCGTCGACATGCCTGTAACATCTCTGTCCTTAGCAGATCTAAGGACTCAGGGAACACTATGTCGGTCATAGGTGAGCAAATCGGCCTTGTTAACTAATCCGTGAGGTAGTGGAGAAATCTTTCACAGAGGATTTCTATGTCAGAAACATGTATGACATGCAAACGCCACGCCATTCATCCAAAATAAATCTTCCATTAAAAAAAAAAATGCAAATGGAAAAAGGACGTGAATTGAAAATGACATTTAACCCCTTCGTATACGACAACATGTTACGAAAGAAAAATGTTTGCATACGACTACGTGCGCATATACATGTATACATACGTACAGCCGGAAGGACATGGCTACAAGATGAACTCAATAGAGACAGCTTTTTGTTGATATTGTCGTGCGAAATTAAATTTCAAATGTGATATTTATTACATCCTCGGAATTCTTCAACAGAAAGTAGCTGGCACAATGCTGGCCCTTAATCTGCTTTCCAGTGTTCACCCGGAGGATATGATATTGCATTGAGCCGTGCTGAGCTACCGTGAGACTAGACGCTCCGTACGTTGTCCTGGAGAGTATGCACTGCATACAAGTGGCGAAAAGTGAATTTTGCCGGTGGGAGTTGACGACTTGGCGAAAGCTGTTTTGGAATAAAAAACTTTCGTCAAGGTGACAATATGTGAATTTTAAGAGCTCTCCGTGTAGGATAATAGAAAAAAGGATGCGGTGTCCATGGTATTGTAACAGCGAAAACTCGTTTTTCAAACAAAATGCAATATGTACTTTCAGAATGCATTTTCAGGACTTACTCGGTTGATCTGACGGCAACTTTCACCATGAAGATTAAATTTTGATACGCTGAAACCATATTTCATCTGGGAAACGGATAGTTCACAAAGTGCGAATAGTAATGGCCGGACGTGCACAATGTGGGTAGAGAGTGACTTGACAAATATAAAAAAAGCACAAAAAATACATTTTTAGAAGATCGTTGAAGTTCACAGATAAAATGAAAGTTTTCGTTTGACTTGGGTGCTTGCAAATATTGGATTTTTCACTGGATAGAAATGTCTACAGCAAGAACTTACTGGGAAATGAAAAATATTTTACGAAAATCAGTAATGTATGTACATATTTTAAAGTTATTTTCATATTACAATATTAGTTTGCTAAGGATAGACGTGTGAAAATCTATCAGTTTATTGTATAAATGAAACTTCTATTATGCTACTCGTATGTCTTGAAAATATTCGTGTGGGTTAAGACAGTATTGCAATAATTGAGAAAAACTCCTTCAACGAGATGAGCAGTGATACCAGTTTTCAATAGCTTAGTTTGGAAAGATGTGAGAAGTGTCTTAACAATATCGTTGTTTTCAATATTATCACGTGTCTGGTTTGGACAATCAGTAACATCGAATGAAATAGGGTCGCACAACTCCAGAAACTGATAAGCAAATTTAAATTTGAGCAAGGTAGTCCACAGTCTTTTAAACTTAACCGTACCTACTAGATTAAGCGCTCGGTAGCCGTGAGGTCTCGATCGTCACTCCACGATGCTTGAATTGAATTGCGTTTATAAAATGAAAAAAAAGTAAAAAAGTATCTACACTGCATGCAGATACATCGGTACATGGATATGTCTTAAGGCTGCCGTGCAACATGTTTTGTCGAATGATTTCATCCTCATCATCGTGACGCAACAGCCCGACGTCCGGTTCTGGCCGCTTGAATCCTTATCCTCCAGTTATCTTGGTCACGTGACCAGCCACTTCGCGCTCGACGTGCTTTGTATCTCACGACCTTCTCTGCGACTTCCTTGATGGCACCTTTAAGTTCTTCCGAGAGCCCGTGTACACCTGTGTTGCTGATGTCGTGTAGCATGGGTGACAGTTTTTCTTCAAGGGCGACTGTATAGGCCTGCGCCGTAGCATCGCTCAAGAGTTTGTCAACCGCGAAAATTTAAAGAGGGCTAATTCTCTCACTGCAGAAATTTTGCACCGATAGGTTGTCTTCACCAAGTGATGGTCTGAATTTAAGTTTGTTCCTCGATAGGATCGAACATCCAATACTTTGGACGCCTACTTTTTGCAAATGAGGACGTAGTGAATTTGGTTGACGGTACGTGCGTCTGGAAATTTCCAAGTCTGAATGCGTCACTTCGGAAAACAGCCAGAGCTAACGACAAGATTCCTACTGCCGGCGAAGTCGAATAATCGTTGACCGTTATCATTGCATTCCTCATGGAGGCCATGTCCTTCAGAGGTTCCCCGATGCAAACTTTCGTTTCCAACTTTCGCATTAGATACTCCCAGCAGTATTTTGACGTCGTTTGTTGGAAGTGAGTTGGACGGTGTCTACAGGCCGGCATAAAATTCGTTTTTTTCCTGCATCTTCTTTAACTTCAGTGGGGCCGTACACATTGATGAGCCAGAGGTTGGAAAACGAGTGTTAATGCGAGTCCCACACAACCTTTCATTGATAGATTTGAGGTCAATAACATGCGGCATGATCTGCTTGCTCACTATGAACGCAACTTCAAACTCCTTGTGACCTAATGGTTTGCCGATTTTCATAATTGTGTGCAAATTCTTGTCGTCTATCTCGCTTGCAAGCCAATTTGTTTCCTGGACTCCAGTAATGCTGAGTTTGTAATTCACGACCTGTTAAAAGAGGGCCTTCACGGCCCCCGGTTTGCTCAGGGGGCGTACATTCCAGGATCCGAAAGAATAATCCGTTAAACGTTCGTGTGGCCGTAGTTGCTGATAGATCCAATCCGAGGATTTATTCCAGGTTCCTTGACATGGAGTAGTTTTAACAAGGATGAGTTGTCGGCCCATCGCTAAACCCTATCCAGGTGTCGCCTCGGTTCATAACGTGCTAGAGCTCATACAATTAAATTGCAGGTCTGACTACGTAATTCATAACACCCTAATGACCTGAGACGATTAGGTATGACCCAGTAATTTATGTTACAGCTATCCTTCCTTCCTCTTTTCACAACCATCGCTTGGAACAGGCTTCGGCGAAGTTGTCAAATAGTAGTTTTGGTATCACCACTAGGTCTGGGCGGGCTAAGGGTATCTACGCTTTAGACTCCGGACCGCTTCGCTCGGTCTTGTTTCGTTTATTTTCTGTTTTATTTCCACTGGATTTATCTTAATGATGATATTTGATGTAATAAAAGGAACAAGTAGACTTCCTTCGTTGTATGATTCCGTTGGCAATCTCCGAGATATAATCAGATTTCGAATGATTGTTAGTGTACTTACTAACAAAAGTTTCAGCTTCAGTTTCGGTTTTCAGTTTCAGTTTAAGTTTCAGCTTCAATCAAAATTATGGGTTTAGTTACATTGGGGCGACCGGTAGCGCAGTGTGTTGAGTCTCAGTCTCATGTTTGACTACCGGCGTTTCGGGCACGAGTCCCGTCCACGACGACGTTCGTGGCCATGGATGTGCAGGCGGTGCATGCTGGCACCTGCATTCTCCGAAACCAATTTATGCCGTCGAAACGTCAACTAAGCCACATGTAACAGTTGACGCGCTATACCCCACAAGTTAGGGTTAGGGCAATTGAGAGAGAGTTACATTAGCGGACGTTATGGGCGGTTACATCTTTTTTTTGTTTTAAATTTCTGTTCCCGGTTTGATAATATAAAAAATATCTAAATCTAAGTGGGTAGTGTGCGGTTTGCGCCCACTGCCGGCGCCCATGCGAGAAATGTTGTCTCAACATTCAGTTTCCAGTTTGCCTCTCCAATAATTGCAATATGCAAGGCTGCCCTTTTTGGAAGTTTGACTATTAATCTTTCCTTCCACTCACTGGAAAACGTCTGTGGGTCCCACACCTTAGCAACAAGTGGGTGCAGCAACTTGGTAGCTATTATTGGTGCTGCTTGATAAAGTTCGGCAGGAATGCCGTCGAGTCCGGCGGCTTTACCTCATTTCAGAGCAATAGTTACAGTGAATATTCCCTTCGTCTACGTGGTCGGTCGCCGTGTGGTCATGGTCACCGCTCTACGATGCCATATTTAAAGAGACGGAGGTCCATTCTCTGACGCGTTAATAAAAACTGCCTGTGGGTACTACTAGGACTCCCACAGCGGTCCGAGTTTGTCAGTATAAAGACGACGCGGATAGAAGGTGCATGCTAGCAGCTGTGATAAATAAATGACAGGAGCAACAGTCCGATTTTTTTCCCGGTTCTCCCCACAATAAAATCGAAGCATGTGCACAGAAATACTAGGCTCCGCGTGTACAAAACCATTATACGACCAGTGCTATGCTATGGCTGCGAAACATGGACCCTAACTCAAGCCTCCGGAAACATGCTAGACACATTTGAACGTAAGATTCTATGGCGAATTTTCGGGGCTGTTTCCGATCGAGATGGATGGCGCATCCGGTACAACCATGAGTTGTATGAACTGTACGATGAGCTGGAAAATCGTCAAACTACAACGACTTCAATGGGCAGGGCATGTAGATTGAATGGACGATGATCGTATGCCAAAGAGAGTAATGAACGCACAACGAGTCAACAGAGCGAGACTGCCTAGACGACTGAGATCTCTTTAGGAGAGCTAAGTACATGCGGACGCCGAGCAGCTAATGGGCTTCCAAAATTGGAGGACGCGGTCACGTGATCGAGACAATTGGAGGACAACGATCTAGGCGGCCAAGGCTGACAATGATGATGAACAGTCCAATTTGGACCATGAACTCGAGATGAGTTAGCATCATCTCATTTTTTAGATCGTGGCGGTGTGTTTTTGTGCAGAGGTGTTTGATCAACAACACGCTCAACTTACTAATTTACCCCATAAATGGCTACTCAGTTAACAGCTCAGTGGTCATAGTCCGACACGTAAATCCACTTTTTTATCGAAAACTACTGCATTCAATAGGAATCGAACAGGGGTCGAGTGCATAGAATGCAAACGTGCTAACCGCCATCCGAACTACAACTGGATAGCAACTGTACCATCCGAAAAATATGCTATCGAAACGTCAACAAAGCGTAGTAATGCAAGAGATGTTGACACGCCCATGCCACTGATCAAACAACAGTTCCTCTTTAGTCGGGGTGATTGCCCGTCCACACGCGTTTTGATGGCCAGCTAAATTGTTTACACGAGGAAGAACTTCGCCGAAGGGTACACGGTTAAAAACTGTGGCGAAATGTTCTTTCCACCGCCTCATCTGTTCTTCACCTGACATAAGTAGCTCTTCATAACTGTTCTTCACCGGATGATTGATAGGAGTTACGACAACCTTTAAACTCCTTGATGGCACGGTATACGGCGTTTAGGTTGTTACTCCATGTGGCTTCTTCTGCGGAGGCCAGTAGAGAGTTCGCATACTCTCTTTATCGCATCGCACACTACGCTGGACTTCAGGAGTTTCTGACGGTAAGGGAGCTCCATGATACTTCGAGTGTTGTGTGTCACTGAGGCTAATCATGCCTTCAGCTGTTCCCTTTCAACAACCCGCTGCCGTGAAACGTCGAAAATCCAAGATTTATGCCGGCAATCTTCATCTACTTTTGGGTATTCTGCTCTGGAGTTAAGTTGTTCGCAGAAGGTATCTTTCGCCACGGTTCAGTTGGAGCGTAGCATTGTATAATTGTGATATTTCTCATTTTGGTTCGGAACATGCTGGTCATGGTTCTGTCGGAGACCAGATCCTAGGATTAGAGACAGCTTCCTGCGGTTCTGGTTAAAAGGAGCCTTACACCTTACTCATGACCACTATCGATAGCTTTAACGGAGTACATTATAGTGCTTCGCGATGGAGAGATAAATTTTCCGTTGTTCCACCATCTTATCTCACTAACTCCTAAGAAATTTAATTTATACCGCAGAAATTCACTCTCTAATTGAAGAAATCGTGCATTTTGAGGACCTTCTGATCCATTGTCTAGGAGAGTACGCACATTCCAGAAACTAATCTTTGTCATTGAACGATTATAAAAAGCCATAACCGGTGGTTAGAGTCCTTATCCGAGGCGAAGGTGATGTTTCGCTGGCGTGTATAAGTTTTCGGATGATGCGAGTTGCTGGCATACACATTCTGTCTTTTTAAGTCTCCTTCCACGACATGCCGAGAAGCACCGTATCATTATTTTATACATCCCACACCATAAGGCGAACATATCAACCATGAACAAAAATTTTTAATGAATAATTCAAGGAACTACGCAATACGCTTTTTTAAATCCGGAAGTAGGCTTATTGAGTTCTTTTCAATGTATCCATACGGAGGAAATCAAATTGATATGGCCTTTGTTGTTTTAAAAAATCGAAATCGTAATGGAAATTATTGGGCCCGGAAATACGAGAATGTATGTGTTTCGGAAGCTTTTGTTGTTTTAACATTTGTGTTGAATAAACATACTCGTATGTGCATATTTGTTTTTATTTTGTGGAAACTGTTGTGGTTTAATTGATTGAAAGTTATTTTCAGGAACAAAAAGAGTGTTAGTTTAATTTGATCAATATGTATACTCTTCGCTTGTCAGTTAAATTTTACATACGTATTTGCAATGTTCAAAAATTCTGGCGAAATAATTGGCAATTTAAATGAAGTCTATTCAATAAATAAAGTAGATAAATTGAAAAATGTGTTGTTTGGGTGTGGGGTTTTAAAGCAAATATTTTTGTATTTTGTATTTATATTTATGGGATTTAATGATCTCTTGTTTAATTATCTGCTAATACTGTTTATTTTAATTATATAATAAATAAATGTCCACCGATATCGAACATAAGCCATACTGTTTGTTAGTCACTTCATTTAATTTTAGTTATGAATACTAATACAGTAAAACAAATACATATTGCTCTGTAAATTTAATTATAAGGGCTTCGCGCTCAGTACGAACTGCAAACGTGAAGAGAGTGAAACAAGCCATGCTGCGCCGTCCGCGTCGATCTGTTCTCTTTTCCTTGATTATTTCGAAAACCCTCGATTCTACAAAGAAAAGTCCCAAGCGTATATACCTTAGACTTGCACAGACAGAGTAGTAGTAGTAGTTTTCTATATGGCCAGTTTATAGGGGAGGTTGGCGATCATTTGGAAGGATCTTGGCAATTTTCAAAATCAACTAACTAACCCACATTACAAATATTTGTCAAATTTTACAAGTTGCTAGCTTAATTCTATCAAAAGTTATCGCTTATTTGAAGTCGTCATATGTAGGGTAGGTAGAGGTTTCCTTTGTCGGATCTTGTGCATTTTCAATAACAACCAACTAGATCGTAGTACAAATATTTGAACAAAATTTTAAGTCACCTATCGAAAGTTATATCTTATTTGAAGTTTCATTTGTAGGGGAGGTAGGGGCTCCTTGGGTCAGATCTTGCCCATTTTCAATACCAACTAGCTACATCTTACTACCAACATCAGGAGGCGACCCTGATCATTTATAAATACATTGGTATACTTCCGGAGCCTCCTTTAAGCTGTTAAATATTTTCGTCGTAAAATGTACAAGGGTCAGATCAAAGTACATAAAATTCTACATGGAATGATATATAATACCCTGGATCATAAAATAGTATATTATACCCTAGACCATAATTCAGTATAGGCACATCACGTCCTCGATATTCGCCAAAAAATGCACAAACCTTCTTTTCCCATTAGGTATTAAATGCTTGTCATTGTAATATCGATTACTTGCGCTTTTTGATTAAATAATTTTACAGGTAATATTAAGTTCCCCCTCTTCCTAATCCTCCGGACCCGCTTTCAACGGAGACTTTGAAACATGTATTCGGAGCACTGTCCTCCTCAATTGTGTCAGATTTTAAAGTTCCATAATTTCTTTTCCTATTTTTAGTTAGAAAAAACTTAAAGAAATGAGAAAAATCGATCAATAATTTCGAAAATTGAATCGAATGATATCTTAAAAATGTAATTAACTATAAAACATTTGTTTGACTTACCAAGCGAAAGTTTTTCACCAGAGTCTGGTGGCAGTGTAAATCCTAGCAATGCCATCGAGGCAATTAGAACGCACGGTACAATTAAATTAAAAAAATAATATAACGTTTTCCGTCGTATTAGTATAGCGAACGTAATATCGATATATGGTTCCGGACAGCAATTGTAGTAAATTTCGTTGCGCTTACCGGGAACACCTGATAGTAAATTAATTAATTCGATTAAGGGATGTTATAATGAATATAAAATGGTAAAAAAGTAGGCATACCTAAAAGTTCCCATTCTCCGTTTGTAATAAAACTACTGATATCTCCGCCTGATTCATCCTGTAACTGTAGGTCGAGCTGTAAGAAAGTAAATTTCAGCAACGTTATTATATCAAGCATTACTCTTAATTTTGTTTATTGCTATGATGAAATATTCTAAATATTTTAACATGTTTCTTTGCATACAGAATAAAACAATTAACCCACATTAGGCCCCCCGCATATTGCGTCGCGTTCTCGTGTTTTCGATCAGCAATTTGCGTTTTTGGTTTTAATAATGTATAACAGGGACAAAAAAAAGAGCGATATTGTTGTTGGGTACTTTAGGCTCGTTCCATGCAATTATATTTTAACTTTGATCCATTTGCTTTGACAAATTTCTGACATAAATCCAAAATTGATCCCTCAAAAATCAGAAGAATAGCTTTTGAGTTGTACGTCTGTAAATTGAAAAGTTTTGTTTTTTATTCCCTTTTTCTAGAATTTTCGTATGCATAAAGTTGAAGTTTTGTTTTAAAAATTGAATCTCTATTTTCTTATGATCAAAAAGTATTATACTTAACTTAGATCATTCAACCTAATTGCTTAGGGGCGACCGGTAGCTCAGTGCCTAGAGGTGTTAGATTCATGTCTGACTATGGTCGTTACGGGTTCAAGTCCCGTCCACGTGGTTTGTGGCCAAAAAAAAACCAGACCGAAGCTTCGAGTAACTCTGGTTTGAATACTGTAGAATATATATTACTGTTAGTCAAGTCGATGACCGAATTTGCTGCCACCGTTCTGAGATCATGGTCATTCAGGGAACCGAATCGGGGCCACGGAAAATGCTCGGACAAACGCACTAACGCAAAGCATGAATCATTCCCGTCAATTATATGAATATGTATATGGGATGTTCCAAAACCTGAAAGACGTCATGATTCGAACCATATATGTATATATTCGTATAAAGTAGTAGTATAAAATCCTTTACATAATTAAAAGGCTACCACTGATTCAAATAGCATCATTAATTTCACAAATTAATTAGCTAATGACCGTTATAGAATAAGGAATCCTTTTGTCTAACCACTCTTTCTTCCGTCAAGCACTAGGCTGCAGGGAACAACTCGAGACATGCCCATAGTGTTTCCGACCCACGTATGTACAAGACGCTGAAACCACCATAGACAGTGGTGTGCAGGACTAAAAGCGCATATAATGCACCTACAGAATATGTGCTTTAGCCAATGAAAGAAGCAAACAATATCCTCCTCCCGTGGTGTTGAAATTGCGCTTAGCGTTTCCACGTTTGCTGTTATGAGGTGTTACGGAGAAAGTGACAAAAAACTCCCGTACCAAGATATCTTTTATTCAGTAGACACACAAAAACTGATATTGAAAGTTTTTGCAAAAAAAAAAAACTTTCCGAAAGGCTCTTTGGAGATGACTTTTATAGTCCTTGTGAAACCTATTGTATTTTTCACTCCATTCTGTATTTGTCTTGAGGAGTTCTCGGAACTGAAGAACAATGCAGTTCAACGAATTTCAAGTTGAATAAGTAAATATTTAATATGGAATATGTTACCATGTGACGGAATTGCTGAAGAGTAGAGTTTTCGTGGGATTATATAAAGCATATTTCTGTAGAAATAAGATGTTAGCTTTCAAGGCAGATGACATTTTCGGCAAATATTTGTCACATTATTGTCTTCGAAACTGCTTGGATGTCCGAGGACTTGCAGATAGATATCATGATTATGTATCTATTGTTAAATTTTTTTTGTAAATTATTCAGTTTACGTTTCCAAATAACTGGTTTTTATGTAATACGGATAGTACTTGTTTCTATAATGAATATAGGCCAGTAAAATGAAATTTTAATACTAAAAATTAGGGAAAGATTTAGAAATAATTTTACTCCCTTATATAGATACTGAATACATGGAAAGTAAGCGTTTGCACGGTCGCAAAAGGTAAGCTTAAGTTTTGGAGGCCGAAAGTCCGAGAAAGTTGAGCTCTTTTATTTCAATATTATCCTTTCAACTTCTAAATGGTGCTTCGGATCGAAAAAACTTGTATGAGTAAAATAAAAAACGTTGAATCTGCGGCCAATGAACTGCGCAAAGTTGAAATTCTTTTCAGTATCGTAGACAAAGTCGATAGTCAAAAACGACAATTTTCGAGGCTTCGAAGAAAAATCACACTTAATCATTTTTCGAACTCACAGATCTTTGAAACGGATACTCCAAATGGAAAAGTTTCTTTGAAAAAATTGAAGATAATTTGAATGCAGCATCAATTTTGTAATCCGACGCATTTGTGGAATAGTTATAAGCAAAAATAAATAAATGCCTACTTAGCGGTTTATGCCTTAAAAGCTCCATCTCGGTAAGTATAATAGCCTGAAGTTTTATTTAAGTCTCAAGTTGTAGATAAATTACTCTGGTTCAAAAGAACTTTGCCAGGTTTATTGTAAGACCAATTTAGGAGATACTAAAAAGAAACTGGACAAGTCGAACAATTAGGCGCATTTCCAACATGGTGGCGGCATGGCACAGTCGTTGGTTTTGCAAAGGTTAAACTTCTTTGGTCAGTCAAATTGTTATAACACTGGTTACTTTAATTAGGGTAGTTTCGATTTTACACCGGGGACGTCGCCTCCATGTTGAAAAGGCGCCTAATTGTTTGACTTGGCCAGTTTCCTTTTAGTATCTCCTAAATTTGTCTTATAAGAAACCTTGCCAAACTTTTTTCAACTGGAGTAATTTATCTACAATTTGAGACTAAAATAAAACTTTTAGCTGTTATGTTTACCGAGATAGCGCTTTTAAGGCATAAATCGCTGAGCAGGCATTTTTGATAACTACTCTAAAAATGGGTCGAATTGAAAATATTGACCACGTTAGGCTTGTAATCCTATTATCTTCTACCTTTACAAATAAGCTTTTCCATTTGGAGCATCCGCTTCAAAGATGTGTGGGCTTGAAAAGTGATAAAAGTGTAATTTTTCTCCGAAGCCTCAAAAATTGTCGTTTTTTTACCATCGATTTTCACTACGGCACTGAACCGAATTCCAACTTTGAGCAATGGATTGGACGCAGAATTTTATTTTACTCATACAAGTTTTTATTATAAAAATAATCTCCATCCGTCACTTCTCAAAGTAATAATTTTAAAACGAGAAGCTGTACTACAGATAGATATGTATAGGTATGTATACGAGATGAACTGTCCTACTCTTCGAGATGCTTAACCATTCATGTTAAAACGAAGCCCCTCCCACCAATCTTCACCCTTTCTGAAATGGTTAACCTTCATAGGACCGACCTCGAAAAATTACGTTGAATACCAAGTGGCGTGTAAATGCACTCGAACTTTTTTGTATATATTATGTTATATAAAGATTTGTTGTTGTTATTTTTGTTATTGTTGTATATATATATAATATAATTTTAGACAAAACATTTTAATTCTATATTTTGAAAAATAATCTAGAGATAAAGCTGCAATTAAGAAGCCTTGATTTCCGTAGTACAGAAATAACTATCAAACTTATTACAAACGGTTCTGATTTTGGTATAATCTACATTCAGTTACTGACTGTACCGAAAACTTCAAGATGACCCAACCGCAACGAACAAAATTAACAATAACTCATTACAGTATGTAGCAATTTATTTCAACTTTTTTGTACGATATAAGAGATATATTTAAGAAACATATCTCAGAGGAAATTTAATAGGAAATTTTTTTTCAGAAGATATTCTAAGAAATGTAAGTCTGGGGTGGGGTGGGACAAATTATGATGTCACATTTTGCCCTCTACCTCTTTTACTCTTTTTTTCAAATTTGATGTCAAAAATGGAATGCACCCGGTAGTACTTATCTTATGATACCCCACTTGCCTATACCAGACGGAAATTGTTTTTTGACATTCATTTCCCCTCTATGGGAACCTCTCCTTAAAGCTAGCCTATAACGACGTACGCTTTCTCCGGCGAATTGTAATCATTCTACACATTCGCACAAAAATGTATTACAGTTACTCACATAACTGAGCCTACAACCATATAAAAATGACTAACTGCTATAGTATAGAAGCATTTTTTTTTAACAAATATTCAGATTTTCATTGACACAAAATTGAGCGTACAGCTTATTAAATTAAAATATTTCAATACAAAAATGAAATAACTAATTTAATTAATACTTTGTTGCCTATCCCTTGGCTGCTATAACTGCTTCTAAACGTCGAGGCATCGATTCCACTATTTTTTTGTAGATCCTGATGTAATCTTTTCCCACACTACCTTGAGTTTTTCTTTTAATTTATTTTTATTTGCAGCATTACAGTTTTTCAACCGAGACTTGAGCTCATGCCACAAATTCTTAATTGGGTTGCGGTCAGGAGACTGAGGAGGAGTTTTTAGGAGCTTCAGAACGTTGTTTAGTACAACAACCATTCTTTGATTATATGTGCTGTGTGTTTCGAGTCATTATCGTCCTGAAAGTAATATACTGGGGGCATTTGTAATTTTTCTGCAGAGCACTTCAAATTTCTTCGCAGGATATCTAAATATTTCATTTTATCCATAATTGTGTCGGAAAACTCCAGTTTTCCAACATCATTAGTTGCCATACCATGCCCGAACCTCCGTCATGCTTTACAGTTATGGGCATAGGTTTTTCTTATTTAGCTCCGTAACATATTTGGTTTCCTCCAAGCGATTTCCTTACTATCAGAACCGAATATGTTGATTTTAGTTTCGTCCGAAAATATATATTATATTATAAATAGCATTATTACAAAAGCTGTCCGGAAGATTCACATGAGTTTTTGTGAACTCCAGTTGTTTCAGTCTATTTTTCTTCTAGCAACTCTACCGTTATACCCATCATCCCGCAAAACGCGACGAATTGTTTCTGCTGATATCGACTCCTTGATTCTTGAGGACACTTGACACGATAAGTTGGGCACACTGGTTAAAGGACTCTCCTTAATTCCGCGTACGATAACCGTTTGTCTCTTAGGGATAATTTTTTTTCTACCTCTCGCTGCTTTGTTCCTTAGAATACCTGTGCATTTACACTTATTTATAGTTTTTTGGGCCGCCTTAAAGTTGGCCAATTACGACACATCGCTTTCTCTAGGAAATTGTAGCATTTGAACACATTCTCACCGAATTTTGTGTGTGTAGCTTCAGCCGTTCGTGAGATATTTTATGAATAAACGGACAGAACATTTGATCGTTTTCATAAGGATTTTGTTTTTACTACAAACCCCTAAAAAGGGCTCAAATTTCTCGAATTTTCGCCCCACCCAAAAGTTAAGCTCACCTTCTGCGACCGTGTAAACTCAGTTTCCATGTATTCAGTATCTATGGAAGGGATTAAAATTATTTCCAGATCTTTCCCTAATTTTTAGCAGAAAGCCCCCAAATTGGCTTAATTTTACTGGGCTAATACCCTGATGTGAAAATATATATTTTGAAGTTCGGAACACACCGAGGCCAACTCTCCCTCGTTGGTCAGAGAAGTGATGGGCTTATGCTTCTCTATTTGGGTTCTAATTTCATGTATCAACATCATGTATCACCATGTCGTCACTTTTTATTCAACGATGTTGACTTTACCTAGTGAGGAGATCCGATAATGCCAACAAGAAAATAAAATTAGCGTGAGAAAAAGGATCTATCTTCTAAGTTCTCACACAATACTCGTTCTTGAAATCCTCAAAGCCGCAGAAAATATTTTTTTTATGTTTATTTGGATAACATTTTTCAAGAAATTTCCATCAATCTGAAAAGATAAGTAAGGATCTTCGAAAGAAAAACAATTCTTAACAATTTATATCTGGCAGTACTTTCCTTGTACTTTTGCAAATCATCATCATCGTGGCGCGACAGCCCGACGTCGGGCCTTGGCCGCCTGGATAATTGTCCTCCAATTATCTCGGTCACGTGACCGCGTCCTCCAATTTTGGGAGCCCAGCAGCTGCGCGGCGTCCACACCTACTGAGCTCTCCCAACGAGATCTCGGTCGTCCTCGCAGTCTCGCTCCGTCGACTCGTTCTGCATTCATTACTCTCTTAGGCATGCGATCATCGTCCATTCTTTGTACATGCCCTGCCCATTGAAGTCGTTGTAGTTTGACGACTTTCGAGACTTGCAGCTCATCGTACATTTCATACAACTCATGGTTGTACCGGATGCGCCATCCATCTCGATCGCAAACAGCCCCGAAAATTCGCTGTAGAACCTTACGTTCAAAAGTGTCTAGCATGTTTTCGGAGGCTTGAGCAAAGCAGCCATAGCAAAGCACTGGTCGTATAATGGTTTTGTACACGCGGAGCTTCGTGTTTCTGTGCACATGCTTCGATTTCATTATGGGGAGAATCGAGAAAAAAGTCTTATTAGCTAACTGTATCCGTCGCTTGATTTCGTCAGTTTCGTTGGCGTCCCTTGACATGTTGCAACCCAGGTAAATGAAGTTGTTCACGAACTCGATGTTGAGGTCCCCCACATTGATGCTCGGTTGTGCAGGTGTCCTTGTCACCGATTGCATCATTATTTTAGTTTTACCCTCGTTAATACGTAATACAACTTCCTTGGCAGCGGTATCGAGCGTATGAAGAAGTTCTTCTGCGTCAGCCACTCTTCGGGACATGATGTTGATGTCGTCGGCGTACGCTGCTAATTGTGTCGACTTGATGAGTAGCGTCTTGCTGTTGTCCATATGCATGGCCCGAATAACGTATTCCAGTGCTAGGTTGAAGAGCGTCGGTGCCAGTCCATCGCCCTGTTTCAAACCAGTGCGTGTTTCAAATAGATCAGTAAGTCTATTCTGGATCCTGACTTGTGAGACGGAGTTGGTCATCGTCATCTTTGTCAGCCGCACTAATTTTGCCGGTATACCAAATTGCAGCATGATGTTGTACAGTACTCCACGATCGATACTGTCGTATGCCTGCTTGAAGTCGACAAAGATTTGGTATACGTTTACGTTGTATTCCCAGCACCTCTGGAGTATCAGTTTGACTGAGAAGAGCTGATCGGTTGTGGAGCGCCCAGGTCTGAAACCGCTTTGATATTCGCCAATGACTCGTTCTGCGTACGGTTTTATTCTATTTTCCAGAATTTTCGTCAAAATTTTATAGGACGTACAAACTAGTGAGATGCCCCTGTAGTTCTTACACCGCAGTTTATCTCCCTTTTTATGAATTGGACAGATGATGCTTCTGCGCCAATCGTCTGGAATCTCCTCGTTCTCCTATACTCGCAGGAGTAATTGATGTATGGCATCAACTAGACTCGTTCCACCGAATTTTAGCAGTTCAGCTGGAATCTCGTCAGCGCCCGGCGCTTTATTTCGTTTTAGTGACCGCAAGGCGAGACCAACTTCCTCTACTGTTGGGGGTTGAATGGGTGGGCCTAGATCAACAATATCGTCGAGAGCATCCTGTGTGGGGATGTTAGATGGTCGGTTTAGAAGCTCTTCAAAATAAGAGGCCCATCGCTTGTTAATACCATCGGTGTCGCTGATGATGTTTCCATCCTTGTCCTTACAAAGGCTAGTCCTGGGTTGGTAGCCGTTCTTAATTGTATTTACTAGTTTGTACGCTTGTCTGGTGTTCCTATTAGCTAAGTTTTCGTTTATGTTCAGCAACTGCTCGTCAAAGTATTTACGTTTCTTACGTCTAATTATTCTATTCGATATTCGCCGTAGCTCGTCATAATTTTCTCTTCTGGATCTGGTTCCTCGTTGAATCCATTGTCTGTAGGCCTCGTTTTTCGCGTCAAGTGAGTCTTTGCATTCTTCGTCGAACCAGTCATTTCGCGCTCGCCGGGCTTTATATCCCACGACTTTCTCTGCGACATCCTTGATGGTACCCTTGAGTTCTTCCCAGAACCCATGGACGCCTGTGTTGCTGATGTTGTGTAGCATAGGTGATAGTTTTTCCTCAAGGGCGGTAGTATACGCCACCGCTGTAGCATCACTCAAAAGCTTATCAACCGCAAAGATTTTGGGAGGGCTGATTCTTGCTTGGTGCACCGAGGAAATTCTACACCTGTAGGTCGTCTTCACCAAGTGATGATCTGAGTCGCAGTTTGCTCCTCGATAGGAGCGGACATCCATGACACTAGATGCCCATCACCTGCAAATGAGGACGTGGTCAATTTGGTTGACGGTATGTGCGTCTGGAGACTTCCAGGTCTGCTTGTGAATGCGTCGATGTGGGAAACACGTAGAGCTTACGACTAGATTCCTGCTGCAGGCGAAGTCGATAAGTCGCTGGCCGTTATCGTTACATTCTTCATGGAGGCTGTGGCCTCCAGTGGTTCCCCGGTGCCAACTTTCATTTCCGACTTTCGCGTTAAAGTCTCCCAGCAGCAATTTGACGTCGTTTGTTGGAAGTGAGTCGAAGAGAGTTTCAAGGCGGGCGTAGAACTCGCCTTTTACTGCGTCTTCTTTAACTTCAGTGGGGGCGTGCACATTGATGAGCCAGAGATTGAAGAATCGAGTCTTGATGCGAATCGCACACAGCCGTTCATTTATGGGTTTGAAGTCAGTAATATGCGGTTTGAGGCGATTGTTCACTATAAATGCTACTCCAAACTCCTTGCGGCCCGATGATTTGCCACTTGTAAAAATTGTGTGCGATTTCTTGTCATTAATCTCGCTGCCAAGCCAATTTGTTTCCTGGACTGCAGTAATGCTCAGTTTGTACTTTTCGGCCTGTTGAAGGAGGGCCTTCTCGGCCCCCGGTTTGTTAAGGGAGCGTACATTCCAGGATCCGAAAGAATAATCCTTTATTCGTTTGCGTGGTCGTCGTTGTTGATCCGTCCAATCCGAGGCTTTTGTTCCAGGTTTCTTGACATGGAGTGGTTTTTACAAGGACGAGTTGTCAGCACGTCGCTTAACCCCATTCAGGGGATGGCCTCGGAGATAGCTGCTTCAGATGGTTTAATAAACGTGCTGGAGCCCGCACAACTATGTAGCAGGTCCAACTACGCAAGTCATTCCATCCTACTAAACCTGAGACGCTTAGGTGTTCGTCAGCCATTCAGGCTACAGCTATCTGCCTTTTCCAAACTGTCTTATCGCTAAGACATTGGCCGTCAGCGAATTGATACACTGCCGTTACCAGGGGGCGCCCACGCGGAGGACTATGGAAAAGGTCTTTGCCCCCTTTTGCAAATGTATGATGATATTTCTTAAAAAGAAATGATTAATAGGCGCGCTTTTTTAACAGCCGAGCAGAGTAGAGTGGAATAACACCACACAATTACACTAACAATTTGATCTAAACTGCACTGGGTAGAAGGTTAGTGCAGCAATACTGCTCCGTTAGCATTTCCACGTTTTGAAATGCAGGCGGCACAGGTGTAGAAGTATTCGAGTAGTTTACGGAAGCACATAAAATTCATTTCCCGTCAATAAAATATTCGATCTGTGCAATTATTTCGAATAGTAAACATACAAAATGTTTCTGGAGGCAAAGGACGCAAATTATACGCTTTGTTTATAGATTTCTAGGCTGCTTTCGATACCGTCGACTCCCGTGCACTTTTTTATAAATAATGTAATAATGGCATGTCCTCCAAATTTGGAAAAGTTTTTGAAAATCTATACGAAGATACTAAAGCAATGGTATGGAATGGAACCCAGCTCTCAGCAACATTTAGTACAAATGCTGGTGTCCGACAAGGCTGTAAAATTAGCACATATGATTTTACTGTCTACGTTTCCCGATATCTTGAATGATGTGCACGGTGGTGTGGAAGCATTTGGAACATTATTGAAAGGATTGTTATTTACGGATTACATGGTGTTCTTTGCTAACTCACCACACGATTTACAAAAGATGATTAACGACGTAGAAGCGTACTGCACTCAATGGAAGTTGACTGTGAACCTCAAGAAAACCCAAATTATGGTGTTCATAAAACATCATCGACTAGCCGGAGGTGTGAAGTGGACGTATGAAGGGAAATAAATTTAAGTAGTTAAGTAGTGATCTAATTAGCAGCAATCTAAAGATGAACCCGCATTTCAAACATTTTTCTGCCATATGTCCTGCTCTAATCTGCTCTTTACAAAAAGAATGGACGGACATACATTTTACCGATTTCGTAAGAGTTTTGTTTTGCCTACAAAACCCTAAAAAAGTTAAAAATGCATACTAAATGGTACACATATTCATCAAATTTGTTGTTTATTATGTACATAGGTACAGACGTCTCTAATAAGTAAAGTTTTGTATCTCCATTTAACGCTGCCGTAGAAAGTTGATAGGAGCTTTTACTGATTAACAGAATTCCAGAAATTTTCGAAGTGTTTCATTTTCGCACCCACATTCGGAAAATTTAACAATTCTTTTATTTGTTGTGTCCATGCTGAATGTATATTTAAGAGATTAAGGCCCGTTTTCTCAATGTTCGAATAAACTCTTTGTTAACTAGCAGGGAGGACACAAGTTATTTGAAGCTATAAACAGCCCGATCAGCATTTTCGTTTTCTCATACGTCTCAAGCAAATTACCAAGCCATAAAGTGTGGAACTTATCTCAGACAACCATTATGGCAAAATCAGCTGATTTTCTTAACGGAATTCTACCGTCCACGAACCTATTTTGTATTAGTACGGTCTCTCAGCATATTAATTTGCAGCCGAGTTTGTTGCGAGTTCTCTTCTATCGAATGAATTTCCAGGAACTCTGTTCTTTATGGCCACTTTTATTGTTTTCATTTGAATTTGCAAAAGCGAACCGTTCTAGCTGTCAAAATCTCAGCATCCGGTATCAGGTGTTGGGTTTTTGTTTCGGATAAACTTTCAACCGGAAGCCAGTGGTTGGATTTTGTTTTGGATAAGAGATTAATCGAAGGCTAGGGGACGGTTAGCGTTTACCCGATTAATAACGCTAAACAGATATTGAGCAGATCAAATTGTGCTAAATGGCAGTTTATTCTTAAAATAAATTTTAATCGGACATTGAGCAACCGGCCCTAAGAGTCGTTTTCGCAATGTCTGGTTAAAATTTATCCTATAGATAAACGCTAAACGGCACCCATCTTTCAGTTAAATGGACGATAATTCCAAACCGCTGATACGGACTGCTGAGATTGTGACAGCTAGAACTGTTTATGCTTGCACATCCCAAATAAATTGGTCACAAAAAAAAAACAGAGTTTTGGAAATTCATTCGATCGAAAATGATTTGAAACCGAAAATGCTGAGAGATAGTACACACGTAGAATACAATAAAACAGACGGCAGAGTTCCGCCAAGAAAATCATCTGATTTTCTACGGCATTATCTGATTTTCTACTGCATTATCGTATTTCGAGCGTTCCCTATGCTAAGGCTTAAACGCTAACTGGCAGTATAACCCAACCTTGAGAAAACGGGCCTAAAAGAAGCAACTGCCATTTGTATTACTGAAAGTTCCATTGGCTTCATGTTCTCAATTTAAATAGATTGTGCTGTGGATGCATAATCGTATTACGCTCGTTGTCTTTCTGAAATGCAGTACTTTATCTTCTGCGTTTGCAATGTTTCGCATAAATTTGCATTTGTACAAAGTTGAAAAGTTAGTTGGTCCTGTGCTCATTCACTGCAAGTTCTAGTGGATATGTGTACAATCGAGGTAACCAAATGTGCCAAATACATTAGGCTCTAGAGCAGGGTTTCTCTCACGAATCTCGGATAGAGATTCTGTAGATTCACTTCAATTAGAATTTTTGTGGACTTTAGTGTAATGTTCCTCCAAACATAACTTAAAATAGGGGAAGAAAAAGAAACATTGAGAATTAGGTCGAATAAAATCTTTAATTTGACTGGAATGTAGCCTGAACTTAAGCGAAGGGCTCTGATATTTTTAAAGCGCGATCGACACGCAACTACCTATCCATCAACGACCGTAATTACATGCTCTCATATAGAAAATCAATGCCTACAAGAAATGTTATAGAGACGGAGGTATAGTGTCGAAGACGCATCCAATATCGTTATCAACATCGTTGTCAATCTCATAGGAGCGAAACGCAAATCGTTACAATGGGATAAACAAAAATGTCGTCAACGATGTCGTTGCTACAATATGATGGATGAATTGTTGCGTGTGGATCGCGCCAGTCAAAAAAGTGTTTTAATTAGCCGTGTTCGTTTCACTGGATCAAGATCAATTGCCATACAAAACGACTGACCGTCGATGATCCAGGTCTCGTATTGAAAGTTGATTGTGAAATCATCATCATCGTGGCGCAACTGCTCGTCGTCGGGCTTTGGCCGCCTGGATCGTTGTCCTCCAATTAAGTTGGTAACGTAACCGCATCCTCCAATCTTGGAAGCTCAGTAGTTGCCCGACGTCAGCATATACCTACTGAGTTATTTGAACGAGCTCTCGGTCTTCCTCGCAATCTCGCTAAGTGGACTCGTCGTCCGTTCTTTACTTGTTTATGCATGAGTACATCGTTCATTGGTTGTACATGTCCTGCCTATTGAAGTCTGACGATTTTATAAAAACTTCTAACTCATCGTATAGTTCATTCAACTCATGGTTGCACCGGATGCGCCATCCACCTCGGACGTAAACTGCCCCAAAAATTCGCCGAAGAACTTTCCGTTCGAATGTGTTTAGCGTGTTTTCGGAGGCTTGGGTTAGGGTTTAGGTTTCGCAGCCATAGCCTAGCACTCTTTCTGTGCACATGCTTCGATTTCATTATAGGGAAGACCGAGAAGAAAGTCTTATTTGCTAGCTGAATCCGTCGCTTAGTTTCGTCAGTTTTGTTGGCGTCCTTTGACAGTTTGCTACCCAGGCATGGGAAGTCGGCTACGAATTCGATGCTGAGGTCCTCTATTTTGCTATTGGTTTGGTTGGTAGTTAGAGGGATCACATGCTAAACCTTTCTTGGGGATTGAGCTAGCTTCCACGATAATGGAAACACTCCTGTTGAGTAGGACAGGTAAAAGAGTTTTCGCAGAAGTTTGGCTAGCGAGGAAGCGTTAGTGTCTGAGAACTAATGCCTAATGATTAACCAGAGGTGCAAAAACGAGTCTTGATGCGAATAACACACAACCTTTCATGAATAGCTTTGAAGCCAATAACGTGTGGCTTGAGTTGCTTGCTTACTATGAATGCAACTCCAAACTCCTTGTGATTTTCCAATTATGAATACATCAATTTTAAAAAAAATTCTGTAGTTCTCCCCCCATATTCATAGTAACAAATAAACACTGTACATTCCACTTCAAAGTGGTTTGTTTTCAGAAACTCTGTAAGTTCAGCAGTTCATGAAAATTAATAAATTTGCTGTTGTCGGAATGAAAATGGCGTAAAGTGCTTTAAATTGGGTAAATGGCTTTCACTTGCCAGCAACTATGATAGTTTTCATCTGATGTCCATTGCGCAACAAAAGTTATATTTAATATAACATTGTTATACTCCCACAAAAACAGGATATGTGAACATTGTCAGGAGTTTGAAATTAATTTAGTGCATGTATAGTACATACGAGTAATGCTTAATCACTACAAATATTTAGTGGTTTAGTTCCATTGTTGGCCTTATGCAGCTTTAATTCCTACGTGTAGATATAATTGAATCGGAAATTTAAGCATAGGAAAATTTCTGTGCAGGAAGAAAACTATATTTTGAAATAAGGATGGGTACATGTACCTTGCAATGAATGTATTTTGCTGAAATTGAATTTGATCGTTGAATAGAGGATTTAATTCACATCATAAATGATACTTCGAACGATCATTGGTATTTGAACTGGTTACGTTCAGATCGTACGTTCGATACACTAACGACTATGAATCTAACTAATAATGGCCGCAATATGTCGTGATCGTGTTAATTATCTTAGCCCCTCCAGGGGCATGGGCACGTCAACATCTTTTGCATTATTAAGCCTTGTTGACGTTTCGATAGTATATTTTCAGATAGTGGAGTTGTTAGCATGCACCTCCTATCCGAGCCGTCTTTTTACTAACAAGCTCGCATCACCTTACCTCAAAAGTTGCGTTAAAATTTAACTCGAATGGCCCAAGACTCTTCACTCAAAGCTGAAGAAAATTGTCCACTGAGACCATGTTCGTGTTCGACAGTTTGTGACCGGGTTAATGCGCCTACAAAACTTTAGAGAACTATATATAAATAATTCTCAAAGAAATTCGACACAACCATGTTATACACGTAATATTCCACCATCAATTGTTGATAGCAAAAGTCGGGTTATAGGAAAACTGCAAAAGAGATTGAATTTATAATTTAATTTGAATTGATAGTTAAAGTTATAATTCAATTTCAATGCAAATATTAACCAGTTTCTTTTAAATCCCATTGCACAGGTACAGTTCCCGTTAAATTTTCAATACTCTCCAGAATCTTGGAACGATTCTTTTTGAACGAATCAGTGAAAGAGTTAGAGTTTATGTGCCGCCACAGTAAAAAGAGTCATTGTGCCCATCACTTATACATACGTATGTATACACTAATCTTGTTCAGACCTCGCATAGGCATGCAATAATGCTGATTACGAACTCCAATTTTGCCACGACTACACTTTCAAGCAAGCTGAGGTCGTATCGCGCGATAAGATTACTATTTTGACCAAACCACAAGTGGGGGATGCGTAGCGCGTCAACTATTCCCATGTGGCTTGGTTGACGTTTCGTTAGCATAGACTGGTTACGGACGATGCATGCCGCTAGCATGCACCTGATGCCCATTTAGACGCATACATTTTTTAATGTTTTTTTTTCTTCTTTTATATTCTCTGCCGCTCATGTATTAAAAAAAATGTTCTCGGGAAAGAAGTTGTAGAAAATACAATTTATAAAAGGCCTTATCTTCTATGTGTGAGGGCTTCTAGGTGTATGTTGACCTCCTCACCAGCTGAAGCAAAATTCTAAAGTCAATTTTCGGGGCCCCACCATTTCCATTAACACCCCCTTTTGAGCATTCATTGATTCTATGATACAATAAGTCTTATTTGTGCTCCGTACAACAATTCAACAATGTCCTCCACCAACTGATAGAAAAGAAACTACTACCTGCTACTCACAGAAAAAATACACATTCACTTAAAAACTAGAATAAAATGTACACGTATGTATCGACAATTCGCTATCATCTCATTTAAACTTTTCAATAGACTTTTGAATTTCAAATCCAACCATCCACTTCAAGGAAAAACTCTGTAAACTTCTTTTGTTATAGTGAATCATCATCATTCAACATGCTTTCCAAAATTTCTTACCCCAAAACCTAATTACAGACATTTAAAAAATATCCTACCATGAGTCCTTGAAATATTCGAACTCTACACCTATTGAAAAACTGAGTGAAAAGTAATTGAAAACTGCAGTTGAGTCGGTCAATAGACGAGGTCCTACCGGACAAGATATATATTCTCGTGTAAGTTTATCCTGAAAACGGATCACGTAACTCAAATACCCCACTTTTATGCCGTTGCTGTGCATAAGAGTAAAAGAAGATTTTCTTCGTGCATCGGCCATAGGACCGTACCAGGATTGAAAGAAAACCAGGAAAAGTTTGTGAGCACACATACATATGTATGTACATACGGCTAAAAAAGACGACGATGAAGAAAAAAAAGTACGGATTTCGAATCAGATGATGAATCCTTTCCAGTAAGTCTCAAGATCACGTCCGTCGGAATCATGAGTATCCTTTCACCTTGAGGACTATTTTGAAAAGAAAAAATGCCTGTATTTTTATTTTCGTTTCGCTCACTCTCTACTCACCTTAGTATACTTAGTAGCCGTATTCTGTTCATTACCAAACACAGAAATGTCTGTATATATATAGAGTCCGTATATGACAGTTTTGTTTGTGGACCGAAGAAAAGGAATACAGCAGCATCCTTGTACATTCCGGTTAAAAATGTTATGGCCTTAAATGGAATTCCTTGTGAATTTAGAATAGAAAAATTGAGAACATGAAATGACTGCGGACTGCAGAAACTCTGTCGTCGAAGTCCTAAATATTATTTAAAGTTGTCATGTTCTAAGAGGAGGTCATTCATCCATTTGGCAGGAAATTTGATTTACTTTTCATTTCAGGTACTACTAGATGGATAGAACCAGGTCGAATGTTATTAAGATAGATAGAGTCCCATCGGCAGTAGTTTAGTAGCTTCATTGTAAGATAATCCTTCGGAGGATATTGTTGGGATACAATTTTTTATGTAACACAAGCAGTGGATCGTACTTTTCATTTCATTTCATCCTCATTCTTTATTATATGGGAATGTCATAATTACCTGCATCATTCGAAATCTTTAATATGCTAGCGAAACGTCAATTATGCCTCGAATAAGGAATGACTCACCTGTTACGATTTTTGGCTAGCGTTCAATTCCAAAGATTTGTTTTCTCCTGACCAAGAGATCAGAATATCCCCAGGAGGATCTCTTCAGCTAGAGAGTGTATTTCAGCAGTACAAATTAAATATTTTAGGAATTTAGGAGAGATAAGATGGTGGAATAGCGGAGAATATATTAGGTGCGTTTTTTTTTGGGAATTTATCGGGTGTATGGTAAAATAACACACGCGTTATACCAACAACATTAACGTGGTTAGTAGGGAGACTACCCTACACTCGATAACTTTCATATGGATGACACATAGATGACCATAGTGGTGTGTGGAACCTTGTATGTTGATGTTAGCAAGCTTGTGTTTTTGCCAATGAGCCAAATGTGCCTGAAATCTCCTCCTCGTTGGTTTCAAATATTTCTCCTATAGTTCCTAGCAAAGACATTATCAAGACAACTGTCACTATTGAAGTACCATAGCTGTCACTTTTCAAGTGCCGCTTGACATCAGAGTAGACAACTTGGCGATTCGAAATTTTACCTGGATGCTACCTTTTGCGCAACCAGAGCGGGGACCCTACACAATTACGCAAAAAACGTAAAACGACCACATTTTAGTTTTTGAAAACCTGCATTTGCCAGCCACTTGTTTGGGCTGAGCCTTCCCACTTTGCGCCGAATGGTTTCGTACACCGGCAGATCACTCGTGAGGTGTTGCCTTCGATCTACCGATGTAAGCAGAACAACCAGATGTTAACCCGCCAAGCAACTTACGTGACTGGGCATCGTCGTTGCCAATTCGCCAACTGATACGCAGGAGAAGCTGACAGCGGATTCGACATATATTACGGAGGAATGATAACTGCATTACCGGACATGCCATGAAATCGGATCCGATTCTAAATGAGGCCGATCATGGGACGTCTTAGAAATTCACGGCGAGCGTCGGTCTGTGGCCGGCAAGTGTGCGTTGCTGGGTAAGTCATGGGGACAGATGCGTCCCATTACCTAAAACTGAATACAGTGGTGCGTTAGATAAATTGACGCACTATGCCCCAATAGGGGCAAATTAGTAGGGTATGCCTTGGTTAGTTAGCCTTCAAAGCTCAATTTCAATTTCAAGTGAAAACTCAAATTCTAATGCATATGTATATCATCAATGCAAATAATACAATTTGACAAAATTCATTTGGACAGCAGAATCATTTTCTTTGTTTGCTATTCGATGTAATGTCATTACGCAAAATTAACATTTTATTTATAGGAAATAAACTGTATGACCAATCTAAGCTACTTAAGTAAACTGCATTGCCTGCAGCGAATTCCAAATATCTCAACGTAAAAGCTACCTTCAGAACAAATTTCTGGCTCCAGAGTTCATCGAGAAATATCGGACAATGTCGTTGGTGTAATGCAATACTTGTCCTATTCAGTATTGCAAAAATAAAAATAAACGGTTAAAATGAAAGGCATCCTTCACCATTCGGTTCTGTTTATGACGAACAGACTTCCCCGTCTGACATTTGGTCTGATGAACTTATATACGATAGAATCAAGCATCCCTTTTTGCTCTTTTCAAAAATCCGAGAAGTACAAATTTTATTTCCGTTTGATGATTAATATAAAAGGCACGACTAAAGGATACACAAAAACTAGCTCCGCCATTGCAGGATTCCAGCAAATACGTATCTTAAAGGATGCATTCGCATGAAAATTTCGTACTCCAGTCCACATCCAAACAGGGAATGCAAACTATGACAAGGAATTGACCCGAATTACCCCTGATGATGCCGTCTATGCATTTCTTCCGCTGGTTGGAGTCGGCTTTTTCCAAGGTTTCTTTTTCACATTTTCCATGGTGGCTGTTTTTTTTCTCTTGTGGCATCAAGGGTATACAGCAGTGTTCTGAAATGAATCAAGGCCCGCATTAATTTTCTCAGGTTTTGTCGCTTTTTCGCCAAATGCGGGTTGAACTTCTTCAATACCGTCGCGACGGCATCATAGATTTCTTGCTGCGGCTTCATACTCATACATTGCATACAATACTTATCCGTCAGCTTTCCACCTCATACCGTTTTCAAATCAATTTCAATTTTTGCTGTGCATAATGCAAGCTCGTAGGATTATAATGTGAGTTTTTTTGCGGATACTCGTATAATGATACGAGTGTATGTACATGAATATGATGACAGCAAAGGTATCGCCTGGATGTTCAGAGTTCATGCTCAAACATAGTCCAATAGATGACTCTATTCAGTGTTTGGCTTCATCCATCTTACATAATTTATGGGTAGATGGCAAATCCAGTACTCTCTGTTCTTCTGAATGTGAGATTCATTCGGAGGACTAAATTATGTTAATGCGAACGGCATTGATCCTGACCAGGTTACCCATTGAATTCGCCATAACATTGTCGCTAATGGATCAAATGCCTTTTTAGTGCGATTCTATGATCGGAAATGGAAATCTAGCAGGCTCATCTGCAACCTTCCATTATTCAAACAAATTCGCGCCTGAGAGGCTTTGATTTCGGTATAGTGCTAGCTAAAAGGATACAAACCACATTTGAAATAGCGAATTCGTTCAAACCGGAAACTATTTGAATACAACATTAATGTAGTATGATTATATTGTTGCACAGTACATAGCCGGGAATGTGCCATTATAATGGCGGCAATGGTTAGTGGTCAATAAAAAGAGAAAATGGCAGCAAAACTTTGAAAATATGAATCTATTGTGTAGCTTCCTTTTGTAATATTTCAACCGACCTTGACTACCGTGCACATGACATAATTTATAAATTATTGGTTTTTGTTAGCTCAAAAACCAAAAGCAGTCCATTATACAGGGTGTCCCAATATTAACGGATACGGACTTGGATTTATATTCAATCGGTGATAAAAATTGCAATTTTCGTTTTCAAGATATTTCAGATTTTATAATTTTTATCGAGTTTCTGCATGAACACTATTGTAATTTTCGTTTAAAAATTAAATTTGAGCTTTATGGTGATCTAATGGTGTTAACATCATTTGGCTTTCATTTCTCAATTTCTGCTTCTGAATGCAAAAATGCCATTCGAAACAGTAGGGGAAAATACCAAATACACCTTTCAATATACTAAACAGAAAAAACCTTACAACCTATTAAAGGAATTATTTTTATCTTAAGTTGAATGTAACCAACTATTGAGCTCCCCAAATATTTTGTATGAGGTTTGTGCCGACTGTCCATTATCGCCTCTTTGGGGCTATATCATTGAGTTACAATGGCAAGTTTTTCTTGTTTTCGTTGTTGTTATCATCGCTTGACAGGGCTACAGCCTCGTAACGAGCGTATCGAGATCCGCTTTCTTTTCGAACAGATTGACTGTGTCCCAAGGATGTACATAGGCAGTGATTTGCTCTGATTCGCGAAGCGTGAAGGGTATCATACCTTCGGCTAGCTTCTTTTACTTTGTTATTATATCGGTCAATTTTCAAAGCCCAGTAGTTGTTCTGTGTCATCTCAGCCTTGTCAAGCTGATGCTTTGCCTTTCGAAACTTTGCTTTTCAAAACTCGTTTAGGCTGTGGTCCACGTGTTGTACGAGTACGTGTCCTGCCCATTGCAGTCGTTGTAATTCGATGATTTTCGAAATTTCCAAATTAGGAGCTATACTATAGCACGGAAAATTTTTGTGAGAAAAGTTCATGGAATTTGTGTACCAAATAAACCGTCGCACCAAACTTTTCTATTACGACGACAAATCGCCCCAAATGTTGGCACTGCCTAAGGCACAAATCTTGTTTGATATTTCCCAGAGTGCATTTTCGTATGTCAGCACTGCCTAAAGCGGAAATCCAGTCTGGAGTTTCCCATAGTAGTTTCCAGCTTAAGGTAATACGATCCCACTGTGACAAATCTCAAAAAAGAATTCCGCCTTTGGCAGTACTAACCCACCAAAGAAATTATTATTTATGTATCTGTAGCGAACACAGTTTTATTGAACTTCATATTCTTGCATATTCCTGAATTTTGTAACAAATTATCAATTAGCTTATCATAGTACATTTTTCGTGAACATTACCGAACCCTTAATTACAACGGCCAAGAGCTGCCAAACCCCTTCAATGCAAGAAAGATATGTGACTGTGTGTTACATGCTGTATTCGTTTTTTGTGTTTATTGGGAGCAACACATCTGAGCGCAACTGCTCACAATACTATTTCTCTGCGCCGGCATTGAAAACAACCCAGGTCCTTGAGTATGCACTAGAGAGCTGCATCCTAATGCGACGTCAGTGAGATGCAACTGCTGCGACGAGTGGTGTCACCTGAGGAACTGCTCCGGTCTGAACCATCACAGGCACTGGAATCCTTCATTTACTGCCAGTCAGTGCAGAAATCGAGGTCCACAGGTAGCGTGCTCCTCAAACATGCCTCACTTTCCTACACCAGTAAGCACCCACACGAGCTTTCGGTCGACCCCAACGACCCCTGCGAATACTTATGCCTGCACCACCGATCAACATTTTCGATACGCTCTCGCTCGTCCAACTAAACTGCAACGGGCTGCAAAACAAAATTGCTGAACTCGCTTCATTCATGAACAGACACCGCATTCAAGTTGGAGCCATCCGGGAGACGAAACTACATCCCAATTCGTCCCTCAACGCTCATGGAAATTACATCATCCTCAGGAAAGACAGGTTGAATAACGCTGGAGGAGGGCTTGCCTTCATCATTCACCATTCTCTGCAATATCGGGAAATATATGTATGTCACCAACAACGATATCACCATGGAAGTGCAAGCCATCGCCATAAAATCAGTCAATGTTGATATTTAAATTTACCACATATACACTCCACCGGTATGCAGTTGCCCTTTTGGGGCGACCGGTAGCGCAGTGTATTGAGGCATCAGTCTCATGTTTGACTACCGGCGTTTCGGGATCGAATCCCGTCCACAACGACGGTCGTGGCCATGGATGTGTAGGAGGTGCATGCTGGCAACTGCATTCTCCGAAACCAGTTTATACCAACGAAACGTCAACACATGGTACTGTTGACGCGCTATGCCCCACAAGAGGTTAGGGCAATTGAGAAGTTGCCCCTCAGGTTACCATGTAAATATCAACACTTTTCTCACTGGTCAAAACCGTATCCTGCTCGGTGACTTTAACGCTCATCATGAACTCTGGCATGCACATCTTAACAACGATGACAGAGGTCTCCATTGCAGAACAACATGATGCTTTAGACTTCTGTACATTGAATGATGATACGCCCACCCGTATTGCCAGTACCTGTTCCAGTTCTCCAGACATCACAATTGCCAGTGCTAGCCTCATAAATGAAACACAATGGGAGCCGGTCCTTACACTCATCGGACCACTTACCAATCGTGATAAGGCTTGACAAATCCACAGATATCATATCTGTCGAACATCGCACTTTTGTCAACCACAACAAGGCCGACTGGAATAGTTTTGCCGAATATACTAGTGCTAAATTCTTCGTCCTGCCAACTCCCACCGACGTGCGTAAGGTCAAGTCCAATATCAGGAGAGTCCTTAATAAATCAGCTGCAAAATTTATTCCTGCAGGACGCATTCCAAAAATGCGGCCCAACTTTCCTACCTCAGCCGCCAGACTGGCAGACGAGAGAGACAACATCAATAGCACTAACCCAGACGATCCCAGAATTCACGAAATGAACTGTGAAATTCAAGGACTAGTAGCCGAATACAAGAGGTTAAAGTGGAGTACGCATCTGAATGAATGCAACCTTACCACAGGTATTAGCAAACTATGGTTGACAGTCCGTGCCCTTTCTAATCCACCAAAACAGAAACGGAATGTCACCATACAGTTCGAAGAAAATTCAATCACCAACCCTGCCCACTATGCAAGTCGCTTCAATGAGCAGTTTATTGAACATCCTTCGTCAGACAGACATAATCCGCAGAAGGATTCATAACCATAAGGGACTACCTACAAACCTATGTATGCAAACTAGTTAACACTTCCCTTCTTGAAAATGAATTGCCTTATAGAGGATTGTTTGTGATGAAGATCGGCTCACATGGGCCAGCGTCTGTAAATGGATGTTCTTAGTGGATGACTCAAATGGTTTAGAATCGTCTAGAAGGGCAGGAGTGGGCGGTTAAAACTTTGATAATACATAAAACAATTTACAACCGCTGACAATACAATCCTGAATGTGGATTAGCCAACCGGCTATGTTTGGAGCCTCACTGGTGGACTTCTGATTTCATTAGCAGTGACATCGAGAACAAAACCCCGCATGGTCACAGGAGAATAAAAAAAAATCTTATTGGAAATTATAAAACCAACCGATTCCGATGTTAAGCACAGCTGTTAGAATTGGAAACGACTAGCCGTAGAGCAAAGCCAGTCACATATTCTGTGCTATTACGTAAAAAGATAGCGTATTACGGAAAATAACGACAGGACCATGTGTTATTAGTGATGCAATGCACAAGACCGTATGGAGAGCAGTTTCAGCTACATCCAGAGAAGTAGCGAATATAAATCATGAAACGTACGTGACTGGATCGACCATCTTAAAAGGTCCATCTAGTGGATAAGAGCGAACGTACGTACGTATGTAAGTTGAACATTTATTTACTTCTTTTTGATGCTAAATTGGACCTGTCCGAAAGAGCATTAATGTTGTTTATATGTGCTTACCAAAAGTGAAATATGCTATCGACAAATTGTTATGGCATTCTTTTCGTTGAGCTCTCCTTCTCGCTATTCAATAGGAGGTTCTCGTAGCGGATGTTGTACTAGTACCCAAAAATACTCACACTGAAAATAGTCAAGAACTAGCATGGTTGAAATTCGCTGAACAAAAACATAAAACATGATTTACTGGTTGACAATGGGGATTTTGATGTCGTGGCTCAGGCATTATGATACTAGCTAATAGGCAATGCCGATTCGCTCCTTCCAACACGAATTTCCCACTCGGCAGCCGAGTGTTATTCATCGAATGTTATAACCCTATGCAATTAACAGTCGAATTGATAGCAGAGTGAAGGGAATTTGTACAAATCACGTACGCAACGGGGCAAGTATTCCTATATTTACTATTTGACTGCATATGTATTTGCCTTAACCTCTAGTGGGGCATCGCGCGTCAACGTATTCATCAGAGGCTACATATGAAACTTGTTTCTGGATTCTATGATTGCGCAATTATCATATAATCTTTTAATTAACTGTGCCTTGGTATACTATGTTGTAGAAGTTGTCAAATTTTTGTTTTGTTCTTGTAGAAGCCCAGCTAGGCACAAACTCTCTCAGAGGCGAACTGGGCCACCGGCAAACATTTTTCTCAAAATGGGGAACAATGTCTATCTAGGTGCATGAAGGCTCCGCAGTACTTTTAGTCCTTGTTAAAAAAAATCTTTGTAAAATCGCTTACAGGATTTCAGGTGGTGAGCAATAGACCGGTAAAATTAAGATAATTTGGTGGTATTATAGGAAAAATTAGGGAAAGCTCTGGAAATAATTTTAATACCTTCTATACATAATTGCACGGTCGCAGAAGGTGAGCTTAACTTTTGGATGGCAAAAACCTGAGAAATTTCAGCTGTTTCTTTTTTAAAATTTTCCTTATAATTTCTAAACGGTGCCAGCGATCGAAAAAATTACTAGAATTAAATTAAAGAGCGTCAAATTCTGTGTCTAATGCATTGCTCAAAGTCAAAATTTGGCCAACGCTCTAGGGTAGCATCCAGGTTAATTCCGGAATGGTCAAGTTGTCTACCCTAATGTCGAGTGGTGTGTCTTATATATGGTGTGAAAATAAATAACAAATTCGGACGAAATATGTATCAGTTTGATTGTCGGATCGTTTATTTATTGCGACGACAGACGTTTATAAACTCGGCGTACAGCTCGTACGTACAAACATCATTCAAACGAGTTATCAGTGACAGCCACAAATGCAACTCTATCCAAATGGGTTGGGTGTCTATCTCCAGCAAATTCTTATCTTTTTTTCCTTTTTATTTTTTTCTATTGATACTTTTATTTTAGTAATCCTAAAAAAATCGATGACTCTACTCTACTAAAAACGCAGTAACTCAAAAACTACACCAGTGAAATATTATAGTAAAGTCTGAGTCGCAGCTAATATGCGAATTACAAAATAGCCCGTAGAAATTAGATGCATTGTTCTGGATATATAGTAGGTCAAAAAAAAAATGGAGCGCACAATTGCGATGTCAAAATTACAGAGGCATCTCACTAGTCTGTACGTCTTTCAAAACACTGCCGAAAATTCCGACTAAAGTCGTACGCTGAACGATCCATTGGCGAATATCAAGACGGTTCCAGACCTGGCCATTCGATAATCGATTAGCTTTTCACGGTCAAGCAAATGCTGGAAAAGTGCTGGTAATACAACCTTGACGTGTGCCAATTTTTTGTTGATTTTAAGCAAGCATACGAGCATGGACCACATCCTGGTAGTGCTGCTTTCACTGGCAGATTGAAGGCAGCACCTGATGAGTATTGATACGTCGGTGGTAGAAAACCAGAGGTCGCAGGTCCCATAACACCCGGACCCCGATGCGAGCACAAGGGCATCTGCGCCTTCCGCTAACCATTCCATCCTTATCGCCTAATTTTTTCTATTATAACCCATTTTTACCTCCCTTGTTTGTGTTGTCCTCCCTAGGCCTATGAATTTTTGTTAATACGTAAAGGACAGGCAAGGAGCGGCGATAACCTTGCCCACGGTTCCCGAATTGAGCTGCAACAAGCATAGGCCGGTTGTTAGGTCATTGAGGGGCTTTTTTTCTTCGCAAGATTAGAAGGTTCCGTCCCCAAGGGCATCTTCGGATGCCCACCAACCCGTCCGTTACAGGATGAATTAACCTTTAGCACAAAAGATTATATTTGTTTATAACAATTTAAGATCAAATTTTAGGGCTATAATATTATAGTTTAAGATCAAATTTAGTATAAATAGGCTAAGGAAATTATAGAATACAGACATTTCTTTATAAGCAATTTCATGACGTGTTTTACCAGCAGTGCGTATTCTTGTGGGTACCCTCTCACACCAATTTCAGAATGCCTATTCTTTACGGTACCTAGGAGTACCTATTCCTGTCATCATCCCGGTAATACCTATAGTGGCATAAAGGTTTTGCCTACAATCGGCAAATCCATACTCTTGGCCAGTGGCGCTTACTTATGCCGGCCAAATTCTGTTAATCTGCCATTATCGTGCCTTGAACACAACACTTTTTTTAGTCCTCCCAATAATGAAATCGAAGCATGTGCACAGGGCAACTAAGCTCCGCGTATACAAAACCCACATACGAAATATGCTACGCTATGGCGCGAAATCTGGACCCTTACTCAAGTTTCCGAAAACATGATAAACACTTTTGAACGAAAGATTCCTCGGCGAATTTTCAGACCAGTTTGCGACCAAAATGGATAGCGCATTCGGTACAACGATGAGCTGTACGAATTTTACCATGAGCTCCAAGTTTCGAGAATCGTCAAACTACAACGTCTAAAATGGAAATATATCCGTACAACGAATGGACGATGTATGAATAAGGAAATATTGAATGGACAACGCGTCGTCGGAGCAAAACTGCGAGGAAGATCGAGAGCTCGTTGGGAAGACCCAGTAGATGATGACACCGAACAACTGCTAGGCTTCTAAAATTGGAAGACGCGGTCACTTGCCAGAAATAATTGAAGGCAGATGATCCAGGCGGCCAGGGCCCGAAGTCGGGCTGTTGTGCCACGATGATAATGAACCGCTCAGTACTGAAAAAACCTACGAAAATTTGCAAAAAAAGGCCTTAAGATTTTTCGCTAGGGAGAAGCTCAGGAAAAAAAAACATTTTTTTTTTAATTTGCTAAAATTTTGGTTGTTTGATTATTTACCCATTTAGCATATCATGGAAGGATTAATTTTTCGAAAATATTGAACTCAATCAACTTCGGATATAACTCGTTGACTTCAATTTTATAAATCTTCATATTGACAAATTTTCTAGAATTTATTTCAAACTTTCCAATCTAAACTTTCGCTCCTCAATTCGGTTCGATTGGATCCAAGACAGATAGTTACCAAAGCAATTGAAACGAATGATTTAAATTGTTTGTGAAAAATTTCAATGACTGTCTGCTTGCCTACATTAACTTTCAAATGGAATTTGTCAGTGACAAATGACCCGGAAAAAGCATTTGAATTTTGGAAAATCAAAAAATTTGCTCCTCAGCTGTTCAGCAGAAGTTCGAAATGATCTTTAGGCACAAAACAATATAACACATTGACATTTTAGTGTAAAATCCTTCTTCGGGCATTCATGTGCATTTCATTGTTGAATTTCATGTGCATTTTCGAAGCGCAAATTGAGCATCGTTATGAAAATGGCCAACATATCAAATAAAGTTCAATTAACTGCACATGCAGCATACCACCACCCATTTAGTTTAGCACCGAGTATTCCCAACCATTCAGGATGTTTGGCGTATCCATATTTTCGCAACCTTCCACCTACATACATCCCCGGGGTATCCACTACAGCAATTTTGCAGTATAGATACAAGCAAAAACGAGGATGACAGGAAAAAGTTCCGCAACGGGATGAAAACTGCTGAGTACTGACCCTGAGTGCAACGAAAGCGCAACATAATAAACGTGAAAAGCCATGAAATCCCGGCGGGGTTGAGTGTGGGGGAGAAATCTCATTATGGTTTTCGTAGGGCTGATTTCACACAATCAAGTGGGATGAAATATCGAGTCCCAACCGAACTTTTTGAAGGTACATATATCCGTCTTAGATGTACTGTCAAGTGCGTACCACATTCCTTTGAACTGTATATTTCAGGAACACGATTGTATTGATGGATGCGGCTTGACTTCTATCAAAGCTGTTCGCAAATTCCTGCTGGCAAAAGAATTTCAAATCAGTTTCTTGATCCCTGTGTCACTTGCAAGATTCCTCTATTGTTCATTTGTTTGAAATGTGGTCTTCTGGATATCCATCAAAATGAAATGAGGTATATCTGCATCTGTGAAGCTCCCGTTGAGTTTCATTTCTTTGGTTTGGCGTTCTGAACTACCGGAAGGCTGCATTTCCTAAGCCCAGGGCCGATTTTGAAAAATTTGAGTTCACCTCAGTGCTGAAATGAAGTCGACGATGAATAGAAGTTGCTCTCATTCGCATGCAGACTTAGTCCTTTTGCACATCCAACACAAATGCTACCGCAGTTCTATTATGCACTCCATTGGTGATGATTACGATGCCGCGTTGTTGGCCACAGTTGCAAATGCTCTGAATTGTGCGAAATGCATAACTTTATTACAATAATTTTCCACAAAGTTGCCATGTAATTGTATTTAGCCGAGTATGCCCCAGATACCCACTTCTACCATTAACCAAGAACACTATGGGGAATGTCCTCAACAAAGTCTTATTGTCTCTTATTGTCCTTTAGGAGCTTTTTAAAAATGTAAAAGGTCATTGGGCATTGCCGAATAATGGAGTAACCTTTCCCTGTATATAAGCAAGGACTATGGGACTATGAGTTAGGACTTTATGGGTTTATGGTGGAATTATGTACGAGAGCCTATTTCAGTGAAAAATTTCAGGTCTTTTGCGTTTAATCGCTCGCATTGTGAAGATTGTGCGAAGTTATTTATGCGATAAGCAGGATTGTGGGGGTTGATGGTTCGAATTCGCTGTACTTCACCAGCGCACGACATTTTTTTTCTAACTTATTTTTTTTTTCGTATGGCTGCATTTACTTTTATGCGATGATAAGAAAGTGCTGAAAAGGGAATTGAAGTGGAGAGGGAACTTTTTTCGTCTAGGCGGAAAAGGGATGGATTTTAATTATTCAAATCGTGTATAAGAGTATGTCTTAAGTGGTTTTTACACACAAGGCTTATCAGCCATGAGGACTGTCGATCTTCTGGAGATATATCGCAAATACCCCACACATTTACGCGTTCCTCCACAGTAAATATTTAACGTCAAGGAGATAACGAATCCCGGCGGAGTGTGTTGAGGTATCAGTCTCATGTTTGATTACCGGCGTTTCGGGTTCGAATCCGGTCCACGACGACGTTCGTGGCCATGGATATGCAGGAGCTGCGTGCTGGCAACTGCATTCTCCGAAACCAGTTTATGCCAACGAAACGTCAACTGGTCCACATGGAACAGTTGACGCGCTATGCCTCAGAAGGGGTTAGGGCAATTGAGTATATATCCAAAACCCAAACAATGGTGTTGGCGGGTGATGAGCAACTCCTTTTTTTCCTCTTGTTGACGACTGTCAACACCAACCACTACTAACATGAAGTTAATAGTGACTGGATTGATGGGAGGCTCGCGCAAATACTTTAAATTTGCGGCGTCCGTTACATACCGGACAACAGCCAAAACGATGACCCTAGCTTAGCGCTAGAAGCCCCAGTTTACAGGACTACAAAAGATGTCATTGTATGCAATTGTTGCACTGTGTGGTAAACTACATAAACACAATTTTCACAAAAGGAATTTACTATTTAAAGTTCGGAAAGTTCTCTCGCTGTCAGATGTTGGACTAACTCGTCCCTCTCCTTGTTTTATGAAACTTGAACAGAACAAAAGCCTCAAAACCTATTTATCTAAAAATGTATGTACGTACTACTATCAGAGAAAGTGATGCAATTTTCCCTTAAGCATCCCAAACACAAACAGAAACCCAATCCAAACCACGACATTTCCGCACATTTCAACTAAAAATTATGTTCTTTGGTGAAAACGAAAATTGCCGTACACATGTATTCAACCATTATTCGTCTGTACGTCTGTTATTGTCGGCGTTTTTGTGAAGTGTTAAGTGAATGTGCCAAACCCGAAAAATCCACAAATTTTCATTTTGCCTCAGTTTTCATAAATTCTTCCTAAAAGTATCTGGTAGAGGATTTCCTTCACTTAACGTATTTTCTCTAGGCTTTCACCTTCAATTTGTGATACATCCACAGTAGTGAGACATTGCACAGTACAGAAAAGACGGCCGTTTACTTGCTTTCGGAAATAACGAGATTTCGTTAGTCCTCGTAGCAAAGATTTAAGATACTCTTGGAATGCTCCCTTTTTGAGTGCTTCTGGCGGTGAAAAAGTAAGACGAAATGGGAAAATGAAAACAAGGCCAAACTTTCTTTCTAGGTGAAGGAGAACTTTTAGAAATTCCTGATGTACAAGACATTCAGACGGAACAGGTTAAAATTCAGTGAGTTTGTTCAGTGGCGAGTAACAAAGAAAACGGTATAGAAAGTGTCCTAATCTCTGTTAAAAAAAAATAGTCTGCTCCTTACTACATAAAATGTCTTAGTTTTAAAACTAGAATAAGGGTTTAGTCTTACTAAAATAGAAGCAATAAAAAAAACTAATACTTAATGGGCATAAATTCCAATGTAAATTTGCTAGATTTCCCCCAAAGAAGCAGTGTTACATTTAAATTGAGTAATCTATCAACACGATATACCCACAAAGGCGCAATCGTCGTCCACAGATCGGCGCCATCAGTTTCTAGGACGCGTCTTAGGCTGAAAACCCACCGCATAAGACAAAACGTTTGTTTCTGTCTCAAGAAACAACCGACCATTGCTTCTTATCAGGCGGCACACACCAAAAGAAACGAAACAAAACAAACGTCTTTGTCTCGATGCGTTTTATGACTGGTTGTCGATAATGCATGTCTTTGGATATTATCAACACACACCGAATGAAACAAACATGCTTCAGACAAACGCCGTTGTCGATAATTGCATACATTGCAATAGGTGCAACACACACCGCATGAAACGAAACAAAAAGACAAGAAAAGACAGAAAGACATGTTTCGTTGCCACTAGAAGTCCAGTTGTCTTTCAGAAACTAAAATTCGTTTCCGCTTAATAGCTGGTCATTTTATGTAAAATGTCGCAAATTATGGACGTCGACGCCGAAAAGTTGTTGTTTTTAATTGAGGCAAGAAGACCAATTTATAATTATAGAGAAAAGGAGCATGCAAATAAAATTGCAATTGATAAGCTATGGGTAGAAGTAACAACCGAAATGAATTGTGAAGGTAAGTTTATTGTATAGTATTTCATTTGATTAAATATAGGTACTACTAAAGCAAGTTGGAAATTCGATTTTGTCTCATCTCAACACACACCAAACGAAACAAGACAAAAAAAAACGTTTTGTTTTGCCTCACTGTGCATCGCTTGGTGTGTGCTGCTATGAAACACGTTTTTTTGTCTTAAAAGACAGAAACGTTTTGTCTGATGCGGTGTGTTTTCACACTTAGTTGGCCTTCATTTGAATGGGGTCAACAATGGAGTCAACACCCTTCCTCAATATGGGACCTATCCCCTGAGTATCAGTTTGTCGATTGGTACCTGACAAGTACATCGCGCCGACTCCTAATCATTTGAAATTGTTTCGGGTAAAAAAACTCTTAAAATTCGACGAAGGCAAGAGTTGACGAAAATCTCCGGCACCATGAAATAAGCCATTTGGAAATAAGGCATTAATGGATAATTTCGGTTGAAACCGAAAGTAGCCATGTATAGATTCCTTCGGTTTCACACTCAATGCTTAATTTCGTTAAAAACGAAGGTGAGTATGTGCATGGCTATTTTCGCTTACCTTTGCATACCTTATTTCGGTTTGAAATTGTGCATAGCAAGAAAAAAAAAAGCTGGATGCAAATATGCTAGGACGAAACGACTGCAGGTACATGTACAAAGAGTGAAACAACCGACCTAGGGCTACATGCGGGGGTTCGCAACGCCCTAGGCCGCCAGTTATTCGAAAATATCCAGCGGCAGCAAGTTGAGCAGCATGTCCAATCCAGCTGACTAAGTGGTTCTAAACGACCCTGTTACAACCAACGCAGCTAGTCCTTAAACATTCCCCAGCAGGTTGCAGTAGGCAGTTACTCTGAGTGCTGTCCACCATACACTTATACCAAACAGTGGTTACCACCTTGGCCCCAGTTTTTTACCAATGGCGTTTCAACACGTGTGGCCTTGCACCCGCTCCTGAATATTGGGCTTCCAGCATAGTTTGCTGTCTAGAATACAACCAAGGAATTTAGTTTTGTCAGTTAATGCCAGTTCCTTTCCGTCCAAGTTGGAAGGTTCGATAGGACAGAGCGTATGCCGTCTGTTGAAAATCACAAGTTCCGTCTTGTCCGCGTAAACTCTGAAACCACAATGGTTTGCCTAATCGGTTCGAATGGACAGAACATTCAGTACCTCACTGCGGATGGTCGCAAATCTACAGAAACGGCAATTATAATATAATCCGCGTACGCAGTGACATTTTACCTGATCTTTTACAGGTGCAGAAGTAATTTATTGACGATCAGGTTTCAAAGAAGTGGAAACAATATGCCGCCTTATGAAGCCCCTCTACAAAAGCGGCTACTTACAGATGATGTGCCCAGAGTTGCGCGAAAAGACTCGATAGTAGCAACTTATTTATAAGTTTACAGAGCGACTCAACGACGAGTAAGCTCAAGAGTGCTTCAACAATCACGCTGGGTCTGACATTGCTGAACATGCCCTCGATACCCAATAAGACAGCCATAGGTTAGGTTAGGTTAGAGGGCTGCCGTGATAGCCACGACACACATCGACCACGTCTGGGTCCTTTGTGATACCTCACGGGATAAATTATCCCGACCGTCCTATGCTCCGAACTAGCCTGAGCGTACGATAAACCGTTGCAGCTGGCCAATATCGACGTTTTCCAAGTCTCGCAGCTCGGCGAAGAAGTATTCACCAAGAGTTGGCCTCCTCATGCCCGCCAAGCCAGGACATCCACAGAGAAGATGAAAAATGCTCTCTTCCTCCTCCTCATTCCCTCAGCTTCTGCAGAAATTATTATATGGAAGCCGAAGCCTACGAGCGTGCTCCCCGATTGGACAATGCCCTGTGACAACGCCCACGATAGCACCAATAATTGCCTTTTTATCATTAGCAACCTAGTAGAGCGGTGGATATCTAATCTTGGCCACATCATCTTTGCTCTGTAATACGTACTGCTATTAAGCCATCTTGAGTTAGGTTTGCTGATCGCAGCCAGCTTAATGGCATGCTTGGTTGAGTCCATGGGCATACCAATATTGAGTTTATTCTCTGGTACAATTTCCATTATCTACAGTCGAGCCAGCTCATCCGCTCTACAATTTCCGACGAAGCCACTATGGCTCATGTTCAGAATTTGGCACGACAGTCCGTCACCACTGTTGAAGTGGTAAGTACGGATACAAGGGATCTAACCGCAGCTTGGCTATCCGTAAAAATACTAATGTCTCTCGTGGTTATGACATGGCGTCCCAACCAGGTTAAAACTTCCCAAATCGCTACGAGTTCCGCCTGGAGAACACTACAATGGGAAGGAAGTCGAAACGATAGGCTTAGACCAGGCCCGTTGGCATGAAGGCCGGCTCCAACTCCAGAATCAGTGTTGGAACCATCGGTGTAGAAGTACATCGAGTCCGGAGATGAAGAAAGATCATCTACCTACTGCGCTCGTGTTGGTATCAAACTTACAAAATTCGTACCAAACAAATATTTAGGCGTAGTATAGTCCGTCGCTAAAGGGATATCTCGACTGTTTAGAACGGTCGAGTTCCCAGTGTTTAAAGTTTTCCACTGACTCGTCTCGCGAAGGCGGACGGCCGTACATGCCATCTGTTCTACGAGAATGTCTAAGGGAAGAAGGTGGAGTATAATATCTAAGGCGTCAGACGGGCTGGTTCTGAGGGCTCCACTGATTGCCACACTAGCAGATCTTTGCACTTTCCCCACCAAATTGCGGTTAGTTCTAATGCTAAATGCATTCCACCAAACGATCACGCCGTGCAAGAGTATAGGGCGAACAACCGCCACATAGAGCCAGTGTAGTACTTTCGGTTGCAGTCCCCAGGTTTTTCCGATGGGTTTCCTGCAAAAATAGAGTGCAATCAAAGCCAAGCCAAGGACAGCCATGGTCAATTCAGTTCCAATTCCTGTGGTCGAAAGATTTCTCAATAAGGCTGGCCAGAGAGTGCAGAGATTTATCCACTGATATGTCCTCTTCCGTACGCGAGCTTTAAAGGGGGTTAAGGTTCGACGGGTGTAAATTTGAACTATGAGTGATTCTCTCTCTGTTTCGCCTTTAACGGCCCTGGACCTGCAGCAGCATCAAAACGACACTGATGCCAAAAACCCTCAGTGAGTGTTGTTAATGGTTACTGAGGAATAAAAAAGTTAAAAATTTGGGTAAAATGGGTAGTTTTCCAGTCGCATGTGCAGTGTCATTATTCTCGTTTTTCGATTTTTTTTTTTTTTGGTTTGAGTAGTCATTTTCGCGACACTCTCGCGGCTAAACTGGTAGTGAGAGAGGAAAACTATTTGTACCTAAAATGTTTATATCCTCTTTTTATTTTATAATATCCAACTTTTGCGTGTGCATAGTTTTTGAGTTCAGATTTTACACACGTTTTTTGTTCCAAAAAAAAAAACAACATATTTCCTGGGAAAAGTTTTGTTGGAAAACCTCAGGTTCGTGTTCACCGACCGAAAAAAAACATAAAGTACCAAAACAACAACAAAAGAATCAAAACTTCACCGGGACTTTCGTTTATTTTCCACCTAATTCTTAGAGTACAGGTCCATCGATTCATTTATAGCTCCGGGGTTCTCAGTCTATGGTAGCAACTGAGACGGACACAGTGGTATATGTTTCGAATTATTTCATGGGAGCCCATTTAACCTAACCTAATGTCAATTAACAACGAATTTTTATATATGTATGTATATTTTGGATCACCTTTTATATCTAAGGTCGGCAATATACATTCGGGATTACCTTGAGGTATACCTGCACAGATCTACTGTAGTGTGTGTTTTCTAGCTGCACAGGCATTCAGACCTGGACAAGCGTCTAGATCTGTACAGTTCTACCCGTGCAGTTATACCTCAAGGTAAACCCGTACGTATGTATATGGGCGGCTTAATAAATTGCCTTACAACAGTCGTATTTATTTCCTTTTTTTAACTGTTTGAAGTCCAATTAAAAATGCAATATGTCCCGTTGGCTTCAATTCAATTTGAAATTTAGAGCAATATCCGTTAAATTTTTTAAATATCCCCAAACAGCTTTGTTTTCTCGCAGAGCGGGAAAAATCAATTTGGCAGGCACTTTTCAAAATTGCTTTCTTCCCTTCCATTCATCGTTCGTTTTCAAGTTTAGTATATTTATATGATTGCCGGAGCGAGTCTGCGTTAGCAAAATTCATCGGCGAGTGAATCTCGCCTCTTTTGTTTAACAATATTTCAACCGTAATAAAGCAGAAAGGCTTTTGGCCGATTTTCAAGAAAATCTTTGATATATACATTGCAAAAGCAAAGACCGAGCACGGAATCAACATTGTACACTGTGGTTCCCTGCCATGTTTCAACTTTTCCTGTGGCCGATGTACAATGCACACAGAGAAGACCAATCACTAGCTCGAAATACATGTAGCAATGTCCCAACTTGTAAAAATATTATTCCGGACATCGCCGTCCCAGTTTCCTCCATTTCGCCTATATCACACGGAAAATATTAGCGAATTTTCTATGCTGTCGGCAATGTTGAGTAAATGTTGGAAATGGCTCTATTTGATTTACGGCGGATAAAAGGAAGAATCTCAGAACTGGAACCAAAGGACATTAAGAGGAAGCCAAACAAATCCCATCTAGAATATGAAAATCAATTAAAGAAATTGCTACATCTTTCGTGGACAACGTAATTGATTTGGTTGGTGGATCTTCTAATTCAATTTCAATTTGCAAACTTCAATATTGCTTTCAGGGACAACTAAATTGAATTGCACATTGAAAAGGATATAGCCGCCAATATTATCAGTGATACTCTCAAAGCATGGAAATTGAAAATTGCCGATCGAATTGACCTTCCATTCGAAAATATTGCATTTGTATATGCATCTGTGGGAGAAACTTAAATTTCCTTTGTTCACTGCTGCCACAATTCACATATCGGGTATTAGTTTATACCCCAGGTGACGAGTCAAAACTTAGGGAAAAAACAAAGGAATTTTGGAACTCGGTGCGATTTGTTGGTTGGTACTGGGAGTATATTATACTAAAAGTCCCCGCCTGTGGGGTGTGAGCTCGCGCAGGGGGAGGGGTTAAACGTTAAACGGGACTTTTTCCGTTTTTTCCTTTATTTCGTAACTAATAACCCTAGAAAATAAAATTCTAGAGATAAAGTTAACGAGCACAAAAATACATAAAAAAAAAACACTTTTCCCATATTAAACACTCTTCAAGATAATTTGACTTGAAAATCACTTTTTGTCAAATGCTCGTTTGACCCAATAAAAGTAAAAATCATAGTTTTTGGGATGTATTTAATCAAATGACGTGTAAAATACTAGTCGCACGAGTAAAATGAAAGGGATCGATTTCTTTACAACTACATAAGCTTTAATTTGATAAAAGTCAAATGTCCGTAAGTATGGTAGTTACTTAGATTTATCTAAGGAGAAAGAAAATTAAAAAAAAAAAAATTAAATGCGTGCTAAGATTACTGCGCGTGAAAGGTGTAACTTTTAAAAATCTTGTTAAGCCTGCCTGCATACTGAATTTTGTAATTAAAGATTTAGCTTTTTATCCCCTCCCTCTCACCCATGAAGATGATAGAAAATACGCCATCAAGAGTATTTATCTCAGAAACACCAAAAACTGTAAATATAACACCAACAGTTACGATTTTTATTTAACATTACCCCCACGCCTCCACTACCCTAGGGACACTGGTAATGTCTTCACAACCCTACAGTATTTTTTGTCAGAATGCAGGCGATTGACCAAGTTTTGCTGAAATTGAGGTGGTTGCTTCACTTGATACTATATGTACAAAGGTACAATATATGAAAACATCGCATTTAATTATAGAAAGTCTGGCTATGAAATTGGATTTGTATGTATAGAACAGACACTGGGGTCATGTTCGCATCATCCCTTTCCTGGAATGCTTTAAATCCTGCATAATAGCCAAAATAAATCAAAAGAAAGTTGTGATGCTCTAGAAATATTTTTTGGTGAGAAATGTTCATAGCAGATATAATAGTTACTGATTTTGTTAGTATGCCAATCTGTAATCGCAAGTGGTCTAATTAGGAATTATTTTGACTTATTTGTAGGAATATGTGATATATAGGTATAGTACTATATATCATGCGTTTCCGGAAGATTTATGAAGTTAATCCATTTTTTTTCGAAGCTCTAGATTGAGTGGAAAGCAATGTGATTGCTTTGGATACGCCCTTTTGCAATTGGGGACCGCACAGATTTTGCCCATTGCTACATTTTTTTTTTTGTAATTTGTAACACTTTTTATTTCATATCACATGCTGGCGCTGTAAAATATTTTCAGATCGACCGTTATTAGCCCTTTACATTAATGTACTATTATTAAATATTATGTGATTGTAACAAAAATAAAATAACTGGCGCAACAGTCCAATTTGAACCACGGCCTCGAGATGAGTTAGCATCATCTCATTTTCTAGATCGTGACGGTTTTTGTGCAGAGGTATGTGATCAGCAATACGCTCAACCGAGTTATTTACCCCATAATGGGTACTCATTTAACAGCTGAGTGGGCTCATAGTCCGACACGTAAAAAATTGTAACAAAGCTTAGAGATATTATTACCAATGGTGTTTGTTATCGTTGGCCATTAATATTTCTGATATCGAATGTGTTTGAGAGATGCAGGGGTGTGCTAACTGTAACTGTGGAAATATACTATTTAACCTATTTTGTGAAGTTATAAAAATTCCATTATTTTTAGTTTTCTATGCAAGTGAAATGCCACTTTCCTGTAAGTTTTCATATTTCTAAGTATAACGGTCTGAAAATGCAAGGGGGGTGGGACAAATTTGATCTCAAATTTCCCCCTCTCCCTTTTTTCTCTTTTCTTCAAATTTGAAGAATGGCGAATGCATGCCCGATATCAGAATGAAGAATGCCATAAATGGAATGTACTCGACGGTACCTTTCTTGCCCATACCAAACGAAAAAAAAAAATTCGACCTTAATTTCCCCTCTATGGGGACCTCCCCTTAAAGCTAGCCTATTACGACGCGTCGCTTTCTCCAGCGAATTATAATAATTCTATATATTCCCACAAAAAAAAAGACATATATGTAGGTTCTGCCGTTCATTGTTTCTTATCGTTTTTCAAGTAAGATTATCTCAAAAAACTGTTCAAGATACGGAAAAAGCGGATAGAACGTTGTTATACCCTTCACGGATGAGACAGGCTATATTAACTTTGTCATGAAGTTTGCAACGCACAGAAGGAAGCATCTCCGACCATTTAAACTACATATTCTTGGTCAGTATGATGAGACGAGTCGATTAAGCTTTGTCTGTCTGTCTGTCCGTCTGTCTGTTTGTCCGTCTGTCTGTCTGGTACTATGTAAACTAGTCCCTCAGTTTTAAAACTATCGAGCTTTTGTAGAAAGCCTTCTTTCTATTGCACGCTGTAAAAATGTCGGAACCAACGGAATCGAACCACTACGTCATATAGCTGCCATAGGAACGGCCGGTCCTAAAATTAGTATTTGTGAGAAAAACTTTTTTATTTCTAAAGCCATCTTTTTCAAATTTCACACTAATCAATAGAATCTCCAGTCAAATTAAAATATATTTCCGAATTTGGTTGAAATTGGACTACTCTATTATATAGCTGTCATAGGAATGACCGTTCCAAAAGCAGGGTTTTGTTAGGAAAACTTTTTTATTTCTGAAGATATTTTTACCAAATTTCATATTACTAGATGATATTAATTACTTAATCACGTTTCTAAATTTGGTTGAAATTGGCTCACTATTTCATATACCTCTCATAGGAACTGCGAAATCGGAAAAAATTTTACTACTAATTTCAAAGTGGCAAATGCACCATAAGTCACAACGAAGCCGAAGGCTAGCTTGTTAATGCTTTTTTTTCTGTAATCTTGAATTTTCTTCTTATTGAGTTTTTCGTTAGGATTAACAGTTACGGAGATAACAGCTAAAAACTTAAAAATAGTCGTCTCGTAAGATGGTGGTGGTAGCGGCAAAGGGAGGTTTGGGTTCACCTGAGAGGGGGGGGGGGGGGTTGTTTTTCTGATAACTACATTAACTGGGAATGTTTCCTCAAAAGTTTCAAAACTATATAATTTCCACCATTAGCTGTTTTTCCTCGGGTAAAAAGATAATGACTCAAAATGTGTCTTTGACACTAATGTTTTTTCTAACATTAGGAAAAACGAGGTTTCCATTTGAAATGAACATAAACAAATACAAAAATTGGAGAAATTCTTGTTGTTATTTGCCTTGGCCCCTCCATGGCGGGTGAAAGGCGCGTCACTAACTCTTGCATGGCTGTGCTTTGTGGACGTTTCGATAGCATATAAATTTCGGAAGGTGCAGTTGCTAGCATGCACCTCCCATCCCAGCAGTCTTTCACTGACAAGCTTGGAACGGTATGGGAGTAGTAATATCAACAAGTAGTTTTTATTAATGCGCCGGAGATTGAACCCCTGCAGCATCGTAGAGTGGCCACCAAAATCTCACAGCTGCCCAGCACGTCATTCATCAGTAATTTTTGTTAGCCTTGATTGTTTTGTTCATTTTGTATGTATTATTCGAAACCGCTTGATGATCACATCTCTGAGCCCGACAAATTATTTATGTATATACTACTCAAAACAAAATAAGGGCCACCCGAATATTTTTGCTTCGATAACTAATTTTTATGAATGCCGTTATTTTTCAAGTGTTTTGTTTACGATAACAGTTGACAATCATTTCCATTGGTGTAATTTAACTAATATAGCATACGTCTTTCTTTCGAGATATTTACTCATTTATTTACAGGATTGGGCTTCTGATAGCCGAGATACTGATAAATGCTTGCATCATTAATGCCAACCAACTAGATCATACTACAAACATTTAACTTAAATTTCAAGCCTGTAGCTTCATTTAATCGAAAGTTATCATGCGAACGTGCAAGCAGACGGACGACATACTGACGGACAGACAGACAGACCCCTGTGGTGTGGGCGTAAGAATAATGCCACGACCTTTCCCGGCATGTCTAGGACAGCGACTAACTAGGACAGGATGTGTATTGTGTATGCTAGCAACATGCATCATCCAAAACTTGTATCTGCTAACGAAACGTCAAGTATGCCTCGGATAAGACTAACTCATCGGTTAGGACTTTTGGCTATCGTTAAATAAGATAGCGCGCAGGAGTAGTTAATACGCTATGCCCTACTAGGGGTTGGGGCAAAGTAGTAGTAGTAGTGTACTTTATAAAGTCTAGGGTATAAAAATAATGTAGATGCATTTCTATCCGTATTGAGACCATCTCTCAACTCTCAGAATAAGCATTTTAAAATGGCAAGTTGCACTGTACTATACATGGATATATATATATATATGTATATATTTTCCATTTTTCTACAAAATACCATTCTAGGTTGAGTAGTTTACCGAGTAAATACAAGAAGACTGTATCAATAACAGTCGTACTCTTTGTGAACGTTCTAAGAATGTATGAGGATTTCTTAAGGAAAAATGGAGAACTTTAAATGAACATAATTACGGTAAATACAACTATTATGCGATTGATATGAAACTTGGTAGGTTTCTTGCCTATGATGTTGTTAATCGCTTTGCATTAATACTTCCCTATTAGGCTCACTTAACCCTCCGTATATAAGATGGGGTATGACAGACCCCAGACAACGAAAATCACATCTTTTACTCAGTAGACGGAAATTCAACGTTTCCCTTCCAAACGACACTATCTATTCCGTTTGATACCGGATACTAGGTTGATTGCACCTCTTTAAATTGCAATAGGTATGACAATCTCCATACAAATCGGACGAAAAAAAATTGTTTTCTATGCCAAAATGGCACGATGAAAAAAGTTGTGCTTTCATTCATTGTCAAATAAAAGCTACCCAAACGAGAAATCATTTCAATTTTTTAGTGAATTCAATTTGTTATGAATGCTTGAATTATATTGTAGTTTCATGTCAGACTCAGAAAAAGTTAAGATACAAAGATTTTATTTTAAATATCCTTTGCGGTGTGCCAGACCAAACTTTGTACGGTGTGAGGCTTTTAATCATCTTGTATACGAAGTGTTAATGAGGAAATATACAATATTACTATTAACTTTTGTTTAAGGACATCAACATCCTTTATAGTTAGCATCGCTGTGCTCATGGTGCACCGTGTTTCTGGAAATTTTCATATCTGTGGCATCAGCAGTCTTGGAAAAGGATGGGGTGACAACAAAAATCTACGTTTAGCGCGCTTTACTTTGCTATGGCTACTTCAAATTAGGGCAAAATACGAGAAATGGATTTTGCTTATTTTGCTCTTTGATATGACATCCTACAGGTCTATACCCGATGGATAGGAAAAATTTATTTTTTTTCCTGTATGGAGCGCCCCCCTTAAATTTGGCCTATGTTAATGAAAAGCTTTAAGCCAGGAAATAAAGTGATCCTTTATATTTCCACCGAATTTTATGCATGTTGGCTCAGCCGTTCAGGAGATATTCTCTGCCCAAATACCAACGGATTCTTTCTAATTGCGCATATGACCTAAAATGGTAGGCTAAGACAAAATTTTCTGCCTCTCCCTCCGCTCTCTCGCTTCCTTATAGATTGAATTAATTTTGGGGGATTTCAAACCTATGCGCCAGAGATCCCACGGTCGGGAGGGCTAGGTCGCGCTGGGCCCACAACATCTTGGGCCCATAAAGAGCCGCTTTCCACCGGTAGGCTCAGATGACCTGAGAGGGGAAGGATCTGTCCTGATAGGGCGGTTTCCCTGTTTTTGATATATTTTTGACCTTCGTGTCCTACTAGTTTGGCTGATGCAGCCCCATGTCCCTGCACGGAACTTTGTTCATTTTTTGAGTCTTTGGGAGTTTGGTAGGAAGGCACCACCTGCAGCTTTTCTCTTTATTGTTAGTTGTTATTGCCGGATGTTAGGTTTTTTCGAGTTTTCTTTTTGAGTTTTTTTTTCGAGCAGACATGCGATTTATCATTGTACATTGATGGAGGAGGCTGATGGCTTCCGTGTTGAAGCACCCCGCCACTCCCGACAGCTGAGCCTATCTGCCAGCGCACGTCACAGGTGGTCATCGGAGAGGGTCGTTCGTCACCTGTTGTGGTTTTTGGTCTTTACGGCCAATTCTCATTCTCGTCCTCCGGTCTCCATCGCTACAACTTGTACACTTGAAAATTCGAGAAAAAAGACAAAAAAAAGGTTTGAAAGATAAAAGCAAAAGTTTGGATTTTTGTATCTAACAAACTATTCCTCTGATTTTATGGGATAGATACATTTTTAAAATAAGGCCCAAATACTATTTACATTAGGTGCTTATTTGAGAGTTCTGGGTTGCGTAGTTTTCCAGTTTTGCAACATATTTAGTAAAAAATAAATACATAAATAGAAAATTATGCTGTATCTTCTATTTATTATGGGGGCGCCATATTAAATCTTCGCCCCGGGCGTCAAATTCTCTTCGCACGGCACTGCACAGATGCACAACCATTTTCTCATCGTTGTTCTGCCCATCGAGAACCTCACAATAGATTTATTTCAGAATACAAAGTAAAATCTTCACTGCACTACTGAGTACATTAAACATTAAAAACCAATTCAGTGCGTTTCATCTTCAGAGAGGCTATTGTTTAAATGCAACGTCAACTAACTCCTTGAAAGGATGAGAACTTCGACTCGAAGAAACGCTTTATTGCCGTCCAGAAAATTCAATTTGAATTTTCCTGGCGGCTGTTGTTTTAGGTTGGACTCCATAGTTCTAATCTTCGTAATCCCAACTTATAAGATTCTCCTGCTTCATTCATCTTGAAAAGGATTGTTAGTGCCGAGAAAGAACCTCATTTCGCTAAGAAAACAAACGACGACACTTTGGTTTGCTTTAAAATCGTTTTATTGAAATTTTGCAAACGGAAGTGCCCTGAATGCGGCTCATAAATGTGAAGCTATGCAGACTTTGAGAGCACCTGCCTCCATTGAACAATGGTTGCCTTGTGCACCTTATCCCATCCGCATCATTGCAATTGTAGACTGGGCAAATTGAATTAATAGACTCGGTCTTTCCATTTTTAATGGAGTTCCTGATGGAAATGGGCCAAATGCAAACGAATGTGAGATACTCGTATACGGATGTGACGGGTGAATTGGATGAAATCACAACTTTGCCTTCGAAAGTCGACGAAAAGAGGTGCGGCGCGGATTGGTTAGAAAGTCGCAATGCTGATATGAATTTTGATGGATAGCTGGATGCAATATGTGGCAGATTTCCTTGTTGGCCGCAGTGAATTAGTGGATCATATTAGCAAATATGTAGTGCAGTGACCGAAACAGCGGCAAAATGAAGGCACCGAGTGACGCATCTGACGGTGAATATGAAATTAGCAAAATGCTAAGTCAAATGTTGGAACGGTTGTTTCAAGATAATGCAGATAATGTATGTAGGTAGTACCGACTGGAGATGAGAATGTGACCATGATTCGGAAGGACATGGTAGGCACTGTTGTATGAATCCCAGGATATTCATGATGGCGGGAACCTATATGATTAATTCGCAGTAGAATTTCCTAATGGCGGTGTGAAATTGATTTATACCGCGTTACACGTATGTACATATGTATATATAGGTACATACATGTACTATACATTCATTGGAGACTTGATGTACACATTGATTTTTACCAGGGTCGAAGTTATTGATCAAAACATAAAAGAACTACGATTGGGGTAAACCCCAATCATGCAATACTCTAGATGAATTTGAACCTGGTTAAAGCCAATAAATAATTTTGGTTGCAATCTCGGATGCATCGTTAAGACTTTGTTGATCCCATCACCTCTCAGATTTCATCTAGAGTATAAACACAAGAGATGAAATCTGACAGCATTATAGGTTTCTCACAAAGTTTGCAACGCTAAGAAATAATGCACCGGCATCAGCACTACTGATTATTGTAAATTATCAAAAATGTGTCATTTTGTATGGGAGGGGGTAGACGGAGTAAGGGTAATCGATTACTTTTTTTGAATCTAACTGATATTGTTAATTAAGTGTTAAGTACAAAATTTCAGCCCGATAAATTGTATAGGTAATGAGTAAATTGGCTTAACGTATTTCATGAAATAGTGCAGTTTGTATGGGAGGGGGTAGAAGGAGGGTGAGGATTACAATAAATTTTATAATGTAGGTTACAATTATTATAAAAGTGATATATTCAAAATTTCAAAGCAAGATGTTTTATAGTTTCTGAGAAAATCTGATTATAGTAAATTATCAAAAATGTGTCATTTTGTATGGGAGGGGGTAGACGGAGTAAGGGTAATCGATTAATTTTTTTGAATCTAACTGATATTGTTAATTAAGTGTTAAGTACAAAATTTCAGCCCGATAAATTGTATACGTACTGAGTAAATTGGCTTAACGTATTTCATGAAATAGTGCAGTTTGTATGGGAGGGGGTAGAAGGAGGGTGAGGATTACAATAAGTTTTATAACATAGGTTACAATTATCATAAAAGTGATATATTAAAAATTTCAAAGCAAGCTGTTTTATAGTTTCTGAGAAAATCTGATTATTGTAAATTTTCAAAAATGTGTAATTTTGTATGGGAGGGGGTAGAAGGGGTGGAGCGATTTAGCCCGTTCACGAACTTAGCCTTCATTTTTTGTCAAAAATAACGTGTGCAAAATTTGAACTTCATAGCTCAACGCGTTCTCGAGCTAGAGAGGTCACGGACGGACGGACGGACAGACGGACAGACGGACAGACGGACAGACGGACAGACGGACATCCGGTTTTGAGATATTCGAGTGATAATATGAACTTCTGTATCATTCATTTTTTTCTGCGAGCCTTATTTCTTAGCGTTACAAACTTTGTGGCAAACTTATAATACTCTCAGATTTCATCTAGAGTATAAAAATGGAGTTAATGTGACTATAGTCGAAAATTGATCAAAGCCTTGTAATAAATTAGCGGCGTTTTATTTTCCAGGTCAGGAAGGTAACATTTATTTCAGATTTTGGTTACCTGTATACAAAAATCAATGTATTTTTTTCTTTGTCGGGACTAAGTGCCTGAATTAGATGAGAATTTCACAGTTTGTTCGTTTTAATTCTGCGATCGCTTTGACGGTGGCTTGCAAAAAATCCAATAAGGATAATATACCACAAGGAAAACATACTATTTAATGGCCCAAAAGCGAAGTAAACAAAACACATTATCAGTCGTAACCATGTCTTCGTCAAGTCAAGATCGCTTCGGATATTGGCTTTGTTTGCAGTGCAAAGTGCAGCTGCAGTTTTGACTTGTATTAATTTGTGCCCCTGCAGTTTTTGCAATTATTTTAACTAGTAGATAATAATTACATCGAACTGTGGCCTCAAAAGGCAACGGGTGCTAATTCGCTAGTGGTGGTCTCATCTAACCGATTTCTTCTCCTTGCGGATCTTAATGATTATTCTTTACTTCCCCTAGATCCAACTCGGCAGCCCTTCTGGTCTTCGGAAAGGATATTCTTTTGCTCGACGTATATGTAGGTCCGGCGACTAATAACGACTGTTATGTATTTGTATAGGGTCGGCAAGCACGTTATCGGCCTTGTTTCAGCAGGATTTTCTACTGTTTCCCTTTAAGGTACAAGTAGGTTATTCCTGCTGTTACGAAAGATGAAAATTCTTCAAGTTGGTTTATTAACCGATTTATTTGTCGTACAAGCTGGTCACATATATTTGGGAAGCATTTGTACCAGAAATTCTGCAAATTATCAAGCCCAGGCCTTTTCCAATTTTTGGACCGCTTTACGACCTCACAGACATCTGATTCGGTGACCTCAGCGAATGTCATACCAGGCAAGCTGGCATGGCGGGTGGTTTCGGCTGTGATCCACTCTGCTTATTGGGTATGTTGAGAGGGGGTTTGCCAAAGTCCACCCCAGTATTGTTTCGCGTCAGTCACCGAGAAATTAATTGCGGGGCTGGCCTGTTGCTCTTCATTGATTGACTTGAAAAGCTCAGCATGTATCGTCGTAAACGATTTGTGACAACCGCAATCTTCTGTTTTAGTGTGCCCGGTACTTCTACCAAGGTAGTTTCGAATAGAGTGGAGTATTTAAAGAAGATCCTATTCAACTTATTCTTCAACCGTCGGCTGGTATTGCTCGCGACAGATTGAGTCAGATGGCCAATATCCTATCGCAAGGATTCATGCTTCCGTTTAAGACGAATCTTCCAGCCTGGGTCTTGTTTTTGTCTCAAGCCGACAACGTTATCGCGGACCCTCTGACCATGCAGTATGATATCCGTCACTGCACCACAATACACAAGGGATTGCAGTTCCAGTAACGTCGTATGTGCACTTAATCTGGATGCAATTTCGCTATCGATTTGAGAAGGAATATCGGGAGTTACAGCGGCTGTATATAATCTGGGGATGTCAGGTCAATGCAAAGGATCAGTGTCCTGATATTCCAAGCAAGCTGCAAATGCAAATGCGCCACGAACTTCGGCAGAGACTTCCACTTGTCGGTAAAGAAGTGTACTCCTTCTAGTATTATGTATAGTACTCTTTCTAGGGATGGTACGGCGGTTTGGTGCCGATGTTTCGTCAATTGGCTCTGACGGCCCTTGGCGCTGAGTTGCCTCAAGAATCTCAAGCCGTATCCGCTCCGTAGTTATCTCCGGTATGGTGTTGATGCGCGGAATGTAAGCTTTATTATTATTACTATTATAATTATTAACACAAATTAACACATTATCAATTCATTTAATTACTTCGAGCAGAATGCATAGTTGAATTATGAGTGTTATGTCAAATGAATTCAAAGTTGCACTGGCACAATTGCTGAGTACTATACTTGCTGAAACTAAATACTCCAGTCTCTATTTAAATAAGAAAGTGAACCACCAAATTAAATTCCTTTTGTAAGGTGTAGGAAGGCTCCAGAAAGGCTTAACTTCAAGTTTTCCGAGATTTGACCTCATTTTCTGAAACTATATGAAATTTCTAATGAAGCCACTTTTCCCGGCTGCAATAGTCACCGTTACTTCAAAGATACAACTGTTCAAACTTGAAAAAAGTTCAAAATCAATTTTTCATCGAAAAATCAAAAGATTATTTTACAACGGTCCTTTGAACTGACAAAACTACAAAGTTGACAAACGTTGCCTCATTATGTTAGCTTTCAAACGGCAAATAAATTTCAGGGACATATTTGCAAATTTGTGAATTTACGTATTAAAGGAGAAAAAAACGTGGTCTGAAGACGGAACACATTTACTTCAACTTTGAAAAATACTAGAAAAAATCGTAAATTTTTTAAATTTGGCACAATTGAATTGGAAGCCCCTGAATATATGCTCCAAAAGCCCCGTTGATAAAGAGTCCAGAAGTGTAGGATAAAGCTGGTTAAATGTCATTTTCTCCGGCTTTTCTTGAATATTTCGTTTTTTTTAGAGTAGACGTGGATATAACAAGAAAAAAAAAAAAAACAAAAAAAAAATTAAATATGAACAAGTTTTCCGGAATTCGAGGTCTATGTGTAAACATCAAATCGCATTATGAATCGACGCTCGACTGGAAATACTGTATAAATATTACTATTTTGCTAACTATTCCGACGTGGCATCGTTTTCTGTTTACGGTCGTATTACATATTTCAACCCAGGGACGTCCTGATCCATTGTATTGGAGAGTACGCATATTCTAGAAACCAATCTTTGCAAATAATGATAATGCTTGAATGTTGTGAAGATTTGTCGCCATACAAATTGTTCTGCCTGTTTTATGACGAAGAAATCATAAATATGATAGCTGAAGAATCACTGAGATACGCTGTCCAAAAAAATGACTATACATTTACCGTGTCTGCTTCTGAAATACGTCGGTTTTTAGGAATACTCATCCTTACTGGTTACCATAAATTGCCCCAATTACACATGACTGGTGTAAAAATGAGATGAAGACGTGGAATTTGCCAGGAAGACAATGAGCCGAAATCGATTTAGAGCCGTAAAGAATAATTTACATTTTTCGGATAACAATAATCTGGACAAAAACGGTAAGTTTGCCAAACTTCGCCCACTTTTTGACCATTTGAATGCCAATTTCATGAAGTTTGGAATTTTCTCAGCGAGGCTATCAATTGATGAAGAGATGATTCCTTTTTCCGGCCGACATACTGCAAAAATGTTCATGAGGAATAAGCCAGTACGATAGTGGTGTTTGTGTTCTGATGAAGGACACTTATTTCAATTCGTTCGCTATGCAGGTGCTAGATCCGGCTTTACATCTGACTTGGGAATCGGCGGCAATGTTGTTTTAGAATTGCTGAGTGTCATTCAGCAAACTAAAAATCACCCAGTTTACTTCGATAACTTCTTTTCATCTTACAAACTATTTCAAATGCTGACGGAGAAAGGTTTTTGTGGTTTTTGTGCCACGAGGACTGCAAGTGAAAAACTGTCGCTTTCAGCCAGAACCTGGACTGAAGAAGCTTATGATTTGGCATACGACTCAGAATCCTATCTGTTGGTTGTCAAGTGGCATGATAACTTAGTAGTCATAGTAGCAAGCAACTATGCGAATATTGAGCCCCTCCACAATCTAAAATGTTTTTCAAAGTCCGCAAAAGCGAAACTCACGATTGGACAACCCCAACTGATTTCCAATTACAACCGGTATATGGAAGGAGTAGGTAGACCTGCATGATAACGGCGTGGCCAATTCAGTAGTGAATGCTTGGAAAATTCGACGTCTCAATAAAGAATCAATGCCTTTGATTGAATTTGTTTCTGCCATTGTACACGATCATATGATATTTGATCCGTCAGGCGAAGGATATCCCCCAAATCCAAGCCTTGGAAGACATTCAACTTCCTCATCATATTCGAAATACAACAATATGGGAAACATCTTCATATAACATTCCATCAAATACTTACCATATGTGCGGACAATATTAGAACAAAACTCTCTATTTGTGCGAAAAATATGAAGCTCATCTTCACCCGGAATGCTTTAAGATTTACCACACGCATTAGTGTATGAAGCCGTCGGGTCGTATACGACCAACGCCATCTATATAGACAGGCCTGCGCTCAGCTGGTTTTGACGCAATTATTTCCTTTGATGACGCCATTGTATCCACAATCCAGTGGTCGGCGACTGATGGCGGCGAGTCCCCGGTATTTGTGCGTTCCGTGTTTCTTTTTCGTTTTCCGCGTTCAGTGTTTATTTGTTAGTTAAATTTCATCTAGTGATCCGGGAAAACAAACACGTGCGCGATGAAAGTGTGTCGTGCGGTCAAAAGATGTATTTTGTCAAGTGTGAACTGTTCCACGATGCTCTGCGACTGATCCCCGGGGCTGCGGCTTCGACCAATTTGGTGCAAGTGTCCAGAAAGTGTGTTTTTAGAGGACTAAAATGCCGTCTGGCGCAATTCCAATTGTAAACATATGTCGTGCCGGGGACATCGTCGTGTGCAGTCACTGCCTTGGCGAAGGAAATAATGACGAAACGATCAGCTGAGCGCAGGCCTGTCTATCTACAATAGATGGGGTTGATACGACCCATCCTGTATATACATATATATTTTACTGGTCAAAAATATGTTTTCTCTTTTTATTTCTTAATTTAACAATAAAAAGAAAAGTAAAAAAAAAAAAAGAAATTTCAATTTTCTTCTTACATAAAATACATTGGCCTAAACTGGGTTAACTGTATATCTATTTTCATCAACATTCCCTCCAAAATAATCATTTTCTAAACTTATGGCATATGGTTGTATCTAGAGTCAATTACGCTGAATAGTGATTTTATGAATTTTGGTTATTTTTTACATAGATGAAACTACTTTGTCAGGAGGGGAGATAAAGCATAAATTATAGTGGGACTTACTGTGATCAGTATTATGCATATGGCACTACTATCTAAGCCCTCATGTAGCCACTATTACCATGACTAATATTACGCAATAAAGACCACATGTTAAGCACACGTCGTCGTTTTCACATTGACTTGCACATAGCCAATACTAAGTAGTTCCATGCTACGTCGTCTAGTCGGAACGAAAATCATCCTAAACCTAAAGTCGGAAAGATTCAAATTAATCAGGAAACCAACAAAACTAACTTTAACACTGAGAACACCAATAGCAACAAATGCTAGAAAAAAAAATTCAATCAGGGGCACTACACACCTCGCAAATGTACCCTCGCAATCATCTTCCAGGAACTACAATGGGAAAAACCAAGGTCTACTGTCTGACGGGGAGTGCTTAAATCATATAAGATTTGCCAACGACATAGTCATAATTGCTCAGAGTCAATCGGTAGAACTGATTACTACTATGAAATAAAAGCTAAATACTACTAGACTAAGTGAATAGCCAAAGTCTATTACCACTACTACGACACAAACTTATGAGCCGCCTCTTATTTCAAATACCAAGCAGGGGTATCAATGTTTGATGTTAGCGTGTTAATATATAGAACTTTTCCCGAAAACTGTAGTTCAAGCCGATTAGCGGTTTTTATTTGACGCGTGCACAGACAAATAGACAAAAATTCCAAAATCGATCTTAAGGTATTCTGTTAGTGGCAATTATACCCAAATTAGCTTTTTCTTTGCAAATATTTGGAATGTACAGACACACAAAATTGACAGATTTATTATATGCATAGATGACGTAAGGGCAATCATAACTTCCCTTCGAAAATTGCACAAATAATCTAGTATGACTGTGTTAAAAAAAAGTTTTCAAATCTAATCTAATATTATTGTTTACATGCTTTCTAAATTAACAATTATTTTTCACATTTTATTCAAATTATAGACTTCAACAAGTAATCATTTTGTAAGTTTTTTCGAGGTGTCTGGTTTTAAATGACTATTCACGGAACATCCCTGTTTCGCGAAAATTGGGAGAATTCTCTCTATTAAATTCGGAAGAATTTTTTTAATTCCTTAATTTCCGGAATTTTTGCTTTAGGTAGTCCATTTCCACTTTAGGTGGTAGGAACCTAGAACCCACCCGGGGGCATTAGTAAGTCCTAAAGCGGAAATTTCCCGAGTTTTGTGAAAATTCTCCCTAATTTAATAGAGAGAATTCTCCCAATTTTCGCGAAACAGGATTGTTACCTATTCACAAAACATAAATATCAGACATCTAATTATCTTAACTCTTCAATCTCAAGACGAATCCTATTTAGAATAACATAGTTCAACTAAATTTAAAAAAATATAAAACATAATCTTACTCTGAAAATATTGTAATAAGCATTCAAACGAGGTTAAATATGCAAGTAGATATTACTTCGCCCGGTTTCCGTAAATAAGCGTACTTTAAACATACACCTCCGGGTTCTTCAGTCAGGCTACAACTTATTTATTCATGGAAAGAGGAAATGTGTATCCATCCTCAAGATGATTCATAGCCCCAGGAATCCTTTTTTCTACACTTCATACAACGTATTTACAGCATGGTGACATCTTTATGGTAATTTGATAAAAAAAAGGAAGACTGTGGTGACAGTAATAAAATTCTTAGTTTGGACAATGTACTAAAGTACAGATTTGAATAAGCCTTAGGGATGTAGTGCCTAAACAAATCTTTTCACTTGGTGCATATACAGTAGAAGGTGGGAAAGATTTCTCTAGGTATTATCGAGTTTAACCGAAATTTGAAGCAGTGAAATTGAGTTTTGGTTCTCTTCCATAGTCCTCCGGGCGTCCCCTGGAACGGCAGTGGTCGTTGATCATTGCCTACTAAGGCAAGCCGCCTTTTACGAAGGTGCGATAATTTGGTTAAGTTAAACATGACCAATATGCATATTGGATTTACCAGTACTCAAAGAAGTAACGATAGTCGGGTTCGCAGATGACATAGCTGTGGTCGTGGTGGCCAAGGATCCAGCATTGGCCGAAGTTTATGCCACCGAAGCAATCACAACTATTAAGTTGTGGTTGGATAAAGTAGGACTGGAGCTAGCTGAACAAAAGACGGAAGCCGTTCTCATCAGCAACCGAAGAAAAAATAATACCCTGAGGATCAGAGTCGGAAACACCATAATTATTTCTAAGCCAGCAATTATGTATCTGGGGGTGATGATTGACGCGAAGCTAACATTTGGAGAGCACCTCAAGCACATATGCAAGAAGGCGGCTAATGCTACTGTGGCTTTGGCGAGGATGATGCCAAATGTGGGAGGACCACGACCGAGTAGGAGACTCTTATTATCTAGAGTGATCACCTCAATACTTCTGTATGCGTCACCAGTTTGGATCGACGCGCTTCGTCACGCCTGTAATATTCGAAGAATCAACTCCGTTTATCGAAGGAACGCATTGAGAGTGTGCTGTGCATACCGAACAACATCAGATGAGGCAGCCTACGTTGTATCAGGTATGATCCCCGTAGATATTCTAGCAGACGAAATGGACCGATTGCACAAAGGCCGATGTTTGGAGCCACCGGACGTATATAATGCGCGCAAAAAACGAGAAAGGTGCGAGTCTCTGAGGAAATGGCAACAGCGGTGGGATGAAACTCCGAAGGCAAGCTGGACACACATACTTATCCCGCAAATCGAATTGTGGCTGAACCGCAAACATGGAGAGGTGAACCATTATCTAACCCAGTTTCTTACTGGTCATGGCGGATATAGGAAGTACCTACACATATTCAAGCTGGACGATTCGCCCAACTGTCCGAGGTGCCCAGGAATAGCGGAAGACCCGGAACATGTATTCTTTCACTGTCCAAGATATAGAGGTAAGCGTGAAGCACTGGAGGTCGAACTTGGCAGTGACCTTAATCCACATAATATAGTGGAACATATGTTAAGATCTGAATCCAATTGGGAGACCGTAACTCACACAATATGCGACATACATAGGGAACTGAGGAAAGAGGAGCAACTACGAAAAAGGACGCAAAGGATTAACGGCCAAAACCAGCCCTACGACGTAATACTGAGAGGTAGTTCCGTAGGGAGAATGGTGGAGAAAGAGGGTTGAAGGTTTTACTGGGTAAGTAGTCGCACACTGAAGATGAAAGTCCCATGTCGCTGCCGTACAATTGACATCAGTAGTCGGCAGTGTCTCCTGAACAATGAGATTTCCCCCTCTATAATAAAAAAAAAAAAAAATATGCGCATGACTGGCCGATTCATACCAAAGCTTTTCAGGTAAATAGGGTTGCACCAATTACGTAGTCAGACCTGCAACATAGTTGCGGTAACTCTGGCACGTTATGAACTTCCGGAAGTAACCATCGGCGAGGCAGCCTCTGAGTACGGTTGAGCCATGGGCCGGCAACCAGTCATCGCAAAATCTACTCCTTTTTATAGAAACTTGATTGGAGGAATCAACAACGACCTATTATTTTAGTTTTACCCTCATTGATATGTAGTCCAACTACTTTTGCAGCGGTGCAAAACGTATCCAGAAGTTCTTCTGCGTCGGCCAATCTTCGGGTCATGTTGATGTCGTCGGCGTACGCTGATAATTGTGTCCACTTGATGAGAAGCGTCTCGCTGTTGTCCATATTCATAGCCCGAATAGCGTATTCCAGTGCTAGGTTGAAGAGCGTCGGCACCAGTCCGTCACCCCGCTTCAGACCAGTGCGTGTTTCAAATAGATAAGTAAGTTCATTATGGATCCTGACCTGTGAGACGGAGTTGGTCATCGTCATCTTTGCCCGTCGCACTAATTTTACCGATAAACAAAATTGCAGCATGATGTTGTACAGTACTCGACGATCGATACTGTCATATGCCTGCATGAACTCGACAAAGATTTGGTATACGTCTACGTTGAAGTTTCAGCACTTCTGGATCTGGAGTATCAGTTTGACCGTAAAGAGCTGGTCGGTTCTGTGACGACCAGGGCTGAAACCGCCTTGATATTCGCCAATGATTCGTTCTGCGTACGGGTTTATTCTATCATATTTTCAGAATTTTCGTCAGTATTTTATATAAAATGATCAATATTAAGAATGTGAAAATATCATTTGGTTGGGTCTTTTTTGTAACATAAATTCAGTTCTTATATTTCTTTAAACTTTTTTATGACGGTGAAGTCATTCATCCCGATATTTCCTAACATCCTTGATTCCAATATTTATTTCAAAAGTAGAAATAAGACAATTTTGTCGACTTTTAAAGCAGTCGTCATTCCTTTGAGTTTAATCTTTCCCATGACTAAATACGAAAATCTGCAACCACAAACGTTCTCCGATTTCAAGACGAGTCATATGCAAATTAGATTTGTTTGTTTAGCGGATTCAAACAACTCCTCGTTTTGCATAAACCAAACTAGTTCTGTGGTGCAAGAACCTTCCGTTCGCTAAGGTATGTAGTGCAAGCTGCAGAGTGCAGCAAGTGTTTATGTACGTGGAATTACAAATGTTAACAGAGATCTGCCATCTGGAGAAACATCATTCCGCATTTAGAAATAAATAGCTTCTGGCAAATAATATCATTCGTGTTTAATGATAACGAGCTGCTTGAAATTCAATCGTTTCAATTTGCAATTTGAATCAATTTTCTTAATCCAAAAATGCTTGATTTGCATTTGCAAATAAATTTCCTAGAATTTGGAATTTTAACTGAATATCTAGGCATTGGTGGATCATAGATGAATGGATTGATTTATTCATGGAAAGTTTGTTTTTCTGAAATGATATTTGGGTATGGTTCAGCACTATGAAAGGGAATGATGTGCAAATTGATAGTGAATCTGCAAACACATGAAACCCCCCTTAGACTGGGTAAGTAAACCCCAGTTTAAACACCAGTGCAAGAGAAGGGAACAAACGCGAGATAGTAGTCAGGTCCTTGAAGGGGGCGAGACACTGACAACATTTCCTCGGAAAAGAAATCCTTGGTCAGAAACCTGAAGAAAAGCCTCGGATTGGACGGATTAAATGGAAGCGGGTATGCGAACACTATATTGCACCGGTGCACTGCGAGAGCTCCTTCTAACACGACAACGGTCAAAGAGTTTGAGTTTGAATTCACCAGCAGTAAAAATTTAGACAGAAGCTCTACGCATGCTTCCCGCATCATAACACGCATAAAGTGTGTAATATGGAGGTCACGAGGTGGTAAGACACATACTCGTATCGAATCAAATTTATCACTTTCTCACTGAGAAAAGGGTGTCTCCAGCATATTGGGACGAAAGAACCTTATGCCTGCTACAGAAGCCATGACTGGCAATTGGAAACTATTGTCATCGTGTAACTACGCGTATAGCGGTTAGTGGCGAAGGCGTTTGGCAGAAAATTGCTTTTAAAGCCAGTATGGCCCAATTGCTGGCAGCTGTCATTGCCACAAATTTCTATCTCCCATTCACGATAGTAACTGAGAGCGATGGGCCATGGTCGGTAGCGTAGCATTACCCGGTTCCAATTGCGACTCAGACCACTTTCTTTTACGAGCTAAATATCGGTGTCGTGTAGAAAATACGAGCCCATAAAAAAGAGGGTTCCTAAGCTTAATTTACAGAAATTACGTATCGATAATGTAAAGGTGGCATACATGACGGAGCTTAAAAACGATCTCGACGAAAGGGCTCATACTATAAGTCGCAACACATGACGACCGAACTTCCATTAAACCTTCAATTTCATAGAACGGTGGAAATGAGGGGAATATTTTTTTCCGCACGTTTGATGGTTTGATGGAGGATCGGTCATGGTTGTGCGCGTTCATGTGTGGCAACCTTAAGGCAGGGGAGACGGTCGAGTAAATGTCGCAACATATTCAGCATGGGCGAGTACAACTTCGAGCGAATGGGTAAATTTACAATATTTACTTAGGGCCCTACTATCAAAGGACGGTAACGAAAAACATGAGATCCATCGACGAGTCACGCCAGCAAACAAAGCGTTTTAAGGGGTCCTGCCCATAATGAAGTCGAAGCTAGTCCACAAAAGCAAAAACTTGTGCATCTATAAAACGTTAATATGATAAAATTTGTGCTGCTTTATGGATGCGAAACGTAGACCCTATTACAATCGTCAGAAAAGTCGATCGAAACGTTTGAATGGAAAATCCTCCGGAAGATATTTGGACCAGTGATGGAAGGAGACGGATGACGAATCCGATACAATCATGAGTTGTATGAGATGTTTGAAGATGCGCCTCGAAATCCGCCAAATTTCGGAAACCGGAATAGGCGAACGAATGCACGATGACAGAACCGACACGAGTGCTAAAGGGTAAAGCCCAAACAAATGCACGATGACAGAAAACAGAAACGAGTGCTAAAGGGTAAAGCCCAAGGAAATCGACCGCATGGAAAACCTCGTGTACGTTGGGAGGGAAAGCACTATTATTTCTCGGTTACAGCGCTTTTTTGCCTTGGGCCCTAGAGGAGCGTTATAATGAAATTTTCCGGTATTCCTATCTCACCAAGCGATGCATCGCGGTTCGCGTCTTGGGTAATAGTGGCTTAACTGCTGTAGCGTATAGATTGAGTGGAGCATAGGCTGGGGAGCGCGAAATGGTCTCAGTTTAAAACCCACTGTTAGTCAAAAAACGCGAACCACTATGCGCCGGGCGGCCAACTAGTAATGTTCTTTATAGGAAGCGGGCATTTTTGTCTGACTTACGAGTATATGTAAACTTGGCAACTTCATGAAACTACAGTTCACAGCATACGTTGAGCGGTTGGACGAACATCGAATAGCAAAAAGCATTCAAGGTAGACATAAGAGCTCGAGACAGACCGGAGAAGCGGACTCCGTCAGAGAAGAAAATAATAAACTGATCGGCTTCCGAAAGTGATGCGATGCCGAAACCGTATATAATATTTTACCTTAACCCCTAGTGGGATATAGCGCGTCAACTACTCCTTCGCGCCATCGTATTCGGTTCAGGTCAATTGTACGCATCTGCCCGACAACTTATCCAGCAACACACACATGTCGGCCACAGACCGGCGCCATGAGTTTCTAGGACGACCACTTGATCGGCCTTCATTGGGGATGGAGCCCCATTTCTTGGCATGTCCAGCAATGCAGTAATCCCCCTTCCGCAATGTGTGACCTATCTACTGCCATTTTTGTCTGCGTATCAGTTCGTCGATTGGCATCTGACCTGTACGTAGGAGGTGCATGCTAGCAGGAGGTGCATGCCAGCAACTGCACTTCCGAAAAGTAGATATGCTATCGAAACTTCAACAGGGCATAGAAATGCTAGAGATATTGACGCGCCCATGCCTCTGGAGGGGTCAAGGCAATTAACAACAATACAACAGTATAGACAGTACCATGGAGCGAAACAAACCCAACTTGGTCTTAATACTGAAATAACTGCTTAGCTTAACCAGATTTTGGACAGCATGCCGAGTGCGTGTTTAGCTTGGTTGACGCGACGAGCGATGTTCTGCTCCGTACTACCATTTTCGCTGGGTAAACGAATTGGTCCACTTTCTCCACAAGCTGCCCATTGATATGTATATGTATATTGAGTCGGCCTTCTTCTCTTCCTCCTCGCAACGGCGGCCGACATGCTAAGCACCTTGGTCTTCTTGGTGTTAATATTTATTCCAAGCGTTCTCGCCTTACTCTCAAACTAGAGCCGTTCCGGTCAGATCCAGGATTTTGAGAGTAGGCATATGTCGTCAGCATGGTCAAGATATTCGAGATAAGCTGTAAAAGTCCATCGAATACCTGTTTGTCCTTCGGATAGGGCTGGCTGCAACACATCGCCAATCAATATGAGGAATGAGATTGGTAAGAGGCTGCACCCTTGCCGAACTCCACTCCGGATATCGAAGTCCTCCAATACCTTACCTTTATTCAAAACGCGATATTTTGCGCTATCGTAGGTTGCCTTAATACGAGTAATAACCACAAGTTTCTTAAAGGCGCCTATATAGATTCCCGGTTCACACTGTCGAAAGTGTTTTCAATATAAATGGAAAGCAAGTGAAGCGGAGAATCGTACTCAGTGCATTATCGGCGCGTCAGTTCTTAACCGAGACATATTTGACATTTTGATAGCTTATAAAAAAATCTGGATTATGCAAGTTGCTGGAATACGCATCCTGCCCTTTCTTAGTCGCCTTCAAGACACACCGAGAGAGGTCGTGGCATTATTCGTCCGCCCCACTGTACAGGGGGATTACACCTTAACCAAATTATCGCACCGCGCCATACTATGACAAGTTCAAAAAATTACTTAAGACGAAGTCTTTAGTAAAGACAAAATGAGTACACACTTTCTTATTTTAAGTGCATATCCTTACATAATATCGCGTATTTACACTAGTCAAACTAAAATACCAAACAGAATGTCTTTACATCTTGCCTGTGGAATTTTGCACTAGTTTTCGGCAAGATTTTCCTTGCTGTGTTTTACTGATTGCATACAAAAGCAAAAACAACAATTTTCCAGGAAAAGTTTCTGTTGCCGATTTTGTAACGGCTGCACCGAAAAATTCCATTCAATCACTCTAATGACTTCGATGCAGTCGTCATCGGCAAGAGCAGAAGATATTAATGTAACAACGGCACGATACGAAATCACTGCAGTCTGCAGTAGTGCAAGTAGTCCAACAAAACTAGGAAAAATAGACGGAAAAATTTTGTAGTTCAAAAAATGTCACAAATGTGGATGGAAGGATCCCCTCAGCAACGTATAATAAAGTCTTGTTAATTTCAGGTACGTTTTTTTTATTTGGAAAAATGTTCATATAAAATCTTCAAAAAATGAATTGTTTTGAGAAAAAGAATTGAAAAGAAGGTGAACATTATCGTTTAAGGTGTGGGAAACAAGGTTAACTTATGTTGGTACTGAAACCTCGCTGAACGTAGAACTAAGAGTAAATTATTCCTTCCTATTGTTTTTATACCCTAGACTTATAGTATAGGGTATAATGTTTTTGTCACAACGAAAATATGTAACACCTAAAAGGAGGATCCGGAGGTATAGCAATGTGTATATATAAATGACCAGGATCACCTCCTGATTCAATTTAGCCATGTCTGTCTGTCTGCCCGTCTGTCTGTCCGTCTTTCTGTCTGCCCGTCTGTCTGTCTGCCCGTCTCTCTGTCTGTCCGTTCGCACGATAACTTTCGATAGAATGAAGTTAGAGCCTTGAAATTTTGGTTAAATGTTGGAAAAATGATCTAGTTGGTTGGTATTGATAATGGTCATGATCAAGCCAAGAGAACGCCTACTTCCCCTACATATGTAAAATAATTAAATGTATCTATAACTCCCGCTTAAATAAACATGAAAAGCTCCAGCTTTGGCAGATTGCTCGTGAGGGTAATTTTATACTATCCTGGAAAAATAAAATCGATCAGTTGAAAACTAACGGTCATTTTCTTACAAAGAGCCCCGTACTACCCTATTTTTCAGGTTTTTTGTCTATAACTCTTGAACCAATTGACGTAGACACCTGATTTTTGGCATGTAACCTTGAGGTGGGAAGCTGCTTAAGTTTTAGTACATTGGGCATAATCAGATCAAAGGAACGCCTACCTCCCTTACCAATTTCAAAAAATTAAATATTCGTCTAATTACGATAACTTTCGATAGAATGACACTAGCAAGTTAAAAATTTGGTAGAATGTTGCTAGTAAGATCTAGTTAGTTGGTATTGAAAATGGGCAAGATCCGACCGAAGGAACCCCTACCTCTCCTACAAATGGAACTTCAAATAAACGATAACTTTTGATAGAATGAAGCCAGCAACTTGAAATTTTGGTCAAATGTTTAAAGTACGATTGAGTTAGTTAATAATAACAGAAGTTGGACTACGAATCAACGAGAACAAAACGAAAATAGTGTTGCAATTAAGGACTAAGACGGCAGCCCAATCGGATGTCATTATCCGTTATCTCAACATTGAATTCTTAAAAAACTTCAATTACCTGAAAGCAAATGACTCTAGCGAAACGAACGAAATCAAACGACGGATACAGCTAGCAAATAAGGCATTTTTCTCGGTCCTGCCAATAATTAAATCATAGCATTTGCGTATGAAAACGAAGCTCTGCATCTTCGGACGATCATACGACCTGTGCTGTGTTATGGTTGCGAAAATGAAACCCTGCCGCATGAAAACATGCTAAACATTTTAGAATGGAGGATCCTTCGACAAATATTTGGAGCGGTCCATGACCGAAATGGACGGTGAATCCGTTTCAATCATGAGTTGTCCATCCTTTGCGATAAGCTGGAATTTTGAAAGATCATCAAATTACAAAAACTGCGATGGGCAGGACACTTGCAACGCATGGACGACAGCCGTGTGCCTAATCTAGTTTTGAAAAGCCACGCCAGGGGAACAGGGCTAAGAGGAAGACCGGGACCTCGATGGGAAGGCTCAGTTGATGTGGACGCAGAACAACAACCACGCTTTCGAAATTGGAGGACGCGGTCATTTGACCGGGACACTTGGAGGAGAACTATCCAGACGGCCAAGGTCCGACGACGGACCGTCGCGCCACAATGTTGATGATGAATAAATTTAAATATTCATATTATACTCGTATATTATTAAGCCTTGCACAGGTAGATGAAAACTTCTAAAACGTGCCATACACACACCGATCGATCGGCCGATCCGTCGCCCGATATCGATATCGGCCGATGGATCGGTCTGTGTATGTGCTTATCGTTGACGATTTTTTTGACAGTTCCGTATAATTTTTGATCAACTGACATTTTGTGGCGATCCATCGGCCGATCGATCGGGCGACGGATCGGATAATGTATGGCGGCTATAACAGATTTTTTCGATCTTCAGAGTACTTTTCCGAAAAGTGATGTTGTTTTTTGTTTTTCTTAAATGGCTTCCGTTTTTTTAAAGACAACTACAAATTGTTTGATGTCAGTGGCATCGTCTCGACCAATAAATAACACGTACTTGCTTATTTACCAAAGACGGTTTTGAAATGCTGGCTTAGTAGCATACTTGTTGAATATACTCGTAAATAATATACTGACTACCATACTGGATATAGGAGTACTCATTAATATTTAAAAAAAAAAAAAAACTTCAACAATGCTGAAAGCTGAAAAATTTATCATTGGGAAGATGACAGAGTTTTAGCACATTTGTCAGTGTCAGGTCGTATTTTGTCAGTTCGTTCATGTCAGACTCTATTTAGGTCAAAAAAATTTTCGTATCATGTACGAATATTGTATATGGTAGTTGCGCGCTCGGGGTGATTTCAATATCAGTTCTATAAATTGAACTAAAAGTGTATGTCCCGCATTACAAACACGGATGAGAGTCAGTTCACTTTACTATAACTCCACAGCTGGCTTACGTCAATGGATGATGGATGTTTTCACTTTTTGTATACGATTTGCGTTGGAAATGAATAACAGCGACAACAAGGATTGAATAGTATGAAGTTTGTAGCATTTTTTTCTGTGTATTGAAATCCGTATTTCAGTTCCGGTTAAATATCCAACAAAATGAAAATGCAGAAAATATGAACAGGATATTGAACTGGATGTGCTTTGTAATATTGGAACGTATTAGCCAGTCAATAACCCCTAACTACTAGTTGGGCATAGCGCAACTATTCCATATGACGGGTGCTAAACCAGAACGTTGTATGTGCCACAAATTCAACTTTACAGGGGATACAAAAAACTGTTGGATTTGGAAAGTGTTTTTGGCAATATTTTCTCTAATAGTCAATTTTATTTATATCTTAACTAATTATCGTACATTTCCGTTTTTAGAAAATTTTTGAAGAAAAGGTTGATTAAAAACGAATATATAAAATCCAGATTGACCAGAACGTTTTAAGTGCCAACGTTTCTGCAAGCCATAACGTTGTATGTGTCAACGTGCTTGTAACTAGTAATTTTCAGCAATTCTTCATTTTTTGATGTTATTTTCCTAATTTTCACGGAATTTTCTGCCTTCTCTAGATAAAAAGGGTAATATCACCGAAATATCCTTTTTCTTTTTCTCACTCAAGGGTATTGGTGCCTCTCTCGTGTTTGATTCTGTGTTAATGAAATCTTCATCCGAAACACTTGAGTTTTCAACGATTGTCTTGCCTCAGAATAACCTTTAGAAGTATCGAGTATTGGAAACAGAACCAAACCTGGAAGGTATGGATATCTCCTGATTCACTGGAGTACTGTTGAAGGCATTTTGAGTCCTTTGGTGAAGAAAAGACACTCTTGGCAATGAAGCGATATCTAGGCAACATGGCGATTATAAGACGAATGCACTAAACTATACAGTTGATGCCATTTTGAGTCCTTTGGTGAGGAAAGAAGGACATTCTTGCATTCGCTTAGGTTAACCTTGCATTCGCTTGGTACATCGTGGTGCTTCCCGCTACAAACGGGTTATTTTACCTTACGTTTGCAATGAGATTAACCACATCCATTGACCCTATAAGCTTCTGGTGTTTTTTCGCTTTCCCAATAATATGAAAATACCGGCATGAACTTCAATCGACACCATAGGCCAGTAAAATAAAGCCAATTCGGGGGCTTTATAGGAAATATTAATGAAATGGAAATAATTTTATTTCCTTGTTACATACATACCCTTACGTACCCTTCTGTTACACATACAATTATAAAACGAATACTCATCACTCTTGCACTCGTAGTTGCATCTAGAATATAAGTCAGTCTTGAATTATAACTCATTATAGAAAGTTTCCTTCTTTTAAATAAATCAAGAACTACATATAACATGGCACAGCAAAAAGGAAATGGAAAGTTTAGCTGAACAAATAAATATAAAAAAATGCTTCGCGTGAAGGGTATCATACCTTCGTTGTGCCTTATGGTGCTACCCTGAAATTAGTAGTAAAACTTGTTCCAATTTCTCTGTTCCTATGAGAGGTATATGAAATAGTGGGCTGATTTTAACCAAATTGAAGAACGTCGTTTGGCAGTCAATGTGATTGAATAATATGAGATTTCGTAAAGATATCTTCAGAAATAAAAAAGTTTTTTTTTTTTTTTAACACAAACCAGCCTTTGGAACGGCCGTTCCTATGACAGCTATATGATAAAGTAGTCCAATTTAAGCCAAATTCGAAAATATGATTTGACTAAAGATACTATTGATTATTGCGAAATTTGAAAAAGATATGTTCAGAAATAAAAAAGTTTTTCTCACAAAGACGAATTTTTGGACCGGTCGTTTCTATGGCAGCTATATGACGTAGTGATCCGATTCCGTTGGTTCCGACATATTTACAGCGTGCAATAGAAAGAAGGCGTTGTACAATACAATGTACAATTTCAGCTCGATAGCTTTAAAACTGCGGGACTAGTTTGCATAGAACCAGACAGACAGACGGACAGACGGACAAAGCTTAATCGACTCGTCTCATCGCTCTAACCAAGAATAGATATAGTTTATATGGTCGGAGATGCTTCCTTCTCCGCGTTGCAAACTTCATGATAAAGTTAAAATAATATACAAACAAATAAAATTTTGTTACAGATTCGATTAGTGTACCGAAGCTCATTCTATTTACCCTAAAAGATAAGGTTAAATTTAAAATTAATAATATGGAAAATGCTGGTATTATAAAGAAAATAATTCATCCGACCGATTGGGCCCATCATTTGTCGATTATACAAAAACCCGACAAAAGTGTTCGATTATGTTTGGATCCCCGCGAATTAAATAAAAATATAATCAAGAGACTCCTCGTTTGGAAAATCTAACCAATAACGGTATGGAATATTACTCAGTTCTTGATATTAAGAACAGATTTTGGCAGGTGCCCTTAGACGAAAATAGCAGTGATGTGTGTGCCTTTAGTACTTCTCTCGAATGCTATTAATTTCTAAGGTTACCATTTGGTCTTAATTTTGCCCCTGAACTATTTTAGAAATTGAATTCCAAATACTTTGGTGATCTTCCTGGAGTTTCTACAATATTTATTTCGATGATATTCTGGTATTCAGAAGAAACAGAAATTAGCACGACATAAATTTAAAAGCAGTGCTAGGATCGAGCTCGTGAGTTAAATATCAAATTTAATCTGGAGAAGTTACGACGCCCCGCCACTCACTTATCCAATATGAAGATGACGTCGAGTGTTTGGTGTGCAAGAAATATTTAAAAAAAAGTGACTGTTACAAGGATTCGAGTCTGTTGAACGGGCTTGCAGTAGCTTTCCTAGCTAACTAGGTTGTAATTGCATGTTGTAAACCCGAAATAACCTAAACGGGAATACAAAAGAACGCGCCTTAAGTCTCACCTGATAAACTAAATACTATGCACTAATATGATATAAAACTAAGTTAATCAAGAAATATTTATATTCCAACTCCTACAATTTTCTAGCGTTGTATGGACAGCTTTAACAGCCCTCCTAAGGTCGAGCTCTCAATCTTTCATTCACTCGTTCCCTTGTCGGCAATAATTCTAATTACCTACTCGTAGGTTCCAAATTGATTTATTTCATTTCACTTTATTGTTAAGCACAAGATTCGCATCTATCTAAATAAACAAGTTTAATTACATTCCAGAAAATACGATTACAATGGCGCGGAGCTCGCCTTCATTTGTACGCTCTTTTGATTCAACTGAATGGCTAACGAAGTCCTTTATGAAGCCTTTTATACTCGCGTCCCTGACCTTTTACAAGGCGAAAATTTTACAGTATCGCTGTGGACGGAAGGATTCGAAATAATTGAAGTTAATTGAAATCCCTTTGAGATGGCTTCGTTCTTAAGGTGATTGCTATTGTTGAGTACTAGGAATTTCAAAGCTTCATGAATTCTTTATTGGAAGTTGACTACTGTGCTGCTATGAATATTTCTATTGGTTAAACTTAATAGTCAGTGATGTGTTTAAGTTAGGTTAAAGTGGCTGCTGTGAGACACACGACACACATAAGTCACCACTGGGTCTATTGTAATACCACTACAGACTTCACAACCCGAGTCCTACACAGTTAAAAATTCTGGTCTATTTTCAAGGCAAATTCGGTTTACAAATATGAAGACACCAACATTGTATTAGATTTTAATAAAATGAAAGTATTACAATTGCTTCCGTAAACTTCACTGGTTTAAATATTAAATTTTGCTGGTATTATTTTTTTAATCAAATTATTAATTTAAAATTTAATCTACAGATATTATAATCTATGAAAAAATATTAATGTTACTGCGTTTTTTTTTTCTCCATTCGATTTTTTTTCAGTTTTCTAAACTTCCAAATCCTTTGTTAAGCCCATCCCAGGTTAGCCAGCTAATCTTTAACTTTTTTTCGACGTGGCGCAGCATCGAACCTGTAAACTCCGTGTTGAAGAGTTGCCACCTAGACCATTCGGCCACTCAGCATAATATTTTGAGCTAACTGCGAGTAGTTGTGCTGAAACTCAAAGAATATACTTTGTAAGGATTACATTTCAATTACACTCGGATTAAAAAAAAAACACAAAAAGGTTTGAATTTTATTAGAACTTATTACAAATTTGGGCAACTTTTTAGTTTCCGGGGCCACGGCTGGGGAAATCTATTTTTACTCGGATTTTAGTCACTTTTCACTGGCGTTACTCCAAAAGTCAAGAATTTGCAAGAAAAAAAAATAATTTTGTTATTTTAACTTTTTTTTTTAATTTGCTTTTTCATAATTTATACTGAATGTTTGGTATATTGGAGGCATGGAAAATTGAAATATGTATTCGCAAATCCCCTTGCGTAGGCTCCGCTCGCTCTGCGTTCAACAGCATTTTGATCAGCTTTAAACACACCAAACACTCAGTATAAATCATTAAAACAAAAAAAAACTAGGAAAAAAGAATTAAAAAATTAAGATTAAAAATTAAAAAAAAAGCCTATATGACTTCATGGGGTAACGAGCTGCGAACACATCGTCCGTGTCTCTGGCGTTGAGGTGCAGCATTCATAGACCGCTGCTTGGCTAGCTGAGAGGTTTTTTTTCCAGATGGTAATGCCTGATATTCACGCTGTCAATGGCAACGTCAGGCCCCGTCCCTATGGGCATCTTAGGGTACCCGCCTAGCGTTCCATAATACATGTAATATTTAAATAAACCAAATAATCTACCATTATTTTATCGATAGATCAACCAATAATACCCTGCATTCCAACTTCATTCAGACAAGCATAAAATTAGTATACAATTTGGCAATGATATCAATCGATTTCGGTTATTCACATATTACAGTATCGGAAAATAAAGAAACATCCTGACAATACAATTTAGATAAAAAGAAACGACTGCAATATTTTTTCGCCTTGAACGTATCTTCGATCTATCAGTTAGACTTTGACATTATCTGCACGAATCAGATTCACATGGTTATTGGAGTGTTCGAAGGAAATAAAGGCAAATTGTTATGGGTGCGCCTCCAATAACCTCTTCTTGGGAAATGTGGGAAACGAAAAGAATCAAGTCTACCATGAAATGTATTTAACTAGGAGGCAATGACATATTGTGAGAGCTTAACATTGTTCTTTTTTAACGGGCAGAATGGGATACTTTATATCAAAACTAAAATCCCTAAACAGTTTTTAGCAATTAGTAGTACCTAGATATTTGCTTAGTAAGAATGAAGTTCTCTTATTGTCGATGTTCTTATACGGATAAGGCAACTGCTAATCTTTAGCTCGGAGTACAATTGCACGAAACGTTAGAAATAGTATCGGTAATCGGCAAACAGTGTTCCCTGCATTTCTCTTTCCCTTTTAACAGATTTCAATCCTCCATTTAACAGTATCAACCGTAGCACGTTCTTCTTAAGGCTATTGGGGCTGAGTCGGGCAGTAAACGTGCACAATGCGATGTCATTGTGTCACACATTTTACACTTACAGGATATTAAGCTACGGCACTTGTGTCCTGATAACCACGAAAAGCGTTGTAACGGCAACAGCATGTGACGGCAGAGAATCAGTCGGGATTTGTTGCTGGGCCTTCTTGATGCTATTGATTCCAAACACGATCTAGAATCCATGATTTCATCTGCGTTGTCACGTAGCAAATGCCAAACATGTAACGTATATGCTGAACGAGCAAATTCTCATCGATGACACTTCGTATGTGCAAGGAACTACATAGTAAAAGTCAGGAATTAATTTGTCTAGGAAATACGCATCTTCCAGGAGGCGTTCCTGCTATTGGTAACTGCAATTGATGAATTGGGAAAGCAGGGTGGAATATCCGATGAAACTATAAATTTAGTGCTGAAGACAGAGTATGTTCTCTACTCGTTAGTCATTTGTGTATAGTCATGAAACATAAATATATTTTTCGCTAGTAAGCAATGATGGATTACTTTAAGCAAGCATCAATTGTATTCTTAATACATAATGAAGTCTTACTCAATTGAATATAGTTGACTGTGGGTCACTGGTCCTAAAACAAAAGTAATCGTTTTAATGGCCAATTTTTTCATTGTTCTGTTAGAATTTATCGTAGGGATAAAGTGCCCGTCAGCACAATTTCATTTTCTCAACGTCTGTTTTGCCTAAATTTAGTCGAAAACGCTAACGCTAATCTTATCTAAATCTTATTTTAAATTTTATCAGAAATATAAGTTTCAAGCCAAAACAAAACCCAACGTCGTGTCTTCCGTTGAAAATTTTCCGAAAACGAAATTCTAAAATGCGTTCCACAGCTTTTGGCTTGGAAATTTAACGGGCGTATAAAAAAATGGAAATATTTATTGGACAATTTATCGCTTGGATAATCTCAGATCCCTGTTAGTTATCGGGCAGTTTAACGAGACATTGAGAAAGGTTAGGATGGAGAAACGGGTCTATCATCTCAAGCTCAACTTAAGATGAAACGAAACAAAAACCCATAGCTTCCACTCCCAATACAGCTACAGTTGGAGCAAATTCAAATTTTCAGCTGCTGTAATACAGCCTAACATCATAGAAGAACGATACAGAATCGAATCGTATCATATCATTCAAAAAGAGTTAGTTGAGTATGGCACCCTTCGTTCAAAAAGAGTCAAAAGAGCTAGTTTGACTATGGCACCCGTCGTTAAAAAAGAATCAAAAAGAGCTAGTTTGAGTATGGCATCCGTCGCACAAAATGATACGTTATTATCAGAAATACTCATCCGATGTGGCTGGCTCGAACTTAAGGGCACTGGGGGATTGCTAAATCCGAATTTGCAGTCAAAAAAGAGAAAAAAAATGGGTGTTCTCCATCCCAGACTGGCTCGAACTAAAAGGCATTGGGAGGTCGCTGACTCCGAATCTGGGTTCAAAAAGGAAAAAAATGGAGTTGCCCATCCGATATTGGTCAAAGAAAGAAAAAAATTGCAGTTGCCCAATTCAGATTGGCAGCCCCGCTTTCATGAAAATAGTTGTCCAGTCTGGCTGGCGAACAAAAAAGCATTGGAGGGTCGCTGACTCTGAACCTTAGGCTAAAAAAAATTGGGGCAGCCCATCCCAGTTTGGCAACCCCGTTTTCATGGAAAATAATGCTCTAATCTGGCTGGCTCAAACTAAAGGGCATTGGGGGTCGCTGACTCCGAATCTGGGGCTAAAGAATGGAAAAATGGGGTTGCCCATCTTAGATTGATATCCCCGTTTTCATGGAAAATAGTAGTCCTATCTGGCTGGCCGAATCTAAAGGCATTGGGGGTTATCGACTTCAAATCGGGGATCCAGCAAAAAAAAATAATTTCTTTAAAACTATGACTTTTATTGGATATGTTATTAACCAAGTTTCTGACTCATTGAATGACTCTTTCGAACGACTTAGTGGAAAGAGTCAGAGCTTATGCACCGGTGCAGTAAAAACAGTCATTGTGGTCATCACTATTAAATACTTTTACCAGCGATATACGCATAACTTCTTCACATATATATATTTTTCGAAACTATATGTATGAACTCAATTAAGTTTAGCGTAGATAATAAATATGAAAATATTTATGACATTTTATTTTTCCTCTTAATTCAACCTCGTATTTTCCATCCTAATTCACACGTATACTACAAGTAAACTAAAAACTAACAATTCCCTTAGTAAAATACACAATCGATACCTAATGCACATTTGAGCCCCCACAAAACGTACCAAAATCAGCGACGACTATGGCTTCATTTCAATTATCGCACTAATACTCAAAAACTATTCTCTCCATTATCATCTCCGACTTCAACTTAATTGGCTTGATGATGCCTCCATAGTCTTATTACTCCATGGTTTTAACCCAAACGCACCATTCCGTTTGACAAATTGAGATAGTCGATTTGTTAAGTCTCATTTGTTCAGTGTTTACCTTTACTAGGGATACAAGTATCGGGAGAAAATTGCGATTATTGTATTAATACTTTTTAATAATATCGTTTTAGTAATTCGATATATCGGGATAAAATTTCGAGATTTCCATATGTCGAAAATTTGTTATTTTAAGTTAAAACCTCTGAAATAGAAAGGACTTAATAAAAATACAATTTATGCCCAAACCGATTTGAACGCAGAAAGCAGCAGCAGCGGCATCAACAACAACGACAACAGGCAGATCTGCTTTCGCCACTGTCGCTGCGCCTGCGTTCAATCTATGTCGCTTAAGACCTGCCATAGACGGTGCGATCCATCGTCAGATCGATCTGACGATGGATCGCCACAAAATATCTGACTATCGAAATTATATGGAACTGTCAAAAAAATCGTCAACGATAGTCACATACACTGTGCGATCGATCTGACGATCACAATATCGTCAGATCGATCTGACGACGGATTGCATCGTATATGGGGGCTATAAGGGAAATGATTGCTTTCTAACATGATATTTCGCTGCGGCTGCATTCAGCGTTCAATCTGGTTTGAGCATTAGTTATAATTTTATATTTAAAAGTCGTTTAATTGATTTTTATGTATGTATATAATTATTATAATAAAAAGATATTCCCAAACAGAAAAAATATAATAAACAGAAAGCCACTAGTCCGCTTTCTTTCTTAACGACGTCGAGGGCGTTTTGGATGGTGGTGAAAGTGAAATTATGGGTTGGTATTTTGGTAGAAGAAACATTCCTCGCGATTAGGAGCTAGCATAGGTATGAATTGGATATGAAGGTCTTGTAATGATGACTATCTTAAAGAAAAAAACCGTCGATATGCACATTTGCCAATGTCCACCAAAAATGATTGTTTAGACTAAGGGGGGAGGTACTGGATCATAATAAGACCGAACGAGGACACTAGTACAAGTAACGAGCAGGGACCCAAACGTTAGTGGTCTGCTTCGGCTATCCCCCAGAATATATAATAACGAGCAATTGCTAATCACTAAAATGTGGAGCGAGTAAACACAACACGTTTCCTGAATCTAAATCCATAACGTGTTGTAAACTCGTAAGACGTAAATGACTATGACCTATGAGACGTCAATAAAATATCGGGGTTCGATAGCGAAATTTTGCTATCGAAATATCAATTAATTAAGAAAAAAAATATCGGGATCTCGATATACCGATATTTCTCCGACATCCCTACCCTGTACGCGGTTCCTATGAAAAACTGAAAGCCGCAATGTAAGTCAATACTTGTAACACCATGTTCCCATAAAGTGTGATTTCATTTTTTTTTCTCTCATAAGAATAATAGTATTAAAAAAGTCAAACCTGAAATCCGTCGTAAGTCCATGAACCGAATTTCATTTCGCATCGTTGATCGTCGAACGGGAACCATGTGATGTCGATTTTACATGTCGATTTGAAGATGCCAGGAGGAACGTAGAGGCAGGAGCCGTTGTTTCTGACGACAACATTTGTAGGATATGTTCCGTCGAATCCTTCGTCAGCACTGCAATAGAACACAAGAGAAAATATGAAAAGGTTTTTATATGAGAATATGATTTATGCTTCGTTTATGAGAATTTACTGTCCTTAAATATGATCTATGGTCGCTGTTCAGCTTTTTCCGCAAGGAGCCAAATGAACGTATTGCATACGAGTACGAGTCAAGCTAAAGAGACAACATAGACGTCGGAGAACAGTATTGGTACCTTAAAGATATTTCTGATGAAGAAATAACTTTACTGGTTGTAATCTTATAAAACTTTTCAGTTGATACTTCTTTTATTATTAAAGTTTGACAGACAGTTGACTGTAAAGTTTGGTCGAGTATTCCAATACATAATTGAGTTCGAAATGTGATGCTATCTTATAGTGTAAGCTGCAAGTTTAGAACATTAGGGAAAGTTAACTTGAGTCAAGTTAATTTTTGCAGTTTGATGGAGCTCCGTAATCCACTGACATCGAAGGTAGAAAAGTGGCTTCGGAATTAAGCATTAAGCTCTAACATGAGATGAAATTGTAGATACAGCAATCATCATGGAATTTTTCTTATAGCCGAATATGGGTAATTATCGTCCCAATTGCAGGATTTTAACCTCAACACATATGCAAGCACCAAGTTGCTAGGCTAACCGGCTACGCACATTCAGCTGATGCCCCATCGACATCCACTAGTACTACTAGTTAACCTTAACTGCTTTTGAGGCATACTGTAATACATCTTTGACTTTTTTCTTTGTCATTTAAAATTATCAAATGACCAAACTTTAGAGCTGATAACTTTTTTTTTTTTTTGACTTGCCAAATTGGATATTTTTAATTTGTTATCGAAAAATCATCGAGGCTGCAGATTAGGAATACCTAGTCTAGCCATAAATATTGTTACAAGGTTTGGCAACCCTGCAGAAAGGAACCGTTATATTGCATTTCTTAAAAATTGAGCTAATCGCTATAGTACGCTTGTGCTTGATGCATTTGTCATCATTTGAGTTTAATTTTAGTATAGTGAACATGGATTGGGGTGACAAAGAAAATAGAATTGCTGTGATTGCACTTCATAAAGTAGGAATGAAACCAAGTGATATTTTTAAGACTCTGCATACCCTTGGTATAAGCCGAATGTTTGTATATCGGGCTATTGAAAGATTTAATGATACGTCTGGAGTAAGTGACCGTGAAAGAAGTGGCCGTCCGCGAACTACTCGAACACCTCAAGCGGTTAAAGCCGTGCGCGAGAGAGTTCGCCGTAATCCTCTTCGGAAACAAAAAATTTTATCGCGTGAGATGAAAATACCCCAAAGAACAATTTCACGTATCATCGAAAGTGACTTGGGGTTGGGTGCTTATCGTAGATCTACCGGGCATTTACTAACAGATTCGTAAAAAAAAAATAGAGTGGAAAAATCAAAACGATTACTTTGCCGGTACGCAAACCAAGAACACTGTAAAATTTTGTTTACGGACGAAAAAAATTTTACTGTCGAAGAAACATTTAATAAACAAAACGATAGGGTTTATGCTCGCAGTGCCAGAGAAGCTTCTCAAGTTGCCCAAAAGGTTCAAAGAGGTCATCATCCAGCCTCAGTAATGGTTTGGTGGGGTGTTAGCTACAACGGGGTGACAAAGTTGCATTTTTGTGAGAAGGGCGTCAAAACGTCTGCCAAAATTTATCAAGAAAGTGTCTTTGAAAGTGTAGTGAAACCTCTCAACACGTCATTATTCAAAAATCAACCTTGGAGTTTCCAGCAAGATTCTGCACCAGGTCATAAGGCGAAGTCAACCCAAAAATGGCTTGAAGAAAATGTTCCAGATTTTATTAAAGCTGACGATTGGCCTTCCTCTAGCCCAGACCTGAATTCGCTGGATTACGAATTATGGTCTGTCTTAGAGCAAATGATGTGCTCTAAAAGACATTCTAATATCGAATCCTTAAAGAAGTCTCTTACACATGCAGTCGCCAACTTTCCGATTGAAGTCGTGCGTGCTTCCATAGATAAGTGGCCAGCTCGATTAAAGGCTTGTGTAAGGGCAAAAGGCAATCACTTCGAATAACTTGTTGCAATTTCCGTTGTTGACAATGCATTTAATAAATAAACAATGATTTCTTAAAATATAACACCTCTTTTATTGAACAGTGCTTCAAAAAGTTTGTAACAGTATTTATGGCTAGACTAGGTAGTTGATGCGTTGTGATAAACCATAAAAGGAGGAAAATCGCTCTTTCCCCATAATACCCAGGAGGCAAGAAGTTTTTGCCCGGCAAAAGGTCGTGGTAGAAGAGTGTCAATCCTACCTCCCAATGTTAGTTGCCTTGACCCCTCGAGGGGTATGGGCGCGTCAACATTTCTAGCATTTTTACGCATTGTTGACGTTTCGATAGCATATCTTCTCTTCAGAAGTGCACTTGCTAGCATGCACCTCCTATCCGCGCCGTCTTTATACTGACAAGCTCGGAGCACTGTGAGAGTTCTATTGGTACCCACAGGAGCTTTTTGATCGCACCGAGATTTGATCCGAGCTCTAGACTAGTATCGTAAAGTGGTGGACGAACGACCACAGAACCGGCTGACCGAGCACGATAAACTCGCAATGCTACAACACATTTATCGCGCGTTGACCCGAGTGCCAAAACAAAACAAGATGTCCCTAACAACGATATCCAACGAAAAAAAAATCTAATCGAAGAAGCCATCTCAGGAACTAGCACTGGACATCCTGATGGCGTCGCTGCTCCGCGCTCTCTCCGCAACCTTAGGCTAGGCTGTGCGATTGCTTTAGCCCCTTTGGGAACTGTAAAAATTGTGTGGTGCAAACGGAAGCGAGAAGACCGTCCTACCGGAAATCAGCTTGCCCTAACCCCTAGTGAGGCATAGTGCGTCAACTATTCCATGTGGCTTAGCTGACGTTTCGTTGGCATAAACCAGTTTTGGACGATGCACATTGCCAGCATGCACCTCCTGAACCGATCAACGAATGAACATGAACATTTTCTGTTAGACCGCTTGCAGCTGAGTAACATGTCTGGTCCCAGTCGACAACATCTCCACGGATGCACGCTACAAAATATTCGCCGACTATAAATTTATTGAGTAAGAGGTCAATGCATTGATCGATTCTTCTTGCAAAGAAGAGAGTGGGCCGATCTCTTCCTCGTCGTCGAAAACCAATTTTGGTCGGTTCTGACATGATTGGCCGCCACACATCTGGCATAAAATAGAACAGTTTAGACTTGCTTTCCTGCAGCCGTAGGCTCCAATCCATCCTGTAGCGCATTTGAAGGAAGCGGTACCATCCATTTCAGTAGTGCTGGGTTCTAGATATCTGCTTCCTCTCTTCCAACTCCATTCAAGTGGATCTTTTTGCATTCCTAGCCACGTCATAACCTAGTGATAAACTCGCAAAATGTGAAATTTCGCAGCATACGTCGTTGGTGGTAGCTTTGCAGATTTAGTTTGGTACTGTTGGAAACAAATTTATTGTACCTTAGAGGGGTGAGGGATTGTATCGGATCTACTGTACAAGGCTGCCAAAATCCGTTCTTCTGCCTCTAAAATTTGTACAGTTGTGTCATCAAGATCGCGGAACTTCTCGGCTTCTTGAAGTAATAATGAATATTTTAGGATATTTCGATGATTGGCTAACCACCTCAGCTGTGAATGAAAAGCTTGAATGGCAAAAATGAAATTTCACTCATTAATTCAAAAACGTACCTGACAAGAGTTATAAGGTAATTGCAATTTTTTGCTATATTTAAGTAGGTGTAAATCATAAATTTTAACTTGGAGTTTTCATGTAATTTATTTAAAAAAAAAGCAGTGCGAGGTAATGACAAAGGCAATTCTATTTTAAATTGTATTTTTTTTTTCAATCAGTAGGTTAGATTTTTTAACAGCCATGCAGAGCAGAGCGGGAGACTCAATTACCTTTGTAAAATTCACTTAGTTCACTTAATTTTTGTACAATAAATTTAAGAGTAGTGCCTAAAAGCGGAGGAACACAGCACACACAGTAAAACACAAGTAACACAAAACTTAAAAAAAAAGTAACTTAGGTTTTTTATCTTTACGCCCTTTCTGTTTATCGTAAAAACAAAATTTATAGAAGAAAAATTGTCGAATGAACTTTGAAGGAAATTTTATCCCCTATAGAAATGAACTGCACATATTTTGCACTCGAACGGAGTTATAGGCAAAAAACTGATAAAAGTTCCAATTGCTGGAGGTGTTTCCAAGATGTGCGGCGGAAGCACAGGGGATGGAGTGACACAAACTTGGATTTTTTACTACCCCACACACTTATACAACATATCAAAAATTCGGAACTTCCCCACCTTTTGGTCTCTATTTCTTGGGTAAATATTGGTCCAAATCGATATTATCCGTGTTTGGCATATTATGTGAAGTTCAGCCATCATTCATTCACATTCGAGACTCATATTTTTAAATTTACTGGCAAGAGCATCCATGAGATTTATGTGATCATTTCCATTTACGTGACATACTCTGCCGTTAGTTCTCTACGTGAAATCGGTCAAAATTGCTGAGGTTCTTAAGCGAAAACAAAAAATGCTGATTACTTCAATCTGGCGAAGAACCTTGGGGACTTCCTGTCGCTTTCATTTATACCCTGTTCCGATATTCTTCGGTCCTTCGAATGTCGTAAATATATAGTAAGGACCAACTGATAAGGACACACGAATCCCTAGCACAAATGCGACAAAATGTTGGCGTACAAATGGGTTATAAAACTTTAATGAAGTCAAGCCCTTTCGGGATTTGTGTACGGATGAAATCAGAATTCATCGTGTGCTTACGGTCACTTCATCAATTATTTTCTGAGGTTTCTTGTCAGAATTTATTGCCAATGAGCTGTGAATGACTGCATCTTATGGATTTTGGTTATGGTTAGACTGAAAGTGATTGGTATAATAAAAATAATGCCGTTAAACTAGTTAAACCATGCAGTCTGAATAATGGCTAATGCTGAAAAGAAAATCGACTGCTTATGAGATTCCGACACCCTCATCGATCACTTGTATGGTTTTTCCTAAGTTTCTCGAATGGATTCAAATCGTTTAAAAAGCCATAAATATCTGTCAATTCAAGTCAAGTTTCAGCTTTCCAATTGTATGCTTTGCCATTATTTATATTTACACAGTTTTGTCCTGATCTAGAGGAGATGTAAAATATTTGGTTGTTAAAACAAATAACCACTCTTGTCAAATGGCGCGCTCAGTAGCCGTGAAGTGCTGCTGGCTATTCTACGATGTTGGAATCTAGAGTTCAGGGGTTAATTTCCGGCTTGTTAATGAAATAAACAAAAAATACCTGTGGGTACTATTAGAACTCCCACAAGCTTGCCAGTAAAAGATGACTTTGCCGATAGGAGGTGTATGTTATTTGAAATCTAATGTTAATAGTTAGGGTAACACGGACCCTTAGTGCGTAGAGGCGACTACGGTTGTTACGGCGACAAGTCCCGTTCACGACGTTCGTGGCCATGGATGTTTGTATTGCCTTCTTATTGTGGTGCGGGGCATAATAATAAGCCACAATATCTCCCGACTTGCCGCTGGCAGGCAGCAACGTGCGTCATTCGTAACTGATTTATGCCAACAAAACGTCAGCTAAGCCACATGGAATAGTTGACGCGCTATGTCCCACTAGGGGTTAGGGAAATGGGCAGTAGGGTAAAAAAGGTGCACTTTTTGCGTAACCGTCTTACCGTGGCCACTTATGGTATGGTATGGTAGCAACTCGACTAAGTTATGCAGGTTAATGTTGTTGGTGTGACGCGTGTGTTATTTTATCCTACACCCGATAAATTCCCAAAAATATGCACCTAAAGCTAGAACTTTCACAATCGATTCTTTGTAATGTTTGTAATGCAGGAATAACAGAATAAGAAATCTGGCAAGCCACCGAGAGTGGGTTAAGTGGCTGAAGAGTTAAAGCTAAAATTTGGAGTAACAAATTACGGCATTTTAACAAAGTGGCCGCATTGTAATATGAAAGACACTATAATGCTCCAAGATGTTATTTATCTTCTATTTTTGTGGTCGGGTTCAGAAAAGATTATACTGAAAGTGCTCATGTAGACGAAGTGAGCTTTCGGCAGAATCTGGGAAAAACTACGAAAAAATATTTAGAAAATATTCTGAGACAAAATTAAAGATCGCCAGAAAATAAAAAAACAATTTTGCCACAATTTTTTTTCTTATCTGAAATAGTTTTCGAGATAACCACGAAAAAAACACAAAAATAAGAACTTTTTTTTTAATATTTTCAAAACGGTTAATCATAGCGAAAAGAAAAGTAATAGCTTTCGAGGCAACCATCGGAAAAAAAAGGAAACGAAAGTTGCTATTTTTTGGACAATATTTCCATAACGATTAATCGTATCAAAAAACGTTCTAAGACAAAATTAAAGATCACAACCAAGTTTATAAAAAAATGTTGCCACAATTTTTTTTCGTATCTCAAACAGTTTTCGAAATAACAACATTTAAATAGTGGTATTAGAAACTGCAACAGTTTTTTTCCAACAACGGCATTATAATGGCCGTTGACTGTTAATTTGAAAAATCTTTGACTGCAATTTCTGACAAATATACCATTCTTTAAATTACGTTAGGTTATGTTAGGATAGGTTAAGAGGCTGCCGTGAAACACACAGCTCACGTAGACCACCATTGGGTTCATTGTCATACCAATATAGACTCACCAACACGAGTCCTATCTATTTATTGAACCAGCCAGGGCATCTGATAAAACGTTACAGCTGGCCAATGCGAACATCATTAAGGTAGTCCAGATCATTGAACTAGAAGCACCCCAGGGTCTTTGTTAAAGCCAGTACATGACATTTACGTAGTAGATAATAGGTACAGAAGTCATTGTGAGGACGCCTTAGTCTCCTAGCATGCTCTCCAATTAGTCAATGCCCTGTGATCAACCAAACAAGAGTTTCTAAAATAGGCTTCTTCTATTCAACGCCAGCAGTTCCGTACAGCGTTTAGAATTCAAGCTAGGCCAAAGTTGCCTAGCAATATTACAATTCTCATCATCGTGACAGCCCGACGCCGCGTCGGGCCTTGGCCGCCTGGATTCTCGAAGATTAACCCCATTCAGGGGGTGGCCTCGGAGATAGCTGCTTCAGATGCTTTAATAAACGTGCTGGAGCTTAAACAACTCTCTGGCAGATCCAACTACATAAATCATTCCATCCTACTAAACCTGAGAGGCTTAGGTTGTGGTCAGCCATTCAGGCTACAGCTATCTTGCCTTTTCCACACTGTCTTATCGCTATGACTTGGCGGTCAGCGGTTTGACCCATTGCCGTTAATAGGGGGCTAAAATTTCTCAAATTTTCGCCCTCCAAAACTTAAACTCACCTTATACGACCGTGAAAACTCAGTTACCATGTATTCAGTATCTACAGAAGGAATTAAAATTATTTCCAGATCTTTCCCTAATTTTTATGAAAAAGCCTTGGGGGCTTTTTGGCTTAATTTTACTGGCCTAATAGTACTGAACCGAATTTCAGCCTTCAGTAGTGCATTGGACACAGAATTCAACACTCTTTAATTTACTACTAAACTTTTTTTTTTTTTGATTCGGGGCACCGTTCAAAAATTATAAGGATAATATTAAAAAAGGGCTCAAATTTCTCGAATTTTTGCCCACCAAAAGTTAAGCTCATCTTCTGCGACCGTGCAAACTCAGTTTCCATGTGTTCAGTATCTATAGAAGGGGTTACAACTATTTCCAGATCTTTCTATTTTATAATTTTCAATAAAAAGACCCCAAATTGATTTAATTTTACTGGCCTTACAATAATGCTGTCCTTACTGAGTAAGATGTTGTAAGTATGGGCGCAGGGCCTGCGAAAGGTATGTGTTGTGTGATGCAAACTCTACACACCAAATTCTAGGCTGTGTAGAATGCAACACACCAAATTCATCATCTCCGTCACAATTTTTTCCAACGTTATAATATCGACATATCCGCCAATATTGTTTTTTGACACTAATAAAATTCTGATTATACACAATAGAATGGACCAAAACATGAGTAGCATGCATTTCTTATTAATGAGTACTTCCCCCTTCATTCAAAACTGTGTCAAAAATTGTTGCCGGCCTTGCGATATGTAAGATTTTTACGTAATTTAGCGGAAGTAACTTGGATGTCCTCAATTAACTATTTTTCAAACTCGATATGCCTGCCACCTTTGTTCAATTTTCGAGTAAGTGATTCCCAAACATTTTTTATTACGCTTGGGTCTGGGCAGCACGGGATCGAATCATAAAATGAACATTTTGAACTTGTATATACTTTTTTAGTGCTTTTAGTAGTCCAGATGGCGCAGCGGTTAGAACGTTCGTCTTCTATGCCCTGGGGCCCGATTCCGCAAGAGTGAGTTTTTTCGGTGCGCACCGAAAAAACTCACTGAAAAAATTCACCGAAAATATCAGTGCGCACTGATGCAATTCAGCAAAAGCTAGTGAGTTTTTCAGTGCTGAATGAATTTTTCAAACAAACGTCAAACGTGTGTAATTTTTCTGATTGCTGAAAACATCATAAAAATGGGTGACGTTTATGCTTCATATGAAATTATAGAATCGATCAATAGCATTTATTCTCTTTCAGGAGGAAAAGTCTTGTGTTTACGAGTATATTAAACTCCCAACTACGGACCATTTATTATTTATCAATTAGGGGATTCACACTCCTTTTCGTATATGTCGTAATCGTGGTAAACTTCTGTCATCTCCATAGTAAACTGACAGAAGTATACAACTTTACGACAAATACGATGTTTACGACGACGACGATGAATTGTTACTTTTCTTGTTTGATTTCAATGACGACCAAAGTCACTTTCGCCAGATTTTTCATAATTCGTATGCTCTGCATCAAACGAAACATAAACACGCTCCTTGCCGTAAATATCGTAAACGTTGTATTCGTCGTAAACTTCTGTCATCCCCATAGACTAATGACAGAAGTTTACAATTTTAGGACAAATACGACGTTTACGACGTGAGCATGAATCCCCTTATGATCTTCTTTCAGAAATGGTCGGTCCTAGTGACCGAATGAAAACGGGATAACAATAATAATAATAGGGGGACTCATGCCCACGTTGTAAACGTCGTATTTGTCGTAACGTTGTAAACTTCTGTCATTTTACTATGGCAGAAGTTTTCGACGAATACGACGTTTACGACATTTACGACACTGAGCGTGAATGCCCCTAATATTAATTGCTAAAGAAGGCACCGGATACGGAAACAAAAACTTCTCATCTTCACTATGAATTATACTCCACCTTCGTATGCAGAAATCAACAATTTAATACATAATTTATAAAAAAATATATTTTGCACTTACCAAATAGCCAGTGCAAAATATATTCGCACGGTGCGCACCGGAACTGTCAAAAAAACTCATCGCATCGTTGCGGAATCGCATTTTTGCAATTCAGCACGGTGCGCACCGAAAAAATTCATCTCACTCTTGCGGAATCGCATTTCTTCGGTGCGCACTGATTTCGGTGCGCACTGAAAAAATTCACTCTTGCGGAATCGGGCCCCAGGGCCCCGGTTCGATTCCTACTGAATGCGGTAGTCTTCGATAAAAAAGTGGATTTACGTTTCGGACTATGAGCCCACTCAGCTGTTAAATAAGTACCCATATGGGGTAAACAATTTGGTTGAGCGTGTTGCTGATCACACACTTCTAGAAAAGACACGACGTAGTAAATGAGATGGTGCCAACTCATCTCGAGGCCATGGTCCAAATTGGTCTGTTGCGCCAGTTATTTATTTTTGTATACTTTTTTATTAGGCGGGCCATATGAATGGGAGCATAATCCAGCTGCTATATCCCTCTTAGCACACACATGTGTCCATTTGGACGCGGATCAAAATGGATCCGATCTAAATGATCCAGCTCCAAATTTCGCGGTCACACGTGTTGGAGCTGAGCCACTGCGAGCCAGGCGTCATTTTAAAAGTCAATTTCGACAACGAATTATATATAATAATAATAGTAATAGTGGAAACGCACAACATAAACAAAATTTGGCTCTGTTCAGTTCGAACGCACAAGCGTCGTGGCAATTAGATTCGGGCTTGTGGATTTCGGGCGAATCGAATATCCAACTAGGATCACGATGGATCGCGGAGCCATCAACTTGAACCCCACACACTGCGGGTTTTCCTTGGAGCGAGGTCATTTTGGCTTTTGGCACCATGCGTGCGTCCACCTTCAGGGGACCAAAAATATCCTATAATTGTTAAAAAAGTATTTGCTGTATCGTATAATACGATTTTGTTGCCTTTATGTACATTTTGTTCTCTTCTGTGAGGACTTGTCAAAACTGCAATTCTTTCCGCTGATTTCGTTTGCCTCTTTTTTTTCCAAATCTCTCTCTCTTTAACCTGTCTGTTTATCTATATTTAGTGTTGAAATACTAACTAACTGAAGGAAGGGGGGGGGGGGGGGGTGTTTGTGGTTCTTTTAGAGAACCAGACGCGTTTCGCCGGCTCTGTATGAGTGTGTATGTTCGTAATCCTTGCATGCAACTTGGTTTTAACTACTCGTATGTATGTAATATGTCTTAATCTCAACCAATTTTATGGTCTTGTTGTACAAACTTTATTATGGGCATACATACATATGTACAAATTCTAATCGTTCATACTGTCTTATCAAGATAAGGCAAAAACTTGGAGTCTTCCATAACATTTCCTCAATGTTACCAGAAAAACTATACTGCTGAATCGAAATTCCATACCCTTTTAACAGCTCATAAGAGCAAACCGTTTTCAACGACACGACGCGACGTCTCTATAGTTGTAAGGACTTGAAAAGACGTTATCAAAAAGTAATTTGCTGGAACACAAACCCAGCATGCTATCATCTTTATATTGTTCATTTGAGAAAGCCTGTCGAAAGAGTCTTAACTGGACTAATTGCTCACTGCTCAAAGTATGAACAAGACCATAGTATCTTTCTTGATGAAGGTTTCTCTGTATGCTTGGCACTGGGTGCCGGCACGTTTTCTATGAGTATTTTAATGGAAGAGTGCAATCCATTCTAGGATTTAAGCTTCAATTATATTTTTCCTAATTAATGTTAGATTCGGTAGCGAAGGGATACCGTCAGTAAACAAATGGAAAAATCATGAATATAATCTATAGGCACAATAATGCACTTAATTATTGAATTATCTTTCTAATTAGAGAAGAAATTTTAATTATTTCTATTACTACCCAGTAGTCATTAGTATACTATTTTTTTAATGGGGAACAAACAACTGTGACCCCTGCTGCTGGTAGGCGTTGAAATTTTGTGTGGAAAAATTTGGGCATTTTTTTAAAAGCAAATATTCAGTCGTTCAAGGCAAGTGGATGATGCTTACTTGAGGTACAGTGACGTAGCGAAGATGAGGCCACCGAGGCAGTTGCATTTTTCATCGATGAATTTTGAAAAATACTGTCGGTTGCCTGATTGAATCTTTAATGTATTGTATTTACAGAAATTCCATTTTAAACAACCAAATGTTATTTTTTATGTATGATTTTAATAAGACAGTACTCTAAATTATGTATTCTTCTTGAGATTATATTATCTCGTTGTCTGTGCGCATTAATACAAACCAAGCATAATGTCAGTGATTAATGTTTAATTTTGACGCACCGCAATTGTTTTAGCATTTTCAATTTTTCAACGACAGCTCATGAACATTCTAGCGCTCAATTTCATGTGACCTAATATGACAATATAAAGCACATTCTGTTCTGGAATGCTATATTATACAACAGGGGTCGGCAAACTTTTTAAGACAGTGGGCCACTTTCAAAGGAAATATATTTAATCAAAAATATGATTTAAGAAAATTTGTAGGAATGTTAATTGCCTTGACCCATCCAGGGACATGGGCGTGTCAACATCTCTTGCAGCCGGCTATACGCTCCGGAGCGACTCGCTCAAGGGCTGCCAAGCCTCTTCAACCCCAGCAGGTGTTGCTACCACAACAACAACGACGAGAATCTGTAAAAATAACTGACGTTAATTTAAAGCGCTGACTGCAATCAATAGTAACGACTGACGATAATCTTCTGTCGATTATTTATCTTTTCCTGTAGAAATATCGACAGTTTTTCCTACAGGTTCTCGTCGGCTTTTCAAATTATCGTCAGTCATTTCCACAAGATTCATCCTTTTTGTCTATAGGAACATCATCAGTTAAACTGATGGCAAATGAGCATAATTGACATTTTTACCAAAAAGGAATTGCTCCATAGAAAAATCAAATTAATTTGGAAAGTGTGGGCTATAACCATTGACCCTCATAATCAATATTATGGCGCATAAATTTTAAACTATTGAATCCTCAATTCTAATAACCCGAGACTGCGATGATCTTGCGTAGAAGGTGAAGGAAGTGAGTAAAATAAGTGAAACGTTATACTTGCGCACTTCACTCCTGGGCGAGTATACTAGCAGTATAAGCTTGACCAATATAATCAGGATCACTTGCTAACTAGCAAGCAGTTCAGCTTGTGATACTCGCTGGTATGTGGGTTTCTAGCCATTGAACTAGCCTAATGTAATCGGATCTTAGTACGCATTTTACCAGGTTCTCTCTAAAAAAATATACAGTTTCCTTCTTGAGCATCAGCAATGTTAATAATGATCTCACAAGTTTCATTCCAAAAAGACAGACCGAGTTTTTTTTGAAGAAAACAGCGAAGCTTGACGCGCCGGCACGGGGGTAGAATTTACTGAAATGTGTTTGGCTCTTTTCTCTAGATCTGTGATCGGAAGTGAAGGTAATCTTCATTCCCAAAGGAGGTAAAAGCTCACATGAGCAACAAAAGGATCTAAGACTTATTAGTCTCTCCTCAACACTCCGTCTCGATTCTTATCTGGATTCCATCATGCCTATTTGGAAGGGCAGATCAGTGCGTTGCATTCGATAGTGGGCTATGTTGAAAAGTTTTTAAGCTACAAGGAGTACGTTTTGATGGCATATTTAGGTATCGAGGGTGTTTTCAATTTCGTCAAACGATATGCTGACTTCTAGGGTAATAAGTACAAGACTTGATGATTCCCCAGAGCATAGATGCATGTGCCGAGGTACTCCACAAGGCAGCGCGGTGCCCTCTCCCCACTTCTATGGATCATTGTGGTCAATACACTTCTACTGTATCTAGAAGCGCTGGACCTTAATAGTCTAAGAGCCAACGACCAAAAAAGCCAAGTCATTTGCTAACACTTCTAATAGATATCATCGAATAGTAGTTGATTTTGGTATGTCGCTTAAGTGGTAAATAATGGAGGAAAGTCAAATAATTTGCTAACGGTTCGTCTTTTGCATGGTTGTAGTTACTGCGGTCCATTCATAACGAAAAATTCGAAGGCAGACAATTAGGGTGTTGCTAAAGTGGTGGCAGACAATGTCAAAGGTGGTAAAAACTCAAAGTCAAGTCATTTGCTAAGACTTGATTCCAGTACCATTTGGCTGAGGACCCTCCCAGAAGTCTAAATGTAAAAAAGCAGATAACAATTCCGTTGCGAACACTGTGGTAGACAAGTTTAAAATTTGGAAATTTGTATGGAAAATCTGGATTACGACCTAAAAATCGTACAAAACTCGACCTCGAAAGTAAAGTCTTGATCCGAATGTTATTTTTTCAGGAAACTTCCCTAAGTGGACTTCAGTCAATTTTTTGTCAAATTTGATGTTCTCTGCCACCACTTTAGTAACACCCTAATGGTTTGCCTACCGATTTTTCGTTATAAGTGGACCAGTAGCTACTATCGTGCAAAAGACGAACTGTTAGCAAACCACTTCACTTGCCCTCATTTTTTACTATGTACATAGTTAAGCGACACATTTTCCACCTGTTAGCAATGCGCTCCGGTAGGCAGGCAAACTTTTTCTTGAATGTTTAATGAAGTACTACTCAAGAATATCTATTAGAAGTGTTAGCTAATGACTTTGCTTTATTGGTCGTCGCCCCTAGGTCTGTAAGGTGACTGTCTATGCGGATGATGTGGCCATTACACTAGAGCGAAAGAGACAGAGAGGCTGATAAATGTCCTGTAGATTTATTTTTTAGAAATCATGGCCTGGGGAAACGAACCAGCAAATTTTTCCGGGCTATTTCCCCTCTAAAGATCCTGTCAGATAACCGACACTCTCTCTTCCACTGACGGATATACAATATTTCACATATCTGTTACTCACTGTCAAATTGTTTGATCCGATCAAATTTCCCAAAACGCAGCCAGCGTGAATCTAAATAAAACAGAACAGGTCCTTTTCAACAGGGGAAATGATATATCGCCTTTGGTGATTCCATATTGGGCGGTACGAGGCTGTTGCTGGTATTGAAGGCGAAATTCTCTCCTAGACAGGGAGCTTCACTGGAAACTTAACATCCACAAATTTATTGTTTTCTGAATAATAAGTTCCCAGGGCAACTATAGCGCTCTACTCTAGCAACAGGGCTATTGGAAAAACATGAGGTCTACAGCGGAAGGTCGCATACTGGCTATTTGTGACAGTAATATGACCAATACTGATGTATGATGTGGTGGTCTGGTGGAAACTGTTAGGGAGCGTCCAGAGGCAGCTTGCATCGGCATATGTGGAGTTATGAGATCAACTCCGTCAGCTGCCCTGAAAATTATACTCAACTTGCTACCCCTGTACATATATGGCCAGCATTTAGCAATTTGCACGGTGGTCTGGCTTCGGGACTGCTTCAAACATCGGTAACTAAAGAATCCTAAACAAACGAGTTGTTCCGAGTGTCACTGATTACAGTCTATTGAATTAAACCTTTACTAAAAACCATGATAATCTGGTTCTTCCACGAACGCATTGGAAGCAAAATGGTTACCGCAACCGGAGTCAATAGGAGTATATACAGATGAAGCCAAAGGTTCCAGAGGGGTGGGTATTGGTATATTCTGAAAAGCTAAATATATGCTACTCTTCATACCTTCCAGACCACTGTAGTGTTCTCCAAGTGGAGGTTACGGCAATTGCTGTTGATCTAAAATGCCTCAGACGACATGTCATATCAGCCAAAGATATTATTATCTTCACGGGTAGTATCTCTGCGATAAGGTTCCTGAAGTCCTTCCAGAATACATCGAAGATTGTGGAGGAATGTCGATACGTTGTTGTGCGGTTTGGGCATCACTTTAACATCAATCTGTTCTGGATTCCAGGCCATATACCTATATGCTTTGAAGGGAACTTAAAAGCAGACGAGTTGGCTCGAAGGGAGCAACTGTGTAATACTCCAGGATCACCACAGCATTGGAATGATCATGGCTGCGTGTAAACTTGTACTCAACCTCGAGACGAGGTTTACTTGTGGTAAAGTTAGATCACTGTGGCCCAGTTTGGACCCTGCACGTACGTCCAGGCAATTGGATTGGCAAGCAAGTTTCGGCTCCCCTCTAACGACTTATGTCATAGCTGCGAGGACGAGGAGGAGAAAAAGAACATTTCGCATCTGTTGTACGACTGTCCCACACTAACCAATAGAAGAAGAGTACATCTTGGTGATTTCCTTAATGCAAATCTTTGAAAATTGGGGGATGTGGAGATTAGCCGGCTCCATGGATTCAAGTTCCGGCTGATTTTAAGTAGTAGGTACCAGCGACAAGACACTCGCTTGTGGTAACACAATAGACCCAACTCCGGGCTTAAGTGTGCCGTGGATCACTGTGGCAGAAAATATAACCTAACTTTCTCTAGATCTACTACGAAATTAACATATTTCTAAAACCTAAAAGAGTGCAGATACTAACTTATAGTATATAATTTGTTATTGCCGCACAAAAGCTTATGAAGGCCAGCATGCGGCCCGCGGGTCACTAGTTGCCGACTTCTGTTATACAACATCAAAACAAACGCAAGTATGTATTCCCAGTCCCTTAATATCCATGCTCGTCTCGTATACATATTCAGAAAAACACCAGCAGTCTATGCAAATGTCATAGCCCGCAATGTGTGATAAACTCTGTGTTCAAACAAAGCCATTTTTCCTTATTTAAATTTTGGTAGTACAATACATACACATGACACAAACAAACAAAGAACATTCATCATGATTTCGTGTATCGGGGGGTGACTTAATTCTGTGCTGCAAGTCCATAAGAATCCTGGCATTGCTGCAGCTGTCCCAAAAGCGAATCCAACTGTTCAGCAATCTTCTCGAGGTCCTTTGATAGTCTGAAGAATCTTCTTGGATTCTGTGCGCCTTCGCGATACTGTGCGGTTGGGAAGCAATTTCGATACCGATATCCTTCCGCTGGAACGAACGAAAAGTTTGTCGTAAACAGAACTCTAATAAATCGTTTTATTTGTATTCATCCCGATGAGGCCATTATTTACAGCGTTTGTCATTTTATTTCACAAATTCATGCGTTAAGTTGCTCGGATCCCGTAAAACAGCAATTCTTATACCGTTTGAAAGCAATCTTATGGGAGACATTCGAACATTTTTACGAGAAAATTTATATAAACATTTAATCGGTAGTTTACAGAAATAATTTATGAAATTTCCGGAATGTGTTTCCTGTGGGAAGGCGGGAATCGGCATCGGAATGGTCGAGAATACTCACTACGTATTCTTGGATTGTCATAAAATCAATATGCCTATTCAAATATTACCATTGACTTCATTCTGTTGAAGCAGAAAGCCCTTGACGTTATGCAAACTTTGTCTTTTGACTCTCATCACATCCATCCATTCAAATTTCATTCAGGAAGATTAAGGAGCTCTACTCCGATGAACATCAAGGAAGAATGCATTATGTCTGCCTACGTAGAAAATCCGTCAAAATTCTGACAACAATATCGTCCTTCATTATCATCAGTTTATAATCAAATCTTCATTAAATGTGATTTTCATTCGACGTTCACTTCATTGAATATGGTATAAGATAATTCCATTAAACGGGATGCAGCCATTTTTCGTAAACTGATGAACATCTTCAATGGGCAGAATAAAATGTTTAGCAAATTTATCCATTAGTTCATAGCAAGTCCTTCGAAAATGCTGCAGTATGAAATGAAGACTGTTCGTAATTGAATCAACTTGAACCGCCCGCAACAAGAAGTTTTCTTTGCGCCAATGTTGTTATCCTTAGTCGTCCAGAATATTCCCAGAAAGATGTCCGCATCCTCCGATCATACGTTAACTGCACATTTCTACTGCAAGATGATTCCTAGTCGGCTTTAGATGAGTCTTTTGCAATTTAAATGAGAAATTCAATTCAAGACAATATGAAGTACGAGATTCAAGTGGAGTTGCTTCTTTTGTCCGTTAGCATTTGTATAGAAGGAACGAAAAACTGTTGTCACTGGGTTGGCCGTTGGGTAGATGAAAGAAAAATCTTCACTGAATGGAGGAAGGGAGAATGTCAAGGTTTCTTGTCTGATGTCATGTGCACAGAAGACATCATCACGACACACTTTTCAAGTGGATGGTATTCTAGCGAGTATTTCAGATCCTTGAATAAGTTGAGCCTTTAAAGTAATTGTCTATTTGTCTCCTCATATTCAGGAGGTAGCGAATACGGCCTTTCCAAAATTGGTATTAATCAAGATGTTTATACCGTTCACAGACAAGACTTTGTCTTGAAGATTGAAGAGTACAGAATGAGGCACTATCCAAATGGCATGACATAACCCCTAGTGGGCATAGCGTGTCAACTATTTCCACGTGGCGTAGTTGTCGTTTCGTTAGCATAAACTGATTTAGGACGATACATGTTGCTAGTAGGGGGGCAAAGACCTTTTCCATAGTCCTCCACGTGGGCGCCCCCTGGTAACGGCAGTGTATCAATTCGCTGACGGCCAATGTCTTAGCGATAAGACAGTTTGGAAAAGGCAGATAGCTGTAGCCTGAATGGCTGACAAACACCTAAGCGTCTCAGGTCTAGTAGGATGGAATGACTTGCGTAGTTGGACCTGCTACATAGTTGTGTGGGCTCCAGCACGTTTATTAAACCATCTGAAGCAGCTATCTCCGAGGCCATCCCCCGAATGGGGTTAAGCGACGTGCTGACAACTCGTCCTTGTAAAAACCACTCCATGTCAAGAAACCTGGAACAAAAGCCTCGGATTGGACGGATCAACAACGACGACCACGCAAACGAATAAAGGATTATTCTTTCGGATCCTGGAATGTACGCTCCCTGAACAAACCGGGGGCCGAGAAGGCCCTCCTTCAACAGGTCGAAAAGTACAAACTGAGCATTACTGCAGTCCAGGAAACAAATTGGCTTGGCAGCGAGATTAATGACAAGAAATCGCACACAATTTTTACAAGTGGCAAACCATCGGGCCGCAAGGAGTTTGGAGTAGCATTTATAGTGGACAATCACCTCAAACCGCATATTACTGACTTCAAACCCATAAATGAACGGCTGTGTGCGATTCGCATCAAGACTCGATTCTTCAATCTCTGGCTCATCAATGTGCATGCCCCCACTGAAGTTAAAGAAGACGCAGTAAAAGACGAGTTCTACGCCCGCCTTGAAACTCTCTTCGACTCACTTCCAACAAATGACGTCAAATTGCTGCTGGGAGACTTCAACGCGAAAGTCGGGAATGAAAGTTGGCATCGGGGGACCTCTGGAGGCCACAGCCTCCATGAAGAATGTAACGATAACGGCCAGCGACTTATCGACTTCGCCTGCAGCAGGAATCTAGTCGTAAGCTCTACGTGTTTCCCGCATCGACGCATTCACAAGCAGACCTGGAAGTCTCCAGACGCACATACCGTCAACCAAATTGACCACGTCCTCATTTGCAGGAGATGGGCGTCTAGTGTCATGGATGTCCGCTCCTATCGAGGAGCAAACTGCGACTCAGATCATCACTTGGTGAAGACGACCTACAGATGTAGAATTTCCTCAGTGCACCAGTCAAGAATCAGCCCTCCCAAAATCTTTGCGGTTGATAAGCTCTTGAGTGATGCTACAGCGGTGGCGTATACTACCGCCCTTGAAGAAAAACTATCACCTATGCTACACAACATCAGCAACACAGGCGTCCATGGGTTCTGGGAAGAACTCAAGGGTACCATCAAGGATGTCGCAGAGAAGGTCGTGGGATATAAAGCCCGGCGAGCGCGAAATGACTGGTTCGACGAAGAATGCAAAAATTCACTTGACGCGAAAAACGAGGCCTACAGACAATGGATTCAACGAGGAACCAGAGCCAGAAGAGAAAAATATGACGAGCTACGGCGAATATCGAATAGAATAATTAGACGTAAGAAACGTAAATACTTTGACGAGCAGTTGCTGAACATAAACGAAAACTTAGCTAATAGGAACACCAGACAAGCGTACAAACTAGTAAATACAATTAAGAACGGCTACCAACCCAGGACTAGCCTTTGTAAGGACAAGGATGGAAACATCATCAGCGACACCGATGGTATTAACAAACGATGGGCCTCTTATTTTGAAGAGCTTCTAAACCGACCATCTAACATCCCCACACAGGAAGCTCTCGATGATATTGTTGATCTAGGCCCACCCATTCAACCCCCGACAGTAGAGGAAGTTGATCTCGCGTTGCGGTCACTAAAACGAAATAAAGCGCCGGGCGCTGACGAGATCCCAGCTGAACTGCTAAGATTCGGTGGAACGAGTCTAGTTGATGCCATACATCAATTACTCCTGCGAGTATGGGAGAACGAGGAGATCCCAGACGATTGGCGCAGAAGCATCATCTGTCCAATCCATAAAAAGGGAGATAAATTGCGATGTGAGAATTACAGGGGCATCTCACTAGTTTGTACGTCCTATAAAATTTTGACGAAAATTCTGGAAAATAGAATAAAACCGTACGCAGAACGAGTCATTGGCGAATATCAAAGCGGTTTCAGACCTGGTCGCTCCACAACCGATCAGCTCTTCTCAGTCAAACTGATACTCCAGAGGTGCTGGGAATACAACGTAAACGTATACCAAATCTTTGTCGACTTCAAGCAGGCATACGACAGTATCGATCGTGGAGTACTGTACAACATCATGCTGCAATTTGGTATACCAGCAAAATTAGTGCGACTGACAAAGATGACGATGACCAACTCCGTCTCACAAGTCAGGATCCAGAATAGACTTACTGATCTATTTGAAACACGCACTGGTTTGAAACAGGGCGATGGACTGGCACCGACGCTCTTCAACCTAGCACTGGAATACGTTATTCGGGCCATGAATATGGACAACAGCAAGACGCTGCTCATCAAGTCGACACAATTAGCAGCGTACGCCGACGACATCAACATCATGTCCCGAAGATTGGCTGACGCAGAAGAACTTCTGCATACGCTCGATACCGCTGCAAAGGAAGTTGGATTACGTATTAACGAGGGTAAAACTAAAATAATGATGCAATCGGTGACAAGGACACCTGCACAACCGAGCATCAACGTGGGGGACCTCAACATCGAGTTCGTGAACAACTTCATCTACCTGGGTTGCAACCTGTCAAGGGACGCCAACGAAACTGACGAAATCAAGCGACGGATACAGTTAGCTAATAAGACTTTTTTCTCGGTTCTCCCCATAATGAAATCGAAGCATGTGCACAGAAACACGAAGCTCCGCGTGTACAAAACCATTATACGACCAGTGCTATGCTATGGCTGCGAAGCATGGACCCTAACTCAAGCCTCCGAAAACATGCTAGACACTTTCGAACGTAAGGTTCTACGGCGAATTTTCGGGGCTGTTTGCGATCGAGATGGATGGCGCATCCGGTACAACCATGAGTTGTATGAAATGTACGATGAGCTGCAAGTCTCGAAAATCGTCAAACTACAACGACTTCAATGGGCAGGGCATGTACAAAGAATGGACGATGATCGCATGCCTAAGAGAGTAATGAATGCAGAACGAGTCGACGGAGCGAGACTGCGAGGACGACCGAGATCTCGTTGGGAGAGCTCAGTAGGTGTGGACGCCGCGCAGCTGCTGGGCTCCCAAAATTGGAGGACGCGGTCACGTGACCGAGATAATTGGAGGACAATGATCCAGGCGGCCAAGGCCCGACGTCGGGCTGTCGCGCCACGATGATGATGATGTTGCTAGTATGGATCTCCTGGCCATTTAGCCTCATATTGCGAAAAGCTGTGGCTTTTTCGTACGCCCGACACCACAAGAGAAAGACGGCATAAGCCACCACGGTTATGGCGGGTTTTGAACCTGCGAAACCAATGAGATATCAGAATGACGCCTCGGCGCACTGAGCTGCATTTGTTTTTTTTTTTGTCTGATAATTTTGTTTAATATTTCCAGTAGCTCGTCATATTTTTATCTCTTAGCTACTGTTGGTTGCTCTATAAATTTTCTAGAAGCCTAGTTCGCCACTTCTAAAAATTTTCTACATTGATCGTCAAACCAGTTGTTTCGCACGCGCCGGGCTTTAAGTCCAAATATCTTTTCTGCGACTTGACCATAGCTGGATTTCGTTTACGGTCGCTCTTAGAGTGAATGAAGCAAAGCCGTACAGAAATCTTAAGAGAATTGACTGGAAGAAATTCGGACAGGTTGTTTATTTACAAACAACCTAAGTATGAACATAATACATTACTTGAAGTGCAACGTCGAAACCTTCGAAAAGGCAATAAGTTTAAACTTTCATGCCCGACGAATTATAGTAAAAAAAAGCTTTTCCTCCATTGTGAAACCCTGACCTAATCAATTTTCAAAGGATGGCAAAGGTAGATTTTCAACATTTGCTATAATCCTAAGTTCTGGCAACCGTACAAAAACTATGCTTAAGAATAACAAAGAAAGCCATGAAAACCGTTAAGAGGAATTTTTATAAGGACTACTGCCAATCAATTGAAGACACGGGAGCCTCAGTAAGACTCTACACTACAATATTCTATCCAAATGCCACAGCTGTGCGCCCTTCGTCGAAAGGCCAGACGGTGCCTGCACTGAATCTTCAGCTGAAACCCCCTAACTTCTTATAGCTATTCTCCAATGCCCGGAAAAGGGCAATAAAGACCGCTGTGATGACGTAAACGAGCCAGGCGTACAATGCTCTTCGTGGAAAGAAATCTTATGGGTAATCGCGGAAAAGATACGACGTGGGCCATTGACAGTCGCTGTACAAGTCTCCAGGCTTCGACAGTGTAATCCCCGTTATGCTTCAGCAACTGTGGGATACCGGGCCGGTGTTACAAAAGGATATATTTTGTAGTTGTACCCACTCGGAACTTTTCTCGTTGTACCCACTCGGAACTTTTCTAGTGGGTACAACTATATTGCCACTAAAGGCCACCATAGACGATTCGGAATTCCTCTCCGGAAGAAGTAATCAGGCCTGACCTTGAGGAATTCCAGATCGCATGTATCGCAAATTTTCTACATAATCACCATTTTTTTTACACACTTTTGTAGCCGTGGCAATAACTTTTTTAGTCCAGCCACATAGTCTTCCACCGCCATCTCCTTAAAAAATCGGTCGGCCTCCGCGTTGGGTTCGTCTTCATTGCTTCGAGAATAGATAGTAATCGGTTGGAGCTAGGTCTGGGGAGTATGATGAATGGGCGAACGGCGTGAGGGCGCGCGTTACCTTTTGACAGCATTCCGCACGGTTCGTTCTAAATAACCCTTCTCAAGTCCTTTAAAATTTCACAACACCTGTCAGCATTGATAGTCTGTTCCCTAGGAAGGTAGTCAACGAGCAAAAATCCATTCTTATCCCAAAAAACTGTGGCTATTACCCTGCCTGCAGCTGAGGGAACTACTTCAGTTTTTTTTTTGGTAGAGAGGCCCCTTTATTCTGTCAAACCATGCTCTGGTGTCGTATACAGAAACAATCTCCTGGCGAATTTCAGTCGCGTTTTGCCTTTGGCAAAGAGATCACGAATAACCGAACGTTGGCGTAAGAGGTAACGAGGGTCTCCATGGTTGCAGAGTTACTGACGTCCAGCTGTTCGGCGGAAGACAAAAATAACCTACGCAGGCCTGCTATTACATATATGCTAACATTCATTCAAAAAAATAATCCCCCCAAAAACACCTCCAGATTCTACAACACAGGGAAACCTGGCTTTTGTATGACCCTCGTACCTTAATTGGAACAACTCTCATTGATCATAAGATCGTGCTAGCAATATGTATCGTCCGAAACCAGTTGCTAATGAAACATCAACATGGAGCCGTTGATGCGCTATACCCCAAAATGGATTAGTTGAAATATGATAGTATAAGATCTTATATGTATAGCTTAAGTAATAACGCATTACAATATTACATATTTTGAAGGTTACATCAAAGTAAATCAGATGCTCAATCTATGCAATGGCTTCCTAAAAATCATTATCAAGTTACCCCAGCATTACTTATTAAGCATTTAATCGTCGTGTCGCTCTAGTTCACAAATCGAAAGGATACTTAAATTCCTCCAAACCTTCTTGATTTACGAGTAGCAGCTATTGAGTGGCGCGGCAATAAATTATTTAAGGAATGAAAAAATATGCGGGCAAGTCCAATCAATGGTGAACTTAAATCGAATAACATTATCATTTATCAACAACTTCGATTAGAAGTCGCACGCCACTCGTTAGTACTTCGCTCCCTATTCGACGATGTTGCTTCCACCATCAGAAATGTTATTAATCATGTCGACAAGGTAATTTAATTTCTCCACTTCTTTTCCTTTACACAGTCTAAGATGGTGTCTGCTTCCGCTTCGTGTCGTCACATCACGATATGCTACAGCACGCTTTTCTATTATAGTAAATCTCCTTTTACTCGTAACACAAAGTAGTTGTCTGCTGGCGGCATGTCCTCAGGCTCAATAATATCATCTGCGCCAGAAAGGACTTTAAGGAGATTGATTTAAATATGTGCGATAGTGTGTGTCAACGTACCACACTTTAATTCAGTGTTGACAGTTTGATTGACAAAATACAGAGGATGGTCAACGATGAAAATATGCTTAGCAACATGTAGAAGATCCTTAACGTCCTGCACTTTATTTCAATATTCATTGACATGTGAATGCGTTTAATCTTAATTGGCACTCTGGCTTTTGAAATCCTGTAAGAATACCAACTTGCCCAGTCACAACATTCGACTGGTAATACTGCATTATCCATCTAGATGCCTGAAAGATGAATGAAGACTATTGAGTTTTGACTTACCTGTTATACATGAGCACGTCGGGCTTCCACAGGCGATGAGGTGGTATTCGTAAATCACGCACACCACCAAATTCGCTCGAGTTCCACCGTAAATTCATGTCATTCCATTCCTGCAAGCAGAAACGGAAGAAGTTAAAGTATTTAATTTCAGACAGGAAACGGGGATGTATTACGGGTTTTCCAGGGATGTTTTATTATTCCTCGCATTTTGGGGATTTGGAGCATCGTCCGTGTCGTCAGCGTTGTAATTTCTTTGATACGAACGAACAACATGATGATAGCAGGGGACCATAAGGAACGATTGTTCCGTTGTGGGAAGCGCATTAATCCACAAAAGTTACATAGCAGAAAGATTTAAGGTAAAGTAATCCGTTTCGTAATGACAACGCTGATTCGTCTCGAAAAACGTGTCATTGCAAGAAAATGTAATGTACAATAATCACAATGTCGGCATAGTCCACGAAGGAGTATGAGAGAAGCAAATACGAGTACGTCTCGCTCGGAGGATTTCGAAAAGTTTGCACTTTGCAGACAGAATACATTCAGTTTTGTGCAATTGCATTTAAAGGAGTCAAACAATGTGGAACATTAGGAGTAATGTTTTTGAGATAATAGATTTTGAATCGTACATAATATATAACTATGTAATACATAATTTCGATTTTCTTCGCAACAGGTCTGTATTAACGAAATTAATAATTTTCTTTTTTTTTGTGAGGGAGGGAGGGAGACTAGCACGGCGTTCACACTGCCCGCTATGCCATGCTTTGCTAATTGCCTTGACCCCTCCAGGGGCATGGGCGCGTCAACATCTCTAGCATTTCTATACCTTGTTAATGTTCCGATAGCATATCTACTTTTCGGAAGTGCAGTTGCTAGCATGCACCCCCTGCCGTTTTTATACTGACAAGCTCGGAGCACTGTGAGAGTTCCATAAGAACCCACAAACAATTTTTTATCACGCCGAGATTTGAACTACGAGCTCTAAATTAGTATCGTAGAGTGATGACCGAACGACGCGACGCGGCCACCGACCAAGATGATTTTTTTTTTGTCAACACGTTGTTGATCTTCTTCCTTGCTCTTTCATAACACTCTGCGGCTCCGCGTTGCTCTGCATGTGGTGTTGGCACTTCGCTCATTTTGGCGGTATAATCTCAACTTCCTTCTGCAGGCAGCTCGGTCTTGGATCGTTTCATCGCCGAAATTAATGCGTTGTTGTTGCTTCTTCATCTGATCGATCCACGTGTGCTTCCGTCTGCCTCGGGATTTGGGTCCAGCAATTGGAACATTCATTGATAGTGCCTTCATGACAGGGTTCTCAGGTGGACGCCTTAGAACACGGCAATACCAATCCATACGACGATCTTCAAGCTTTTCAGTAATCGGTTGCTCAATAAACAAGCTGCCTCGAATGTAGATACTTTTGATGCGATCCTTTCTGGTCACACCGGATGACATCCGTAGCATTTTCATTTCGGTCGCAGTCATTTTAGTTCCGTATGTCGTGTACGCAGTTCAACACTCAGACGCATACATGAGTGCGGGATGTACGACCGTTTTGTACAACTTGCCCTTAAGCTTTCGTGGCATCTTCCTGTCGCAGAAAACTCCAGAGTTTTCTCGCCACTTCATCCATCCGACACTGATGCAAAGTTTGATGTCGTCATCGCAGGTAGCTTCTTGTTGACCATCGAGCCCAGGTATTTGAACCTTGTACAGGACTTCAACTGCTCTCCTTTAATATGGATATCTGGTATCGTTGTCTCTGGATCTAAGAAAAGACAGCAAAGATACTCAGTCTTTGGTATGCTAATTCTCAGTCCATGATCCTTCAGCATCTTACACCCATTGGTCAGTGCAGCCTGCAAAGCAACGATGTCTTTGCAACCCAGGACAACGTCATCGGCGAAAAGAAGGGAAATTTCCGGGTCGTCAGAAATGAGTGTTAATAAATAGAGCATGATGATGTTGAAGAGCAAGGGACTCAATACACTGCCTTGGTGAACCCCGAATTTAACCGGAAACTCTTCAGACTCACCAGCTGCGCATCTAACTTTACTAGTTGCTAAATCATACATGTCTTGTATCATCTTAACATACGAGTATGCCTTGGGGACCTTAACTGTTCTTAGGGCCACCCATATCAGATAACGAGGAACTCTGTCGAAGGGTTTTTTCAAATCGATGAACACAAAGTGCAAGTCCGTTGATCTGTATGAAAAAAATGTAAACTGAATGACTGCTTTACATCTGATTGAATCAATCGAAATTATGTTCAGGAGAGTACACCCATTTACGAATTTTATTATAAACAACCATTCAAAAGTCCTCCCCGTGGGCGCCCCCTGGAACGGCTAACAAAGCCAAACAAGTTTTGCAAAGCAAAACACTTGGTTGAGGCAATTAGGTTGCTGAAGCCTGATCGGTTGAGTAACACATAAACGTCTCAGGTCAGTAGGGTGGAATAAATTATGTAGTCAGACCTGAAACGTAGTTGTGTGAACTCTGGCACGTTATGAACCACCTGAAGCAGCTGTCACCGAGGCCACTACTGGACAGGGTTAAGCGAAGGGCTGACAACTAATCCTTGTATAAAATATTCCATGTCAACCAACTTGAAACAAAAGCCACGGAATCGACGGATCAACGACGACCATGCAAACGTTTAACGGATTATTCTTTCGGATCCTCGAGTAGGCGCTTCCTGAACAAACTTCATTCGCAAAATGTGGGCGTCCAGAGTATTGGATATCCGATCCTATCGAGGAGTAAGCTGCGATTCAGACCATCACTTGGTGAAGACAACCTGTCGGTGTAGAGTTTCTTCAGTGCACCAATCGAGAATCAGCCCTCCAAAAATCTTCGCAATGATTTAGGCGGCCAAAGCCCCGACGTCGGGCTGTTCCGCCAAGATGATGATGAAACACGTTTTTTCTTTTGTTGCTAAAAACGAACTATGGTACATCACTTTGAAAATTCGCGTGAAGTGTATCATACCTTCGCTGTGTTTTGTGATACATTTGCCACTTTGAAATTAGTAGAAAAACATAAAAGAACTACGATTGGGGTAAACCCCAATCATGCAATACTCTAGATGAATTTGAACCTGGTTAAAGCCAATAAATAATTTTGGTTGCAATCTCGGATGCATCGTTAAGACTTTGTTGATCCCATCACCTCTCAGATTTCATCTAGAGTATATATAGGTATACATTCCAAATTTCAGACTAATAGCTGTAACACTTTTCGAGAAAATCAGCTTATTGTCAAAAGACAACATTTTGTATTAGCTCAAAGCGATATCAAGCTAGAGAGCAACGTTGGTAAAATGTGTCATATTGTATAGGAGGGGGTAGACGGAGTAAGGGTAATCGACTATTTGTTTTGAATCTAACTGATATTGTTAATTAAGTGTTAAGTACAAAATTTCAGCCCGATAAATTGTATACGTACTGAGTAAATAGGCTTAACGTATTTCATGAAATAGTGCAGTTTGTATGGGAGGGGGTAGAAGGAGGGTGAGGATTACAATAAATTTTATAATGTAGGTTACAATTATCATAAAAGTGATATATTCAAAATTTCAAAGCAAGATGTTTTATAGTTTCCGAGAAAATCTGATTATTTTAAATTATCAAAAATGTGTCATTTTGTATGGGAGGGGGTAGACGGAGTAAGGGTAATCGATTACTTTTTTTGAATCTAACTGATATTGTTAATTAAATGTTAAGTACAAAATTTCAGCCCGATAAATTGTATAGGTAATGAGTAAATTGGCTTAACGTATTTCATGAAATAGTGCAGTTTGTATGGGAGGGGGTAGAAGGAGGGTGAGGATTACAATAAGTTTTATAACATAGGTTACAATTATCATAAAAGTGATATATTCAAAATTTCAAAGCAAGATGTTTTATAGTTTCTGAGAAAATCTGATTATTGTAAATTTTCAAAAATGTGTCATTTTGTATGGGAGGGGATAGAAGGGGTGGAGCGATTTAGCCCGTTCACGAACTTAGCCTTCATTTTTTGTCAAAAATAACGTGTGCAAAATTTGAACTTCATAGCTCAACGCGTTCTCGAGCTAGAGAGGTCACGGACGGACGGACGGACGGACGGACAGACGGACAGACGGACAGACGGACATCCAGTTTTGAGATATTCGAGTGATAATATGAACTTCTGTATCATTCATTTTTTTCTGCGAGCCTTATTTCTTAGCGTTACAAACTTTGTGGCAAACTTATAATACTCTCAGATTTCATCTAGAGTATAAACTTGTTCCGATTTCACTGTTCCTATAAGAGGTATATGAAATAGTATGCCGATTTCAATCAAATTTAGGAACGTGGCTTAGGAGTCAATATGATTGAGTAATATGCAATTTCATAAAGATATCTTCAGAAATAAAAAAGTTTTTCTGATAAAAATTTGCGTTTGGAACGGTCGTTCCTAAGACAGTAATATGTTAGAGTAGTACGATTTCAACCAAATTCACTAAAGATACTATTGATTAATATGAAATTTCAAAACAATATCTATAGAAATAAAAAAGTTATTCCCACAAAGACGAATTTTTGGACCGGTCGTTCTTATGGCAGCTATATGACGTAGTGGTCCAATTTCAACAAAATTCATTGGCTAAAGATACTACTGATGAGTGTGAAATTCGAAGATGATATCTTTAGAAATAAAAAAGTTTTTCTCACAAAGACGAATTTTTGGACCGGACGTTCCTATGACACCTACATGACGTAGTGGTCCGAATTCAATCGAATTTGGGTATGTAATTTAGCTAAAAATACCATTGATTAGTGTGAAATTTGAGAACGATATCTGTATAAATAAAAAAGTTTTTCTCACAAAGACGAATTTTTGGGCCGATCGTTTCTATGGCAGCTATATGACGTAGTGATCCGATTCCGTTGGTTCCAACATATATACAGCGTGCAATAGAAAGAAGGCTTTGTACAAAATTTCAGCTTGATAGCTTCAAAACTGAGGGACTAGTTTGCATAGATACAGACAGACAGACGGACAAAGCTTAATCGACTCGTCTCATCATACTGACCAAGAATATACATAGTTTATATGGTCGCAGATGCTTCCTTCTGTGCGTTGTAAATTTCATGACAAAGTTAATATACCCTATCACATCCGTGAAGGGTATAACAAGAATTTGTCGATTTGTGATAGTAGTGCACAGCGTCGCCTATTGAAAGTTTCCCAAAATCTCTAAACCGTTCCGGTGATGTGCCAAACATAACCCATGAGTTTAAAAGCAATAGATGAAACAGTTTCGGAGTCTATAAGCCTCATACAATCGTATAATCATTTTTAAATATATTTTAGGTGTCCCTTATATTCAGATGGAAACACTCATCAGACCGTTCCAAAAACACTTATTTTTACTACTCAATTGCGCTAACCCCTTGTGGGTAGGACATAGAGCGTCAACTGTTCCATGTGGCCCAGTTGAAGTTTCGTTGGCATAAACTAGTTTCGGACAATACAGTTGCCAGCATGCACCTCCTGCTCCCCGATTTAGCCGTCTACGTGCGACAAGTCGTGAGATGCTGTGGCTTATTATATTACGCCCCGCACCACAGGAAAGACGACATAAACATCTAAGACCACGAACGTCGTTGTGGACGGGATTCGAACCAGAAACGCCGGTAGTCAGATTTGAGACTGATGCCTCTGCGCACTGAGTGGCGACCACTCATATTTGCTAGGTTTGGTTTCCGTTTCACTATTCCCCTGACTCCAGTGCTGGTCTTATCATAAAATGAATAAAAATAAATAACTAGCGCAACAGTCCGATCCGGACCCTGGCCTCGAGATGTGTTAGCATCATCTTATTCTCTAAATTGTGACGGTGTGTTTTGTGCAGAGGTCTGTGATCAACAACACTCTCAATCGAGCAATTTACCCCAGAAATGGGTTCTCATTTAACAGCTGAGTGGGTTCATGGTCCGACACGTAAGTCCCCTTTTTTATCGAAAACTATTGCATTCAGTAGGAATCGAACCGAGGCCCAGTGCATAGAAGACATACCGTTGCGCCATCCGGACTACTACTACTGGTCTTGTCATACCGACTCAGAAAGTCTGCCTCTGGTCTTCATCCGGCCCTAGCGAGTTAATATTGTTTTTGACATGGACCAATTACATATAAAAAAATTATAAAAATGATTCAAAACATTATTTTATTGCGTGACCTCGTCTAACGAATCTGTCACAATACTCGCGAGCGCTGGCAAATGTTCACCTAATGATGGGGCTAACTACACTACTGGGCTTTTGCTTGGTGATCTCTTGCATTACTATGCCTTGTTGATGTTTCGATAGCAGGTTTTCGGATGGTACAGTTGCTAGCCTGCACTCAATTCACTACTGGACATTTGTTTGGTGATTGGCGTATAATATTTCCTCGTTATTCACCGATTATTGGATATTATTCTCGGTGTTTCGATGTGCGTGAACATTCACCATGTTCGGTGCAGCTTTCTCGATATTTGACAAGTACTCGGCTATTGGCGAGCATTTGCTCGGTAATTGCCGAGTCGCAAATAATGTGGTAGCACTATAGGACCCCGTCTCCATATCCACATCTAAATACCAAATCATATACAGAATTTGTTTCGCAATAGAACGCCTCTGAATTTTCCCCAGTACAGAATGAATACCGTGTCATAAAGATCGCTGCCAGAGAAAATTCAGAGGCTTCTTGGAACTCGTAGTGCAATTTGCACAGATAAACGGGTAGCCATTAGGGTGATCCATAACTCAAGGACACAAGATTGCGCCTTGCGCATGTTGGCTCTCTTGTATACTCTCTTTTGGTCACTTATGACGCAGTGCCGATAAGACCATAAGCCACTCCAGTTTATATGACACATTGCCTTCTTGCATGAAGACTTTTTTGAGATTTTTGCTTTTATCTCTGTAACTATTATTCCAACCAAAAAGCGTTCTGAGGCAAAATTAAAGATATCAAAAATAGACATAAAAACCAACCCAACTACTTTTTTGTATCTTGAGTATGAACCGTATTCAATTTCATTCAATTTTGGCACTGGAATATCCTCGATAAGTCAGTCATACAACAGTTCGATGGTACAGCAATAAAAAAAATGAGACCGGAATATAGAGGGCTACGCCTGCAATCCGAGGGTTTTGTAGCAAGCGCTTTTTGGTATGATATCGGCTCCTGGCTGTTCTTGGTAACTTTCAGATGAATTAAAACACCATAATTAAAATGTCTTACCCATGATATAGTATCTTACGTGCCAATTTCCTTGTTAACCTTTCTTCAAATTAAAGAATATACCAAAACTGGAATGTACTCAACATTACCTTTTTCACGACTCCCCCCCCCCCCTCCCCCCCCCCCCCCCTGCTAATACCAGTCGATAAAAAATTTGACGTCAAATTCGCCTCCTTCAAAAATGTCACATACACAAAATGTCGTATACACAAAAGACATCAAACTTGTCAAATAGTAAATTGCTGATTTTTTCAGTTCATTTATTCGAAACAAAGTAACGATTAGCTCGTATCAGCTAATGTGCCCAAAGCAATGCATCTACATATCTACGTGCACATAGCATAAATTCGAATAGCCGTTTTTCAATATAGTTACCATCAATCAATGGTAAATCAATTAGATAGGTAGTGGTTCATTAACATAAGTATATTGGCAATCGACGTCCCTTTTCACACGAGATAACGCAATCAACTGTGCTGGCAAAAAGTTAACAAGCCTGTTAACGAGATCCGGTCAATTTGGATCCCAACAGGATTCCCTAATCATTTGGAAAAAGAATATAATGTAGAACGATTCTGGGGTACTGGAATGTATCGGGCATGACTCTTCGTTATGGATTTCCCATATCCATGGTTGATATCTACAAAAGTCATATACGGAAGAGGCCATTATGTTGTCAATGTCCAAATATTGGCATAACATTACGCCCTATTGCTGAGTAATATCCGTATCCCTACCATGGACATCGGTCAGGCTGATATCAGCATACGCAGGATATTGGTAGGTATATGAATGGAATTAATCACAACCTTCTGGTATCTGAACCATATGCTCGAATATGGAAATCCCATTCCCGGTTGTGGCATGTGATGGGGAATGAGTTGATATGGGCCCCCAGAGCTGGCACAAGCCTAAATGGTCATGTAAATATCGTTAGTTGACCAGATCTTGTAGTACAAGGACCAATTGTATAGAACATGCTGGACTAGCCTGTTGTTTACATCTATCGTTGTACAAATACAATTCTGGTGATTGAATGTGGGCCAAAAGACAGCACCTAACTCCCATATTAACATATAAACATATCGGTATCCCAATGACCCCTGGGATACGCAAAATTCAATGACAAAGTACATTACATTACACATCCCCATATTTAGTAACGTGTGGAACAGATTGTCCTTATGTTTTGGGGTAAAAATAATGTTGTAATACGCTTGTTGTGTTGGTCTGCATCGGCAGGTTATACTAATTGCTTAAATGATGGGAATGTCCCCTTTTTTAGCAGATTAATATCTGCCGATTACAATAAATTTGTATGGAAAGTTTTCAGCACCTATGTTTGTTTCCAAGCATAAACTGGATTCGGACGATACTTGTTGTTAGCATACACCTAATGTTCATTTAGCCGCTTTTTATGTGGCCGTAGTTTATTATAACGCCCCATACCAAACGAGGAAGACAACACAAACTCAATTGATCAATACTTAAGAGAAACAGTATTTAATTTTTTTCCGCACGTTGTCTAAAGTTGACGTAGTTTCGAGGTAGTCTCGAACCGTTTGGTTCGATTATCTGTAGCGATTATTACCGACGATAATTAGTGTTCATCAAAACCGTCCAGACAAATGTGGCGCTCTCACAACCCCTTTTTTCCAAGCGGCGTCGATAACCGTATTAGTATAATGCGAAACCGCTTCAACAGAAGTGGCGCTTGAAAAAAATGATGCAACAATGATTCCGTATATAGCATTTCCAGGTCAAGTACGTCAAATTCCGAGACAAAAGAAATAAGTTTCCAGATCAATCTGGAAAGTTATTTATTTGATCCGGAAAGTTGTCTATTTGATTCAGAAAATTGTCTATTTGAACCGGAAAGTTATCTATTTTATGCGGAAAATTTTCTATTCAATTCGGAAAGATATCTATTTGTCTAAAACTTTTACGAACTTGACCTAGAAATGCCATACATATCTATTTGACCTGGAAAATTGTCTATTCTCGGGCTTTAACTTTAGGCTAGGTTAGGTTAGATGGGCTGCCTTGCCAAAGAAGGGCAAAGCGCACATAGACCACCGCTGGGTCCGTTGTGATACCCACTAGATTCAGCATACCTGAGCCCCTTTCAATCGTCAAACCAGCCGGAGCTGAAAACGGAACGTTAACATGCTGTAGATCTTACAAATCGACAAAAAAGTAGGGTCCAAGGATGTCCCTCCTGTTCCTTTTACGTACTTGTCCTGGAATATGAAAAATACAAACAATACTTCAAGCAACTACTGGTTTATATGAAAAATCGTTTTGAAGAAATAGAGGAACGCACAAAATTTTCTTTGCCTGCGCCTTACGTTAGACTTTGACCGGCCCTGTAGCTTGGGGCGAAAATTCTTTTGGATTATAAAATATTTTCGTGCTTCAATCCACGACTCTACCATGCCCTGGGAGAATGTCGAACTCGAAATTCAGTCTCATTGTTGCAGCTTGCGAAAATTTTAAACTGGTATCAAAGGCGATCTCCTTTGGATGTTCAAGTAAGTATACACGGTCTTTCATCAGACTTCATCTTATATGATCCCTCTCCCTATTTCCCCGAGCTCTAGAAGCTCGAAAAAGTCAAGTACCAATGAAAAAAGAATGCAGTTATTAGGGTAATGGGACGCAAAATATACTTTCGTGTGCCGGAATCCAAACGATCATTTCATGAACTAGTTAATATATTGTTTTCAGTAAAACCAACCCCCTAATCTGACGATCTTCCCAAGGATGTGGTTATGTCTCGTGATATGAGGAGTGAGGTGAAGCGGGTCGGCAAACCTAATTTGCGGGATGTTATTGAGATGGATTGTTGGTGGCGGTTCGGTGTACAAGGACGTGATAGAGTTGCCCATTGTCAAGATCAAAGCGACACAACGTCCGAATGTGACACGTACTTTCCAAACATTCCCAAAAATTTCAACAGCTACTAACCTCTTCGTGCGAAATTGTTGCACTTGTCTCTCCCACGAAAAAGCGATAGAGTAGACTTCAAGACAGCACATTACTCCGGCTCCCTACACGACACGTGAACTTCCTTTCTACTCAAAAGACCGGTAGACGTAAGAAACGTAAAGACTTTAACGAACAGTTTCTGAACATTAACGAAAACTAGCTAATAGGAACACCAAACAAGCGTACAAACTAGTAAATACAATTAAGAACGGCTATCAATCCAGGACTAGTCTCTGTAAGGACAAGGATGGAAACATCATCAGCGACACCGATGGCATCAACAAATGATGGGCCTTTTATTTTGAAGAGCTTCTGATCCTACAATCTAACATCCCCACACAAGAAGCTCCCGACGATATTGTTGATCTAGGCCCACCCATACAACCCCCGGCAGTAGAGGAAATTGGCACTGACGAGATTCCAGCTGAACTGCTAAAATCCGGAAGAACGGGTCTAGTTAATGCCATACATCAATTGCTATTGCGAGTATGAGTGGACGAGGTGATCCCTGAGGAATGGCGCAGAAGCATCGTCTGCCCAATTCACAAAAAGGAAGATAAACGGTGGTGTGAGAATGACAAAGGCATATCACTAGTTTGTACGTCTTATAAAATTAAAAAATTAAGTAATTAAATTAAAATTAAATTAATTAAAATTAAATTAATTATAAATTCTGGAAAATAGAATAAAACCGTACGCAAAACGAATCATTGGCGAATATCAAAGCGGTTTCAGATCTCGTCGCTCCACAACCGATCAGCTCTTTACGGTCAAACTGATTCTCCAGAAGTGCTGCGAATACAACATAGACGTAAACCAAATCTTCGTCAATTTCAAGCAGGTATACAACAGTATCGATCGTGGAATACTGTACAACATCAAGCTGCAATTTTGTATACCAGAAAAATTAGCGTGACTAAGAAAGTTGACGATGACCAACTCCGTCTCACAAGTCAGGACCCATAATAGACTTACTGATCTATTACAACTTTGCTTCCGCCGTTTTCCGACAAAAAGCTTAATTGTCAAAAAGTACTTACATATGTATTATTCAAAGTACTGTCTATCGCTAGCGACAACTTTCGCCCATCTCTCCGGCAATTTTCGGATTCCATCTCGGAAAAAGAAAGCGTCTTTCGACGCGATCCATGATTGGATCCATTTTTCGACTTCCCACTTTTATTCTTAAAAACTTTGAAATTAAGAAGATTTTCTGTGTAAAAACCATTATGCGACCAGTGCTGTGCTATGACTGCGAAGCATGGACCCTAATTCAAGCCTCCGGAGACATGCTAGACACATTTGAACGTAAGGTTCTGCGCCGAATTTTCGGAGCTGTTTGCGATCGGGATGGATGGCGCATCCGGTACAACCATGAGTTGTATAAACTGTACGATGAGCTGGAAGTTTCGAAAATTGTCAAACTACAACGACTTCGATGGGCAGGGCATGTACAACGAATGGACGATGATCGATGCTAAAGGGAGTAATGAACGCAGAACGAGTCGACGGAGCGAGACTGCGAAGACGACTTAGAGGTCGTTGGGAGAGCTCAGTATATGCGAACGCCGAGCAGCTACTGGGCTTCCAAAATTGGAGGACGTGATCACGCGACCGAGATAATTGGAGGGCACGATCTAGGCGGCCAAGGCCCGACATCGGGCTGTTGCGCCACGATGATGATGATGGAGCCGCTGCAAAACCTCATAGCAATCAGGTACTGTTTTAGACATCAGTATGGACTTAATGAGATCTTTAACAGCTAGGCTATCTGTAAAGATTGCAATGTTTCTTGCGCAGTAGCAGGCTTCCATACATGCACCTGGCACAGGTGTGCATTGCATCAATTTCACCTTGGAAGATCGTCGGATGCTTCCCCATTGGGATCGACAGTCTTGTAGAGGGACCTACAATTCCTGCCTAGTACTCTCGTTATTTTGGGAACCATCAGTAAACCATCAGCGAGTGACGAATGCTTCTGATTTCATTCCTCTCTATATCAAATTTCAGTAGAGAAGAGTCGATTAAAGCGTAACTTCCTTTTTAAGTGATCGGATGGCATACTCAACTCAATGACTTCAAGGAGCCATTTATTTTCCTCTGAATTCAATTTAAGGGAGGTCTGATTGGCTTTCCTCGTCGCTTTTACTAGTTTAAACTCCGCTTTTAGATAGATGTGGAGGTCAAGTAGTGCCTCGGCGTAAAAGCGGCAGTTTAGATCCAAAGTTCATCTCCCAAGATACATTTTCTTTTAATTTAGTAATGTATGTTAGCCGCTTTCAGTACCAGCATTTTGATTTATGTAGTTCAAATGATGTTAATTGACAATATTTCCCTGATTAATTGCCGTAGTTTTTTTATATTTTAGATTCGAACAAGTATAAGAAGCAACAATTTCAAACATTAACTGATACTTGACCTACCCTTTTACCTACTCGTATCAATCTTATTACATGGATTCGAATTCAATACGAACAAAGCATGTAAAGAACTGAAATTCTTAGAGCTATTGCTTCTTGATCCGCATTAGGAACAGACCTACTCGTACAACGGATACCTGAAACTAAGTGGAGTACCTAACATAAATCCCTGACAGCTGCATACAACAAACAGTCCTTAAAAAATCCAATGTACGAATTGGATTGGAAAAAATGAGTGTTGTTCATCAAATGCTCTGAAAGCCGTTAAGTGATTTATGGAAACCAATTTCAGCTTTTTTCGTGTGTATTCGATTGTCGTACTTACGGAACAATCCATGGGGAGCTGTGGATTTTGATGAAGACATATAAAACGGGATCGAATCGATTCCTTCGCGTATTGTCGATTAAACGCATTTAGTGGTAATGGGGAGAATTGCAAGGACTGGATTTTCACGAGACCATCACGTGGGTATTGTACAACATAGGGCAGTAATAGCTGAAATATCCCGATGGAAAATTAATTTGTTGTTACATTTATTGATGGCAGACGTCCGTTATTGAAACCATATATAAACCGTATAGGAGAGTACACTTCGAAATTTTTGCCACGTACTCACCCCAATCTTGAATACTTGCCAGTTCTCGAATTGGATTATGTACATATTTCGCAGAATAATCATTTTCCGGTCTGTAGGAAACGTATTAGCGCATGATACCAATTTTGATTAATTGCGCCTCTAGTACAATATATTTTGGTATTTGGTAGATTGGTTTTTGGGATTTTATTATTAAAAACTAAATACGGTACAGTTATTCGACTAGACATCTGTTATTCGGAGTGATCAGATCGTGTCAAAGTGCTCATAATTTAGCCAATTTTCTGAGAAAATCGTATTTTTTTTTCGTTTTTTAAATCGAACTATTAACATCGCCACAGTGTCTATCGATGTCACAATGAAAGCGTTAAACTTCACAAAATATTGCATACAATACACGGCAATTGGCAATAAGCTGTTCATTGATGATAGTGAGGATTTTGAACGTACTCACAAATTCTTAACTGAAAAGAAACTCCAATTTTACACTCTCCGGCGATCAGAAAAAAAACTACTTAAAATCGTATCATCTGGATTAAACAACATGGCATGTACATTACTCTTTAAATAATTAAAGAATGAATATGACTTACCCTGCCAGAAAGTCAAGAAATTCCACCATCATACCACCAGATACAATCACGAAACCTACTACATTCTGCATTTCGATAAGGGATCGATCAAACTACCTCAACTGCCCCGTATAGAGGCCTTATTTCACACAAAAGTCCACTGGAATTGGTATTCCAAATCCAGAAACGGGCCGACACAATGCCGAAATTGCCAGAAGTGAGGACACGGCTCCTTCAACTGTCACTTGCCATCTAATTGCTGTGTGGAAATAACTATTCATACTCCAACTGCTCACTGGTTAATGAACCAGTAGAAACTTTGAAGCCACTACTTTATGCGCTAACTACGGTAAGAACCATATGGCCAGCGACATTGTCTGCGAAAAACGTAGCGAATGCTTGGCGATTCGCAAAAAACTCAACCAAACGTAATCGTAACACCAATCACCAGCCCAAAACCTGGCAATTTAACGTATATATTCAAACGCGAACAACTTCTCAACACTACCGAATTCGAATATCACAGCTAACGTCGCCAGCGTCCAACCAACTTACTCGAATGTTGTGACATCAAACCAATAACAAGGCGCGTTTTTTTCAAGATCCATATAGAGCAGAACAGGTTAAGACTACACAATTACACTAACAATTTGATCTGAGTTGCTCTCGATAGAACGTTAGTGCAGGATTTCTACTCCGTTAAATAGTTCCACATTTGAAATGCAGGCGGAGCAGGTGTCGACATTTTAGAACAGTTTACAGTTTGGGAGGCACGTAAAGTTCATTTCCTCGCAATAAATTGTCCGTTTTGTGTAATTATTTGGAGTAGTAAACATAAAAAATAATTTTGCTGCCTAAAGGAAATTTGTCCGATTGTATATTTACTAAGGATTTAAGTTTTCTCTTGAAATTCTAGTTGACATCTGAATTCCAACTAAACCAAGACACACTCCCTTAGCAAAGACAAAACCCTACTCCGTTAAATTGTTCCGGATCGTTTTTTCGTCGCTTAACTTGCTCTGCTCTGCTCTGTACGAAAAAAACGCACCTAATGTCCAACAAGCTGCTCGAGATGTCAACTGAACTAGTAAAAAATCTCACTAAGGGCCGGTTGCTCAATGTCCGATTAAAATTTATCTTAAGAATAAACTGCCATTTAGCACAATTTGATTTTCTCAATATCTGTTTAGCGCTATTAATTGGATAAACGCTAACCGTCACCTTGCCTTTGACTAATCTCTTATCCAAAACCAAGCCCAGCTCCTGGTTTCCGGTTGAACATTTATCCTAAACAAAAACCCAACACCTGATACCGGATGTTGAGATTTTGACAGCCAGAACTGCTCACTTTTGCAAATTCAAATAAAAACAATGAAAGTGGCCATAAAGGACAGTGTTCCTGGAAATTCATTCGATAGAAGAGAATTTGCAACAAACTCAGCTGCAAATGAATATGCTGATGCTGACCGTACTAAAACAAAATAGATTTGTGGACGGTAGAATTTCGGCAAGAAAATCAGCTGATTTTGCCATAATTCTGGTCTGAGATAAGCTCTACACTTTATGGTTTGGCAATTTGTATGAGACGTATGAGAAAACGAAAATGCTTATCGGGCTGTTTATAATTTCGTTTAATTTGTGTCTCTGTTAGTTAACAAAGAGTTTAATCAGACATTGAGAAAACGGGCCTAAGCGCCGGTTGCTCAATGTCCGATTAAAATTTATCTTAAGAATAAACTGCCATTTAGCACAATTTGATTTTCTCAATATCTGTTTAGCGTTATTAATCGGATAAACGCTAACCGTCCCCCAGCCTTCGATTAATCTCTTATCCAAAACAAACCCCAAGTTCTGGTTTCTGGTTGAAAATTTATCCTAAACAAAAACCCAACAACTGATACCGGATGCTGAGATTTTGACAGCTAGAACTGTTCACTTTTGCTAATTCAAATGAAAACAATGAAATTGGCAATAAGGAACACAGTTCCTGGAAATTCATTCGATAGAAGAGAATTTGCAACAAACTCAGCTGCAAATGAATATGCTGAGAGACCGTACTAATACAAAATAAATTTGTGGACGGTAGAATTTTGGCAAGAAAATCAGATGATTTTGCCATAATTGTGGTCTGAGATAAGCTCCACACTTTATGGTTTGGTAATTTGTATGAGACGTATGAGAAAACGAAAATGCTTATAGGGTTATAAAATAGTTTCGTTTAATTTGTGTCCCTGTTAGTTAACTAATAGTTAATAGGCCCGTTTTCTCAATGACTGATTAAACTATTTGTATTCTTGTATATCAATGCATGTATTCATAGCGATTCATTCCAAGACCTTGCTAAACAATTTATTAATGTACTATACTCCCTTCGTGGCTATGCTAATTACAGAAAAGTTTGTGTAGTTTGTTATTATATCTACATAAATTTTTTTTTGCTATTATTGCTAACAAAATGCGATGCATAACCGTCTCTTCATACTTTTTTTTTATCTTTTGAAGAGAAAAATATCAAGCAATTAGACTGCAACATAACTAATTTCAGGCCATTGCCTCAACAAGAGCACTAGACATAGTGTGGGGAAAAATACCAAACACGTCAACCGCACTCTTGTTAAGGACTCCTTGATACCATTGTAATTGTTTACAACACTTGTGCAATGAGAGTGTACTTAATCTTCTGGCACACTAAGTGCATTTTTAGTTTATTCTTTTCGGAAGCAATTTGCATGAAATGGGTGCAAAAGTAGCTTGCAAGTGTGCCCGGTTCCTCTAATTACTGTGCGCAAAAGTAGCGAAGAACACTTGAGACACACGGAATTGCACATGAAATTAGTTTTAGTTTTACGAAAGTTCCGGAGCTAATATACGCCTTGAATATCCTGTTAACGTTTGCAATTAAATACTGTAAAGTGAAAGCAGACGTTTGCAAAGTATAGTTGTGCTCGTATTAAAGCAGTGTGCATTTGTATCTGCACAAAATATAGGGAACTTACTCGCATAGTGAATAGTTTTACAAGGATGATGAAATTTAGCGAAGAACAGTAGTTCCCCGGTTTTATTCGAGTTTGGATCCACTTGTGAAATACCAAATTCAGCACCTGGGATGTGAATGCTGAAGTTATGAGCAATGAGCAGCGATGGTCAATATTTTGAAAGCATCTATGATTGTTGACGATGTTCGATGTTTTTACGATCGAGTTGATGTTGTCTATATGCCACTTTCAAACGAAATAATTAGGGAAAATTACTTACGACCGATCTAGGAATTCCTATTGCTTCTATTATGGGGGAAGAAAAAACATCTCCCGGAAAAAAAGTGGGCGACAAATTTTCAAAAAAGTTGTCCTTTTTTTTAAATGCAACAACAGATTTATTTTGGACAGACATGTTGGAGCAAGTTGGACCAACTTGCTTGATCAAAATTTATCAAAAAGCTCTGATTTCTAGTCATGAAATATTGATACACAAAATCCTTATTTTGTGTGTTGTGTTTGTATGACAAATCCTCACTCACTTTTGTAAAACCATAAATAGCAATACCTACTTCTCTTTAGTAGTAATATCTGCCCTGCTCGCTGATGATGTTTCCATCCTTGTCCTTACAAAGGCTAGTCCTGGGTTGGTAGCCGTTCTTAATTGTATTTACTAGTTTATACGCTTGTCTGCTGTTCTTATTAGTTAAGTTTTCGTTTATATTCAGCAACTGCTCGTCAAAGTATTTACGTTTCTTACGTCTAATTATTCTATTTGATATTCGCCGTAGCTCGTCATATTTTTCTCTTGGGGCTCTGGTTCCTCGTTGAATCCATTGTCTGTAGGTCTCGTTTTTCGCGTCAAGTGAATTTTTGCATTCTTCCTCGAACCAGTCATTTCGCGCTCGCCGGGCTTTATATCCCACGACCTTCTCTGCGACATCCCTGATGGTACCCTTGAGTTCTTCCCAGAACCCATGGACGCCTCTGTTGCTGATCTTGTGTAGCATAGGCGATAGTCTTTCCTCAAGGGCGGTAGTATACGCCCCGCCATAGCATCGCTCAGAAGCTTATCAACCGCAAAGTTTTTGGGAGTGCTGATTCTTGATTGACTCATCTCATGGTTTTATTCTTGCTGCAAACCATGGAAAAGATGCTCTTCATCGATAAGAAGTTCGATATTTTGAAGACCAATTCACTCTACCAAATATAACTCAGGATGACGGTTTGCTAAATAAAATAAATAACTGGCGCAACTCTCTCTTTCAGTTGTCCTAACCCCTTGTGGGGCATACTGCATAGACTGTTCCATGTGGCCCAGTTGACGTTTCGACGGCATAAGCTGGTTTCGGAGAATGCAGTTGTCAGCATGCACCTCCTGCACATCCATGGCCACGAACCTCGTCTGGCGCAACAGTTAGCATCATCTCATTTTCCAGATCGTGACGGTGTGTTTTGTGCAGAGGCGTATGACCAGCAGCTTGCTGAACCGATTTATTTACCCCTTAAGTTGGTACTCATTAACCAGCTGAGTACGCTCAGAGTAAGACACATAAATCCCTTTTTTTATCGAAAACTACTGCATTCAGTAGGAATTGAACCAGGGCCCAGTGCATAGAAAGCGAACGTGCTAACCGTTGCGCCATCCGGACTACGAACGGTTTACTAAGGGTGTTGCTGCTTGCATAAACGATAAGAGCAGCGCTACTACAACAGCGAAGCGAAGAAAATGCATGCATGTTTTTCAATAGAGCAATACGTTTATCGCAGCTCAAACATAAACGCATGCTAAGGCCGGTTTCACATGACACGTAAGATATACGACTTTCTAGCAAAACGCACCAGTGGCAGCAAGCTTCCTATATACGAGTACGAATGTGCAATTTAAAGTCAATGGTCGCACATACTGTTGCTTTTGGAGAAAATTCGTGTATCGTACGTGCGGAAACAAATTCTCCTCGCCAAAAATTATTCGGCTCGATAGTAACTGGCGGGATTAAGTGTTTGCTCAAACAGGTCGTCTCGTCTGCGATTTGAACTCCAATTGCCAAGCAAATGTATGGAGATGCTCACACGGGTCATCCATTGGTCGGCACATAAGTGAATCGGTTTGCATGGGAAGTGAAGTTCGAATCGCAGACGAGCCGATTACGAGACGACCCGTCTGAGGAAACACTTACCTGGTAACGGATTTCATCGGTAAATCAAAATTAGGAAGGCCACTCCCCTCTAGACCTGTAGACGAAACGCCCGGCACGGAACTTGTCGCCCGCCGCCGCACCATTTATAGTATATCAAACATCTAATCTACTCGTATTTTATATATTTTAGATACTGGTACACCTACAAATTGATTAGAATATTTTCCAAAACGCTAATGAAAAACATGAATTTTAAAAATCTACGGGAAAATATTTGTAATTTTTAGTTCAGTGTGTTTTTCTCCTAAGCTGTTGCTCCTCTCTCGTAGGAAACTTCGTTATAGCCCCAGTGCGGTAATAATTTCGAAAATATTCGTTCCTCAACAGTTACAAACTTTGTCATCAAAAAGTATTTACATGGTTTGGATGACCTTTATCTCTTTGGAAAAGATATAAAAGTGGTTTGGGTAAGTGCACTTGGGATTGAAATGGTAGAAATTAGGTACACTTCGTATGGACGTTAAAGATTGTTTTGGAGGGGTTAGATTGCGGTAATTGTGTAGTTATGGGCGATAATTTCAGTTGTGGAATTGTACGAGTACATTTATATTTACCTATGGTGAATGCAATTTTTTTTCTGAGCAATAAAAGACCTTTTCCATAGTCCTCCGCGTGGGCGCCCCCTGGTAACGGCAGTGTATCAATTCGCTGACGGCCAATGTCTTAGCGATAAGACAGTTTGGAAAAGGCAGATAGCTGTAGCCTGAATGGCTGACGAACACCTAAGCGTCTCAGGTCTAGTAGGATGGAATGACTTGCGTAGTTGGACCTGCTACATAGTTGTGTGGGCTCCAGCACGTTTATTAAACCATCTGAAGCAGCTATCTCCGAGGCCATCCCCTGAATGGGGTTAAGCGACGTGCTGACAACTCGTCCTTGTAAAAACCACTCCATGTCAAGAAACCTGGAACAAAAGCCTCGGATTGGACGGATCAACAACGACGACCACGCAAACGAATAAAGGATTATTCTTTCGGATCCTGGAATGTACGCTCCCTGAACAAACCGGGGGCCGAGAAGGCCCTCCTTCAACAGGTCGAAAAGTACAAACTGAGCATTACTGCAGTCCAGGAAACAAATTGGCTTGGCAGCGAGATTAATGACAAGAAATCGCACACAATTTTTACAAGTGGCAAGCCGTCGGGCCGCAGGGAGTTTGGAGTAGCATTTATAGTGAACAATCACCTCAAACCGCATATTACTGACTTCAAACCCATAAATGAACGGCTGTGTGCGATTCGCATCAAGACTCGATTCTTCAATCTCTGGCTCATCAATGTGCATGCCCCCACTGAAGTTAAAGAAGACGCAGTAAAAGACGAGTTCTACGCCCGCCTTGAAACTCTCTTCGACTCACTTCCAACAAACGACGTCAAATTGCTGCTGGGAGACTTTAACGCGAAAGTCGGGAATGAAAGTTGGCATCGGGGGACCTCTGGAGGCCACAGCCTCCATGAAGAATGTAACGATAACGGCCAGCGACTTATCGACTTCGCCTGCAGCAGGAATCTAGTCGTAAGCTCTACGTGTTTCCCGCATCGACGCATTCACAAGCAGACCTGGAAGTCTCCAGATGCACATACCGTCAACCAAATTGACCACGTCCTCATTTGCAGGAGATGGGCGTCTAGTGTCATGGATGTCCGCTCCTATCGAGGAGCAAACTGCGACTCAGATCATCACTTGGTGAAGACGACCTACAGATGTAGAATTTCCTCAGTGCACCAATCAAGAATCAGCCCTCCCAAAATCTTTGCGGTTGATAAGCTCTTGAGTGATGCTACAGCGGTGGCGTATACTACCGCCCTTGAGGAAAAACTATCACCTATGCTACACAACATCAGCAACACAGGCGGCCATGGGTTCTGGGAAGAACTCAAGGGTACCATCAAGGATGTCGCAGAGAAGGTCGTGGGATATAAAGCCCGGCGAGCGCGAAATGACTGGTTCGACGAAGAATGCAAAAATTCACTTGACACGAAAAACGAGGCCTACAGACAATGGATTCAACGAGGAACCAGAGCCAGAAGAGAAAAATATGACGAGCTACGGCGAATATCGAATAGAATAATTAGACGTAAGAAACGTAAATACTTTGACGAGCAGTTGCTGAACATAAACGAAAACTTAGCTAATAGGAACACCAGACAAGCTTACAAACTAGTAAATACAATTAAGAACGGCTACCAACCCAGGACTAGCCTTTGTAAGGACAAGGATGGAAACATCATCAGCGACACCGATGGTATTAACAAACGATGGGCCTCTTATTTTGAAGAGCTTCTAAACCGACAATCTAACATCCCCACACAGGAAGCTCTCGACGATATTGTTGATCTAGGCCCACCCATTCAACCCCCGACAGTAGAGGAAGTTGATCTCGCGTTGCGGTCACTAAAACGAAATAAAGCGCCGGGCGCTGACGAGATTCCAGCTGAACTGCTAAGATTCGGTGGAACGAGTCTAGTTGATGCCATACATCAATTACTCCTGCGAGTATGGGAGAACGAGGAGATCCCAGACGATTGGCGCAGAAGCATCATCTGTCCAATTCATAAAAAGGGAGATAAACTGCGGTGTGAGAATTACAGGGGCATCTCACTAGTTTGTACGTCCTATAAAATTTTTACGAAAATTCTGGAAAATAGAATAAAACCGTACGCAGAACGAGTCATTGGCGAATATCAAAGCGGTTTCAGACCTGGTCGCTCCACAACCGATCAGCTCTTCTCAGTCAAACTGATACTCCAGAGGTGCTGGGAATACAACGTAAACGTATACCAAATCTTTGTCGACTTCAAGCAGGCATACGACAGTATCGATCGTGGAGTACTGTACAACATTATGCTGCAATTCGGTATACCAGCAAAATTAGTGCGACTGACAAAGATGACGATGACCAACTCCGTCTCACAAGAATAGACTTACTGATCTATTTGAAACACGCACTGGTTTGAAACAGGGCGATGGACTGGCACAGACGCTCTTCAACCTAGCACTGGAATACGTTATTCGGGCCATGAATATGGACAACAGCAAGACGCTACTCATCAAGTCGACACAATTAGCAGCGTACGCCGACGACATCAACATCATGTCCCGAAGATTGGCTGACGCAGAAGAACTTCTGCATACGCTCGATACCGCTGCAAAGGAAGTTGGATTACGTATTAACGAGGGTAAAACTAAAATAATGATGCAATCGGTGACAAGGACACCTGCACAACTGAGCATCAACGTGGGGGACCTCAACATCGAGTTCGTGAACAACTTCATCTACCTGGGTTGCAACCTGTCAAGGGACGCCAACGAAACTGACGAAATCAAGCGACGGATACACTTAGCTAATAAGACTTTTTTCTCGGTTCTCCCCATAATGAAATCGAAACATGTGCACAGAAACACGAAGCTCCGCGTGTACAAAACCATTATACGACCAGTGCTATGCTATGGCTGCGAAGCATGGACCCTAACTCAAGCCTCCGAAAACATGCTAGACACTTTCGAACGTAAGGTTCTACGGCGAATTTTCGGGGCTGTTTGCGATCGAGATGGATGGCGCATCCGGTACAACCATGAGTTGTATGAAATGTACGATGAGCTGCAAGTCTCGAAAATCGTCAAACTACAACGACTTCAATGGGCAGGGCATGTACAAAGAATGGACGATGATCGCATGCCTAAGAGAGTAATGAATGCAGAACGAGTCGACGGAGCGAGACTGCGAGGACGACCGAGATCTCGTTGGGAGAGCTCAGTAGGTGTGGACGCCGCGCAGCTGCTGGGCTCCCAAAATTGGAGGACGCGGTCACGTGACCGAGATAATTGGAGGACAATGATCCAGGCGGCCAAGGCCCGACGTCGGGCTGTCGCGCCACGATGATGATGATGAATAAAATTATAAATACAATCCACTGTGGTTACCGTAAAAATATAGCTAAGGCAGAAGTGGCCTTGCCTGGGACTTTTGAAGTGGAAATATTTTTAGAAATAAACTAATTTAGGACATTTGAATAGTGGTAAATATGTATATACAGTGGATTGTCAAATTATTAGGGACAATACACAGACCTATGCAGTTTCCAATTAAAATCTTGTTTTTTTTTTAATCAAATCGGTTTTCATAGGTTAGTTTTATTATCCTAGCTAGAGTACTAACCTTCGACTGTCAACGATTCCCACTCCGCAAAAACACCCGGAAGTAGTGTTTTTTTCGCGAACTAAATTGGTGTCCGCCTGTAAACTTAAGACTTAGCGCGGTTCTCCATTGGAAGCGTATTTCAGCGGCAATGCGCTCCTGCGACACAAGCGTCAAAAATTGGTGCGAGAAATAAGTCGCGGCGAGTGAGAGGGATAGTCCATTGTTTGCTTAACTATGTATCTCTTCCATTGCACACAAAATTGATCGGCAAAATGTTCCTATCGAATACATTCTTCGAAGCAACAGGGAGCTGCGAGCGATAAATCCATTTTTTTTTAATCTGGCGCTCGGGCCGCGTAGCGCAGGTAGACACTCGTAGCCGTTTCGCTCAAACTCGCTTGTTGTGAACGTATGTTCGTGAAAATCCTCAAATTTTGATCTGGAGCTCATTGCCACTTGTGTCTCGGGAGTGCTTCGCCGCTCAAATACGCTTTCAATGGACTGCCACACTTAAGCTAACAGACAATCGAAAAAAATTGTTTACACCCTTCACGGATGTGATAGAGTATATGTATTAACCTTGTCATGAAGTTTGCAACGCACAGAAAGAAGCATCTCCAACCATATAAACTACAATATATAAGTATATATTCTTGGTCAGTATGATGAGACGAGTCTATAAAGCTTTGTCCGTCTGTCCGGAAATCGGAACAAGTTATACTACTGATTTCAAAGTGACAAATGCACCAAAAGTCACAACCAAGGGGTGAAAGGCATCGTAATTTCGGCAAGCTTGTTTTTTTTATCATTTTTAAAGAAAGTTGTTTTTTTGCATGTTGAAACTTGAGAAAACATATTTGAAATTGAAAAACAAAGTTTTCATTTTAAGAGAAATTTATAAGTATATATATTGTAAATAACTGGACTTATTTTAAGAGTCTTAATTTCCGGTAATAGAGTAATCTCGTAAGGGCTTTTGACGCATTATACCAAGCAGCCGCTAGATAAGGCATTAGGCAATCTATCAGACATTAGACCATCAGAACAATAGTTGGTCTAATGTCTGGTCCAATGCGCGAACTAATAGTTGGTCTAATGCGTCGTCTAACGTTGCTGGTTGGTCTAACTGTAAAAAGTCCTTTTGTTTAAGAGCATGTGGCATTTTTGTAACATAAGACCGAAGATTTCTTCTCACAAATGCAATAATGCATGTGTCAGCTAAAGGGTTAGAAATATCTTTAAATTTTTGTTCGTTCCACCAAGAATTTTCCATAAATCGTATAGTTCTTTGGTGATTCTATGCAAAAATCGGTAGCGTTTTTGCTTTACAGCAGGTGTGCGTCACAATAAAAGGATCACATTGAGCAAAAAATGAAACAAAAAACCAAATTTAGCAAATATGGGTATTTTCTGTATCAGGGTGATGAGTCCAAAGTATTGGAGTTGAAGACATTTTAGGTCCTTAGGTAAGAAGAAGCTTATTGGCGCGTAGTGAGATCTTTCACTTTCAAATTTTCCAAGCAAATCATAGACAACTTCAAGGCGAATGGATGCTGTGTTTGCATGGCGTGTCCATGAACATCGCTACTTTATATGTCACTTTCAATAAAAAGTCTCAAAACGCCAACTCAAAACAAAAATCATTCTAAAATTAACGTCATCAATAATATAGCGAGACGCGGTCAATCACAGATGGAACAATTTCAAAAACGAGGATGATGACGAATGGCATTTCACTGGGACATAACAGCAACACCAGCTAAAGGTAATGTCATATTGATTGATATAAATCGTAAATTGAATTACACTTACCAACTTGAGCCATATGTTTGTGATGAGTAGCTGATTCTTTTCGTCCTGAAATGAAAAAGAAGAAGCAGGTAACGAAATCAATAAAAGACAATTTCGATGATAAAGTCGAATAGTGAAAACTTTTGCGGAAATGGAAATTGATGCTCTGGAGGAGCAGGAGGAAAGAAGTTTTACTTTATTATGGAAATTGCTCCTTTGATGCAATAAAGGAATTAATTTAAATTTTGATTTGGTTGTAGGATAGTGAACTTTAAGACTTTAGACTGCTTTTTTTCAGTTAACAAATAATTTTATTTTTCTACATAATATTCATTGACTTCAACACATTTGGTCCAGCGTTTCTGCAACATCAGTATTCCTGCCCGGAACTGAGAGTCTGGAAAATATTCATAATAATGCCCTCTCAAACTCTTCATTAGGCGTGTTTTTTTTTGTACTGCGGTGCAGGTTAATTGGGGGCTATCCGGGTTAACTTACACATATTACACAAACAACATACCCTAGTTGTTTGTGTAATGTGTGTAAGCAGTACAAAAAAAACACGCCTATTGGATGCGAAGCGCTTCCCAGAAATAAATTTCTTCAAGTTTGGGAACAGAAGGAAGTTTGAGGGGGCCAAATCAATAGAATAGGAGGGATGGGCGAGCAAATCGTACCACAAATCCTACAGTTTTGCCATCGCCAACGCACACTTGTCGCGCTCGGTGGCCGCGATCGTTCGGTCACCGGTCTACCATACTAATCTAGAGCTCGGAGCTCAAATCTTGGCGCGATCAAAAACTGCCTGTGAGTACTAATAGAACTCTCACAGTGCTCCGAGCTGTCAGTATAAAGACGGCGCGGATAGGAGGTGCATGCTAGCAACTGCACTTCCGAAAAGTAAAATAGTTTTGCTATTGAAATGCTAGAGATGTTGACGCGCCCATGCCCCTGGAGGGTTCAAGGCAAAAGAACAACGCACACTTGTGTACAGGTGCGTTGTCCTGGTGAAAGACGATTTTTTACTTCTTCTAGCCAGGCCTCTTCTCGGGTATTTTGGCATCCAGCTGGTCAATAAGCCTGGAGTAATATTCGCATGTTATTGTTCTGCCCATTTCAAGGTATTCAATTAACAACATCCCTCTCGCATCCCAAAACACGCTGGCCATCACCTTTCCGGCAGATGGGATCGACATCGTTTTTTTTTTGACGCTGAACCACCCGCTTCCACCCACTGCTTCGCCTGCTGTTTTGATTCTGGCATGTAATGGTTGACGCAAATCTCGCCGCACAAAATCGGTCGGATCCCGATTAAATCAGTGCAAAGATTGCTGAGAAAATCGTTTGCGTATTTACTTTTGATCGGCATTCAGCAAATTATATTTTCACAGCCTCAGCTACATATATCACTCACTATCATTCGCCTCTCGTCCAACACGATACAATGCACTTTGTCGAAGGTTTCCGGTGTGGTTGCGGTTTTTGGCCGTCCTTCACGTGGATCGTCTTCGAGGAATTCAGTTGCCTATTTTTTAACGGTTGACATCGAAGGACCAGAAGGGGTGACACGCTACGGGCCCGTGATTTTAAAGGGGCCTGAAAATTTGAAGGATGAAAAGAAAAGAATTGATCAGTTTTGTAAAAAAACAACGCGTGAAAGGTATCATACTATACCTTCTTGCGACTTATGGTGCATTTGCCACTTTGAAATTAATAGTAAAACTTGTTCCGATTTCACTGTTCCTATAAGAGTTACATGGAATAGTGCGCCGATTTCAACCAAATTTAGGAACGTAGTTTGACAGTCAATATGATTGAGTAATATGAAATTTCGTGAAGATATCTTCAGAAATAAAAAAGTTTTTCTAGCAAAAACTTGACACACATTTACAGCGTGCAATAAAAGGAAGGCTTTGTACAAAATTTCAGCTCGATAGCCTTAAAACTGAGGGACTAGTTTGCATAGAAACAGACAGACAGACGGACAAAGCTTAATCGACTCGTCTCATCATACTGACCAAGAATATATATAGTTTATATGGTCGGAGGTGCTCCCTTCTGTGCGTTGCAAACTTCATGACAAAGTTAGTATACCCTATCACATCCCTGAAGAGTATAAAAGATACAAATAAATCGTTTCTCAAGAATGGATGAAGAAAAAGTCTTCTGCACACTATACAAAAACGACAGCTTCGATACTATATATTGTAGTAACATGTTTTGTACATTTTCAACTTTCCGTTTTCAATATTCCATTTGTCTCGGTACTCAGCTTGGTCGGTACAAATATCGAACGTGATAAAACAGTTGACTTGTATCGGTGGTGGTTACAAACGGTTACACCGTATCGCGCCATTATATGTTTACACATCAAAAATCATAATGAGTAATGAGGCACATTTCCATTTAAATGAATACTGTTGCGCCAGTTATTTTTTTTTAATGTAGGCAACCTTAATATATTCATGGAACATAAATTTAATATTTCGATAATTATCGTGATTATTATATACTTCGGTTGGTGCAACGGCTAGCACGTTCGCCTCCTACGCACTGGGCCGCGGTTCGATTCCTACTGAATGTTAATGTAGTTTCCGGTGAAAAGGGGCATTTACGTGTCGGACTATGAGCCCACTCAGCTGTTAAATGTGTACCCATTTATGGGGTAAATAACTCGGTTGAGCGTGTTGCTGATCACACATCTCTGCACAAGACACACCGTCACGATCTAAAAAATGAGAAGATGCTAACTCATCTCGACGCGATGGTTCAAATTGGACTGTTGCGCCAGTTATTTATTTTATTTTATCATGCTTATTATATACAATACAAACAATGCCCTTAGTCTCCAAATACGAATCTTGCTTCACTAATATTATTCAGGATAAGATTGCTAAGTAAACAAATAAAATAAACCAATAATTTGCTTGCAGTCAAGACTTCCATGTAGCAATTAACACAAAAAGTTCACTAATCTGTTTCACACTTCACGAAATTAATCATTTTATCTCTCTCTTCTGCAGAGAAACTTCTACATAATATTATTGTAGACTGACGGAATTCTCCAATACTTTATCGGAAGTTGTTTTCTTTTATTGATATCCTTTTCCAATGTTATATTATAAGTTAAGTATTCCACAGCTTTAGGGACTAACTTTTTCGACACATTCATTATCGATAAGAAAACCCAGACCAAGAAGCAGAATACGTTAGGAATAAGTCAAGTGGTGCTATCCACAACGTGCCGTGGAAAACTCGAAGCCAATTCAATAACTTAAGAATAGCCAAGAACACGAAGAATAGCTACGCCTGCTGCAACGATGGTCATTTAAGAATATTGTATAGATTCTATATGTCTGATCGAGACGACTGCGATGTAATGGTCGTGGTTGACCAGGGACTCAATGTGAAAATAATGAAATCTCGATAACGATAAATCAGGAAAGCAATGACTTAAATTCAAACTAAAAATCTGGTCTGTCGGGCTCAAATGTAGATTTCCGAAGTGAGCAGGATTGTGTGTTTAAAGTTTTGAAAGGATTGCCTATAGCTTTTAGCTGAAAATGTTATATGATTACATAATTACAATCAGTTTCTTTATCAACACACTAGTATTCAACAAATGCATTAAAGAGAGCTTAAAGTTACCAAAATTGAAATGCGCTAAAATTGTGTCCTGGAATCTGTAATTCGAATCCATAGATTGTGACAAATTCAGCAAAAATTTTGGGGACAAAAATTCTTTCCATAGTCCTCCTCGTGGGCGTTCACTGGAACGGCAATGGTCGTTGACAATTACAGCAGCATTCTTGCACTAATGTTTTATCCAGAGCAGCTCAGATCAAATGGTTAGTGTAATTGTGTGGTCTTAACCTGCTCTGCTCTGTACGGCTCCATAAAAAACGCAGCTATTTATACGTTATATGTACAACGAAATTTACGTACTCTCGGTTAATTTTAACTACAAGACCACTTCTGATTTTCCACACATTATTTTCTCTGGTGCACCATGCATGCCTTTCGACAGTCCTGTGTAAAAGTTCAGGATGTTTTTGGTTTCGTTCAAAAGTTATATTAACATTCCCACCGAGAAGGTTGAAGTGTTGGGACACCAAGAGTCGGTCGAAGTTTTGGCTTTAGAGATGGTTTTAATTTAAAAGCCAGAGCGGGACTGAATTGATTAAATGGCCCCGTACGATGTATAGTAATTTCCTGTCCATCCATAGCCGATGCACTTTTAATTAAATAATTGAATGGCAATGGCAATCACTCACTTCAAACTAGCCAACGCAAAATTGCAATTGCAACAATTACGTTTTGATTAAAATTATTTGCTTGTTTCGGATAATATTGTTATCTGTGTTTTTACAATTCTGTGCAATTTATTTACTTTTATTTTCCGTGGTATTTTGGCGAGTTAGGGATGAAGGTTAAATTGATGTTGCGGACAAGAATTGATTTTATTTGCATAGAAACAACTAACGTTTAAGTTTCACAAAAATATTTTATTGTGAACACTACGTAGGAACAACGACTGAAAGTATTTTTTAATGTACAATACAATTCAGAATAATAATATTTATTAACTGAACAATATAAGTCTCTTTAAAATAAATTTTAAATCGATCCACTCCAGAAAATCCGTCATGCGAAAATGAGTTCCATCGAAATATATATGTATTGTGTAACTTAAAAACAATTGCAATCTAATCCAAAGGAAGTGTTTCTGCATGCACGGTTAAAGGGAGCAACGTAAGTGTGCAGTATGTAACGCTAGATTTAAGCTAAATCTCTGATCTGTAGCTCTGTACAAAGAATACTTGTACTAAATGCTATTAGTCATTGCAAAATCAATGCGAGTTTTCAGTTGTTTTTATGTGCCAAATAAATTTTTAAATGCCAAACCGCTGAAGGATAAAATGCTTTAGGCATCTTTTAAGCTGAAAAGCTGAAGCACATTATTTGAGTATACAATAATTCATGAAGCATTTCGGATCACGAGCGTGAATATTAATACACATACAGACTTCAGTGAATGTATGTATGTATACATACATAAGTGAAAAACCAGGCCGAAGCTTCGCTTCGGCCCGGAGTCCGAAGCGTACATACCCTAGACTTGTACAGACCTAGTGGTGATACCAAAAGTACCAATTGGCAACGACCATATGCATTAAAAGTGAGTTTCCTATATGACCAGTTTATAGGGGAGGTTGGCACACATTTATGAGGATCTTGGCCATTCTAAAAATCAATTAACTAACCAATTCTACAAATATTTGTCGCATTTTTCAAGTTGCTAGCTTCATTCTATCGAAAGTTATTGCTTATTTGAAGTCTCACTTGTAGGGGTGGTAGAAGTTCCTTGGATCGGATCTTGCCCATCATAGCCACCAACCAATTTGATCACAATACAAACATTACAAAAAAAGATGTCAGTTGTCTAGCTTCACTCTATCGAAAGTTATCGCTTATTTGAAGTTTCATTTGAAGGGGAAGCAGGGGTTTCATTGGTCGGATTTTACGTATTCTCAGTATTAGCCAACTGGATCCTACTACAAATATTTGACCAAAATTTCAAGTCGCAAGCTTTATTTTTATCGCTTATTTAAAATTTCATTTCTAGGGGAGGCAGGGGCTCCTTAGGTCTGATCTAACCTATCCTTAATGCCAACTAACAAAATCTCACTTCAATCATTCGACCAAAATTTCAAGTTGCTGGCTTCATTCTACAATATCAAAAGTTTTTGCTTATTTGAAGTTTCATTTGTAGGGGAGGTAAGGGTTCCTTAGGTCTTATCTAAACCATCCTTAATGCTAACTTACTCAATCTCACTTCAAACATTCGACCAAAATTTCAAAACGCTGGCTTCTCTCTATCAAAAGTTATCGCTTATTTGAAGTTTCATTTGTAGGGGAGGTAGGAGTTCCTTAGGTCGGATCTTGCCCATTTTCAAGGCCAACTAACAAGATGTTACTACTAACGTTTTGCCAAATTTTCAACTCGCTAGTGCTATTCTATCGAAAGTTATTGTAATTAAATTAATATCTAATTTTTTAAATTTTGTAGGGGAGGTAGGCGTTCCTTTGACCTGATTATGTCCAACTTACTAAAACCCAAGCAACTTCTCACTTCAGGCTTACATACCAAAAATCAGATGTCTACGTCAATTTGTTCAAGAGTTATGGACAAAACACCTGAAAAGTAGGGTAGTACGGGGTTCTTTGTAAGAAAATTACCGTTAGTTTTCAACTGATCGATTTTATTTTTCCAGGGTAGTATAAGATTACCCCCACGAGCAATCTACCAAAGCTAGAGCTTTTCATGTTTATTTAATCGGGAGTTATAGATACATTTAATTATTTTACATATGTAGGGGAGGTAGGCGTTCTCTTGGCCTGATCATGCCCATTTTCAATACCAACCAACTAGATCATACTTCCAACATCTGACCAAAATTTCAAGGCTCTAGCTTGATTCTATCGAAAGTTATCGTGCGAACGGACAGACAGACGGACAGACGGACAGACAGACAGACAGACAGACAGACATGGCTAAATCGAATCAGGAGGTGACCCTGATCATTTATATATACACATTGCTATACCTCCGGAGCCTCCTTTAAGGTGTTACATATTTCCGTCGTGACAAAAACAATATACCCTATACTAAAAGTCTAGGGTATAAAAATACTGGCGCAGCAGTCCAATTTTAGTCCTAATTGGACTGCTGCGCCTGGCCTCGAGATCAGTGTTAAGTATTTGTACTATAATAATATAACTTCAATTATGGCAATACGATTTAATTTCAATTAGCTAGGTTAGGTTAGGTTCGGTTTACAGACTGTTGTGATAACCCACGACACACTTACACCACGATTGGCTGATACCACATAGGAGTGAAATACTCCTTTCTAGCCTGTCTGTTAAAACCAGCATTCACCGTTGCCAGGTCCTCCAAGTCAGTATAGAAATGTGCCCCAAGTATTCTCATCCTCAAGTGTGCCAGATCTGGAAAGTCACCGGACGTCACAGATCCTACAGAACTCGTTAAAGGTATCTAGAGTCTCCTTGCGTGGTCTCCGATTACGCAGTATCCAGTTATGACTCCTTTGGTTGCATTTAAGTGCTTCCTACTCAGCGAGCATAACGTCATGGATCGACATAAATCGAGCCTAGGCCACATCATGGCTGATGTTAATTGTCCATCTAGAGCTAGCCTTGCTTATCGCGGATGAGCTGATATCGTGCTTGCAAGAGTAAAAGGGGATGCCGATATTTCGCTGATTTTGTCCTTCATCGAGCAAGCTCGTTAGCTCTGATATTACCGGAAAAAACACTATGACTAGGTTTCCAGCATAGCTTGATATTAAAGAAATTACCCATTTCCAATAGAGTGGCGCGGCAATTCGGTACCATCCTTGCTGTGGGGAGAGTAGGCTCTTTCCGCAGCCTGGCTGTCCATTCAAATGGACAGCCAGGCTGTTTTCCCTAACCATGATAACATTACGCCCCAGCCAGATTATTGCCTCCCTGATCACCAAAACCACCGCCTGAAGCCCGCTACGGTGGCCTGGGAGACTAATTGTTAAGTATATATTCAATTGTTCGGAGTAGACCCCCACTCCAACGCCCGTCTCGTTCTTAGATCCGTCCGTGAAAATGGATAACGGGTCTCACAACGGTGGTTGGTCCGGCACCCACTGGCTCCGTGGAGAATTCTGACTTATGAAATGCATATCAAAGATAAAGTGTGGTGTTATATAGTCCGTCGTGACGGGGATATCCCCGTTGATCAGATTTGTGGAATCCCTGACAATAAACGTTGCCCAGTTATCCGTTTCGCGAAGGCGGACGGCCGTGCACGCAGTCAGGTGCTCGGCCGCGATAACAAGAGGGAGCAGGTGAAACAATGTATCAAGAGCGTCACTAGGATTCGTCTTAAGAGCTCCACTGCAAGCGACGCTGGTTGTTCGTTGTACCTTTCCCAGCAGACTGCAATTTACTGCTGTATTAAGTGCAGTCCACGACACCACAATGCCGTACAATAGTAGGGGGCGCACGAGAGCCACGGCACAATTTTCGACTCTAGCTCCCAGTTTCTTCCAATAGTCTTCCTAGAGCATTATAGGGCGATACTAGCTTCGTTCGCGCGCTCTCGAATATCAGCCCTCCAGTTAAGCTTCCTATCGAAGATCATACCGAGGAATTTTTCCTTATTAGTAAGGATCAGTCTGACACCTTAAAGTATAGGGGGTTGTCCTGATGGTAACGTACGCTTCTTGAAAAGAAAGACAAGTTCCTTCTCTTGGGGTTGACTTGAACCCCACCATTTGGTTAGCAAAGAGACTTCCCCGAAACAGCAATGACAACGTCGTCCGCATAGGAAATCACCTTGCAGCCCAGCTGCTCCAGGTCCAAAAGCAGGCGATTGTAGTGACGATAAAAAAAATGAGGAAAGAACGCCCCTCTGCCTAGTGCCTCTACTCACAACTCTCCTTACGGACGAGATGCCTAGCTCGGTGCAAATAGTCCTCGATGTCAACGTCATGTAAATTACCTTACAGAGCGCGTCATCCACTGTCAAGTAAGATAACGCTTCGATAATAGAGTCCAGTTTGAGGTTGTTAAAGGCGCTCTCGATGTCCAGGAAGACAACCATAGTGTATTCCTGATATGACAAAGATTTTCAATATGGTGCGTCATGGAGTTCAAAGCGCTATCCACAGATTTACCCTTCCAGTATGCAGGCTGAGACTTAGACAGCAGGCGCGGAGGTATAATTCACCGCAAGTGAAAATTAGTTAATTATCCAAACATTTGAAGTAGTGTAGACGATGGGCCTATAAGTCTGAGGTCTTTTGAACTTGGGTGAAAACTCTTGCCCGCCTTCCAAATGCAGACATGTGTCCACATTCTCGGGACGTAAATCAAATCGAAACAATCCCCAAAGATAGACGCAATCCAGGGGTAGAGAATATCTGAAGAATGCTGTATATCAGTCGGGATGATGCTGTTAGATCCGGCTGATTTATACGGCTCGAGGCCATAGAAGGCCCGAAGAATCTTCTCATTCGAAAGAATGGATACAGAGTCGCACGGGGCTGAGCAACCATCATGTTGGACTCAGTCTCAGTAAAATTATCTGGGAAATGCGTATCCTACAGGATGTCTAGAATATCCATAGTAGTCCAGATCCATCATATTTCATCAGATAGGTCCAGGGATTGAAGAGTTCGTAGCTGGAGTTTTGCAAGGCCTAGAGGCCTCGTTCGACTCTTCAATGCGTTCACAGAGTAGCCTCCAGGAGTCCCGCTTCGCTTTCCTCAGTTCATTTTTATATTGGCTAAGATGCTAATTGTAGACCATCTAATGTGAGTAAATTCTTGACGACTTTGCCGTATTGAAAGCTTTCCTGCAAGTTACTCTTACTTCGTTGATTGCCGCGCTCCACCACTTTGATTTCTTATTACCATTCGGGCTGCGGATCAGGCATCCTATTTACGGCGTTTGTTAGTGCGTCTGTAAGTGCACCATATTGTCCAGCTCGTTTCTAGGTTGGCCTGGAAGGGTCAGAACCACTTCCAAGGAGGTTTACTACGTCTGTTTCTAATGGCTGAGCTATTCGTCGGATTCTCGTTGGTCATAAATTGAAGATAGCGGTGGTAAGAAAAACAGTGATCAGAAGAATTCCAATTCCGTACCAAATATTGAATATCCTCCGAAACAAGGGATATAGCTAGAACTTTCTGTCTATTTTTTTGTGACAAAAGTAGGCTCACAGTCCACATTACAGAGAAGTTAGTTTGTGCTTCGCAAATTTCCGCCCTTAGATTCATAGCTGGGATAATTCCTGAGTAGTGATATGGAACGTATGCGGATATGGAGCAGTATCTTTGTTACACGGCCTTGATGCTACCCCCATCCCTACAGACCGGAGCTGGGCCAGAGTACTCATCCAAGAGACTACAAAAGATCGAGGCAATGCAGCACTCCACCTCTTTTCAGTTTTCGGAAGTGACGTTACCATCAGCAATCCCTTTGTCCAAAACCACCAATTTGGTCAACCCCATCAAAGCTTCAGCATACGAGGGGACAGATCCACTGGTTTCGTTTGTCTTAGGTTTCTTGGCTATTTCAAGAGATTCCCCCAATTTATGTTAGAGATATAAGGTTTAACATCCTTTCATTAATCCCAAGTAAGCGCCCACGTAAGCAACTCTTGCTACGTCTCCGTTCTGTCGTTTTCGCGAATTCTCTCGATGAACTTACAGAGTCAGAGAGCAGTTCGCCGCTCCTTATATGGAGCATGAGATTGGGCCGAATGCTTAATCTCACCGGCTGTCCTGAAAGGATTGCAAGGTAAGTGTTTCCGAAAGCTGGGGCCCGAATTATCCAAAGCCGTAGAATAGGATGACCTCACCAGGCTCTCTAGGCCAGGTTTTTCCATAGCCGTAGCATTGGGTGACCTCACCGTGCCTTCTAGGCCAGGTTTACCCAAAACCGCTGGAGTGAGGGAAGACACCATGTAAAAGCTGTATTTCGGGGCTCCATGTTGATGGCTAGTGCCTGGTTCACCAAGGCCTAAACGACCCTTTTTGCTCCGGCCAAACGGGAAGGCCCCTATTCCATTGGCATGGAAACATTTAATTAAATAAAAAGGATTAGTTGATAATACTGTTTTCGAATTTGTTGACAGTTTTGATTGGATCTGCTGACAGCATGTTTAGACAGCAGTGATCAATTGGATGAACCCGTGAAGCCCTGGTCGTGTTAAAGTGGCTTTCACTCGGTGAGTTGGTGAGTCGATCAGTCAGATCAGGCAGATCGTGTGAAAGCTTTCATTTAAGCCCATGTTAAATCCATGTCGCGCTTGGTGGCTCTACGATACTAATCTAGAGCTTGGAGTTAAAATTTCGGCGCGACCAAAAACTGCCTGTGGCTGCTAATAGAACTCTCACATAGTGCTCCGAGATTGTCAGTATAAAGACGGCACGGATAGGAGATTCATGCTAGCAACTGCACTTCCGAAAAAAGTAGAAATCCTATTGAAACGTCAACCAGGCATAGAAATGCTAGAGGAATTGATGCGCCCATGCCCCTGGAGGGGTCAAGACAATTAGTTTTTGGTTATTTAATTCTTTGAAGAAATTAGAAGGTTTCCTCCATAAAAATACCGACGTTGTTTTATGCGGACACTCCCCATAACCGTTTAAAATTGTATATTAATTCAGTTTTCCCAAACCAAATAATTAATAATTGTTTCTCCACTTACAGCTCATTACTATTCAAACATGCTTTAAAACACTGTGAAAAAATTTAAAATAATCACATTTTAACCGCATCTCGTATCTTTTTGCGGACAAAAGGTAATAAAAAGTTACGTCACGTCGCATGAAATTCAATTAGAAGCATCATTCCGTAATGCAACGGCGGCGATGATGGTGTGTTTTCCCTTCAAAAAACTTTTCAAACTTTTCGTAACGCGTCGGTCAACTCAAACTTCATTTTCAGTTCTCTTGTTATGGTTCACTGTTTCCATTGCAAAGACAGTGTATCCCTGCAAGCTCATTTTTCACCACTTCGGCGAAAAATTATCGCAAAAACTTTAATTGGAATCTGAATACTATAGCGAACCCGACTGAAAACCCTGATTCATAGATATTAGCTGTCAGGCATCATCCGTAAACTTATACTATGAAAAGTTAACTGCAGTTCGGAATAATGGAGAATAAAGCGAAATATAGGTTAAAACTTTTTGTGAATCACTCACTGAAGTAAGCCCGTTGATTTAGTGGAATCGGGTACGGAAATCCTACTTAACTTCATCAATAACTGCCAGACAAAAGTTCACAGCTTTTTTGTTGACCGTAAAGTGTTTCATGATTTACTTAAGCAGCGTGTTTGGGTTGGGGTGGTTTGATAGGGCGCGAAAGAAAGAATACCAATTTTAGCTATCAATAAAAATTATCGATTCATAGTCCAGGGTACGAAAGAAAAATAGGAAAAATAAATCATGTAGTTTTGAAATTGTGAACAATTGTTCGGGACAGAGGTTCCGGAAGTGTAGTGGAGAGGGGGTGAAAAGTAAATTCATTCAGATTTCTTCGACTATTTCGAAAATTTTGGATTCTACTAAAACTGTCGCAGATCTTATTGGTTAGTACCGCAATTGGGCACGATCAGACCAATGAATCAGAAGGTGCCCAGAGCGCACGATTCCTTAAATTAGAAAGCGAAATTCAGCGGTATGAATTAAACACCTTAGTGATATAAGATTGTGGAACAGCGGAGAATTTATCTCTCCAACGGGTAGCACTCTAATGCTGTACTCAGGTAGAGCTACCGATAGTGGTCGTGAGTCAGGTGTGCGGCTCCACTTAGCTAAAGCGACACGAAACTGTCTTTTGTCCTGGGATCCGGTCTCCGACAGAATCATGATCGCCAGGTGCAGAAATAAAAACTAGGATGCTATCAAAAATGCCGACATTGACATCGCAGACATCATTCCTTGGCACAAATCCGGATTAGGGGAATAAGCAATAGATATTCGTGTCATAGCAGTGGATTGTTGAAAGAAAAGAGCTGAAGGTCCATTTGGCGGCAGCATCAGACAACAAACGAAGCAGTATCGAACTCCTCTACCTTCAGAAAACTGAAGAAGTTCCGCGTAGTGTACAACGCGATAAATGAGTTTATGCGAATTCTCTTCTAGCCTCAGCAGAAGAATCCGCAAGAAGTAACACATTAAACGCCGTATACGGTTTCACCAAGGAGTTTACAGGTGGTCGTAACTCGTGTGAAAACTCCTGCCAACATCCGGAGAGGAATAGTGATGGAGGAAGATCAAATGAAGCAGTGGAAAGGACACTTCGCCACGGTCTTGAACTGTGTAACCTCTGGTGAAGCTCCCTCATATAGATAATTTAGCTAATCATCAAAATGTACGTATACGGACCACTGCCTCGGCTAAAGAGGAAATAGTCGCTGCAATTATTGCACTAAAACGAGGAAAGGCCGCTGGACTCGACGGTATCCCTGTCGAACTTTATCAAGCCGCGCCAAGCGTAACTGCCGAATTGCTGCACCCACTTGTTGATAAAGTGTGGAATACAGACAGATACCTTTCCCTCTGAGTAGAAGGAAGGTTTGATCATCAAACTTCCGAAGTAGGGTAGCCTTACAGACTGTAATAATTGGAAAGACATTTGTGTGCTTCCTGCCGTTGCCAAAATACTCCTGGAAAGATTAAAGGCTCACTTAGAAAGCAAAATTGATGAAGAGCAGGTTGGTTTTCGATCCAGATTCTCCTGTTTCGATCACATTAACGTCATCATTATCGAGCAATGCTCTGAGTACAATTCTCCGCTGCACATGCTTTTCGTCGATTTCGAGAAGGCAATAGTGTGAACCGGGATTCTATATGGGTGGCCTTGCGCAGGAAACACATCCCTGAAAAGCCTGTGGCTATTATTAGGGCAATATATGACAACGCGAAAAGTCGCATTCTGCATTCGGGGGACTTTGAGATTCGAAGTGGAGTTCAGCAGGGGTGCATCCTCTTACCGATCCTATTCTTCAAGGTAATCGGCAACGTGTTGCCTGCAGCCCTATTTGGACTATGTCCAGAGGAATCCAATGGACTTTAACATTTTCTCTACAACATTCTGACTACGCTGACGACATATGCCTAATCACTCACAAAATCGTGGAACTGTCCGCAATGGCATTATGGTCGCCACACACGACAATCATTTTGGTCGGGAGCACGCATCGAACCACGTCAAACTCATTAAAAAAAATCCTCATTTCCACCGTTCTATCGAATTTGATGGTTCGATGGAAGTTCGGTCGTCGGAGGCAAGCAAGATTGGGCTAAAGATTAATACCAACACGACCAAGGTTCTTAGCCCGTCATTGCGAAAATACATACTGTACCTTTTGCTCAATAGATGATGTATCTTTTGATCAGTTGCTCAGTAAAATAATTGGGGCGATAGGGACATTTTTCAAAAATTGTAAAATTGTAGACAACTTAAAAGCTAATGGATAAAAATTAAATTATATTTGCATGGGACGGACCTAAAGTGCTTATGAACACCATCGCTTTTTTTGTGTCATTGTAGGTTTCAGTTGAGGCTAACACACTTAACCAATGAAGCAAACTACTAAATTCTCCATTTGCTGTTTTGTATCGGTTTCTTTCTAGCCACCATTCTGTTCTGTTCGGCTCGGTTGTAAAAAAAAACGCCGCTTTTAGTTATTGGCTATCCTATGACTATTAAAGTGTTATTCCTAGAGCAAAAATAAAAATGAGAAAAAACCTCACCAACCCGCTTTTTCACCGAAAAAAAAGGACAAACATTTTGCACGGTCTTGATCTTATTATGAAATCGTATGATTTCAGTTAGATTGATAAGAACCCCAGGAATAATGTTACGGGATGTGCTTAATTTTCGCCCTAATCTTTAAGATAGGCATATTTTATACTTTTATTGTACAACCTTAGTTTGAATGTTAATTTTTTTTTTCATTTTATTGTCCATATGTTTGCCCAAATATCATCGTTTTTTATTTTTAAATAAATAATAATATAAATAAGTTTTTAACATTAGATTTAATAAATACATATTAATTTAAAGCTTGTGTTTACTAGACTGGAACAAGTGGCAAATAGAATAATCCCACAAAATAAATTATTGTACTTCCTTCTCATCAAATAAATAATAAAACCCATCTTACTGAATTATTGCAGCTAAGATGGATAAATGCGTTGGCCTTCAACGAAGGGTAAAACGCTTTTTTGAGTGCCCTTAAATTTATTATGGCTCAATTCATATCCGTCATAAAACAAAATCAAAGTTGATTTCTCTAAACACAACCAGAATAAACAAAACTAAACGGAACAAAATCTTTTTCCGACTTTCGATTCAAAGTAACAATCTTGAAAAATATTATACAACTCGAAATAATAAATGTGGCATGTCCCCGAGCGGCTATGAAACGGCGATTGTTACAATAACGACGAATAAACCAATAAAATAAATTTACTGTAATAAATCGACACCATTACAGTCAACAAATGAAACGAAACGCTACTTCTGGATCGAACGACTCAAATTCATCTCGTTGTTTCGTTACATGCCTCGTCCGACCTGTCTTTGTATTTGAGTATATCGGGAGTGTTGCAGGAAGGAATTCCATAAAGGATAGCATCAAGTGAACTGAGAAGTGATGATGTTCCTGTAAGTGAAACACCGCGATACAATGTCAAGAAGGTCCTGTACAGATAACATCACATTCCCGCGTCTTATGACTGCTGGAATTCACCTTGTGGTCATGGTGCCGGCAGTCAGGATGATTAATGACATTTTAACGAAAATGGAATAGCAAGAAGTCATCCTGATTCCCGGAAGACAGCCACTTTGACTTATCATTGTTCGTTCATTCTTTTCTTCTTTCTGTGGAAGTAGATAAGTGGATTTTGTATTACCGTGACTAGTATTAAATGAGCCTTTTGATAGAGGCGTAGAAAGATTTAGCACTAGAATTATTGAATTTTTTAAGCTCGCTCATTTAAAAAAGATCAGCACATCAAATTGTGGTGTTAGCACTGGGATTTCAAGGTGCCTTGAAATTGGATATTTATTAAGTTAATTAAAAAAATTAATAACATTTTTTTGAAAGAAAATTTTTGTCTGGAAAAATGCAGGGTACATGACTACTACCACTAAACATTTCTAACCAAGGCCAACCAAGAGGGAGTCCTCGAATCACATGGCGTCGATCTGTGGCAAAGGAGTGTCAGGCAGTGGGTAAGTCTTTTGGGGAGTTGCGCCCCACTGCCCAGAACAGAGTACGATGGCGCGCAGGAGTAGTTGACGCGCTATGCCCCGCTAGGGGTTCAGGCAAAGTAGTAGTAAGTTAAACAATCTGTTGATCGCATCACGCAACCATGACACGACTCATCAATAAATGACACAAAAACAGCGATAATGTTCATCGGCACTTTAGGCCCGTCCCAGGCGAACAATTTTTAATTATAATTAATTAATTTTCTAATATCCTTTTTTCCTGATCAAAGGACTCAGAATACCATCCACAGTAGTCTACTGCAGTTGCCTCATGACTCCCAATCATGTGAAACCAATCTTGCTGAAATATCACTTCATTGTCAAAAGTGTCATTTTTCATCATCAAAGGACACAAAATAACTTGACCAGTAGTCTAGTGCATTTGCCTCAATACCCCTAGGCATATTATCCCCATCTTGCCGAAATATCACTTCATGGGGCGACTTCAGTATCTGGGGCGTCTAGTTTTAATAATGGATTTCAATCAAATTTGGTCTTAAGTGAACGAATTTTTTTGCGAACTCATAACCTCTTTGGAGATATTTACCCTCAAAGTTGGAACAAAGTTGTATGGGAAAATCCAGTGCTAGAACTTTATATAGAATAAATTTTTAAATTTTATAAATTTAAGTAGTTACGAAGGTACTATGATACATTCTCATTTATTTTTTTATTTTCTCGGGCCACTCGTATTTAAGACTTAGCGTGAATGAGGCGACGATAAAATTTGACACCTCAATTATTGAAGTCGTGTCCACTTCATTGCCAAAAATGTCCTTTTTCCTCACCGAAAGACACAAAATGTCATTAGCAGTAGACTGTTGCATTCGCCGCAACTCCACCAGTCATATGTTACCCATCTTGCCTACTTGGCACTTCACTGTCAAGAATGTCCTTTTTCGTCACCAAAAACTCAAAATGCGTTCAACAGTAAACTAGTGCATTCATCTCAACGCCACCAGTCATATATGATGCCCTTCATGCCTATATATCACTTCATTGCTAAAAATGTCCTTTTGCTCAGCAAAACATTGAAAATTTCACCAACGCTATTTCACCAGAATATTCTTTTTCTGTACCAAAAAATGCAAAATGGCTTCAGCAGTAGTCTGGTACATTCGCCTCAACAAACCGTGTCATATGATACCTATCTTGTCCAGCTATCACTTTAATATCAAGAAGGTCCTTTTATGCTGACGCACACCTGCAGCAGGGCCAAAATATTACCGTGTGGTATTTATAATACCTAATATCATGGGAGTAAGGCCAAAAGCTGGATAGGAGTTCTGAAAGTTTCTCTCGATGCGGGACAAGTTCGAGTTCAGGCGAGATCACCAACCAGAGCGAAGTTGAGCCAGCGTGGTCCTAGTTGCTCTTTGTTGTCGGGTTTCGTCTGAAGATATGGCAGGTGGTTGTATGTTGAGTACCATATTAGGTTTAAAGTCCGCAATCGAAGGAAGCACCTCCTGACTATGCAATGTTGTGATGGCAGACTTGTAGCTGGCGTTATCAATGGGAACCCGCGGACTTCCCTCTCACGGCCCCTCATATTGCGTTTAATGTGACGTGGCGATGGGGTTTTGTAAATCAGGTTGGAGTTGGGATGGTCGCTTTGATAACAGCCAACTAGGTACTGCTTAGTGAGAAGAGTGTTGTGGCTTCTTAAGGACGTCATTCTGGTCTCGTATGATGAAGGTGATCCTGCGACGACATCAGGAGCCAACCTATGACAGTCTTAGCATTCTGATAAATCGGTATTTTTTTCCACTGAGCCTCTTATAAGTTTTCTGACCAAATGGGAGCCGCAAGTTATGACCATACAGATCTCCCGACTGATTTGTATTTCTCTAGTAGAGTCTTTTTGATTTTTGTCCAGGTCTTATATTACATGATATTTCATTTATTACCCCAGACTTATTTCTTAAATATTTAAATTCACTTCCAAATGCCGTGACAGATAACAAGCTGACGTTTGTCGTATTATGAACCGCCAATTATTATATTACAGCTTCAAACCACCGTGCCAGACAGATGTCATATTTAGAACGGGTCGATGTAAACAAGTTACGAATAGGTATTAACACTAACACATATATACATATTAGTTAAAATAAATATTCATACGGCGATGTAAACGCCTGCATTGTCAACCTAATTTTATTTGAAAGATAAATTTCTAAATTAATTCTTAGGCCCTTTCCTCACTTGTCGGTACGGCACCGGTGCGGGATCGGCATGCTCGTTATACTCGGTACCGAAAACTTACTGGGCGCCTTTATTTCAGTGAGTGTTTCCTGATTGGCGCGGGGAGGGATCGTTCGTCTTACCACATCCCGAGAGGAATATCAGGTGGCCGCACGGTATTGACACAGATAACGTTGCGCAAAAAATTGAAAAATGGAAGATACTGAACAATGAATGCCAAAAATATACCATCTGGTTCGTAAATGAAAGTAGTGAGATCGTTTCAGTAAAGAGAGCGTACTGTCGCGCACCGTTGCCATACCGACAAGTGAGGGAAAAGCCTTAGGCTTCGCTTACACGTGAACATGGAGCAAATCATGAAGCATTCGCATGAGCATTCTGCTGTATTCTTGATCATTTGCACTAGTGTACCAACAATTACCAAGCATATTTCGTTCCCGACCAGCTCCGGTTGCGGTTATGAAGAAAGATGAGCTGGTAAAAAGATACATATTTGCCCATGGACTCGTAAACAGAAAATTACCATTCGTCTGTTGAACCTCGCTTGAAAAGATGCATCTATATGAAAAGGTACATCCCCATTTGGGCTGGCGAGCATTCGCGACTGTTCCCTGTCATTATGGATACGGGTTTGAGCGGCTTTAAATATCTTGGCCGAGCAAGAATCTGAATGAATCTCATTGGGCTTAATGTTTTCCATAAGACGCGCGGAAATATTTTTGTATGAAAATTTTTGGGAAATGGATGGATGGGAACATTGCTTCATGTGAACCGCGAACACCATGTGGTTGTTATTGTATTCACGTTCAGGGAAATAAAATAAATAACTGGCGTAACAGTCCAATTTTGAACCATAGCCTCGAGATGAGTTAGCATCATCTCATTTTCTAGATCGTGACGGTATGTTTTGAGAAGAGGTGTGTGATCGGCAACACGCTCAATCGAGTTATTTACCCCTTAAACGGGTACTCATTATCATTTAACAGCTGAGTGGGCTCATAGTCCGACACGTAAATCCCCTTTTTTTTCGAAAACTACCGCATTCAGTAGGAATCGAATAGGGGCCTAGTGCATAGAAGGCGAACGTGCTAACCGTTGCGCCATCCGGACTACACGTTCAGGGAAATGCTCACGTGTATACGAAGCGTTGGCACATGTCTTCGTACTTTCGTACTAAGTAATGCGTGATGCACACAAAACCGGTTCGTCATTTTTTATGACTGTTAAACTTCATAGTCATTCCCACCATTGGATTGAAAATCTTCCCCAGTGTACAAAGCCACGTCCTGATACATTTTTGAATTAAAAACCACGGTAGCGGTAGAAAGGAGTTTGCATAGAACCAGCCTTAATCGACTAATTTTGTCATGCTGACGAAAACTATGTACATAAACATACTTTATTTGGGTCGGAGATGGTTCCTTTTTTGCGTTGCCAACTTTATGACAACAGTTTCAGTGAAGGATATGAGAAAACACAAAGAAAAACACATCATTAATTCATGTTCAGCTCAGTCTGATTCGCTTTTAATCCCTGTCCGAAAGTGTTATTCAAATTCACTCAATGTGAACTAAAACTGATTTAAGATTGCCATCGCGTTCCAGGAAACGATACCTTTGTCCACATTTTCACTCAATCTTTTCAGCTCATTTTTAACACTAAATCTTCCAGCCATGAACCCTTTTACGAGTGTGGTATTCCAAATGAAGTTCTCTGATAAAAAATTCACTTGAATAGCTGTACTTGTGGCTGGAGAGAAGAAAGTGCATCCGGAACTCGCAAGTTTCTTTCTTGTTTGCGCTTTCGTGTGGGAAGTACAAGGAGTACGAATGACGATAGCTGTTCGTGAACTCTAAATCCCCAAATGCTCCTTGAGCACATATAAGAAGTCAGCTCAAGAATGTAGCTAACTACCTAGGAAGCATGCAAATCCCTGGAGGTTTGCAAACAGGTATGTTCAGCACAGTTGGGATGGAGTTTCATATTACATGTCTGTTGAAAAATGAGAAATGCCCAAGCATTGAAGGTAAACGCTAAATCCACATCCTTTGGGAGTTTTACTTGTAATGCTATTCTTACTATAGTAGTATCAATAATATGTTAGTTTTATTCGGATTTCGCATTCTCATGCGCCAACATAATAATTGAGTCATAAGTTTGCCATTTCTAGAAGGAAGCATTTCCGTCCATATAAAGCTATACATATGTCGTAGGCTTTTAGCGAAGCGTCATTTCACGAACTGCCGGGTAAACAGTGTATTGATTTGATTACAGTGTATACCGCCGTCATTTCAGGAAAACCCGGCAAAATGTGAATCAAATGCTACAAACTGCCACTTCACTAAATGCCTAATTTAAGCATGTTCGCCATTAATGTTATATTTGTTGCCGCCAGGTGTGCTGTATGCAAGGTAGGTTCGTACTACCTAAAGCTGGAATTTCCGCTTTAGGCAGTAAAAACCTATTTTACATGCATCATCATGACATTCCTTCGTTTAAGTTTTAATCAAATAATGAAATAGTTCAGTGCACATATAGTTTCTCAACATACCGGCTTGAAGTGCAATGGCAACGTTACCATATTAGCTGGCATTGCTTAGAATACCGCCGGCAAAACGATGTGTTTAAAGTTCTACAGTTTTTACCGAGCGATTTCACAAAATGACGAATTTCAATCAAAGCCTACGACACATATTCTTGACCAATTTGATGAGTTGATTAAGATAAGTCCGTCTGTTTCCATGCAAACTCCAATTTCAGTTTTAAAGCTATTCAGCGGAACTTTGCACAGATCCTTCTTTTTACGCTGCACAGTGTATCCATGTCTACATCACCGGAATCAGGCCACTATATCTTACAGCTACCATAGGAACGATCGATCCAAGAGCAAATATTCGTAAGAAAACCTATTTTTGTTTTTAAAGAAATACCTACCAAATTTTATATCAAGCGTAGTCATCGCCAACCTCATGCTCAAATTTTACGCACTCGGTAGCCGTGAGAAAGAAATCAGAGTTTCATTTATACGGCGCGTTCACAAAAATAGAGAACAATATGTGTGTACTTTTAGAATTATACGGATAGGAGATGTATTCTAGCAACTAAAACATCCGAAATTTGTATGCTAGAAACGTTAACTCGTCGTTGTAAAAACAACTCCACGTCAAGAAACCTGGAACAAAAGCCTCAGATTTGACGGACCAACAGCGCCGACCATGCAAACGACGAAAGGATTATTTTTTCGGATCCTGGAATGTACGCTCCCTGAACAAACCGGGGGCCGAGAAGGCCCTCCTTCAACAGGTCGAAAAGTACAAACTGAGCATTAATGCAGTCCAGGAAACGAATTGGCTTGGCAGCGAGATCAATGGCAAAAAATCGCACACAATTTTTACAAGTGGCAAACCATCGGGCCGCAAATAGTTTGGAGTAGCATTTAGTAAACAATCACCTCAAGCCGCACATTACTGACTTCAAATCCATAAATGAAAGGCTGTGTGCGATTCGCATCAAGACTCGATTCTTCAATCTCTGGCCCATCAATGTGCATGCCCCACTGAAGATAAAGAAGACGCAGTAAAAGACAAGCTCTACGTCCGCCTTGAAACTCTCTTCGACTCACTTCCAACAAACGACGTCAAATTGCTGCTGGGAGAATTTAACGCGAAAGTCGGAAAAGAAAGTTGGCACCGGGGGACCACTGGAGGCCACAGTCTTCATGAAAGTTCAGCGACTTATCTACTTTGCCTGCAGCAGGAATCTAATCGTAAGCTCTACGTGTTTCCGGCATCGACGCATTCACAAGCAGATCTGGAAATCTCCAGACGCACATACTGTCAACCAAATTGATCACGTCCTCATTGGGAGCGACCGGTAGCGCAGTGTGTTGAGGCATCAGTCTCATGTTTGAGTACCGGCGTTACGGGTTCGAATCCCGTCCACGACGACGTTCGTGGCCATGGATGTGCAGGAGGTGTATGCTGGCAACTGCATTCTCCGAAACCAATTTATGCCAAAGAAATGTCAGCTGGGCAGCAAGGAACAGCTGACGCACTATGCCCCACAAGGGGTTAGGGCAATTGAGTACGTCCTCATTTGCAGGAGATGAGCGTCTAGTGTGATGGATGTCCGCTTTTATCGAGGAGCAAACTGCAACTCAGATCATCACTTGGTGAAGACGACCTACAGATGTAGAATTTCCACAGTGCACCAATCGAGAATCAGCTCTCCCAAAATCTTTGCGGTTGATAAGATTCTGAGCGATGCTACAGCAATGGCGTATACTACCGCCCTTTTTGGGGAAAGACTATCGCCTATCCTACACAACATCAGCAACACAGGCGTCCATGGGTTCTGAGAAGAACTCAAGAGTACCATCAGAGATGTCGCAGAGAAGGTCGTGGGATATAGAGCACGGCGAGCGCAAAATGACTGGTTCGACGAAGAATGCGAAAATTCACTTGGCGCGAAAAACGAGGCCTACAGACAATGGATTCAACAAAGAACCAGAGCCAGAAAAGAAAAATATGACGAGCTACGGCGAAAATCGAATAGAATAATTAGACGTAAGAAACGTAAATACTTTGACGAGCAGTTGCTGAACATAAACGAAAACTTAGCTAATAGGAATACCAGACGTTCAAACTAGTAAGTACAATTAAGAACGGCTACCAATCCAGGACTAGCCTTTGTAAGGACAAGGATGGAAACATCATCAGCGACACCGATGGCATTCACAAACGATGGGCCTCTTATTTTGAAGAGCTTCTGAACCTACCATCTAACATCCCCACGCAAGAAGCTCTCGACGATATGATTGATCTAGGCCCACCCACACAACCCCCGAGAGAAAGTTGATCTCGCCTTGCGGTCACTAAAACGAAACAAAGCGCCGGGCGCTGACGAGATTCCAGCTGAACTGCTAAAATTCGGTGGAACGGGTCTAGCTAATGCAATACATCAATTACTCCTGCGAGTATGGGAGGACGAGGAGACCCCAGACGATTGGCGCAAAAGCATCATCTGTCCAATCCACAAAAAAGGAGATGAACTGCGGTGTGAGAACTACAGGGGCATATCACTAGTTTGTAAGTCTTAAAAATTTTGATGAAAATTCTGGAAAAGAGAATAAAACCGTACGCAGAACGAATCATTGGCGAATATCAAAGCGGTTTCAAACCTGGTCGCTCCGCAACCCATCAGCTCTTTACGGTCAAACTGACACTCCAGAAGTGCTGGGAATACAACGTAAACGTATACCAAATCTTTGTCGACTTCAAGCAGGCATACAATAGTATCGATCGTGGGGTACTGTACAACATCATGCTGCAATTTGGTATACCGGCCAAATTAGTGCGACGGGCAAAGATGACGATGACCAACTCCGTCTCACAGGTCAAGATCCATAATAGACTTACTGATCTATTTGAAACACGCACTGGTCTAAAACAGGGCGATGGACTGGCATCGACGCTCTTCAACCTAGCACTAAGCGCTGGAATACGTTATTCGGGCTATGAATATGGACAACAGCACCCTACTCATCAAGTCGACACAATTAGCAGATCAACATCATGTACCGAAGATTGGCCGACGCAGAAGAACTTCTGCATACGCTCGATACCGCTGCAAAAGAAGTTGGACTACGTATCAACGAGGATAAAACTAAAATAATGGTCGACGACGAGGACCCCTACACAATCGAGCATCAATGTGGGGGACCTCAACATCGAGTTCGTGAACAACTTCATATACATACCTTGGTTGCAACTCTTCAAGAAACGGCAACGAAACTGACGAAAGCAAGCGACGGATACAGTTAGCTAATAAGACTTTTTTCTCGGTTCTCCCCATGTTTAAAGTTGGCGACCATAGAATCTCCATTTGTCGCAAGTCGCCATCGGTGTCCATCATCTGCAAAGGAAAATACAAGACATCACAAAGTATCAAATTCAACAATAGAATATCTACAAATACTTATCTGACATCGCTATTGAACCACGGGAAATCACTGGACATCGCACTAAACATCGGAGATACACCACAACAACACATAACCACACTATATACAATACATTGTTTATATTTATTTGAACATTTTTGACACTTGAACTTGACCTACATTTGAAATTGTAATTGTAATAGATTATTGCATTGTAATAGAGCATCAGCTGATTGCTGTATTGTATCAATCGGCATTAATCATTGGCTGAATTGTAAAATTATATTCTGTAGTATTCGTAAGGCGCGAATAATTCACTGGGAAGAATACCGGAATTTTCAATGTTGGAAAATTCCTGTATTTTTTCCCGGGGGATTATTCGCGATCCTTTGTTCTATCAAACTTTCGCTTTCGAACCTTTGACCGTGTTAGACATCGTATTTTTTAATATTTTTGCATTTTGTTAATTTGAATTGTTGAAGTTGAAGTGATTATATTATTTCGAATACATTTTATAACGAACTTACAAAATCGCCTTTTCTCATTTTTGGTCCGTCGAGAATTTTGAATTTGGTTTAGTTTTTCGCTCGTCTTTTCGAACTTTGAACGAAATAGAAATTTGACTTGAACACCCCATAATGAAAGCATGTGCACAGAAACACGAAGCTCCGCGTGTACAAAACCATTATACGACCAGTGCTATGTATGCTATGGCTGCGAAGCATGGACCCTAAACAAAGCCTCCGGAAACATGCTGGACACTTTTGAACGTAAAGCGGCATACACATTAAGCAACCTGGTTGGCAACGGTGGTTGCAAGCACGAAACTACAGACGTGCAACATGTTGCCAACTACGGTTGGTATCGACAATGCATTTACCATTTCGAAGTTTGCTTTCGTGTAGTGAAGCTGAATTGACAGTTTTTTGAACAGTAAAAAGTGGATATAGTTGAGCGAAATGTCTGATCAATTGTTATTAAGTTACATTATTCTTAATGAATTTTTCGAAGATGACCTTGTGAAATTATCGAAATCCAAAAAAAGCTATGGTACAAAGACTGGTATTTAAAGAGATCGGAACTCTCGCACATTAGTTTAATGAATGAGCTTCTTTTAAACAAACGAAAAAATTTGTCCACTCGCCACACATTGATATCGACATGTTGTCGCTTCGAACTCGGCACTTAAAATGATTTTTCCTGAGTCTCGTTGCCAACATCACTACACACAGTATACACTGGTTGGCAATCCGTTAAGCCACGCCCACGAAAATCAAAAATTTTTGATATTCTTGCAACCGTTGCTGAACTTGTTTTTGCAACCAGCAACTTGCCTACACACGGCTTATTTTAATGCAACTTGGCGTGTCTGCAACCACCGTTGCCAACCAGGTTGCTTAATGTGTATGCCGCTTAAGGTTCTACGGCGAATTTTCGGGGCTTTTTGCATCCGGTACAACCATGAGTTGTATGAACTGTACGATGAGCTGGAAGTTTAGAAAATCGTCAAACTACAACGACTTCAGTGGGCAGGGCATGTCCAACGAATGGGCGATTATTACATGTCAAGGAGAGTGATGAATGCAAAACGAGTTGACGGAGCGAGACTACCTAGACGACCCATTGAAAGGAAAACTAGAGGTCGTTGGGAGAACTCAGTCGACGTTTATGCCAAGCAACTACTGGGCTTCCGAAAATTGAGGAAGCAGTCACTTGACCTAGATAATTGGAGGACAACGATCCAGACGGCCCGACGCGACGTCAGACTGTAACGCTTCAATGATAATGTTGGTAGCATGCACCACATGCATGGTGTTTGATTCACTTATGATCCAGATCCGGGTGTCCGGATCTGGAATCATTCCGGCAATGTGATGCGTTCGCTGATTCCACAATAGTGTGCTGTTAGGTTAATGTAAATAAATGATTATTTCCCTTTTTTATATATTTAACAAATTGTAAGGTCCTTTATTTGTATTTTTATGGAAAAATAATAATAATAAAATTAAAGAACATATTTCGACTAACCCAAAATTACTTCTCAACATTTCAAAATTTATTTTATATCCAGGCCGTTTAATGAGTATATCCAGAAAATCTGTCGGAAGGAAATAATCAATACAGAACTTGTTGAGTCCACGATAGCTTCTTTTTCTCCAAGTTGAAGCGAAATGCTTGTAAATATTAAAGTATGTTTACATTTCTCTCGCTGAAAATGCGTAACTTTGTTCCTGGTCACAGGCTTTTATTAGATCCGAAGATGTCTTTACGGACCCATTTTGGATCAAGGACATCCCGACGTGCTTACAAAATACTCCAGCTGTTGAAAGTGCCCGGAACGGATTTGATGGTTCGGTAACGTCTGAAATTGATGGTATCCATCATGAACCCCAATAAATTTCCCGAACGTATTGTTTGCCTTCGAAATTGCTTGATAGGCTTGTTTGATATTTGTGAGATGTATTGATCCTGAACAAATTTGTCGAGGTATTGTGGTTTGGATGTTTGGATGTTTATGCCTTCATGTCGTTTCACTACCCCTAAATGGGGTTTTCTTATACATATGTGCCAACATTCAAACAATGTTCAATATGTGGATGTATGCATCAATAATAATGTCTACAGTTTTGGGTGATTAACTGCGTTCGCATGATGTGTTTATAAATAGGTGACTGGATGGACTAACTGTTTTTATCAGGACTCACAAATTATGTAGCTAATTGAAAGGTTGAATTCAACAACGTATACAAAAAATGGTTAACATGGTATTTCACTATGGTGGAACGAGGACCTCTCAATGGTCAGGAAATTGGCTAGGGGGATCTTCAATATTTGCAACAAGCACAGGTTTTGGCAGCCGTATAAGGACTGCCTAAAAATATACAAAAAAGGCATCGGAGCGGCTAAAGCCCAAACGTGGGAGGACCTTTGCCAATCTTTGGATAATATCAAGGACACAGCAAGAATCATCCGTCTTTAGTGAAAAGAACGGATGGCACTTGGACGGAATCCAGTTCAGAATCCCTTGAGCTCCTTCAAAACACACACTTTCCAGGCTGCAAAAAAAACCTGTACCTATATAGCCCAGAACCGAGTGATACGGAGTGCGCGCAGAGTGAATTTGTGCAATCCGTTATCACAGAGGAAAGAATACCCTGGGCAATCAACAGCATACTGCCCATTATGCTGCAAGAATTAAAAGATTTAGTAGTTCTCAGGCTGCTGGTGTTCTTCGGAAGCTGTCTCCGACTCAACCACGTCTCCCAGTCGTGGCGACGAGTTTGTATTCATACCAAAGGTAGGGAAGAGAGGACATGAAAGGGCGAAGGACTTCAGGCCAATCAGGTTAGCCTCCTTCGTACTCAAAACGCTAGCGCGTGTCCTAGACTTGCACATCCGACAATCCCTGGAAAGCTGAGCGCTCTCGAAATCACAGCACGCCTACATCAGAGGTAGATCCACAGAAACGGCTCTCCACGAGGTGGTGCGTGCCATTGAGCAGAGCCTTCAGTATAAGCAGTATAACGTACATTACCATTATACTTCAGCATGGAGTCTATTCACTACGCCCTATCAGATTTGGAAGTAGCGGCAGGGATCGGCAGATGGGTAGTGACTCTGCTAAGATCTAGAATTATTCATGCGGACTTGGGATACAGCCATCTAACCAGATTTGTATGCAGAGGGAAACGTCAGGGAGGCGTCATCTCTCCATTACTATGGCTAGTGGTCATCAACAAAATCCTAACAAGGCTTCACAGGGAAGGGATTAAAGTGATCGCGTACGCGGATGATGTGGCAATAGTAGTGTCAGGAATGTGCCTCTCCGTGATAAGTCAAATCATGGAAAGATCTCTGGATATGATGAGCGCCTGGGCCACAAGCTGTGGACTGGGCGTTAATCCAGTTCCGTATTTTACCCTCCCTAAACAGAACGGTCAGTTACTCCAACTAGGTGTCATTTTAGATACGAAGCTCAGCTGGAAGTTAAATATTGAAGAGCGGGTGAAGAAAGCCTGCATCGCTTTTCTCTTTTTCTCTTATGTGGGTCGTTAGTTTGGTGGCCAGCACTTGCTAAAGGATACAACATAACAAAACTTGGCAGGGTGCAAAGGACGGCATGTCTTGGAACTACAGGTGCCTTGCGAACTTGCCCGAGGGAAGCGCTAAACGTGTTAGTCCAACCATCTTCTTATAAACGATTTTACCGACGTTTGTGGTTACAAAACGGCGCATTCGCGCTAATTGGGCTCTGGCAAGTTGTGCTTCAGCCAGCACTGAAAATATAAGTAAAATTATTGAAATATATATATTGTTATTAACTGTTTCATTGCCGATATAACACTAGCCTGGAAGTCGAACTATTAATTTGCTCTCCACTTCGTTGTAATTGTATTGAAGTAGCAAAGTAATAGTCATCATCATCGTGGCGCGACAGCCCGACGTCGGGCCTTGGCCGCCTGGATCATTGTCCTCCAATTATCTCGGTCACGTGACCGCGTCCTCCAATTTTGGGAGCCCAGCAGCTGCGAGGCGACCACACCTATTGAGCTCTCCCAACGAGATCTCGGTCGTCCTTACAATCTCGCTCCGTCAACTCGTTCTACATTCATTACTCTCTTAGGCATGCGATCATCGTCCATTCTTTGTACATGCCCTGCCCATTGAAGTCGTTGTAGTTTGACGATTTTCGAGACTTGCAGCTCATCGTACATTTCATACAACTCATGGTTGTACCGGATGCGCCATCCATCTCGATCGCAAACAGCCCGAAAATTCGCCGTAGAACCTTACGTTCAAAAGTGTCTAGCATGTTTTCGGAGGCTTGAGTTAGGGTCCATGCTTCGCAGCCATAGCATACATAGCACTGGTCGTATAATGGTTTTGTACACGCGGAGCTTCGTGTTTCTGTGCACATGCTTCGATTTCATTATGGGGAGAACCGAGAAAAAAGTCTTATTAGCTAACTGTATCCGTCGCTTGATTTCGTCAGTTTCGTTGGCGTCCCTTGACAAGTTGCAACCCAGGTAAATGAAGTTGTTCACGAACTCGATGTTGAGGTCCCCCACATTGATGCTTGGTTGTGCAGGTGTCCTTGTCACCGATTGCATCATTATTTTAGTTTTGCCCTCGTTAATACGTAATCCAACTTCCTTTGCAGCGGTATCGAGCGTATGCAGAAGTTCTTCTGCGTCAGCCAATCTTCGGGACATGATGTTGATGTCGTCGGCGTACGCTGCTAATTGTGTCGACTTGATGAGTAGCGTCTTGCTGTTGTCCATATTCATGGCCCGAAAACCGTATTCCAGTGCTAGGTTGAAGAGCGTCGGTGCCAGTCCATCGGCCTGTTTCAAACCAGTGCGTGTTTCAAATAGATCAGTAAGTCTATTCTGGATCCTGACTTGTAAGACGGAGTTGGTCATCGTCATCTTTGTCGGTCGCACTAATTTTGCCGGTATACCAAATTGCAGCATGATGTTGTACAGTACTCCACGATCGATACTGTCGTATATATACTGTCGTTGTATTCCCAGCACCTCTGGAGTATCAGTTTGACTGAGAAGAGCTGATCGGTTGTGGAGCGCCCAGGTCTGAAACCGCTTTGATATTCGCCAATGACTCGTTCTGCGTACGGTTTTATTCTATTTTCCAGAATTTTCGTCAACATTTTATAGGACGTACAAACTAGTGATATGCCCCTGTAGTTCTCACACCGCAGTTTATCTCCTTTTTTGTGGATTGGACAGATGATGCTTCTGCGCCAATCGTCTGGGATCTCCTCGTCCTCCCATACTCGCAGGAGTAATTGATGTATGGCATCAACTAGACTCGTTCCACCGAATTTTAGCAGTTCAGCGGGAATCTCGTCAGCGCCCGGCGCTTTATTTCGTTTTAGTGACCGCAAGGCGAGATCAACTTCCTCTACTGTCGGGGGTTGAATGGGTGGGCCTAGATCAACAATATCGTCGAGAGCTTCCTGTGTGGGGATGTTAGATGGTCGGTTTAGAAGCTCTTCAAAATAAGAGGCCCATCGCTTGTTTGTTTCCATCCGTGTCCTTACAAAGGCTAGTCCTAGTTGGTAGCCGTTCTTAATTGTATTTACTAGTTTGTACGCTTGTCTGGTGTTCCTATTAGCTAAGTTTTCGTTTATGTTCAGCAACTGCTCGTCAAAGTATTTACGTTTCTTACCTCTAATTATTCTATTCGATATTCGCTGTAGCTCGTCATATTTTTCTCTTCTGGCTCTGGTTCCTCGTTGAATCCATTGTCTGTAGGCCTCGTTTTTCGCGTCAAGTGAATTTTTGCATTCTTCGTCGAACCAGTCATTTCGCGCTCGCCGGGCTTTATATCCCACGACATTCTCTGCGACATCCTTGATGGTACCCTTGAGTTCTTCGCAGAACCCATGGACGCCTGTGTTGCTGATGTTGTGTAGCATAGGTGATAGTTTTTCCTCAAGGGCGGTAGTATACGCCACCGCTGTAGCATCACTCAAAAGCTTATCAACCGCAAAGATTTTGGGAGGGCTGATTCCTGCTTGGTGCACTGAAGAAATTCTACATCTGTAGGTCGTTTTCACTAAGTGATGATCTGAGTCGCAGTTTGCTCCTCGATAGGAGCGGACATCCATGACACTAGACGCCCATCTCCTGCAAATGAGGACGTGGTCAATTTGGTTGACGGTATGTGCGTCTGGAGACTTCCAGGTCTGCTTGTGAATGCGTCGATGCGGGAAGCACGTAGAGCTTACGACTAGATTCCTGCTGCAGGCAAAGTCGATAAGTCGCTGGCCGTTATCGTTACATTCTTCATGGAGGCTGTGGCCTCCAGTGGTCCCCCGGTGCCAACTTTCATTTCCGACTTTCACGTTAAAGTCTCCCAGCAGCAATTTGACGTCGTTTGTTGGAAGTGAGTCGAAGAGAGTTTCAAGGCGGGCGTAGAACTTGTCTTTTACTGCGTCTTCTTTATCTTCAGTGGGGCATGCACATTGATGGGTCAGAGATTGAAGAATCGAGTCTTGATGCGAATCGCACACAGCCGTTCATTTATGGGTTTGAAGTCAGTAATATGCCATTTGAGGCGATTGTTCACTATAAATGCTACTCCAAACTCCTTGCGGCCCGATGGTTTGCCACTTTTAAAAATTGTGTGCGATTTCTTGTCATTAATCTCGCTACCGAGCCAATTTGTTTCCTGGACTGCAGTAATGCTCAGTTTGTACTTTTCGACCTGTTGAAGGAGGGCTTCTCGGCCCCGGTTTGTTCAGGGAGCGTACATTCCAGGATCCGAAAGAATAATCCTTTATTCGTTTGCGTGGTCGTCGTTGTTGATCCGTCCAATCCGAGGCTTTTGTTCCAGGTTTCTTGACATGGAGTGGTTTTTACAAGGACGAGTTGTCAGCACGTCGCTTAACCCCATTCAGGGGATGGCCTCGGAGATAGCTGCTTCAGATGGTTTAATAAACGTGCTGGAGCCCACACAACTATGTAGCAGGTCCAACTACGCAGGTCATTCCATCCTACTAGACCTGAGACGCTTAGGTGTTCGTCAGCCATTCAGGCTACAGCTATCTGCCTTTTCCAAACTGTCTTATCGCTAAGACATTGGCCGTCAGCGAATTGATACACTGCCGTTACCAGGGGGCGCCCACGCGGAGGACTATGGAAAAGGTCTCTGCCCCCAGAAAGTATTGTAATAGTAGTAAAAAGAAAAAAAAACGTGCTAACCTTTATGCTATCCACCACACTATCCTAAGAACGGGTTGTCAGCTTCTATTGCTTAGAGTTTACGCTTTATCGTTCTCTAATTGACACACCGATGCACTACGTCAGATTTGCAACACCCAAAGGATCAACTCGGTACATCGAAAGGCACGATGAGGGTGCGGTTCAGCTCAATCTTAATTAAATCCACGTTTCAAATTAAGAAAGAAGTTTATATATCCTTAACGATAAATCCTTCCCTTTAAGTTCCATCATCAAATTGCATTCAGCAAAAGAAATGCGAGCCATATAACGATAAATTATCCGAGGATGGAGACATTGCTTCCACAAGAGCATCTATTTCCAACTTTGCGCTTCTCGTCCTTTTTCGTTCTTTTTTTTTTCCTTTTATGATTTGCAATCCAATACCGCAAATCTAGAGTCCCTAAGACAAGAAGAAAGATTTCATTACACTGTCGAGTAGATAAACCTCAAATCTGTCATAGTCTAGTTTATCGTTCTTCTTCAAATTAAGCATTGTGTGAATCCATCATTCCGTTATTTTGCGTTTTCAGTGTGCCTCTTTTTTCCGCTATGAAAAGCAGACATCCTTCCAGTCTAGGCTTGATGTATGTTTCACTGGATGAAATGTGAATATGATGAGAAAACGCTAGCATTTATTTGCAAATTACAAAATTTCACTAGTCAAAGTGAATTATTTCCACAGAGGAATTTTTAGCCTTATTATGAAGATTTAGAGGTACAAATAAACCATTTTAATTATATCAGTAGTAGCAGTACCGTCTGTTGAATTTCAGCATCATATTACAAATCCATATTAAATTACCATTGCAAGGTTTATAATACGAACACGCCATGCATGTCGGTTGCAGCATAATTAACTTGTGCAATTAGCAGACTTTAGACCTAAATACCATGGTCTCAAGACGTTTTATGATAGGCTAAAATTTGGTACGAAAGTCTTAAATCTCACACAGTTTATTACAATGGTTTTAAGACTGACAGAAACCAGTTTGGAACCAGCTTTTGAGACATTCCGTCGAGTTTTTGCCGAAGGTCCCATTGTAAAAATTAAAAATTCTATAAGGACCTGGCGTATGGTATGGTATTGGATGAGTCATGCAGCCATGAACATGAAATGTCTTCTGCACCTGCCAAAATGTGCTATGGGGCACCGAAGTTAGCCATAGAGAAAGTGGCCATTAGAAATAATCCTTATAGATACTTACGTTCTGAGCCAGAAGTGTCCATCGAAAAATAAACGAAATAAGCCATGCATGGACAATATCGCTTTCAAATACACGCCCAACTAAATAGTTGACCGTGCCCCCTTAGGCCCGGTTCCCATTAGGCGACTTTTGTGGAAAGAGACTAGCCGAGACACAAAAAAAAAACAGCAGAAAACAGCACTTTTAGCAGTGTTGAAAACCATTTCAGCCGAGAGACAAAGTTTTGTCCCGGTCAATACTTTGTCTCTCGACTGGTAGGATCAAAGAACTATAAAACTATGGAATGGCCTTTCTGTCAAATTTTTGAAACCGTTTCATGGTAGTGTGCATCAGATACCAACACTAGCGTAAATCACAATGGCTTAGGTGGTTTGTTAGCGCAGGGGCACATAATTGGCGGGTAAATTTTGAATTTTCAAAGAAATTAGTGGCGACGCTGTTAATGCGTGTTTCACTGCGCGGACGCGAATATGTCAACAATACTCGATATTCAAATTTTTACCCCCACTCTGTGCCTATTTCCTATCTGTTCAATTTATATCTTTGATTGCCCCATTAGAGGTGCAGGCAAAGAAGTACACATCGTACACATACTTAACAAAGCATCATATACTACATACTACACATAAATTTCTAAATACGGACTACCACAATAGCACTTACACTGCAATAGAAGCTGCGGTTTGTAGCAACAAATAAGTCGAAAGTCATGATTTGGGACACGTTGGGACACGTTTGCGTGTCGCGTTCACGTGTTTTATGTCTAACGGTTTGAGTCTATGGTTTACAACTAAAGATGCGAATCTGTCAAATTGACAAATGCTCGGCTGTTGTCGTATCACCAAATTAATTCATTATTGTGTGACAGGCAATAATTTGGGGTATTTTTAGTTTCCGGGGCCCGGGGTGAAAAAATCGTTTTTCACTCGGATTTTTTGTCACTTATCACTCGCGTCACCCTAAGACTCTCAAATTTGCAAAAAAAAAAAAATATTTTTTTTTTTAATTTTTATATTTTTTTTATTTTTTTTTTATTTTTAATCTTAATTTTTTAATTTTTTTTCCTTAATTTCTTGTTCTAATGATTTATACTGAGTGTTTGGTGTGTTTAAAACTGATCAAAACGCTGTTGCACGCAGAGCGAGCGAAGCGAGCGTTCATGTTTGTGCGATATTGAGGGTTGCGATCCCTTAAGCGCGGAGCGAGCGTAGCGAGCGGAGCCCACGCAAGGGGATTTGCGAATATTTCAATTTTCCATGCCTCCAATATTCCAAACACTCAGTATAAATTATGAAAAAAAAAAATTAAAAATAAAAAAAAAATTAAAGCTTAAAACAAAAATTAAAAATAAAAATTTAAAAAAAAATTTTTTTTTTTTGCAAATTCTCGACTTTTAGAGTGACGCGAGTGAAAAGTGACAAAAATCCGAGTGAAAAGTGATTCCCCCAGCCGGGGCCCCGGAAACTAAAAGGTTGCCCCTAATGGGAACGCGGCTTTAGGGAAATAATGTGCGTACTTGCGAAGAGCAGACGAAATTCCAAATTAACTGAAACTGATACTGCGAGTACATCATAAAATTATTGTATAAATTGTTGTGCTGGGAAATCGTTTGTGCACATTTCTTAAACTTCATTAGCCAGAGCGGGGTGCAGCTGCACCCCAGACTTACATTTCTTAGGATATCTTCTGGAAAAAAAATTCCTCTCAAATTTCCTCTTACATATGTTTCTTAAATATACTTGTCATATCGTGCAAAAAAAATCAAAATAAATTGCAATATACTGTAATGAGTTATCGTTAATTTTGTTCGTTGCGGTGTAGGTAATCTTGAAGTTTTCGGTACCATCAGCACCTGAATCTAGATTGTATCAAATTCAGAGCCGTTTGTAATAAGTGTGATAGTTATTTTTGAACTACGGATATCACGGTTTCTTAAATTCGGTTTTATCTCCAGATTATTGATCAAAATATAGAAATAAAATATTTGACGAAAATATTTGTTGTCCTTTATATAATACAAAAAAGTTGGGGTTCATTTACACCCCACTTGGCCTTTAACGTAACTTTTCGAGGTCGGTCCTATTAAGGTTAAACCAAACAGAAGGGCAATTTACTGATCTTTCTATAGACGAACCCCAAACACCAGGCGCAACGAAAAACTATTTACAAAAAGCACGAGAAATGTACTATCATACATGCATTATTTACCGCTACTAGACAAATTGTCAGAAGTTCGCGTGTATCGACCGCGTCATAAATCTCTAAGCTTTGCTAGGAACTATGTGCCCTACATATTGCCGGCAGAAGCATAGCAGCAGCAGCATCGTCTGTGTGTAGTGAGCTTTCCTGCAGCCACCGCACATGAGCAAAAGTTTTGTTCAAAATTTGCGGGTGGCGTGAGAACGCTCATTACCCAAAACAAATTTGCTGCCGTTGCTACTGCCGTTGCTATGCCTCTGTCGACAATGAAATTCCCGCATAACAACGAAGCAACTGACTTCAAGATACACGTAATACTCGTATTGTTCAGTTGGTTAACTAAGTAATGATCGCAGAACGAATAAACTACGTATTTCCGTTGCAAATTTGTTCTTTTATTCAAAGCTTTGAATACTTTTCCAGCAATTTAAGTAATACGAAACGGAAAACCCAACAAAAAAAGATATGTATAAGCTTGACAATTGCCTTCGACCAACATCTTAATTAGATGAAATTAGACAAGCCTTATCAGCAGCAGGACTAATGTCGTCCAATTTATCAATGCAGCAGTAGACGTCATCCAGGACAAAGCCTACAATTTCTAATGCGAGCTGCTTCAATAATTCAGCGGGATTTTTGCTAATTTGACTTCTCCGGCACAGCAATTTCCCGACTTTACTCAGATCGAAAGGAGAAGAAAGATGAAATTGAAATCGTGTCTCGGAACGCGTTGCATTTGACCGATTTCCAAAAATGCATCTTACAAAAGCCGTTTCTTATCTACGATAGGGATCAAAAAGCTCAAGATACGGGACCTCGTAATTTGGGAAAGAAAGAGCTAGCGAAAATTTGTATGTTTGTATACATGACAGTGCAAATAATGCAACGGAAAAAATGAAGGCAACATTGACTGTAATGAGCCCGCTCTCGTTGTTTGATAAACAAAAGGACGAAAAAGGCTTGAAGGGTTTTTAATCTGTGTCGAGCTGATTTTTTTTTTTTCATTCAGCATAAAAGCGACTTCTATCAGTCGGCTCTGGAGAATATTTCGTCACGTGCCTACATCATTTTTGCTTTTCTTGCCAACTTGATGACAATGTGCGACTACGAGGTGGAATGCTGAACTGAAAGTAACTACGTCATACTCCAGTTTTTTAATATGTCAGCGGATGCAGGGAATCATTCCCTTAAAGTTTTAGTACAATATAGATTGCTAGGAGATGCTTTAGAAATGTATTTTACATACTTGATACTTTATCATATAAATTCATTCAATTACGACTGTGGCCTTGACGAAGGCGAATGATAACCCAGCAAAAATTCGTACCTACCAGTAACACGTACTCCACAAAATAGCTATACTAAACAGACATCCTGGCGTACCGATCATTTTCACTCAGTCCATAAGATTTCTAATGCTGTTTTTACACGCCAGATGGCACAGCCCGACCTTCACGATCAATTAAGCTATCTCAGGCTTAATTGACCGTGAAGGTCGGGCTGTGCCATCTGGCGAAGCAAAAGGCTCCTCAACGAGCTAAGCAGCGGTCTGTGCTTGCTGTAGCTCAGTTCGGGAGATGTGGGCGGGGTTTTCGCCGCTCGTTGCCCCTATCCTTTACGTATTGACAAATATTCATAGTCCTGGGGAAGACAACACAAACAGGGGAGGTAAAAATAGGGAATAAAAAAAATAGTCGATAAGGATGGAATGGTTGACGGACGGATCAAATGCCCACGCGGTCGCACCTGGGTCCGGGTGAAATGGGACCCTCGGCCTCTGGTTTTGTACCACCAACCGATCACTACTCATCAGGTCCTGCTTCGATCTGCCGGTGGGAGCAGCACTACCAGACCATAATATGGTTCATAACAGCCGGACCGGCGTGTATATAGGTATAGCCAACTGCAAGTTGAGTATAATTTCCAGGGCAGCTGACGGAGTTGATCTCATAACTCCATATATGGCGCTGCAAGCTGTCCTCTGAACGCACCCTAGCAGCTTCCGGTTGGCCACCGTGATTCGTGCGATCCACCATACATATGTACATCAGTATTGGTGGTATTATTGTCACAAAGAGCTAGTGTACGACCTTCGACTGTGGGCCCCATCTTTTCCCAATGGCCTTCCTGCTGGAGCAGAGCGCTATAGTGTTTCGTGGATATTAAGTTTCCAGTTGAGCTTCTTGTCTAGGATTAACCCAAAGAATTTCGACTTCTCTACCAACAATAGCCTTGTTCCACCCAACATAGGAGTCACCATAGTCGGTATGTCATTTCTCCTAGTGAAAAGGACCAGTTCCGTTTTACTTGGATTCACATTGACTCCGCAGCTTTCTGTCCAGCTGAGAAGTCGAGAGAAGGCGTATTGCATGACATCGCTTAGTGTGTTCGGAAACTTCCCGGAAATAGCGATGGCAACATCATCCGCATAGGTAGCCTTAAAGCTCAGAGATTCTAGATCCAGAAGAAGTTTATTGACCACTATGGTCCGTATAAGTGGGGAAAGGAGTGACTCTGCACACGCGTCTGTGCTCTAGGGAATCACCAAACCTTGAACTTATTACCCTAGAAGTTAGCAACTGACTGATAAGGACAATGATCAACTCATTAATTCTCAGCCTGACCATTGCACTTGATATAGCCTCAGGTTTGACGTTATTGACAGCATCTTTGATATCCAAGAAAGCCATCAGAACGTACTCCTTCTTGCTTGAAGACTTTACGGGCTACATTGAAAAGTCTTCAAGCTATCGAGCGCAACGCAGTTTCTACAAGGGATGTACACCAGATCCAGACAGGATTTGAAAATGGTAGCGGCCCATGGGGCTACCAAATCCGCTGAATGCTGAAGAGGTGCGGGAATAATTCCGTCTGGCCTCGCGGATTTATACGGACCAAAACTGAAGATGGACCAGGGAATTTTTTCCTCCGAAACAATAGAACCTAAGTCACATGGCGGGAACATTCCTTCCGGGTCTACCACCGGCTCAACGGGTAGATTTTCTGGGAAATGCGTATCCAACAACCAGTCAATCGTGTCTTTGGTAGAAGTCGTCCAGGAACCATCATGCTTAAGTAGCTGGGTATGGAAGGATTTGAAGCTAGGACTTTGCGAAGCCTGGATGTCGCACCAACACCCTCTATACTCTATACTGTCTTTTTGTATATACTAGAGTTTCCCGAAATTTGATTCAGTCCGGCCTTTTCCGATTACGGAAGACTACTCTAGCCTCTGATGGTAGGTCGAGGGTAAACTGAATTTACCGGTAATCGGAAAATGAGTGTTCCCCTAGCACCTTCCAGAATGTCTACTTACATGAGGATAATTCGCAATAGCGATTGAGAATACGTATATGCATTACATCCCTTAATATTCCGTTGAACCATTGGTGCCATCACATTAATATACATAGTTGTGGAAAAAAACTTTTAAATATTTTCTTAATACATACCTATATTTATATGTACTTTTCAACACCGAAAACAAGTAGCATGGTTTCGCAATGTTAAAGATAATGTCGCTTAAAAACGAAAAATATCCCTACATCTCAACCCTTACCTAAATGTTCAAGAACCGTTACGCCTCTTAGTGCTTGACTTGGTTACACAGAAAGCCAGTACAAACTTATTTGATTAGACTAAAGCTAACACAAAGGAGTGTTTAATGATACCCTTGAACCTTTGGTTCTGCAATTCGACACGTATGATTGCTCAACGGTACGATATAAATTCTTCATCCCATTAAATTCGTACTATCCTACTTTTGGCGGGTGAAATTCAAGGATAAGGATAGTTCTTCCGACGTCTCCGCAAAGAAAGGCTATGAAGCCCTCCATTGACACTCGCCCGCGTGAATAAGCAAACGCCTCAAGTGTAAACAGAAGATGCTCAAAGATGTACACTAGTTGGTGCTGTTATCTTTGCCTTTTATGGATGGTGTTTACTTCTGGCACACATTTACTGAAACTGTAAGTATACACCTTTCAAATTAAATTACAGTCGTGTAATTTATTTAATCCTGCCATCAAGCAAGAGTTAAGTGGAAACACAGCTCAGATAAGATCTATCTTCGGCTGATACATTCGGCATTAATTCGGCGTGATAGGAAGGCATGGACAAACGACTTCCAGCTGAAATATTTACGAAAGTTTTAGACTTTGTCAATACTCTGATGTAATTATTATTTCCACTCTTCGTGGCCGGAAGGAATGGCAAATCGGCTTTGGGGTCAATGTCAAACAGTGACATTAATTAGCAGTTGGAAGTTTCAAGCTTTGCCGTAGGAAGGTGCCATGGTGAGTTGATTGTGGGTAAAGTTTGAAAGCGTGAAATCAAAAATTCTATTGAATGTCGCACATGTAATGCTGCAGTGCCACATCTCGATATTTATCAAAAATTACTTAGACGAAAATTCTGCGAAAATTGAGTTACGATAGGTGTTGTAAGGATAAATTTCAAAAATGGCCGATAGAAACGAGAAGCGTCCTTATGTTTCTTCAAGAAAATCGTAAACAAATCAGTGCAGTAACGCCACATCTTGATCTATGTCCATGCTGCAAGGATTTTTAATTTTTTCAAATTCATAAGAAGATGCAATGACCGTATTTCATGGTTTTCTCGAGTCATGCAATGCGCCGAAGACAACGTAATGAATCATGCGTGGATTTTCTATGCGTCGCGTAGTGTTTATGCGGGGTTTAATTTGAGTATTCATTTTACAGTGTGTCATTCTTAGCAGACTATGTCGTTGTGCCGAATCTTTCGCTCATTCTGTTGAGTCATTCAAAAAGAACGACTCGTTACTGTGTTGCACATCACTACTAGATACAGATAGATACAATATAGGTATATCGTCTTCGATATTCGCCGAAAAAATGCGTAAACCTTTTCCCCATTAGGAATTAATTGCTCGTCATTGTCGTATCGATTACTTGCGGAAAGAAGCCTTTGATGTCCCTTTTCCGACACTTCCTGGCCTCCTATCAACGGGAGCTTTTGAGCATGTATTCCGAGCATTGTTCTCATCAATTGTGTCAAAATTCGAAGCTTCATAATTTCTTTTTGTATGGGAGATATCCTTGGTTTTCATCCGATTGTACTAATTTTTACAGAGGAGTGTACTAAGGTCATAGGCCGAAGTTGACCTGCCTGTTTATTCAGTCCTGCGTTATTGGCAGGTTAGTAAAAATAATATTTGTAGGGGAGGTAGGCGTACCTTTCGTCGGATCGTCCCCATTTCGGGTACGAATTAGATATTAGTAGGAATATTTTACTGAATTTAGATGAAGCTAACTGTATTCTATGAATAAATCAATATTCTATTTCATGGTCTAGTCTAGAGTATAATAAAACAATTTATGGTCTATGGTATAATATATCATTTTGTAGGGAATCTTATGTGCTTTGATTCGGCCTCAAGCCACTTTTTCGTAGTATCAAAAGTTTCAGGGAAAACTTAAAAAAAATGCCTTTTGGCCCTCCCCTAAACTTCCAGACCCCCTATCATCGGGGACTTTTGAGCAGGGCCGTCGAGAGAAAATCCGGGCCCGGTACTCAACTTTTGTTGGGGCCCCTATATGGCGACCGGTAGCTCAATGAACAAAAAAAAGGTCAAAGCGTACGATTTTCTATTTTTTTGGTAGGGGCCCATATATGGCGACCGGTAGTTCAGTGCGTCAGAGTGGGATGAAAAGGGAAGGAGCAAAAAAAAAGCTCAGTGCGTAGATACGTTTTTTAACATTTTACAAATTTTTGGGCACCGGAGAAAAACACGGCCCCGGGGCGTTTCGCACCTTCCGCCCCCCCCCCCCCCCTCTCGACGGCTCTGCTTTTGAGGGGGGACTGCCCTCAATAATTGTGCCAAATTTCAAAACTATTACGCTGACACTAGTGTACCTGTTGTTCGCCGAGCATTGTTCAAAGTGGAGATTCTTTGCTCTCTGTAAATACTTAGAGCTTCAGAGCTATAAAAGTTTTTTTACAAATATCTTTTATGAACGATATTTTAAAAGAACTTTTATAAATGATATTTGCCCAAGGAAAGCGCTAAACGTGATCCTGCACCTTCCACCTATCAACCTCTTTATCAAACAATTGGCGGCGGGCAGTGCAGTCAGGCTCAAAGACATTCTAAACCAGTTACCACAGGATGTGGCCAAGGTGTATACCGACTTCACCGTGCCCAAACTAAGGTTTGGGAGAAACTTCTCTGCCAAATTCCCAACCAGATCTGAATGGGGAGAAGGCGAGGTGGTGAAGGACTTTGACATCACGATTTTCACCGACGGGTCCAAAATGGACTGCGGCGTCGGTGCAGGGATATTTTCTGATGCACTTAATATTTCGGAGTGTTACCGCCTCCCAGATCATGCCAGCATCTTTCAGGCGGAAACCCTCGCAATCATGAAAGCTTGTCACACTCTCAGAGACATATCAGATAACCACAGCATCGCCATTTGCTCGGACAGCCAGGCCGCTATCAAGGCACTGAATTCGGTAAGTGCATCCTCGAAGCTTGTCGAGCGATGTATCGCGGAGTTAGCTTGCCTTAGCAGACGGCTCAATATTACCCTGCTCTGGGTTCCTGGTTACAGGAACATAGAGAGTAATGAGAGGGCTGACGACCTGGCCAGAAGGGGCACCGCCCTAGACATTCCGCTGTTGACTGTTAAGCGCAATATATCCAACCACTTCCTCAAGGTTGCGGATTCCAAATTGCGGAATCTCTACACCTGCGCCGTATGAAAGATATGGCCCTCCTATGACAAAAAGAGAACATCGGAGCTTATGACCAAATCGCGCAGAGATGTCGCCAGGCTCAAGGCAGTCATCACGGGGCATTGGCCTATAGGGGATCACGCAGTCAGGCTCGGTATCCCCTACAACACGCATTGCCGAAGTTGCGGTAATGAAGAGGAGAAAAAAGCCCTCACTCACTTCCTATGCGAATGCCCAGGCCTTGCTCGGACCAGACATCGTGCATTGGACAAGGCCTTTCTTGACAACCTAGGTAAGGTGTCGGGGGTGAGGATTGGGGAGTTGCTTTACTTCCTTAACACCTCCGGTTGGATATAGGCAGCATCCCCTGCATTTTCCGACTATCAGCTAACAACAAATTTTCACGAGGTTTGTGGCTTCAAAACGGCGCTTCTTGCGCTAATTGGGCTATGGTAAGGTTTTGCCTAAGCCACCACTTATACCAACCAACCATGAATGATATTAGCCACCTAAGGAGGAAAGTACGGAAACTTATAAGAAAGGCACTTGAAACAAGCAACGTTCATGACGCAAATCTTTTCTTAGGCGGCTATTTCACTATAAAAGTTGTTTTAAAATATATTTTATAAAAGATATTTGTAAATAAAGAATGAAGAAATAATAATAGCAGTTTATGTTGACAATATTAATATAATGTCATAAAATTTAAATAAATAAATGTATTTGAACTTGAGGACAATGGCGAATTAAAATACATTCTTGGACTCGACATAAACAGAAACATAAATAGTGTGACTATAACAGAAGCTAATTATACTACGAACATTTTAGATACAATACAAATACAATAGGTGCATTCGATTCGCCCGGTTCTCGTAGGATCTTCATACAAATTGGCAGACTGGTCTTTGACATATTGCTAATAGCACATTTAGGTTGCAGCTCCTAATTTTCACATATAGCATTTTTGCAAGAGTTGATGGAGATAGTAGCGAATACGTTAATCAACTCATATTTCTATATAATATTAAGCGTCCACACTAGCATTTTATCAAGAAACTTCAAAGAACGCACCTTAGCACTAAAAATGTACATCGTCCGAAAAAGCATAGGACTGATTTTAAAATCTACGTATGTAGCTCCAAGGAAGAGATATTGTTATAATAGCTTTTATCATAGTTTGATAAGCTAAATCAGCAAACGTTTTATTAAACTTATTTCATCGACCCAAACAATTTGCATAATAAATGGTGTGAACAAAAGGATGAACCGTATCAAATAATATTAAATTGACGAGTGGAGATTTCTTCAACTTTGAATTGAAGTCAATTCCACCCCTAACGTTTTGCTCATTGTCGATTATGGTCCAATAAAATCCAAACATAATTTTCTTTCCGCCGGAAAGCAATATTTGTAGGAAACGGTATAACGTTAAGATCCTTTCCGTTCTTTACGCCATTTCCACTTTTTGCTCCTTGCCTTTGTCTTTTATTTGCTCCAATGGAGGTCTATGCTTCCCTGAAAATGTGTCAAAGACACAGACGAAAGAGGCGAAATACGAATAAAAAAAATATACGGGAAAAGGGTCTCCCGCCTAGAATGGATAAAAGGCTATCAAAAGTGTGTACATTTTACGTTATATATGATGACATAGCCTCCCAACGCAAGTTGTTCGGTTTTATATTCGTAAAACTTGTCTGAGACGTTCGTAATGGATTCATTGCCGAGGTGAATGAAGGGGAGTTGGGAGTGACGATGAATAATACGGCTTGATGTTTAAGGTGGAAGCATAATTTTTATACCCTAGACTTTATAAAGCATAGGGTATACAGTTTTTGTCACAACGAAAATATGTAACACCTAACCCTTAAAGGAGACTCAGTAAATATAGCAATAAATATAGATGGGAATGATCATGATCACCTCAAGAATCGATTTAGCTGTATCTGTCCGTCCTTCTATCCGTCCGTCTACCCGTCTGTCCAGCTCTCCGTCTGTCCGTCTGCCTGTCCGTGTCTGTCTACCTGTCTGTTCGTCTGCCGTTTCGCACGATAACTTGCGATAGAATTAGACTAGCGACTTGAAATTTTGGTAAACTATATGTACTGGGATCTAGTTAGTTGGTATTGAAAATGAGCATTATCCGACCAATGTTTTGCCCACCTCCCCTACATATGTAAAATTAATAAATATATCTGTAACTCCCAATCGAATAAACGTGAAAGGCTCTAACTTTGGTGGATGAATCGGGAGGGTCACTTTATACTCTCCTGTAAAAATGAAATCGATAAATAGGGAACTACCGGTACCTTTCGTACGAAACGCCCTTATTACCCTACTTTTCACGTTTTTTGTCTATAACTTTAAAACCAATTGACGTAGAGCGTTCAGTTAAGAAGCTGCTTTAGTTTTAGTAAGATGGGCATAACCACACCAAAAGAATGTCTACCTTCCATACCAATGTTAAAAAATGAAATAGTCCTTTAGCTACAATAATTTTCGATAGAATGACACTAGCGAGTTGAAAATTTGGACGGACGTTGGGAGTAAGATCTAGTGAGCTGGTATTGAAAACGAGTAAGATCCGATCGAAAAAACTCCTACTCTTCTACAAATCATATTGTACTTCGAATATGCAAAAATTTTCGGTAGGATGAAGCTAGCGAAATGACATTTTGATCAAATCTTTTTAGTGTGGGTTAAAGTTAGCTCAGTTTCGGACCTGTTAAGATATTATCTCTCCTATAAAGTTGTGGTAAGAAAAGGTCACACGTCTGAAAATGGCGCCTATCTTCACTGCAAAGGTTCCTACATCGCAGCTTCATCGGCTAACTTCTGTTCAAACTGACCATATAGGAAACACACTTCCAATGCATTTGATTGTTGGCTTCGGACTCGGGACCGAAGCGAAGCATTATTTCTTATTCTAGTGTTTCAGGTTTTAGGGAATTTTTGGTTAACTGGGCCACATGGAACAGTTGACGCGCTATGCCCCACAAGGGGTTAGAGCAATTGAGAGAGTGTTATTTGCTCGTCAAAAACCTTGAATGGTATATAACTGTGGGTGATATAAAAGTTTTTACTGGTGGTTTATTGATGATGAGATATGCAAAACACCCAAACAGCCGCCTAGACTGCTGCCTGAAAAAAAAACGCTCCTCAATTGCTTGCTAATAGCATCCGCCTTGCAAGATTTGAGAAGATTTGGAACAATTTTCATCTAAATCATAATTCAAAACTACCGAACACCTTTACAAGATTCGACCACTTAATGGTCATCTTAAGGTTTTAATACACTTAATACGTAATACACACGTAAGCGCATCGGTCGGGTCAAATCTACGATCCCTGACCCGTGTAAACAGCAAACGGGTTTACGACAACGCCTAACTTGTTAGCTGACGACAGGTCCCAACGGGTACTCATCTGCCGTTGATGAGTCGATGAATCCAACAATAAACACATGAAAAAAGATGATTCCAGTACTCGCACATATGCTGTCGAATCGTAAAGGCACCTCGTGTAAACAAAACGGCATGTGCATTATATCCGCGACAGTAAAATTCACTTCGATACTCGTTTCTGAAGTTTCGTCTGCGTGTATGTGTAAACACCATAGAGAATACCTATGGCGGAGCAATCCGCATATACTCAACACTAAACTATTTGAAGCAATTCCAGTCGTAAAAAGTAAACAGAGAGACACACGCCCTCCACTCCGCAACACCCGCGCAGTCTATATAAAAGCACAGGAAGCACGTAAGATGTCATCCCCTCTCCTACTTTTCCAATTGGAACAATAACATTCCAGTCTGTCTCTCTGCCGCGGAACACCCGCCCGGTCCATATAGAGCAAAAGATATGTCAAATTTCCATCCCCCTTCCTACTTCCTCACTTGTGCCGAATTGCTTCGTTTCTCTCGCTCTTTTTCATTTCCTCATATACTCTCTCTTCAAAGGTAAACACTTGTCCCGTTTACGCGACTTGAGTAAAAATCACGCGATCGCGTATACGCGTTTCGTGTATCATAACCTTAAATAAAACTCTTCTAACATAGAACCTGGCGGGTTCGATGAAAATCTGTCTATTGATGGGAGTATGATTCCTTATTACGGAAAACACTAATTACTTTTGGATTCAAGAATTGCGCGGTAAACTAATTACATTTGGATTCAAGAATTGGAAAACTCAATTCGTGATATATGTTTCGGTTTGACATACGATATATACTCGTATGAGAAACTGCTTGAAGTAAATTTGTTTCATCTTCACACCATGTTTTCTTTCCTTTAATACGTAACATACCCAAATTTTCAAACCTAAGTGCTTGAAATTAGTAGTAATTTGAATTAACGAAGTAACGGTGTTTTTCGCTGGAAAAAAAGTTGTTTTATATGAAATTTTATGCAGTTTCAGAAAGTGAGGTCAAATTTTGGATTAAATGATTGTGAAAGTGGTAAATTCTGATTTTGTTCGGCAAGTCCACTTTTTTGACAAAATTTACAAAAAAAAAATGCTTTAACTCTGTAACTGTTGAAGGCAGAATGTCCATGTACGGTGTCAATTTTCCACAGATGAAAAGTTCTGTTTACCGTTAAAGTATTTATCTGAAACGGGACACTTCTTTTGCAAATGATCGTTGTCAGTTTGCAGTTTTGGTATGACCACTAGGTCTCCATATTCATGCTTGCGACTCTGGACCGAAGCCACGCTGAAATTTTCAGTGGTTATGTCCTTTCAGCTTGCACTTTGTAAATATTTTAGGCATCTTGTCCAATGCCCGCGGCGTTGAAAAATTTTGATTAGAAACACTTTGTTCCTACCTGCAGTGTTTTTATTTTGTATTCTTTTTTTTATATATAGCATTTCTAGGTCAAATAAACAAAATTCCGAGACAAATAGATAAATTTCCGGATCAAATAGACAATTTTCCGGATCAAATAGAAAATTTTCCGGAACAAATAGACAATTTTCCGGATCAAATAGATAACTTTCCGGATCAAATAGATAAATTTCCGGATCAAATAGACAATTTTCCGAATCAAATATACAACTTTCCGGATCAAATAGATAACTTTCCGGGTCAAATAGATACATTTCCGGATTAAATAGACAATTTTCCGAATCAAATAGATAACTTTCCGGATCAAATAGACAACTTTCCGGATCAAATAAATAAATTTTCGAATGAAAAAAATAAGTTTCCGGATCAAATAAATGAATTTCCAAATAAAATAAATAAATTTCAAAATCAAATAAATAAATTTCTAGATGAAATAAATGAAATTCCAAACCAAAAAAATAAGTTTCCGAATAAAATAAATAATTTTCCAAGTCAAGTAACTATATTTCCAAATCAAAAAAAATATTTTCCAAATGAAATAAACAAATTTCCAAATCAAATATTTGTAAATAAACTTACATAGTAACCAAATAGTCTAATGAAATGAATTCATAAATCATTTATTTCCCAAAAAGTTTTGTGCTGCCATTAAAAAATTTAACATAAAGATTTTGAAAGAGATTTCAATGTAAGTAGTGCGATCATTAATAAGGAATTGGGCTAACTAGGCATCACAATGGAGTTTGTGCGTTTAGAGTTGGACAAGGTTGACGCTCCTTGCTCAAACCAACTCCACAAAAAGTATGTCATAGAATCTTCGAGAACGACTTATCAAACCCGAGAAAAGTTTTTATTAACGGGGACGGTTTCAATTTGCATCTTTGACGTCGACAGGCTCGATTTCCGCCTACTTAATTTACCCTAACGACAGTTCGCGTGTGTATGAGCTATTTGCTGCGATGAATAACGAGGACATTATTCAAGCTAAAATTAATTTTTAACTTTTAATACCGAAAGATCGCTGCCACTTAATGTGGAAAGTTTGGTCCGTTTTGGCAAGAAGTCTTGGTTTTTAGGAATAACAAAGAAAATTTAAAAAAAAAATAGCCGAATTGTGCGCTATATCGGTTTATATTTTTAACTCTAAACTTCCCTATGCTACACCCGATAGAAAAGTGAAGGGATACGCGCGAGGACCCCTGGCAGATCATTATCGGGAACATACACTCACAGACTTAATGCAGTCGGAAGTTAGCAAAGTATCACCCCCGGATTGTACAAATTTTTATGGATATGATGACGCAACTACCAGCTTCTGCGGTTGGATAAACCGCAAAGTCAACGAATTTCAGAGATGAAAATTGTTTAAAAATATAGTTAGCCAAAGTCATAATATGATTATTTGCTAATACAGGGTGTTCCGCCTCGCATGGTAAACACTTTAATGGTAGACACTACCGGCCATTTGTGCAATTTGAGAAAAATTGACACCAAAATGGGCACTCTTCCTATAACATTATAGAGTTGAAGCATTGTTTGTAAATTGTGTCAAAAACTTGACTTGTCGGAAGAAATAAAAATTTGCCACTCTCACAATCATTTCATACGAGATTTGATCTCGGTTTCTAAAACTAAATAACATTCCATATAAGGTAAGTTTGTCCAGGTTGGAAAATTAAGCATTACTTCAAAGATATAACGGTTCAAACTTTTTCAAAATTATTATTATTATTTTATTATTATTTTATCAAAAATGCATGTAAACGGGAAAAATCACTGATTTTCCCGTTCACGTGCATTTCAATTGCTGAATAACCGCAACGCTCAAGAACGTGAACGCACTGAATGCGATTCTCCACGTAAAAGACATATAGAGAGAAAAAAATCGATTTCATAACCCTTAGTTACATATTTGAATTTTTACAGAAAATTACAGACCGCAAATTTATAAAAACGGAGTAATAAAAAAGCTACGCATGGTAGTACATACATTGTAATCCTAGAGATGCCCGTATATGGAAATCAAAAGCACCTATAGTACATATAATGTTTACTAAATTCTCTGAAGTAATTACACGCACCATATGCGATCTGGTAAAAAATAAACATGCGAGTTTGTCAATTTGACAAATACTCGGCCATCATTGTATCGACAAATTGCGTTGATTTTTAGAAAATATGATAAATCACCTGATCCCGAACTGAAATCCGCGATTGACTCGATATCACTCATTTTCAGTACTTGGTAACACAATTGAACTGTCTTCGATTGAAGAGTACTTGAAGAATGTAGGAAATAAGAATTTAGTGAAATTAACTACACTATTAATGGTACATAGCTTAACTTCCAAAAGTGCGTATTGTAAAACTACCTGCTAGTAACAGTAATCGGAAGACCTTTTCCCATTTGCTTTTAATTAGGAACTTAAAGTCACTTACCAGGAACAAACCAGTTGCTAGAAATTCTGATTAAACCGGTAATAATAATGATTGAAATAATTGAATGGGTTGCCTCGTTTTATCTCGTTGCAAGAATTGTCATTTGAATCCTGGTTAGGAACACGCATTTAGGTCATGAACATGTTCCGGAACAGCTCTCCAGAATATGTTTTAAATTACAAATGAACACAATTTATGCCTTCTATAAGATTCAACAAATCCCCACAAAATATTTTATTAATTTTTCTTTCTTTTGGGTAATTAATTTATTTCATTCGCAAAGTTAATAATTTCAAATGGAAAATAATTTATTTGACTTGGAAAATGATTTATTTGTTTTGGAAATTAAGTTATTTGACTCGGAAAATTATTTATTTGATTTGGAAATTTGTTTATTAAATTTAGAAATTTGTTTATTTCATTAGGAAAGTTATTTATTTGATTCGGAAATTTATTTATTTTATTTGGAAATTCATTTATTTGATCCGGAAACTTATTTTTTTCATTCGAAAATTTATTTAATTGATCCGGAAAGTTGTCTATTTGATCCGGAAAGTTATCTATTTGATTCGGAAAATTGTCTATTTAATCCGGAAAGTTGTCTATTTGACCCGGAAAGTTATCTATTTGATTCGGAAAGTTGTCTATTTGATTCTTAAAATTGTCTATTTGATCCGGAAATTTATCTATTTGATCCGGAAAGTTATCTATTTGATCCGGAAAGTTGTCTATTTGATCCGGAAAATTGTCTATTTGGTCCGGAAATTTATCTATTTGATCCGGAAAATTGTCTATTTGATCCGGAAATTTATCTATTTGTCTTGGAATTTTGCTTACTAGACCTGGAAATGCTATATAATAATCTTGAAGTTTTCTATGGAATGCGCCAGGAAAAATCTTTAATTTTAATTGCTTTTGAGCATCTTTGAAATGAAAAGAAGAAACTGAAGGAAGCAATCTACGCGATTCGCGGTGTCCAATGGAATAGCAATAGTTGCTCTTCTGTTATTTCTATTCGTTGTCGTGGCTGTTGGATGAGAATGAGGTATTTTTTGTTCAGAACTTTGTCCAGATTGTAGCAGAACTCCTTAAGTTATTTCTTTTATTTTCATGGTAATGGCTTTTACTTGGCAGAATTTCATCTAGTGAATTAAACGAAGCATGGAGCATTCTGCACTATTTCCTCGGTAGCTTGTCTACGACAAACGATTTTTTTATCTGCACTGAAGGATTTGTACTACATTTACATAAAGAAGAAAAAACAAAAAATATGTTGAAAGTATGCTTGGTATTTCTTCAGATTTTGAACGGAAAAGGCTTCTCCAAAATGTATCATTAAGAGCGGGAATTCATGGTTATAATTAGTTTGTAATTCGGTCTGATCCAATTCCGCCATCTTGTGCACGAGCCTTTACGTCGCGCGAGTGAGAGCCGGTACGGCTCGTGCATTTCGAGCCGTGCGTCGCGGCTCTTGATATAAATGCAAAGCGAGGAGTGCCGGAATTCACACGGAAAGAGCGACAAGGGCTCTCGCGCTCTGTTCAGTCGCAAAATACACGTTGCAGACGTGTTGTGACTACGTATCTTTTTTTATCGTCGACGCCGTCTTCAACGACAAAAACGTCAACGTTTCAAAACGTATTGGGTCCATCCTAGCGGGTAGCGGGGACTGAGGAGCGAGAGCCTTTGTCGCTCTTCCCGTGTGAATGCCGACACTTCTAGCTGTGCATTTAGACCAAGAGCGAGCGAGCGAGAGCCGTGCGGCTCTTCGTGTGAAAGTGCACTGAAAGTTCTATTCTATTAGCTTTACTAAGTAGTTGACTATGCCGAACTTTATCATTTTGAATAAAATGCCATTGTGCCATACCGATTCAAAGCCTTTTTGAATGTCCAGGGTCACCACACCCACTGATTTTTCAATTTCGAATAATTTTTTTTTATATATTATTGGAGCCGAAAGGTTTGGTGGTTTCTTCAGTAGTTTTCACGAAACCCGAACTTGAAACCTGGAAAAAAACTATAAATATCGTGAGAAGGCTGAATGGAGTGCGTATGTTGTTGGCGGGCCTAGCCTATAGGTAAATAGATTAAAAAACAACCAATAAGTTAGGATTCTAATTCTACTGCTCGATATTTAATAATTCTCGGCTTTACGCAATTAACATTCCAACCTCATGACTGACTCCACACATCCTAACCGGTAAATCACTTAGACCACAACCTCACATAGAGATCTGGGATCCCCCCCCCCAGCTTAACCGATAAATCTCTACGGGTCCGGGTCTGGGATCCCGCCAACAACACAGCATGGTTGGCACATCCTCACGACACGATTTCACGAACCACCACCCATGAGGCATAAGAAAATTAAACGGTAACTCTCACCAATATACCATCAACTGCAAATCCTCAGGAGATGACATATCGGTTTGTCATGACAAGTCAAAAACCAAACCCGGTCACATCGTCAAGAGCACATTCTCACGAGACGGTGGTATCAACTGCGGCACGACTTAATTAAATCTACGTTACTTCAGAAATAACGAGTAATTTTCACTTTTAAACTTGGTGGTTTTCTACAAGTTCATGCTCTATCTCAATTACTACCTAGCACTCAGTAAGTCTACTTACTAAATTCTAAATAGTCTTCGGTAATTTGATAGACTGCATAACTCACAAGCACCTTTACTTTTTATACGAGCACTATACTTAATAAGAAAAATAAGACTGACCCCATTCAGCTTGAACTACATACTCCCGACGCGACGTATTCTGCTCACTTAAGGACGACACACACGGCAAGCACTTTGGGGACGAACATGCATCAAACCATGCTCAGTAGAAAAAAAATCTCCTCATTTCCACCGTTCTATGGTATTTGATGGTTGGATGGAAGTTCGGTCGTGGTTCTGTGCGATCATGTGTGGCGACCTTTAGAGAGAGTAAGAAGAAGGGTGCATCCGCACTTCATATGTGTCATATAAATAAACGCAGAGCTAAATTCTATGAAATATGTGAAGACCACTCTCCTCACTTTTTGCACAAAGAAAACATACCCTTTGGTCGTGTCTACACAATAAAATTTTAGTGAAAACTTATCTTGGTCTTAAGTTCGCCACACACAATAACCATTTTGGTCGAGAGCAACCATTGAACCAGGGGCGACCGGTAGCGCAGTGTGTTGAGGCATCAGTCTTATGTTTGACTACCGGCGTTTCGGGTTCGAATCCCGTCCACGGCGACGTTCGTGGCCATGAATGCGCAGGAGGCGCATGCTAGCAACTGCATTCTCCGAAACCAGTTTATGCTATCGAAACGTCAAATGGGCCACATGGAACAGATGACGCGCTATTCGCCACAAGGGGTTAGGGCAATTGAGTAGTAGTAGTAAAATCAATAAAAAACAGTGGGAATGAAGATAACCTTTTTCGGTACGTTCTATGGATTTTGACGTGTTGCGATGGTGGCTCGCGACCAAAATAAAGGCATGCATTCACAAATTGGTAGCGCTATCAAAGCGCTAGCATATCTATCCGAATTTTGCACTGAATCACAACAACAAAAATGGGAGCGTTCCGGTAGCGCTACCAGTTGTGAATGCAGGCATTGTTGAGTGTGTCGAAACTTTAACAAGGAAATCTTAACTTCGGCAAGCTAGTTTCAGGTTAGCTTATATATTTCTTATATGTAGTGTGAATATATTTCTTGAAACTCTTCACTTTTTGCTTTTAATTACATATCTTCAAGATAGAACATCTGGACGCATGCAAATGTTTCCAACCACAAAATAAGGGTTAACGTTGAAACAATTGTACAATAAGGGAAATCGTTCCACAAACTTCTTAGGGCTTTACAATTAAATCCCATTTTCTTTTTCTTAATAGCTCATGGTAATTATTCTTCGCCTTGTCTACGCTGTGCAGCGTAGGCCATAAAACATGCGATAGAAGAATTACTGCAGTTTTCATTTCGCAAGTCTTTCAAGTATTTTACTGTACCTGTATCTTAACATATAAACACTTTTGCACGTATATGGGCATACGTTTGTATTTCCTTCATTGTGGCGGTCGTTGTTCCTGCAATTCCTGTATGCAAACTAGCATGGAAAAGGAGTGGTAAGAGAAGCAAATGCAGTATGTCGGGGTATGACGATTCGTGACCTAAATAGCAAGAATCGCTTTCAACAGCTGCTTATTAAATTATACTTTCTGTTGCCGCTGGAGGAAGCATTAATATTCATCGACGAAGTAATAAACCGTGAGCTACGGGTAAACATTCAGCGAATGGGGAAATATAAATTTTTAAACGAATAACCATTCACACTTCATCCGATATTCACTTAACGAACTGATTAAAATGAAGTTCAATATTTACATTTCTTGATGAATTTTCATTATTGCATTACTTTGTACGGGTACTGTATAGAGAAAGGCTCAGAGGTGTTATTTGTTTCAGGGTTTGAGGAGAATTAATGCTTGAAAATGTTTACTAATCATTTCATATTCATAAGGCATATTCAAATAACAATTTATTGCTACAACGTAAGCTTTTCCACTAGAACTTTCTAAACGGGCTTCAAATAGATTTTTGTTAAACATTTACTAGGACGTATTTTGATACCTACTAGTTTTCCTAAATATGTTTTATTGTTCAGCTCTGTGAAGTTGGCACCGTCACATTCGATTTTTCAAATTTAAGGGACCATACCAGTGTAAACACTGAAAATTTAGGTGATTTTCGGGATTTATTTTGAAGAAAAGTACTCAATTAAATGTTTCGGAAAATTAAGAACATATTTGGCTATATTTAACCTATATTACATAATTTTTTTCATAGAAAAGTTTTGGGATCCAAGCGACTTATGCGCTGTATTCGGAAGCCCCCAAAAAAAGTTTCTCCACTGTTGCCATGACTTCGGCCGATTGAGTAGCTAAAACCGAGAAAGGAAAAAATGCCGTTAAACTGGAAGGTATTTCCTGTACATGTACAATGACGTAGGACTTTCGAAAAATATCGAAATCTAACAAAATGGCGGAGGTATGAAAAAAAGGTCTGTGTTCTTGCCTTAACCCTTTGACGACCACAGGCAAATATGTTTGCCCAGTGGTTTTTGGCACTTATAATTGTCCAGGTAAGAAATAGAGCACAGGTGTCCAAAAGAGATTTATAAAAGAGAGTTGGGGCAACAAAAATGTACTGGCGTATGATTCCCTATCTGACCTCTTTTGCCCTCTAGGGCCCCCCAAATTTAAGTAAAAGGTGGTAATCATTCAAGGGTCTGTAACGGGTCGGGAATAGTTTGAAACTGGATGTGGCTCAGATATGTCTCGTGTTCATCCCTTACCTTTCAAAAATTGCAATGAGCGAGTTTATGTGAACTTCAGCGAACTCATAGGGACCTAAAATACATTGGGCAAATATGTTTGCCTGTGGTCTGAAACGGAACAAAACGCACCACTACTTTGTACTACGTATATATGCCCGCACATTTTTTCTCACGTTGCTTTTTTGTGCGTGTCATGTGGATTACGTCAGCGGTGCAATCACCTTTAACTTCAACTTCATATCCTAACCAAACATTGATTGGTCAGCATAATTCCAATTCCAAGTCCAATTTCGTAATTTCGATTCAAAGTCCAATTAACAATTTTTATTCAAATCATCATTCCATCAAGCCCAAATTGCAAATGTCATGCCCCGTCTTCGATTTGAGGAAATCACGTCAAATCTTCATTTTTGTGACAACGATCAAGCCGATGTTAGCGATCGTGGCTATAAAATAAGGCCGATAATAAACCATATCAACAAGGTTATGCCAGCAGCATACACCTATTCAAAGAAGCTGTCAATCGATGAACACATGGCCAAGTTCAAAGGACATAATGCTATGAAGCAATATATGAAGAACAAGCCTGTGTCGTGGGGCTTCAAACATTGGTGTCTTTGTGAGTCCGAAACTGGCTAGCTGTACAACGTCGACATCTACACTGGAAAAAGCAGTTTGTGGAGCATGGTCTTGGTGAGTCTGTTGTATTGCAGTTATGTGAACCGCTGGCAAAGAAAGGGGTTGAAGTTTACTTCGACAACTTTTTTACAAGCGTGAAACCGATGCACATTCTCCAGCAAAATGACATTATGGCATGCGGAACCATTCGAAGCAACAGAAAGGATAGGCCAAAGTAATTCCCGGCCGATAGAGAAATGAAGCGGGGGGACATCTGCTGTTATACATCGGATAGCATATATGTATGTGGTCAAGTGGATGGACAATCGTAGTGTGTACCTGGCCTCAAATTTAATCGACCCAACTGTGGCGTTCCAAGTTAAACGACATGTTGCTGTACAAGCTGGTAGAATAGACGTAAACTGCCCTTTGGTTATCAGCTACTACAACAAGGGAATGGGCGGAGTCGATTTGATGGACCAAAAAAAGGTTTATTATGAGTACGATCGCAGAAGCAAATGGCGTTTTTACATCCGTCTGTTTTTCGATCTCTTTGAATTATGCATGCATAATAGCTACATAATCTACAGTAAGCTAGTGCTAGCCAACAGCCTTCTGACTAAGGTGAGTTCCATTGTATATCGGGCAGCTTTGGCCAAGGAACTTATTAACGAATTCAGTTCACGAGCCCGCAAATTCCCAGAGGTCACCAGAACAGGAACTCACTTCTTAAGTAAGCCAAAAGCTCTCCATAAAATGGAAAAGCGCGAAAATTCCTTGGGTAAATATAGCCGTACAAATGTATTTTGTACTCAGTGCAATGTGTTCCTTTGCTTCACTACATCTCGTGACTGCTTTCATCTAATTTGTTCAAATGCATATTACATTACATTATATATACTTTAAATATATGAATTACACGTACAAAATGCCATTTTTCAATTGATTTTTTTTTAGTAAAAAATTCCCTTTCAACCCACAGACAACTATATTTGCCAAGCGAAATAAGGGGCATAACTATTATTGGGCCACAGATCACGAAAATGAAACAAAAACCAAAATCGCTTCGGCCAAAAATGTATGATCCTCAAAGGGTTTAAATGACCATTTTTTCAATGCCAAATCGTCAATTTTCATCCAATCAAAAATACTCTACGCTATTGTAGAGTAAATATATTCAATAGTACTCAGTACAAGCAAAGAGGATTGATATTCTACAAGAGCGATCACTCCATAGAACTTTCCCCTCTGCCAGTATATTTGTATATATTAAGAAATACAAAACACTACACTACCCTCCGATTCTGAGCCCTGTCAAGCAGGGTAATGCCGATCACCTCAGCCCTTCGTGCATCCACGAAGGTGGGAGCCACCCGCTTGTTTGCTACTAGCAGATTGTACCTTTCCACAAAGGTTTACTGTATAACTACTTTAATTTCAATAAAATAAAAATAAATTTAAAAAGAAGTGTTTTCACAAGAATTACATATGTCGTACATGAAATTCTAAGCCCAAGAAAATATTTTCATAAATATTTACTCGATCAAAAGTCGGCGAAAATTGCGGAGACAAATCGAAAATTAATGAAGAAACCGTCAATTTTAAAGCCCACCGTGGCTACGCACATATACGACGATGAATTCAAAAATACTCACCAATAAACTCCTTTATACTACTCTTCGGGAAAATTAATCCCATCACGATCTTGAGCAATATGCCTAATCCCCAAACAGCTTTAAATCCATTATTCGCTTATCTGCATTGCTGCAGCTCATTAGAATTTAGCGTTCTACCTTCGCTTGCAACTTTCTTTTCCACAGCTGGTTGTCTTATCAATTCCCCCCGTGAGCGTATTCCAGACGCAAAAACAATACCTACATCGACGTCACATGGTTTCCGTTTGGCTTCTTCGGCTCAGGCATCATTTCATGAAATATTCAAATTTTAATCGTATTCCGAATTTTTCACATGAATTGAATCCTGCTTATGCGCTTGACTCTACGTTCCATTAAAATATTCATAGAAACGATCCGTGTCGCATTCTCATAGGTATTCAGTTTTCCATTATTGGGCGAGGTAGCAGTGATGCTTAACCCAGTCGAATCTAGTACTGGTGTCCCATTGCTACTTTTTATAATGAATAATATTTACTCGAAAACGTTATCGCACAGCTAAAGCCACGTTTAGTTGACAGTTCTAATTCGAACAAAAAATGCAGTCATGCAAAAATTTTCGCAAGCAAATTATTTTGAGGTGAAAGCAAATTCTTTTTGCATGGGATTTTTTTTCACGGTTGGCTTACACATGCTAAAAACTGTCTGTTCACAGTTTCCTTGGCCAGAACAAATTCGACGTTTCTTCCCATTGTAAATGACGATAAGTTGAGAATTCGTCATTAAATTCATTACTTTCGTATTCTAAATACCAGTGACGTGCACTTCATACAAGCGAGTCAAGCGCATTGACTTAATAATTGTAAAAGTGTATCACAACATTTCATTCAAACTATACATTCATTTAAAATACTCCAATCCTGCCACTCATTCAATACGAAACAATCAATTTTTTTGCATGCAAAGCACTGGCCCGGCACCGTATTTCGAAAAACGTGGTAAGTACGTCCCCAAGTCAGTGAAAAATTCTCGACGGTTTTTTAGTGCGAAAGGCTGCTTTCGCACGGAACGCACGAAAGCTCGCTCACGTATCGAATCGTGCGTTCCGTGTGAAAGCCACCTAAATGACCAAAAACTGGAATCGATCTCGTCCCTTTGAGGCGACTAACCTCTTCGTGTGAAAATGTTGCATTTATCTTTCCCACGAAAAAGTAACAGTGTAGACTTGCACACAGCACATTATCGCGGTGCTCTACACGACACATGATTTTCCCTTCTATGCAAAAGACCGGTTTTCAAGCGAAATAAAGTGCAAAGTAATTGTTTTCGCGTGATAACTGCTCATAATGGTCTGGAGAATTTTTTCTTCGAATGAAATGTGTTAGTATTAGTATATAGGGGGCGACCAGTAGCGCAGTGTGTTGAAGCATCAGTCTCATGTTTGACTACCGGCGTTTCGGAGGAGGTGCATGCTGGCAACTGCACTGCCCATGCCCCACAAGGGGTTAGGGCAATTGAGTAGAGAGCGAACATTTTTCGTGCGAACGTAACTCTCGACAGTTTTTGTATGAGATTTCGCACGAAAAACTGATCATAGTACCTAGCTTTAGGTGGCACTCAAGCGATTCCGCTTTGGGAACTACAAATCCCCGTGTTTGGGTTTTAGGTTCTTACCACTTCAACCGCAATTGGACTCTGATCCCACTCTGAGGGAATTTCCGCTTTAGGCATTTGGAATCAACTGTGTGTGGCTTCTTGGTTCTTACTACCTAAAGGGAGGTACTAAGCTCCGTTTTTCGTGCGAATTCTCATACGGAAAATGTAAAAAATCCGGTTCGCACGAAAATTTTCGCTCTTCTCGGTACTCGGTTCTTCGCACGAAAATCCTATTCACAGACAAAAGTCTCCACACTGTTGTGAGTAATTTTCACGCGAGCACAATTACTTTGCATTTTATTTCGTGTGAAAACCGATCAATACAGTGTTGATCGATCTCTTTTGAGTGAGAAGGGGAAATTCAAGTGTAGTGTAGAACGCCGCGGACATGTGCTGTGTGCTAGTTTACAGTGTCACTTTTTCGTGGGAGAGATAAGTGCGACATTTTCGTGCGAAGAGGTTAGTACCAGCCTTGAAGCGGAAATAAACTCTCTGTGCGTAGAAGCATCAGTATCATGTCTGACTACCGGCATTTCGGGTTCGGATCCCGTCCACGACGACGTTCGTGGCCATGAATGTTTGTGTTGTCTTGCTCCTGTGGGGGATGGGGGGCATAATAATAAGCCACAGCATCTGCGGACTTGTCGCAGGTGGGCGGCTAAATGGGGGAGCAGGAGGTGCATGCTGGCAACTGCATTCTCCGAAACTAGTTTATGCCAACGAAATGTCAACTGAGCTACATGGAACAATTGACGCGCTATTCCCACACGGGGTTAGGTTAATTCAGTACCTTGAAACTGCTTTCGATCCTACATAAGTAAAAATGACAGTAGAAAATGGTCGATGAAGCCTCCAAATATTTGGCGTCCAATGTGGGTGGGTATGATTTGATCAAGTCAATGAAACTGAAATGAACAAACAAAATAAGCGAGTGGCATTGTTAGCCACATGGCACAAAACTCTAAACCTTTTTGAATATTGCTCGACCTTAAGGCTACCATACGCTACCTTTAAGCTACCTTAAGGGTTTTTTTTATCCTATGTTAGTAAAAATTTGCAGTGGAAAACAGCCGAAAGTTGGAGCATAAAGGAACTTAAAACATTTCAGCGCCCAACGTGGGATCAGTGTGATTTTATCTAGTATATTATCGAAGTGAACAACCGAAACGACGCCTGTTGCCGTTAGTAACGAGACGCAAAAATCGAAGTCTTTTTAGATCTTTCCTTAAAGATACCTTATGACTTTTAAAATGTAGCGTAAAGAATAGAGGATCATGAGAGAGAGAGAGAGGTATAGAGAGTGTTGTTATAAACGGGCCCGAAATCTCTTTCCTAATTGAAAAAGAGGGGGATTTCGAGCTCAATCATAATGATACATTCTTTAAATACGCAGTTTTCGTATGTATTAGGGCCGGGCCTGATTAGTGCCTGAATGAATCTTACTGTTTCCTCGATAGATCAAGGCAGCACATGATGAGTTGATCCATCGTGTGGTCGAGACCAGGGGACCGGGGGTGTAATGGTGCTTCTGCCGAATAAAACGCTGGTAGTGTGCACTCAATTCGATTCTCAAAATATATATTTGTATTCAAAAGACTACGTTTATTAATTTTGCTAAATTTCAAAACTACCCGAATTTATTTTCCTGCTATTATATCGGTGTCACCATCACTCTCACTCTCATTAAAAAACCGAAATATGCAAGAAAAATCGAAATATTGAAGGAAAATTGTAAAAAAGAAACTTATGACCCCCTTTCTCTTACACTTCGAGACCCTGTATCAACAAAGTCTTTGGATCATATATTCAGAGGACTCTCCACACTAATTGTGCCAAATTTCAAAACTATACGATCTTTTTTTTTGCAATTTTTCGTTGGTAGCATGGACTACTTGTAAAGTTAAGGTTGAAGTAAATTGTTTTCATCTCCAGACCAAGTTTTAATCCTTTATTGCGAATAGTTCGAAAATTTTCAAATTCAAACGTATCAAACAAGTATATATACCGTTGGAAAGCCAACACATTGGAGGAACTTTGGTCAAATTTGTAGATTTGTCAGTTCAAAGTGTGAAAGTGAATTTGAAACCGCGAAATTTTATATGCTTCGTATGAAATTTTAAGTAGTTTTAGAAAATGAGGTCAAATCTCAGAATAAATGATTGAGAGAGTGGCAAATTTTGATTTTTTGCGGAAAGTCATGCATTCTGACACAATTTCCAAAAAATGTTTTAAGTCTGTAATTAGTTAAAGAGTGTCGAAATTTTAAGTACGCAGCGCCTACGATGCATGTTTACGGTCGTAATATCACGGACACGGTGTAACAAGTTGGCGCGCCATTGGGCGCCAGGTCCTTAAATTTCGTGACCGCCAGTGTTTGCTTTGCCTTTGCGATAAAACTAGGTACTAAGACGAGTTTTTGGTGCAAAATCTCATACAAAAACTGTCAAAAGTAGCGTTCGCATGAAAAATGTTCGCTCTCTCAGTACTAAAAAATTTCATTCGAAAAAAAAAATCTCCCCATCATTATAAACAATTTTCACGCGAAAACAATAACTTTGCACTTTATTTCGCTTAGAAACCGGTCTTTTGAGCAGAAGGGAAGTTCATGTGCCATGAAGAGCGCCGTGGTAATGGGCTGTGTGCAAGTCTACACTTCGTAGGAGAGTTAAGTGCAACATTTTCTCACGAAGAGGTTAGTACTAGCCTTAAGTACGAACTCGCGAGAGTCGCACTAAAACCACCGATACGGTTAAAATTCAAATTAAACAGTATTTTACCGATAATCCAGGTTGCGTTACACTCGATTCTAAGCCATATATCATTCGTAAAACTTATTCTAATCTCAAGCATTCAATCGGTTGTATTTTACGTTACTTAATATCTAATCACTAATCTATCTTACGTTCTAACCACTGACTAGTCCTAGTCTAATTGCCCTACATGGATGTTAATAGTCGACGACGATGACTTCTACTAAATCCTCGTTGAATCTTCTACCGTCTTCTTGAAATATGTCGTTGACGCCTGGCAACGTCTTGAAGAGGGTTCAACAACATGCTTTCGTCGCAAACTTGTACTTCGGAGGATCAGAATTCGTATACGTTTCCCCAAAATTCATACCAGTCTCCAAAACTTCAAAGCAATAATCCAAAATTCTCCAATTTCTTCAATCCGCAGTCAAAAATCAAACAAAGAGGGTTTCCGTTTATTTTCCGTGATTTATTTAATATCGGACCAACGGATATATTTGTGGATCAGTTATCCGTGCAATACGAGAATCCGGCTTATTGTTATTAATATTAGTATAAACATCAATGCCGATAAAACAGTTCATGTCACTTGAAAACTTGTCAGTTGAGTGTTTGTTTACATTTCAATATTATTGTTTCCAAATTTCGGTCGCGCGTGTAGATTGACGAGGAAGAGAGACGACAGCGATAGTCAGATTAAGTAATTTTTTGTATTGTCATTCAGTGTAAGGCGGCTATTACACTATAAAAGTTCTTTTACAAATATATTTGACGAACGATATTTCAAAAGAACTTTTATGAATGATATTAGCCGCTAAAGGGGGGAGGTGTGCAAACATATTAGAAAAGTAGTTGAAACAAGCAACGTCCATGTCGCAAATCTTTTCTTAGGTGGCTATTACACTATAAAAGTTCTTTGAAAATAGCTTTCATAAAAGATATTTGTAAAAGAACTTTTATAGTGTAATAACCGTCTAACGAGAGACTTTGTGGTACTTTTTTCTTTTGGAACTTTCAGGAACTTGCCGTCGGATAAACGAGCATCCCTTACAATGCTGTAAATATACCTGCCACCACTCCTAGTTGCCGCCGTAACAACAGATGCTAAACTTTCTGAGCTGAGTGGGCTCATAGTTCGACACATAAATCCTTTTTTTTTATCCAAGACTAGTACATTCAGTGGGATTCGAACCGGGGACCAGCGCATAGAAAGCGAATGTGTTAATCGTTGCGCCATCTACTCCTCCTCCGCTGTTACATATTTTAGTCGAGGCAAAAACAATATACCTTTCACCTTTATAAAATCTAGTTTGTAAAAACCCAAACCCACTTCCCACTCTTGGAAATAACGAGAACTTAAAGCATTCGGCAGGCTCTTCCATAAACCATAAGTGAATATTGCAGTTTTTCAAACTATCGGAATTATGGAAAACATTTACTGTTCTTCGTAAAAAAAATGTTTGAACAAATTTATGTAAATCGACAAAAAGTGCTTTGTTTCTAAAATATCACAAATTTAAATTTAAAATAATGGTCGCCCATTATATAGTAGTTCAACAGTTAGTTTATTCCGGCAACTAGTACACTTTGTCGCTGACTTGTCGGACGCAAGTACTTGGCAAAGATACGATACCTACTTTCAGTGCGCTTGACATATCTTCGTTCTTGTCAAGAAGCATCCTTAAAGTGAAACACACGTTCCCCATTCTAAACATAATAAATACTCATCTCATAATACGAGTATTGTAGGATGGCTCGCCACCGTTTTATGTTTTGAACATCTCGCTTTTGGCAATATGGCGAGAGACAGCCAGACGTAAGTATACCTGTTTAACATAAATTATCGTTCGCGAATAACCTGCTAAACTATATTTTACACCAGGGCGACACTTTATGTTGACAATACACAAACGCTTGTTTATGTATGGATACGATATCTAGTGATAGCACATGTTTTCCTGAACATGAATTTAAGATTTATACGTGATAAATAAATACGTAGTCATATCGGTATGGGGAAATTTTTCAATTTGAATTTCACCAAGGAACAAGTTAAAACGATTAAGTAAAAAGGTTGATGGGCTGGCCTTATACTGTTCAACCTTAGCCTTGAATTTGGGATATAATGCTACCAGGGGATATAACAAAGGCCTTGTTATTGTAATAACAGATGTCCAAGTAGCGGGGTATACTCATTTGCCTTAACCCGTAGTGGGACATAGCCCGTCAAAAATTTCATGTGGCTTAGCTGACGTTCCGTTGGCCTAAACCAGTTTCGGACGATGCCCGTTTGCCAGCACGGACCTCCTGCTCCCATTTACCCGCCTATCTGCAACAAGGCGGTATATGTTGTGGCTTATTATTACGCCCGCACTAGGGGGAAGACAACACAAACATTCATAGCCGCGAATGCCGTGGACAGGACTTGAACCCGTAACGGCCGTAGTCAGATATGGGATTGACATCTCGCCCCATTAACATCAACATCATGTCAACATCGCCCATGGAAACGAAAGATACACTGCTAGTTCTCAATGAAACTGCCAGAAAGGTTGATCTACAAATCAATGGCTGCGTTCCTAAAAAAAAATCGCTGAGTGAGCGCTTCACAATTCCCGACCGGCACATTGTGATTATTTTCGTGCCACAGAAACGGCATGCCGGCTGTCTGATTTGTCAAATGCCAGTTTCAGTTTGGCATTTGACAGAAAATTCGAAATTTCATGCTTTGATGAGTCCCAGGTGACACACAAGATACGATAACAACTTTCTTTCCCACAATAAGGTTTAACAATTACGTTAAAAACACTATTATCAACCACACATAACACAACCGAGGTTAGAATCGAAGTTAAACAATTGTCGCAAATGTCCAATTTTGCGCTGACCCAGAAAAGCGAGAAAATTTTATGCTGACCAAAAGTGAAAGCGCTTAGCCTCAGCGCTTAGTTCAGTGAAAGGGTTTCTACGACAAATCACCATGCAGCACTAATCGCTTCTAGGTGCTGACTCAGCGCTGGCGTTTTAGGAACGCAGCCATTAAGTCGAAGACCCTAATATAAAGAGCCCGAAGATAAAGTTAGACCAACACGACATGAAAGAGTAGACGACTTCATATACCTTGGCGTGAACATCGCGGGAAATAGAGACGAAACTTTTGAGATTGAACGACACATCTCGCTCGCAGACCGCAGGCTCTACGCAGTTCTGCCCCTACTGAAGACCAGCTGAGAAGAGCGAAGCTCAAAGTCTGCAAAAGTATAATCCGACCGGTATTATGCCATGGTTGTGAGACCTGGACCTTCGCACGAGTATCTCAAAACAAGATAAACCCCTTCGGAAGAAGGGTGCGATGTGCGATGAAGACCAATGGTGAAGAAAATACAACAATCAACTGTACGAGTTATTTAACGAACCAGAGGCCTCCATATTTGTGAAAATACGAAAACGGCAGTGGGCAGGGTATATCCAAAAAAATGGACGACCACCAAATCCCCAAAAAGGCTTTTGTTGACACCGGCAAGGGTGTGAGAGAACATGGAAGACATAAGAAGCGCTTGGACGTCTCAGTGCGAGAAGGCAGTGGGAAATTGCTCGGCGTGCGCAATTGGAAACGGTTATGTAAGGACCGAGAACCCAAATCCCACCACGATATGGATAATAAATAAATAAGTAGGTAAAAATTGAGGGGAAGAATGAAATTGTCAATGAAGGAAGCGCTATAACAAACTTACCAGGTATAGAAGTATGAAACCGGAATTTCCCTATGGATGGTGCTAACCATTAGTTTAGGGACAAAGCGCTATCTGGTAAAGGGCGTATCCGGCGTTTCCGGCGTATACGGCTTTAACTTTAATTTTACATAACCCATGATATGCAATTTGGATTAAAATATCTTTCGAAAACTGCACAGGTATAAGCCACACGGGAGCAGTTGGGGCGTCATATACATAACTCCTAATTGTGCCGTTGTAACTCCTAATTTGTACTGCTGAAATTCACTCTCAAATTGATGAAATCGTGCGTTCTGAAGATCTTCTGATCCATTTGTCAAGGAGAGTACGCACAGAAACAACTTTCTGTGATTCAGCGATATCAAAAAAGTCGTAACCGGTGAGTCCATCCTTATCCGAGGGACATTTGATGTTCCGTTAGCAACATTTCCGGATTATGCAAGTTGCGGGCATATACAGCCTGTGGCCGTGGCATTATTCTTACCCTCCACATCAAAAAAGAAGGGCAAAAATATAGCGAAACTTTATTGCAAAAATTATACAGCTTGAAGTATATAAATTATTTTAAAACAATGTTCCCGAGACCTTTATTTTGGAAAAATCTAGACTAAACTATATTTCGCTTATTTATAGACTCTTATGGGATCGATGTCGGCTGAAAAGAGGCTTCAAAGACCTACGGATATGACTCGGCGCTATTATCCACTTGTTAAGAATGTTGGAGGTGAGAGTGCATTGTATATAGGATTTCAAGTAGTTTCATAAAACTTTATTCAACGGAAAAACCTACCCAAGTGTAGGAACCCATTTAACCTTTTCATAATTCCTAGCACGTTTTTATTCACATCCCCATCATCATCGTCATCACCCTCAATGTCCTTATAGTGTTGGTGTATGAAAGAACTTTGTCAAAGGATATTGACTCCGAGCGGGCGATGTAGTGCTTCAACGTTCAATGGCAAGGATTTCCACGTTCCGAAGATGTCACTTTTCCCTGAATTATTTCTCGAAGGGATCTAAGAACTCTTATGTCCTATATGGGTATGTGGGTCTCCTTTTACATAAAGTCAGGTCTTTGATATTATATTTTTAAAGCTGAAGGATAGATTGGTGAATGATGTGCAATTATCATTTCTGTATAATGGGATAATTAAAAATGAATGAGATATGTCGTGCATGAACCCTGCTGTAGACAATTAAAATCACACTTCACGTGAAAAATGGGACAACTTTCATCCAGGAGTACCCTCAGGGGGCTATATCCGCTCATGTCATACAATCCGATTGATCCTATATTTGTCAGCGTGTTGCAGAATTGAAAATTAGAACAAGGTATAAGACATTTTAAGTTTAGATAAAAGAAAATAACATTTCAAGCAGATATGTTCGAATGTATGATTTTTATATCATGGATAAAAACAAATAAGTATCGCGCTCGGTGGCCGTGATCGTTCGGTCACCGCTCTACGATACTAATATAGAGTTCGGATATCAAATCTCGGCGCGATCAAAAACTGCCTGTGAGTACTAATAAAACTCTCACAGTGCTCCGAGCTTGTCAGTATAAAGACGGCGCGGATAGGAGGCGCATGCTAGCAACTGCACTTCTGAAAAGTAGATAGGCGATTGAAACGTCAACAAGTCATAGAAATGCTAAAGATGTTGACGCGCCCATGCCCCTGAAGGGGTCAAGGCAATTAGAGATTAAAATACGATTATTGTAAGCTTTTGTATCGCCATTTAAGGGAAATACTACAAACTATGTATGTTAAACTAGCTAGCTGTACCCTTGAAACTAATACATCCACTAGTCTTTTTTTTAGGATTTTGTAGTAAAAACAAAACACTTATAAAATCGATCAAATGTCTGTCCGTCCGTCTGTCCGCCCATCTGTCCGTCTTTCAATAGAATATATCACGAACGACGTCTGGTATAGGAAAGTTGGGTATCATAAGAAAGGTACCACTGAGTACATTCCATTTTTGGCCTTTTATCAAATCTGAACAAAGGGGAAAAGAGGTAGAGAGGAAAATATGAGATCATAATTTACCCCACCTCCTTGCATTTCGAGACGGTAACATTTCGAAATATAAAAAAATTACAGAAGAGTAACATAGAAAACGGAAAATAATGGAATTTGACATTTCATCAATATACGGGTGTCGCCAGAATCAAGTTAGATGAGGCCAAGGCGATGGAGTGTTGGCGGAGGCGTTTTTAACCCTTTAGTGTTGACATAAGCACATTTACAGACATTGAGTTGAATCTAGGAAATAAGGACGTCGTTTGAATCGGGGTGATGAGGTCAATGCACTGGAGTGTTGTTGAAGGAGTTTTCAACTCTTTGGCGTTGACGTAGCACCTTCTTGAATAGGAAGTGACATCTCGGAAATGCGGGTGTCGTCTAAATCGGGGTGATGGGGCCAATGCACCGGAGTGTTGTTGTAGGCTTTTTTGACCCTCTGGTGTTGGCATAAGCAATGTTGACGAAACGTTGAAATAACATTGACGCAACCATCATGTTTCGTAAAGAGAAATCATGCTTTGCCAGAAAACAACAACCTTAAATTGAGTAAATTAATCACCAATTTTCCTGATTAATTTCCCCTATTCATGGTTAGTATGTACATATATAAATTTACGTATTATACAATCATAATCACAACGTTTGAAAACCAAAACGCAGCGAATATCGTCTTTATGAAACCGATATACATATACATGATTATCATATTTTAAATGCAATCTAGTAAATTGCAATTTCGCCTTAACATGAATGGATAAACATCTCCAGCAATAGGACAGCTCATTTTCTATTGGAATCGGACACTACCAAACCCTTGAATTGCGGGCAAAGCCCTCTACTTTCCGGTTTTATTATAAATGATGTCGGAATTTTCGAAAGATATACCGACATATATCCTATACATAATTCGCTATGTCGGATTTTTACAGACTAAACCCAAAATAACTTCTCCTTACCACATTTCCCTGCGGGACGATCTAACAAGTATTACTATGCTTATTCACACTTTTCCTTCTCCTTCCTGGATTTTTTTAAATTTCACAAATATCATAATTTTTCAAAGATATATAGTGGCATGGCATGTTTATTGGGTGGTGTCTGGAGTACATCGTACTAAAAATTTTCGAAAGTTAGAGGTAAACCAGAAAAGCACCCCAAAAGAACAACATAGTGAACACATCCTGAATGGAAAACCCTATAAATCATCCCTAATTACTTTTACAAATTTTAAATAGGTAAATCCGCAACTGAAAATAGGACAAATGGAAAAGATAAAACAACAAATCAGCAGGTAGCTATTGAAAAATGGAAATGAAGCGTTTCGGCATACTTCCTCGCGAATGAAACCAACTTCAGTTCATTTTTTTTAAAGAATGGGGGGTCTCCCCAAGCAGCACAAATGTTATTGTCATATAAAACGGTATGACAGCCTAGTTTAAACGTTTGCCAAAATGTAAATTTACCGTTTTTGCCTGGTTTATGACCATACGGTTATAATCCAGACAAAAACGGGAAATTTGTGCTACTTGGGTCTTTTTCAAAGTAATTATAATATCTACAGACATACGACTTATACTTATGTATGTATATGTATCTGAAATTAAAGCTCATTTGGTTATGAAAAATCGGACCCGAACAAATTTTCGTGGGAATAGTATTTTGGTCGTTATTTAATGAAATATTAGATGTATAACTTTGCTTCCGCCGTTTTCCGACAGACGGCTGCAGCGATGAGGGCTGCTGAAAATACGTAGCTCAAAAGTGTTATAAAGTAAGTTTGGACGTCTGTGAACGTATCGACATCCCCGCATTTTCCGAAAATTGCCGGAGAGATGGGCGAAAGTTGCCGCTAGCGATGGACTGTATTTTGAATAATACATCTGTAAGTACTTTTTGACAATTAAGCTCTTAATTCCAGGAAAAAACGGCCGAAGCAAAGTTGTACGCCCAATACATCACAAGAACGATGATTTTTCCACTTCATGGGAACGAAGGAGCAATTAAGTGAGATTATCTCGAAAACCATTGAAGATATAAAAAAGTGATTCAAATATTTTGTATGCATATTTTGTAATCTTCCATTTGTTCAGTCCAGGTTATTTTAGGTTGGGTGGCAGCGTAACGGTTCTGCATGTACCGCTTGGGTCTATAACGATACCACGTGATTCCGATGCACATTACGTTCCGGTGTTAGTCGTTACCAAGAGATTTTGTTAAATTCGAAGGATCCTGACTCATCCACCATGCACCACAGGTCCGTATGTTAGAATGGGCCTTATAACAGCTGTGTATATCCAGTGTGAGATAGTCGGTTTGAGCATCCACCTTTTACCCAGCAAACTATTGCAAGTGTAGAGGGCCATGTTGGCCGACGAATTGATACGAAAGCGAAAATGGCAGCGGATAGGTCTCACACTGCGGAAGGGTGATTACAGCATGCCATGGACATGCCATGAAGTGGGACCCAAATCCCATTGACGGCCGACGAAGGGGATGCCCTAAAATATGGATGCCTAAAATCTGTGGCGAAAGATTGTGAGTTACTGGGTAAGTTGTGAGGCAGTTACACTCCATTGCCCAGAACTGAGTACGATACCATTGGCGCGCCTGGAGTAATTGATGAGATATGTCCCACTAGGGGTTAAGGCAAACTAGTAGGACATTGTAAAGCTGATACAAAACGAAATATTTGCTCAAACTGTATGCTTTAGCTATTATACAATATTTGAGACGCGTAGTACGTTGCATGCTTAGGTTAGGTTAAAAGGGTTCCTTAAGCACACTTAGACCACAACTGGGTCCGTTGTGATACCCCTGGACTCAGCAACTGAGACCAACTCACTCGTTAAACCAGCCTGAGTTCACAATGAAGCGATGTAGCCGACCAACATTTACCTTTTTCAGGTCATCCAGATCGATGAAGAAGTAGGAACCAAGGAGGTCTTTTCTAAAACTCGCCAGGGCCGGACAGGTACACAGAAGATGAGACGTACTTTCCTCCTCTTCATTGTCCCCACAGCTCCTGCAAAAATCATTATATGGAAGACGAAGTCTCCTGGCATGCTCCCCAATTAGGCAATGTCCAGTTAGCACTCCTACGACAGTTCTTAGATTATTTTTGCTTAGCATTAGCAATCCAGAAGAACGTTTGGGATCCAGTAGGGGCCACAATTATCTAGCCACATTACATGTACTGCCATTGCTCCATCTGATGCAGGCTCTATCATACGCCGCATCTTTGATGGCCAGTTTACAAACAGCCAATGGCATCCTGTTGCTACGTAACTGCCCGCTGATCTCATTGATCGTACCTGCTCGAGCCAGTTCGTCAGCCTTGCAGTTACCAACATAGCCACTATGCCCTGGCACCCAGCACAGGGAAATGTTAAAGAGCCTTCACATCTCTATTAGGGAGTTGCGACAATCCAGTACTGTCTTTGAATATACCAAGACAGAGCTAAGCGATTTAATCGCCGGTCGGCTATCCGTGTAGATTATAATGTCCCTACCAGATATATCGTTTTGCGACAACCAGGCTAGAGCTTCAGATATTGCTGTAACTTCCGCCTGAAAAACACTACTAAAGCTCGGGAGTCGGAACGACAAGCTAATATCCAACTCTTTCGAGTATACGCCAGCCCCCACTCCTTCGTCAGTCTTAGAACCATCAGTGAAAATTGTAATGGCTTCTGATTCCTGAAAAGCGTTTAGGGGCCAATCATTCCTTGAGGGAATCAGGCCTGTAAAGCCCATTTCGAACAAGTATTTCGGGGAGGTATAGTCCGTCTCCTCGGGAATATCAAGGTTGATCAATATAGCCGAGTGACCTGTGGTTGACGCCGCCCAAAGACCGGTTTCACGGAAGCGAACAGTCGTAATAGCCGCTATCTGCTCTGCGAAAATGTCCGAGGGAAGCAGATTCAACAGAGCGCCCAAGGCAGCGGTCGGTATAGTCCTTAGAGCCCCCGTGATGGCATGCTAATCTTTGGACCTTCTCCAGCAGGGCTCTGTAGGATACAATCCTAAGTGCCGTCCACCAGACGACAACCCCATGTAGCAGAATAGGGCGCAAAACCGATAAATAAAGCCAGTATACTACCCTCGGTTGTAAGGCCCATTTCTTACCTATGGCCTATAGCTGCAGGTTTCACGTTATTGAAGGCACCCTCAATATCAAGGAAGGCCACCATCGTGTACTCCTTGCAGGCAAGAGACTTTTCGATTTGACCCACCAGAGAGTGTAAGGCAGTATCCACGGATCTACCCTTCCAGTAGGCGTGCTGGGAGGCAGATAGAAGATCCGCTGGGATGGTGCTCCGCAGGTGTATGTAAATCAAACGCTCTAAAACTTCAGCAGGGTCGACGATAGGCTGATGGGTCTAGGGTCTTTCGTACTCGTGTGAGAGCTTTTACCCGCTTTCGGTATGAAGATCACTTTAACCTCCCTCCATATTCGAGGAATCTAAATCAATTCAAGGCAGTAGTACGTTGCATATTTGGTACAAAATTAATCGAAGGGTTGAAAAGGCAGCCGTGGAAATGGAAAAATCTCTAAAAACACAAAAAGAATTTTTCTTTTTCACAAATTAACTTTACCCCATTGTTCGTATGGTGTCTGTATGGTAGACAGGGGCGTGCTGGGCTCTAAATTTTGACCGGGATTTTTATAATGTAAAATAAGTGGAGACACTGAAGACACTGGAGTCAAACGGAACACTAAAGCTGGACATTCACGAACGGTCCAAAACCGAATTTTCCCTGGTCGAAGCCAAAATTTCCTTGTCAAATCCATACATGGACCGGGAAAATTTTAGCTTCGACCAGGAAAAATTGGCTTTGGACCGTTCGTAAATTTTCAGCATAAGAGTACTAAGAACTAGTTACCCAGTCAGATAAGAATCGAAACTTGATTGTCTAAAGGAATCGATGACTTTATCGATGAAACGTTGGAGATATTTGCATGGGCTTGGTAGCTTTTGCGATACCGAAAATGAGGACAGCAAACAATCCAAAATCGATGAGGGTAGTCGATGTATACTATAGTACAATCGATGACTGTAGTCAGTGTAGAATCGACGCTGAGATCGAATTAGGATCGGTGACTGTAGACAATCTGTAGAATCGATATTTAAACCTGGTATACAGTTTGTCCAGAAACTATCAATGTCGTGAAATCTCGTGTAAAATTTACGCGAAACTTTTCACGGAAAAATTCATTTGGAACCGATTTGCAATTTTTATATTGATTTCACGGCACTTTTTATTTAACCAGGCTTATAGAAAACAAAAGCAAACAAAACGCATTCTATATTTGGTGATATGACATGCATCCGCAAAGATACTTTAAAATTAATTCAAATTTCAGGCGAATTTATTCCAAGAATCGATATCGTATTCTTTCGTATTTTGAGAATGCGATTGAAAGCGTATAAGAAATGTAACGTCGAAATACCGAAACGATTGATGGCCAGTCGATGAATAGAAACATACATTTTTCTTGTAGAGATAAATCGCATTAAAAGTCTGAAGAAAAGGGCGGTCATCGGAGATCCGAATCCCGTTGCGGTTGATACCGAGTTGCACTAATGACAATTTTTTTACCCTATTTCCCCGCGAAAGAGGCCTGTGGAAATGGCCATGAAAATCACCGGAAAAAGTAACTAAAGAACCGCACCCAACCCAAGTATTTTTTTTTATCCCCAGTCCCGAAAATAATTAATCATTTCCAGAAGGAGGAAATCAGGCAACAGTTCTTGAAATTCGGCAGAAAAAAATTTCCGAGAATAAAGCATAGCTGATTTATTCGGAAGTATTCTGCCGCCTGCGAAAAGGCGCCCCCAAAAACGTGGCGCCCCGGGAAAATCCCGGTGGCCCGGCGGGCCAGCACGCCCCTGATGGTAGAGATTCTTATCGTTCGGACATATGTACATACATATAAAAGAAAAAATTAGATTTATGAAAAGCTATTTTTTTTTTTAAATGCAAGAGTAGTTAATTGCACAGTCAAATACCTATTACATATGAACAAAATCTTTAGTTTGCAATTTATCATTTCTACCACTTGCATCTATGCTAATTGCGTACTACAATATTTAATACTGAAAAATGAAATACGTACTGTCCTTGTCAAAAAATTCCGCTTCCACTTGTTTTAATTCGTGGCATATTCTATTTTGTAATCCGTTGTTGAGTATTTCCCATTAAGTGGCACTTACCCACCCTCCCACTTGCAACATGTTTCTATCTCCAATATTTATACCTCTAAACTGTAGTGGGAATGACTCCATTTAGGAAATCAGAAGGGTGAAATAGCTGTATTCTGAATTAATTTCCGCCATGTAGCGTGAATGGCATCGTTTGGGAATTCAAACTTTGCGTAATATTCCCGCGTTGCAACAGAAGGATTTCGCCTAACATGTCTGCTAAGCATACGTTCGTGTTAATTACTCATAATTTGCGTGCATAACTGACTTTATTGAGCGTTAATAGCTGAATAATTGCCCACTTTGTATAGTACACTGATTACCAGTTTTATGCTATGTCGACAAATTTGCTCGATCGACGAGTTCAATTTTCCTTGTTAAAGGAATATGATGTGACTGTCAATCTTTTATAGGTTCGATGTCAATCAATGCAGCAAACTTGTCATAAGTACACCATAAATGCTTAATCGGTACTACCTGAATTTGTATAAATATAAGAGCTTGGTCGATTTTAAGCCCACTATGGGGTTGTGAAGTTAGTCCATGCCTCGCTCTTTACTAAAAATTTAATTCCAGTGGCGGGATTCCCGCGATTCTATTTCTGATCCAGTAAATGACAGTGAGTAACAAAGCATTTACGGCGGGATTAGAGAGTGTCAGTAGAGCTCTCATTCTATGATCACCGGTATTTATTAAACTATTTGCACAATAAGTCAAAGACTGGATACTCCTCTGCGTGGTGCGCAATGCTACTCGAAGAAGTTTCGGGAAATGAGCCTCACCGAGCGGAAAAAAGGCTTTGAACAATCAGGAAAAAACGACCGCAGTTGTAGACCGCTCATACCATTACAAAGCCATCCGAACCGGTTCAAAACTTCATCCAACTTTAAGATCGATTTAGTTTTAGGAACGGGTATGCAAATTTCATCAAGTTCGATTAGAAAAAGGCCGGCGAAAGCTGGCTTACGTACATTGTAGCCAGTCCACAAGCCACACTTTCCATTAAAGACCTCAAATCTAAGCAGGAGCATGACAGATGGGCTCGGATGATGGAGAACACTGCCATAATTCCGGGCGAGTCGAAATTTAAGCAGCATGTTGGTCACGAAAGTGTTTGCGTGCGGCGGAAACCTCGAGAAAGTCTAATGGCTGTGAATGCCAAACGCACAATACTCCAATTCATTTCCCAGGATTTGAAAGTAAACTGCTGCCTATGCTTTTGAACTAGGAAAGTATATTGCACTACTTTCATGCCGGAAGAAAATTCCCACAGCATAAACAATTCAATTTTCGGAAGGAGTCTTCCAATGCACGTAAGCCAGCTTTTACACGCTTTTTTCCTCACAAAACTTTATAAGATTTGCAACTCGTTGCTAGAACTAGGTCGTTCCTAAAGTCAGAAGAAGTTCGAATGACTTTATAACGGTAAGAAGCGATCTACAATTGGAGTCGTTTTTCCTGATCGACCAAAGCATTTCTTCGGCTCGCTTGTGCCCATCTCCCGAAACTTTTTCGAGTATCACGCACAGTTCATTAAAGAACGTCCAGTCTTTGACATATTTCGCAAATAGTTCGATTTTCTCGCGCCAAAACCAAAATATTGCTTTTGTTTTCCGCACTAACTTTTCCTAATTTTTCACCCAAACTACACTTTCCCGCTGCTATTATAGCTAATATAACTAAGTGAACTCCTTTCAAAACTTTTCACTATTTCTGGACAGGATGCACAAACTTTCGAATAACCTGAGCCAAGAAAAAACCGTCACTTTAACTACTTCCAAGAAATTTTAGCGAAAAAGGGAATAAAATAGTTTGACCAACTTTTTCATTTTTAGGCCTATGACGGCCAGAAATTAAGAAATTAGGATCTCTCTCTCAATTGCCCTAACCCCTTGTGGAGCATAGCGTGTCAACTACTCCATGTGGCCCAGTTGACGTTTCGTCGGCCTAAACTGGTTTCGGAGAATGCAGTTGCCAGCATGCACCTCCTGCACATCCATAGCCACGAACGTCGTCGTGGGCGGGATTCGAACCCGAAACGACGGTAGGCAAACCTGAGACTGATCCTCAACACACTGGACTACCCGTCGCCCCAAGAAATTAGGATGGAATAATCTTATACCAATTTTATCGTAAGAAAAGTAAGATTAAATTTTTGAAATAAAACTAATACCTTAAGCATAGGGAAAATCTAGATAAAATGATTAAAATCTAAGATTTTAAAAATCAAAATAAGAAAATTTTCTTTCTCGGAATTACAGCTAATTACTTGTTTCTTTGATTTTTACGCAACAAGTTTTAAATATTAAAATAAAGTATTAGTTCTGTTTGTGTTTTCATTTGACTACTCCAGCTCGCCTGGTCTTGCAGTTATTGCGTTTCTGGCAATGTAAGATCGACGTAGGAGTAGTCATTTTGTTCAACATCAAGTGCCCGTTTTTCCCCCTTAAATATGAAACATTCGCAAATCAAATCTCAGTCATGTCGTTCGAAAGCTTATGTTAATATAGCTATCGGGCAACTTTCATAAACTTTGTAGAATTGTAATTTCAAAGTACCGTTCCAATATTATCTTTTAAGTTTTCTATGAAAAATCGATTTGGAAATTTCTTTCAAAGTTTAGATAGTTGTATCTTTGAAGTAAGTGTCACCATACACTGTCGAACTCGAGCACGAACCTAGTACAAGTGGACCGGTTTTCTTCACACCTATGTGAAGTGTATGTGTGTGTCAGAGGACATTTGTACCAGGTTCGTGCTCGAGTTCGAGTTCGATAGTGTATGGTGATACTTACGGTGAATTTTGCAATCAAGAAAAACCCGTTTTATATAAAATTTTATGTAGTTTTAAAAAATGATGTCAAATCTCAGAACTGATTATTGGAGAAGTGGCAAATTTTGATTTTGTTTGGCAGGTCACTGTTTTTTATGACAATCACAAAAACAGTTATATCTCGGTAACGGTTAAAGATATGCCAATTCTTTTGGTAACAATTTCCTCAAACTGTAGAACAACCACCATAAGTATTGCCCACCCAACGCGGGACACTTTGTATGTATTAAATGTACAACTTTGCTTCCGCCGTTTTCCGACAGACGGCTGCATCGGTGAGGGCTGGTCAAAAAACGTAGTTCAAAAGTGTCACAAAGTGAGTTTGGACGTCTGTGAACGTACCGACATCCCGCATTAGTAAAAGTTGTTCGCATTTTTAATAAGATTCGCGATTCAAAATGTCTGTTTTCGAGCCAAGTTCTCTTCATTTGCGGGAAGTTTTGATCTTCTGCTTCCATTTGAAAAAAAAAAACTGAGGCTCATTTAATGCTCTCTCTGTACTTACGGTGAGTCTGATCTGAGTGACTGAACATGTCATGAGTGGTTTCAACGTTTTAAAAGTGGCGATTTGAATGCCGAGAACAAGCATGGTGGTGGGAGAGAAAAAAATTTCAAAGACGACGAATTGGAGGCACTGCTCGATGAAGATTCGTGCCAAACGCAAGAAGAATTAGCTGAATCACTGGGAGTGACTCAGCAAGCCATCTCGAAGCGCCTCAAGGCCATGGGCATGATTCAGAAACAAGGAAATTGGGTTCCGTCCGAGTTAAAACCGAGAGATATTGAACGGCGATTATTTGCATGCGAACAACTGTTTCAAAGGCAGAATCGGAAGGGATTTCTACATCGCATCGTAACCGGCGACGAAAAATGGGTCCGTTACGATAATCTCAAGCGCAGAAAGTCATTGGGAATGTCCAGCCATGCCTCAACGTCGACGGCAAAACCGAATATTCACAGCGCCAAGGTTGTGCTTTGTATTGGGTGGGACCAGCTCGGTGTGATATACTACGAGCTACTGAAACTGAATGAAACTATTAAAGGAGATCAGTACCGAACGCAATTGATGCGTTTAAGTCGAGCATTAAAGGAAAAACGACCACAGTACCAAGAGAGACACGACAAAGTCATCCTCCAGCATGACAATGCTCGGCCACACGTCGCTCAAGTGGTCAAGACATACTTGGAAACACTAAAATGGGAAATCTTACCCCACCCGCCGTACTCCCCAGACATCGCTCCTTCCAACTACCATCTGTTTCGTTTCATGGCGCACGGCCTGGCTAATCAGAATTTCCGTTCGTACGAGGAAGTCGAAAAATGGATCCAATCACGGATCGCATCGAAAGACGCCTCCTTTTTCCGAGATGGAATCCGAAAATCACCGGAGAGATGGGCGAAAGTTGTCGCTAGCGATGGTCAGTGCTTTGAATAATACATCTGTAAGCACTTATTGACAATTAAGCTTTTAATTCCAGGAGAAAACGGCGGAAGTAAAAAGCGATGAGTTTTCTTAATTTCGCAGCGTTAAATATTTCATCGGATGCACCACATTTTGAATCCAAAAACCTTGAAATTGATACTAATACTTTTCTTTTTTACTAATTCTCCTTTCAGAAAAAAAAATTTAATATCAATTCATAATAATAATTTCTCTGATTATACACCCCAAAAACGTATCCTTCAATTTAATTACCAAAAGCATCTCCCATTTGCGAGTATGTACAACAAGCATTACATATATGTATACGAGTATATGCATTGTTGCCAAGAATCCGTGGCGAACCGTAAGCGGTTTAATTTGACGACCATTTCATAATTACTAGTGCTTCAAGTCCTATTAAGTTTATTGGAACAAGCGACACACCTACTCCCAAGCATCAGCCCGTGATCCTACCTAATGATCTTTGTAGAAGTTAATTTAGTTTCATTAAGGGGATGAAAGTGCCACGGAGCGCGTAATTAGCAGCGATTCGAATGAAAAATGTGGCAATCCCTGGTAACGTATTTGGTCCTAGCAGGTTAATTCTGCGGACAATAAGACCATAGTCCAGAGCCATGGAAGAAAAAAGAACGGACGTTTGTTAATTCACAAGTGTTGCTCTTTTGGAATTCTTAAGGCGCGGAGGTTTCTTTGCAATTAGGGAGAATGAAAGAAGAAGGCAATGAATTTAAATTTCCTCCACCTCCTGCTCCTCTTCTTTCTTCTAACAGTAGCTTTGATAGGTATAAGATTGATGGGGCATTTTCACTCAAATTATTGTATTTTACTTTCTTCAATTTACAAAATGGGTCAACAATTCGGCGACAATTAAAACAGCCTGCGGCCGGGAAATATGTAGCGGCCATCGAGATGCATTAATGTATTTCCGTTCTGTGGGAAATTATTACAAATGGAAGTGGATAAAAGCCATTAATTTCCATGAGAACATGGCATTAATTTACATAATAGAGATAATGAATTCGTGCTTACCATGTCTTTACCGCGATATATATCTGGAATAATTAATCTGGATACTTCACACCACATAAACGAGAGGGATGATTAGAAATTAAATCGTTTTTGGTTGAGCTTGATTAGTTCAGATAAATCGCAATTTATATTGTCATCCATTGAAACACAAAGAGAAGTTTCAGTTTGACCAAATTTTGACAATGAAATTTATTAATGCAATTTTACTTACACAATCATTAAATGAGAATGGTTATGTTTATTTTTATTGGCACACCTCTTCGAAGGATTGTAGTCTAAACATCTAGTCGTCTAAAGCAATACTCCGGTACTTATTGAAAATTGTCAATTTCTTTCACCAGAGAATAGTTTTCAAGATAGTTTCACATTAAAAAGGATTGTTTTGAGGTATCAATAGGAAGAATGTTAATTTTCTACAAAACGTATTTTTCGGGGTGAAGCTAATTATCAACTTCAACAAACATCGGGGCGAATTAACAAGTTTTAACACGAACAACATATTCTATTTCTATTTTCTAAAAAGATGAAAAAATTCAATTAAAAATTTGATTAAAATTAATGAGCATGGGAGATAAGAAAAATACTAGTTGTGGATATAAGAGATGGCACCGATGTTATTCGTTCACTCAAATCAATGGTTTCAGACGTGGCAATAAATAGTAGGTGTACTATGTTTATGATTGTAGTATATGTTTATCTAGCAGATTTTTAAAGTAGACAATTGATTGCATTACTGGATCAGTTTGAAGCCGGTCGATTGTTCGAATAGGAACAGTGTAGTTTTCCGCAGATCTAATTGGGTATTAGTGTATTTCGTTCCTCGTGTGTAGGGTAATATTCATTTTTGATTCATTGGCTTAAAGTGGAGGTTTAGTAGTTATTTTTTTAACATAACCAAAAGTAAATGTTTATGTAGTGTTATTGGGGAATTTTGATTAATCTGTAACTTTGTAGCAAACTTGAGAGTAATATTTAAAGAATCTGAATTTTTCAACTCTCGTTGAATTTTAATTCCAGGGCGAAGTATAATTGATTAAAAACTCTAAAGCAGATTTTAAGACTAAGAATATTAAAAATAAATTGTTTTGAGGTAAATATACGAGTATACATACCACATCAATAATTTGCATTAGAGTTAATCCAAAACTTAGTTGTAACGGATCGGATTCATTAACTACAGGTCTTTCGAGGACATTATAATTATCCAGTAATTGATGAAGCAGTCGTTTTTCATGAGGACCCGCTGTGCAAGCTGAAAATGAAAGACAAATGGAAAAAAGATATGAAAATAAGAAATTCGAAAGATACATGTATGTTAAGACTAAATGGTAGGTTTGTTCTATACATAGTGATTTTGTGACATAGGAGGAAACTTATACTTCCTCGTAAAGAGAACGAGTTCGGTTTTACTCGGGTTGACCTTCAAACCACTGGAGCTCGCCAAGCGAGTAAGAGTAGACAGGGCATTCTGTAACACCTCACAGAGAACATTCGGGAACTAACCCATTATGGCAATAGCGACATCATCTGCATAAGCGGTAACACTACACCCCAGTTCTTCCAGGTCAAGAAGCAGTTTGTTGACCACAAGCTTCCAAAGAAGTGGGGAAAGAACACCGCCTTCCGGAGTGCCCCTCTTGACACATCTGCTCTCCGAAGATGAACCCAGGGAGGTGTGAATTACCCTTGATGTAAGCAGCATATTTATTAGGTTGGCAAGTAAGTCGTTCACATTCAAACTCACCAAAGCGTCGGCAATAGAATCCGGCAAGACGTAATTAAAAGCGCCCTCAATGTCCAAAAAGACAACCAGAGCAAACATTTTGTAACTAAGAGATTTTTCAATACAGCTTACCAAGGAGTGGAGAGCTGTGTCCACCGATCTGCCCTTCCAGTAAGCATGCTGAGAAGAAGATAGAAGCCTCGGTGGAATACTGCCTCGTAGATAGACATCGATCAGCCTTTCTAACATCTTTAGCAAAATGAAAGATAGACTGATAGGTCTTAGATCATTTGGCCGCGCGTGCAAACTCCTACCAGCTTTCGGGATAAAGACCACTTCAACCTCAGTCCATATACGCGGAATATATGTATACCATATCGAGACAGGCTCTGAAGATGGATTCAATCCAAGGAAGTACGATATCTATGTTTCGCTGCAGATCGGCTGGTATGAAGCGATCAGGTCCAGCGGATTTGAACGGATTGAAACTTTCGACCGACCATAAGATCTTATCTTTTGATAAAATGGCAGCAGAGTTGCAAGAGGCAGACCCTGTTGAAGAAACGGGAGCACACACGATGTTGGTTGTACTATCCGGAAAGTGAGTGTCAAGCAAGACGCTAATAGTTTCCGAACTAGATGAAGTCCATGGGCCATCCTGTTTCATCAAGTAACTAAGCAAAGAGGGATTGGAGGCGAGAATTTTCCTTAGTCTAGTCTAGGGGCTTCACTGGACCCTTCGATCCGTTCACAAAAAAGTCTCCCTGAACTTCGCTTAGTTTTCCTTAGTTCCTTCTTATACAAACTTAGATCCTTTTTATGGGAGACCCAATCAGAATCCAGTTTAGTATATTTAGCTCTATTAAAGGACCTCCTGCAAGTGTTCCTGTAAGTAGAGAGCTGAGCGCTCCACCAGGCAGGTTTACTTTTGCCCTTAAACCTCTAAACTATTTAACATTATTATTTAACAGATGGCTACGATACCATTTTGAGACTCTACATAATATGGATACATTTAATTTCGTGGCAACGGGAAAGTAAGGACAACGCATGAAAATGGCTGAGAAACAATTAACGAATTCCGAATTTTGAGAAATATATGAAATTTCCAATAAAATAAAAATTACGAATGTCTAAGCTAGGTACTGTTTTACTAATTTCTAAGCTTTTATCATTCCAGGCATGAATCATTAACAAATACTTTCATTAAAATCAAATGTTTCGTAAGTAATAGCAATGAAAAAGTCATTGTACCAATAAATACTTTCGTATAAACAACGAATAGGGCTCATTGATTACATGATTTCATGTCAATGATTCTATCCAAAATGTAGATTTTCTTGAACGACGTTTCATTGAGACAATGAACCAGTTTATTGGTCAAAAGGACGGATTTTCCATAAAAAGAATTTTTATTGTATTTACATACTTTTTTCGTTCAGTGTACTACTATTTGAATTTATTCAAAGCAATTTACACATATTAGTCAAATTTAGACCAATCACTGTGAATTTCAAAGTGTTAAATTAGAAGTCATAAAAAATAAGATTCTCTTCAATTGAGAATATCTTGTCACTATATTCCCTTTACATCTAGCTATCTATGTATTCACCAAGAGCACATAAAAGACACGAATACTCCACAGACAGTCAAACCTATTGCTTAAATTGAAATATAACAAATTGCTTCAATTTTAAATAGTATTCCCGAGTTGTCATATAATAAAGTTAAACATTTTCGAGCTCAACGCACTAATCCTGCCATTCACTTCCTGTTAAATATATTCGTCCACTTTGTATTATATCAGTCCAACAACAAAGCACTTTGCATGAGAGCTTGGTTGCTTGTCGCGTATGTAAACTTGTACAACGCAGCCTTGTATCCAAATACACCTGACATGGCATCATGTCCTTGCCTACCTGTTTTAAAGATATGGGAAATAAAAGAAGCTTTTAATGGCATCGCTGGGAATATGGCATCTTTTCGTTTTCCATGCTGTGCCAACGGCGTAAGTCTATGGTGTAGATTACGTCTGTTGTAAAATGTAATGACCTCTTATGTACATATTGATGTAGGTATATATGTGTGCATGTATGTCTAGATTTTCACTTGAGTTAACGAACCCAGTGTTTGTTACTAGCGAAGTCCTTGTTACCTTCACTTGATCATCGCCTCCATGTCCAGAGGGTAGCATGCGTGTATATGTACAGCGAACATAAGCTAACACTAACACCAGGTAATCCTTTCAGGACAATTTCTTTACAACATTTTATGTGCATTCCATTTTCGGTTCTAATTGGCTTCTTGGCGTTTATGGCGAATGGACTGAAAATGGCTGCTTACCTTAATGATATTTAGTCTGGACCCGTTCCATTCATAATTAATTTTCACCGAGACAGAAACTAGCCAATTTCGTATCCCTAATAGGAATTTTGTGGGTTAGCGATTGTATTTTATGAAAAGGGAATTAATATTTCGTTAGTAGGCGGAATTGATTTTGTTGTAAAAAAAAGTCATGTATTTAGTGAAGAGTTTCGAAAGCTTACAAGATACAATGTGAAGCAATGCAGAACAAATTCAAACCTGACATCACTCGCGGTGTGACGCACCCGGTGGTTCTCTCCGAGTTCCTAGTGCGCAACTACATGAAACTCAGTCTCCGGTTTCGCCTCATGTGAATGTTGCGCGAGGATGTTTCAGATGAGGATGGTTTTGATGAAAATACTAGTCCAACCTTTTTACATGCGTCTCTCCCCTCCAGCGATTCGTCGTCTGATCGGGCTGGTATACTCACTACTACTACTCAATTGTCCTAACCCCTTGTGGATCATACGCGTCAACTGTTTCCTGTGGCCCAGTTGACGTTTCGTTGGCATAAATTGGTTTCAGAGAATGCAGTTGCCAGCATGCACCTCCTGCACATCCATGGCCACGAGCGTCGTCGTGGACGGGATTCGAACCCGAAACGCCGGTAGTCAAGCATGAGCCTGATGCCTCAATACACTGCGCTACTGGTCGCCCGTCAAAAAAGTCAAAAGTTAAAAGAGAATAAAAAAAATTCGGGATGCCCACCCCAAAACGGTAACCCTGTTTTCGTGGGGAAATACTTGTCCGATCGAGCTTGTTCGAACTATAAGGTAATTTTGGGTCGCTGATTCCGAATCTGAAGTCAAAACGAAAAAAAATGACAACCCTGTTTTTTGGGGATTTTTTTTTTTTGCCATTATGACTTAAGATTCGCAATCAGCGACCCAAAGAACCCTCTAATAGTCGCTCCCACGGCGGCCGGTTCTATGCACCGGAGTGATCCGTTCATCATCAACGGCCAAGGGCTGCCCATCCTCCTAAACGCCAGTAAGCGTTGCTATTTCAACAACAACAACCTCCTAATAGTTTATTTCGGCAAGATTCGCCGTGATTTAAAAAAAGAAGTGTTTATCATTCTGTGTTCCCCATTTTGTTTCAAAATATCAATCGTTAATATTAAACGATATTCCATGCAAGAATTTTTTTTTTAAATTTGTTTTTTTTTTTTTTCCTATTTCGCCTCTCAATCCCTTGTAGTAGTAGCTATAGCTACTTCGAATCAAGCAAAAAAATGCCAGAAATGGAAATTGCTAATTATTCTCCTTTAATATAACACCTAATATGCCTATAGTTGATGAAATAAACTTTGACCCCTTTTTATACCCTTCACGGATGTGACAGAGTATTTTAACTTTGTCATGAAGTTTGCAACGCACAGAAGGAAGCATCTCCGACCATATAAACTTTATATATTCTTGGTCAGTATGATGAGTCGAGTCGATTAAGCTTTGTCCGTCTGTCCGTCTGTCTGTCTATCCGTCTGTCCGTCTGTTTCTATGCAAACTAGTCCCTCAGTTTTAAAGCTATCAAGCTGAAATTTTGTAGGGAGCATTCTTTCTATTGCAGGCAGTATATATGTCGGAACCAATGGAATCGGACCACTACGTCATATAGCTGCCATAGGAACGACCGGTCCAAAAATTCGTCTTTGTGAGAAAAACTTTTTTATTTCTTAAGATATCTTTTTCAGATTTCACAGGAATCAACAGTATCTATAGCTAAATCACATTTATGAATTTGGTTGAAGTCCGACCACTACGTCATATAGCTACCATAGGAACGACAAGTCCAAAAATGCGTCTTTGTGAAAAAAAAAACTTTTTTATTTCTGAAGATATCGTTTTTAGATTTCACGCTAATGAATAGTATCTTTAACTAAATCACATTCCTGAATTTGGTTGAAATCGGACCACTATGTCATATAGCTGCCATAGGAACGACCGGTCCAAAATTCGTCTTTGTGAGAAAAACTTTTTTATTTCTAAAGGTATTGTTTTCAAAATTCACATTAATCAATAGTATCTTAAGCGAAATCATTTTTCCGAATTTGGCTGAAAGCGGACTACTCGATCATATAGCTGTCATAGGAACGACCGTCCCAATAGCAAGTTTTTGTCAGAAAAACTTTTTTTATTTCAGAAGGTATTTTTACGAAATTGCATATTATTCCATCGTACGTATATTGACTGCTAAGCCACGTTCCTAAATTTGGTTGAAATTGGCCCACTATTTCATATACCTCTTATAGGAACAGTGAAATCGGAACAAGTTTTACTGTTAATTTCAAAAAGGCAAATGAACCACAAAACACAACGAAGGTATGATACCCTTCACGCGATTTCGTTTTTGGATTCTTTTGATTAATTTTTGTTGCAAAATCAGTTTTCGATGGCTACAGATTAAAAAACAAAAAAAAGTGCCCTACTTAATTTTTTTCCAGCAAAAGGACATAGACTTCTATAAAATTCCATCTGTGAGAATGATTGTTCTCACGAACAGCTGGCGAGAATGGTTACAATCATGAGAATACTCCAACGCTATCTATTTGCACGATAATGAGAATAATTCCCGTGAAATGCATGAGAACGGAAAATTTTCATGTTATAGTAATTCATTTTCATTGCATTTTAGATGATTTTCGAGAACGAAATTAATCTCATGATAATATTCTCATGAAAATGTCTATCTATCCAGACCATTAAAAGAAATTTACACTTTAAATCAAAACTAATTAAGTCAGGGTTCAACATGCATACCCTAGGGCGAGGCACGAAGCTGTGAGTACTTTGGCGGAATTATGTTCATATCTTCTTTTTGCGGCTGATGAGTTCTTCTTTGGCGGGGAGCTTTTTATAACAATGTTGTTTTTGTGTCATACTAGTAAAGTAACCCAGTACAGTAAATAAATAAATAACTGGTGCAATAGTCCAATTTGAACCATGGCCTCGAAATGAGTTAGCATCATCTCATTTTCTAGATCGTGACGGTATGTCTTGTGCAGAGGTATGTGATCAGCAACACGCTCAACTGAGCTATTAACCTCATAAATGGGTACTCATTTAACAGCTGAGTGCGCTCATAGTCCGACACGTAAATCCCCTTTTTCATCGAAAACTACCGCATTCAGTAGGAGTCGAACCGGGGCCCAGTGCGTGGGAAGCGAACGTGCTAACCGTTGCGCCATCTGGACTACAACCCAGTACAGTAAATACAGTATATAATTCCAATCGTAGTTAGCTTTAATTCATGGTTGGTTACTGCCAAATACCGAGTCAACTGACACCGTCCAGACTGCCACGTGCTTTCATATTCCTTGAAATCCCCATTGACAAATTATCTAAATATCTCAATGAAATCGTCCAGTTACGAGTCTCCAAGTGCTTCTACATATGTATTTCTATTTCACATTTTCTGACATAAAACTCTCCCCACAGAATAAATCACAACTTTAGTAGGCCCCATAAACTTCCTACAAATATTGATGTTATGTAGTTCAACGGTCTTAGCAATGGGATATGAGATTAATTTTATAGTACACAGACTGAAGGATTATCTTTTTGAATGATTGATTTTCCTCGTAAACTAAGATACTCGTTTATGCTACATACTTCAATTTAAGATGAAGATATAGTGGGCGATAAACCGCCCTTACAACATGCGTCTTAGACCATAGACACTTCAAAGCTTTACAGAGGTTGTAGTTCCAACCCAAGCGTCTTGGAGCCAGCATTTCAATGAATCATCGTGAAACTATTGTCATGCCCTTTAAGGGGAGAGTTTTGAGTCATGAATGAAATTGAATAAATAAATACATAAATATGTATATGAAAAATATATAAAATGGAATTTGCAGTGGACCTTAATTCTAAATAGATAATGAAACTTTAAATGTGAATATTAGGCGTATATTGGATCAAAGTCCGGTCTGCAAATTTGTATGAAGATCCTACGAGATCCGGGCGAATCGAATACGCCTATTAGTTGAAAATTAACTATGTCAAGAAGGATATTTTTTTATTCAAAATTACAGTCTACTCAAAACTTGATAATTCTGCCTTCACTACTACCACTCATAGCAGAAAGAGAAATATTTTATAAGACGGGACTTTCACTATAAAAAATTGCAAAATTACTCCACAGGTCAGAAGGATACCTTTAATTTGCACTCATAAGAACTACACTAGTCGACTAAAGAGCATAAGATATTCCTGTCAATGCTTTCTAGCTATAAACGACTCAAAGTTCTTACAACTGATGGCATTTTGTCAATACATATCACAATAAACGATATCAATACAAGAAGTATTACAGCAGAGCCAGAGGCTATGGAAATAAAGAACTTGTCTCCAAAGGACATCTACTCAAATTTAAAAGCTGCTGTGGACCAGATGCTAATTTTCACGAGAAGCATGTTTGTTTTTTTTTCTTATACTGAAACACCATCCAGCTATTTTACAGATGAAATAGCTTTCAAATGAGATACGGAAATGAACCATAAAAGGAGAAAATCAATAGATATGGAGTTGAAATCAAAGTCATCTGAAAAAGAGCAGGTGACGCTTGATATTTTTTTTTTTTTACAAATTAAAATTGGGCTTATTAAGATATTTTTTTTTACATCTGGGACATAGGTAAAAAAAACCCTTTACGTGAAGGGTATCATATTCCAATAATGTGCGAGTATGGGCCGTTTTTACAATGTCTGGTAAAAGTTTATCTTATAGATAAACGCTAAACGACACCTATCCTCCAGTTAAAAATCTATCGGACGATAATTCCAAAAAGCAGATGTCTTACATGATACCATTTTCATCCATTGGAAAGCAATTCGTTTCAAATCGAATTACATGATAGGGCCCTAAAATATACTCCATAAACATTAAAATCAACTATAATTCTGCTAATTACCTGAATACCACCAAATTTTGTGGCCTAATTTGTGAAACCAACTATATTTCTTTCAATTACCCAAATAACACCACATTTATTGAAATGTCACTGTGTTTATTCACGCATAAGCGCATATCAATTTGTTAAGAATAAAAGTGGTCAAAAATGACTCAAACTCGCTCTCCACTACCACACAAAAATAATCGGCTTAAAGCCAATTCTTCCTCTGTCACTTGGTTTCGTTCACACCATGGGTTACTCTTCAGGAGCTACCTTAATCCATGGGGGAAGCAGCTCGACCAGCTCGTGTAATGCACACTATATAAGGTGCTAGCGTTTTACTCAGGGACGTATTCCGATTTAGGTCGGAATACAAACCCCTGACTTGGTCGAGCTGCTTCCCCCATGGATTAAGGCAGCTCCTGGAGAGTAATCCATGGTGTGGACGAAACCAAGTGATTTATTAAGGACATTGAGACCGTTGGCCAACCAATCGATAATAATTCCTTATTAATAAATTATAGTAAATAGAACGAAGGTGGTATTGAACCAAAAAATTGTAATTGCTTTTAAAGGGAAGAAGTCTTTATGTTTGTACGATACTGGAAGCAGTGATTCATTAAGCGGAGAACACATATACGCGATCGCGATGGCGATAACGATTGCGTTCGCGATTAGAGGAGAAAGCGAACACACCATGTTGTAATCGCGATCGCAATCGCAAGGAAATTTTTTTTTTTAATTTTATAAAAATTGTATGCTCATATTGTTGTAGTCAGCATGTGACATGTCATACAACACATTATGTTTTTTTTACATATTCAATTAACTTTTCGGTGAGATATGCCATTTTTAATACTTGTGATCTGCGATAAATTCAGCCAGTTGCGTTTGATCACAGATCGCCGACTACCCCGCGATCGAACGCTGCAGATGTCCACTCTATCGCTAACAGATCGCGACAAGTATGTGCTGCCTAACTTACCAACGTGGGACGCGTATGATCGCCATCGCGAACGCAATCGCCATCGCGATCGCGTATGTGTGTTCTCCGTTTAAAGCGCCGAACCCACACTATTGACTGCTGATTCACAATAGTTAAGTCAAATGTGCAATTTTAAATGAAAAAAAAATGAAGGAGGCAAATGCGCACCCAACATGTGTATATAGACTTGATCAGAATGACCATAAAAATGATATATTTCAAAGTCAAGACAATCGGACCGCTGAAGGTTAAAGCAAAAAATTACCGTTTTCGTTATTTTGTATTTAAGCGACGATTCGTGAGAATGCAGTCATCATCTAAGCTTTAAACATCTTGCAAAATTTACAGGATTTTTTTTTTGTCATATATCTTCAAAATCATACATACAGCCCGGAATAAGTACCCAAATACCCCCTATGACGACCCACCCCCAGAAAAAGGTCATTGTATGAAGATCGAAAAGGCATCAGTACACTTTGACTGAGAAAATCTTTTTACAAATTCAGTATTTGCTAAAAAAAAAGTATTATACAAAAGCTAAAATAAAAAATCCGTTTCAATTCAAAATAGTTAAAGGAATCCCAAAACTGTTCTTTTTTTGTGAAATGTCATCATTCCTGTTCAAAGAGAATTTTTGTTAGCACATGATACCAAAAAAAAACACCTAGTTGAAGTTTAACCCAATTCGACGCTGTTCCCTTCAATACTAAAAAAAACCCTCAGTTCTAAGCAAGCTAATCGCCTTGAAAATATTTTGAAAGTAAATTCTCCTGCCAAGACAATTTACTCCGATATTCTGTTGAGAGTTATGTACACACTGATAAATTTAAACCCTTGAATTCATGAAAGCAGGTGTTTGTATACAGTCTATCACTTGCTACGAAGTCGACCTTAAATATTCCTATCTGACTTTTTTGCCATGTCTAAAGGACACCCTTGCAAACTCATTTCAGCTGGTGAAATTTTACGCGCTGCCGGTGGTACTTGGCAAAGTCATGTTTGCTTCCTTTTTAGGTTGCGGCAAACAAAACAAGCTTTTAGGAGAGGCAAGTGAAAAGTGCAAACTGTTTCTGCTTTTTTGGGTTGCCGGCATTTTTGTCTGTGCGAATATATAAATAAGGACTAAGGGATCAGATAAGTCGACAGATTCCAATGAATTTTTAAAAAATGTTATCCTTTTTAGCGGAGCATTTTGTTCGATAAAATTAGTAAACATTAATCGTGATTTTGTTGGCATAGTGAAGTAGAGTTGTCTCCGTATTGACGGTTGCGGATGAAACCCTGCAGGTATGGTGGAATGGACGGCTTTAAATAGTTTCTCATATTCGGCCCATATACGAGTACAGAAAAGGTCAATGCTAGCCTGGATGCGAAATGAGTCAGGTTCATTTTTGAGGATTTCTGAAAATAAATTTTATGATACTATGTAATTGGGACGATAGAGATAACTGCCACAATGATCCTACGTCAATCGTTGCTTTTCGCGTGGGTAAGATATGCATATCTTTTCAGTTGTTCTAAAAAATATATAAAAATAATTTAAAAGGAAGAAATTAATTCTATACATATAGGTATAGTATACCCGAACACCGCGTCCCTACATAGCCAAGGAAAAGTGAAAAAAAAAATGAAATCGAGAAAAAGTGACCAAAACATAGTATATGTTGACGCAACACAACAAGTACGGGTTTTCGGACCTCTGTAGCTCGGGCCCCTAGAGGTCGTGGGGATACAAATTTGGTAGGGTCATTGTCGCAAGCCGTCTTAGAGAGTTTATCCGATTTGAAGTCGATACGACGAAAATAACCCGAGATATAGCAATTTTAAATCGCTTTTTTTTTTAAAGTTTTTCTTGTTCTCGTTGTTGTTGTTTAACTTGACAGGGCTACAGCCTCGTAAGGAGCGTATCGAGATCTGCGTTCTTTTCGCACAGATTGACTGTGTTCCAAGGGTGTGGGTAGGCAATCATTTGCTCTGATCCGTGCAAGAGTTAAAAAGATTCAACCAAAAATGTGAAATTTCATAGAATTTCTCGCTTAAGTCTGTTCAATGATTTCAAAGAAAAAATCATTCAGGCATTAGCCGGCCGTGGTTGAACTAAATTTACTACACAGCTTCCTTTGGTTATTATAGGTGCCACACGATTAGTTGGTGCTCAAGGGTATGTGCGTCAGGACAAAAGGACTCTCCTAATCATGAAATTAAACAACAAACCAAAGCTGGAAGGGTATTGGTATATTCTGAATTGTGGTAATGAGACCGACGCACTGGAGTTCTGTTAAAGACATTTTGAGTCCTTCGGTCAAGACTGATGGCATTTTTCGTCTTTTGGAGGGGAAAAAGGACATTGTTGCGAAAGAAAAGATGATGGGTATCAAATGTCTGGGAGAGATGAGGCGAATGCAGTAGACTACTGTTGCAGGCATTTTGAGTCCTATACCGCCAAAATGGGCGAAGTGCCAACAACACAGGCAGAGCAACGCGAAGCCGCAGAGTGGTATGAAAGGGCAAGGAAGAAGAAGAAGTAGAGAGGTTTTCCTGTATTCCAAAAATGAATTTACAAACCAAAGAAAATGTTATGGAACAATCTGCTCGTTTAAATATGAAACCGTCTTCCCAAATTGTTCTATCTCTATACGTTTAACTCCCCAGACATATTTTCAAAATCAAATTTATAATATACCGAAGTCCTTATCATCCAGATCATCATCGGTCCCAACTTTTACATTACATTAGTATATAGGTACATTTGGGAAGAAACGGCAATAGGCATGTTTTTTGCGTAACCGTGTAGGGTCCCTGCCCTAGTTGCGCAAAAAAAAACGCTCTAGGGTAGCATCCAAGTTAAATTGCGAATGATCAGTTGTCTACTCTGATGGCAAGTGCTGCACCTCGTATGTGGTAAAAATAAATTACAAATTCGGATGAAATATCAGTTTGATGATCTGATCGTTTATTTATTGCGACAGCGGTCGTTTATAAACTCGGCGTACCGCTCTAACTTAACAAACATCATTCAAACGTGTTCTTTATCAGTGACAGTCACAAGTATAGCTCAATCCAAATTTGTCGCGGGTTCGATCCCCAGCAAATTCTTATTTTTTTTTTTTCCTTTTTTTTCTATTGATATTTTTAGTAATCGTATTAAAAATATATTATTTAATAATAGGCATGGGCCTATCAGAGCAAGACGTAAAATTAGTTTACCAACGAACTTGGCTGATTGGCAATAACAAAAGCGTGCCAACATCAACATATTAGATTCCGCAAGACACTAAGGCCATCTATGTGTCATGCATGTTTTACCCTACACCCGATAAATTCCCCAAAAAAAACACGCCTAATGCTATCGTTTCAATGTGCTTAATCTTACTTAGCTCCTCCCCTCCTTACTTATTTTGCTTAAATTATAAGGTAGCGTTTTGATGTAAGAATTTTAATTTAAAAATCCAACGTAAGAGTTTTACCTGTTCCGCGACCCTGCCCTAGTGATACACAACCTACTCACAAACAAAAAGAATGACAAGATAAACAAATTAACAAAATGTTCATCAAGTTGTCGGCTAAAACCAACAAACTGAAAGACAAAGGAACGTCCACCAAAGAAATGGATAGTAAATAGAAAACTAATATTAAACGGAAACCCTGAAGATGCCTTGAATAAAGTCGCGAAACGTTAGTAAATATTTTTTAATCGAAAAATTAAGCTTATATAGTACATTGAAAATATAGTCATTGATTTGCTAGTTCATTCTTTTCATCCCTTATTTCCAATTAAAACCTAAATACAAATGCATTTAAAGAGATATCTGCATAGTACCATCCACTGAAACCAATTATGGCAAAGATATACATATTGACCTAGTTTGTAAACTAGAACCCGCAACCGGCTGCTTTCATTTAGAATCAACAATTTTCCTTCCTTCATAAAAAGAGCCCCACATCAAATTAATAAAGTTCAAATATGCTATAAAAAAGTTATATCCTTCTCATCATCGGCATTCACTGGCTTCATCAAAGGCAGCCTACAAGGAAGTTTATCGTCAGACAGGATCGAAAACGGTCATCGGCCACATCGACTGTCCGTTCATAACATTATCTCTACTTCTTTCACTTTTTCTCAAAATCCCATAACGTGTCCATTGACCCTTTAATATAAAAGGCAAAAAGAAGACAGGAGTGACTCAAAGGCCGCTTCAATACCACGATGTGATTGTAACTTCTCCAATAAGGTGATTTTTTTTTCACATACATACATTTGTGTCAGCGCCTGCAGGACAATATCATGGTGGCTGCAAATGGGTCGCAAAAATTGTCCATTTGACTGTTCCGTTCCGTCCAAGCGTTTTTACAACAATCACCTCATATGACAAGAGCCTCTCTCCCATCCCGATAAATCGGACGGGACACATTGAATATAGTGAAATGTTAGAGACGAATAAATGACTATAAAAATGTTTGTGTTGTTGTTTTTTTTTTTACTTTTGGTAGAGTGAGTACTTTTGTAACAGTTTTGTAACAGTGGCGTTTAAAGAATTAAGTTTGAAGGGCGTAGTTAGAACAAGAATTGTGCTTTCGAATTTTATTGCAAGATACCTATAGCTAATCTGCTTGTAGGTATGGATAAACCCCTTGTGGAGCATAGCATAGTTCATCACCTACTGCTACGCGTTATTCCGCTCGATTTCCGACCAAGTTCTGTTTGTCGCCTCGCGTTTTTCTAAACGACGCGATGCACACCCATCGTCCCATGATCTGCGCCACATGATTCTAGGACATTCAGTTATCTGGCTTCTTTGGGAGAAGGAATCCCCTCGCTTAGTACGCTTAGTTATCGCCGTTACGCATCGTGAGATACTTGCCAGTCTTTTTTTTTACATAACCGATGTCCTACTTGTGATACAGAGCAGGATATCGTTCATTTCATTGAAGGCAGTAACGTTACGTTGACAGACAAATCCATTCATATAAGCTGAGATGAATTGAAAGGTATACTAAAAGCCTTGTTGGTATTAATTTTAAGCCCAACGACTCCTAAAAGGCCTAGTTGACGTTTCATTAGCACATGAATGAATTCTGATGATGCAAGTTGTTGACGTACACATCTTTAGTCGTGTTCTACGGGAAACATGGAATGACTGTACCTGTAGCTTATTCTTACGCCCACACCAAATGGAGAAAAAGAAGATGTCATCGGTTGAAGTCCACGGGGTCTGTCACATAAGGCTGCATGTATCACATCATCAGTCACTAAAGCAGAATTCTCACGCGTTTTTGGACGACGCAATTCGACGTCAAAAGTCGCATGAGACTAAGTCGTATTTTACTCTCATGGTTCAACAAAAGTCGTTCAACATTTGCAAAAATCATATAATTTAACATAAAACACGCACACACACACTATTACAGTTGACACTCGCAGTCACATAAGTCCAATTTCATTCATATAAAGTCACATTGTCTCATTTCTACGTTTAAAATCACGTCATCACGTGATTGCGTGTGGACCAAGCTTTTGGGTCTTCAAACTTATTAATTTGGGTTCCCATCCTTGGCAATTACAATTGCTATAAGCTTCTTCTTATAAAAAAGTTCAGAGTTACTCTAGGCGACAACAGTTCCGACTTATTTTCAGTGACCTAAGGAGTACCCCAAGGTTAAATTACTGAACCTGTAATGTACAATAACTTCACGGCAAATATTCCAACTTCTGAGGGAATAATTCAATACGCAGACGATACTCTCATTTTCGCTACTGACACAAACACACTAACGGCCGCCACAAATGTCAACAGCTATTTAATCTAACTGGAGTCGTATCCTCGTATTAACGCAGACAAGACGCAAGTCTGTCTGAAGCACTTCCAGTTTTTTCGGTTAAAAAACTTTAGAGAATAGAGCAACGAAAGCGGTCATTGAGGTAGGCAACACGCCAGTCTACCCAAGAGCCCCTTTGAAATATCTAGTGGTCTTGTTTGTTTGTTCAAGTTCGTCCGATTCAACCCTCATGTCCACCGAACGGTTTGGAAAGCTTACGTTAACTTTAGTAAAATTCTGTATCTCTTTTCAAGATAGGAGGGATTGTCGAGGAAGGTAGAGGTAGTCACGTATCAATCCCTTTTCCACCCTATCCTTACATATTCTTCACCAATTCGACTCAACTGCTCCAAAACAGTAATTAAACGAGCACAAATGTATAAAAGAAAAAGACGTCTTTGTACAGAGAAGCACGGGCGCTTCTAGATTCCTCAAAAAAAAAGTATTTCAATAACAGTGTGGTATACAGCTGCGCCCAAATTGAAAATATTGCAGATAAAGTTGTGAACCTTACTCGGTGATTCCATCATAAAGCGGAGAAATACCCAAACCATAATATCAACGCTTCTATTGGCTGGCTATGAACCGAGTAAGCGTCTGAGTTCCTTCGGATCCATCTTGTTCGATGAGCCTGACGTCTATCGCCGAAGTGAAACCAACTAGCGACGCGATCTTACGGAAATATATTGGCCGGCAACATCGCAGATATTAATGCACTACACATACAACGTGTCTAACACCTCTAGACTGACGACATTACCCATGACGCCACCGTCACTTTGCTGACGATATAAAAAAAAATAGTCGTGGCCCTCTAAACAAGCAGCAAAGGGAGAGCTTATCTTTATATTTACTTAGATGTAATACTTCGGCTTTTCTAGACTATTCAGTACAGCCGAGTCAACGTAAACTAACCTGTTTCACGAAGGCGAATGGACATATCCGAATCCATTTGTTTGACAAAAATGTCCAATAGAATCAAATTTAACACAGTCTCGAGGGCAGCGGTGATTGCCGTTTTCAGAACTCGCATTATGGCAGGTGTCGTCTATCGGACGACGTCGACGACTCCATGCATAAGTGTGACCCGCAAAACCGATATGTAGACCAGAAAATTACCTTCGACTGTAAGTCCCATTTCCAGATTTTTTACCTTTTCTACGAGTACAATGCAACAGTTTGTAATGGGTGGTTTGGTGAGCATCCATAGCAATCTGAATTGTTGCTATATTCAAAGGCTGCCTCAGAATGGGCTATGTACCACATGCTTGGCGAAAGGCCAGTGCTGTGTTTATACCCAAAACTGGCAAAAGCAGTCATGACAACCCGAAAGACTTTAGACCAATCAGTCTCACATCCTTCATGTTAAAAACTATGGAGAACATACTGAATGGACACATTAGAGAGTCATTCGTACCAGGCTATCTATCAAACACACAACACGCGTATTTAAAGGGGAAATCCGTGGATACGGCCCTGCACGAGGTGGTCACCACCATCGAAAACTCTCTACAGTCCAAAGAATATACGCTCGGCACGTTCCTAGACATAGCTGGAGCCTTCAATAATGTTACAACACAAGCGATAATGGATGCCCTCTACGATGCAGGGGTCATCGTAAGCATAAGAAACTGGATCGCAGCACTGCTATCCAACAGACTTATATCATCCGCATGGGGCAACGCCACGGTCACTATAAATTGGCCAGAAGAGGAACGCCATAAGGAGGGGTGCTATCACCACTTCTATGGATACTAGTGTTGAACACTTTACTAAAAACCTTCGAAGCAATAGGCATACGCTCCGTGGCTTACGCAGATGACGTTGTAATACTTGTATCTGGAAAGGACACTGTCGTTCTGTCAGATCTCACAACGATGGCTAAGTAGGTTACTAAATTGGGCAGGTAAAGTGGGGCTAAGTGTGAGCCCGCAAAAGACTGAACTGGTTCCCTACACAAGGAGAACCAAAATTCAGGACTTCCACCTCCCAAGGATGGGCATCATCTTTGATGACTCACGCAAAGTACTTAGGGTTGATCCTAGACAACAAGCTTACTTGGAATCGTAACATCGAAGAACGCACCAAGAAAGCAACCATTGCTCTGTATACCTGCAAAAGTTTGCTTGGTAAGACATGGGGGCTCAATCCTCGAATTATGCACTGGATGTATACAGCTGTTGTTAGGCCAATTCTATTATACGGAATTCTGTTCTGGTGGACAGCACTCAAAACCAGGTACAATAAACTGAAAATGGAAAGAATCCAAAGACTGGGATGTTTGGGAATCACAGGAGCGATGTGAACCACGTCCACACACTCCCTAAACACCCTTACGAACCTACCCCCACTGGACCTGTTTCTAGTGAACGCAGCGTCCAAATGTGCATTAAGACTTAGGGAAACGGGGCACTTTAGCACGAAGCCCTATGGTCATCGTAACATCAAACTGCCTCTCGAGAATACAGACCTCATTAAACCGGTAATTGACTCCAAGAGAAAATTCCACATTTTTGTGGTATGTGTAATATGTCTCATGTGTAAACCGGGTACCAAAAATCTTGGTTTATTTCTGTTCTTTGTATAGTTTCATATTATCAGATTTTTATTGCCAAATACAACTCGAAATGTCAGTTTAGTCCGAATGATAAAAGTTAATATAATTAAAAAATTGACATGATCTATCAAGGAAATGTAATACCCTATTAACAATACATGAAAAACCATTATATTAGCCAAATTTCACGCCGATATACTCAATATCAAACAAATTAAACGTTTTTTCCGGTTCCTATACAAATTTTATTTTACCCCCTTTTCGAAATAACGGATTCAATTAAAGTGCCGCGCCGGTGAAAAAGTACACGAACTAAAACTTATCAGTTCACTGAACATTCGAGGTGTCGCATGACTTACTTACACTTCAAATACATTTAACGAGTACAGACCTATTTAAAAAGAAAATAAACCTCAATTATGTTCATTTCCAACTCTGTAAAACTTTTCCGAATCTCTAGAACCATTAACATTACTTCCTTTTTCCTACTACGCCACTGATCCCATTTCATATTTGGCTACAGTCCATTTGACCATCAGATGGACCATTCACAACCCTTCAGTTCTCATGGTCTGGAGCCGCACCCATGCTCCTGTGTACATTTGCCATTCATCCATGAACAGAAAAAAACTGTCTCTATCAATGTAGCTTTTGAATTTTTGGCATTCGGCAGGACCTGCGCTGCCGAACCCAAATTAAAGGGCTTTCTGTTACACTGTGCAGCTCATTCACAGCAGTTTGCGACTGGCCCCTGTATCAAGGATTTTCCGGTTGAATTAAAGTGATATCACCGAAACGTAACAATAAATAGCATTTCAAATCGGCTGGCTGTTATGGTCTCCAGTTAATTTCAGATACCAGCATTTTTGTCTCCCGAATACGAGAAAGTTCACACAAGAGTATCACATTGCCTACGCGTGGGCTAAATGTTGCCCATTTATCTATTTCCTGGTCTTATTCTTTCCCAGGAATCACATCCGTGTTCCTATTATTGTTTTTCCACCCCATTTGGCGAACGTTTATATATTTGCTCACAATGCATTCATTTTGACGTAGAACCATGCCAAACATTAAATTGGATGCATTCGTCTTGACACGAATGTGGGTAGATACGTGTGCGAGTTCAACAAAAGACCACAGCCGAAAACAACGAGGCCCAGAGCACCACAGACAATTCCAATTGCTTTCTAGGATTTAGTAGAAACAAATGCAAATTTACTATGAAAATTCGCCTCCAACTATTTCCATTTGCTCTGATTTTCACTGACACACACCTTCGCAAATGTCTGTGTATGGTGGGCAGAAGTCAAAATAACGATGTTTCGAGGCAAGGGCTAGCAATAGTAACATTTTTATACTGTACAAAAATGAAAAAAGGAAAGTCCTTGATATACATATGCCGCTAAAGCTCACAACATGAGTATGTAGAAGCCTTGCAAGGGTACATAGAGGTTTTCAGCTATTCGTACTAATGAAGGAAATTTGTTGGAATGTTAATATTCAGATGGTATGGTATAACCATTCACAATGAGGGTATATTAACTTATTTTTTAGAAACCGTGAGAATCAACTGTACCGTAGTTTTGTCTCAAGCTGAGGTTGAGAAAGGACGCGACAAATTTTCATAGATGTGCCTAAATGTCTGATTTACACCTGTAACGGACGGCTTGGTGGGCACCCGAAGATGCCCATGGGGACGGAGCCTAAGGTAGCATAATGACCGTGAAGGTCGCGCCGTGCCATTTAGCAAATAAAAAGGCCCCTCAACGAGCTAAGCAGCGGCCTATGCTTGCTGTAGCTCAGTTCGAGAGATGTGGGCGGGGTTTTCGCCGCACGCTGCCCCTGTCCTTTACGTATTAACAAAAATTCATAGGCCTGGGGAAGACAACACAAACAAGAAGGTAAAAATGGGGAATAAAAAAAAATAGTCAATAAGGATGGAATGGTTGGCGGACGGATCAGACGCCCAAGTGGTCGAATCTGGGTTCGGGTGTAATGAGACCCTCGGCCTCTGGTTTCGTATCACCAACAGATCACTACTCATCAGCTGCTGCTTCGATCTGCCGGTGGGAGCAGCACTACCAGACCATAATATGGTTCATAACAGGTGGTTCATTACAGTTAACCGTCGCAAGTCTTAGGCGCTTGGCGCACATGTTAACTCTGGCACGTGAATAGCCTCAAAACCTGTATCGTCCGATATTTGTAGTTATAATTTAAGTAATTGAAATAAGTAGAGTTTTCCAAACTACAAATCTGTGTATACATATATACATGTGCCAACCACTGTCTTCTATGGTTTTGGCAAGGCGGCTCGCACGAAGTGCCAGATACGTCATCGGAGGAAGGTGGACAGGGACTCAAATGGTCTTGCTGTACAATTACCAGATGTATGGGTCGTATTAACGGTTTCCTCGACCATACCTTGTAGAGGGGCGTCTATGAAACTTTCCGCATAAGTGACACAGGGACTGGGTGAAAGGCTGGAGCCGGTGACTGAAGTGAAATTCCAACTGCGGGGTTAAGGATCCAACACTTCACATTGCTCCTTCCTTGAATCCAGTGAACCGTAGTCTACAGAGTAGCGACCTGTTAGACTAGGGAAGAAACATTGATTGCTCTGCATCAAGGGTAACAGTTGCAGCGTAGCGTGAAAGTCTATGGAACTTTTGGGAAGTCGCGAGAATGTCTGCTTCGCGGCCCAAAGAGAGGAAAAGACGGCCGGAGCGTTACGATGTTCCTATAGGTGCTGGGTGTAGTGGATGGCGAAATTGCTGGCAGTTACCCCAGAGTCGAGGTAACTGCCAGCAATTTCGCCGAGAACGGGAAGCCCAATCCTGAATCAAAAACCAGGCCAAAGCTTTATACCCTAGACTTGTACAGACCTAGTGGTGATGAAAAAAGTACCAATTGGAAACGATCATATGTATTAAAAGTCAGTTTCCTATATGGCCAGTTTACAGGGAAGGAGGTTGGCGATAATTCAGAAGAATCTTGACCATTCTCAAAATTAACTAACTACAAATATTTGTCGAACTTTTCAAGTTACTAGCTTCAATCTTCCGAAAGTTTTCGCTTATTTGATGTCCCACATGTAGGGGAGGAATAGATTTCCTTTGTTGGATCTTGTGAATTTTCAATAACGACCAACTAGATCCTAGTACAAACATTTGACCAAAATTTCAAGTCACTAGCTTCATTTTATCGAAAGCTATCGCTTATTTTAAGTTTCATTTGCAGGGGAGGTAGGGGTTAGGGTAGGGATTAATGGTAACGCATATCATGGAACTAGGTCGCTGTGGCCTAGTGTTGATTTAATCCGCTTTATTATTCAGTAACCAATCAGATTTCATAACACACTAGCTCCTACAAAGCTAGCTACCCAATCTGGTGGCCAGTTGTTAAATTATATGCGGTCTATTTAAAAAGTCTGTGCAGCCACTTAACCCGTGCGAGGTTCTGTCTTACTACCCTACTTCAATATTGCATCTGCAACCCAAGATATAAGTTAATTTTCTGGTTCAGGTCCTTCAGCATCCTAACCAAAACTTCTCTCCATCACTGTCCACTTGAACTCCCACATCTGTACATGTACACCTGTCGTATCAACTTCCTTTGTTCCGTCTGTTCGGGCATGATAAAATGGAAAATCAATTTGGACTGAATGTGCCCCATATTGACAAAAGTTGAATGTAACAAGCATCTTGCTTTGCTTTGAAATCTTACCTTGCTCGTTATATTTTGCATATATGTAATTGAAATGCAAGGAGAACTCAAAGAATAAGCCGAGATAAAAAAAATGAAAAAATGGGATGATTGTTAGCACTGGAAGGAAGGGAAGAAAAAACTTAACGAAATAGGACGGAACAGGAATCAGAAATCTGTCGAGGAACTACCCGTTGCTAGGTAAACGGTAGTAGACGAACTACACACTAGACAAAGTCAAAACTGGTAGGCCACATTCATGCTCTTTGAGAAGAGGAATTGTTTCCTTTTCTATTATTTGGGAACGAAAGCTATTTCCAGTTTGGCATTATACTATTGTACAGAAAGAAAAACGTAGAAAAAAGCCACTGAGTGGAGGAATTTGGATTTGCCTTAAATATTTTATGACGGACTATAACGATTTTGAGCTGGTTTAGCATTAGAGAATTTTAAATGAATCGACTTTACCCGCTGAGCTGTTAATTTTTTATTATTTTTGAATATTTTGCTTGGAGGTTCAACTTTATTTTTGTTAAGTTTGTTGTTAAACAGTTTATTATCTAACCAAGTAGAATATCGGAGTGAGCAACACTCCTGTTTCGCGTATAATATGAGAATTCTCTCTATCGCATTAAGAGAGAACTTTCACCACACTCAAGGAATTTATTTCCACTTTAGGAACTACAAACTTCCGTATGTGGGCTCTAGGTTCTTACCACCTAAAGCGGAAATAAATTTTGAAGCCTCGCGCAAGGAATTTTGAACATTCTCTCTAAATGCAATACAGAGAATTCCCCTGATACTCGCGAAACAGGAATGTCCCCGAAGTGACTTAACATACTAGGCGCGTTTCTTTTTAGCAGCCAACCAGAGCAGGTTAAGACCACACAATTACACTGACAATTTGATCTGAGCTGCTCTGGATAGATGATTAGAACAAGAAATCTACTCTGTTTAATAGTCTGCGTTTTGAAATGAAGGCGGTCCACATGTCGAAGCTTTCGGACAGTTTACAGTTTGGGAAGCACATTGATAATTGGAGGACAACGATCCAGGCGGCCAAGGTCCGACGTCGGGCTGTCGCGGTACGATGATGATGATGATGAAATATATGCTTGCGTTGGCGAGGACAAAAAGAAGTGTTCTTTTCATTTTCTCTGCACCTGTCCTGCTCTGCCAAGAAGGAGAAAAACGTTTCTTGGGTCCCACTTCTGCGCTGTACTGGATGACTTAGGTAAAGTTTATGGTGGCGAAATCCATCGTTTTAATGGAAGTTCTGTCTAAGTCAATGATTAAATTGACGATTGAGTGATGAGCTCTATTGACAACAGAACGAACCCTATTTCAGTCCATGTGTGCTATGGTAGGCACAGCAGCCTATGTACCTTACCTTGGTTCATGGTTTTATGTGTTCATCCTTATATGCTTCTATCCAATAAGAAATGCTTCAGCGCTTTGAATAGACGCATGCCTCTTGAGGACCGAAAGATGAATAAATGTGGATATACCCTTAACTCTCCAAGTAACAAAGTCGGATCCCTCTCCAAACTCGATTTCTAGATCCACCACCACTTAGAGGCCCAATAACATGGGCCCGAAATGACTGCATCAGTTTCCTTCCCATTCTTGGAATCACTTTATGGAGTGTGTGTTGCAGTGTTCCAAAACCTCCCAGTTCTCTATGTTCCAGGTGGTTGCTCTGATTAAATGACCGGAGGATGGTGCTCAAAAGAGTAGTCCAAGCGCATGCTGATTTTGAGGCTCTCATTGAACTAAGAACTAATGATGAGCTCGAGCTCATTAAAAGTTGGACCACAAAATCAACTATGTTTATTTTGAACCACTTTACAGCTCTTTCACATATTTCGTTGAATCATTCAAAATGAGTCGCTGAAAATAAGTTCCATCCAAAAGCCTTCCGTGTGCACGTCCCTGAACAGAACCACTCAAATAAGACATTTTCTTCATACTTTCACTGTAAAACCTTTTTTCTCTCTGCATTTTAATTTAATTAACTGCTAAAGTACCACTTTAGTGCTTACCGAAGCCCTCCACGTGATGATGACCATATTTATAAATCTGCTTAGGAAATAACGCATAACAATATCGAAATTATATGGCAAATCCCATTTAACGCGAAAATAAAACCGAGTCACGCATATCTGTGCCGAACAATAAACCTTATGGTTAATCCTCGAATATCAATAAAAACGTCAACATAAATGGAGACTTGTTTGTGCTCTAATGAAAAATAATAATATTCTGACTGAGCAAGACAGAAATAGAATCCAAACTGGCAAACCTTAATCCACAATTTCACTCGACCGCATTGTTTTTGCTCCTGATGCAAGTTGACAAATCACTGCTGAAATATTTTGCTCTTGTAGGCTTGCAGTGTACTAGTACTACGTAGTATGTATATGCCAACGTATATTCCCTAAAAGGCTTAATATGGCCCCATATATGTCCTAGTAATGCTCATCATGCCTGGATTATCCTTTTTTAAGAATTCATCGGAATAATAACAGACAAAAGCGCTATCCGCCATAAAACCGAGGCCAACAAAATAAACATAGGAAAAATATTTTCTATCTCAGGGGACGCCCATCGAGCGATATTTGTTCGCCTCTTTTGCTTGTTCTCTTTGTGCCGTGTCGCTTGTTCCCTTTTTTATTTCCTTTTAGCAGGCATAGTGGACAAAATGTGCACACTGGCATATCCCCTTGATCTTTTGGGATACAATCATATAAGTGAGAGAATGGGTTGTACAACAATGATAATCAACCATGAAACACCAAAGTCCCATTTCGGGCAACGAAAGCGAAAAGCCAAAGGATTCCGGCAGTTTTACGGCTGTATCAATGGAAGGTATCAATAGTTAAGTTTATTTTTGGCAGTCGGTATCTGTTCAACTTATAGACTACGAGCAACAGCAATGGTTGAAGGCTGCATTCAGTTTCCACAGCCCGAAGGTTTTCCCCTGAGCAAATCACCTTTCAAAAAAAAGGAAGAATCAATTTCAGATTGAAGCTATCATAGAAATGCAGGAAAGGACTATTGACCCTATTGTACGTACTTTGTCATAAAATAGGGCTCCGTTGAGGGTAAAAATGTAACAAAAGGATTTTCGATTATAATAATAACTTTTCAATTGAATAATTGGATACATACTTTTATGTTATAGGCCAAACAAATTTTGACAGATTTAACAGGGTTGGTTGGAATGTAATAGTACGTATCTAAATCTTATTATGTAGGGAAAGTAGTAAAGCTTCTTTTTAATTAACCCCCCGATGACTTTGTCAGTCATCGGTTCCAACGGTTGATGACGTATAAGCTTCTTAGGGATCCAAAATATTATTAAAATACCTATAGGTATACCCTTCGCCTGACACTATACACACTATATTCACTTTGTCATGAAGTTTGCAACGCACAGAAGGAAGCATCTCCGACCATATAAAGTATACATATTCTTGGTCAGTATGACGACATGTGTTTATTAAGCTTTGTCCGTCTGTCTGTATGTCCGTCTATGCAAACTACTCTCTGAGCCTTTTTTCTACAGCAAGCTGTATATACTCGTATATCGGAACCAAGGGAATCCGACGGCTGCGTCATAAAGCTGTCATAGGAACGACCGGCTCAAAAGTCTGTTTTTGTGAGAAAAACTTTTTTTTTGTTTCTAAAGATATCTGTGACTTATTGCATAGAAATAGTTATTCGTCAAACATGATCATGATATATTATATACGAGTATGATATTATATATTTATGATTAAAAGAATAAAGGATATCTGGATATCTTTTCAAAAAGAGTTAATAATAGCACGTTTGTATATTTTCAGTGGGCACCCTTCTGAATGTCCTTAAAAAGTCGCGGTTATTAAAATTTATGTTAAATGATAAAAAAACATAATAAGCAATAATCCTTTCGAGTTTCATATCAATTGCATAATACTTAATTTTAATACATGGATTTAAAATTGACCATTTTTACTATAGGCGCACATAATCCGTATCCCATAAATGTACTACGTGTATATGCTAATTATTTGGGTTTTTGTGTATTTACTTAGCAACGTTTGAAGCTAGGGTAATGACATTTTACAGAAATATGGGAATTTGCTACTTTAATCTGGACAAACTCCGCATATGAAAAGGCCTACTCTGTCGAAAGGTTTCCACAGAAAGGAAATCGAGCTTATAGTAATTTTTTAAACGATCATACATTTGGGATATACATACATATATTTTATCAAAGGGAACGACGAGAACATTCCTCTTTTGGTACATTTACATTTTTACATTTACATTCTTCTGAAGGCTTTTCACAGTGAGGAGGCAATATACATACATATTTGTCCAAACACATGACATACCATAGTCATCCATCAAACACTTGAATTTAGAGCATGTTCTGTATACTCCCACTTGTTTTAATATTATTCAGCCCTTATGTCTTCGCTGTCTTTTTGGACGGGAGGAACCTGGTGCTGGTTTATCGAGGAGGGCCAAACTACTATCGTTCACCTGCCCTTCCAGCTCAATATCAATGTCTTGTGGTGATGTTGCTAGTGGAGGTTACTCTTCGATGTGGTCCACTTCATCCTCTTCAACTATTGGCGTTCGATTCGTACAATTGCCGTGGCAGTTTCGGCAAATAGTTGAGTAGCGCATGGAAGCTTTTCTGCTCCCACATCCCCCGCTGCCGCAGTCTGTGGTGCACCTGCGGAAAATGAGATTTAAAATTTTCTCTGGTGCGTTAGTTTCTTCAGTCAGGACCACCGCGACGAGGCTGAGGTGGTTCAATGGGTTTCGTACCTAGCCTCATTCCTCAAGAGGCTGGTGTTTTCCAAGCCAGAGCTGGACATGGTGGTAGCAGCGAAAACTGTGCTGCCTGGCTGATCCCTCAGATGGTGGGAGAGTGGAAATGTCGGGACTTGGGGCGAATCTGGTATCGAAACTGGCTTAGAGAGGTTTTCTTCAACTAACCTTCTATCGAGAGCAGTGGCGTAGCTAAAGTATTTGGCACCCGGGGCAAAACTTCAGTATGAACTAATATTCAAACGGAGGGAAGAAAAAGTTAGTCCGTGGAAAGCGTTTTTGCGCCCCCAGCCGTTGCGCCGCTGATCGAGAGCAGCTCAGATCAAATTGTTAGAGTAATGTGATCTTAACCTGCTCTGAGCGGCATAGCTGTTAAAAAACGCGACTAAAATATCCGAACAAGTTTTTATGTCAAAAGTACAATCGAGCCAGCAGCGAACTCCAAAAGGCAGTGACAAAGCTAGAAAGAAAATAGAGTGTTTTGCATGTCTTAAAAAGGCCACAACATTTCTGAATGCAGGAGTAAGCGAAAAGAAAAACCTGCTACGACATCATTCGCCACAATGAACACTGCAGTTGCTGCGAATTCGTTGAGTGAAACAAACAACCATAATACTTGGATAATTGACAGTGGAGCAACAGCCCATACGAGTATGTGTAAAACAAAAGAAGTGTTTGTTGAATTCATCTTATATCAGGATAAAAATTTTCTCGCGGATAATAAAACAATTGAAGCAAAAGGCAGAGGAATAGTGAATTTAACATCGGGAGATCCATCGGTAAATCTAAGAGAATGTATTTTTAACTGCCACAAAGGTTGGAAATTTATAAATTTGCACAAATGACGGAGAGTGTATTAGTGCAAATGCGATAAATAGTGCATCGAATGACGATTACTTGAAATAATATATTCGGTATGGCCATCTTAACAGAAAAAGTATTAGTGAACTACATCATAATGAAATGGTTAACGGGCTTTACATCAAAGACTCAAACAGCAACAATGTATTGTAGAAAAGTGGGAAGTTTATTTATGAACAAAATAAAGGAACACCCATTACAAAGCTCTTTAACAATGAAGAAAGACCACGAATTATTAGGACGGGTAAGCCAGGAAGACCGCCCATAATCCGATATGGTAATCAAAGCAAACTTAACCTGACGGATGTTGATCGATCAGGAAATTCTCTCTCTGTGGAAAAAGCGCTTTCGAGAACGCAAGCGAATGAATGGCTAAAACCAATGCCCGTGATATATGTTACTACTACTTTGACTTAACTCCTAGTGCGGCAAAGCGCGTCAACCACTTCTGCGCGCTATCGTACTCTATTCTGGGCAATGGGGTGCAAATCTGGTGCCATTTCATGGCATGAACACCAATGCAATTATCATCCTTCCGCAATGTGTGACCTATTCATCAATTTATCAATAAGCATCTGATTCGTACGCCGACTTAGCTCTTCATTCAATATTGTTTCGGGCCAGAAAATTCTTAGAATTCGACGATGACATGCCATGACAAGTAATCAAACCTGGGATCTGGTTGACTTACCGCGACCCAGCTAGCCACAAACTCTCTTTACCGCTCTTATACTCTAAAAGAATTATGCTTGAGCTTAAATGTCGATTTAAGAATAATGTAAGAACAAAAAGGCACCCCTTTTTGTTTAAATGTATCTTTATTCGTACTTAAATCATGATATAAGAAAGATATAAAGGAAAGTTGTAAACTCAGAAAAATGGTGTTTTGGGTTCGAGTCTCTCTATCGCGTTTTTTGCTTTTTTATTTTTGCCTTTTTTAATTTATCGTATGTATGTTCAATAAACTGTTCATCTGTAATAACATATTCAGAGAGGACGGCAGGGAGAATGAAACAAATTTAAATTTTTTTTACACTGGTCGGGTTTTGAATCAACAACTGTCCTTTTCATAGTCCAGCGCCTTCCGCCATACGCCAAGTCGCCATCATACAATACCATCGCTTAGTAACATTTTCTAATATAATATATATATATATAATACCCCACATACACAGAGCGATCCGTCGCCCGATCGATCAGCCGATGGATCGCCACAAAATACGAGCTGATCAAAATAATATGGAACTGGAACAGGCCGATATCGATATCAGTCGCCAACCGAGGGGTTTGAAAAAAAAAAATCCTCGTGGGCGCCCTTCCGGAACAGCAGTGGTCGTTGGGGAGACTAAAGACATAGAAAACACAATTGATGAAGAGCAGGCTGGCTTTCGATCCGTATTCTCCTGTGTCGATAACATTAACACCTTGCGTATCATCGTCGAACAATGTGCTTAGTACGATTCTCCGCTTCACTTGCTTTTCATCGATTTCGAGAATGCTTTCGATAGTGTGAACCGGGATTCTATATGGGCGGCCTTGCGCGGGAGAAGCATCCCTGAGAAACTTGTGGCTTTTATTAAGCCAACCTATGACTTACTACGACTGTAGTCTGGCTGGCGCAACGGTTAGCATGTTCGCCTTCTACGCACTGGGCCCCGGTTCGATTCCTACTGAATGCGGTAGTTTTCGATAAAAAATGGGATTTACGTGTCGGATTATGAGCCCACTTAGCTGTTAAATGAGTACCTATTTATGGGGTAAATAAATAAATAAATAAATCGGCGCAGATGCCAATAGAGGAATTGATACGCAGGCGAAAATGGCAATGGATAGGCTACAGGTTGCGGAAGGATGATAACTGTATTGTCTTACATGCCATGAAATGAAACTCCATTTCCAACAAAAGCCGACAAAAAGGGGCTCCTAAAATCACATGGCGTCGACCTGTGGCAAAAAAGTTTAAGGCGCTGGGTAAGATCGATCTGACGATGGATCGCCACAAAATATCTTTTATAGTGTAATAGCCGCCTAAATGATTTCAATCTCGAATAAAATTTGCTCTATATTGCACTAAATCGTATTTAGTATGTATTCAAATGAACAACAATACGCGAATAACAAGAATGTTCATTCATACTGTGTAATCATTCAAGTGCTCTTTCATTTATGTTCTTCGAAAATAGGTCCTGATAAAAGGGAAGGAAGAAAAAAATCCAGACATGTCATTTGATTGACTGATGTCCCAGAAATCAGTCAACAAGTGAGTGATTGATTTTTTAAGAGGCTAAAGGACGTACACATGTGCATGTATCAACATGCTGACAGGAGTAGATTTGATACAGTCACAAAAATCCGGCTTCTTTGCAGTCATCGCCATCTAGAAATAAGATAAATTAAAGTGATTGCCTATCGATTTCTGTCCGCTCAGATAATACCATAGACGTAAATACCAAACAATGGAATATGTACATACTATACAATGCTATTGATTCGTCCTGGTTTATTATTAGCTTGGTTTTATGTAAATTCATAGGCTGTATGTAGTACATAAATAGGGTCAGCATTGATAATTACTAATGACCTCGTGGGTAAGAATAAAGCAGATGCTAGGGATCTTCCTGACCATTTATCATAGTCAGATTCAGCCTGTTGCATGACAATACCTTTCAGCATTTATGTCCTTATTTAGCATGATATTTCTGACGAATATCTCAATTAAATAGCTTAAGTACAGAATTTAATTTATTGTCTTCGTGAATTATAGTAATTACCTAAAAGATATTTGAAAACCTTCCACATACGAGTATAGGCTTGTTGGAGGTATAGTAGATAAATGGAACAGAATAGTTTTTGACTTTCATCTACTTCATGAATTTTTTTATTATAAGTACTTTCTAAGACTACTAGGCCAGTAAAATTAAGCCAATTTGGGGGCTTTTTAATAATAATTATGGAAAAATCTTGAAACAATTTTAATCACTTGTATAGATACTGAATACATGGAAACTGAGTTTGCACGGTCGTAGAAGGTGAGCTTAATTTTTGGTGGGCGAAAATCCGAGAAAATTGAACCCTTTTTTAATATTATCCTTATAACTCCTAAACGATGCCTCGGATGGAAAAAAACTTGCAGGAGTAAATTAAAGACCGTTGAATTCTGCGTCCAATGCGCTGCTCAAAGTGGAAATTCGGCTCAGTAGCGAGGTCAAAATCGTAGTAAAAAACGACAATTTTCGAGGCTTCGGAGAAAAATCACACTTTATCACTATTCAAGCTCACAGATCTGTGCAACGGATGCTCTTAATGGAAATGCTTATCTAAAAAAGTTGAGGATAATTTGATTGCCTAACGTGGCCAGTATTTTTCGATTCGGCCCATTTTTAGAGTAGTTATGAACAAAAATTCAAAAATGCTTGCTCATCGATTTATGCCTTAAAAGCTCTATCTCGATAAGTGTAACAGCTAGAAGTTTTATTTTAGTGTCAAATTGTAGGTAAATTACTCTAGCTTGATAAAGTTTTGCAAGGTTGCTTGTAAGACTAATTTAGGAAATACTAGAAAAAAACAGGGCAAGTCAAACAATTAGGCAAATTTTCAACATGGTCGCGGTATCCGTGGTGTTGTGGGGGAAACAGAAAACTCGAATTTGTAAACAATATATCGACTCAAACAATATATAATATCAAAAATTGAAAGTACCCTAATTAAAGCAACCAGTGTTATAACAATTTGACTGACCAAAGTACGAGGGTCATTTGAAAAGTTTCCGGCCTTATCGACATAACTGTAGAAAAAATTTCTTACGCCATCAGATAGATGGCGTTGATATATGTAAATCGTAAAAATTTCAAGTCCTTCTGATCATTACTTTGTCTATGGCACTCTTCCAAAGTTGTCAGCTGACATTGTCTGTCAACCATGGATAAAATCGAGTATCACGCAGTTATAAAATTCCTTCATTTGAAAGAGAAAAAGACTCAGGAAATAAAAGATGAGTTAGACTCTGTTGTATACGGTGAAGCCTCCCCTTCAGTTACAACGGTAAAACATTGGGTGGCTGAGTACAAAGGTGGTCGTACGAGCATTTTAGACGAGGAGCGTTCCGGACGCCCGAAAATCGCTACAACTGACGAAATGGTCGATTTTGTGCATCAAACTGTGATGGAAGATCGTCGATTGACTATTAAGAATATTGCTGAGGTTTGTGGGATATCCTCTGAACGGGTGCACAAGATTTTACATCAAGATTTGGGTATGAGAATTATGCGCGCGCTGGGTGCCGCGCTTGTTGACGATCGACCAAAAGTGCATACGGATGGACATGTCGCGCGAGTGTCTTAGCCTGTATACACAAAATCCAGCGGAATTTTTACGGCGAATTATAACCGTCGATGAAACCTGGGTACACCACCATACGCCTGAGACCAAACAACAGTCAATGCAGTGGATTGCGGTGGGGGAACCAACTCCGAAGAAGGCAAAGGTCGTTCTCTATGCAGGAAAAGTGATGGCGACAGTTTTTTGGAATAGCCGTGGAATCATTCTCATCGATAACCTTAAAAAGGGCGAAACAATCAACGGACAATACTACGCTGCTATGTTGGATAAATTGAAGGCCATAATTAAAAAAAAAAATGTCCACATTTGGCCAAGAAAAAAATTCTGTTTCACCAAGATAACGCTCGGGTTCACACGTGCATGGTCGCAATGTCAAAATTGAACGAATTGAAGTTTGAATTGCTTCCGCACCCACCCTATTCGCCAGGTCTAGCTCCCAGCGACTTTTTCCTGTTTCCTAATTTGAAAAAATTTCTCTGGGGAAAAAATATAAGACGAATACTGATTTGGAAAACGCTGAAAACCAGAATTTTTCAGGTTTAGACAATACATTTTTTTCTGACGGTTTAAAAGGATTGGAGAAGCGTTGGACAAAATGTATGGAGTTAAAGGGAGATTACGTCGAGAAATAAATTTTGTTTTGCTTCGAAATATGTATTTTTCTTTAAAAGGCCGGAAACTTTTCAAATAACCCTCGTAATTTAACCTTTACAAAATCACCGACTTTTTTCTTTTAATAAAAACGCAATAACCCAAAAACTATACCCAGTAGTATATTCCTCGTAGAGACTGAATCGTAGATAATATCCCACCCTAAAAATTGAAAATAGCCCGTAGAAATCAGATGCTTTGTTTACTAGATATAATAAAAAATTAAGAAAGAAAGGTAGCCCACGATCAACATTTTTGTTTGTTTGTCTGTTTTGTCTGTTTTATCTAATTTTTCTCGAGTTTTCACCTATATATTAAAATATATTCATTTTATTAAAAATAAAAACTTCCTGTTTGGTTGTAAACAATTTGTGTTAACATTACAGAATACTAATTTTTAAATTTCGGGTCATTTACAGCCCTTTAATTAAAAAAAATTCATTTGTTCACACTTTTTTTATTTTATTTTCCAAGGCCATATCTAATAAACAGTTTATCTGATTTCTACGGGCTATTTTCATTTTTTAAGGTAGGATATTACCTGCAATTCATTCCCACGAGAATATACTACCCCGCCATCATGTTGAAAATTCGCCTAATTGTTTGGCTTGTCCTGTTTCTTTTTAGTATCTCCTAAATGGGTTTTACAAAAAACCTTGCCAAACTTTATTAAACCAAAGTATTTTAACTACAATTTGACACTAAAATGAAACTTCTAGCTGTTACACTTGCCGAAATAGAGCCTTTAAGGCATATAACGATGAGAAGGCTTTTTTTTTATTTTTGCTCACAACTAGTCTAAAAATGGGCCGAATTGAAAAATACTGGCCACGTTAGGCTTACAATCAAATTATCGTCAACTTTTTTAGATAAGCTTTCCCATTTGGATCATCCGTTGCACAGATCGGTGAGCCTGAAGAGTGATAAAGTATGATTTTTCTCCGAAGCCTCGAAAATTGTCGTTTTTGACTATCGATTTCGACCTCGCTACTGAGCCGAATTTCCACTTTGAGCAATGCATTGGGTGCAGAATTCAACGGTCTATAATTTACTCATGCAAGTTTTTTCGATCCGAGGCATCGTTTATAAGTTATAAGGATAATATTAAAAAAAGGGTTCAAATTTCTCGGATTTTCGCCCACCAAAAGTTACTTCATCGAAAAGGACAAAGTAACGGAAAACCGACTAAACACTGAATGCACATTCATACATTTTTTCGTTAATACCAGGTAACAGGTAATTAGAGTTAACATCAATCGTTTTGAATTTTCTTGTTCCGTGGGTCTTCATGATACAATTAAAGTCATATAAGTATATAATAAAAATCCTAGGGAATTTATGTTCACTCCGCTGAAGAAGGCAGCAAGTAGCTGCCGAAATACCTATACGGTCAAATAAAGACCAATCGTTGACTTAAAAGAAACTAAAGTATTTTAATTATGGATCACATTTGTTCATGTAGAAATAGAGATGTCAATCCTAATCTTCTTGTATATGCCATATGCACACTCGTTAGCTTATTTTCAAAAAAGAAAACCACAAAACAACTAAAATCTACCTGATGCGGTACGAAGGAGATTGGGATAGGCAAGTCTAATAATCCTGCATGTCACCATAATTTCTCTTATTTATCATATACTCGTATGTCCATCTATGTATGTATGTACTCGTATGTGTCTAGATACGTATCTGTTCAAATTTCACCCTTACGTATAGACAGCATAATTAAATCAAAATTCTTGTAATTAGTTTTAAGCAAAAACCTACTTATTTGCCACATGACAGCTCAATTATACAACAATTTGTTTTCGTGTGAAATCACTCCAAACGGAATTTATTAAGCTTGCCGTAGCCTGAAACTCGGTGCTGATTTATCTTCCGTAAAAAAGGGTTTCCATATAGACCCGGCCACCGGGTGAAGTTCAACTCTCCAGTCAACTTAAAGGCGTCCATTGAAATGAAGCTTTGGGATTAGATAACTTTAAAACAATACTGTGCCGCCAGGGAAAATTGGAAACGAACCTTTTGTGTAGATGTCCTCACGCAGATAAATCCTTCTTTTTGCTCACTCCAGCCGAACTGTCGTTGCGCTTCAGATTTGAATATCTAAAGATAGACAAAGTGAAGGAATATGATCCTGAAACGGACTTTCAAAGTCGACCTAAATGGCTAACAGACAAATTGACTTGTGGTTAGCTGGTGTAAATTTCTTTGTCCGTATTTCGCATATACAAGTCCCAAATGATGTTGTTGCTGTAATATGAGTATGACCTTTTTTTTTGGCCCTCTCACATTCTTCTTTAATTCCCAGTGCTGCTTGTGACAACCATATTAAATCTTATTTACCAGCTTGTACATCCAAAAGTTTTTTTTTTGTGTCGTGTCCCGACGGAATGGATGTTCATGTCGAATTCTATGCTTTCCTCATCTCGGGCATTACTTTATTATTCCGACGCTCCTTTCTATTGTTTTTGTGCCGTAAGTGTACTCGAAGAGTTCTTCTGAAATCGGGAATGTGGGAATTTCCAGATTTTCTATACAGCAAAACATATTTACCATGGACACTAAAGGGGCATCGGAAAACTAGTAACCAGGCCACTTATAAAAGAAAGGACAAACTTTTAAGTAGTTGGAAAGTGGTAGCATGAATTTTCGTTGCGTTCTGTCTATTGCAGAAACAATTCGGGATAATGCGGAGACAAAGGAGAATACAATGGAATCATCGGAGTATTGTCGGCGGGCGTAGAGGAATATTTTATTCCTTGGTGTTTTAAGAAAGGTCCTTATATTTATGAAATAAATCAAATATGAGGCATATTGGAATATGCACTTCATACATACGAGCATACAATTACAAAAACACAACGACTTCAATGGGCAGGGCATGTACAAAGAATGGACGATGATCGCATGCCTATGAGAGTAATGAATGCAGAACGAGTCGACGGAGCGAGACTGTGAGGACGACCGAGATCTCGTTGGGAGAGCTCAGTAGGTGTGGACGCCGCGCAACTACTGGGCTTCCAAAATTGTAGGACGCGGTCACGTGACCGAGATAATTGGAGGACAATGATCCAGGCGGCCAGAGCCCGACGTCGGGTTGTCGCGCCACGATGATAATGATGACTATAGTGGCCCTTCATCCGTGTTTATCAATTGTGTGTGGACAAATTTGTTATCGTTTTGTTAGAAACGTACTAGTGAACTAGTTATGAAGACTTACTAATAAAAAAAAGTTTACAACAACATTTTTTAAGGTTTTTCCGTTAATAAACCACGTGCGGCGCCTCCAGATCAGAAAGGAGAACTCAGAAATATGTTTTCCATTCACATTATTCATTGACTGAAGCACTCTTCCTGTAGACGATACCAAAAGGCTTTTACTTCTGTTGCCCCTATTGATGGGATCCCTGTCGAGGCGGAAAATGTCGATACACAGGTTCATATAAACGCCACGCCTCACGAGTATGGCACTCAAGGCACATTCGTCAATATCAAGGTAATGTATCTCATCGGCAACATTGAAGAGTGGTGTCATCCCTGTGGACTGAAATAAACATCACTCTTAGTGAAATTTAATTTGGAATAGTATTCGCTGGATGTCAACTATTTATAAAAATAAAATTAATTAATTAATTAATTGGGGAGAGGTGAAAAATGTGCAATAATCGCGTGACATATTATGTGCACGGCCCCTAACGCCTAGTAAGTAGCCTAGTACTGCGACTTATGAATAAATTCTTTTGCTATTCTCTCGCTAAAATGTCGCTTGCCTCGACTCAATCTCGCCTGCCTAGACTTCATCTCGTCTGCCTCGACTCAATCTCGCCTGCCTCGAATCAGTCTCGCCTGCCTGGATTAATTGTAAAATGCAGACAAAGAATCGCAGTGCGTACTAGGCGTAACATTTGGAGATCGTTGCGATTCAATATTCCGTCCAACAATTCAGAGAGTCACGGAAGAAAACGAAATGTTATGATTTCGAATAAAATTTGTCAAATAGCCAACGCTTCGATTCCCTATTTGAAAAAAACCTATTTCCATTTCACTGTAAGGCCATTAACAAAATTGATTTTGGGACTTTGCACAAACTTATGAATTATGACCAAATCTAAGCTGCCTCTCATATATTTGCCAAATATTTCCAATTACTTATCAACGGAGGATTTCATTTTAAACCGAACGGCAATGTTCAATGCAGGAATTCGTTGAGTATTTCACGTTCGCAATTCAGCATCGAATCTGTATCCTAAAGCCCAGCTACTAGCATAACACCATACAATGTATTACTCGCTTATTTGTTTTTGTATCTATACTGAAACAATAAACCTTTCGGCAGATGGATTCCGTATGCTCGAATATTGTGGGAAACGTCGGAAAGCAAATGGATTCCAATTTTAAAGACATTAATATCAGCCGAGATTTATCGCATGACGGAGTAATTAAATTCCTGGAGAAAATAATAACATTTTCAAAATTGAAATATATTTCATGGCTCTACTATGAGTAGTGCGCAGACATAGTGCAAAATTGGTGCAGCGAATCTTCTGGCATGCATTCATGTACGGATGATACACGAGCAAAGTTATCAAGGATCCTTGGGGTGAGATGAAAATCTGTCAACGGTTCGCCTGCAAGTCATTTATCGTTAGCCAAGAATAGCACGATTAGACCATATCCACTCGAATCAAAAAGATTGGACATAAAAATCTTCTTTGTTGACTATAGCCCGATACCATTTATTATTTTCCGTAAAAAGTCATTAAATTGAGATACAAAATACTGAAGTGGCACTATAAATGGAAAAATACGTTTCCTCCGATGTTGGCCTTTATCCGATACGTGGAAGGTATCCGAAATAAGAAAAAGTTATAATGTCATGGAAAAGCCGAGAACCGAAAAGTTTAGATGAATCATGACCCAATGACGTCCAGCATTCTGCCTATGTCATGTCTAACTTTTACATATCTTATTATAGCCGGGTTTCTTTGCACACAGTATAGAAGAATTAACCCTAGAAAAATAGTCATATTTTGGTATATGAAAAGATGACGCATGAAATATAAGTATCATCTTCATCTATGAATATTTATCGTATATCAAATCGGAGTGTTCGTTTTTTTGCGTCCAAACAGCTCGATCGATGTCCGTGAAAATTTCATAAACATATTCGCTATGATCTAGAATAGGTTCTAGCGTTTTGAATTTTTCGATTTGGCCACATCCACCAATCCCGACAACCACATGGGGGTTAGTGAGCATCAAAATAGATTAGTGTCAAAATATTGTTTTTCGGGGTCGTTGAGATGAATGGTGACACTCCCAAAACTCCTCACCCCATCCCGCGGCTATGTGACCGTGGAAAAACGGTCCAAAATAACCAAAATTAGTATCGAGTTCTTAGTTTTCGGGTCGCTAAGAAGTATGGTGACACTCCCGAAAACAAACCTCCCCTTCCATCCGACGCCCGCAATTGAGTGAATGTGGAAAAATGACAAATGTGGCCGGAATTAGTATTAAACCCATTGGTTGTTGGTATTGCTGAGATTAATAATAGCATTCCCAAAGTCCCCCCCCCCCCCCCCACTTCTACTCCCTCCTTCTCCGGAGAAAAATAGAGGCGGAGTTGACCAAAATGACATAGATTAGTGTCGATTTAACAGTTTTCGAGAAGGTGACACTTCCAAAAATACACAAAAAAATAAAATAATGATACGATCACAGGGACGACGTGGCATCGGAGCGAGAAGGATGAAGGCAGCCAGACGGGTAGAATCAGCAAAATAAAGTCAGCGGCGTGTTGGAAGTATTCGCTGCAGAGTTGATAAAACAACGCAGATAGGTGGCGAAGCGCGAAACCAAGTTTTTGCAAATTTATTCCATGGGCGACGATGAATTCAACAAGTCAATCAGCGTCCGCAAAACATTCCTGGAGCTAATCATGAATTGTGACTGACCACCAAAGACATTTACAAGCGAAAATACATTGGTACGCCTATTCCTAACCGCATTGGAACAATTGGGAACGGAGGACATGCGAATTCGAATAAGCGCCGATATGATACCGGGGGGGGGGGGGGGGGGGGGGGGGGGTAATGACAGTGCAACAAGTGTCAAAAATGACCGATATTATTATCAAACCAATGGTTTTTGGGGGCTCATCAACGTGCACGCTCCCACGCTGAGTTAAAGAAGAAGCCGTAAAAGATTAATTCTACGACGGCCTGGAGACACTGTGTGACTCACTGCCTCCGAAAGACGGCAAGATATTGTTGAGAGACTTCATAGCGAAAGTAGGAAATGAGTCTTGGCACCGTAGGGCTACTGGAGGACAGAGCCTCCTTGATGAGAGAAATGACAATGGCCAACGATTAATAAATTTTGCTTGCAATCGGAACCTGGTCGTAAGCTCGACATGCTTTCCACACCGAAACATACACAAGCAAACGTGGAGATCACCAGACACCCGCACCGTCAGTCAGATCGATCATGTCCTCCTATGTAAGAGATGGGCGTCAAGTGTTATGGACGTTCGTTCTCATCGAGGGGCGAACTGTGACTCAGACCATCACTTGATGAAAACCAACTACCGATGTAGAATCTCCTCAGTGCACCACTCACACCGGCGCGCACGAAATGGATGGTTTAACGAAGAGTGCCAGGAATCTTTAGATGCTTAGAACGAAGCCTATAGACAATAAATCGAACGACCGACAAGAGCCAAGAGAGAAAAATATGACGAACTACGGCGACTATCCCATAAAACATTACGATGAAAGAAAATAAAAATTTTTGACGAACAGCTGCTGAATACAGTTAACAACCTAGCTAGTAAAAACACTAGGCAAGCCTACAGACTAATAAATAACATCAAAAATGAATTTCGACCCAAGACAAGCCTCTGTAAGGACAAAGATGTAAACATCATCAGTGACACCGATAGCATCTAAAGACGATGGGCGTCCTATTTTGAACAACATCCCCGAACAAGTACATAACCATAATCGATGATGCTATGATCAACGAAACACCAAGCACTCAGCTCCCAACAGTAGAAGAAGTTGATCTCGCTATAAAATCGCTTAAACCGAAAAAAACGCCGGGCACAGACGAGATCCCAACTCAATTACTTAAATCTGGTGGAGCGAAACTTTTGAACGACATTCACCAATTGCTTCTGCGAATCTGGCAGGAAGAAGTTATTCCGGTAGACTGGCGTAGGAGTGTAATCCGCCTCATTCAAAAGAAAGTGGATAAACTTTGGTGAGAAAACTATAGAGCCACCTCATTAGTTTCTGTGTCCTATAAAGTACTGACCAAAACTCTGGAAAATAGAATAAAGCCTTTTGCTGAGCAGATAATTGGCTAGTATCAAGGTGGCTTCAGGCCTGGTTGTTCAACAGCCGACCAACTGTTTACGGTTGAACAAATCCTCCGAAAATGTTGAGAATTTAATGTAAATGTACACCAAATCTTCGTTGATTTCAAGGAAGCATACGACAGTATCGATCGTAACGTACGTACGTCATGCTGCAATTTGGTATAACGGCGAAACTGGTACGATTGACTAAGATGACGATGACCAATTCCGTCCCACAGGTCAGGGGCCAAAACAGGCTGACTGACGGTCAGCGGCGGACTAGCTCCGACACTCTTCAACCAGGCACTGGAATACGTCATCCGGAGGATACATGTCGACAATAGCTCAACGTCGCACAAAGAAAGCCCAAATAGCCGTCTACGCCAGCAAGAGAACCTGCGCCAAAACCTGGGAACTACAGCCAAAGATGGTGCTATGGTTATACACCGCGCTAGTTCGACCAATCATCGCCTACGGAGCGCTGCTATGGTGGCCAGCCAATCGTAAAAAAATACAACCTTAATCTGCTGAACAAAGTCCAGAGAACCGCGTGCATCAGAGTCACATGTGCTTTGCGATAATGTCCTGCGGACGCATTGAATATCATCTTACATTTACTCCCACTAGATCTACAGATAGAACTAAATGCTGTATGTAGCGCGGTAAGACTTAGGAAGTCTATGAGCTTGACACCTCGACCATATGGACACGGCAGCATCCTGGAGTCTCTACCCAGGGAAGTACAGGACTTGCTCCCAATAAACTATATTGCCATCGCAGACGACTTCGAGCGACACTTCACAGTTGGCTTCCAAACAAGCGGTATGGGACAGAGATGAAGTGATCAGGAAGTATCAATGCAAAATCTTGACTGATGGCTCAAAAATGGCATGTGGGGTCGGCGCGGAGATCTTCTCTGAAGATCTCGGCCTCAAAATCCTTTCGCCTCCCAGACCACGCAAGTGTGTTTCAAGCTGAAATACTGGCAACAAGGGAGGCGTGTCGATTTCCAAAGCGCACTGCTGTCAGCACAGATAACATCGCCATTTTTACCGGGGGCATCACCCCTGCAAAAGATAGCGCAGATATCGGATGCAAGCTGCCCCACCAAGACCCCGCGGAAGGGGATCCCGGAGACCGCCTGGAGAGTCCGGTTGAGGGAGTTTGACTGCATTTTCACTAGAGCCGTTTTTTTTTTTGGGAGCTAGGTGCTCCTTGGAGGATCTACTAATGAGTTGACAGCTGGTGCTGTGGCATTCCCGACTTGGCTCATCAATTTCTGAAAGATAGAGCCCCTCCGGCACTGCGTCTGTGAGATCGGTGCGACCGGCCTAGATTTCTTTGATTTTGTCATTTTTAAGTTCGCCTTCATCAATGTTTATGCTTCCCCCCACCCCTTCCTTTCAATGTTCTGTTCTGTATTGCTTATAGTATGTTCTGTTCTATTCTACTTTAGTTTCAAAGAAATAGGACATGGAAATATTTACATATGTACACATATACACTTGCACAAGAAGTAAGTATTTGTAGTTTCTGTCGATGAATGCTATACAAGTACAATAGGCATTTCGAATTCCGAGATCGTCCATTTTATGAGCATGTTAGGCCATCTTCAAAAACTTGTTAAAAACTTTTTTTTCCAGAGCCAGCTTAATATTTTGCAAAACTATTGTACTGAATAGTACAACATGCATCATTTCCTTGTCTAGTGAAACCATTCATCACTTACTGACGATGCATTTTAAGTGTTAAAGCTGTAATGCATTCCTTACGTGGCTTTCCACTTAACACAACTACGAAGTCACTTAAAGACGTTGAATGAAAATCCACCGTCGTCTTCGAGTCGTCAGAACCTCGGTTGTGACAAATGCTTGATAGAGTGTCAACGTTCTTATAAAAGTTGAGAAATGAGGTGGTTAAGGATCCGCAAAAACACTCCCAAGTTGTTCGCTACTTGTGGAATGTATACTGTTTTTCCACCCACTAAATACACAAAAGAGATACTGGGGGACAGACAGTAGATAATAACTTGGCAAGAAATTGAATGGACTGTTGATTTTGCTTGTTCCCGAAGCACGTCAGGGTGCACTTCAGAAAGTTTGAAGAGGTCAACATTGTTCCCGGTATGAAAGTTCGTCCGTATACTTGCTTATTACATCATCATAATCTTTGTCGTATCAGTGATAAATTAGTAGCCTAAATCCATAAACTTAACTTTGTTAGACTTTTCTTGTAGAAAGAAGCCTACTATAGGTATAATGTAATCGTGTAGGAACATTATGTAAAATTTATATGAAATGATGAGATCACTCATCAAAAGTATCTCACAGATTGATTAGGAAGTATAATAAGAAAGTTATCGTTGACTTATAGAGCTCTAACTACTGATATAAGAAACCAACCACACAAATGTCAGTTTATCTACAAAATCAGCAAACTCCGCTCACTATATCAGTATTTTATCTTTTAGGTGTGCTAAGTCTTTCGGCAACATCCGTTCTATTAAAACGTTTCTCCGTATATACCACCTAATTTATATGTGTATTCTCAGGAAGCGATGGAAACCTTAAAAGTCCGGTATTTATTTTAGGAATTAATACAAACAACAAATAAAAACCTTTCAAACGAAATTCGGCATTTTCGGTAAGTTAGGTTGGTTAATCAGGATGTCCCGATACATAGACCATATATCTACCACTATTGGACCCATTTGTGATACCACTACAGGACTCAACAACATCCGACCAAGACCTAATTCGCGAACCATCCAGAGCGGGCAATCAAACGATGGAGCTGACCGCCAATTACCTCCTTCAGGTGATCTATATCGGTGAAGTAGTATGATCCAAGGGTGGGACGGTGCATAGCAAATGAAATGAACACTCCACCTCATCCTTATTTCCATAGCTTCTGCAGTAATCATTTTGCGGCATTTAAAGTCTCCTGGCATGCTCTCCAATGAAACAATGGCCAGTGCTAACTACCTTAACACTCCTAATGTGCCTTTATTCTAACAATAGCAGTCCTGAAGAGCGGTTACGATTCAGTCTAGGCCACATTTGCCTGCTTACATGACATGTGTTGCCAATACTCCACCTCAGTTATCACTCACAGTGGCAGCAGCCTATGAGGCTGATTCACAAGCTGCCAAAGGCATGGTTACGTTTCGAAAACTTCCGGTGGTAGTACCCCGCGGGCCAACTCAGTGTCCTGGAATCCAACAAAGAGTAATGTTGAAAAAGCTTTCCATTTCTAGGATTAAAGTACGACAGTCCTCAACTTTCTACGAGTTAGCCGCAGTACAATGAAGCGATTTAATTACACTGGTCAACAAAATTCTAACTTTTTTTTAGCACGCGAGGACTGATATCAAACCTTGAATCTACTATGGCCACATAACAATAATATTTTAAAGAAAAATGAAACCGGAATATAGAGGGCTACGCCCGCAATTCGAGGGTTTTGTAGCACGCGCTTATTTTGGTATCTAAATATTGGCTCCCTGCTCTTCTTGGTACCCCTCAGCTAAATAAAAACACCATAATTAAATGTTTTACCCATGATATAGTATCTTACATGCCAATTCACAAAAAGACTGCATCTGTCACCTCTCAAAGTAACAGTTTTAATACGAGAAACTGTAGATAGATATGTACATATGTATACGAGATAAACTGTCCCACTCTTCGAGATGCTTAACCATTCATATTAAGACGACATTGCAAATTGCAAACTTGTGTAACGGCTTCGAAATTCAGGGCGGCTGGGACAAATTACGGTCTAATATTTTTTCCTCCTCCACTGTTCCCCTTTCTACAAATCTCAAGAAAATGCCAAAAATGGAATGTACTCAACATTACCTTTCTCACGACACCCCACTTGGCTATACCAGTGGATAAAAAAAATTTACCTTAATTTCGCCTCTATGTGGACCCCCCCCCCCCCCCCCCCCCCCTTAAAGTTGGCCAATTACAACACAACGCTATCTCCAGCAAATTATAGCATTTCTACACATTCTCGCCGAATTATGTGTGCAGCTTCAGCCGTTCGTAAGATATTCTATGAACAGACGGACAGACAGGTATTTGACCGATTTTGTGAGATTTAAGACACAAAACCCTAAAAAAATTAACTGTGTGAATAGTTATTGTTAGGATCACCAATCACCAATCTTCACCCTTCCAAAGTTGGTTCATTAAATAACTGCAATTCGCACTACGAAAAACAACATGTAAGTAGTACACGCATATCTATGCGTGAGGCCGGTAGGTGTATTTTTTGTATGGATAGTGTCAAAATGCATAACTTTAAGTCAATGTACTATTATTAAGTATCATGTCATTGTAATGGAACTTAGAGATATTATTGCCTATGATGTTGGTTATCATCAGCCATCAATATTTTTGACCTAGGGTGTGCTTGAGGGGTGCAGGGGTGTGCTAACTGCAACTATAGAAATGTACTATTATTAACCTTTTTGGATGAGATTTAAAAATTCTATTATTTTCGGTTTTCTATGCTAGTGAAATGCCGCTTTTCTGTAAATTTTCATATGTCTAGCTATAACGGTCTCGAAATGCAAGGGGGGGGGACAAACTCGGACCACATATTTTCCCCTCTCCCTCTTTTCTCCTTTCTTCAAATTTGAAAAAAAATCCAAAAATGGAATTTACTCGACGGTACCTTTCTTACGATACCCCACTTGCCTATACCAAACGAAAAAAAAATTTCGACCTTCATTTCCCCTCTATGGGGACCCCCCCTTAAAGTTGACCTATTACAACGCATCGGTTTCTCCAGAGAATTATAGTATTTCTACATATTTCCACCAAATTTCATGCAAGTAGCTTCAGCGGTTCCTGAGATATTTCATGGACAGACAGACAGACAGACAGACGGACAGACGGACAGACGGACGCATGACCGATTTCATAAGGGTTTTGTTTTTATACAAAACCCTAAAAATTGACACGTCATGAAAAGTACAAAAATTTTCTACAGCTAGACAATTATTATTTACTGTACAATAAATAGTTATGATTTTCGTGAGTGTTTGCCATTTGGTAGATTCCTTGTAAGTCTCCAGCAGTAATCAGCTAGTATTCATGGATTGTATTTGCCTTGATAACGCTTCTCGATTAAAGAAATATCCTGAAGAGATCCCTCGCCTTGTTCGTCACTTACAGCACCCAAGTTTTCGTTATAGCGAATAGCAAATGTCTAGATCCTTTAGCCTAAACTAATAGGTGTCTCACACATGATACACAACATATACATTCTGTCCAAAAAGTACCGGGAATCAATCATTAAAAAAGCCTGCCCGACAAGATTGTCAATATTCTTTTCGTCGCTAAGTTGGCACAACTGTCCTCTATACTGTCGTGGAGTACTCGATATTGTCAGTTCATCTCAAGTGCGCTTTGCGATTTTTGCAATGGACGACATTATCGAACAAAGAATTTGTCTTAAATTTTGCGTTGCAAATGGAATTTCGTGTGCCGAATCTCTGAAAATGTTGCAGAAGGCTTATGGTGGATCGACTTTGTCGAAAATACGTGCATATGAGTGGTACAGTGCGTTAAAAAGCGGTCGAGATGTGGTAGTAGATTTGCCTCGCTCTGGTCGGCTATCAACGTCTTCCAATGAAGTTAATATCGCTAAAGTGAAGGAAATTGTGACCGCAAATCATCGTTTAAGTTTGAGAGAGATAGTCGCTGAATTATGTGTCTCACGAATCAGTTCGTACTATTTTAAGGGATTTTCTGGGTATGAAACGCGTTGCCGCTCGATTAGTTCCGAAAGACCTGAATTTTCTTCAAAAATTAAATCTCGTAAAGGTCTCTGAAGACATGCTGGAACGAGTCAATTCCGACCCCACATTCATAAAACGCATTGTAGCTGGTGATGAGACATAGGTTTACGAGTTTGACATGCAAGCCAGTCAACCAACTTCGGAATGGCGCCTTCCAACTGAGCCGAAACCCAAAAAACCATGTCAAAGTCGATCAAAAGTCAAGGTAATGTCGACAGTTTTTTTTTATTACCGTTATTACCGTTATGCGGCGATTGAGAGAGCAAATTCGTCGAAAAAGACCAAATTTGTGGAAAGAAAACTCTTCGATTTTGCATCACGACAGCGCACCATCCCATAAGGCTATCATTTTGAACGAATTTCTGATCAAAAACTCAACAAATACCATTGAACAACCACCGTATTCACCTGACATGGCTCCGTCCGACCTTTTTCTCTTCCCGAAACTGAAATTACAACTTCGAGGCACCCGTTTTCAGTCGATAGAAGACATAAAACAGAATTCGCTGCAAGAACTGAAGTCGATTCCAAAAAATGCGTTTGAAAAATGTTTTGATGTTTGGGTTACTCGTTGGCATAAGTGTATCATTTCAGAAGGGGCTTACTTTGAAGGCGATAAAATAAATTTGGATGAAAAATAAACATTTAGGCCCGTTTTCTCAATGTCCAGTTAAAATTTAAACTCGAGATAAAATTTGTTGTTGTTTTCCCTGTAAAATTTGACAGATGGGTACGTTCAATGTCTGTTTTACTAGAGCTTAAATTTTAATCAGACATTGAGCCTTAGTGTTTTATTTACCAATTCCCGGAACTTTTAATTCTCCACGCACATAACAAAAACTGTCCGGACTATTTAAGCAATTTCGTAGCATATTTACAACTTAACTAACGTCAATAAATTTAAGTTAGTCGAATGAAATAGTTATCTAGTCGCCGAAATTAAGTTATTCAAACAAAATCAATACCCAAAATTTATAGAAAACGGATAGCACAACGGATAGCAATCGTCTAAGAATTTCCAAAACAGAAACCGCAATTGGGGCGATTCGCAACAATATTTGTTTTACAGGGATGAATGCGCTGAAAGTTTAATTTACGGGCAATCATATTACAAATTCAGGGAAAAACCACGAACCGGGGCAATTCAACAAACCCTTCTTTATCAGCTGCTAATGCACTAGAACTTTGACATTCCGCTCCGTGATTGGATATTTGTACGCAAACACAAATCACAGGGGAACATTTGTTTTTCGCAGCTGCGTGTTCCGCATGCGGATCTCATTGGCCGCTTCAGATTTATCCCGCAGCATAGGAAACTAACCTTAAGCCAGAGTTTAAAAAAATTGAAAAATCGTTCTTTAATGTGATAATCGTTTACATTAACTGTCATTCCAAGTGTGCAGACATAAAATTCTATCTACTAAGAATTCTCCAAATATTTAACAATTTTCTACACGTATCTCAACTTCATTCTAAAATCATGTTGCCCTTAATAGTGGTTTCGCTATTAAGTTTAAAAGCAGCCCGAAAACTTAATCGAAAAGTGTCTAAACTCATTAAAATAGTGAACGCTAAAACACTTTCAACATGAGTGATCATTGTCATAAAAATGTCAAGCATTTCATAGAACCAAAAAATTTGATTATGTGCACAAAGTGTGAAAATTATTTCCACTCGGAATGTTGTGGACTTAAATCTGCTGAAAATATTCGCAAACTGGGCGCGAAGAAAGAGCAATGGAAGTGTGATTCGTGCAAATCTCAACCTCAACTTAAGTCGATACTGATAAACAATGAATTTGTGGCCAAGGTGCGTCATATAAGAAAAAATTAACTGAAAATTAATGTGCCTGAACCGGTCGCCTTGGTTCAGTTTTTGTCGGGCAGATTCGGCGAGTACTCTACAAAATTCAATGAAGTGCTAGAAAAAATAAAATCCTTAAGATCCGACAATAACCAACATAAAGAACGGGTAAATGCTTTAAGGTATGAGTTCCTAGGCCACAACGGAGCGACTGGGAAAAACAACTATCCAGGCGCCGCATATTCAACACCGCTCGACTCAAGCTTTCGTACAGCAGTATAATAATCATCTTGCGCAGAAAGCAGCTGAGATAAGCAAGCAGTCACAAAGACAGATTCTAAAATGTTCCTCTTCGGAGCTGAAAAGTATTCTGATTCGGAGGGGAACATTTTCAGATCCAAATATCACTTGAACGTACATATTTTACCGGAGGGGAAAGCATATGAGGGAGAAGTCTGTTCACTTTGATTGAGTGAGTAACCAATTTCACGGTGATGCGTGCCAAACGACGAAGATGATTTGGACGAAACTTGACCCTGACCGCTCTGCTACACTGTTCTCGCTGAATAGGAGGCACATTAGCAGTGTTGTGTAGGTCATCATAGGACACTGTCCTATCGGTGACGTCGCCTGGCAGCTCCGTATTCCTCACAAAGGTTATTACAGGATTTGTGAGTTCATGGATAAAGAGGAAAGCGTTCTCCATATTCTTTTGAAATTTCCTCCGCCTTGTAGCCAAGGCCGGATACTGGGCCTTGGCTACAAGGCGGAGGAAATTTCTGGGTTCCTGTTTTTTTTCGGGATCTGAAGGATTTTAAGGATAGAATTGTAATACAGCTCAATCGCTATATCGCCAGCACAGGCTGGTTTGGAGCCTAGGTTCAATTAGGTGACTCCGATGATATCACAATGGACCCAGAAGTGGTTTATGTGTGCTGTGCGGCGTCATGGCAGACCCTTTACCTAACCTAACCAAGTGTTGTAAAAAATATTTACTCGTAAATTCAGGGTTTTTTGTATCTCTTAAAAAAAACCTAGTGAACAAAATATTCAAAGGTATCACCTCGTTCACTCCAAATAATAAACAAACCGAAAAAGCCTTAAACCAAATATGTACATAACTGCACGCTCAGATGCCTTTTATTTCATAGACCCATAAATCCTTCACATTCGCCACGCTAGCTCAAACAACCAACATCATGTCATTCATCATCATTTGTAGCTGAACCTAATAAACCCTTCCGTAATGCTTTCACCTTTCTATATTTACGATATTTGCTTCTCATTTCCGCATTTATCAAAAGTGTTTTCGTGAAATGAATTCTAATAGGGTTGTGAACTGGCCTCCATACCCAACTGTTTCCGGATACGTCTAATAAATCTTTTATTTGCTAATACTGTAGCAAACAACTTGAGGACTTTTATGCATCGTCAGGTGAACAATAAATTTTCCCAACATATAAATTGGTTGATTGTACTTTTTTTTGGGAGATGTCATGAAGAAATTACTTGGGTTAAAGACTTATAAAGAAAATTTTCTAAAGATTGTCTGTAGTAATAGATAAATGAGACGAATGTGGATATGTGGATCCCTCCTTCGTTTTAGCAATTCTGTCTCACCTGTTCACCCACATAGGTACTTAATATTGTACAATAATGGCATTTATTGCCGTTGTGCTAGGTAAAGGGACTGCCGTGATACCGCACATCATATATAGGCCAACTATGAGTCCGTGGTGTCATCACCAAGGTCACCACACCTCTTTTAAGCTAGGTCTCAAACCAGGCTGAGCCTGCAATGAAATGATTGGGCTGTATCGCGCTCATATTCTTAATGTCCCCCAAGTAGTGGTAAAATGAAAAACCAAGAAATTTCTTTCTTCTGCTAAAGCAAGACAATGACAATGAAGGTGAAGAACGCCTTTTCCCTTGTGGGTAACCTCAAAGATTCTGCAGTAATTATTGTGAGGGGCCTTTAGGTGAGCTCATTGATGGGACAGTGCTCTCTGACAATCCTCACTACCCTACCATTCTGTTTCTGCTCAGTCGAACGAAAAGAACTTGTTCTAGCGGCAGCCAGTTCTACGCACCGGACTGACCAACGGCCAAGAGCTGCCACACCCCTTTAAGGTCCGAAGGAAAGTATATGTGTGTGTTTATGTCTGTCATCAACAGTTTTTTATGTTAATTGGGAGCAACATCTATCGGTGCAACTGCTCTCAATTCTCCTCATCCGCGCCGGCATAGAAATCAACCCGGCCCCACGGATTTCTTGCGTCTGCAATAAAACTCTGCATCCACATGCAACACATCATAAACAGTGAAATTCATATTTTACTGCTGTCCTATGCAGGAACAACAGACAACAATCTTCAACTTCGCCCGACCCCACTAACTTGGCTACACCAGCCCAAGTAAACATGGTCTCATAGTTGTCCCCAGTCACCCCGATGAACAACATTACCACTCATTAGTTACCGGTGCAGCACAATCTCACCCCGGCACCTGCACCCGCAGTCCCTATTTTCAACGTTCTCTCGTTGGTGCAACAGAGTTGTAACGGACTGCAGAATAACGTTGCGGAATTGACTCTGTTTATGGACAAGCACCGCACCATGATTGGAGTCACACAAGATACAAAACTCAAATTCGTTTCTCAACTCTCATGGTAGTTAAAACATTCTACGTAATGCCCGAACCAGATTGAACGCAGAAAGCTGCGGCAGCTACGACAACAGGCAGATCTGCTTTCCCCGCTGTCACTGCCACTGCGTTCAGTCTAGGTCGCATAAGGGAATAGCATGTTTTCAAACTTGACGTTTCACTGCTGCTGCATTCTGCGTTCAATCTGGCTCGGTCATAAGGACCGTTTGAACAACGCTGGCGAAGGACTAGTACTTCTAATTCACGGATCTGTGCAATACCGAGAATAAGCTTCATTTGTTGACAACGACAATGTCCTTGAACTGCGGGCCATAGCTATACAGTCTGGCAACGTGCAAATTTAAATCTTCGATATCTACACTCCCCGGTATCCAGATGTCCCTCAGGACACAGAGTCAACCTCAACCTCGATTTAAATGCACACCATGAGATATGGAGAATCGAGAGAAATCACAATAGCTGAACAACTGGACTCATCTGAATTCTGTCCTTTGAATAAAGATAGTCCCACTCGCATGGCATGGTTCATGCTATAGGTCACCAGGCATCTCTGTCGCTAGTGCCAGCCTCATCAACGATGCTCATTGGGAGCCCGTTGTCACACTCTCCTTCGACCATCTTTCGATCATAATCAGACTCGATAGGCCATCCAAATTTCAACTTGCAGTACACTGCACTTTCATCAACTAAAGAGTGTAAGCCGCTGGGTATGTCGTTTCGGTAGTTGTGCTCCGTTGCCCAGAACAGAGTACAACGTCACGCAGGAGTATTGACGCGCTATGCTCCACTAGGTGTTAAGGCGAAATATTACTCAGTGCGCTTCTCATTTTAACAGGCAGTTTGTAGATCATCCTCCTCCTGACATATACAAGCGCATGTACACAGAAGGATTCGAAACCTAGCTGTCAACCAAAAGGTTCAATTTACTGCAGTCATAAAAAAAAAACGAAAAACTCCACAGCATCTGGACTTGGCGGCATTTCCATGAGTATGCTCGAGAATATTGACTCGCCAGCCATTGAGTTCCGACTACCCACCCTATCACTGTCATTGTTATCGAAATACGGAAGATTTGAAGGGTGATACCAGGGAAAATCCAAGCTCAGTTAGCCAATCACCAACATGACTTCAGGAATATGCACAGCACGACAACAGCCTTGGAGGCCATCACATCGCAAATCCACAGAGGGTCCAATCAATCAATCCGTATCACTGAACAATTCTGGTGGCATCCAAAAGCTTTTGACATAGGCAGCCACTCAGCAGTTCTGCCCGACATTAACTGTACATCGCTCCCCTCCCAAATTAAGAAATGGATCGCTAGTTACCTGGCTGACAGACAGTCCTACACGGAGTTCAGGGACAAGAAATCCAAACTTAAGAGAGCCAAACAGGGCGTCCCTCAATGTGACGTTCTATCACCAACCCTGTTTACCATCTATCTAACTGCACTCCCAATACCACCCGGACTCCAGATCATCTCCTATGCTGACGACTATTCTATTCTGGCTAGTGGTAATGGCATCCCACTCATGTACGAGGTAATCAACCATTACGCTGGCGAACGTAGGTGTTAAACTTTATTCGTAAACAAGAACCGACTGATTTCAGCACAAAAATAGTCAGCGACTCTGTTTACCTCATTGACCAAGGAGGTCAAATTACATTTGGACATATCGGCAAGCAACCAACCAATCAACACAATAAACCCTCCCAAAAAATTTTGATGTCACCTTGGATAGCATGGCAACGTCATCGGCCCATGCGACTTTGGTCTGCAACAAAATGAGGACGAGCAATAAAGTTCTCAAAGCGCGTGCCGCTAGTTCCTCGGAAAAGGATAATGAAACCTTACTGATTACGTACAAATCAACTGGAAGATCGGTGGCCAACTACACAGCGCCTGCATTGACCATGAATTGGAACGACAGACACTGAAAAAACATCCAGTCGTGTCAAAATGCTGGACTTTGCACTATGATAGGCTGTGATCTGATGTCCTCCCAAGATCACCTCCACCAGGAAAGAAGTTTGCTGCCCATTAAATGCCACAACTACCTCCTCTCTAAGCAGTACCTTGTGGGCTGCTATCGCCATGGTCATCCTAATAATAAACGTATGGATAAAACGCCTCCACCCCGTAATCAGAGACATGGCCTGAGGTACCTCGAGAGAGAAATCCCAACGTACATATAAGAGCCATTTGACGATACAACTTACAAGACTGCCATTGCATCAATTCATACAGAGGAATTAGAAAGATCGATCGCGGGACTTAAGACCGCCATAGGCGATCCGGAATTCCTCTCCTCGGCCTTGAGGAATTCCGGATCAGTTTTTCCAGAGAGGAATTCCGGATCGTCTATGGTGAAGGCCGTATTCAGGCAATCCACAAGGCGTGATCAGTTTTGCCGGACAGGAATTCCGGATCGTCTATGGCGGGCTTTTTTCGCAATCTTGTACTTCAAGCCCGACCACCAAACTTGTTTTCTAGTGAGAGTACGTTGCCCAGATCAACAAGAACTACGCTGGCGCAACTCCATTCTGGTTGGTGCTCCCGGCTAAATTCGTACTTGTCCCGGATTGATCACGACATTCCCAATACGTGTCCAGCATGCAATGGTACCCCCCACTATATTGAGGGCATCTTAAATTGCCCTGCAGCTCCCACGCCACTCATAGCTCCGTTCGATGCCAATATCTTTCTTGGTCTCGACATCGAAGGAAAAGAAGCCGCTGCTGACACGTAGCTGTCACTCACACACATACTCAAATTCGACGCGTTGCTACAACAACAACAATCGAAGTGATTGCCATTTTATACGATACATTTGGCATTTTAATGTTATTAAGACTACTCCCATCATTGTCGGGTTGGTCCCTTGAGTGCGGAGCGAGCACCTGAAGAATGTGGCGAAATTACAAAATAGTCGGTAACTGGTGGGCGTCCGAAATCAATTTAATTATAATTGAAATTCAATTGTAATCTATGAATTCTGACTAAGCATGTTTACTAAAAGAAACCAATACTCGTATATGCTGGCAAACATGAAACAAACAACTTTAGCCAGTGCCCGAATCCCCAAACAATTTCAAAAGATCGGCATGGACGCCAAAGCTCTGCATACATCAGAACCATATTAACCTAAATATGGTTAATTGGATATCTACAAGTACTGCGGTAGCATGATATCTTTTGTTATCCCATCAACATTCTTCGAATAAAGGCAAGGAGTTTCAAGCTAATAGCCAATTTCAAACGGCACATTGAATCGTTCAGCCTTCCCTTTATTTGATACATGCTGTTCAAGTCTAACCCGACCTACTCATCGAATCATGTGAATAATGTCCTTGTGTCCTTTTCGTGGAGCAGACGATGGCCTGCCTTGTCGAGCGAGACACCTCACTTGTTATACAAACTCGCCTTGCCAATACAATTAAATTGTTTGGGTAGCCATGCAAATATTGAAAGGCGAGTTCTACAAACAGCACTCGAAACAGTCCTTAGAGACTCATTATGGGGATCTCTAATTGATTTAATCGTAATACCCAAGACTGACAAGAATCATCTAGGAGTACGGAAGCCACTCCAATGTCAGTTGCAAAAGTCAACGACAGTGTGTTCTAAATGATTGAATTGTTATGGGACAGTTGACGAAAACGACATTTTAAGAAATTCGGAAACTTGTCGTATCATTTTGCTGAAAATTTCGGAAAATGCACAAATGAACAAAAATGAACAATCGTCTCCTTAGTTAATATACGTTCAGACTTCAAAGTGAATATTGATTCAAGAATGTCAGATTGCAGAAGTTTCCAACAATTTCCCCCAAATGACATTCGATAGCGAGAAACATGATTTATAAGTAAGGTCCAATCCTTAAACTCTTAGGCCTGGGGCATATTGCTCCCAAACGTTCCCAAGCCACGCACAAGCCACCTGGTATTGTTGTTGTAACACGTGTCAAAATTACATTTTACAAAAACAATATCATGTGGCTTGTGCATGGGTTGGGAGCAATATGCGTTGCGGTTTAGCGGCCGACTTGAGTTTCTGACGAGGAACATCTGCATTTGGAATCATACTTTCGTTGTGACTTATGGTGCATTTGCCACTTTGAAATTAGTAGTAAACTTGCTCCGATTTCACTGTTCCTATGAGAGGTATATGAAATAGTGGGCCGCTTTCAACCAAATTATAAGGAACGTCATATTGATTGCCAATATGATTGAATAATATAAAATTCCGTAAAGATATCTTCAGAAATAAAAAAGTTTTTCTAACAAAAACTTGCTTTTGGAACGGTCGTTCCTATGACAGCTATATGATAGAATAGTCCGATTTCAACCAAATCGGGGAATGTGATTGCAATAAAGATACTATTGATTAGTGAGAAATTTTAAAAAGATATACCTTTGAAATAAAAAGGTTTTTCTCACAAAGACGAACCGGACCGGTCGTTCCTATGGTAGCTATATGACGTAGTGGTCCGATTCCGTTGGTTCCGACATATTTACAGCGTGCAATAGAAAGAAGGCTTTGTACAAAATTTCAGCTCGATAGCCTTAAAACTGAGGGACTAGTTTGCATAGAACTAGACGGACAGACGGACAAAGCTTAATCGAATCGTCTCATCATACTGACCAGAAATATATAGTTTTTATGGTCGGAGATGTTTCCTTCTGTGCGTTGAAAACTTCATGACAAAGTTAATATACCACCCTATCACATCATCATCATCATCGTGGCGCGACAGCCCGACGTCGGGCCTTGGCCGCCTGGATCATTGTCCTCCAATTATCTCGGTCACGTGACCGCGTCCTCCAATTTTGGGAGCCCAGCAGCTGCGCGGCGTCCACACCTACTGAGCTCTCCCAACGAGATCTCGGTCGTCCTCGCAGTCTCGCTCCGTCGACTCGTTCTGCATTCATTACTCTCTTAGGCATGCGATCGTCGTCCATTCTTTGTACATGCCCTGCCCATTGAAGTCGTTGTAGTTTGACGATTTTCGAGACTTGCAGCTCATCGTACATTTCATACAACTCATGGTTGTACCGGATGCGCCATCCATCTCGATCGCAAACAGCCCCGAAAATTCGCCGTAGAACCTTACGTTCGAAAGTATCTAGCATGTTTTCGGAGGCTTGAGTTAGGGTCCATGCTTCGCAGCCATAGCATAGCACTGGTCGTATAATGGTTTTGTACACGCGGAGCTTCGTGTTTCTGTGCACATGTTTCGATTTCATTATGGGGAGAACCGAGAAAAAAGTCTTATTAGCTAACTGTATCCGTCGTTTGATTTCGTCAGTTTCGTTGGCGTCCCTTGACAGGTTGCAACCCAGGTAAATGAAGTTGTTCACGAACTCGATGTTGAGGTCCCCCACATTGATGCTCGGTTGTGCAGGAGTCCTTGTCACCGATTGCATCATTATTTTAGTTTTACCCTCGTTAATACGTAATCCAACTTCCTTTGCAGCGGTATCGAGCGTATGCAGAAGTTCTTCTGCGTCAGCCAATCTTCGGGACATGATGTTGATGTCGTCGGCGTACGCTGCTAATTGTGTCGACTTGATGAGTAGCGTCTTGCTGTTGTCCATATTCATGGCCCGGATAACGTATTCCAGTGCTAGGTTGAAGAGCGTCGGTGCCAGTCCATCGCCCTGTTTCAAACCAGTGCGTGTTTCAAATAGATCAGTAAGTCTATTCTGGATCCTGACTTGTGAGACGGAGTTGGTCATCGTCATCTTTGTCAGTCGCACTAATTTTGCTGGTATACCAAATTGCAGCATGATGTTGTACAGTACTCCACGATCGATACTGTCGTATGCCTGCTTGAAGTCGACAAAGATTTGGTATACGTTTACGTTGTATTCCCAGCACCTCTGGAGTATCAGTTTGACTGAGAAGAGCTGATCGGTTGTGGAGCGACCAGGTCTGAAACCGCTTTGGTATTCGCCAATGACTCGTTCTGCGTACGGTTTTATTCTATTTTCCAGAATTTTCGTCAAAATTTTATAGGACGTACAAACTAGTGAGATGCCCCTGTAATTCTCACACCGCAGTTTATCTCCCTTTTTATGAATTGGACAGATGATGCTTCTGCGCCAATCGTCTGGGATCTCCTCGTTCTCCCATACTCGCAGGAGTAATTGATGTATGTCATCAACTAGACTCGTTCCACCGAATCTTAGCAGTTCAGCTGGAATCTCGTCAGCGCCCGGCGCTTTATTTCGTTTTAGTGACCGCAACGCGAGATCAACTTCCTCTACTGTCGGGGGTTGAATGGGTGGGCCTAGATCAACAATATCGTCGAGAGCTTCCTGTGTGGGGATGTTAGATGGTCGGTTTAGAAGCTCTTCAAAATAAGAGACCCATCGTTTGTTAATAACATCGGTGTCGCTGATGATGTTTCCATCCTTGTCCTTACAAAGGCTAGTCCTGGGTTGGTAGCCGTTCTTAATTGTATTTACTAGTTTGTACGCTTGTCTGGTGTTCCTATTAGCTAAGTTTTCGTTTATGTTCAGCAACTGCTCGTCAAAGTATTTACGTTTCTTACGTCTAATTATTCTATTCGATATTCGCCGTAGCTCGTCATATTTTTCTCTTCTGGCTCTGGTTCCTCGTTGAATCCATTGTCTGTAGGCCTCGTTTTTCGCGTCAAGTGAATTTTTGCATTCTTCGTCGAACCAGTCATTTCTCGCTCGCCGGGCTTTATATCCCACGACCTTCTCTGCGACATCCTTGATGGTACCCTTGAGTTCATCCCAGAACCCATGGACGCCTGTGTTGCTGATGTTGTGTAGCATAGGTGATAGTTTTTCCTCAAGGGCGGTAGAATACGCCACCGCTGTAGCATCACTTAAGAGCTTATCAACCGCAAAGATTTTGGGAGGGCTGATTCTTGACTGGTGCACTGAGGAAATTCTACATCTGTAGGTCGTCTTCACCAAGTGATGATCTGAGTCGCAGTTTGCTCCTCGATAGGAGCGGACATCCATGACACTAGACGCCCATCTCCTGCAAATGAGGACGTGGTCAATTTGGTTGACGGTATGTGCGTCTGGAGACTTCCAGGTCTGCTTGTGAATGCGTCGATGCGGGAAACACGTAGAGCTTACGACTAGATTCCTGCTGCAGGCGAAGTCAATAAGTCGCTGGCCGTTATCGTTACATTCTTCATGGAGGCTGTGGCCTCCAGTGGTCCCCCGATGCCAACTTTCATTCCCGACTTTCGCGTTAAAGTCTCCCAGCAGCAATTTGACGTCGTTTGTTGGAAGTGAGTCGAAGAGAGTTTCAAGGCGGGCGTAGAACTCGTCTTTTACTGCGTCTTCTTTAACTTCAGTGGGGGCATGCACATTGATGAGCCAGAGATTGAAGAATCGAGTCTTGATGCGAATCGCACAGAGCCGTTCGTTTATGGGTTTGAAGTCAGTAATATGCGGTTTGAGGTGATTGTTCACTATAAATGCTACTCCAAACTCCTTGCGGCCCGATGGTTTGCCACTTGTAAAAATTGTGTGCGATTTCTTGTCATTAATCTCGCTGCCAAGCCAATTTGTTTCCTGGACTGCAGTAATGCTCAGTTTGTAGTTTTCGACCTGTTGAAGGAGGGCCTTCTCGGCCCCCGGTTTGTTCAGGGAGCGTACATTCCAGGATCCGAAAGAATAATCCTTTATTCGTTTGCGTGGTCGTCGTTGTTGATCCGTCCAATCCGAGGCTTTTGTTCCAGGTTTCTTGACATGGAGTAGTTTTTACAAGGACGAGTTGTCAGCACGTCGCTTAACCCCATTCAGGGGATGGCCTCGGAGATAGCTGCTTCAGATGGTTTAATAAACGTGCTGGAGCCCACACAACTATGTAGCAGGTCCAACTACGCAAGTCATTCCATCCTACTAGACCTGAGACGCTTAGGTGTTCGTCAGCCATTCAGGCTACAGCTATCTGCCTTTTCCAAACTGTCTTATCGCTAAGACATTGGCCGTCAGCGAATTGATACACTGCCGTTACCAGGGGGCGCCCACGTGGAGGAAAAGGTCTTTGCCCCTATCACATCCGTGAAGGGTATAATAATGATGCAATCAAGAACAAGGACGCCAGCAGAATCGAACATTAACGTAGGGGACCTCAGCATCGAGTTCGTAGACGACTTCACACACCTGGGTAGTAACCTGTCAAAGGACGCCAACGAAACTGACGAAATCAAGCGACGAAGACAGCTAGCAAATAATACTTTCTTCTCGGTTCTCCCCATAATGAAATCGAGGCATGTGCACAGAAACACGAAGCTCCGCGTATGCAAAACCATCATACGACCAGTGCTATGCTATGAATGCGAAATCTGGACCCTAACTAAAGACTCCGAAAACATGCTAAACACATTCGAACGGAAAGGCCTTCGGCGAATTTTTGGAGCAGTTTACGGCCGAGATGGATGGCGCATCCTGTACAACCATGAGTTCTATGGACTGTACGATGAGTATGTGCTGATGCTGAGCAACTACTGGGCTTCCAAGATTGTAGGACGCGGTCACGTGACGCAGATAATTGGAAAACAACGATCCAGGCGTCCAAAGCCTGACGTCGGGCTGTTGCGCCACAATGATGATGATGATAATTAGCTGAGATTAACTGTTTATTTGAGAGTTCTACTTGCGTAGTTTTCAAGTTATTGCGTTTTTGGTAATGTACTTGACTACTTTAAAAGGGTTCAAACTGCCAGAAATTGAAAAAAATAGGATGAAATGATGTCAACACGATTTGATTATTATAAAATAAAGAATTAATTTAATAATGAAACAGGACCAGCGTAATATACTATACGTGTATACAAAAATTCGAGAAAAAGTTGGAAAAACTGTCGGAACAAAATAAAAAAATTCAATTTTACATTGCTTTAAGCCGTTTGTTTGATTTTAACGGGTTAAATTTTAAATATTAGGGAAGAGTATTAGCTGTGTAGTTTTCGAGATATTGTGTTTTTTTTTTGTCTTTTAATGCAATTGTCTGTAGCAGCTAAAGAGATAAAAATTGGAAAAAAATTTCCTTAATATTTTTTGCTGGAAATTACTTGGGAAATTCCGATGCAGTGCCCGTGCGAGGTAGTTGCAGGGTGTCGCGCTTTACCCATATAAACAAAGAAATAGGAGTCACTACCAATATAAACCAAACATACTTTAATATGACAACAATTGGTACTATTATCTGGATATAAATCTTCCATAATAAATTATACTTGTATAGGTATACTCTAAAAAGAAAACAATTGCTTTGAGACTGCCGCAAGACTTATCTTGTATACATAGTTTACGAAAATATGCTACGATATAATCTTAAACTTCCTCGTGTAGAACACACATCCTTCGGCGACAAACACAGATATTGTACAAATTATCCACGTGTTTAAGTACAAAAACCAACTGAAAAGGAGGAAAAGATGAATTCTACTGTGTTCACAAATTGCAAAGAAGTTATGTGATGATGATAAAAGTTTTTGGAAGATTCTTACTCTGTGGAATGAAGAGCATTCTATCGTAATATACAAAGTACACGATTACGATTAGCGTGTGTGAGTATGCCTGCGTATTAAACATTTTTCAAATTTTTATAATACTTAAATTACCGTCGGATTACGGCAGGTATGCCCAGTTTGCGGTTTGTCGAATAAATTTCATTAGTGAAAGGAGTTTACGCTTAATATTTTTGTAGAAAGAAAAGGTGGGAGCGAATTTAAAGAAGTTAAAGATGTTTCATGGTTAAAAAGATAGCCAAGTTAGTTTCAGAAAGTGCGCTCAAGCCGCGGATTGAATGATTGGGGGTGTGACAAATTTTCATTTTGTTCGGTAAGTCAAGTTTTTTGACACAATTTACAAAATCGCTATAACGCCGTAACGGTTAAAGACCGAGTGTTAATTTTGGTGTAAATATTCCACAAATGAACGGTACTATCTAGCATTAAAGTGTTTACTAGTGATGTGTAGCACAGTAACGAGTCGTCCATTTTGAACGACTCAACAGAATAAGCGAAAGATTCGGCACAACGACATAGCCGAGTCGTTCAATTTAAGAATGACACACCGTAAAATTGATTCCCAAACTAGCCTCCCACATAAAAACTACCCAACTCATAACCAACCACGCTCATTTCTCATTACATATTATGTACTACATTCATTAACATCCCATCCCATTATCTGTCTAAAACTAAAACCACAATTATCTATCAACCAAACCAATCCCATCTGAATTCATTCATAATCATCTCTATGCAGTATGCAATGCACACATTGTGCATACTCCCATATACTATATATCCACAAAAACCCATGCTGATTGCAAGTAAATAAAAAATCATTTACTTACGTCACACCGCACATCCAAGCTTCTCCAAATACATAAAACAATCCCAACATTCTAAAACAAAAGTATTCGTCTATGTATCATCATCGCAAGCTCAACTTTAGATGAAACTAAACAAAAACCCATAGCTTCCACTTCCACTACTGTGAAAGCAAATTCAAATTTGCAGCTGCTGTAATACATACAATCTAACATCATAGACGAACGATACAAAATCGAATAATTCACATCGTTCAAAGAACGATACAAAATCAAATCGTTCATATCGTTCAAAAAGAACGATACAAAATCGAATCGTTCATAACGTTCAAAAAGAACAATACAAAACCGAATCCTTAATATCGTTCAAAAAGGTTCAAACGAGTCAAAAGAGCCCATCCCAGATTGTCAACCCTGTTTTCATGGGAAATAGTGGTCCGATCTGGCTGGCTCGAACTAAAGGGCATTGGGTGGTCGCTTACTCCGAATCTGGGGTCAAAAAAAAGAAAATAAATTGTGGTCGCCCATCCCAGATTGGCAGTCCCGTTTTCATGGAAAAAAGTGGGCCGATCTGGCTGGCTCGAACTAAAGGGCATTGCAGGGTCGCTGACTCAGAATCTGGGGTCAAAAAACGAAAAAATAAAGTCGGGGTCGCCCATCCCAGATTAGCATCCCCGTTTTCACGGGAAATAGTGGTCCGATCTGGCTGGCTCGAACTAAAGGGCTTTGGGGGTCACCGACTTTAAATCGGGGGTAAAAAATAAAGGGGAAAAAACCGAATTCTTTTAAAAACTACGTGTTTTATTGTATACGTTACCGATATTAGGAACGTTTCCAACTCTTTAGATGACTCTTTTTGAACGACTTTTTTGAACGACTTTTTTAGACGACTCATTAGAAAGAGTCGGAGCTTATGTACCGGCACAGTGAAAAGAATCATTATGCCCATCACTAGTATTTACCATTTTAAACGTTACACCCTAAATAAAGTCGTTCCGTACGCACAAGCTTTTTCAAATCGATGAAAATAATTTCCGGAAAGCGAAAAATGTTGGTTTTGGTGATGCAAATTGTCGAATATCGAGAAAAGTACTCATCTTACGAGAAAACTTGTCGGGAATAAGCTTATAGGTAATTAAATTATCTTTAATTTGAGATAAGTGGAATGTCCGTAGAAAAATGAAAAAAAAAAGTTTGGATTTAGCCTCCCGGCTAATTAATTTTTCGGATGCATTTCGACATTATTTACTGTCATCCTCAGCGACTACATTTAAACTCACTAAGAACACCAGGAAATTTGCCCGAATTGGCGATAGTAATGTCATCCGCATAAGCACACACCATGCAGCCTAGCCCTTCCAGGGCTAAAGGCAGTCTATTGATAGCTAAGTTTCAGTGAAGAAGAGAGCACTCCACCTTCGGGAGTTCCTCTTGGCACTAGTCTAAGTTCGGCCGACGCTCCTAAGCAAGTATGTATAACCCTAGATGTTAACATCAGGTTAATGAGCTTGCAGAGGGAATAGACAACTCCCAGATTAGAGAGTGCATCCGTGATAGCTCTGTGCTTAACATTGTTGAAAGCCCCCTTGATATCAAGGAAAATGGCCACGATGCACTTTTTATTATTATTTATTTTTATTCTCAATATAGCTCTTAATAGAACGTAGAGCTGAATCTATTGATTTGCCCTTGAGGTAGGCATGTTGGGATGTAGAAGGTTCGATGGAATGCTACCACGCAGGTGAATGGAGCCTTAAGAAAACTTGGGCATACGTGTGAGATTCAACCCCCTTTTGGGATGGATATCAATTTCATCTCAGTTTATAATTTAGGAATATGCACAAGCTCTAAGCAGGCTCTGAAAATTGTATCAATCCATGGATTCAGAATATCCGATGAATGTTGCAGATCAACTGGGATTATCCCATCCGGGCCAGCGGACTTACAAGATTCAAAGCTTGATAAAGACCAGATAATCGTTTCCCTAGATATAATTTTACTAGCGTCGCATTAAGTATTGCCGATAGTCGTGAATACATTTTCGAAACAGAAGTTGAGCTTCCCAAGAAATGTGTATAAAGCAGTACCTCAATGGTTTCTTTGCAGGAGGTTGTCAACGACCCATTTTGCTTCAGTAGGTAACTAGGTGCAAATGGATTGGTAGAGAGAATTTGGCGAAGTCTCTCTGAACTTCGAGATACGTTCACAAGAAAGTTTCCATGAATTGCGTTTCCCCTTTTCAGTTCCTTGTTACATAAGCCAAGGGACCACTTATAGCAGGCCTAGTCAAAATCAAGCTTGAAGGATTTAGCCTTATTGAGGGACTTCCTGCATGAGACCCTAAGTTCTGCTTATCAAATGGATTCCACAAAACCGATTTTTCTTACCTTTTTGTCTTATGACAGGACCAGGATCTAGTCGGGTAGTAGGATATTAAGGGGTTTGGACTCTCTGTCGAAGTCCAAAACTTAGATTCATGATAAAGTCTCAACCATATACAGCATCAAAAATTAAATGCGTGCTAAGATTACCGCGCGTCAAAAGTGTAACTTTTAAAAATCTTGTTAAGGCTGCATACTGGATTTTGTAATTAAAGATTTATCTTTTTATCCCCTCCCTCTCACTCATTTCGTCAAAAATCCGAAATTCCTTATAGTTTAGAAGTTATGGCCAAAAAACCGAATTTAAAAATTATGTGCAATACAAATAAATGAGCTTGTATCACAGCGACGCGAGCGCTTCTCTGATTTGGGTGGCAGAACAAATAAGTTCGATTCACTACCCATCGATGCGTCGTCGCTATTAAAGTTACACTTTAAAAATTAGTGTGCACTACCCATTTGATGCGAGGTAGAATGTATAGATGGACTGGACTAATACGAGTAGACTGGTGAAATCGAACGAATGTACGATGGCTGAATCCCGAAGCGAGTGCTAAAAAGACAAGCCCAAGGAAATCAACCGGAATGAAGGCCTCGTGTACAGTTTAAGGACTCAATTAACGCAGATTGCATTAAGACACGATTTTTGAGCTAGAGAACGCGGTCGATTGATCGAGACACATAGTTAAAGGAGCTGTATGCAGGAGACCAAACCCAGACGCAGGCTAGAGTGCCAATGATGATGATGTGCAAATTGTGAATTGGCTAATGAGTCGTATAATAAATAAATTAGCCTGCAAATTTTTTTTCTAGAATACTTTTAATCGATTCCCAATGCAAAAAAAACATCAGTAATTAGTTGTTAATTCTTTCACTTCCAATAACTGAAGTGTAATTCATGTTTCATTGCTCTGCCTCTAGGTTCGTAAAATCATAATTTTTCTGAAAATCTCGTACTTAAAACCATATTTTTTTATATTTATACCCACCAAAAGACTTTCACTTAATCTTATATTTCCCTTAATTGTCTGCTAAATCCTTATCCTATGTTAGCGCAATTCTGAGATAATTTATTATTCTCGTTGTATCCAAAACGTTTGCAGCATTTTGTGGAAGAGCCTAATGAACATACAAATAAAAGCTTTATAAACATTTTCTCTATACGAATATAAATAAGGCACTGCTATGGATTGCTTGGTTTTAGAAGTCTTTTCACTGAAACCGCCAACCGAAAATGTTCGGTGGCTAATAAAGTGTATCATAAACGGAATCTTCTTCCGAGCCGGCATTAGCATTCTCTGACACTTTGCGAACTCTGGTATTTTGCGATTTTGTTTCGCATATTGGATCCAGCTTCTCATGACAATGTCGTACGACATACACCCTTGATATAATGTCCTTGCGTGTGGAAACCGCGAAAATTTTTCATTACATTGATCTCAGGCAAAGTTCAATCGTGAAACCCTAAATACGAAGAAGACAGTATGCTGCCTGGTCGTTTATCCATAATTTCCAGCTTTTTTTTATTTTTTATTTTTTTTTTCCTTTATGTCGTCTTCCACGTTTACAGATTTTCAACACGTAATCAGCAACAACATCAATATTCGCCATTTTATAATATTCACTTCATAGTCGATTGACATCAGAATCAACCTCATCCAAGAGTTTGGTTCACAGCGCCATTCTTCTCCTTTCGTTACTAATAAAATTACGAGCCCGGCAGCCACTTATGAATTTTTGCTGACATTTTTCCGCATCAAAGGAAGGATGGAAGACCAAGTTGAAGGAAGAGGTAAGTGACAGTAAAATTGATTACAGCTATCGTCGATGCCAGAGTTTGAGACCATAATGCATATTTCCAAGTGATTGAAATCGACGTTGTGAGATTACATGTTGTGTTTTTCGCAATATTCTGAGGGAATAATTTAAGCGCGTGTCGACATTTTTACCTGTTTATTTTTATGATAATCGCGATTAAAGACAATTTACTGCGGCTTGCGAGCGCGATCTCATGCATGTATATTGCGCAATTCGGAGGGATTCGTGTAACTGTATCATTTTTTTTTCTACTTTTTTTATTCTAAATACCTTTTTGTTCAAAAAGATAAAAATACTCGGTAAAACTTTAGATTAGCGGCTATTCATCATCATCGTGGCGCGACAGCCCGACGTCGGGCTTTGGCTGCCTGGATCATTGTCCTCCAATTATCTCGGTCACGTGACCGCGTCCTCCAATTTTGGGAGCCCAGCAGCTGCGCGGCGTCCACACCTACTGAGCTCTCCCAACGAGATCTCGGTCGTCCTCGCAGTCTCGCTCCGTCGACCCGTTCTGCATTCATTACTCTCTTAGGCATGCGATCATCGTCCATTCTTTGTACATGCCCTGCCCATTGAAGTCGTTGTAGTTTGACGATTTTCGAGACTTGCAGCTCATCGTACATTTCATACAACTCATGGTTGTACCGGATGCGCCATCCATCTCGATCACAAACAGCCCCGAAAATTCGCCGTAGAACCTTACGTTCGAAAGTGTCTAGCATGTTTTCGGAGGCTTGAGTTAGGGTCCATGCTTCGCAGCCATAGCATAGCACTGGTCGCATAATGGTTTTGTACACGCGGAGCTTCGTGTTTCTGTGCATATGTTTCGATTTCATTATGGGGAGAACCGAGAAAAAAGTCTTATTAGCTAACTGTATCCGTCGCTTGATTTCGTCAGTTTCGTTGGCGTCTCTTGACAGGTTGCAACCCAGGTAAATGAAGTTGTTCACGAACTCGATGTTGAGGTCCCCCACATTGATGCTCGGTTGTGCAGGTGTCCTTGTCACCGATTGCATCATTATTTTAGTTTTACCCTCGTTAATACGTAATCCAACTTCCTTTGCAGCGGTATCGAGCGTATGCAGAAGTTCTTCTGCGTCAGCCAATCTTCGGGACATGATGTTGATGTCGTCGGCGTATGCTGCTAATTGTGTCGACTTGATGAGTAGCGTCTTGCTGTTGTCCATATTCATGGCCCGAATAACGTATTCCAGTGCTAGGTTGAAGAGCGTCGGTGCCAGTCCATCGCCCTGTTTCAAACCAGTGCGTGTTTCAAATAGATCAGTAAGTCTATTCTGGATCCTGACTTGTGAGACGGAGTTGGTCATCGTCATCTTTGTCAGTCGCACTAATTTTGCTGGTATACCAAATTGCAGCATGATATTGTACAGTACTCCACGATCGATACTGTCGTATGCCTGCTTGAAGTCGACAAAGATTTGGTATACGTTTACGTTGTATTCCCAGCACCTCTGGAGTATCAGTTTGATTGAGAAGAGCTGATCGGTTGTGGAGCGACCAGGTCTGAAACCGCTTTGATATTCGCCAATGACTCGTTCTGCGTACGGTTTTATTCTATTTTCCAGAATTTTCGTCAAAATTTTATAGGACGTACAAACTAGTGAGATGCCCCTGTAATTCTCACACCGCAGTTTATCTCCCTTTTTATGAATTGGACAGATGATGCTTCTGCGCCAATCGTCTGGGATCTCCTCGTTCTCCCATACTCGCAGGAGTAATTGATGTATGGCATCAACTAGACTCGTTCCACCGAATCTTAGCAGTTCAGCTGGAATCTCGTCAGCGCCCGGCGCTTTATTTCGTTTTAGTGACCGCAACGCGAGATCAACTTCCTCTACTGTCGGGGGTTGAATGGGTGGGCCTAGATCAACAATATCGTCGAGAGCCTCCCGAGTGGGGATGTTAGATGGTCGGTTTAGAAGCTCTTCAAAATAAGAGGCCCATCGTTTGTTAATACCATCGGTGTCGCTGATGATGTTTCCATCCTTGTCCTTACAGAGGCTAGTCTTGGGTTGGTAGCCGTTCTTAATTGTATTTACTAGTTTGTACGCTTGTCTGGTGTTCCTATTAGCTAAGTTTTCGTTTATGTTCAGCAACTGCTCGTCAAAGTATTTACGTTTCTTACGTCTAATTATTCTATTCGATATTCGCCGTAGCTCGTCATATTTTTCTCTTCTGGCTCTGGTTCCTCGTTGAATCCATTGTCTGTAGGCCTCGTTTTTCGCGTCAAGTGAGTTTTTGCATTCTTCGTCGAACCAGTCATTTCGCGCTCGCCGGGCTTTATATCCCACGACCTTCTCTGCGACATCCTTGATGGTACCCTTGAGTTCTTCCCAGAACCCATGGACGCCTGTGTTGCTGATGTTGTGTAGCATAGGTGATAGTTTTTCCTCAAGGGCGGTAGTATACGCCACCGCTGTAGCATCACTCAAGAGCTTATCAACCGCAAAGATTTTGGGAGGGCTGATTCTTGACTGGTGCACTGAGGAAATTCTACATCAGTAGGTCGTCTTCACCAAGTGATGATCTGAGTCGCAGTTTGCTCCTCGATAGGAGCGGACATCCATGACACTAGACGCCCATCTCCTGCAAATGAGGACGTGGTCAATTTGGTTGACGGTATGTGCGTCTGGAGACTTCCAGGTCTGCTTGTGAATGCGTCGATGCGGGAAACACGTAGAGCTTACGACTAGATTCCTGCTGCAGGCGAAGTCGATAAGTCGCTGGCCGTTATCGTTACATTCTTCATGGAGGCTGTGGCCTCCAGTGGTCCCCCGATGCCAACTTTCATTCCCGACTTTCGCGTTAAAGTCTCCCAGCAGCAATTTGACGTCGTTTGTTGGAAGTGAGTCGAACAGAGTTTCAAGGCGGGCATAGAACTCGTCTTTTACTGCGTCTTCTTTAACTTCAGTGGGGCATGCACATTGATGAGCCAGAGATTGAAGAATCGAGTCTTGATGCGAATCGCACACAGCCGTTCATTTATGGGTTTGAAGTCAGTAATATGCGGTTTGAGGTGATTGTTCACTATAAATGCTACTCCAAACTCCTTGCGGCCCGATGGTTTGCCACTTGTAAAAATTGTGTGCGATTTCTTGTCATTAATCTCGCTGCCAAGCCAATTTGTTTCCTGGACTGCAGTAATGCTCAGTTTGTACTTTTCGACCTGTTGAAGGAGGGCCTTCTCGGCCCCCGGTTTGTTCAGGGAGCGTACATTCCAGGATCCGAAAGAATAATCCTTTATTCGTTTGCGTGGTCGTCGTTGTTGATCCGTCCAATCCGAGGCTTTTGTTCCAGGTTTCGTGACATGGAGTGGTTTTTACAAGGACGAGTTGTCAGCACGTCGCTTCACCCCATTCAGGGGATGGCCTCGGAGATAGCTGCTTCAGATGGTTTAATAAACGTGCTGGAGCCCACATAACTATGTAGCAGGTCCAACTACGCAAGTCATTCCATCCTACTAGACCTGAGACGCTTAGGTGTTCGTCAGCCATTCAGGCTACAGCTATCTGCCTTTTCCAAACTGTCTTATCGCTAAGACATTGGCCGTCAGCGAATTGATACACTGCCGTTACCAGGGGGCGCCCACGCGGAGGACTATGGAAAAGGTCTTTGCCCCAGCGGCTATTAGGCCCAAAAAAAAACTTTTTCTTGAAAATTGGTTTATTGGGTCTTGAAACATACAAACAAGACGGGGAAACCTTAGCCATTGCCATCTAAAAATACTTGACTTCGTTTTTGACGTCAATTTTACGTCATTAATTCCTAGCCAAGGCAGTGACTGCACACGACGATGTCCTCGGCACGACATATGTTTACAATTGGAATTGCGTCGGACGGCATTTTTGTCCTCCAAAAACACACTTTCTTGACACTTGCAGCAATTTGGTCGAAGCCGCAGCCCCGGCGATCAATTGCAGAGTATCGTGGAACAGTTCACACTTGAAAAAATACATCATCGCACGACACATTTTCATCGCGCACGTGTTTGTTTTCTCGGATCACTAGATGAAATTTTACTAACAAACAAATACTGAACCTGGAAAACGAAAACTAAACACGGAATGCACAAAAATCGGGGACTCGCCGCCATCAGTGGCGGACCACTGGATTATGGATACGACGAAATCGTCGAAGTAATAATTGCGTAATTTAGCCGTCAAAATCAGCTGAGCGGAGGCCCGTATTTTTAGATGACAATGCCTTAGCCCTATCGTTGGGGTGATTCGCACTGGCGGATAAACCACTTGATTTCCGCATTTGTTTCGAAACTGTCAGATACAAACAAATTCAAACTCACCACACCTCGGTTTCCATAATAGAATTGATTTAATTTCGTCAGCCAGCTACTCCTTTAGCTATATATTGTACCACGTTTATGGAGGGCGGTGAACGTGGTGCTTATTCCGAAAAATGGAAACAAGCCTGAGATGCTACCGAAAGCTTATAGGCCAATCAATCTCTCACCGTTTCACTTAAAAACGATTGAGAGGTTACTGGATCTGCATATCAGACAAATAATGGAATACACGGTACCCTTGCATCGTACTCAGTTCGCCTATATAAAAGGTAGGTTGACTGTGGTTGCCTTACACAATCTTGTACGATTGAAAAAAAAAAACCCTTAACGATAGGGAAATCGCTCTATGCGCCTTCATTGATATTGAGGGTGCTTTCGACAATACTGGCTACAGCAGCATATCCAGAGCACTTGAGCTCAGGGATATACCTAAGGCCGCAATCATGTGGATCGACGCCATGCTTCGCGGGTGCGAAATCTGCTCATCGTTGGGTGGCACCTCAATTTGTGTTAACGCTGTTAAAGGTTACCCTCAGGGCAGGGCCGTCGAGAGAAAATCCGGGCCCGGTACTCAACTTTTATAGGGGCCCATATACGGCTCAATGAACAAAAAAAACAAAAAGTCAAACCGTACATTTTTCTTATTTTCGTTTTTGTAGGGGCCCATATATAGCTCAGTGCGTCAGAGTGGTATGAAAGGACAAGAAGCAAAAAAAAACAGCTCAGTGCGTAGATACGTTTTTTTTCTTTTTTTTTTCAATTTTTCAAATTTTCGGGCCCCCCGTTCCGCCCCTTCGCCCCCCCCCCCCTCTCGACGGCCCTGCCTCAGGGTGGCGTCCTTTCCCCACTTCTCTGGTCCCTTGTTTTAGATGAGTTGCTCAGTAGGCTCTGTGATTGTGGTTATCGTGTTATCGGATATGCCGATGATATAACCATAATCATAAGAGGAAAGATTGATACAACTGTCACAGAGGTGACGGGTGCGGAACTCAACCCAGTCCTTTGCTAGTGCACTGAAGTTGGCCTGAGTGTTAACCCTCAGAAAACCGTGTTAGTTCCATTCAGCAGCACTCGGGTTCTCCACCGAAGTGAAGTGTCTAGGCATCACGTTGGAATCGAGGCTCAACTGGAGTAAACACGTCGAGACTGTCATTAGTAAGGCCACTCGGATTATGTGGGCTTGCATGTCTCTCTTTGGAAAAACCTGGGGTCTCACCCCTAAAATTACTGAGCGGTTACATTCTCTGCTGGTGCGACCAGCTGTGACATATGCTGTGCTCGTATGGTGGTCCAAAACGCAGCAGCGTTGCACCATACAGTTGTATAGCAAAATTACAACGTCTTGGTACGACAGGATCCATCCGTACATGTCCCATCTCGGCCATTCAGGCGATTGTTGGACTGACACCACTACACATTTTTATTCAGGAATCTGCGGCTCTAAGTGCACTTCGAGTGCATCTAACTTATGATACTCATGTGTTCAAACAGGGCCACATGAGTATTCTGGAGCGGATTCCTGGCTTGCCGATTTACTCGAGATCAGATTACATGACTACGGAACTCTGCTTCGGTAGGAAATTCTTGGTCTCCATCCCTAATCAATCGGAATGGAATATTGGCAAAATTTGTTCTGACCCCGGGTGTATCATGTGGTTTTCCGATGGGTGAAAAATGGGACAAGGATTTGGTGCTGGGGTCTTTGGACCGAACATCAGGATCTCAATTGCTATTGTGCACTTGGCCCAGCGTTTTCCAAGCCGAGATCCATGCAATTGAAGTTTGCGCCAGGGAAATTGTGTATAAGAAGCTCACTGGCGCTAACTTCATTATCTGCTTTGCCAGTCAGGCAGCTATTGAGGCTCTTTCTTCACATAAGTTCTCATCGAAACTAGTGAAATAGTGTTTTGATAACCTAGTGTCTGGCAAACTCTAAGCGGGTGACTCTTTGTTGGGTACCTGGGCATCGGAGCATTCCTGGCAACAAAGCTGCGGATTAACTTGCTAGGCAGGGCTCATCGGCTCATCACTGGTCAGGACAGAATAGACATTTCCATTAAAAGGCGAAAGTGGTAATGGATAGGTGACACTCTTTGAAAAGGGCCGAACAACATTGTTCAACAGGCCCTCGATTGGAACCCGCAGGGAACCAACCCAAGTCGCCGTGTTGAACGACTTAGTAAAACCTGGAGAAGATCAGTTGTGAGAGAGGGTGCCTCAATAGGTAAGTCGTGGGGCGAACTGAAAGCGATGGCGGCGAACAGGTCGAAATGGAAAGTCGGCGTGCTTAAAACCTTATGCCCAACAAGGGGTTAACAAAAACCAGAGAGAGAGAAGAAGAGAGAAAACGACGGTTTTAGTACGGATGGCGCAACGGTTAGTACCATCTCGAGGTCATGGTTCAAAATTGGACTGTTGCGCCAGTTATTTAATTTTTAATTTAAGCTTTTAAATCCTATGCACTTCAACCAACGTTGGCATTTTCAGCAGACGAATCATGTTGTCCGGCGATTTGTTACCTTGTGGTCAATAGTGCGAATCCTATAATACACAAAGAACAAGTGGCCTTCTGATAAGGACCCGTCCAGAGGTGGCCAGAATTGTCGCCGTTACAACGGGTCACTGGCCTGTGGGAGAGCACGCAGCCAGACTTGGTATTCCCTACAACGAGTGCTGTCGTAGTTGCAAGGACAGTGGGGAGAAGGAGACTCTTTAAACTTTCTTTGTAGATGTCCGGCACTGGCTAGGGCGCGGCACTGTTCCTTGGGCAGTGCCTTTCTTACAGACGTAACCGAGATCTCCTCTTTGGGAACTGGCAAGATACTTCATTTCCTAAATTCCACAGGGTGGATTTAAGGAAATGCCCCGCCCGACCCCTCTGATATACTTAACAGCATCAGTTTTCCTCTTACGAGATTTGTGGCATCAAAATGGCGCGCACCAGCGCTAATTGGGTATTCCCCTTTTGGGGGCTTCTACCGCCACCTAAGCCAACCAACCAACATACATTGGACTTATTCGTTTTCCTTTTGACCTGCATTGTCCTGGTCTTTTTGCGTTGTAAACCCAAGCATATCTTCTGGAATCCGTGAAAAAGATACCTGTTCTTTTTGAACGAAAATAAATTTGGTCGTTGCGTTGGTCGTTGCGTTGGTCGGGCGTTTTTTGCAAATTCAGGTCTTCGATGATACTTGCGGTCACTAGTTTAAAGCATTACCTTCCATCGATTTGATCATTTAACATGTTCACAACTGTGTTACGGTCAAATTTGAATCAAAATATAAATTTTTATTAGTTTTTCTAATATCAAATAAAAGAATCTTAAATTGTAAGAGCATATTTTTAATTTTTTAAGGGCATATTTTAGTCGTCTAAAATTACTTTTTTAGAGCTTATTTTGCTTGCCCTAATCATAACTTATACGTGTATAACAGTGTAAGTAACATAAAAAGAAGGAATTCCCTTTGTAGCTCAAACGGTGAATCAGGATTTTACTCCAAAACGTAAAATGCATTATACTCGCTAATGGATCATATCCTCGCTAATAATCATCAGGTGAATTCGTAACACTTTTCTTTAGATAATGAGCAATGAAAACTTTAATTAATACCAAGGCGTAGATGAAGTTTTAAAAACTTCCTTAACATAACGTATAAATTACAGCTTACCTGGCAATGTAATTAAAAATCCAATTCCAAATATAATCCACGATGATGCAATTGTCGAGGCGACAGACAAACACGACGACGGAGAGTAGCTCATCATTATCAACAGGAGATGCATTTTTCACTTGGAAGAAATAACTTTTTTCTTGTAGACTTAAGTTGATTAACGCTCTTAATGATGAAGTTCTCGAAATTTGTTAGCTTATAGTTTGCGAAGTATTGAAGGTACTACTTCCAACCGAGTCATACAGCGTACGTATCATAAGTAAAACGGCTTGCGAACATAGCGAAAGTGGGTTATACGCGTATATCTTCCAAGAGAGTAAACACGAATTGCCGTACGACAGTTCACTGCACAGTATACCATAGAAGACGTAGAAATGAACATGTGCGAGGAGTGTCTTTCTTGTTCGCCTTTATTATCTCACAGAGGTCATCAAATGTTTCAAATAACCATCCTCCAGACTTAAATGATCTCTTTTCCGTTGTTAGATGAGATAAAGGTATTTCCGCTTGCCGCTTGGAAACGGCCAACAAAATAATGTTAGTTGTCACTAGAAAATATTAAAATCATATTTTCGATACATCTCCTTTGAATGCTCATAGGTTTCGTATACGAAACTTATATATTGCTGAAATCCTTCCGGATGTAATTTCTACTCAGCAAACATCATCGCGAGATCTCACTTCACGTGGAAGTCACTGTAAGCCTGCATCACTCCAACTTTACTTCAATTTCACTTAAACGAATGTCTTAAGGCAAATTCGATTTCATTTTCCGCTATTCTCAATTTAACACACCATTGATTTGTTACAGGATAACACTTTCGGCGCGCCCACACTCGGTATCTTATTAGCGAAAAAAAAAAAGAAATCGCAAACATTAAAACATGGAGAACAAAGGAAGCCGGCGTCTTTTTTTTTATTGTTTTCCGAACTATACAAACGATTCGACGACTTATTGGTTTTCAATGAATTTCATTTTCAATTTTCCGCGCCTCCCTCAACCAGAGCTTACGCTCCGTATGCAAATGCTTTTCCTTCGAATCTTTTCATTTGCCCGTTTGCTCCCTCTTTGTAACGCGACAAAATATGGTCAAGGTCCTTGTATGGTTCAGTTCACAAATGCTGGAAATGGATACAATTGCCAGTGTGCCAGGAATGCTTTAGTGAACTTCTGGAGACGTCCTTTTTTTGTAACGAATCGAGGCAACACAATGCTAGAAAACGATACATTTGCAAGTATGCACTGAAACTGACAGAGGATATCCGGAAATTCACAATTACTAGAAAAAGGATACCGATGCACTAGGACAAGGCAGATAACGCGCGGTATAACGCGACAACACGAAATATTTTTAACCAGTAACATTTAAAAATCATTTTTAAATTAAGGCAATATTATTTCCGACCAATTGAAAATCCGTCGAATGGTCACATTCGAAAAATCTACGAAAAGAAATCATAATAATAAGTTGTCAGCAGATGATGTCCAATGATAGCAGACAAATAATGAAAAACTGTTTGATAATATTGAGATAAAATTATTCGAGAGAAATTATGGCCCGACACGAACTAGCCAACGTACTGAACTGAAAACTTATCCGCTGCTAGGCTTTAAGGGAAACGTGAAAAATAAAAACCTTCTACCACTGCATGGTGGTGGTGTTGAATTATGCCCCAACCCTATCTACCTCAAACTTCAGCGCAAAAACTCCAAACAGTGAATTCCATCTGCTTTCCGTATACAAGATATCATGTCCACCAGAGAAACTAAGAGAAAATTGGCACCATCTTAAGAGACAGTCGAACTACATGCTCTTAATGTTGAGAGCACTCTCTCTTTTATATTTTCATGAACTGAACTGCTTCAAGGGAAACTCTCAAGTTGCTCTATGGGAAAGGAAAAGATACAGCTTTAAGATACATGCACGTTTAACAATAGTGATAACAATAAGATAGATTCCAGTCCTCGTATCAGTTGCGATGATGCTTCATGACGGTGGAAGGTAAACAGACCTTGAAATTTCTCTGCGAGAGATGCTTAAAGTTTGCAGTTGAACCAACTTTTCCATTTTCCGACTTTCATGATTTTTGTTTTTCTTCTTTTTTTTTAGCGCTTGCAACACCTTGTCGAAATGCGGCGTTTTAAAATGAATGGTAATATAATATTAATGGATACGGGAGACTTAGGTGTGCATATGTAGCGGAGAAAATGTAACGTTACGTAACAGAAATCCTTGAATTTTTCTTTAAATTTATACGGAAGTTCATAATGTTTTCATATGGGGACATGTACATATGTTCTTCACATGTACTCGTACATATGCTTATTCTTCTGTTTTGAATGAATTGATTGTGGACGAAATCATGAATATGTAAATTAAAAATAAATTTTAATTTTTTAATGATTTATTAATTGAAAAAAAAAAAGAAATTTTTGCTTCTAGACATACGTTTGTGCGAAGGGCGACCGCCCCGGGCGCTGACAGCAAGGGGCGCCGATAGCAATGGAACAAAAATAAAAATTTAATAATAACACTAAACAAAATAATGCCTCTCACAAATCACAAGTACGGAGCAAATTGATTCCCTCATTGAAAATTTGTTAGAAATAATTTGCATATGCATGCCTGTGTATTGTGTATTCATCGCGGCAACCTACCCGCAATCCTCTTTTAAGTAAATTTGTCAGCGACTTAAATAAGCAAATCTGTATATTTCTTAACAATGGTAAAAATCAGAAATGGAACGAATTGCTTCCAAAACAGGGGAAAGATTCTCGGAAATTGTGGGGTCTTTTTAAAGCGTTAAAAAATAAATTCCGATATATACCACCTCTTACTTAGGCAGATGGATCCAAAATCAATAATGAAGAAGATAAAGCTGAGCTAACTGGCCAGTAGCTTTGCTGAGTCACATACATTAACCCATCACCTCAGTGATTCGCACACTATTCGCGAGGTTAATATGGTAGTAAACTGCCTGCGTGAAACTCCTATCGATTTTTCGCCCGAACATTTTTGTAGCCCTTCCGAAGTCAGGAGACTAACAAAAAGGTTGACAGTGAAAAAACAGCTGGTGAAGACCGAATTGGGAATTAGCCTTTTGCCATAAATAAGCAAAATCCTCAAGAAAATAACACTCACAAGGCTTACACGCAAATCAGATCAAGACCATGTTATTCCAGACTGGCAATTTGGTTTTAGACCCGGACTCTCTACAAACCACTAATTGGGAAGAGTCGTAACCCATATCCGCTTAGGTTTTAATAATATACAATCAACTGGCTTTATCGCCATAGATATCCAAAAAGCAATTGATTCTGTGTGGCACAAAGTACTAATTTATAAACTAATAAAGTTTTCATTGCCAAACTATCTTGTAAAAATTGTATACTCCTTCTTAAATTCGAGAAGCTTCACTGTTAAAACCAAGGCCATTTCCTCTAAACAGGCCATCTCTGCTGGTGTACCACCAAAGTCGGTACTAAGCCCAACTTTTCACATTATTTACACGTTCTATCTCGAAAAGCTTCCAAATTGCGAAATTGCTGAGTATGCTGATGATGCTGCCATTTATTGTACTTCCGATTCCCCATCAGAAGCTGAAAGTTGAAAATCAAAATCAATACAGAGAAAACGCAAGCCATATTTTTTACCAAAAGCGCGCCAGAAGACATTTACCAAGCCTACAACTAAACATCCTATGGACATATGTGCGTTGGGCTAAATGTATCAATTATCCTGGATAATAAACTATCTTTTAAAGACCATGTTGACGAAACTGTTTCTAAAATTAACAAGTGTATTCGCTCCGTGAATCCCTTCATCAACAGGTAATTCGGACTTTCTCCTGATAACAAAACATTAATGTATAAAATAGTCATGCAACCTATACTGCTCTGCCTTAACCCCTGGTGGGGCATAGCGCGTCAACCACTCCTGCGCGCCATCGTACTCTATTCTGGGCAATGGGGCGCAACTCCCCAAAAGACTTACCTAGCGCCCTACACCCCTTTGCCACAGATCGACGCCATATGATTCTAGGACCCCCTCTTGGTCGGCCTTGGTTGGTTCCATTTCATGGCATGCAAAGCAATGCATTTATTACTCTTCCGTAATGTGTGACCTATCCACTGCCATTTTCGCCTGCGTATCAATTCGTTGATTGACATCTGACCCGTACGCCAACTTAGCTCCTGATTTGATATAGTTTCAGACCAGAAAATTCTTAAAATTTGACGAAAACATGAGTTGACGGAAACCTGCAGGTTTCTGGTCACACTTACGGAAACTTTCCATGTACTGCTCCCATACAAAAGCACAGATAGTACCAGGCCCCGCTTGGGCCTGTTTCGCTCCCTGATGCTGAGATAACTGCATTGCCAGATTTTGGACAGCATGCCTTAGGCGCATTTAGCTTGGTTGATACGACGAGCGATGTCCTGCTCCGTACCAGAGACGTAGTTGTTCACTTTCTCCACAGGCTGCTCATTAATATTGATGACAATAGGTGCCGGATTTCCTTTTCGCAATGGCGGGCTATGAACCTTTGTCTTGTTGGTATTAATCTTAAGCCCAACCTTGCTTGCCTCCCTCTCGAGATCTAACGCCATTGCGGACAGATCCATGATTTTGTGGGAGAATAGGCATATGTCGTCAGCGTAGTCAAGATGTTGTAGATAAGATGTCAAAGTCCATTGGAATCCTCTGTCTAGTCCGGATAGGGCTGCATGCAACACATCGCCGATCACTACCAGGAATAGGATCCGTAAGAGTATGCACCCCTGCCGAAGTCCACTGCGAATCTCAAAGTCCCCTGATACCTTACCTTTATGCAGAACGCGACATTTCGCGCCGTCATAGGTTGCCTTAATAATAGCCACAAGCTTCTCAAGGATGCCTCTCCTGCGCAAGGCCGCCAATATAGAATCCCGGTTCACACTAACGAAAGCCTTCTCGAAATTGATGAAAAGCAAGTGAAGCGGAGAATCGTACTCAGCGCATTACTCGATGATAATTCGCAAGGTGTTAATGTGATCGACACAGGAGGATCCGGATCGAAAACCAGCCTGCTCTCCATCAATTGTGATTTCTAAGTGGGCCTTTAGTCTCTCCAGGATGATTTTAGCTATTGTCTTGGCATACAAATGCCTCTCCAAGTATTACAGTCTGTGAGGCCCCTCCTTCCACTCAGTGGGAAAGGTCTCTGTATTTCACGCTTTATCAACAAGTGGGTGCAGCAAATCGGCAGTTACGTTTAGAGCTGCTTGATAAACTTCGGCAGGGATCCCGTCGAGTCCGGCGGCCTTTCCCCGTTTTAGTGCAATAATTGCAATGAGTATTTCCTCTTTAGTCGGGGCAGTGGACCGTATACGTACATTGATGGTTAGCTAAATTATCTACAATATATGAGGGGAAACTTCACCAGAGGTTACACGGTTCAAGACCGTGACGAAGTGTTCTTTCCACCGCATCATTTGATCTTCCTCCAAGAGAATAGCTTTCCATCACTAGCCTTCACCGGATGTTGGCAGGAGTTACGACCACCTGTAAACTCTTTGATGACATCGTATTCGTGTTTGTGCCAAGCATGATATCTGCGCTATGAATGTACGCATTTTTTATGGCATCCAAGTTTTCATTTATGTCACTATCTGGGTGACTAGTTAGCTGCTTTTTTCGCAGGATGATCATTATATTGTTGTAAGACAGCTCGATTTTTTAGTCGAGCGGTATTGAATTTGCGGAGCCGGGGTCTTTCGTCGGTAGGACGACGCACGGCTACAATACGCAATCGAACATTAGCGATCATGAGATAATGGTTTCTTCCCATGCCACGCTTCTTGTTTCGTACGTCTAGGCGGCAAGTCTTCAATCTTTTACTATTGGGAAATTGGTCGATCTGATTTTGTGATCTGCGCCAATCAACAAATGACCAACTGATTTTGTGGTGGTCCTTATGCTCAAACATAATACCACCGATGAAGAGACTGTGAAAGTTGCAGAACCCTACAAATTTTTCTTTACGATCACCAAAACCGTGTCTCTCCATCACATGTCTGAGACCATAGTTATCAGCGCCAACTTTAGCATTCAAATCACCCATAACCATTATAATGTCACCGTTAGGTGTTCTGCTCTGAACGGCGTTTAGTTCTTCGTAGAAGGATTCTTTTGCCAAGACATTGTCCGGTTCAGTAGGGTATGCCCCTACATTGTATTATTGAGGTATTCCTCATTTTGGTCCGGAACCTGGCGGTCAAGATTCTGTCATAGACCGGCTCCCAGGATAAGAGACAGTTTTGTGCGGCTCTGGTTAAAAGGAGCCCCACACCTGACTCACGACGTGTAGTGTACAGAAAGCTTCAACCGCTGCGTCATCCTGACTACAATTTTCCCTTTTTAGGGTTTTGTAGTAAAACAAAACCCTTATGAAATCGGTCATGCGTCCGTCTGTCTGTCTGTCTGTCTGTCTGTCCATGAAATATCTCACGAACCGCTGAAGCTACATGCATGAAATTTGGTGAAAATATGTGGAAGTACTATAATTCTCTGGAGAAAGTGATGCGTCGTAATAGGTCAACTTTAAGGGGGGGTCCCCATAGAGGGGAAATGCAGGTCGAAATTTTTTTTTCGTTTGGTATAGGCAAGTGGGATATCGTAAGAAAGGTATCGTCGAGTACATTCCATTTCTGGATTTTTTTTTCAAATTTGAAGAAACGGGAAAAGAGGGAGAGGGGAAAATATGTGGTCCCCCCCCCTTGCATTTCGAGACCGTTACACTTAGAAATATGAAAATTTACAGAAAAGCGGCATTTCGCTAACATAGAAAACTATAAATAATAGAATTTCAAAATCTCATCAAAAAAGGTTAATAATAGTACATTTCTCTTGTTGCAGTTAGCACACCCCTGCACCCTTTAGGCACACCTGAGACCAAAAATAGTGATGGCCAATGATAACCAACACCATAGGCAATAACGTCTCTAAGTTTCATTACAATCGTGTAATATTTAATAATAGTACATTCACTTAAAGTTAGGCATTTTTACACTATTCATACAAAAAATACACCTACCGGCTTCGAAGGTGCGAGTACTACTTGCATGTTGTTTTTCGTAGTGCGAATTGCAGTTATTGTTACATATTATGGTTAATTACATTTATGAAAGGGTAAAGATTGGTAGGGGGCGATGTGTTGTAATTGGCCAACTATAACGAGCGGGGGAGGGGGTGGGGCGAAATTAAGGTCAAATTTTGTTTATCGACTGGTATAGGCAAGTCGGGTGTTGTGAGAAAGGTAATGTTGAGTACATTTTATTTTTGGCATTTACTTTAAATTTGTAGAAAGGGGAACAGTGAGGGAGGAGAAAATATTAGATCGTAATTTGTGCCCCCTTGCATTTCGAGACCGTTACACTTAGAAAAATGAAAACTTTCAGGAAGGTGGGTTCCGAATAGCATATAAAACGGGAAATAATGGAATTTGTATATCTCCTCAAAATAGGTTAATAATAGTTTATTTCCATTGTTACTGTTAGCGCACCCTTGCATCCCTTAAACACGTTCGAGATAAAAAGTACAGATGGCCAAGGATAACCAACATCAATATGTTCTAAGTTTCATTACAATCGCCTAATATGAATGGGCATGTAAGATACTATATGATGGGACAGACATTTTTATTATATTTTTTTTATCCATCTAAGTGGTACCAAGAGAAGCAAGGAGCCGATACTTGCGTACAAATATAAGTGCTTGCTACAAAACCCTCGGATTGCGGGCGTAGCCCTCTATATTCCGGTTTCATTTTTGTAATGAACCAGATCCATCAGCTCTAACTTCAGAAATGGCCATCGAGGATTCGATGGGATTCTGGCTGTTACTATTTCCCCATTTTGTGTTTTTTTATTTTTTAGTAACCGAATCGAACAAAGATCCAGAATTATTCGAACGGCCTTGATCTGTGACAAGCGAATTCAAACAGATACTTCGCCACGTGGGGGGGGGGCGAACTGCCGACTCAGTATAATAATATATAGGGGCAAATTGCCGAGAGACAAGTTCACGTTTAGCCAGTTCACTTCCAACTCTGATCCGATGTGTTCAGTAGTTTTGTATGAATCGAACGGGGCAAATATTAGTTTTCTATATCAGTACATTTTTACCATGTGTTGATAAATTCCATTTTCAGGTAATTGTGCACTAACTAAAGCAGGTCCCCTAATATTTTTGTACTGTCTAAAGTCCTCATTGGATGGATCAGGTTTAGAGGGCCTATGTCGATCGGCGATAATTGCTTTCTCTTAATTTTTATTTTTTCCATTGAGGTGATAGGACCTATAAACCTTGTGTACTTGATGAAGGACGAAATTTTAGTGTGTTTGTAATGATTTGGTACAGCTACGTTAGAGCGCAAGATTCCGCTCGCTCCTGCCGTCGCTTAGTGACCTGCAGAAATACCATACGAATTAACAACATATTGCGAAATGACACACTAAAAAGAGCCCTGAAGTATATTGCAAATTCAAAACGTCAGAACACCATACAGTCTTATCCCGCTTTGTGTGATGGATAAAATGTACTCGTATGTTGTATTTTGAAGGTTTTTACTGCCTGAAGCGGAATGAATTAAACATGTTACTATGACTATTGACCACCACTAAAGGAATCTCACAACAAATCTGCCATGTATGCATCATAAGAATCGCTTCACACAAATTAAAAAAATATGTTCTTAACACGTAAGGTAGACATGGACTCTGGACGCGCACTCAAGGAATTTTCGCTATATACTATTTCACTTAACACCCTGTGGAGTATAGCATGTCAACTACTCCTAAGAGGTCCAGTTGACGTTTCGTTAGCACTTAACTTAACTTTGCAGTTAGTCGAATTCTAGGACAAATCGGAAAAGACTGTTTCTTATTCTTACGCTCCACATAACAGGTGGAAGATAATAGACAATACAAACTACCATGGTAACGGCGAACCTACTAACCAGTAGGAAGAAACATCTGACTAACGCTTTTACGCTCGACTAGGCCCTCAAATGATGGAAGTTTGAACATCACTATACCACATCGACTAGGGATCAATTCAAAAACTAAAGATATTTCACATTAGCTACTCCATTCATCCTTAATTCAACTATAATCTGATATCGAAAATAATAATGAATTCTCTCTACATTGTGTCCATAATCTAATCTGGACCCATTTCAACGTAAACAACAATACATTTCAGATTTAATCCATACTTTTGTCTTTTTTTTATCAACAAACTTTCAACTTGCCATAATTACATTTCCTGTAACGGAAAGGCTTTCAGAAAAGCATCTTCAAATTCAAAAGTTTGCCCTAATTACCTTCTATTGTGTGATGGTCTCCTATATATAGAATGTTCTTTACAAGTATACTCATTAACAAAAGAAAACCTACTGCAATTCGCTGCCGTGAAAAGTATTCCTCCAGTCATTCGTTATTCAGCTCTCCTGCGGTTTGGATTGGTCTTCGTCAAGCCGATGAGACAATGCACCGAGCATTTTCAGAGCTAATTATACCTATGCCTTCCTGTTCACCTATGCTCAAATTAAAAACAAAAATGGATGAGAGATACTTTCTGCTCCAGCTAATTTTTCTTAAATTCTGCGAGCATCTTTAAAGGTACAAAATAAACAGAACAAAAATTTTAAATTACATAATAAGGAGGTCTCTGCCTGTATCATTTTTGTTGGATGAAGTGCATGTTGAATAGTAAGCACTGAGTAAACTTGAGAAAACTTCCTGTATCTCAGATGCAGTCGATTGCGCGCGCATTGTTTTTCGTTTGTAAGAGTAAAAGTAGCCCTGATGTAAGAGCTATCCTTAAAAATATCTCTTAAAATATTTTCAAATGGTAGAGGGGTGCTGCTCTGTGCTGCATATCAAGACTCTCGGTGAAAAGTCTGTTGTCAACTTTGGCGGTCTTTCAGACTCATGCTGTTATGAGACAAGGTTTTGAAGTCCTGCAGTTATTTCCCCAAGACCCAACGCACAAAGCCTCGAACCTAATCATAAGGTATAAGGTGGTCTTAAAAATTCCTCAATATTTCTATATAGGAAGGATTTTTTTGCGTTTCATCGGTACGTTGCTTTTGACTACAAAAAGTAAAAATCATATGCAATCTGCATTCACCATCCCAGTACTCGCAGATACTCTTTTTGGCAAGCATTGCGATGTGTTTCTCTTAGCTTTGCACGTGATGTCTCCTCCTCTGGACCATTCACCACTTGGCTACCACTTCCCTTTCCTGGACTTACCCTTCAGATATGCAACTGCTCAGACGCATGTCCGGAACTAAAGTATTCGCATATACATATACATACATACGACTATGCTGGAATGTGTGTTGTAACGTGCTCTCACGTGCACGTCTAATCGACCGGCCAGTCAGAAGGTAAAAGTCACCAAACGTCACTTCAGCAGGACACGTGTGTCCTCCCTACCACAACCATATTATCGTCGATTTATGAGATTGTGCTTACCCCCACTTCCGCAGTCAATCGCGCGTTGCAAAGTGATGGTCAAACTTGCAGCTTACGATAACTGAGTTGAATCTCCCAGACAGGACTATGCCGAGATTACGCCGAAGTGACTGATGGGTACAGACGCGAAACTTTGTCCCATCGACGATATAAAGCACATGTTCAAGAGCAAATAACAAAATAGGACGAGAGACTTCGACTGCTTATGTTGACGTTTTTGTTTATGTTTGAGGTTCATTGATAAATTTGTGAAGCTTTGTGTGGCAAACGGATAAACGAATTGCACATTATAAAAAGATGAAAATTTTAAATTAAATGTTTTAGGAGGATAGAGGCACATAAGTCAGTAGAAAAAACTTGAAAAAGTTGTTTGATTTTGCTGATCTGAGCTAATAATGATTGCCTAGGAGTACGTAACAAAACTGTGTAAAATGGAAATTATGGTCTACTACTTCTTTTTAATTTTACCTGGAACTTATTCGTTTTGTGTACATACTTTTTAGGAAAGTGTTAAAACTCAGTGTAGTAGCTTTTCGGGTAAATCTATTCGATTTGGTTATTTGAGAGTAGTAACAAAACTGGCTATGTCCACTCTAAACCGTTTCGAGATATTCACAATTTGTGGTTTAAAGGTTTGTTTAGATTTAGCGAAACCACTCGCGAAATAGTTGCGCGAGGCAAAATTGAACGTAGTGTGAACGTGTTCCTCACCCGAAACTGTCAGACTGGCCACGGGTGAATTTCAGGTGAGCTTCCTCGCATAACAGTTTCGCGAGTGGTTTCGCTAAATCTAAACGCACCTTAAGACACTGGAAATAGGAAAGTGAAGTTTTTGTTTTAGCAATCCTGTAATAATGAAATAGGATAATAATGTAGAATACCACTTAAAAATGTATTAAGTACTTTTAGATATTATTACGTAAAATGGTTGGGCATCGCGAATTTTAATACTGACCCTTGGACAGTATGAGATTTAACACTAACCTGCTTGGACATGACAAGTTTTGTAAGTTACATATTAATCCACTTCCACTTCTCACCCTCTCTCCACCCCTGAGTTAATATAAGTGCTTCACACCATCTAGACCTCCACGGTCGAGTTTTCAAGTAAAATCACGCCTTCACGGCTTATACAAAACAGAATTCTCACACTTTCGTGGTCGTCTTGCACATGGATAGCTGCAAAGATGCAAGACCTGATGAGTGCTACTATCCATACGAAACCACTAAGCTCGGAGAAATTAATTCAGAGGGAATTTGAGAATAAAAAATAGTTGGTCCCGTTGCGGGGCGCGAACCGCAGAGACCGTGTTTCGAGTAGCAAAAAATGCCCGGTGCGTTACCGAGCTAAGCTACAGACGCATACTAAGTTGGTGTGCAGAATGAAACCAAGTGTCACAAACAATTCCAATTTACATACTAATGCTTTGAGTTTGAACATGAACAACAAAAACTAATACAGCCAAACACACTTTTTTTATTGGAATAAAAAAATATTTCTGTTTTAAATTAGAATCGGCAGAAATGTTTTTTCAGGATGGAATGATTTGTGTAGTTGAACCTGCAACGTAGTTGTGTGAACTCAAGCACGTTTATTAAACCATCTGAAGCAGCTATCTCCGAGGCCATCCCCTGAATAGGGTTAAGCGATGTGCTGACAACCTGTCCATGTAAAAACCACTCCACGTCAAGAAACCTGGAACAAAAGCCTCGGATTGGACGGATCGACAACGACGACCGCGCAAACGACTAATGGATTATTCTTTCGGATCCTGGAATGTACGCTCCCGGAACAAACCAGGGCCGAGAAGGCCCTCTTTGAACTAACTGAGCGTTACTGCAGTCCAAAAAACAAATTGGCTTGGCAGCGAGAATACTGACACGAAATCGCACACAATTTTTACAAGTGGCAAACTATCGGGCCACAAGGAGTTTTGAGAAGCACTTATAGTAAACAATCACCTCAAGCCGCATATTACTGACTTCAAACCTATAAATGAACGGCTGTGTGCGATTCCCATTAAGACTCAATTCTTCAATCTCTGGCTCATCAATGTGCACGCCCCACTGAAGTTAAAGAAGACGCAGCAAAAGACGAATTCTACGCCCGCCTTGATACTGTTCCATGTGGCCCAGTTGACGTTTCGTCGGCATAAACTGGTTTCGGAGAATGCAGTTGCCAGCATGGACCTCCTGCACATTCATGGCCACGAACGTCGTCTTGGACAGGATTCGAACCCGAAACGACGACCTACGGATGTAGAATTTCCTCAGTGCACCAGTCGAGAATCAGCCCTACCAAAATCTTTGCGGTTGATAAGCTTCTGAGCGATGCTACGGCGGTGGCGTATACTACCGCTACCGAAAGACTATCACCTATGCTACACAACATCAGCAACACAGGCGTCCATGGGTTCTGGGAAGACCTCAAGGGTACCATCAAAAAGGTCGCAGAGAAGGTAGTGGGGATATAAAGCCCGGCGAGCGCGAAATGACTGGTTCGACGAAGAGTACAAAAATTCACTTGACACGTAAAGCGAGGCCTATAGACAATGTATTCTACGAGGAACCAGAATTAAAGGAGAAAAATATGACTGGCTTCGGCGAACATCGAATAGAATAATTAGACGTAAGAAACGTAAATACTTTGACGAGCAGTTGCTGAATATTAACGAAAAGTTAGCTAATAGGAACACCAGACAAGCGTACAAACTAGTAAATACAATTAAGAACGGCTATCAACTCAAGACTAGCCTTTGTAAGGACAAGGATGGAAACATCATCAGCGACATCGACGTCATTAGCAAACGATGGGCCTCTTATTTTGAAGAGCTTCTGAACTTACTTTCTAACAACCCCACACAAGAAGCTCTCGACGATATTGTTGATCTAGTCCCACCCATACAACCCCCGACAGTAGAGGAAGTTGATCTCACGTGGCGGTCCCTAAAACGAAATAAAGCGCCGGGCACTGACGAGATTCCAGCTGAACTGCTAAAATTCGGTGGAACGGGTGTAACAATTATTCTTGGTAAGCCGAAGCCTACAAGAGGACGGTAGTCGAGCTCGGGTCGTGCAGACCTCGCGTGACACCTACGTGCCAAGACTTCCTCAGATGTGGCCAGTCGCGCGTGCTGGATAGCTAGCTCAGCTATCGGTAGTCGGGGTGGGGTTGCATGGGCCACATCTGCCTCGCAGAGTTACAAAAAAAAAATCACGCGCGTGCCCGGGTGCCTAAGCAGACGAGCGATTCCTGAAAAAAAAAAACAAGACCTAAAAAAAAACGTATGACCTTGGAAGTACCCTTCTGTCCCTTGACGAACACGGGAGCCCCTTTGATGGTTTAGGGGCTCCGCGCTCCCTCCCCACCATCGGGCTAGGCCGCGCTCATGTTCCTAGCCTCCTTGCGAGACAGAGAATGAGCAGTGGAGCGAGGAGGGCCCTTGGGAGGGGGATCAGGAAGCAAAAATAAGACTTTAGTTTTCTACTGTAGACATAGTTTCGTTTTTGTTTATTTCTCTCTCTTATTCAATAATGAGATGACAAATAAGATACTCTAACGTACTCCCAAGAAGCAATTCATAATAAACTTTATAGTTTCCCTTATTCTTTGTTTTTGTTTTGCAAATTTTGCCACATACAGAAAAAAAATCGATAAAGTGACAACTTAACTAATGCCTAAACCTATGAATACAATGGTCCGGACCATAATAGGTTTCTCCCTTTCCTTGTCTCTCTTTCTACGTTATTTACGATCCCTTATATAGTTATAATATATCAAAAATAAAGATTCCCTTATTTTCTATAGTAGTACAATTATAATAGCGTAATTTCTCCTAACTGCTCTAAAAAAAGTTATTGATGCAATAGTATGCAATATTTATTTGTGTGTAGAATTGAGACAAAACATTTTATTTTATTTCTCCTTTTGTTTTTTTTTTTTTTCGTTATAGAGAACTAGAGAGGAGGAGATTAAGGAGGAAAGTTTCCACAAAATGCACGATATTTAGCGCCGCTTTTTATATTTGGTGTTTACAGAAAAATGTTACGCAAAAGACGAATGGAGGAATACTAGAATCCACACTACGCTATGCTTATGGCATAATACACTTTTGTTTCGAAAAATATTACCACGTTGAGGACAGAAAAAGAAAACAAACAAACGCTAAAAACGTACTACGCGCCAACGCGGATCACGGCGGATTTGCGTGACAGGACTTCAATCCCTTCTTATCTTTCTCCGAATTATCAGTCTACGTTGAAAATAGATTGCCTATATTTGTCATGACAAAATAGTACTGGAGTCAAAAAAAAACAATAAAAAAATGTGTTTGTTTTATTCAAACTCCCCACGTCCTACCTATAAGTCCTTGGTCATGAGTATTTGCAATTGTCAACTACTAACGTGGGTATATGAGTGTTTCTTATTCGTGCGCACCCGCGGCCTAAATATAACCTAGATCTTCCTACAATTTCAATTAGCCGTACCTGTTCATGCATAGTCGATAGTCCTTGCTGGCCAGCTCCACACTACCATCGTCCATCGATGCCATATCGACCTAGCGCAAAGTTCCCCCTTGGATTCTAGCACTGGAACCAACTGACAATCCGGCGTTAATATCGTTAGCGTAAAATAATTATAATTATCGCCGGTTAGTATTTCGCCGCCAGTGTTGATGCCACCGGCGATCGAACAATTGGTGCTGTCTTCGCCGCCGATTTAACGCAACCTGGTGCCTTTCTGGCTAACTTTAGACCCCAAAACGCCCGATTGTCGCTAATAAAGCCTTCCGGTGGTCGTTCAACACCACTCCGTTGGGAAACCTCCGATGTTTGCTGCGGCCAAACGTTGCCGTTCTGATCGACGATGATGCGCAACACTTTGCCTTCTAAGACACTGATTCGTTCTTCTCCGGTCCCCTTTCACGCCGTGCGGAGGTTACAGAATATCCGCGCCAAATTTGCGCCCGCATTGACAGTACTGGTGGTCGACCTGGACTTGATGTCTTGGTGACTCTTCCGTCTCGATAGTATCGCCAACCCTCTAACCGGACGTCTTGTGCAGAAGGAAACGGACGATGAGCACGGATCGCTGTGGTGCCAGGATCGTCGAACGAGCGAACCAATGCCCGAAACCGTCACGGGTGGGGGACGAGGGAGAAGAAGAAGGATCCGAAATGTCGCAATTCAACGTGCGTAACGCGACAGCACACAATGAACTGACGGACTGTGGGGCAAATATTTTGATCTACGCAGCACACGCACTTGCGGGGAAAATCCCGACAGCGACTGGAAAATTTTCTCTGAGCGATTTCCACCCTTCCGGTCCCACTCCGTGCTGGCCGTGGCGCGTTTTTCGTTTAGCGACGCCCGGGGCTCCGCCGCGCCTGAATGACACGCACGAATTCTTTGCGCACCAAACCCGTTCACTTAATCCGAGCCGCTCCTGTGCAAATTTCAACAATCTCTGGCCATAAACGATGATTCCTAGCTACACTGCCAGTTTCGAAAGCATCAAGGAATTCCTCTTCCGGAAGTGTGGTCCCTCCTTATGTTGCTATTTTTATCCTAAAGCATAAAATTTTACGGCATTGTTCTTCTTTGAAAACCCAAATTCACTTACTCACTATACGATTTTATTGATCTGCTTTCCATGAAGGTCGGAGAACTCTATGCTAATCCCAAAATAAAACAGACATTGGAACAAGTCACTTGTAATGCAAAATTCGTGCAAATTGTCTTGCTTACGACCGGTTTGATCACGGCCAGCGTGGCTCCTCGTCTACTCGACCCGTTTCTACGGTCTATCTCATCTCCCGCTACGCCTGGAAAAACTTCCACTATCAATTCAGTTGACCGTGAGTAGCAGAGATGGCAAGCCCGGCACATCCACAAGTTGAAAAGAGAGGCTCGCTTAACTGAGCGCTCTTGTGATGGGAAATGTCCCGAAACACTTTGTTGGTCGCTACCAACCGTCTCTCTCCCACTTACGGATAAACACGCTTTACCATCTCTGCTGCTCACGGTCAACGTTGCAGCCGCACATATATTCGTCTGTGCAGATGCAATCCTATGTAGTGGCAGCACTACATGGAACTGGCTGCGTTTATGCGAGCAACCGGTTGCGCAGCGGGTTGAGATTTCGTTTCGTGCGGACTATCGCCGTTTCAGGTAAAACCCCGTCCACAGCTCGTTACACGGGTCTAGCTAATGCCATACATCAATTACTCCTGCGAGTAAGGAAGGACGAGGTGATCCCAGACGAATGGCCCAAAAGCATAATTTGTCCAATTCACAAAAAGGGAGATAACTTGCGGTGTGAGAATTATAGGGACATATCACTAGTTTATACGTCCTATACAATTTTGACGAAAATTCTGGAAAATAGAATATAGTAAAACCGTACGCAGAACGAACCATGGGCGAATATCAAAGCGGTTTCAAACCTGGCCACTCCACAACCGATAAGCTCTTTACGGTCCAACTGATACTCCAGAAGTGTTGGGAATACAATGTAGACGTATACCAAATCTTTGTCGACTTCAAGCAGGCATACGACAGTATCGATCGTGGACTACTGTACAACATCATGCTGCAATTTGGTATACTGGCCAAATTAGTGCGACTGACAAAGATGACGATGACCAACTCAGTCTCACAAGTCAGTATCAATAATAGACTTACTGATCTATTTGAAACACGTACTGGTCTGAAACAGGGCGATGGACTGGCACCGACGCTCTTCAACCTAGCACTGGAATATGCTATTCGGGCTATGAATATGGACAACAGCAAGACGCTACTCATCAAGGCGACACAATTAGCAGCGTACGCCGACGACATCAACATCATGTCACGAAGATTGTGTAACGGACGGTTTGGTGGGCATCCGAAGATGCCCGTGGGGATGAAGCGTAAGGTAGCATAATGACCGTGAAGGTCGGGCCGTGCCATCTAGCGAAGAAAAAGGCCCCTCAACGAGCTAAGCAGCGGCCTATGATTGCTGTAGCTAAGTTCGGGAGATGTGGGCGGGATTTTGGCCGCTCGCTGCCCCTGTCCTTTACGTATTAACAAAAATTCATAGGCCTATGGAAGACAACGCAAACAGGGTAGGTAGAAATGGGGAATGGAAAAGAAATAGTCGATAAGGATGGAATGGTTGGCGAACGGATCAGACGCCCAAGCGGTTGAATCTGGGTCCGGGTGTAATGGGACCCTCGGCCTCTGGTTTCGTACCACCAACAGATCACAGATCTGCCGGTGGGAGCAGCATAATACCAGACCATAATATGAATCATTACAGATGGTTCATTACAATTGGCTGACGAAGAACTTCTGCATACGCTCGACACCTATGCAAAAGGAGCTGGACTACGTATCAACGAGGGTAAAACTAAAATAATTATGCAATCGACGATAAGGACACCTGCACAACCGAGCATCAATGTGGGGGACCTCAACATCGAGCTCGTGAACCACTTCATATACCTGAGTTAAGGCGCGCCAACGAAACTGACGAAATCAAGCGACGAATACAGTTAGCTAATAAGACTTTTTTCTCGGTACTCCCCATAGTGAAATCGAAGCATGTTTGCGATCGAGGTGGATGGCGGGATGGCGCATCCGGTACAACCATGAGTTTTATGACCTGCACGATGAGCTGGAAGTTTCAAAAATCGTCTTTTCTTTTCATAGCTTACATTCTTCTTTCCCTCGTTTGTCAAATTAACTGGCTGAAAGTTCCAATTTGTGTCGGCTTTTTACAATTTTGTTTTTCATTGCCTACTTTCTTCTATCAACTGGTGCTCCCTCGGTTGCGGTATGATTGAAAATCACAACAAATTATTTGACAGCCGGGGGAACATTTTTGTGGTGTGTGTAAAATGTCTCCGTGTGTAAACGGGTACCAAAAATCTTGGCTTATTTCCATTCTTTATATAATCTTTATATTCTCAGATAAAATATCGTTTTATCTTTCTGACATGTCAAAAGTTTCCCCAGCATGCCAATAGATCGCGCCACTAAAATAGCATTTTATAAATTTGGTTAAAAAGGCAGCGCTGATGCTGCTGCTGGTGCTCCGGCAACCTTTCAGTTTCCGGGAGCCGGACTGGGAAAATTTTCACTCGCGTCACTCTAAAAGTCTAGAATTCGCAAAAAAAATTCAAAGTTTTTTTTTTGTTCTAAGCTTCGATGTTTTTTTTTATATTTAATTTTTTTTTTTCATGATTTATGCTAAATGTTTGGTATATTGGAGGCATGAAAAGTTTAAAAATTCGCAAATCCCCTTGTGTGGGCTCCGCTCGCCACAATCGCTCCGAGCTTAAGGGATCGCAACCCTCCCTATCGCGCAAACATGAACCCTCGCTCTGCGTGTAACAGCGTTTTAATCAGTTTTAAATATACCAAACATTCAGTATAAATCATTAAAACAAAAAAAAAAATTAAAAATTGAAAATTAAAAAAATTTAAATTAAAAAAAAATCATTTTTTTTTACAAATTTAGGATGACGCGAACGCTAAAAATATCCCTAATTTCCGATTCCGAATTTTCTCATTTTCTTATTACTGTGTTCCACTTTTCATTTTTAATTTAACACTTCGCTTTACCACTTATTAATATAAAAATACACATGATGCGGTTAAAGGACGGCAACACAGTAAATAGCAAACAAAACAAATATGATGGTTTGTATCTTGAGTAAGAAAAAGTCTCAAGTTTTAGCGTAGGCAAGAGCATGATACCATAGAGAATCTCTGAAGGAGCAACATATCCACTCAAAACTAAACTATTTGAAGCAATTTCACTCGTAAAAAGTAAACAGAGAGATACACACCTTCTTCACCGCAACACCCGCTCAGACCATATAAAATCACATGAGATGTCAAACTCATATTCATCGCTCATACTTCTTCTTTGTGAACAATGGCTGCGTTCTGGGAAACTCATAGGATCAAACAATTTGAAAGTGAGTAACAGAGATGTGAAGTATTGTATATCCGTAAGTCGAAAAGAGAGTGTCGCTTATCTGACAGAATCTTTAGAGGAGGAATTTACCGGAAAAATTTGTTGGTTCGTTTCCCCAGCCCATGATTTCTAAACAAATACATCTACCGGACTCTCTGTCTCTTTCGCTCTAGTGCAATTATTAAGAAACAGGCTTAACGAAAATTGGTTGATTGCTCTCGGGATTCGTATGTAGATGCTTTGGCATCAGTCATGTGCGTCGAATGTGTGAATGTATCAGTTCAATTCGTCTCTCTTCCACTTACGGATACACAATGCCTTGCCATCTCTGTTGCTTACTGTCATTTCCTTAACCGGTCAGGCTTCCAGGACCGCGACCAATAACATTCCATTTTGTCTCTCTACCGCGGAACACCCGCCGGGCCATATAGCCGGCCGACACGTGAGATGTCAAACTCCCATCCCCGTTGCTACTGCCACACTAGAGCCGAATTATTTAATTTTTCTCCCTCTTTTTCGTTTCCTTCTAACTCTCTCTTCTGTGTACTGAACTGTGGATGGTAAGTTGTGAAATTTTTATCCAGGAATGTGCCGGCAGAAGCAAAGCAACAGCAGCATCGAATGTGTCTTGGGTAAGTTACAATAGCTTTCTTACACTAGCTCGCACCACTCGCACCCTTGAACCATGACTCGCACCAAGAAAATTGCAAGAATTGAGCTTTTTGTTCCGAAAATATTCTAGGCGCGAGCTTGGTGTAAGAAAGCACTCTTACCCAAGACACAGGCAATGCTGCGACGAGCACAATGCCAGCAGCAGCAGTAAAGAAGTGAAAGACCTAGAATCTCATAAGGCATAGTAGGAGCAGTGGCAAGGGCAGTGAAGAAAACTGAATTTTAGAAAATTGTTTTCTTTACTAGATTTTTTAAGTTTTCCTATCGATGAAATTAAAAGGGCAGCATGGCTAAGAAAATTCTTGAAAACAGAGGAAAATTTGCATTGTAGCATTTATTTTTCGTTTTTTTTCCTAGTAACTTTGTAGGTTGCACAACTCAAGAACGTCGTGCAATGCGCATTATATGACGACAGTCTTAATTTATTTATTTTTCCAACTACTACTACAGGATTTTCCTAACCAATTGTAGGGCATAGCATGTCAACTACTCCTACGGGGCCCAGTTGACGTTTCGCTAGCTTATAAGCGGTCTCGGATGTTGCGTGTTACTAGCATACACAACATTGTTTATTTTCCGACTATAGCAAGTGTTCACCGGTATTCAGCTCGTTGAGTTGCCTCAATGCCTTAATGCAACAATACATTAACCTGATAAAATGTAAGTTAATTTGACATTTCCGATTTTTTACCAGTATATACGAGTACTCGTATTAATAATTTTAATCTGGTGAACACAATCAAAAATGACAAGGAGATCACGACCCGTTTACCAAAGAACATAACTGTCTAGGAAACCGAATCCAAGCCTCGGATACACTCGAATTCATTGAAAAGACTACTCTCAATTGCCCTAACCCCTTGTGGGGCATAGCGCGTCAACTGTTCCATGTGACCCAGTTGACGTTTCTACGGCATAAACTGGTTTCGGAGAATGCAGTTGCCAGCATACACCTCCTGCACATCCATGGCCTCGAACGTCGTCGTGGACGGGACTCGAACCCGAAACGCCGGTAGTCAAACATGAGACTGATGCCTCAACACACTGCGCTACCGGTCACCCCAAAAATAATAGTTGAAGATAATTTGATTTCAAGTTAAAGAGATTATTCCAAAGTTTGTTTGAGGAAAAATTATATCAATAGAATTGGCATATCTTAACCGTTCCCGAGATATGACTGCTAATTTTATGATTGTCATCAAAAACCATGACCACCTGGCAAACAAAATCAAAATTTGCCACTTCCCCAATCATCAAATTTCATATAAAACTGCATTTTCCCGATTGCGAAATTCACCGTTACTTCAAAGATACAACTATCTAAACTTTGGAGAAATTTCAAAATCGAATTTTCATCGAAAATTCAAAAGGTGGACCCACATTAGCGTCCATTTGGAGGCGGGACATCATGGACGCACTGCGAATGTCCATCTCCAAGCTTCAGATACACACACTGCAAACCAATCCATCGCCAGCCAGACTTCATTTTAAAAGTCAGTTCGATGGCGAGCACAATTTTCACTTATCCGATTTAATTTCACACACCATCAATTGCATTTCAAAAGTGTTGCATAAACACCTTGGCGGCCACCAACACTTTAAAACGTTTTCTTTGTTGCTATTTAACCCTGACAACACAAAACTTAACAAAATTTGAATCCGTTAAGGTCGGATTCCGTGTACAAACGTCGCGGCAGTCGGGTGGATTTTGGGCAAGTTGAATATCCAACTTGGATTGCGGAGCTCTCACCTTGAACCCCACACACTACGAATTTTGGATTTGACGCGGGACAAACTGGATTTTGGACGCTAGTGTGTGGCGGCCTTGACGCATGCTGGGGTAACAGAACTGATACTATCCGATTAAGTAGGAGAGAGCCCTTTACTTGGACTGTTTGGTAACTGCTCAGCTTTTTCGTAACTACCGTATAAGCCGTATCCCAGGGATTAACATCTGCACTCTCCCAGAGTTATTTGAAACAGTTTCGTTTACTCCTTTTTATTGCATGCTTCAGTAATCCGGGCCAAGTTATCGTAGTCTGATGTCTCTCTTAATCGCTGGTACCGTCGACGTGGTCTTATATACTAGCGCCTTTTAAGCTTACAATTTTCCCGTTCCACCAGTAGTTTAGTTAGTTTCCGGCGATAGGAAGACTTTGTTTTTGCCATAGAGGCATGATATGCTTCTGTAACTGTTTTACTAACTGCGACGCTTTTTGTTCTGTATATCCTTCGATAACTCCCTTCTCATGAAAGATTTCGAAGGTTTCCCCGTGGAATATCTTAGCAGACAATCTTCAGTTCATTGGTAGTTTCCTTGCTTGTGGTGTTCTGCTGGCAACGGCAAAGTGAATGGCCTGATGGTCGCTGTGGGCATAGTCCTCCCTCATGCACCACTCCATGACAAACCAGAGCTCTCCAAATTCGTTAAGCTACAAAAGCTACGAAAATAGTGGGCTGGGTAGGTGAAGGGAATGAACGAATATCGGGTAACGAGAAAAGCATGCAGGGTTGACATCATAGGTTGAAGAGTTCGTGGTTGATGAAAGAAGCGCTGGACGGACTCCGTAGACAGCAGTAAAGTGCTCAGTTTCCATAATGGGAGGGCACGATGCCGATACTGACAAGACTGGACGCGATAGCTATCAGAAACCAAAACCCACAAAGGGCATTTGGGATGACCGGTAGCGCAGTACGTAGAGGCATCAGTCTCATGTCTGATTCCGTCCACAACGACATTCGTGGCCATGGATGTTTGTGTTGTATTCCCCCTGTGGTGCAGGGCGTAATAATAACTCACAAAATCTCCCGACTTGTCGCAGGTAGGCGGCTAAATGGAGGGGCATGCTGGCAACTGCATTCTCCGAAACTACAATAGTTTATGCCAACGAAACGTCATCTGGGCCACATGGTGCAGTTGACGCGCTATGCCCCACAAGGAGTTAGGGCAATTGAGTAATAGGCTGATAAGTAAATAAGTCAGTGGGTAAGAAAAACCCATTCGAGTGCAAAAAAACTCAACACACAAAAGATGTAGCTCATATTAAGCTTTTGATGTGCCACACGTATTACATACATTCTTTTATTATATAGGTATTCTTCCATTGACTGAGCAAATCAGATTTGCACACACCATCCAACATTAGCATAATAATCTTAACCCTCGCTACAACTTAGCATGTAAACATAAATTAATGCACATAAACATAAATTAATGTATAAATACTGTGTACGCACTATACCTTATTAAACCACAATAGCCCTTAATACAACGTAAGGACACTAAAATCATGCTCTCAATCTACTTACTATTGTAAAATACGCTAGACTGAGGGTGGTACGAGTATTTGGAATATTGCCCACTTGACTTTGTATGCATGGGAGTTATAAAGTGCATTAGTCTGCGCAGAAGTAGCTTTTAGTGATCTGCAATGACCAGGGACTAATTACGTTAATCGCTCTATCTTGTGGCTATCATTAATCAAACCCAGTGTTTATCTGCGTGCATGAATACTTGAAAAAACATAAATTGGGGCTTATGAATCTACAACGTTTTAACATTTCCGTTTATGAACTGCACGAACAAACAATCTTTATCGGCAGTAGTGAATCTTTTCAACAGAGGATCAGTTTTGTTCTTCGATTCCAAGTGAACGAAATGATAGACGATGAGGTGCCACGAGCGCGTTTATCGGTGGTTAAATTTATGGAATTGGTGATTATATTGATGAATGTGTTTCGAGTAAAACCAAGTGATCTAAAATAAATCTTCCAGGTGTTTGCAATCACGTGTTTGGTTCTACACTACTATAGTTTCTATGATGGTGATATAGTGACATCATTCGTTACCACCGGCACTTTTACAGGATTTGTTGTGATTATTGTTGCATTGTTTGCAGGTAATTGAACATGCTTTAAATATTATAGACGAATCGATTCTAAGATCATAGGGTAACCTCACACTAGATAAATTATTGCAGAAATTTTTGTTAGAAAATTTGGGTAAAATTTTGAAAAACCGTGTATCTCTCACACTACTACAAATCTTTTTTCAAAAATTTGGTTCAAAAATTTGTACAAAAATTTGTTCAATTTTTTTTTTTCACTGCAAGGATGTGGGAAATAGTGCATGTACTGTACATATTCGCGCCCTTTTGTAAATTGATTTTTATCGCGCCTGGATTTTCGAGTTCCTCTTTAGAGGAATTAATAAATTACCCTTCTGTTCTTTTTTTAGAAGAAATGATTTCATACTGTGTACTCGCAGTCACAGTGTAAATTTCAATTAATTTGAAATTTCGTCTGTTCAAATCACAGATTTTGAACAGACGATCATGTATTGACCGCTCTATACGCACAATCACTAATTCATCAAATACAGTGCAACTTGAACAGTTTCCGTTTCTCACTCTTGTTCATCTTCGTCATCTCCGACGGCTGTATATGGATACCTACAACAAGAACTGCGCACAGACAAAATCGATGGGCTTCCAATTTTTCTTCGATCGCCCTCACACGGAACTTTTATCCACAATTAATGGTCTTGAACAATTTTCAAAATCTTCTGACATTTAGCGGACCATTCGAATTTTTAACGACAATTGTTTTGTTCAAAAATTATCGGTTTTTGCTAGTCTGAGGCGCCTAGTTCTGAAAGAAGAGTCATACGCTCTCCTCTCCTTCATGTCACGTGAGGTCTCAAAGAAAGAATTTCTTGTACATTTGCGTTTTTTGGGGAGCGCAATACAATAAGTTCGTGAAAATAATTTTTTTTTACGAAAATAACCAACTTTTAATGTTTTTATCGGTATATTCTCAAAGGAATTTTTTTATCGGTATATTCTTAAAATGAAACCGGAATATAGAGGCCTACACCCGCAATCCGAGGGTTTTGTGGCAGGCGCTTATTTTGGTATATAAATATCGGCCCTTTGCTCTTCTTCATACCACTCAGATGGATAAAAAAAAACAAATTAAAATGTCTTACCCACTTACATTTTACATGCCAATTCATATTACATGATTGTAACGAAACCTAGAATATATTATTGCCTAAGGTGTTGGTTATCGTTGGCCATCAGTTCTTTTGACCTCGAACGTGTTTAAACCATGCTGAGATGTGCGAACTGTAACTATAGGTATAGAAATACACTATTATTGACCTATTCTGAGAAGATATACAGATTCCATTATTTTTCATTTTATTTGCTATTCGGATCCCACCTTCCTATAAGTTTTTAAAATTCTATGTATAACAGTCTCGAAATGCCAGGGGATGGGGGCAAATTACGAACTAATATCTTCTCCTCCCCCACTGTTCTCCTTTCTACAAATTTGAAGACAATGCGGAGAAATGGAATGTACTCAACATTATCTTTCTCACGACACCTCACTTGCCTATACCAGGCGATAAAAAAAATTACCGTCATTTCGCCTCTATGTGGACCCCTCCACACCCCCTCCCCCCTTCCACCCGGCAAGGTTGGCCAATTACGACGCAGCGCCCCCAACCAATCTTTACCATTTCAAAAATGATGAATGAATGAATGAATGATGAACAACATGAAAGTAATACTCACACCTATGAGGCCGGTAGGTGCATTTTTTGTTTGGATAGTATCAAAATGCCTAATTTTAAATAAATGTACTATAATTAAATATTATGTGATTGTAATGAAACTTACAGATATTTTTGCCAATGATGTTGGCTATCATTGGCCATCAATATTTTTGACCTCAGGTATGTTTAAGGGGTGCAGGGGTGTGCTAACTGCTATAGAAATGTACTATTATTAACCTTTTTGGATGAGATATCAAAATTCTACGATTTTCGGTTTTCTATGCTAGTAAAATGCCGCTTCTCTGCAAATTTTCATATTTCTAAGTATAAATTTCGAAATGCAAGGGGGGGACAAACTCGGATCACATATTTTCCCCTCTACCTCTTTTCCCCTTTCTAATGGAATGTGCTCGGTGTTAACTTTCTCATGATATCCCACTTGCTTATACCAGATGAAAAAAACATTGTTGACCTTCATTTCCCCTCTATGGGGACCTCCCCTTAAAGTCAGTCTATTACAACGAATCGCTTTCTCCGGCGAATTATAATAATTCTACATATTCCCACAAAATTTGATGTATGTAGCTTCAGCCGTTCGTGAGATATTTCATGGACAGACGGACAGACATTTGACCGATTTCAGGGTTTTGTTTTTAATACAAAACCCTAAAAAAGTGTCAAAAATATGTCGCCGTAGTATCCGAAAAGGACGGAAAATAGAGTCCAAATATTTTTGTTTTCTCGGGTGGCAAGCGGGCTGTCATATCAAACGGGATGTTGAGTAAATTAAATTTTTAGAAGATAATTCTGATGGGCGAAATAAACGGACACAAAATGGTCTAAAATGTTCAATACATACTAAATGCGTTGCTTACGATTAAATATAGTACAACTCAGTGACGTGCAGTGGAAATTTTTCATAGTCAAGCAGTTGGGCGCCCTAAAGCCAATTTAGCATAAACAAAAATGGACTGTATAATAGAATATGGACAGTCACAAAAACATTTATACCAAGCGGCTTTAAGCCTTAAAGAAGAAATCAGGAAAGATATATTCGGAATACAAAAAAAAAAAAAAATAAATAAAATATTACTAATAAAAAAAATGATAAATAAATATTATGTTAATTAAGACTAAGAAAAATTCAGGGGTATTTGAAATAAATAAATATTCTTTCGCCATTGCCATTTATTTGTATTCCAAAGCTATGCGCCGTTCTTTAAGTAAAAACTCTTTAATCACATTATCAAAAAAATCGTTTTCTCTTCGCATTTGTATAAGAAGATCCTTTTCAACCGCAATTAAAGCAAGATCCGAAAGTCGTTCTTGGGATTGGCGATTCCTCAAAAATGTGTGAACGCGCTTTAGTGTTGAAAATGACCTTTCCGCAGTTGCCACTGTGACTGGAATTGACGTTAATAATTTTGCTAAAATATGAACTTGCTTAAAACCGTTTTTGAAAATAATCGAGAATTTCACTAGGATTCGCGTTTTTAAACTCATCTGAAGAATAAATAACTTTTAGCTCATTTTTCAACTTTATTCTGTCGAAAAATTGACCGTGATATTCAATAAGTGAGTCAAAATTTTTATCGGGAAAATTTGACTTGAATTTAGAAAAATAATTCGGTTCAAGCAACTCTAAAAATGAAAGATCTTTCAACGAATGGAATCGATCTCGAATTTGCCCGAGAATAACATCTATAATCTCCCGAAATATCCGCCGTAAATTTTGTAAAGGATCTATCGCATTTCTACATTTCTTACGTGGTGGCTGATATTCTGCTGTAACTGTCGAATAGAAATTATCAAACTTTTTAGAAAAGTCATTTTCAAGCCAATTTTTAAATTCAATAATTTTTTGGCTTGCATATGAAATGTTTACCACTTTGCTCTGAATAATATTAAATAATGTATCAGTTTTCGAAAAAATTTCAGAAAAAATTAACAGATATAATTGAAAATCTGACTCTGCGAATTTTTGTAAGTATATATCGGAAAAAGTCAAGGAATCGCCATCCCAGTGTTGAGAACCATTCGAAATTGTCTCAAAAACTGTACAAATTTCATGCTTATGTTCAAATATAACGTTAATAATACGCGAATGATAATGCCAACGCGTTTTGGAAACCGATGGTAAACGACGATTTACTATATTTGCAAAAAGGTCCGACCTTTCAGTGGATGTATTAAAAAATGATGCGATTTTATTGATGTGCGCGAAAAATAATTTAATTTCCGGAATAAACTCAACTGCTTTAGACAATACTAAAATAGATTTAGTGAATGAGCGTAACATGGAACGAAAATTGCCGATTTATGTTTTTCCCGAATTAAAGTCTGAACTCCACGAATTTGAGAACTCATTACTGCTGCGCCATCGTAACATTGTGCAATTAATTTCTTATCGATATTAAAATTTTGCAATTGTTTTAAAATGTGAGAGCTTATTGCTGTAGCTGTACGATTAGCGCTTACATCCAAAAATCCGATAAATCTTTCTTCAATCTCATTTGATATTGTATATCTAAAAATCATCGTTAATTGTTCCCGACCGCTAACATCTGGCGTTTCGTCGACCATTACAGCTACAAATGGAGCCTCCTTTATTTCCAAATTGATTTTATTTCGAACCACATTAGCTATAGCGGAAACAAGATCGTTTTGGATTCTATTAGACAAACCCGAAAACGCTGCATTTGCTTTTATAGAATCTATGTGGGACTCAATTATCGGATCGTACAAACTCAAGAAATTTACGGTTTCGATAAAATTACCACGATTATTTGAAGAAGAGTCTTCATTATTTCCGCGAAAAGGAAGCTCCTGTTTTGCCAAAAAAATTACAGTATCGATTAAACGTTTCAAAATATTACGATTACGCTCAACTTTTTCATTATGCAAACTAACAGATATTGCCACCTGGTTACTAAGCATAAACTCTATACGCTGAGAACCAAAATTATCTAATTTAATTAACGACTGAAGATGTTTTCCGGAACTTGAATGCTTTGCTGCTGAGCCCGTAAAATTATTCAAATCACTAAATCCAGCTTTATTCCAAACAGATTTTTCATTCGTGAACAAAAGACACGGCCAGCAAAATAACTTATTTAATTTACAGCTTCCCGTTAACCAAATGTACTTTTCATACGTTTCGATATGGAATTTTCGCGTAATATCTTTTAATTTAAACTCTAAACTAAGATCTGGCTTCGGTCTATCCGATTCTATAATTTCTCTTTTCTTGGCAAAGGAAAGAGTTGAAAATCCCGCTTTTAGTCCGAAATCCGTCGCGCAGCAATACTCCCACATAATGCGAAAAGAAAACTTCCCACTTTTATCACAAATCAAATCAATTAAATCACTACAAACGGTCAAAAAAACTTCAAATCACAATTTAATCAAAATCACCCGATTGCACTGATTTCCTCTTTTAAATTGCAACGGAAAATCCATTACATAACAAAAACAAAAGCTCTACTGGAAAAATCAAATTCCCATAAACATTCCCTGCATTGGCAACATTTCATTAACAAGCATCATTGGGCTTTATCCCACACACAAAAGCAGTCGCGCCAGTGCTTGACTTGTCTCATATAAATTTGCGAACAAAACAAAAAAAAATCGTTGCCCAATGTACTACCGAAATCCAAGATTCCCTTTTTCTGGAATCAACATGTCTCTAGTATTTGGATGCACACATGGTACATGCATCTAAAGATCTAGGCACATTTTCCTATTCTAAGTTTGGTGTCTATGGTGTGCAAAATGTGGGAGGTTTGAATATTATCTAAAGTAATTGAACGAATGTTTTTTAACCAAAAGAAGGCGCGGATCAGAATTTGAATGTGTAAAGGAATATTTGAATGATAATATGTATTCTTCAGCTTAAAGAAAAACATTGACTGAAATGATGATATGTGTATTGGTGTAAGCAAAGTTTATTATTGAATTGCTTATTTCGGTAAGTCAAGCAGTTTGGAATTGCTTACTACGAGTGCACGTCACTGAACTCCATATGTATGAAACTTTCTATACCTCATAAATATTCCTCATAAATTAAGTACCAAATCTTCACATGCGATAATTACACAATTTTTCGTCGATTTTTTTCAGGTCTCATAATGCATGCGCCAATCAATAAACGAATCGACATATTACTGAGCATAATGGGTTGCGCTTGCTTTATTACATCTGGCGTATTGCTTATTGAAGCGTGGGAGTATTCCTTTCGAACGAAAACACGAGATCTGGCCATCATCAAAGCATCAGTGGCAATAATAAATGGAGCAATGTTTGGATTTGATGCCATATTTACTTTCCGAGACAAATAAATAAGTTAATTTTCAATTGACAAATTTTTATAAAATACATTTACACGAGTATTACATTTTGAGCGTATGTATTACAAAAATACCAATTGTAACGTTTCCGTTGGTATTATCATTATTATTATGAATTTTCTTAGCCCGAGGAGAGGGATTGTCTCGTCGTTGAAAACGGTTTCCTAGGAAAACCGCGCCGTCATCTAGCGGCCGTCACTGAGGTGGACGTAAAAAAACGTCCGTAAAAAGGTGACTAAAGATGTAAACTTAAATAAGCTAGCCTTCGTTGTGACTTATGGTGCATTTCCCACTGTGAAATTAGTAGTAAAACTTGCTCCGATTTCACTGTTCCTATGAGAGGTATATGAAATAGTAGGCCAATTTCAACCAAATAGGTATGTGATTTGGCAGCCAATTTAATTGAATAATATGAACTTTGGTAAAGATATCTTCAGGAATAAAAAAGTTTTTCTAACAAAAACTTTTTGGAACGGTCGTTCCTATGAAAGCTATAGGATAGAGTAGTTCAATTTCAACCAAATTCGAGAATATGATTTGACTAAAGATACTAATGTGAAATTGGAAAAGGATATCTTTAAAAGTAAAAAAGTTTTTCTCACAAAGACGAATTTTTGAACCAGTCGTTCCTATGGCAGCTATATGACGTAGTACTCCGATTACATTGGTTCCGATATATTTATACCGTGGAATAGGAAGAAGGCTTTGTACAAAATTTCAGCTCGATGGCTTTAAAACTTGTATGATAAATAAATTAATAACTGGCGGAACAGTCCAATTTTGAACCATGGCCTCGAGATGAGTTAGCATCATCTAATTTTCTAGATCGTGACGGTATGTCTTGTGCATAGGTGTATGATCAGCAACACGCTCAACCGAGCTATTTACCCCATAAATGGGTACTCATTTAACAGCTGAGTGGGCTCATAGTCCGACACGTGATACCCCTTTTTTATCGAAAACTACCGCATTCTGTAGGAATCGAACCGGGGCCCAGTGCATAGAAGGCGAATGTGCTAACTGTTGCGCCATCCGGAGTACTAAATTACTAAATTTGTATGAATTTATGCATTTGTTTAGTTTTTTCTCAAATCGAATAACGTTCCACCAATAAGTTGAAGCAAGCTCCTTGAATTATTTGAAGGATTTTTATTGACATTTATAACATTTTGGGCGACCGGTAGAGCAGTGTGTTGAGGCATCAGTCTCATGTTTGACTACCGGCGTTTCGGGTTCGAATCCCGTCCACGACGACGTTCGTGGCCATGGATGTGCAGGAGGTGTATGCTGGCAACTGCATTCTCCGAAACCAGATTATGCCAACGAAACGTCAACTGGGCCACATGGAACAGTTGACGCGCTATGCCCCACAAGGGGTTAGGGCAATTGAGTATAACATTTTGGAAAGCTAACAAGACAGTTATGTTTCTCTATTGGTTTGTACGCTTTGTGTCATATATTTTTTTGAGTAATAATACATTTTAAATCAAGTGAAAGAAAAAATTAAATTTGTTTTTCTTTTTTTTTATTAAAAATTTCAAGATTAAATTTTAAATTATTGGGAAATATCTGTCATAGTGTTGGCCATTGACTAAGTAGTTTTTTTTTGTAATTCTTATTCTAAATGGCGGAATCTGTGGTTTTCTAAGAAAAACCTAAAAATTCAAATATCTCAGTAACCACTGAAAATTTGTGGCTCTATTTTGTTGCATTTTGACTCTATTATAACGTGTTACAAGGAATACGTCGAGTTACCAGTAACCCTGTGTATTTGGTAGTTGAGAAGTCATCGGAAGATGAAAACTCTTGTTCGTAGGAAGGTGCAGTATTTAGGAGTAGTGCTACAGAGGGTGCATTCCAGATTTCAGTACGTAGCCATTTGCAATGCAATGAGGAGAAATTTAGGCAATAGTTTCGGTTAACTCCCGCATTATTTGATTATGTGCTCAATCACATAAAATATGATTTGCCCCGGAAAAAAGTTAGGTATATTTGTGAGGTAAGTAATAAAAAAATAACAAGATAGTAATATTAAAGTGTACATTTGTTTCGATATGTAATACATATCGAAACAAATATTTGTCCTTCATCACAAGAAAAACTACAATTTTCATTTTGTGCTGTGGTTAACCCAGACCTATCTAGACCTGGCGACTTAGATATTCAAATCGTACCTACCAGACTTAGGTCTGGGTGTTAAACCTAGATCGAAAAGAGTCGGGCTGGTTTTGCGCAGCCATGACTAGTCAGTGCAGTGTGAGTGTGATTGAAGTGGTAACGGCAGTTTTTTATAATTATTATTTTAATTTTTCTATTAAAAATTCACTATCACTAATAACATGGGGATTTAATTTTTTTAGTCCACATGAAATTATAAAGACCGCTGCAGATACTTCTCTCGTTCAACAACATTTTTGGAACTGAATTTTTTTGAATGTTGTAGCCTGAAAGCAAACTTCGCATGCACAAATGCCTCTGGCAAGTAGTACGCAAGCAAAAGTTAGGTGTTTCCACCTAAGTTTTCAGACGTGCTGTGAACGTCGCATCTCTTTAATTGCCTTGACCCCTCCAGGGGCACGAGCGCGTCAACATCTCTAGCATTTCTATGCCTTGTTGACGTTTCAATAGCATATATGTATACTTTCTCGGAAGTGCAGTTGTTAGCATGCACCTTCTATCCGCGCCGTCTTTATACTGACAAGCTCGGAGCACTGCGAGAGTTCTATTAGTACTCACAGGTAGTTTTTGATCGCGCCGAGATTTGATCTCCGAGCTCCAGAGTAGTATCGTAGAGCGGTGACCGAACGATCGCATGATGCCTGCAAACTTCACTTAGGTGGAAACGGCATAAAAAGCTGCTAACGTTTTATGCTCGCCGCATGCTTTATGACGAGCGAAAAATTCTTATTAACACATTCACAAAATGCTCGCGTACCTGTTCGCGAGCTGCAGTGGAAACGTGCCTTTACATCGACGTGCAGTGACGTAATTCAGGTTTTTTGGTTTTAGCACCCATTTTCGCGACACTCTCGGGGCTAAGCCGTTGATCGGAAAGAAAAACTTTTTAAACAAAATAAGTAGGAAATTTTATCCTCTTTAATTTTATAGTAGGCAAACTTTTAAGTAAAATGAATAGTTTTGGACTTATTTTGGAAAAAAAAACATATTTTTCAGACGTTTTTCGGGAAAACACATGTTTCCCGGGAAAATATTTGCTGGAAAACCACATATTCGTGTTCAGTGACCCCCCCAAACACAAAGAAACGGAGATCAAAACTCCATCAACTTTCTTTTTTTCCTAATTCTTATATTACGTTTACACTATACCCAGATTATTTCATCTGCTGCTTAATCTGTGTGTGGTGAGTTTAAAATTGTATGTATTTGACAGTTTCAGATTAAATCAGCCGGCGCAGATGAAGTAATCTGGGGATAGTGTAAACGTAATATTAGACTATCAGATCATAAAATGAAGGGCAATTATGTTGGAGTACACTGTGCAAAGCTTTGTTTTCGGACTACATACTATCACTAAAGTTTGCGAAAGCTTACCAGATAGTACTCCGAAGAATACAAACAAAATACAAAAATATTATTCTTTCCCTTCCCCTACGTGCGCAAATCAATCTCGCCGGAAGCACATTGTTGATATCTGTGGTATGAGTTGTCATGACTCAAATTTGGAATGCGTACTGCAATATTTAATTTAACAATTTTGCACAGGTACATTCTTCCATTTCCACCAGAAATGCCATTCTATTTATACTCGTAAGATTTCGAGTGATTTATAATTTTCGTGGAATATTTTAATAAAGGCCGACAAATATTATGAGGCAACAATTATAGACCTAGAGCCAACGACCAAAAAAGCCAAGTCATTTGCTAACAGTTCGAGTACATTTCGAAAAATACTTGATTTGATGTACAAGAAAGAGACACTGCCTACCGGAGCGTGTTGTTAACAGGTAGAAAATTTGTCCCTTAAGTGGTAAAAAATGGAGGCGAGTCAAGTCATTTGATAACGCTTTGTCTTTTGCGTAGTAGTAGTTACTGGTCCACTCATAACTAACAAATTATAAGGTACACAATTAGGGATGGTAACAGACAACATCAAAGGTGATAAAAAATTGACCGAGTTCAAGTCATTTGATAAGACTTGATTCCAGTACCATTTGGTTAGGGATTCTCCCACAAATGTAAATGCAAAAAGGCAGAAAAGAATTTCGTTCCGTGGCAGACAAGTTCAAAATTTTGAAATTTGTATGAAAAAGGTGGATTACGACAAAAAAAAAATCGCACATAACCCGACCCTACTCGAATGTACAATCTTAATCGGAAAGAAATTTTCTCAGGACACCAGGACACTCCCTTAAGTGTCAGCACAAAAAACTAAACCAAAATTCCGTTTCTAAAATCGCGGTCGCCGCGGTCAAATTCTGAAAATAGAAAATTTGGACGTTATTTAAAATTCGCATAAGTGACCGTGAAATACGTCATCAAAATCGCGAATAGTTCTATCTTCCTCATATGCACAATCTTGATTCGAATGCCACTTAATGCAGGACGCAAAAACACAGACAAAAATTCCGTTGCTAACACCGCAGCAAACTGTCGTGTAAACATAGTAGACAATAAGAATCTAGGCTAAGTTCATCATGTATGGCATTGAATGTAAACGTACTTATCATTGTGCTTCAGCTTCAGACTATCAGTTTTAAATTCACGGTTACACATACACCATAAGCAAACTTAAAATTTAAAAATTTGTGTGAAAAAGGTGGAATATGACATAAAATCGTAAATATCTCAACTCTATTCCATTCGAATGTGAAATCTTGATACGAACGAAATTTTTTCAGGAAACTGCCTTAAGTGTCAGTACAAAATCCCAAACCAAAATTCCGCTGCTAACACCGCGGCAGACGTGCGCAAAATATCGAAAATTTACGAGTACAATGTGCGTGTTAAGAAAGCTAAGGAATACGTCATAAAAATCGTGCATAACTCGACCTTGATCATGTGCGCAATCCTGTTTCGAATGTCATTTAATTAAGGACACTTTTTAAGTGTTAAAAAATTGCATTGTGAACACGCCCTAAGTGTCAGTATGAAAAACCAAACAAAATTCCGTCGTTAATATCGCGGCAGACGAGCGTAAAATATCGAAAATTTGAAGTGCATGTCAAGAAAGCTATGGAGTACGTTGTCAAAATCGCAAATAACTCAACCTTCATCACATGGATACTCTTGGGGCGACCGGTAGCGCAGTGTGTTGAGACATCAGTCTCATGTTTGACTACCGGCGTTTCGGGTTCGAATCCCGTCCACGACGACGTTCGTGGCCATGGATGTGCCGGAGGTGTATGCTGGCCACTGCATTCTCCGAAACCATATTATGCCAACGAAACGTCAACTGGGCCACATGGAACAGTTGACGCGCTATGCCCCACAAGGGGTTAGGGCAATTGAGTATACTCTTGATTCGAATGGCATTTAATTCAGGACACTTTCACAAGTGTCACTGCAAAATGGCATGCTAAAATTATGTTGCTAACACCGAAGCAGACAAGCACAAAATATTGAAAATTGGAAATGTGCATGTTACAAAATCTGTAGAGTACGTCAAAATCGCTAATACCTGGACCTCCGCAAATGCACAATCTTAGCTCGAATGGCTTTCAATTCAGGACACTCCATCAAGTGTCAATGCAAAAAGGCAGTCAAAATTCCGTTCCTAACTAACATCGCGACAGACGGGCGAAACTGTTAAAAATAAGAAATGTGGACATGATCAAAAGCTCCAATAAATTGACTATTTTGGCAAGTCATTATGGTCAATATTGATTCGAACTGCATTTGATTCAAGACACACCGTGTTAGTGAGTTTCGTCCTCCTGTCTTAAGGATCTAAACGTTTAATCACTTTTGCTGACACTATTAGGATTCTTTAAGGAAGCTCGCGTACAACATGCATCATTCCATCTAGTTGAAGACTTGGCACACCGTTACTTGGGAAGATTGGTTTATCCTGAATTGGTTGAAATAGCTAATGATTTTTGATTTGCATTTTGCGTTGACACTTGAGAGAGTGTCCTGAATCGAGTGACATTCGAATCAGCATTGTTCACTTGAGTAATGTCGAGATTTTCGATATTTTGATGACATATTCCACAGCATTCGTGGCATGCACATTTTCAATTTTCGAGATTTTATGCTAATCTTCCGCGATGTTAGCAACACTTAAGGTGGTGTCAAAAAAATGCCATTAGCATCAAGATTGTAGATTCGAATAGGCTTAAGCTATTTACGATTTTTATGTCATATTCCACCTTTTTCATACAAATTTCAAAATTTTAAACTTGTCTGCCATGATGCATTTACACTTGTGGGAGGGTCCCTAACCAAATGGTACTGGATTGGATTCAAATCTCAGCAAAAGAGTTGACTTCGGTCAACTTTTTACCACCTTTGATGTTGTCTGTCACCACTTTAGAAGCACCCTAATTGTCTGCCTTCCAACTTTTCCTTATGAGTGGGCCAGTAAGTAGTACCATGCAAAAGACGAAACGTTAGCAAATGACTTGACTTGCCTCCATTTGTTACTACTTAAGGGGCAAATTTTCTACCTTTTAGCAACACGCCCCGGTAGGCAGAGTAACTTTTTCTTGTACATCTAATCAAAGAATTTTCGATGATATGTATTAGAACTGTTAGCAAATGACTTGGCTTTTTCGGTCGTTGGCTCTGAGACTACTAATATGAGTTTTAAATCTTAAACGCAACATCCTTGGTTCTGTTGTTTTTTTCATGCGTAGCTATAGGCATTGATAATCTGATTTGAATACAAAATGAGGCACATAAAGCAAATACATCATTGTCATTTGGCCGCAGTTATAGCTGATTGCGTAATGCGATTGTAATACTTGGTCACTTCTAATAGCGAGTAATACATACTAGCTCTGCTACGCATTGGGCGGCAAAACATAGCGTCACAATTTGGCTGAGATGATGTCATGTCCAGATGAATTGTAATAAGTTGCATACTCGTACTACTTGTACTAGTATGGTTGATTTTCAAAGTCACATAATTGCATAAAAAAAATTCAACAAATTTATTTATTTTATATGTATGTCAAATTTATTGAAGTTAATTTAAATATTATATGTAAATTCCGTTACATTTTAGCGAAAATTGACTTCTTTGCTATTTCTGGATATCGAATGCCAATGGGTTGAAGTTTACAATTAAAACAAAAACGCCAATAGAGGATATCGCAATAGACGTAGACGGAGCGATCCGTAAGCTTGAGCCGGAATAAATTGGTTTCGGAGAATGCAGTTGCCAGCATGCACCTCCTGCACATCTAGCACATTTATGGCCACGAACGTCGTCGTGGGCGGGATTCGAACCCGACCCGAAACGCCGGTAGGCAAACATGAGACTGATGCCTCAACACACTGCGCTACCGGTCGCCCCAGGAACTCTACCATCCACAAATCTATTTTTTATAAGTACGGTCTCTTAGCCTATTCATTTGCAGTTTGTTGCAAATTCTCTTCTAGCGAATGAATTTCCGAGAACTCTGTTCTTTGTGGCCACTCACTTTCATTGTTTTCGTTTGAATTTGCAGAAGTGAGCAGTTCTAGCTTCAAAATATCAGCATTCGGTACCAGGTGTTGAGTTTTTCTTTAGAATAAATTTTAAACCGGAAACCAGGGGTTAGGTTTTGTTTCGGATAAACGATTAATCGCTAAACAGGTTTTAAGAAAATCAGTTTAACCTTATGATAAATTTTAACCGGACATTGAGCAATCGGCCCTAGGTCTATTATGGACCTGTGGGACGGAGTTGGTCGTCGTCATCTTTGTCAGTCGCACTAATTTTGCCGGTATTCCAAATTGCAGCATGATGTTATACAGTACTCCACGATCGATACTGTCGTATGCCTGCTTAAAGTCGACAAAGATTTTGTATACGTCTACGTTGTATTCCCAGCACTTCTCGCGCTCGGTGGCCGTGATCATTCGGTCACCGCTCTACGATACTAATCTAGAGCTCGGAGATCAAATCTTGGCACGATCAAAAACTGCCTGTGAGTACATACTAATAGAACTCTTACAGTGCTCCGAACTTATCAGTATAAAGACGGCGCGGATAGGAGGTGCATGCTAGCAACTGCACTTCCGAAAAGCATATATGCTATTGAAACGTCAACAAGGCATAGAAATGCTAGAGATGTTGGCGCGCCCATGCGCCTAGAGGGGTCAAGGCAATGAGAGAGAGTTTGACCGTGAATACCTGATCGGTTGTGGAGCGACCAGGTCTGAAACCGCTTTGATATTCGTCAATGATTCATTCTGTGTATGGTTTTATTCTATTATATTTTCCAGAATTTTCGTCAAAATTTTATAGGACGTAGGACTAGTGATATGCCCTGTAATTCTCACAACGGAGTTTATCTCCTTTTTTGTGAATTGGATAGATGATGCTTCCGCCCCAGTCGTCTGGGATCTCCTTCATCCATTATGGCATTAACTAGACTCGTTTCACGGAATTTTAGCAGTTCATATGAAATCTCGTCAGTGCCCGGCGCTTTATTTCGTTTTAGTGACCGCAACGCGAGATCAACGTCTTCTACTATCGGAGGTTGTATAGGTGGTTGTATAGATCAGCAATATCGCCGAGAGCTTCTTGTGTGGGTATGTTAGATGGTAGGTTCAGAAGCTCTTCAAAATAAGGAGCCCATCGTTTCTTAATGCCATCGGTGTCGCTGATGATGTTTCCATTCTTGTCCTTACAAAGGCTAGTCCTGGGCAGATAGCCGTTCTTAATTGTATTTACCAGTTTGTACGTCTTGTCTGGTGTCAGCTAAGTTTTCGTTAATATTGAGCAACTGCTCGTCAAAGTATTTACGTTTCTTACGTCTAATTATTCTATTCCATATTCGCCGTAGCTCGTCATATTTTTCTCTTTTGGCTCTGGTTCCTCGTTGAATGCATTGTCTATAGGCCTCGTTTTTCGCGTCAAGTGAATTTTTGCATTCTTCGTCGAACCAGTTATTTCGCGCTCGCCGGGCTTTATATCCTCACTACCTTCTCTGCGACCTCCTTGATGATACCCTTGAGTTCTTCCCAGAACCCATGAACGCCTGTGTTGCTGATGTTGTGTAGCATAGGCGATAGTCTTTCCTCAAGGGCGGTAGCATACGCTACCGTTGTTGCTTTTCAACCGCGAAGATTTTGGGAGGACTGATTGGTGCACTAAGCAAATTCTACATCTGTAGGGCGTGTTCACTAAGTGATGATTTGAGTCGCAGTTTGTTCCTCAATAGGAGCGGACATCCATCACACTAGACTCTGAAAATTAGGACGTGATCAATTTGGTTGACGGTGTGTGCGTCTCGAGATTTCCAGGTCTGCTTGTGAATGCGTCGATACGGGAAACACGAAGAGCTTACCACTAGATTCCTGCTGCAGGCGAAGTCGATAAGTCGCTGGCCGTCACCGTTACATTTTCATGGAGACTGTGGCCTCGAGTGGTCGCCCGGTGCCAACTTTCATTTCCGACTTTCGCATTAAAGTTTCCCAGCAGCAATTTGACGTCGTTTGTTGGAAGTGAGTCGAAAAGAGTCTCAAGGCGGGCGTAGAACTCGTCTTTAACTACGTCTTCTTTAACTTCAGTGGGGGCATGCACATTGATGAGCCAGAGATTGAAGAATCGAGTCTTAATGCGAATGGCACACAGCCGTTCATTTATGGGATTGAAGTCAGTAATGTGCGGCTTGAGGTGATTATTTACTATAAATACTACTCCAAACTCCTTACGGTCCGATGGTTTGCCACTTGCAAAAATTGTGTGCGATTTCTTGTCATTGATCTCGCTGCCAAGCCAATTTGTTTCCTGGACTGCAGTAATGCTCAGTTTGTCCTTTACGACCTTTCGAAAGAGGGCCTTCTCGGTCCCCGGTTGGTTCAGGGAGCGTACATTCCAGGATCCGAAAGAATAATCCGTTAGTCGTTTGCGCGGTCGTCGTTGTTGATCCGTCCAATCCGAGGCTTTTGTTCCAGGTTTCTTGACGTGGAGTGGTTTTTATAAGGACGAGTTTTCAGCACATCGCTTAACCCCATTCAGGGGTGGCCTCGGTGATAGCTGCTTCAGGTGGTTCATAACGTGCCAGAGTTCGCACAACATGTTGCAGGTCCGACTACGTGATTCCCGCCACCCTGATGATCTCAGACGCTTCGGTGTAACTCAGCCAGTCAGGCTACAACTACGAGTATCATTCCCTCCTCCTTTCACAACGAAAATCAAAATTCATGGAGAATAGCAAATGAAATTTCTTTCTGGCCTCGTTTATGCCGCGAAACTACCTTCGAGGATTGATTAATTCCAGCTAACTCACGACTACATAAACATGTAGCATCAGCTAGTTTTGGTACTAATTTTAGCTCCACTTGCTATTCAAAACTGAACTTAAAAATTGAGACTAGATGGTGTTGCTTTCTTCGCTAATGGTGTTGTTGGTGAAAATTCTATTTTATTTGTTATATGAATACCTCATCCTTTCCTGGAACTCTGCATTCGTTTCATCCTTTGATTGTAGCGGTATAAACGCGTTTTTATTAGGAGGCTACTGCCTCTTGATATTTTCTAAGCCAAAGTCACCGAAGTCGCAAACAAACAGCTGACATCTTTCATATTTAGTAGTATAAACACACCACGAACAAGTACTAGAACTAAAACGATATAGTTAAATCGCCTTTTAGTTCCACGGCATAAACGAGACCTCTGTGTCAGCAGCGCTGGCTCTATCGACTTGCATTCTCAAATTTTACGTTTTCGCGTCTGCATTGAAATTGGTATAAAATATACTTAAACCATAAGCTATCAACTACGATTTTTTTAATTTGTGAAATATTAATTTAAAACGACCCACTACGATAACTTTTGTTAGACCCCCCGCAGAACGGATAGATTTCTGTTGCATGCAAAACATTATTCATCTCAAACAATTTTTACATGCAAAAATTCTCTTCAGACTTTAACATACATTTTTTACACACATTAATTCAGTTGTTAAGACCAAGACACACACTTTGTATTTAAAAATGAAAAAAAAAACAATACAAATACTAAATACGTTCCTTTTTAAAGTGGCCCACTGTTCTAGAAAGGTTGCCGACCCCTGATTTACAGAATTAATGGTCCGAAGCTTGGAGATGATGTCAATTTTTGTATACAGGTGCCGAATGTTTCCGAAAAAAGCTCTCTCAAAACAGCTTTGAGTACTGCACGAGCTGCCGTCTTGAGTGCACTCAGTCTTAACGAAATTCTACTATCACCTAATTAATTATTTATGTATTTTCTTATGAATCTACGAATGTAGGAGATATTTGTATAATATTGTTTTCAGTCAAAACAACTTTTTTCTACAAATTTACTGTGAACGTTGGACGTTACCACTGTTACCACCATCATCCCCTCCATTTTTCATTGTTGCTTTTTGTTCGTGCTGTTAAGTGGTTGTATCTGTATCTGCTTTTACGGTTCAGAGCGTGCTTTTCGTAATCCAGTTCTCCAGTAAACACATTCAGTTCGCTCGCAGCGTTTCGACGTGAGATTGGGTACGTGGTGTGTTGCGCCGGGTTTCGTACAATTTTTCATAGTTTTTTCAAAGTTCATTCCAAAGAATATTTTGGGACTTACAAAAGAACGTTTGTTGTGTATTCTCTTCAGTGTGACAAAGTTTTCAATAACAACAGTAAAAATGGCCATTAACAAATTGTCAATTGTAAAATTCTTGGAATTGGTGAGTTTTCTAATATGCTAAGTAAATGTTAAAATATACAATTGGTGACAAAAGTAAAGGAATGTTAAAAAAATGATGTGAACATCTTAGATACCAAGAGTATTTTCAAGGCGCCAGGATGTTATATTGTCTGGAGTAATGGCGACGCAAACAATTAAGGATGACGTCAGCCAAGTGCGTAGTTACGGAGGGTGAATCCTTCAATCGGTCAGTGGATTGCTATTGCTGTGAGATCTTTTCTACATGCCATGGCAGATTGTTTGTCCAGTCAATATTTACACACTTATGCCGAGGAGAACTTGTTCTCATGCCGAAAGGGACACCTAGAACGAGAACCATTTATCATAATCTGGGTCGTGTTTTAGGAATGTCTTCACTTTATACGATGACACCCTCGTAGTAACACCTTACCATAGAACACAGTAGGTGCGTTTTTTTTGGACAACGGGTTAGAGTAGGGTAATTCGGGAAGCAAAAAACGATCGAAGGCATCTATCCAGGTTAAATTTTTTTAAATTTTTAATCATCATTCATCAATTATGAATACGGCCGCCTAAATTACTAGGGGCGACCGGTAGCTCAGTGCTTTGACTAGAGGCACCAGTCTCATGTCTGACTACCGGCGTTTGGGGTTCGAATCTCGTCCACGGTGACGTTCGTAGCCATCGACGTTTGTGTTGTCTTCCCTCTGTAGTGCTGGGCGTAATAATAAGCAACAGCATCTCCCGTCTTGTCGCAGGTATGCGGCAAAATGGAGGAGCAGGAGGTGCATGCTGGCAACTGGATTCTCCGAAACTAATTTATGCCAACGAAACGTCAACTGGGCTCCACATTGAACAGCTGACGCCCTGTGCCCCACAAGGGGTTAGGGCAATTGAGTATCATCGTCGGAACTTGACACCAATTGTCAAGCATACCAATAGGCGCGCGTTTTGATACAATTTTACAATCTTATCTGGTGCAGGTTAGCCACCCCACTGGTCCGTACAGGGTTAAGTAGTTGTAATGCATGGAGACACCCCATAAAGCATACAGTACATGGAATCCGCTTGTCCTGTATGTCTCCGACTCCAACATTTGGAAAAATAAGTCGACAGTATATCGACAGTTAGCCTACTCAGTTGGCGTTTCGATATTGGCATAATGTTCACCGCACTGTTGAATTGTGCATAAACAAACGTCAACTCTTGTCAATAATTACATTTCATAATTACTGAGTTAGCTGACTGTCAACCACCTGTCGAGTTACTATAGTACCCAGATATTGGAGCCACTGTTTCTATGGAAGCATCAACGACAAGCACATTCTATAAACTGTATGTTCGAAGAGATACCCTAACTTACACCGGATGGATGTTCAAAAACACTCACCTATTGTTGTGACTAACCTACACCAGACGTATGGATATCCAGACCATGAAAACTATACATACTAACGTTCTTTTCCATCGATGATGTAATTTTTTGTCAGGGCACGGTTGTGTAGACGCGGAAATCCATCGCACAGGTATACAAAACAAAATACACAACCAGTCCTATTAACCATTTTAGTATGAAAACGGGTTTTAGTCGTTACCGCTCTTGCAGGAGCTACCTTAATGATGACATGTCCAACAAGTTTCCTTTTGAGGCAACGACTTGAATTGGATTCGGGCGTGGAATTGTCGGAAAAGGGCAGGTATGAAAGCGATCAGATAAGGAAAGCAACAATGTGTAATGTAATCTGAATGGATGGATTAATTGTGATAATATCTGTGGCTAAGAAAAGGTTTGGTTTTAATTTATGGGACGATCTTATAACGTTGAGTTGTATATTGTGATTCTTAACGAAAGTTATGATTTTATGAACAGTGTTATGTGTGTTGCCTTGACCCCTCCAGGGTCATAGGCGCGTCAACATCTCTGACATTTCTATGCCTTGAGGACGTTTCGGTAGCATATCTATAATACTTTTCGGAAGTGCAGTTGCTAGCATGCACCTCCTATCCGTGCCGTCTTTATACTGACAAGTTCGGATCACTGTGAGCGTTCCATTAGTACCGAGATTTGAACTCAAAACTCTAGATTAGTATCGTAGAGCGGTGACCAAACGACCACAGCCACCGAGCGCGTCAAACGGAATAATAATGGTAATAGAAATTAATATAAGTTTAATCCTTAATTGGGCGCATCAAACAAATCACACCAGTGGCTGGTCACATGAGGTCAGTGGTGATGGTGATCCCAACAATAATCAGTAAAATTCTAGGAAATCGGCAAATATTTCAGACTAGCTGAAAGCCCCTTCGCTCACAACATTGACACTAATTTCGGTCATTTTGGAAATTTTGTTACGGTCACTCACGGCGGGAGGGAAGGGATTTGCGAGCACCACCATAGATCCCAGCGACCCGGATAACCATTGGTTTGACATTAATCTCGTTCGTTTTCGGCATTTTTTTGGCACTCTCTCTTGGTCGAGAAGTGAAAGAAGCGAGCCCACCTGATGTATATATGATGTATATCTGACCTTGTACTTTAAACGTTGGCATGAATAATGATGTTATTTGGAAGTAAGCTTCGTACTTCCTGATATTTCGGAGGAAATATTTGAATAGGGGGTCTCGTACAAAATATTTTGAAAGCCCTTCTGATGGCTCCATAATTATAGGCCGCCAAACTTGTGCATTTGAACAGCACACTCCGGGCTTTTTTAATTTTAAAGCGTGGCAGTACTACGTATACTGCCACGCCATAAGTTCTGTCCTTTGTTCAAATGGGTTCAATTAAACTAAAACGTTGAAGTAAACAAAATCTTTTATTGGCACTTTTTCTCCATTCACAAAGGAACCAAAAAAATACATGTTACTCGAAATGACCACCCTTGGCTTTTACATATTTCTTCAATCGTTCAGGCCACTCATCAATCGCCGCACGCACCACTATTGGGGTATAGAAGCGGCTGTTTTTATCAAATCGGCCTTAAGCGACTCTATATTTATATGAGGTTTGCAGGTCCTTTCCTCTAAGTAGTTCCACATGCGGTAGTCGAGCAGATTGAGATCGGGACCTCCAGAAGGCGAATCCTCAGCGGCTATAAAGTCAGGAGGATTGTCGAAACATCACCCCTGGTTCGTTTTAGCTTTGTGTGCTGGCGCTGAGTCTTGCTGAAACGACCAGCCTTGCTTATTAAACAGTGTCGTTCAATGATTTCACTACCTTTACCAAAATATCGGTCTGATAGTTCGCTGTTTAGGTTTTCACCCCTCGTTCACAAAAAATGCAGCTGTGTGACACTGTCGTACGCAACGCCCCACCAAACCATGACTGAAGCAGGATGGTGGCCTCTTTGGACCCTTTGAATTTTTTCGGCAGCTTCCCGAGAATTGTGAGCGTAAACTCTGTTATTTTGGCGGCGGAATTTTTCTTCTACCGTGAAAATTGTTTCATCAATGAAGAGGATTCGCCTGTATCGCGTAACGCTGAAGTAACGACTTCGCTCTTGTGGCTCGTATCTTTTTCAAAGCTGGTGTCAAGCAGCTGGCCTGTGGTTCTTCTGTAAGTCTCAAGTTTCAGGTCCTGTTTGATAATGCGGGACGTGCTTTTTGAATTTTCATGTCCCGGGCCATGATTTTCTGTTTTCCGAGAGGGTTTCGACGAATCACAGCTGCTGGCGTCCTCGAGGTGTGCGGGCGGCCACTTCTAGCTATGTCGTCGATTGAGGAGGTCTTGTCGAACCGTTTGATGCACCGGTACGGAAACTTTTGAGAGAGCGTTTCAACGAATCACAGCTGCTGGCGTCCTCGAGGTGCGCGGGCGGCCACTTCTAGCTATGTCGTTAATTGGCGAGGTCTTGTCGAACCGTTTGATGCACCAGTAAGGAAACTTTTGAGAAATTCTCAAAGGTTACAGCAGATCCAAAATCTCTACTTACGATTTGTTGCACTTGTGCAGGGCGATCACAGTGATACGATTTTCATTCACGCTCCACTTCATGTTAACTCCGCGAGGGAACGACCCAAACTGGAAAATATTTTGCAATACAGGGTTCACTCTATGTTTTATAAACAAAGCCGCTCGAAAGCGTCAGTCCTATACTTGGGTATTCACACAACTTATGGCACGACTACGTATACACACTTTTTCCATCTTCCCAACTGACACCCTTGGATGGACGTTGTAATCTAAATTTTTCTCATATTGGAATGCAGCCATCAGCAAATCTCTCCTTTGATTTGATCTCGCAATTAATTGAGCGTTTCCCGTAGCACCCATTCCCAAGTCTCTCCGTTTATTTGATCTCGTAATTGATTCAACGTTTCTCGCAGCAGCCATTCTTGTTCTTGTCCCTTGGTTGAGCGCATTGCGTACCTGCGGTGTTTTAGTAACTCTACAGCGAACACTTACAACACGCTGCTGACGTTCTTCGGCTGTTTCCGCCCGTCTGGCTACACTCATTCTCGCATCGGTGGTACTTCTTCCGCGTTATCGTACCACTATTTTTAACTTTTGTGTGGTTTTGGGAATGTCACCATCACTAGACATCCTAGCGATTCGAAAACTATTAAATCGACACTTATCTACTCGTATGTCATTGTGAAAAAAAAAATCCGTTTTAAGGTGGCCCCCCATTGACGAGCACAACCAACGACCAAACTTCCATCAAACCATCAATTTCATAGAACGTGTGGAAAAAAATTCCCCCTATTTCCATCGTTCTGTGATATTTGATGGTTCGATGGAAGTTTGGTCGTGGTTGTGCTCGTTCTTGTGTGGCGACCTTTACTCATTCCCGGGGGTAGGAGGAAGTATGATTGGGAGGGAAATCCTATCATTAATCTCATCGATCCCAAAAACCAATGATTTTGATACTAATCCCGGTCATATTGATAATTTTCTTCACAGTTGCTCAATTGCGGAGGTGGGGCGAAAGGGGAGGGGGGAGTGTCACCCTACATCTTAGTGACCCGAAAACTGTTAATTCGACGCTAATTTTGATCATTTTGGCAATTTTTTTCACGGTCACTTAACCGTGGGAGTTGGGGGAACGTGAGGGATGGAAGATAGATAATCTATTATACAAATTAAATAACGTTATATTTCAAAAGGTTATAAGAACGAAAACTGTTTAAATAATGAAAAATGAAATATAGTCCGATCTGGAAAATTTTGGTAATTACGCATATAAGGTTAGGTTAGGTAGCAGGGTTGGTGAAACAGCACACTTAGAGCAGAAAAATAGGTCCATTATGATACCTTAGGAGAACCGAAACAGCATATTAGAACCAGCCGAAGCCGCTGACGAATCGATTGTCCAATCTCCACCTCTGCCAGCTTCCCAAGATGGTTATAAAAGCATTTACATACCAAGAGTTGACCTCCTCAACTTGTACAAAAGCAGGGCATTCGCAGAGTAATGAGTAACATGTACTTTCCTCCTCCTCCCCACAGCTCCTACAGTAATCATAGAAAGAAAGGCGAAGTTTCTTGCCGATAAGGCAGTGACCAGTAACGGAGCCGACCACCAAGCTGATCTGGTGCTTAGTCAGCGACAGTAGTTTAGCAGTCCGGTTGATATTCTACCTCGGTCAGATATAAGATTGCCATTATAACAAATAAAGCCATCAGTCCATCTAAGGTGGGATTCCCTGACCGAGCTAATTTTATTTTGGATTCAACCAGGGAAATAGGCGTAGCGATATCGTTGCTAAGCTGCCCAGGCGAGCTCATCAGCCCTGCAATTACCAAAAAAGCCATGGTGACCAGGTATCCAGCACAGGATAATATCATAGAAGTCAGTCATCTCCGCTAGCCACGCGCTGCACCTCGATGGGTTTTCGATGTGCAGCACCCTAATTCGAGGGATTTTTCTGCTGCAGGGACAATCCGTACAGATAGTGATTTTCGTCGTAAGACTAAGCCGAGTCACCGCTTCCTTAATCGCAAAAATTTCTGACTGGGAAGCACTACAGCATCCCATTAGCCGGAAGAAAATGTGAACGTTGAACTCCTCAGAGAATACTCCAGCATTCATGCCATCGGCAGTCTTTGACGCGTCCGTGCATATTTTAAGCGAGTGCCGTTGGGACAGATCCCCTCTTCCGGAATCTGATTTGTATGATTCCTAATGAACCATCGCTTTGGTGATGTGTAAATTTTAAATGTGCCTCGGGCAGCATTATGTATACTTAAAGCTCCAAAAAATCTGACGTGAGCTTACAGTTGAATCTCCGGAACAGGACGACCCTTATATTTGGGCTAATCCTGTTCTGTTGTATAAAGAAACGTGGGTAAAATGTGTTTGTAATTCTATGGAACCTCTTTCAAGACCTGAAGGATGAAAATCTAGTTGTGAGTTGAACTTCTCTTTCATGCAATCCTGGATTCCTCGCTGGTCTTATCTCTCTGAATTCCGAATTTTTCTTCAAGTAATGAAGTTCACATAAAATCTCTTTCCGTGTCTTTTTTTTTTACAATTATCCTTATACCCGTATGAGCAGCAACACAATCTTATCTAAAGTTGATTATAACCGTCAAATGATTGTATCCAATTATCAGCTTAACACATTGCTTTGCGTGTATGCTTTAAGCCCACTCTTGAATTGATGATAATCATAGTCGACCGACATCAATCCAAGTAAATAGTGACACGATATCAACATTATGAATAATAGCGATATGCACATAGACGTTCATGCATACCTTTACGGCATATTTATTAATAGATATCTTTAGCTGTCTTTTATTATTATTTAAGATTGTGTGGTGGCGTTGCAGTCCGCTATCTTGTTAAACGGATATCCATAGCGGAAGTGATGTTACTGTATTGAATTTTATCGATAAGCTTCAAATCAAATGCTAAATATATTAAACATGTATGGTATGTTGTTGTCTCTCGGAAAATCGCTATCTATTGTATAATTGATCAGATTTAATTAAAAGTATTTGTCGCTAATAATGCAAATTTATGTTTACTCAATAGTGTTTAGTAAAATGGAACGAATATCTATCTACGATAAATGTTACTAATTAATCATATCTGTTTACTTGTGTTTAATTAGTCATATATATTGCATACTCGTCTCAGCCATATTCAAATTCTCGTTGGAAATATCGCAGAAAATCTTCGAACAGTTCCTTCCCCATTTAATTCCGAGCAACCCTCTAGCTGGTACAAGCATATTATTTTTTTTTTGACATTGATATGTCTTATGGCTGGGGGTCATCCTAAAAAATTTTGTCCATCACGCCAGATGTCACGATTTCCATCCGGCTAGCAGAAGTGGGAATAAGCCAATTGCAAATGTTTCCGAGTGCCATTTCCTTCTCCTGTGAACTGCTACTTCGTGATGAATATCAAGGTTCAATTCCTTGATACGAGGAGGATGACCCGGATTCGTGCTCGTTCGTCTGTTAATCCGAATGCTGAAGTCGGAAAATTTGGCGGAACTTCGGGTATGCGACCAGCTGGAATAAACATTGTAACCGTTTTCTGGAATTGTGCCTTACGTTCCGTTCCACGCGTGCGTTAGCAGGAGTTTGTAAGGCAGTGAAAGCCGCATTAGTGTAGGTTTTGAAGCCATCCCAATCGGCTTTATTGTGATTGGTGAACGTGCGGTGATCCGCAAACTGAATGTTGGATGGTCTTATGATGATTGGCAGATGATCCGAGGACAACGTCAGGACTGGGAATCGTGCATCATCAATAATTCCGACGCTGGGAATCGAGATATCGGGCGAGCTGGAAAAGGTCCTAGCAATACGAGTGGACATGTCATCATTGAGTGGACAAAAATCAGATATTCAGCTATGATAACACATCTGGCATGGTTGTTGAGGTTATAGTGCTACAATTCGTGATGCCCATTGAAATCACGAAGTCCGAGGCGATGCTGGCCAGTGAGCAGTGAGCTGGTATTGACATTATCATCCCGAGGGACAACTAGATACATGTGAAATGTATAAGTTGTAGATTTCAATATTGCCCGTCTGAATAGGTATGGTTTGTACCTCCAGGATATTGTCAGCCAGTGTGACGTCAATTTCACGATATGGTACTAAGTATTCAATTATAAAAGCAATTTCACCACCTGCTGTGTGTGTCCATGAACGCCGATAATTCTGCAATTTTCCGCTGCAACCCATTGCAATTAAGCTGTACAAGTGAGACGGTGTTGAAGTAGGCGACGGGTGGTGCTGGTGTGAGGTTGTGTTGCTGCAATGGAATCCTGTTGGAGATTTCATCCACTGGAGTCGTTGGGGGCAGCTGGGAACCCGTTTGAACACTATCTGATAGTATTACGATTGGCATTTGTGATGATGATGATTGCTGTACTCTATTCCTACATAGGCTCGCAGTTAAGGAAGAATTCCATTGTCTATGGGGATTTAGCCGAGAGCAGTGTCCCAAGTGGCACCATTCGTCGCAGCATGTAAAATACATTTTAGTGAGGTGGCATTAGGGTGCAGTAGTTTGTTGCAGACGCAGCAGATCCGACAGAGGGAAATTGAGAACAGCTGCGACATGTGTTGCTTCCAATTCCCAGGAAAAACCGTCGATAGTCAGAGTGTGTGACACGCACATACTTTCTTCTTGCGTCGAAGAAGTTGTGGCAGCCCTTGGCCGTGAAACGCGATTCGCTCCGGTGCGTAGAACCGGCTGCTGCGGGAAAGATTTTGATCTCATCGCTGGATATATTGTCCGCTAAGACCGGGTGTGTGTTATACGAGCTGGAAGTTGCATCTCGCAACCTCTCTGCGAATGGTCCTTTCACTAATTATTCTAAGGGCCGACATTTTGCCAGCTAAAAAAATCGATGGCAATGGCAGCGGTCGGGGGGCTAGACAGGGGGCCTGGATCATGCTGAAACCACAAGCATTGCGACCATGGGTCTATTGTGCTAAAGCCCATTCTATCGAGAAGACTAAATCATATGATTTAGTCGACTTTTCTCAATAAACTGATCTGGCCAGGTTTAGTAGAGGAGATGTCCTCGGCCAAAGGGAATGTTATGCCGAAGCAGTCCGTGCATCGTTCCGCAAGTCCTTCGCACTCACAAAGAATGTGCTGTGAAGTCTCATCATCAGCCTTGCAAAAGCGGCAGCTAGCATCTTGTATAATACGCATGGTTTTAAGGTTTAATTCTGGAAATCATTCTGACTCTATTTTTGCTCAGCCACAGCAATTCCAAAGTACGAGTAGCCCGAGATGTATAGCCTGGCCTGTCTCAGGCCTGAAAGGGCCTCCCATTGGGATGTGGCAAGAGCCCTTTCCCAGTTTCTTACTTGGTTTCTGCAATAGCAGAGTGGAATTCCACAGAAACGTTCTGGACCATGGACGGAGGGTTTGGAGGCCTGGTTTGCTAGCCTATCTGCTAGCTCATTGCCTTCGACTCCCGAGTGACCCAATAAAGAGTGAGTTTGTTTGTTGAACCCACAATATGGAGGACTTCCTGACAGCATAGCACTAACTTAGAATTTCAAGTGAAGCTGATAAGTGATGATGGTAGCCTAACTGTCGATAAATATTGCTACGTCCCTATTTAAATAGCCAGTATGTATTTCTTCTTGGAAGACGGACGGCGTTTTACCCATCAAAATGAAGACTCGGTTCAGGACCAACAATGTCTGCACCGGAACTTTCTTCCGGTTTGGAGCCGTCTGTGAACCATTTGATTGTGCTGGGGCGGAGAGAGTTGTAGCCATCCGCCCACCTTTCTTTGTGCCATATGACTGATTTAAACGAGTGGTGGAATCGAATGGTTTTCATGAGGTAGTCAGTTGGCATGCTGAGTACATTGTCACTTTCCAACCAGCCTAATTGATTTGAATGTAGCTTGATCTCTATGTCGCCGGCCCTGAGTCTGACCGTTGCTATTCATGCCTCCGCTTCAATATGTTTATGTATCGATGGGAGGTTGAGTAGAACCTCCAGAGCAGCAGTGGGGCAAGAGTGCATGGCTCCAGTGAAGGTCACGCACGCAAGTCTCTGGATTTTCGTCAGAGCGGTTTTACCGGCTAAGGAAGTGGCTTTTTTCCGCCATACAACAGCACCCTTCTACTATAGATCTGGCGATCGCTTTATAGTAGATCCACAGAATTATGTGGGGTTTGATCTCCCATGTCTTGCTGACATACTGTCTGCAGATCCATAGAACCTTAATTGCTTTGTTAGGAGTCGTTCTAAGGTATTCTGTTCAAGATAACTTTTCGTCAAGGACAACTCCCAAATACTTAATATTTGACACACGTTTTGTAAGGGAGTTGTACATGAGGGGACCCTTGAGGGGCCTAAGTTTCATTTTTCTAGTGAATAACACTATGGCGGCTTTCGCGGAATTTACACGTAAGCCATTGTAGTCGCTCCATTCTTGAACTACTCGCAGCGCTCTTTGAATAATATCGGGCAGGACTTCCTCAAATTTTCACCCCACCATGATAACCAGATCGTCCGCGTAACCTTGTGTGGAAAATTTCATTGAGGATAGTTTGCACATCAGACTGTCGACTACGATGCACCACAAGAGGGGAGATAGTACTCCACCCTGCGGGCATCTCCGCATGACATTCGCTGAGAGGAGGGCACTTTCGATGGACTCGCGAAGGAGGTGTTGTCGAAGGCTCCTTCAATCTCAAGAAACGCACTTAGTGCCGTTTCCTTAACTGACAAGGCCCCTTCAATTTCTCCAACGAGGTTGTGTAGAACAGTTTCGGTAGATTTTCCAGGTTGATAGGCGAACTGTCTGGGAGAGTCGGTAGGTGTAGGATTGCATTTTGGATTTTCTTTTCTATTTTTTTTTTTTTTGTATTCAGGCTCAAGTTGGATTTTTACCAATGGCTGGGGAAAGAGCGGATTATTGCACCGGAGGTGGATATCAATGGAAGCATTTCCAGCAGTCTGCACAAAGGAAAATTTTAAATAGTTTTCCTCAGTTTGGAACGTGCCGGTGAATGCTGTGTTAAACGATATAACCGGCGGAGTTGTTACTGTGAAAATGAAATAACAAACCCTTAACATCGATGAAAACATGGATGTTATAAAAACGCCCACCCTATATACATCAAAGTTACAAACACCATTGTTTTTATAAAAACATTTATGTTTTGACAACATCGGCATAGTACTCGTAGATGTCTATTGGTGTTTCAAGTCTCACACTGAATATTCATCTGGAAATATGATGGAATGTCAATGTAGGATAGTATTCGTATCAGATATCTCAATTAACATTTCAAAATTCAACTTTTCCAAATTATTCAATCTGCTATTCGCATAATTACTACAAGACCTTGAAATTTAATAAATGGCAAAATTAAATTAAATTTTCTTGAAATCCTTGGTATATATTTCTCTGTTACTCTATTATTGCATTCTATCACAAGCCACCTGCAATATATCCATTGTTTAATATGAAAAACTCATGCAATCTCCAAAATATTGCTCTTAGATCATACGAGTATGCTGAACGTAAAAACAATTGACGCATAATCTATTTTTAACATAGAACGTATCCAAATAAACGCTGCTCGTTTACTAAAAGAGTACGTTAAACTTTATTGGACACTTAAATCATGTCGGATAAATCAAATCCGAAAAAATACACTCACAAATTTGTATTTTGACCTCCTAATTTTTGCTCGATTACATCATGGAACTTGAATTTCCGCTGGATGAAGAATAGCATCTTTCACAGAAGGCCGAGCGTTTTACTATTATTATTTTTACTACGTATACCCAAGTAATATTGTGTAGTGTTAATTTAGAAAGAACACAGGTAATTTTATATTTTATATTGTTCAACCCACCGTGTGATGAAGCTAATGGCAAGACTCCCCCGGTCAGAGTCAGAGATGCTGTGGAGGCATTATATTTCAGTTTTTGTATGAATCCGGCAAGGTCACAAAACAGATCTTTAATAAGCGGCGTATACTGCTAATGTTGCTTCATGGCCATTACTATCTAGGTTTTTTCTTACTTGTAACACTCGATGAAAGATACAGTATGAAACTTATATTAGGCGCGTTCGTTTCACTCGGTCTGCGTCTGGCCACTGTCACACAAAACAGGCCTAAAGCCAACTTTGGGGCTTTCACAAGCCAGTAGGTCGATCTAATCGACAGACACCAGTAGAACAGATAGAAATTCAGCCTATTCGACTGTAATTCAGTTTGTTGTTAATTGCCTTGAACCTTCCAGGGGCATGGGCGCGTCAACCTCTCTTGCATAGCGCAGAACGCTGTGGGATTTCTAGTAATATAGTATCCACAGGTAATTTTTATTGACGCGCCGGGGATTAAACTACGTTTCTATAGATGCAGAGTCGTAGGGTAGCGACCGAGAACTCACGGCTACCGAACCGAGCGCGTTCTTGGGGCTTTTAGAACGCAGTCTACTCGGTGTGAACGCCACCATACACGAATATGTAAATACCACCATCTAAGACCGAGTTTACGCAAACTCAGCAGCCGCTGCTATTTACATTATTTAAATGCAATCTCGCCGCTCAACAAACCGCCGCGATTTGTTCCATTTGAATTCAGTGTAAATTTGTAAACCGGCTCCCGCAGTTTCTAAACACGGCCTAGTCTTTACACCGGCTGATTAGACCGGTGTGTTTGGTGTGAAAGCGGCTATTCTCATACTAAACGACTGATCGATCTTTTTTAATCCACCTCTCTGACCTCTCGTATTTAATAATCATCGGATTAAAGTGGAAAGTAAATTGGTTGCACGTCAACATGTTTCTCGGAAATTCGCCCATATCTATTTGTATATGAGTCAACAATTCGCCCCCATTTACGCATCGCATCTGGATGTGAGCTGTTTCAATTCGTTCGTCACAGATTCGTGGCATTCGATTTGCTCTGGATCTGAGATTGGCTGAAACGAACACGGCTATTGTTACTGACAGTGGTGACATCATAATCTTGATCATGAGATCATCTCCAAATGATGCAAATTGTGGCAGATTAAGTTGACAGAATGTTCATCGTGGTGATATTTTTGTAAAAACATTCATTATCAGCTAAACTTGCAATAAAATAGGCTTACTATCTCGTATGATAATATACAAATTCATTAGATAGATTCAGTACAGAAAATAATATTGTATGACTCAATGACTTCAAGGAACGATTGTTGACAATCTACAATCGGACCTTTGACCAACTAATCAATTGTAATTGTGGAATTAACGAATTAACAGCAAAATATTGGAAGCCAAGAGGATAATTATTATAATTTACTATAGAAACAAAAAACATCGCGACATGAGCAGATTCTATTTTTGTTACACTTCGTATACTCCACTGTTCTGTTGTACATTACTAAAAAAAATTATATTTACTTTAAATTATGTTTAGCAATATATGTATACGTATGTCGTCTAGTTAGATATAGCTACGAGTAGTTGAAGATGATGGGAAGTAAATGATAGGCGCGTTCTTTTGCAATATTAACCGGGTCAACGTCAAATCTAATGTAGGCAAACCCATTGGGCAAAAATACTATGTAGCTGACCTGTATTGTTTAGGAGTATGCATTTGGCATGGAACGGATTTTGTCTCAAATACGGTTCGTGTTATAAGAGTTATAATCTCAATATTTGAAAAAAAGAGGAAAAAAATTAAGAGAAAGAAAAAAAAAAACTTCATCCTAATACAGTACAACCCCGTTAATCCGACCTGGTTGGGACTGGGCATGAGGTCGGTCCCGTGGAAAAGTCGGATTAACCGGAGTCTCCCCTGGCACGCTTAATAACATGGGTAAACATAAAGAAAAAACATATGAAGAATATATACGTTAATAATTTATGTATTTAGAAAAGTAAATTGTAAAGCATATTGTGTACATGAACTGTGAGCAATTTCAAACATATGTATTTTAAACGTTAAAGAAGTCCTGAATTTTGGTTTGCTTGTGTGTGTTCAACTTTTTTTTGGGATGCGTAATCTCTCCACTTTTTTATAAGTAGAATATCGGCTGAACTGGCCTTATCTTGCTGCTCGATATACTTAAGTGCTGTTTCAAATGCTTCCAACGCTTCCGAGTGTGATGTTTTTTTGCACGATGTTGACGATTCATGTTCAGCATCCTCGTTCTCGTCGTCTGGGAGATCATTTTCAATTTCAACGGTTCTTATCAATTCTTCGTCTGTAAGTGCAGGAACAGTATCATCTCCCTGTAGCCATTCTACCACATCACTTTCAGTAGGGGGAATAGTAGTATCCAAAGCTGCCGCCTTGCGGAGCTGTTCTAATTCACGAGTAATTTCTGCCAACGAGTCATGACTTTCTGCTTCCTTCTCTTCTCCATTGTTCTTTAAGAGTTTCTGTCAAGACTTTTCAATCGTCGATGCCGGAAGCTCCTCCCAAGCTGCCGCTAGCATGTATATGACGTCTTTAATATTCAAAGATTTTACAGCTTCCATAAGACTAAATCCTAAAGACGTTTTTTCAATTAGGACACTCATAAATTTCAATCGATATCGCCTTTTTAAGCTCTCAATGACACCTTGGTCCATAGGTTGTAATAAGGATGTCACGTTAGGTGGTAAAAACAGTGAAGTCACATCATCTTTTTTCAATCCACTAGGGTGGGAAGGAGCATTATCCATCAGAAGAATACATTTCCATGGAAGATTTTTATTTTTCAAGTGCTTTAGCACTTCTGGAACAAAAGTGCAATCAAACCATTCTTGAAATAATACACGATCCATCCAAGCTGACTTTTGTGACCGATAATACACTGGCAAACATGCAAGGTTGCTTATATTTTTAAAGGCTCGGGGCTTACGTGATTTGCCGATTACGAAAAGAGGCAGCTTGTGACTTCCTGATGCGTTGCTGCATACTGCTACAGTTATCCTTTCCTTTGCTAATTTGAAGCCATCAACAGTTGTTTCGTGTTTCGCAGCAAGTGTTTTTTTTTGGCAGCATTTTAAAATTTATCCCCGTCTCATCAATGTTGTAAATTTGCTAATTCGTCAATGAGTCACCGCTCACAACATTGCTGAATAGGTCGATAAACTCCTTATCAGCTTCTTTGTCGACCGATAATTTCTCACCACAGATCGTTATTTGACGTATTCCATGTCGTTTCTTCCATCTATGAAGCCAGCCCTCACTAGCCACGAATTCGTCATCTCCGTCTTTTTTTATCAACGTATACAAGGAACAGGCTTTCGATTTGATAAGTTGTCCAGAAAGAGGAGTTCCCTTTTGTCGTTCTTGGCAGAACCATAGCCATAATGCCTCGTCAAGTTCCTCCGACGCTGGTTTCCGAACCCTCTTTCTCTGCTCATTTTCGTCAGAGATGATACAAAAAGCTATTAACTTATCGCGGTTCTTCTTCCAATCCTTAACAGTGGTTACTCCCACTCCGAAGTCTTCCGCTACTTTAACAACGCGTTCGACTGTAGCATATAGAGCGAGTGAAGCGACCGTTTCAGGGCAGCATACTGAAACCTTTGAAGAGAGAGTATAAGAGGAAAAGAAAAAGAGCGAGAGGAACGAAGTAATTCGGCACAAGTGAGGAAGTAGGAAGGGGGATGGAAATTTGACATCTCTTTTGCTCTATATGGACCGAGCGGGTGTTCCGCGGCAGAGAGACAGACTGGAATGTTATTGTTCCAACTGGAAAAGTAGGAGAGGGGATGACATCTTGCGTGCTTCCTGTGCTTTTATATAGACTGCGCGGGTGTTGCGCAGTGGAGGGCGTGTGTCTCTCTGTTTACTTTTTACGACTGGAATTGCTTCAAGTAGTTTAGTGTTGAGTATATGCGGATTGCTCCTCCATAGGTATTCTCTATGACTGAAACCCATTAAGCCGCGAGCAGAGCCAGGTCCGTCGAGAGAAAATCCGGGCCCGGTACTCAACTTTTGTAGGGGCCCATATGTATATGGCTACCGGTACCTCAATGAACAAAAAAAAAGGTCAAAGCATACGTTTTTCTTGTTGTTTTTTTTTTGTAGGGCCCTGTATATGGCGGACCGGCAAAAAAAAAGCTCAGTGCGTAGATAGGTTTTTTTTTTAATTTTTCAAATTTTCGGGCCCCCGAGAAAAACACGGGCCCGGGGTGTTTCGCCCCTTCCGCCCCCCCCCCCCCCCCTCTCGACGGCCCTGAGCAGAGCCCACGCAAGGGAAGTGCGAAATCACTTTAATTAAAAATCCACAATTGGTCAAAGACGCGAACCACTATGCGTCGCCCGGTGAACTAGAAATGTTCCAAGAAACTAATATTACGTTTACACTATCCCCAGATTACTTCATCTGCTGCTTAATCTGGGGGTGGTGAGTTTAAAATTGTATGTATTTGACAGTTCCAGATTAAATCAGCCGGCGCAGATGAAGTAATCTGGGGATAGTGTAAACGTATTTTAATATAACTGATTTCGAATAGTTTCCTAATATTTCAACAAAAGCCATTTTCCAATCAGAAAAAAGTATAATACAATTAACGTGGAATGAGGCGAAAACAGAATGAAACGAACGAACTTTTAAGCGCAATCGCTAGATGTAGCCAAGCTTTAGGTTAACCCATATAGGTTAATCTTGTTGTTGTAGAGCGTGTTATTTCTCTAACCTGTACAGGCTAACATTGGCAAAAGAACGCGCCTAATGTTGAAATCATATCTCAGAAGAAATTAAATTGTAACTATTTTCCTAATGAGAGTTGCAGAAATTGCCACCTATTACCATTACTTAATGAAGACATTTAACTAGAGATTCATTTAAAGGAAATATCCATCAACACTTTTAAAACGTCATTTTACATTTTATGTTTTAATTGCATGTACATATATATTCTTCGATCAATTCAGTTCTAAGGCGGCTATTACACTATAAAAGTTCTTTTACAAATATCTTTTATAAAAGATATTTTGAAAGAACTTTTATAGTGTAATAGCCGCCTAAGTATAGCGTGACTGTAGTCCGGATGGCGCAACGGTTAGCACATTCTTTCTGAATGCAGTCATCTTCGGTAAAACAAGGAATTTACATGTCGGACTATGAGCCCACTGAGCTGTTAAATTAAAATTAGTATACATTTGGGGTAAATAACTCGGTTGAGCGTTTTTCTGATCACACACCTCTGCACAAAACACACCGAACCGTCACGATCTAGTAAATGAGATGATACTAACTCATCTGGAGGCCTTGCTCCAAAATTGGACTGTTGCGGCAGTTATTTGTTTTTATAGCGTGAGAGTGCGTGAAAACTGGGAATTTAATAGGTTCGATTTCCATGAATTTTATTGCTGATTCGTAATTTTGCGGAAATCAATTTGCCATAGTATTAGTGTAATTCAGCCAAATGCTAAATTTAATGTCTTAGGTCTTGTTCACATCGGCGTAAATTATGTAATTTGGCCGAGTGATTACTGAAAGCGCTAAAAAACGTTTACAAAAATAAACTTCACCTACCTCAACTCAGGTAGCAGGTAGCAACTGAATGCTCTCACTATGTCTCCTTCTGCTCGTTTGAAGCGTCCGATAAGGAGGTTATATTCGGTGGGCGAATCTCAGTCTTCGCCCCATTCATTATTACGCTTTGCCCTGTTGAACTTCGTCCTAATCTTGGCCCTCTTGCGCTTCGTTTCACCAAGGAACCCTCCGCACGGTACTGAAGCCACGTGCTATAGTACGAGAAATATTGTGGTAGGAGGTTATAAGGACGTAATTTAGCTTTTCCGCAGCTAGCTCGAACTCACCAGTCGTACTGAATTTAGTAGTTGATCTGCTTTGGATCCCACTTATTCCCGAAAGAGTTTCCAATTTGTCTTCTTTGGACAAAATAATGCAGGATTGTCAAATCGGACGTGCATGTGGTTAGAATTAGGCATTTCATCCGATACTCTACAGTCCGTAGCTGCCTCCGATAAAATTTTGGCGGCAAGAGTGAGATCAAGTACCTTTCTCGTACCCGCTGTGAGAAAAGTGAAGAACCACCAGGATTGTCAAATCGGACGTACATATGGTTAGAATTAGATATTTCATCCGATACTCTACAGTCCGTAGCTACCTCCGATAAAACTTTGGCGGCAAGAGTGAGATCAAGTACCTCTCTTCTAGCCGCTGTGATTAAAGTGGGCTTGCATCCTTTGTTAAGATCGAACACTTGTTTACACATAAGATAGTAGTAGGAACTTACCTCTGTCATTAACGTCTCCCCCAAACAGTATGGTGGGCTTTGGCCTCACCGCCAATGATGAATTGCTGATCAGATTTCTTGCAGAAGTCGACAAATAGCTGGACCTCGACTGGAGGGATTGCATCATCATCCGAGGGAAAATAAGCAGACGATAACACTGCTATCTGACTCCCTTGTGAAGTGGAAATGTCCACTTGTTCCCTCAACTAGATTCTTGGAAATAAACTTGGTTAGTGGTAAACGACTGACATGGTTGTCTATCAGATGCGACGATCCGATAGTTTGTCATATATCAGGTTACTAGATGTAACGCAAACTCGGCCCTTTACCACCCAGCTCCTGAATGAGCGTAAGAATGGTCTTCTTCTCTACGATTAACAGTCTGGCCGATGTTTTTTCGCATGGTGACGGTTAGCTTTGAACACCCTAATGGCGCTTATGATGTCCATTCGATATTCGAGACTTGACAGTTTACAAGGCTTGTCTTGGCAAAACTTTCCACTCCTATCGAAGTTAACGCCTCTTCCAGGGCGCTGCTCGCCCCGAGCGATGATGTTGACGGCCAGTGGAATGATTCGAGAGTCGCTTGGGCGCCGTGCTTGTGAACAACACCCGATATGTTCTGAAGTCCTCTGTGGAGTCAAAATGTCCCGGATGGTGGGAAGTAAGTCCCGATAACTTACAGCACCGGTGGTAGCATTCAGAGATCCTCGGGTAAAAAGATGAAATATCGCTGGTGTGTGGCAGGGAATAAGTACTGGTTATTGGAATTTTTGGCGGCACTGTCGAATTGTTGGGTGCGAATGCCGCGTCGCCGGGGCACTCTAGGATTAGCCACACTTAGATAATAACCTTATACTTAAATAAAGTTTATAGTTACACGTACGTCTAAAGCTATAAACTTTTTGACAGGTTTTGGATATAGCATTAACTACATTCATTATTCACTTGTACGAAACATAATAGCGACGACGGGGCAAAGGGAAATCCAGACATATAGTATGATCAACGGGGATTAGAATGGTGAAGGCTCCACCAAGTCTTTGAAGAGATAATGAAGCAGATGACCGTATCGATTTCGTCAATTCGGAGGTAGCAAACAAAAATGTTTTTGAGGGATGCAACTAAATAAAATTGTTTCGAGATGATTGGGCATTATAGCTGTAAGATTGGAAACAATAATCAAACAGTTACAGTACAACCGTTACTTACTAGTATCGAACACATGCGATTTGTGCCTCACGTGCATTGCGATAAAAAATATTGAATCGAATTTGTCAGCAGCATGTTTTCTCAATGTCCTGTTAAATTGCCTGTTAACTAACAGGGACTTATTTATCAAAGGTCTAACTTAAATCATATAAAACACCCAAAATGCGACAAAATATGGGGATTTTCTCCCCTTATTTTTGAATTGCATTATCGTATTTTGGGTGTTGTATATGATATAGGTTAAGGCCTTTGATAAATAAGTCCCTGTTAGCTATCAGGCAGTTTAACAGGACATTGAGAAAACGGGTCTAAGTCTACCCGTTGCGTCGGGTCGCCCGGTCAAATAGGAATGTTCCTTCATTTTCCCTTATTTACCCAGTATTATTAATAATTATAAGTTCTATTATTGCGCAAATCATGATTCCCTTTTTTATTTTACTTTCAGCTTTTCACGCTTGCCTGCCTTGGTCTTCATCATGAGACTATGTCCGAATCTGATCCAATAACGAGACTTCTTGTTGCTGGAACATTTGTCGGTTATACCATCATTCTGATTGCATTGTTCGCTGGTGAGTAAAAGCTGACATTTATTTTTGTCACTTTCAAACTGCTCGTTAACTAATATTTCCATTTTCTCATACGTCGGTTAAATTACCAAGCAAAAATGTACGGAACGCTTCTCAAAGCTTAAATCATCAGCTGATTTTCTTGGCGGAAATCTACCGTCCTCCAATCTATGCTATATTAGTACGCTCTCAGCTTATTCATTTCCGGCTGAGTTTGTTCCAAATTTTCTCCTATCGAATGATTTTCCAGGAACTCTCGAAGGATAGGGGACGGTTAGCGTTTATCCCATTAATAACGCTAACCAGACATTCAGAAAATTAAATTGTGCTAAATAGCAGTGTATCTATGGCTCGTACCCATACTGGCCCAGGACGGGCAATGACAGCCAACTTCCGTAGTGTGGACGGGCAATTGGCGTGGGCCAACGTGCCAATGTCTCGCCGACGCTGGCCTCTGTGGGTTCACTAGTCTTTGAAAAATTCTGCGATGCAAGATAATGAATCTTACGGAAAATTGATTCTGATCAATATCAAAATAAGTATCATAATAGAAGTTTTTCGATACTTATGTTTGTTAGATTATTCTACGCACTTAATATTCTTTTTAGCCAATTATGCAAAAACTATCTGGATTTCGTACTCGTAGTAGTACTCGTATCAGGTAAATACTAACAAGGAAAAACTTTGTTCTGGATGCAATCCTCGAAGAAATGTGCTTTATTGGCCCATTGAGTAGTTAACAAGATAAATATCGTGGCATTAATCATTTGTAAGTGCCTTACAATGACTTATCCCACATTTCACATAATTACTTATTGTCATTATTTCTTGTTGGATACGATAGTACCTCTATAATATTTAGGCATGGTGGATTTTATTATCTGACACCGAAACACTCATATCTCATAAGTTCAATGAAAGTAAGACGAGTGTATGCTTTGATCAGACTTTTGGATTATAACGTACTTGTGATTTTGCTCATAAATAACCGAAATAAGCGATAAGCTGATATGTTTAGGGTACTACTACTACTTTGCGTTAACCGCTAGTGGGCATACTGCTTTGCTTTAACCCCTAGTGGGGCATAGCGCGTCAACTACCCTTGCGTGCCATCGTACTGTGTTCTGGGCAATGGGGCGCAACTCCCCAAAGTACTTACTCAGCGCCTACTCCTTTGCCACAGATCGACGCCATGTACTTTTGGGACGCCCCCTTGGTCGGCCTTGGTTGGAAATGGGGTTCCATTTCATGGCATGCAAAGCAACGCAGCTATCACTCTTCCGCAGTGTGTGACCTATAGTGGTGTAAATGTCGGAGTTCACCCCGAGGAGCTTGACATCAATTAGCGTTTTTCACGCAGCAATCTACCTTTGATTGGACTTATGTACATCACAACAACGAAAGAGATACGTAATTGGTTGATGCAAATCAAAAACCATAAGTGAGCGCCGGACGTGCCGTCTCCGACATGTACTATACATATTGGATTCCAGCCCATACGTAACGCAGTATATTAGCGGTGATTTACTAATACCCCTATCTTTCACCAACAAAGTTAAGGGTGACCGTTGGCGATACGCCTCTTATAGTGCAGCTTATTTGGCCCAGATTGAATATCAGTGGCACCACAAAACTGTTGTCCTTGCAGAAAAAAAGATCCGCGTGGTGGTGGGTATGGTCAGTGGGCACGCCAGGAGGCTTCAGCTCCCGTATAACGATTTTTGCAGGAAATTAACTTTCTGCTCTGCAAATGCCGGGCGCTAGCAAGCAGGAGAAGGAAAACTCTCGGTGACTACTTCTTAAATTATCTGGGGGAACTAACCGAGGTGGAGGTTGGTCAATTGCTTCCTTTCGAGACTAACTTCGGATAGTCACCCTCAAACCTAACCTAACCTGGCGTTTGAATTTGATGTGGTTGACTTATCGCTCTTTGGATCAATCTCAGTTTTCATCAGCAAATTGCATTAACTCGATATCTCGAATTTATTTTTAAAACATTTCGATATCTCGAAATCTTGCCACCTTGAAATTATGATAACTCGAAGTAAAACCCTCTTCGCTTCAAGTTCGAGTTGCAATTTGCAATTACACCTGATTTAGTAAAACAATTATTGCCAAATCCCTCACAATTTTCAATAAAAATGCAAATCATTAATTTCCCCCAAAACGCGGCACCTAACTACGTAAATCTTATTTAATTTAGATTTACTCCATATGTGTGTTTCTCAAACCTTATGTTAATATTGCAAATAAAAGAAATTAGTCATCGGGGACTCATTTACATAAACTGTGACCGTATACGTTATCGTAATAAATGAACAAACATGCTATATGGAGAATAAACATGCTTGGTCCTTTGTACAAATTTGGCCGGGAATTTGTTATTGTTTGTATATGTATACAATAGAGGTTTCTATTATATTTTTGTACTTTTGATTTAACAAGTGATTCTATTTTATATTTATTCGTTTCATTGATGGTAATATGTACTGGGTGTCCTAACCCCTATAGTGAGGCATAGCGCGTCAAATATTCCCATGTGGTTTAGTTGACGTTTCGTCGTTAGCATAAACTGGTTTCGGACGATGTATGTTGCTAGCATGCACCAACTGTCTATTTAGCCATATCCCTGTAATAAGGAAAAGGTTACTCTTATGCCCCACATCACGGGGGGAAGACAACACAAACGCTCATGGCTACGACGGGACTCAAACCCTCGATGCCGGCGAGACATCAGACTGTCGCCTCAACGCACTGAGCTTCCGCTAGTTTTTTTTCCTCTATCTCGGTCCAGCTTCAATATTGCCAGCCGCTTCAGTCATCTGTGTTAACCTTTTCAAAACTTAGGACTTTGAACAGGGCCGGTCGAAGGCTAAGACGAAGCAGGCCTAGAGCCTAGGGCGCCAAGAAAAAGCCAATTTGGAGAGTGAATTTTGTTAATTTAGAACAAAATTTAATATAATTCCATTTAGTTATAAATATTTTGCGAATTATCCGATTGAATATGATTTTCATGAATGAAATCTCCGCGAGCGTGCGATTCGATTACGAGTCTTAAGCTTCATTTTCCAGTGACAGTGATTTATCGACGATAGTTAGTAGTTAGTTAGTTAGTAGTTAGTTCCAGGCGGCCAAGGCCCGACGTCGGGCTGTCGCGCCACGATGATGAGTTAGTACCAAGCTAAAGGGGCCGGACAAAATCTGTTGGAAGTCACTCTCATAATCGCCCTTGTCTCAGTGACAGTGGGGCCCAAAAATAGCTTGGCTTTTGCGTATTCTCTTTCGATGGTCAACCGAGAAAGTGACTTGCCGAAGCCTAGGTACAGGATGGGTAGCTCATTCACGAGAAATGAATCCATACTAAAACTCAAATTTTTTACGTTGTACGGGTAATCTTGGCCGATGGAGTTCTTTTTCCGTTATTGTAACTGGAACGCGTTTCTATGATGAGAATGACGACTTTTAAAGAGTGGAGAAAAGGATAAGTCCGAAAGGGATTCAGCAAGCAAAAACACTATCAATCGGCGCATGAGGTACATACCACATATCTGTTTACCGCAAAATTATATTAGCATGAAAAACTAGTGGCCAAAAGTGCCGCTTGATAAGTCACTCTCAAACAAAAAATGTAAGCCCAATTTCAAAATTTGCTTTCAATATTTGAAGCGATGCATATGAAAACCGTGTTGAAAAATGTGAGGAGGGGGCGCCAAAATGTCCTTGCCTGTTCTTTAAGTTAGACTTTGACCGGCCCTGATTTTGAGTACTTCTGGGTACACTCAGCATATACCTTGGGATACTATTAGTAAGAACGGTGTGCCTCGGTTCAGTACTTACCTTTATTTTTGCCATCTACCTGACTTTAATAAAATTCAAAATTTTCAACTTTACACTCAATTGTTTTTTAGTTTTTAAAATAAGTTTCAATTTATCCGGGTTCCTACTAACGAACATTTTATTATATTGCAGGCTACATAATGAACACTCCAATCAACAAACGATTGGACTTATTCTTCAGTTTAGTTGGTTGCGCCCTGTTTATCGCTTCCGGAGCGCTCATTATCAAGGAATGGGAAGGTGCTTGGAACAAAGACCAAAAGAGGATGGCCATGGCTAAAGGATCAATTTCCATCATTAACGGTGTTGTCTTCTTGCTTGACGTCATCCTTACATTTAGAGATTAAGTTTAAAGTGCATCTCAAGTTTTTCATTCCCTTCTCTTGAATTAATGTAACTGTAGGATTGTCCGATGAAATTGAATACCGTTTTTTGCGTTTTGATTTTTTTATTACTCCTATGAACTTGTCACACAGACCACAGAATTTAAAAATACATAGAATTCTTGTATAAATGCCTTAAGAAGCAAACTGAAATAATAATTCGTACAAAGTATCAATTACATATATTTCATAATCAAAAGAAATACTTTAATAGAATGATCGAAACTGAATATTCAACCCCAAATACAACAAAATAAAATAAGATTACATTTAAGAAAGCATCAATCAAGTCAAGGAGAGTTGAACTTTTTGTATACAGGAAAGACTTCTGAAACGAACCCGGACTCAAAGCTGAGTTTTTTTTTTATATTTTTACTTTTACAACGTCAGTTTTATAATACATTTTTACAGAACAATTTATTTTGAGATTATGGTGTTCACAACACATAATAAATAAGAAAAGAACAAAAAAACTAAAACTGAATTACATAAATGTATTTATTATACTGTATTTTAATAAATAGTATTTTAAGAATAAACGTGGAGAAAAGAACTGTGTTTAATTGTGGGTCCTTGCAAAAGATAATGGAACTTTTTTAATTTCGATGGATCGCGGTAGCGACGAGCCGTTAGCACTACGTGCTGTAATTGTCAAAATCTCTAGTGTAACTGACTGTTTACAGATTGTTTAATCTCGTTTAGATTTCGAGTTATGAGAAATACTGGAAAACTGCATCTCCTAACTAGTCGAATAAAATGTTGCAAATGTGGCAAGATATTAAGTAGGGCATGTTCTGGGACACTAAGAGCAGAGACAGAAACCACTGGTTCAATAAAGTATGTTAGAATGCAAACAAAGAAAAACGAGGTTTTTCGTGGGAAGACCACCACGAGCTGGGGAAGACCATAATCGCTTGCTTAGCGCGGTTCAGATAAAGTGCAGAAAGAAGAACTGTTTATTAGATATGACTTCGGGAAATAAAATAAAAAGTGTGCACAATGCAATGACTTTTTTTAATTAATGGACTGTAAATGACCAGAAATTAAATTAGTAGTATATAATGTTAACACAAATGCGCCATACTAAAGTTTTGCCCCACGCCACTGTGGATTTCATAGTGTCTTTGCTAACTATCAAGATTTCGTTTCGCAATAAAATGTATGCGAAATCCGGTGGATTTCAAGGAGTTTTCGCTGAAATCCCATTTTACGAGATTTCGAGTCCAGCGTAAACGTAGTACCAAATTCGAAATCTCGAAATTGAATGAAATCGATATATGTAGGTCGTGCATAGGTATTCCACTTAAATTTCAACGCTGAACATTTTGGGCTATTTAAAATTTGCGCTTGCATTATGAGAAAGTCGATTTCCGCAAGAATTTCGTCATTTTTCCCCAAAAAAGGCGATGAAAAACAAAAAAAAGCACGGAAGCGCCCTCTGGTGGTACTCATAAATAAAAATAAATGTCAAAAAGGGATTCCTCGACCCCAGAAACCCCCGCATACACATTTGGCTAGAAAACAAATAAGGTTTTTTTTGTCTTTTCAATGCAAAATCTAACTCGATTTTTAAATATTTTGAAAAAAAAAAAAACAAATTTTGAAATTTTGAGCGGCTCGAAATTGATTTTAGACCTATGATTTCTTTGACAAAGTTTCTTGGAACGACCAATAGAAGCAAAATCGCGATGCGCCCTTGAGGAAAAAATTTGACCCACCCGAATACTTATGGATGTATATAAAATATAAATATTGGCTGCGTTTTTCTGTGCAGTGGAGATCGTACGCATTAAACGTGCCATACACACACCGATCGATCGGCCGATCCGTCGCCCGAAATCGATATCGGCCGATGGATCGGCCTGTGTATGTGGAAATCGCACCGATCGGCCGATCAATTTTGATCTGCCGATATTTTTGTGCGATTTTCGTGCGATCGATCGGTGACGATCGATTGGATAGTGTATGTGATTATCGCAAGTGAATGTCAAATTACCAAATTATTAAATTATGAAATTTCAAGGATTCTTATGATTTAAATGGCACTGCAATTGAAATATCAAATATGTGGTATACGAAAATACCACACACATCCAAATAGTTAACAAAAATGAATCTAGGTTGGATTGGGAGTGAATCATAACCTATTTTTTGAATTGTCATTCGTTATCGCATCGCACGAAAATCGCTCAGTGTGTGTGCAGTGGAGATCGGCAGATATTTTGTGGCGATCCATCGGCGGATCGATCGGACGACGGATCGGATAATGTATGGCGGCTATTACACTAACAATCGGCTATATTCAGAGCATGTAAGTGTAACGTGTGCAATTGTTGTTCTGCTCTGAACTGCGCTGCATACACAATACGGCTCGAATCCATTGATCACTTGTGGCCTGAAGTGCATTTCTGTTTTTTAGAGGGCGGGGAGATTTGTAAAGAGATCCGTTCGAGAAGACAGCACTTAGCTACTAGGCTTTAGCTCACGAAGCTCCCCGCCAATTAGCGTTAAAAGAAATTAACTAATTTAATCAGGGCTCAATATGCATACCCTAGAAGCGAGGCGCAAAGCTATAAGTACTTTGGCGGTATTATGTTTATATCAATCCTTTTTACGGCTGAGTTCTTTTTTGGCGAGAAGCTTTTTACAACAGGGTTGTTTTTGGGAGATTAGAACTACTGAACTTTTTGCGAAGTTGTCTTCATTCCCTGGACTGTTAATTCTCCAGTGAAAGTGACTTAAGTTCGAACCAAATGGTAACATTTCAGGAAACGCGGTGGAAATAAGCTTTTTTTCCGCACGTTCTATGCAGTTGATGAGGTTATGTGGTGGTCTCTAACCTTTTGGTTCGTTCGTCTGTGGCGACCAATATCGATAATAGGCCCCAAATTTCCTTGTCTGTGCCTTAAGTTAGACTTTGATCGGCCCTGAGTGCTCCAACGGCCCTTTGCTACGATAACCTATCGACATATAATTGGAGAAGGTCCGTTATTTTTTAACAGACCTCGTAATTTGGGAAATAACCAATAAACCCGAAACTCTGAAACGAGCAAAATTAAAATAAATCTGTCCGTAGTATCCTGTGTCATCAAATACTACAAAACCCCTGGAATCAGAGCAATATTGCATATCCCAACATGTTTTAAATGTTAATATTTAATTTGAAATCAAAAACGGAAAAAAAACTCCTCTTCCATAGTCCTCCGCGTGGGCGCCCCCTGGAACGGCGGTGGTCACAGACCATTGCCAACCAACGTCAAGCCGCCAGTGATGGCGGTGCGATGATTTGGTTGAGGTACCCCTGTGGTGTGGGGTGTGAAAAAATACCACGGCCTTTCCCTTTGAGGGCCTGTCGTTAAAACCGACAATCAAAGGACAGGATGTGTATGCCAGCAACTTGCACTATCCGAAATCTTTATATGCTAACGAAACGTCAACTATGCCTCGGATAAGGACTGACTCAACGGTTACGACTTTTGGCTATCGTACAATGACAAAGATTGGATTCTGGAATGTGCGTACTCTCCTGGACAATGGATCAGAAGGTCCCCAGAACGCACGATTTCTTCAATTAGAGAGTGAATTTCTGAGGTACAAATTAAATATCTTAGGAGTTAGTGAGATAAGATGGTGGAACAGCGGAGAATTCATCTCTCCAACGGGCAGCACTGTAATGTTGTACTCCGGTAAAGCTACCGGTAGTCGTCGTGAGTCAGGTGTGGGGCTCCTTTTAACCAGAGCCGCGCGAAACTGTCTCTTATCCTGGGAACCGGTCTCTGACAGGGTCTTGACCGCCAGGTTCCGGACCAAAATGAGGAACATCTCAATAATACAATGTTATGCCCCTACTGAACCCGACAATGTCTTGGCAAAAGACTCCTTCTACGAAGAACTAAACGCCGTTCAGAGCAGAACACCTAAAGGTGACATTATAATGGTTATGGGTGATTTGAATGCGAAAGTTGGCGCTGATAACTATGGGCTCAGACATGTGATGGGGAGACACGGTCTTGGTGATCGTAATGACAACGGTGAAAGATTTGTAGAGTTCTGCAACCTTCACAGTCTCTTCATCGGTGGTACTATGTTGAGCATAAGGACCACCACAAAATCAGTTGGTCCTCTGTTGATCGGCGCAGAACACAAAATCAGATCGACCATTTTGCCATTAGTAAAAGATTCAAGAGTTGCCTCGTGGACGTGCGAAACAAGAAGGGTGCCGATATTGGGATGGGAAGAGACCATTATCTTATGATCGCTAATGTTCGATTGCGTATTGCAGCCGTGCGCCGCCCCAGAGACGAAAGATCCAGGCCCCGCAAATTCAACACCGCTCGACTAAAAAATCCAGCTGTCTTACAACAATATAATGACCATCTTGCGCAAAAAGCGGCTGAGATAACTAGTCACCCAGACAGTGACATAAACGAAAACTGGGATGCCATAAAAAATGCGTACATTGATAGCGCAAATACCATCCTTGGCCCAAACCCGGATTGCCGGAATAAGCCCTGGATGTCCGACGCTTCATGGCAGCGGATTGTTGAAAGAAAGGAGCTGAAAGTTCGTTTGGCTGCAGCATCAGACGACAATCGAAGCAGCGTCGAACTCCTTTACCGTCAGAAAGCTCGAGAAGTTCAGCGTAGTGTGCGACGCGATAAAAGAGTTTATGCCAATTCTCTTTTAGCGTCAGCAGAAGAAACCGCAAGAAGTAACAACTTAAATGCCGTATACGGTGTCATCAAGGAGTTTACAGGTGGTCGTAACTCCTGCCAACATCCGGTGAAAGATAGTGATGGAAAGCTACTTATCTTGGAAGAAGATCAAATGAGGCGGTGGAAAGAACACTTCGCCGCGGTCTTGAATCGTGTAACCTCTGGTGAAGTTCCCCCTCATATAGATAATTTAGCTAACCATCAAAATGTGCGTATACGGTCCACTGCCCCGACTAAAGAGGAAATAGTCACTGCAATTATTGCACTAAAACGAGGAAAGGCCGCCGGACTTGACGGCATCCCTGCCGAACTTTATCAAGCAGCGCCAAGCGTAACTGCCGATTTGCTGCACCCACTTGTTGATAAAGCGTGGAATACAGAGACCTTTCCCACTGAGTGGAAGGAAGGTTTGATCATCAAACTTCCAAAGAAGGGTAGCCTCACAGACTGTAATAATTGGAGAGGCATATGTGTGCTTCCTGCCGTTGCCAAGATAATAGCTAAAATCGTCCTGGAAAGACTAAAGGCCCACTTAGAAAGCACAATTGATGAAGAGCAGGCTGGCTTTCGATCCGGATTCTCCTGTGTCGATCACATTAACACCTTGCGAATCATCATCGAGCAATGCGCTGAATACGATTCTCCGCTTCACTTGCTTTTCATCGATTTCGAAAAGGCTTTCGATAGTGTGAACCGGGATTCTATATGGGCGGCCTTGCGCAGGAGAGGCATCCCTGAGAAGCTTGTGGCTATTATTAAGGCAACCTATGACGGCGCGAAATGTCGCGTTCTGCATAAAGGTAAGGTGTCGGGGGACTTTGAGATTCGCAGTGGAGTTCGGCAGGGGTGCATCCTCTCACCGATCCTATTCCTCATTGTGATCGGCGATGTGTTGCATGCAGCCCTATCCGGACTCGACAGAGGAATTCAATGGACTTTGACATCTTATCTACAACATCTTGACTACGCTGACGACATATGCCAACTCTCCCACAAAATCATGGATCTGTCCGCAATGGCGTTAGATCTCGAGAGGGAGGCAAGCAAGGTTGGGCTAAAGATTAATACCAACAAGACCAAGGTTCTTAGCCCGCCGTTGCGAAAAAGAAATCCGACACCTATTGCCATCAATATTAATGGGCAGCCTGTGGAGAAGGTGGACAACTTCGTCTACCTGGGTAGCATTGTTGCCGAAAATGGTGGTACGGAGCAGGACATCGCTCGTCGTATCAACCAGGCTAAACGCGCATACGGCATGCTGTCCAAAATCTGGCAGGGCAGTTATCTCAGCATTAAGACCAAGCTGGGCCTGTTTCGCTCCCTGGTACTATCAGTGCTTTTGTATGGGAGCAGTACATGGAAAGTTTCCGTAGGAGTTACCAGAAAGCTGCAAGTTTTCGTCAACTCATGTCTTCGTCGAATTTTAAGAATTTTCTGGCCCGAAACAATATCAAATGAAGAGCTAAGTCGGCGTACGGGTCAGATGCCAATCGACGAATTGATACGCAGGCGAAAATGGCAGTGGATAGGTCACACATTGCGGAAGAGTGATAACTGCATTGCTATGCATGCCATGAAATGGAACCCCATTTCCAACCAAGGCCGACCAAGAGGGGGTCCTCGAATCACATGGCGTCGATCTGTGGTAAAGGAGTGTCAGGCACTGGGTAAGTCTTTTGGGGAGTTGCGCCCCATTGCCCAGAACAGAGTACGATGGCGTGCAGGAGTAGTTGACGCGCTATGCCCCGCTAGGGGTTAAGGCAAAGTAGTCAGTCAATTTGAAATCAAAAACGGATACTTTGTCTAATCACTTTTTATTATTGTTCCCTGACGCGTTTCGCTCTTTCGAGCATCTTCAGAGGGATTTTAATATTTATTTAAAAAAAAAAAGATCTATTAAGGGATTTTCTGATTACTTCGTTTTCCCTCATCAGAAACCTACGAGTAAACAATTGAATAGATAAAAAGAAGATTAAGACAAAAATGGTGTGGCGCCACATTTTTTTCGTGGCAAATATAATTCACAGGGCATAATGTTTCACCTTATAGTAGATATGTTCACTATGACGATGTTTATGTGTATTTGGAAGTTATTATTGGGGTCACCTTCTGAGACGATTTAAAAATCCCTTCTTTCCGTCGTCTTGTCGATTTCGTAATTTGTACGATATATTCTAATCGGAAAAATTATCCACTTCAAATTTTGACAAAATATTCGTACTAAAGGTTCTTTGGTTGGGTTTGCAATTATTCCTGAGAATGGTTACTTTTAACGTGTAATTAATTATTGCCTAATAGCTACATGGCCTCGTCGTCTGTTCCTAACTTCATCATTTGGTTTGTGTTTTAAATTTCCGAGAAAAGCTACGCATATTGGTCTAAAGTACCCAAGCTTCGGCACGACCGAAGCTTAAAATTCCTTACTAGTTGTAATAAAAACTTGCAATACTATGAGCATAGGACAATGGAGCTAATCGCATTGACTTATAAATGACTTAAATATGATTATGATAATAATATGCGTACATTGTTGTTGTTTTCGTGAGAAATTTTATTTAAATTATGTGTTCATTCAAAATACAGGGTAGACAATAAAAACTTGTTCGTCTCTAATTTAATATCTTGTAGAGAATCAACCAAAGCACATGATCGGATCCGATCAAAGAAACGCCTATCTCTCCTACAAAGTTATTTTAAATGTAATTGTGTAATAGTCGATAGGATAAATGTAGAAAGCTCTAATTCGGTTAGATACCTGCTTAGATAAATATTTCACTTTTTTTAAATGAGATAAAACGGTTAACAATAAAGTGTATTTCCCATACTAGGTGCTTCATACTATTCTACTCTTGAAATTTTTGGCCAAAATTCTTGATTTAATGCACACAGAAAGCTAATTATTTCGTTGAGATCTTCAGATGATACCTAAAATGAGATCCAGTCAAAGGAGCTCCAAGAAGCGCCTAAGTCTCCTCCAAATGCCAAACAGTAACCATCCCATCGAATCAACATGGAAAGCTTTTATTTGGGTATTGTACACACCGTAAACAATTAAAGGGCCACTTCAAAAAACGAAGAATTCTTTCGGCTAAGAGCTCGCGCCCACAGCAAACTTTTTAGTTCGCAAAAAAACTAAATACTTGTAGTTTAGTGAGAAAAATAGGACACACGGCGGCTTATGAGACCGTGCACACAGCAAACTAAACTATTTAGTAATCGATGTGTGCGCGATGTTGGCAGAGACAACCAATTTGTTATCACAAAAATACGCTTACGAACAGCACCGATACAGCGCCCTCAAAATGCACGAATCTTGCCACGTTTTAATATGCAAAAGCTTAAAGATCCATCTATAAGACATGCATATTCCACCGCCTTGCACGAGAGAGCTATTGCACCACCACCTTGTGAAAATCCTAGAATTGATGATAGATGGAACGTCGCTAAGGACTCGTTTATTTCGTTTTGGCGTAACATTTGCGGGTTGATTGAAGCGCGGTAGAAGACCATTCCTTAGCGATTCTACATGGTCTCTAATCCCAGCACGCAAGAGAGTTAAGGAACAGATTAAATCAGCTGCTGATGGCTCAGCCAAGAGCCAACTCAGAGTTGAAAACCGTTCACTACAGAAAGGCGTGCTAAGCGCTCGTGCCCACGGCAAACTTTTTAGTACGCAGAGAAACTATTGTAAATAGTTTAGTCAGAAAAATAGAACACACGGTGTTTTATGAGACCGCGCACACATCGATTACTACCTATAAATAGTTCAGTTTGCTGTGTGTGCGGTCTCATAAACCGCCGTGTGTTTTATTTTTCTGACTAAACTATTTAGTTTTCCTGCGAACTAAAAAGTTTGCTGTGGGCGCGAGCTCTAAGCGTAAGGCGGGACAAGCGAAATTACATCAACGCATTCGCGTAGAAGTCAGAGGAAGCGGCTTACCGCGGTGACAGTGAAACCCTTTTTAAGCTTATCAAGCTATTACAAGTAACTGGCAAATCTTTTGCAACAGAACATTCTGTAAAAGATAAAGATGGGTCTGTACTGGTTATCGAAGAACACCAACTGCGGAGATGGAGAGAACACTTCACTGCCTGCGTTCACGTTCCGCAACGTTGTAATTGCGGTAAGGATTTTTCCTCCAGCCAACCATAAACTCTTCACCCTAACGACTTGTTTTGCAGTTGTCATGTATTAAACAGCTGACAGCCGATTCGCTATTGAATTTCAAACAAAACTTCAATTAAATTCGCGACGGTTTCAGGAGAAATTAAAAACACTGCATAACCGCCACAAATTTGTGTTACTCCGGTGTAAATAAGCACACAAGACGCCATGTAAAAGTCAAGAAACCGAAAACGAAAATCCACACCATCTGACAGTCACACGCAATACGTCAACTAATAACTGTCAAATACGCTAATACCCCTTACCCCCCATTGATCGGAAATCAACCAGGAATAATTTCTGGTTAATTTCGCCGATGTCTGGTTGATCAAACGCAAACTGTAACGGAGCGTCCACAAGAAAAATCAGTCGAACTGTTTGCAATTGCGTTTAAAACGTTGCGGGACCTGAACCCACCCATTGATGTCCTCAACAACACCTTTGGACCTTCGAATGCATCTTCTTCAGTAGCAGAAGATCCGCAAATAGCCAGAGTTGACACCAGCCCACCGTTTAAGCTGGAAGTAACTGCAGCTATTAAATCGATGGATGCGGGTAAAACCCCGGGGATAGATGGAATTCCAGTGGAACTTCTTAAAGCTAGTGCCAAAGCTACTGCGGATATTCTTCTCCCCCTCATCCAAGAGTGTTAGAAAACTGAAACTCTCCCTAAAGAGTGAATTATTAAGATCCCGAAAAAAGCAACTTGAAGGATTGCAATAGTTGGCGTGGGATCTGTCGTCTTCCAGCAGTCTCCAAACTGATGGCAAAAATAATCTTGAACCGGATCAAACAAACAGTTGACCGCACATTGAATGATGAACAAGCCGGCTTTCGCGAGGACTTCTCATGTAGCGACCACATCAACTTCCTCCAAATTATTGAACAATCCACAGAATGGAGACCCCCATTACATCTCATGGTCACCGATTTCGAGAAGGTGTTTCACTGCGTTGACCGGGAATACATCTGGAGAGCTTTACGTAGGAGAGGCATACCAGATAATAATTTCCATCATCAAGGAGCCCTACCAGGGAGCCCCGTCTTACACAAGGGTAAGCTATCAAATATTTTCGAGGTGCATAGCGGAATGAGATAAGCCTGCATTTTGTCACCTATACTGTTTTTAATTGCCATTAATTGTGTACTAAACGGTGCTCTTTAAGAACACCAAAACAAGGGTGTGGCATGGAAGTTGTGCAAATACCTTTAACATTTTGACTAAGCTGACGATATTCGTCTTCTATCAAATAAATCGGATCAAGTAGCTCTGCGAAAGCCGTAATGTGGGGCTTTAAATCAACGCTTCCAAGACTAATTGCTTGAGCTTGGATCAAGGAAGGCAAAGCGAAATTTGTGATAAAGCTGACAATTTCTGCTACCTCGGAAGCGTCATTACAGCAGATGGGGGAGCGGATGCTGATGTACAGTCTCGCATCAACAAGGCTCGATTTTTTTCAGTTTGACTACTTTCTGACAAAACAACAACATTTCCAGACGAACCCAACTCTGGATCTTCGAAACCAACGTAAAATCCCTGCTTTTATATGGCTGTTCAACTTAAAAGGTGACCAATGAGATAACAACTAAGTTCCAAACATTCGTGAATGTATACGGCGCATCCAACACATTCGCAGGCCGGAGGTCATTTCCAACGACGACCTCCTTACTGTTACTCGCCAGGATAGGATAGACGCTTCGATCAAAAGAGGTAAATGACAATGGATAGGTCACACACTCCGCAACGGGCCGAACAATATTGCTCAAAAGGCCCTCGATTGGAACCCAACGAAAGACGCCGTGTGGGACGACCGAGAAACACGTGGAGGAGGTCAGTTGAGAGCGAGGGTGCCTCTATAGGCAAATCGTGGGGTGAGCAAAAGGCGATTGCGGAGGACAGGACGAGGTGAAAAGTAGGCGTGGTTAATGCTCTATGCCCCACAAGGGGTTAACAGGAACCAGAGAGAGATTATATTGCACTCTCTGGAGAAAATAAAATCGATCGGTTGGAATCCAAGAGTACTCTCCTTACAATCCCTTATTACTTTACCTTCCACGTTTTTTTCCAAAAACTCTTGAAAAAAAACCACGCAGGAAGATGATTTTTGGCAAGCCGGCCGGCGTCAGATGAGACCTAAATTAGATTGTAGTAAAATGAGTCCCCTTAGGATCATTCGTCGTTGTCCAATTGTCAGGTTTCATCAAACTGACGTGTGGAAGCTGAACAAGAGAGTACTCGTGAGGTTCCTTCTTGTAGGAGTGAAGGATAGCATCCAAATTAAAATCCTTTAGAATATGAAACAATACGTATCGCAACGGAAAGTGCTGTAGAAATAGCCCGCATTCGGGAGCGGGTAAATGGTATTCATTAGAAATATTATTTTTCACACTTAACTAAAAAAAATCAAATATATTTTTAAATAAAGTGTAATGAACCACCTGTAACGAACCATATTATGGTCTCGTAGTGCTGCTTCCACCAGCAGATCGAAGCAGCACCTGATGAGTAGTGATCTGTTGGTGGTACGAAACCAGAGGCCGAGGGTCCCATTACTCCCGGACCCAGGTGCGACCGTGTGGGCGTCTGATCCGTCTGCCAACCATTCCATCCTTATCGACTATTTTTTTTATACTCCATTTTTACCTCCCCTATTTGTGTTGTCTTCCCCAGGCCTATGAATTTTTGTTAATACGTAAAGGACAGGGGCAACGAGCGGCGAAAACCCCGCCCACATCTCCCGAACTCAGCTACAGCAAGCATAGGCCGCTGCTTAGCTCGTTGAGGGGCCTTTTTCTCCGCCACACGGCACGGCCCGACCTTCACGGTAATATGCTACCTTAGGCTCCGTCCCCACGGGCATCTTCGGATGCCCACCAAACCGTCCGTTACAAAAGTAATATCAAATTAAAAAAAAACATACGCTTGCCAGGGTTTTATATCTTTCAGTTTTGCAGTGGCCACCCTGCAGATGTTCTTTTGAGGAAATGTGTTTGTTTTTTGGCATATGTGTATTCTCTTCTGCTAATTTACAGTTCTACTTTTCGTATATCAGTATCTACTTTACTAAGAAAAATCAGTTCGCTATACTCCGATGGTACGAGTAGAAATGTACTCGTAAAGAATAGTGTTGAATTGTACTATTTTTTTAAAAAGTAAAATCGAAGGAATATTTTGGAATTTAGAAAAAAAAATTAATTGTGCTGTCAGTTTTAGTAGTTTCGTGAAACTTAGTTTTTAACAAGAACTGAAAATATGGCATTTAATAAATTATCATTTGCTAAAATCTTGGAGTTGGTGAGTTTTAAAATTGTGTTAAAAGAGAATGTTAATTTATAAAATGCAGAATAAACGTTTAGGAATATAAGTATATAGATTTATAGCGAAATGCCTGGATACCAGAGCCAAGTTACATAATCTGGACTCTATTTCTCAATGTGATCACACTACATACTATGAATGTGACGTTTGGAAATTTATTTGTCAAGCCTAATTTAAATTGTTCGGCTTTTGGGAAAAAACGTACTAAATTAGGTTTGATTGTTAAATATTTCATCTTTTTCCAATTTAACAATTACCCGAGGTCGTTCATGTTCTGTGACACAACAAACTCTTGCTTAACGGTGCAGTTTGCGAAAATCGAATAAAAAGCGGTTATGAAGACGAACAGTCAATAGAGAAAACGACTTTGTGCCGGTACTGAATATTTTGGGATTTCCGACCACACGGTGTTTCTTCTTTTCTGCCAGTTCTTTTCTTATCGTACACATCTTATCGTTTGTGCAATAAAATTTAAGATTTGCTCAAGAAGACGAGTATTTACTTGATTTAATAGCGTACTGAGTGGTGTTGTGTAGTCATTTATAGCTTTAGTTGTAATAGCCTAATAATAGGCGCGTTCTTTTGACTATCTATCGAATGTAGGGTAGGGCAACGAACACGCATTTCACAAACAACAAGCGTCTTGTTGTTTGTGGTGTAATATTGTAATGTTTCCTCTGACCGAAGCCGGGTTCGTTAGATATTCTTATTCTGAATAATGAAAACACTTCGACTGAAAAGCACACACACTTTATTTATTAAACGAACTACACACGCGTAACTAACAACCAACGTCAAACTAGCTCTAACTATTCGTTACCGGTGGATAACGATTATCCTCCTTTCCGCTTCCGAGCGGATACTTTATCCCGATCAACTTCCGACTGACAATGAGTCACGACTATTACTACTTTCCACTCCCGGTGACATCTGCCTTTTATAGCTGGAACTGTTTCGAGATGGTTCGAGACTTTGCTGTTAGACGGATAATGTGAAAACATTCATATTCTGGTTTCCAGCCGGATAAAATTTAGCCGGTCCGGGGGAAACTGGACAATGTGAAACGGGCGCTAATATTAACATCCGGCGAATTAGAGTGACAGAAAGCTACTTATGTCAGGTGAAGAACAGATGAGGCGGTGGAAAGATCATGCCGCCATGGTTTTGAACCGTTTAACTTAAAAGTTTAGGTGATCGTCGAATGCAGGCTATACTTGTACAAGTGTTCTCCACTTAAAAAACAACGAATGATAGTTTCTCCCCAGTCGCAAACGCAAGTCACTCAGTCGCGGCCTAGGAACTCACACCTTGAAGGTTGCCGAGCCAAACCGTTCGCCAACAATCGCAACCACGTCAATTTTATAGGAATAAAACGATAAAATAAAATAAATAACTGGCGCAACAGTCCAATTTGAACCATGGCCTCGAGATGAGTTAGCATCATTTCATTTTCTAGACCGTGACGGTATGTCTTGTTCAGAGGTGTGTCATCAGCAACACGCTTAATCGAGTTATTTACCCCATAAATGGGTACTCATTTAACAGCTGAGTGGGCTCTTAGTCCGACACGTAAATCCATTTTCTTATCGAAAACTACCGCATTCAGTAGGAGTCGAACCGGGGCCCAGTGCGTGGAAGGCGAACCGTTGCGCCATCCGGACTGCTAACTAAGAAAACGATAACATTCTAATATTTATTTTATTCTGGGGAAGCTACTGTAGGTGTTATGCAATGTTTCCGTCACTAGTATTTCATACGATAACTGTAGATTTTTTTAAATTTCAGATTCTCGCAGTGGTCTGCCTTGGTTTACATTTTAATTCCTGGTTCGAAAATGATGAATTAACGAAAGTTCTAATTGCGGGAACTTTTGTTAGCTATACAATCATTCCGATTGCATTGTTGTTAGGTGAGTAAAATTCCAAACGATTTTTGTTAACACAGGCGCAGAGAAAGGTGGAAATTTTAAATAATTAGGAAAAAAACGAAGGGAACTTTATCTGATCCTGAAAATGTTTTCTAGAAGAGAGAAAATTTCATTTGACACCACTTTTTAAAAATTACATCTTAAGTGTTGTTTTTTTTTCGCACAGAACAACGAGGACTCCTTACCACCAGCTTGTGGATAGCATCAATATTTTCTGGGGTACTTACAAACAATACACGCCCACTAGGCTTTTTTCCAAAGTTGAACCAGTCTTTTTCAAATTACCAACCCATGTATGTCGCGCTCGGTGGCCGTGGTCGCTCGGTCACCGTTCTACGATACTAATCTAGAGCTCGGAGTTCAAACCTCGGCGCAACTAAAAAACTGCCTGTACTCAATTGCCCTAACCCCTTGTGGGGCATAGCGCGTCAACTGTTCAATGTGGCCCAGTTGACGTTTCGTTGGCATAAATTGGTTTCAGAGAATGCAGTTGCCAGCATGCACCTCCTGCACATCCATGGCCACGAACGTTGTCGTGGACGGGATTCGAACCCGAAACGCCGGTAGCCAAACATGAGACTGATGCCTCAACACACTGCGCTACCGGTCGCCCCTAAAAAACTGCCTGTGGGTACTAATAGAACTCTCACAGTGCTCCGAACTTGTCAGTATAAAGATGGCGCGGATAGAAGATGCATGCTAGAAATTGCACTTCCGAAAAGTAGATATGCTATCGAAACGTCAACAAGGCATAATGGGATGGGATGGGATGGGATAAGAGATGCTGACGCGCCCATACTCTTGGAGGGGTCAAGACAATTAACAACCGAAGGAAATTCACCGCAGGCGGAATCTTATAAAGGCGCCGAAACACTCTTTGTGCAGCTATGCCACTAAATATCCGTTAGTACTCAATAGTTTGGCGTTCTCCCTTCACTCATTGTATATCTACAGGGCTATCAACGTCAACTTCAAATCTTCCGGTTTCTCTGCGCCACCCTGTATATTGTGATGATGGTGATCGGAATACGAGGGGTAGGCATTGGCCGTGAAGGCCGGAGTAGACAAAAATGACGCCCGTTCCCTCTTACATCAACTCCGAACTGCGTTCGGTGATCCGTTTTCTCTATGCCAAAGGCATAAACGCGATTGAAATCCACCGGGAGATTGTTTCTGTATACGGCACAGGTGCTATAAGTGTGCAAATGGTTCGAAAATGATGCGGTGCTTTCGCCAGGGGCCGTCAAAATATTGTCGATGAAGCGCGCTGGAGACGTTCTTTAAGTGCGGCCGAGGAGGAAGCAGTAAAGTGTATTTTGGAGATCGTTCAACGGGATTGGTGCCTCATCCTTGACAATATTGTAAATGCACTACCTCCTCACATCGAAATTAGTCGAATGTTGGTCGCTAACATCCTTATACCTTTGACACACGTTGTGCCCGAATAACCATTCAATGAGTAATAAATTGCTGGCAGTGACGAATTGGACACACACATTAATGTGATCGTCATTCCAACTGTCGCTGCGAGATCGACTTAGCACTGATTTTTCGAATAAATTATCATTCGGACGATGTTCGAAGATTAAGCCGCTTCTAAACGATGCGTCCAACATTCGATCCAACATTGGATCCAACGTTTGAATCAAACGATTTGACAATTGAAGCGACAATTGTATCTTCTAAGCGGCAACGGCAATTCGATCGTTCGATTCAAACGTTTGACGGTTTGGCAGAGTTGTCAATTAATAAATTAAATTGAAATTACTTATCACGGTGATGGCGGAAGGAAGAAGAGATAGCATCTGTTGCTGCCGCCATGGTGGTATTGTCGTGTTGCTACTTTTTTAATAAAAAAAAAGAATCCGGTTTACCAAATTCGTCGTTCCTTGCAAACGAGCTTGCTTCAAATGTTTCTGCTCAACGGTTCGGTAATTGTTCGTTGGAACGTTCGAATTCCTTTGATTCGGGTACGAAATTCGCCAACAGAGCGAACGTCTTCCAACGCGAACGTTCGACGCTTGACATTGGAAGCTCGTAGCTCGACATTCGGCCACACGATGCTACGAACCATCAAGCGTCCAACGTTGGAAGGTGTTCGTAGCATCGTTTAGAAGCGGCTTTAGGGGAAGATTTGCTTATTTCCCCCCCCCCCCCCCCCCTTCCCCTCTACGCTACTGTCGTCAATACACACCCATCCGCTGCGACGTCTTACCGGATTTATTGTAGCACTTTCAAGTAATTTTATGGTGATCGATTAAATTCAAAATCATTTACTAATCTCTATTATTTAAATGTAAAATTTCCATGGATGGCTTATAATAAACAAACATCTTTGTGTATTTTAGGTTATCTGATGAACACTCCAATGCACATACGATTGGATGTATTCTTCAGTTTGATCGGTTGCGGACTCTTCATTGCTTCCGGAGTACTCATCATCGAGGATTGGGAAAAGGCTGTTTTCAGGGATAAAACGATGGGCATTGCAAAGGGAGCACTTTCTATCGTCAACGGCGCAATCTTTTTGATGGATGTCATCGCCACATGTGTAGTTTAAATATTTAAATAATTTACTAAGAATTTTGTTGTTAAGCACGATAAACAATCAATCAAACCGCAAACTCCGTGAATTAATAAAAAAGTTTTGTCTAAAAAAAACCATCTTAACTTCGCTTTTTAAATAAGTTTATTTCGAAATTAATAAAATAATTGGTGCGGATGCATTTTGAATAGTGCAATCATCCTCAGTGAGTACATATTTACTGACAAAAAAAAAACAGAATTGTGTAGTGCAAAATCAAACAAAGGAAGAAAATATTATTTTACAAATAGAAAATACTGGAGGAGGAAATAAAAAAAATTACAGCAAATTTTGATTTTAACCATTAAACAGTTTTCAATATTTCAAGCGATCTAAATAGGGGTGACTTTTATTCATGGCAATATTATATTTAGAAACATACATACATACATATAAGCCGCTTTCGATTCAGTGGATTTCGGTCTCAGACCGAAAAGAACACCAACATAACGGCTCTGCTACGAGCGAACTTAAACAGCCACCATACAGATACTTTGCCGACATCGGGGCGAATTTCAAATTCACTATGTATTTAGATGGAGGCAAAATAAGTTGACGTTCAACCAATTTGCTTCAACTTTGATCCGATCAAATCCTATACGAGACCTTTATTAAAACCAGTCTGTCGTTTTGTATGAAAACGGTCTGAGATCCGGTGAATAGAAAGCGGCTATAAATGATTTCGTACGCGTCTAGTTTGTACGATGTGTTCACCAGTTTAATCAGTCGCAGATTGTCCGTGCTCCAGGTGCGGTGGTTTCTGATCCCTGCACAGCTCCCAGTTGTTTAATATGGTTTACAGAGCCCTCGACCCCGACGAGACATCAGTTTGATGGCTCAATACACTGAGTACCGCCCCTCTTCCCCCGAAACTTTGTTCGATCAGTTGAATTAATATTGAAAAAAAAACAGTCGATAGTACTACCAAAGATTAACCATAAGTAAGTAATGTTTAATCTTTGGTACTACTACGCATTCCGCCGCCTCTACTAATGATTGCATATTTATTCCACATTTCGAATGATTCGTTATTATTTTCTGGTAAAAGTTTACGAGATTTCCTTATCCAAATTTACGTAAGATAAATTTTTATGCAAATAGTAGCAACTTCAATAAGGCTTTTTATTATGTATTTCATTCTTGTCATATTGGTGGTGATGGTGAATAAGCAAAATGAACTCAGATTGCTTTCATTTCAGTACTTATACGTAATTTAAAATTAAACATCATGGTTATTAAAAAATATATGTATCACATAAAATGATTCAGTAGTTATATGAATAATCGCAACAAACCATTCTCCTCCTCCTGACGCGCCCGTGTCACTGGAGGGGTTAGGGTAATTAATAAAACCTTCCAGGTATCTTTATTTCGTCCACTGAGCGAGCTATGTGGGGTTAATCGGAACAACCAAATTGATAAACATCCTGGGGTCGAATTATAAGTTCCGTGAACGGACTACTCGTCACGTAAAAACGTGTATTTCGTATTACAGACTCCGTGAACGTAGCAAACGTATCGTAATTGGCTATTATGGTTTCCGTCAACGTATACGATATCGTATCAATCATTCGATCCCCCATTCGATTGCATTGAACCGTTCGTATAGCACAAATTTCGTAAGAAAAATGGAAGTAAATAATTGTAAAAAGCACGTTTATTGGTTATTCTTCAATAAATTAAATTATTTCTTAAGAACCACTAAGCTTAATAATGAGCAAAAAATGAGCAAATCACTCGCGCAAACGGATTGGCGAGGAAAAATTGCGTGTAGTATGAACATGTTCTTCGTACGAAACTAATCTCGCGAGAGGAACTCGTGGTGTGATGCACCCGGTTGCTCATTGTTAGTTGCTCGCGCGCAACTACTCAGCCTCATATTTCACCTTGTGTGAACGCTGCGCGAGGATGTTTAGTGAGGATGAAAGCATTGATTTTTAATTTAAGCTTGAAGTTCAACTCTGTACAGGTGCGCTGAGATTAACCGAAGCCATTCGCGATTGAAGCTTTCAAGTAAGTAAGCTTGGTCATAGTGTTCTCGATGTGATGTAAAGCATTTGTTTTACACCGCATTCGGCCACCGCAAAGCGGATTTGGTTCACAATTCGTACTTGTGTTACTGTCGAGGCACATACCACTGTCGAAGAGTTCTAACTCTTCAGTCTACCATAAAGGCGGAGGTATGGGTCTAAAGACCTGGATCCATGCCATCTGCACTCATAATAACACGTTCCTCATTGCAAACACTTCCGAATAGCGAACTGATTGGTTTCTTCAATTCCAAATATTGGACGATTGAAGAGTCTCCCCTCAGTCACTTACGTAAAAATGCTTTGTGACATCGAGTTCATGGGTACACACAATGCACTGACAACATTACTCCTTAGAATTTTCCACTACATTCCTCTTCTTTCTTTTATTTCAGAACCGTACTACGCTCTCCAAATCTTCGGGTGTCAACCAGTCCGCCCGTCGCTCTTCAACTTCATCGCTCCTGTCGCTTCACCGACAACTTCGGTCCCACAATCCTCTCGCTCTGTCTCCCGCCTGACCAGCCAGTCCATTTAACTTTCGCTTATCCATCCTCTCGGTCCTTCTGTCGCTTCATTAACCAACCAGCCCGTCGAACTATCGCTCTCTAATTCTCTCACTTCTTCTACCGCTTCAACTAGTCCATCCGACTGTAACCCTCCAACTCTGTCGGTCCTACTGTCGCATGTTCGCTTCTTTTAAGCACATCTGTAAAACAAGGACACGCACACAAATCCACCAGAAATTAAGAAAAAAAAAGTTAAACAAAACATCAATTTAAACTAACCTTGTGTTTTAGTTCTACTTTTTAATATTTTGATTTTTTTTATAATTGAAATGACACTAACTTGTCATATTTTCAATTCGAGTAACTAGGAATCTATTACATTCCTAAAAAAATTACGTTCCGTGAGCAATCGTAAATCATAGTCCCAGTGAACTCGCTCGTACGAACAGTCACGTAATTTTTTTTCATACGATTGCCGTTACGTTCACGGAACTCATAATTTGACCCCTGGAATTTCTCATGCTATATTTGGAGACATCGCATTTTTAGGCATTTCAGTTAACTGATCATTCGGTCGACGCGAAAAAAAATTCACCCGCGGCGGAAATTCGCAGCGCAGTGTGAGCATCCTTTAAGATGTTGGGCCACTGCGCCACGATGACGATGATGAATAAAAAAAAAATGAAGTGTACACTTGATTGATTTTATGTGATTAGAACAATTGCCTATCGAGAAATTTTTGCATCGCATATTACTGCTGAATCATACAGCGATTTGATTGGGAGCCCCTTATGGCCTTTTAGTTCCCAGTCCGCCCCTGCGGTAAACTATCAGGTTGTCATCCGAAATTCCACTAGTAATATTTCGTATCAATTTCGATATTGTACCGGTATTTTATCTGAATAAATCCACATTTTTTCACTGTAAATGGAAAAAAAACTCTGTTATGTTCGTCAGATAATAGCCGGCCATACACATACGTTCTATAATCTGCAAACATGTGGCACCTGGATCGCCCAATGATTCACCCAATGATACGCCGCGTGTCTTTCCCCTGGAAAATCGCGGCACCGGGAAACGGGAGATGATACGCCCAATGATACGCCAAATTATATTTCCCCTGGAAAATCGTGGCACGTGGAACCGGGAGATGATACGCCAAATGATCTTTCTCCTGGAAAACCGTGGCACCTGGAAACGAGAGATTATAGTGAAATCATGTAACTGTGCGACCAGATGATTTATGCCGTGATACGTGGCGTTTTCGGTTTTCAGATGAAAGACCAACAAAAATTAGTATGAAGACGGGGTCTAGTTGGGTGGCGTGCAGCCGTGTCGTGATTTTGTAGATTTCGGTAGCTCGCCTTGACTGAATTTTCATGGGTTAATCTATAGTGGTGGTAGGAGTAGCTTGCCCACCCCAGAATGGCCACCCTGTTTTCATGGGAAAGTACTCGTCCAATCGGGCTGGCTCGAACTACAAGACAACTTTGGGTCGCTGATTCCGAATCTGAAGTCAAAAAAGAAAAAAAAAATTTGGGGGTTGGCCACCCCAGAATGACCACCCTGTTTTAATGAGGAAATACTCGTCTGATCGGTCTTTCCTTGCAAAGTATGTCCTTTTCGTTATCAAAGGAATCAAAATGTCTTCAGCGACAGTCTAAAGTATACGTCTCAACACCCCCAGTCATACAACACCCATCTTGCCTATATATCTCTCATCATCGCTAACCAAATCCTTTTATCCTGACGCAGCAGGGCCAAAATATCAACATGGACCCATGCTTCTCATATTTTACCACCACCACTTTAGATTAACCCATAACAATTCAGTCGTGGCGAACTACCGAAATCAACTACAAAATCACGGACAACTATTTTAGACACCGTCTTCATACAAATTGTTGTTGGTCTTTCATCTGAAAACCGAAAACGCCACGTATAACGGTGTAAATCATCTGGTCGCACAAAGTTACCTAATTTCACTACTCGTTCTATCATCTCTCGTTTCCAGATGCCACGATTTTCCAGGAGAAAGATCATTTGGCGTATCAAACCCCGTTTCCACGTGCCGCGATTTTCCAGGGGAAATATCATTTGGCGTATCATTGAGTGTATCATCTCCCGTTTCCAGGTGCCGCGATTTTCCAGGGGGAAGAAACGTGCCTCACGTTTGCAGTTGATAGAACGTGTGTGTATGGCCGGCCAATGAAGAACAGAGATCAAAAGTCGCACACATGGGGCACAGTGAAAAGTAAATTAGGTTCATTTATTCCCGATGCCCTATAAGGTACAGTACGACCTCGATTTACGCAACTCCACGGTTTTCGCAACGCTTAATTTTTTAACATTGTATCAAAGGGGTGAATTGAAAAGCCAGGGCTTAAACACGTTATAAAGTTTATTAGATTTATACAATGAGTCACAGTCAAAATGAACCACCTTATGTTAGAGAAATAATTACTTAAAATATGAAAACCATTCAGATTAAAAATTTCTGTATTTATAGAAACTTTTAAAATACATAGATTGAATTTTGTAGTCTGTAAATAAAGTTTGAAGAGAGATATAAGTCCAACACTCAGTGAATACGATTAAAACCAACTACGAGGAAAAGGGATTTCACACACTTCCTCATTCAGACATCCACACACAGGTTCGAGACATACTCGAACATGCACATTCATAAAATCGAGACTTCTGGGAGGATCCAAACGGATACCGGGATAAATTTTGACGAAAATTCTGGAAAATAGAATAAAACCGTACGCAGAACGAATCATTGGCAAATATCAAAGTGGTTTCAGACCTGGTCGCTCCACAACCGATCAGTCCTTTAGGGTTAAACTGATACTCCAGAAGTGCAATGAATACAATGTAGACGTATACCAAATCTTTGTCGACTTCAAGCAGGCATACGACAGTATTGATCGTACTGTGTACTGTACAACATCATGCTGCAATTTGGAATACCGGCAAAATTAGTGCGACTGACAAAGATGACGATGACCAACTCCGTCTCACAAGTCAGGATCCAGAAAAGACTTACTGATCTATTTGAAACACGCACTGGTCTGAAACAGGGCGATGGACTGGCACCGACGCTCTTAAACCTAGCACTGGAATACGCTTTTTGGGCTATGAATATGGACAACAGCAAGACGCTACTCATCAAGTCGACACAATTAGCAACGTACGCCGACGACATCAACATCATGTCCCGAAGATTGGCCGACGCAGAAGAGCTTCTGCATACGCTCGATACCGCTGCAAAAGAAGTTGGACTACGTATCAACGAGAGTAAAACTAAAATAATGATGCAATCGGTGACAAGGACACCTGCAGAACCGAGCATCAATGTGGGGGACCTCAACATCGAGTTCGTGAACAACTTCATTTACCTGGGGTGCAACTTGTCAAGGGACGCCAACGAAACTGATGAAATCAAGCGACGGATACAGTTAGCTAATAAAACTTTTCTCTCGGTGCTCCCCATAATGAAATCGAAGCATGTGCACAGAAACACGAATCTCCGCGTGTACAAAACTATTATCCGACCAGTGCTATGCTATGGCTACGAAGCATGGACCCTAACTCCAGCCTCTAGGAACATGCTGGACACATTTGAACGTAAGGTTCTGCGGCGAATTTTCGGGGCCGTTTGCGATCGAGATGCATGGCGCATTCGGTACAACCATGAGTTGTATGAACTGTACGATGAGCTGAAAGTTTCGAAATTCGTCAAACTACAATGACTTCAATGGGCAGGGCATGTACTGTAACTGACGGTTTGGTGAGGATAAAAAATGAGGCCATAAGGATGGAATGGTTGGCGGACGGCGCAGGTTTCCTCGCGTTCGCATCAGGGTCCAGGCGTAATGGGACCCTCAGCCTCTGGTTTCGTACCACCGACACATTCTTACTCATCAGGTGCTGCCATAGATCTGCCGGTGGAAGCAGCACTAGCAGACCAGAATATGGTTCATTACAGTATAACGAATGGATAATGATCGCATGCCAAAGAGAGTAATAAACGCAGAGCGAGTCGACGGAGCGAGAATGCCTGGACGATCGAGATCTCCTTGGAAGAGCTCAGCATATGCGGACGCCGAGCAGCTACTGGGCTTCCAAAATTTGAGGACGCGGTTACGTGACCGAAATAATTGGAGGACAACGATCCAGGCGGCCAAGGCCTGACGTCGGGCTGTCGCGCCACGATGATGATGATGTTAGGTTTAAACAGCCCTTAGAAATGATAAGTAATTTTTTGTTTAATTGCATTAAATTTCATTAAATCTATTGAGATTCACATCGTTTTGTTAAATCTAAATAACCAGAGCACTATATTCCTGTTCCACAAAAAAATAATTGGAAAAGTATTAGTGGCCCTTATTTTGTTTTGAGGAGTGTACAAATGGAGTCGTTTTTTCCTGATCGTCCAAAGCTTTCCTTCCACTCGGTGGGGACCATTTCCCGAAACTTCTTCGAGTATCATTGCACATTACACTGAAGAACATCCAGTCTTTAACTTTTTTCGCAAATAGTTCGATTGTCTCGCGCCAAAACCAAAATATTGCTTTTTTTCGGACTAACTTTTTCCTATTATTTTCACCCAAACTGCACTTTCCTGCTTATTATATTGTATTATGCTATTATCACCAACTAAAGTTTTTAATACCCGGGACATGTATACGCTATCGCATGAGTTTTACCCAAGTCGCGTAAGCGCGACTAGTGTTTACACGTAAGTCGAGTTTACACGCTGACGAAACGTCAGGAACGGGTATCGAAATGAATTACTGACGCGGAAATAATGTTCACTTCGTTCTATTTACATGAGGTGCATTTACGATTGAACAGCATATGTGTCAGTACTGAAACCATCCTTTTTCATATGTTTGTTGTTGAGTCGTCATCAACGGCGTATGAGTACCCGTTGTCAGCTAGTAAATATCGAGTTGTCGTAAACCCGTTTTCAGTTTACACAGGACGGGTATCGTAGATTTCACGCGCCCGACTGGTTTACGTGCCACGTGTATTAGAACCTTAAGTGAACTTCTTTCAAGACTTTTCAATATTTCTAGACAGAAAACACATATCGATGGTGAAGATTCACAACGTCCTATGTCAATTTTTGAAAAAAAAAAAAAAAGAAACAAAAAAAACAGAAATTTCTCTTTTTCTAACGTGTTTTTAAAGTATTTACTATGCATCAATTGCTCAACCGGCTGTATGCTTATTTTCAGTGAAAAACCGTTAGAAGCAGCAACATCCAAACCCTCTATGTCAATGTTGTGTTTTATAACTTATACAACCTCTTATTGTAAACTGACACCAAAAACTCCATTTTTGACATAGGAGGTTGGCTACCTTCACCATCGATATGTTAGTTTGTTATAACCTGAGCCAATAAAACACCGTCATTCTTAACTACATACTTCGAAGAATTTTTGCGAAAAAGGGTATAAAATAATTTGAGCAACTTTTCCAGCACTATGTGTATTTCACATCATCAATGTAAATAATAATTAGCATTTAATAATGTAATACGGTAATAAACATCCCATCATTCGTTTAAAATTTCAATATGAAAATACTATACAACGCACAGCACTTGTCAGCTCACCCCTCCTGCTTTTCGTACGAACGTTGTAATCCCTCAGCATCAACAGCTCAAGACACCATGCAGCCGCGCCGAGTTGAATGAGGTGAAAAGGCCGGAAATATGTGTGGTGTGCATTTCACCACTCGACCCATCAAACAACCCTCGTCGCCGAAACGAGTTCATCGTTTCTCTGTGCACTTCGGCGCAATTCAATGACGTAATAATTTGCATTTGACACGGAACTACCCGATATCCGAATTCCGGGGAGTGTGTTATACGCTTGCGTCATAATTCCTATGGTGTCATAGATTTATAACTACGGATGATCCCAAGGGTGACCATCTTGTGCGAATAAGTACAATTCTTCAAATGATAAAGAGGATTACTATTAAGGATAGACAAAATGAAAACGATTGAATTAGATGTCGAGGCAACGCAAAACTGTTATGTACTATATTTGGTAGTGGTGCTTGAATTGTCCTCTGGATAAGATTTTATCAAGATAGGAAGTATAGTATGTACATATTTTTTGCCTCCCTTAAAAAGAAGTGAATATAATTCCCCGAAACTATAGTAACTCTGTTGTGGCAACTCCCGTACCTTGCGTATTTACGCGTGCTTTTCATTTGACAAATATCAGGTCAAAACGGACCACGGGAAGTAGGTGTGCTTCAGTTGGAAATGCCAAGGAAACTTCAGGAAAATTCATTCCTGGCTCCAACTCATGCGCACCACCCCCATTCAACAATTCTCGGAAAATCGATCAGATACTACGAAAATCTGATTATCTCACTTCCACCCGCACCTTTCAAATAGGGTCGGCTTTTATGACAGTGAACGGGACCGAGACAGAAAATTGAAGTTTTCCATTGAGAAACAACCCTCCGAGACGGGAACATCACCTGAGTAACGACATTTTTCCAATCTTCCATAGTCCTTACAAACCCTGTTCGCGTTAAGTTCTATTCTACTAGACACAACATACTACATTAGAACTTGAGTTTTTCGGCCTCTCTGTTGTATATGAACACATATCCATATCAATTTTCATGGTTTTTCGGTTCAAATAATTTCCTTTGCACGGCTCAATTGTTGCAAAAACAAATCTTTTCGAAAATCTCGTGAAAACGTGCGCGGAAAAAAAATATATAGATCCGAAGGGTCCAGGAAAATTGCCGACAATTTTCACAAAGCGTTCGCCCATTTTGACTTGACGGATTACGAGAAGAAGTTACGCCCCGGAAATCTTCAAAATCGGTGTCGCGTTTTTCGTTTAGATAAAAACGTTAAAAAATTACGTTCTTAAAAGAATAGTGTGCAATTTTCCGTACGGTGAATTTACTTATCGTGTTTATTCCAAAAGGGTCATTTTCACCAAGCAATTGGAATTGCTATCCTTGTTTTTCTTATAGTGAAATTTTAGCAAGTTTTTCGCTTTGCCCGCGGCTCTAATAGAGTTATATGCTTTGTGTGTGTGTGTGCTGCACTAAAGTTATAAAGTTGAGCAATAGTTAAAAATAAAAAAAAATAAAAAGTTACAATAGAACGTGAACTAAGATACTCGTACTTTGATAAAAATTTACACAAGAAAATATTCGCAAAGAAATACTATCGCTGACTACTAGTCTGAAGACCCAGGAGGTCGGCAATTTTTTTCGGAATATTTTATCGGGATATTGTGGAGCTACAGTATATAAGCATACAAATTTGTAACGGAAATTTACAACTAGATAAAAGAGCAATATTAAAATATAAGACGGCAGCATCCACCAACAACTGAAGAAAGACGACGGATCTATAGTGCAGATTAAAGGCCGGCTTTTGTGCAATAGAGTAAGTAGAGTAAGAGTAGAAATACAATTTAATTCGAGTATTCGGTCTTTAGATGAAATGAAAAAAAAATGCAATTAGTAGGCAAGCATTAATTGGTAAAAGTCCTTCAGCCCCACCCACTGTACCAAATTTTCTTCAGTCCTTGCATATACTTGTACATATACATTTATAAGGTTCGCCGGTAGTTTTTGGTATCCCCCAATCCGTTCAATCTCCTTCAACTTTGCCTTTTCCTTTTTCATCAAGTGCAATCTTTCAGTTTGGATTTAAAACATTTCCCCTTGCCCGGGAAAACTGAATGAATTGGAGACGAACATGCGTAGTGGAATGCACCCTGGGATATTGGGGAAAACTCCAAATGTACAAATATACTAGTACTATATGTACGTCTATGAATGTACGAGAGTATAGAATGCGCGTGGTAGGAAAGAAACTGAATGAACCAGATACGTAGGATGAAGGATTTCTTGAAAATTACTACACAATGCGGTAGACAAACACGGGATGTAAATCATGTCTTTTGTTGAAACACGAGTAGTCTTCAAGAATTATTGGTAGGCCTTTCCAATCGGTATTGTACTGTATATTAGCCAAAGAGAAAGCCAATATTAGGTACTCTTTTCAGACATTTCAAGAACTAGATACTTTTAAGCAGTAAAGTTTTCAATAATAAGGAACCATAGTCCAATAAATATTGAGAGGAAGGGAAATGAAAGTCCTTTTTCGCGGAATAACGGTATAACATTCTCTATTTCCCCTCTGTGATGTGGATCGTAAGAATAAGCCACAGCGTTTACCGACATGTCGTAGGAGGCAATTAACTGAACAGGATATTTGTGCAACATACATCATCCGAAACCTTTTACATATATGCTAATGATACGTTAACTAGGCCTCTCTAGACATCATTTTTGCCTTAATTCCTTGTGAGGCATAGCGCGACAGCTATACTCCTCAGAGGCCTAGACGACGTTTCGTTAGCACATAAGAGATTTAGGATGATGCAAGTTGCTGGCATACACATCCTGTCCATTTCCATCTCTAATTGCCTTGACCTCTCCAGTGGCATCGGCGCGTCAACATCTTTAGCATTTCCATGCCTTGTTGACGTTTCAATAGCATATTTACTATTCGGAAGTGCAGTTGCTAGCGTGCACCTCCTATCCGCGCCGTCTTTATACTGACAAGCTTGGAGCACTGTGAGAGTTCAATTAGTACTCATAGGCAGTTTTTGATCGCACCGAGATTTGTTCTCCTAACTCTAGATTAGTATCGTAGAGCGGTGACCGAACGATCACAGCCACCGAGCGCGACATTCCCATGCTGGAAAGTATTTCACTTTATGTTCCGAATCGGAACGTGGAATTCGAAGTGTAGCGCACTTCATTCCGAGATAATTTGTGTGCTCTATTAATTGTTAATCAAGTAAACGCAAGTCACGTACGACGACCCTAAGGGTGATGTGTTATCATCACCCACATCAAACACGGATGCACATCAACCAAATTTTATGGTGTAGCTACCGGATATAGATAACGATCCTTTTCCTTTGCAATTGTTAAACACGTAGATCAATTCTTAGAAGACATGACCACGCGAGTTCGTAAAGTCAATAAATTAAAAGAGGAATATCCGTTTGTGTAGAAATTAACATTTCCATTTGAATTAAATATTAAGAGGCCGAGGTTTCGTAAGATTGGAAGGACCTCAGCCCAGGCAGATTTAAGTGAGAGTTACGCGAGACAACATCCTTTTTGTATTGAACTCCTTAGAGTTTTAGTTTAGTACATTAGTTCACAAACGTGTAAAAATTAATGTTCCTAGTGAGTAACTATTAATTGTTAAATAAAAATAATTTTAATTAATATGTTGAATTCTTATTCCGCAACGGGTAGTAATTATTTGTTGTTTTTTTGATAGTTTTTCTCATGAAAAACTTGAATGGCGCAGTCGGTAGGATAGAAAGTGAGTAGAAAACTAAGACCTTTCTATCCATTAACGAACGAATTAACACGTGAAAACTAAAACTAACTAACTAAGTGGAGTGATATGACTTTTTGCAAGTGTGTGAAAATAGAAAACACCAAGAACCCGAACTTAAACCGGAAAAAAAAGACATAACTGTACTTAAGTACGAAAGTGAAAAAAAAAAAAAAAAATATTATTATAATATACTCTAATTTTCAAGGATTTGCATTGTCCCGCAGGCAGAATTTTAAAAGAATTCGCCTCCTTGCGATACATACATTTGTACCGACAAGGGTAAAACTTAAAGTGCTAAAAACCGGTGAACAGGAGGAATCGTCCCTGTGACACCTAAAATAAAGTGATTGCTGTTTGTCGGCATCTGTCATTGGTAATTAGTATAAACTTATTCTCATTATTTGTCTTCTATCATTCCATAAAAAAAAAAAAAAAAAAAAAAAAATGGCAATCTCATTCACGGAGCTATTGCGAGAAGCGAGGGCTATGCCAGTATTTGTGGGAGACGATGGATTTCAACTTCATGGCTACATACGGGAAGTAGAGGCCATAATGCGATTAGTACCGGAAGGAGCAAATGCCACATACATATCAGAGATACTGTATTCGAAATTGCAAGGACGAGCTGCAACCGTTGGCAGAAGAGTGCAGGAAAAAACGTGGGAAAACATGAAAGAAGCACTGATTAAGGCATTTGGAGTACAGGAACCGTACTTAAAATTAAAGGAGCAGGCGGATCGATTCAACAGCAGAGATGTCCATAGTTTATTCAAATATTTATTAAAAATTTTAGATAAATTAAATTCAAAATATGTGCTTGATACCGCTAATCCAGTAGAATTCAAACCATCAAATAACGAAAGTAGTATTTTAGATAAATTTTTAAGTAAAATTAATCGATCTGATGCCATGTACCTGAGGACAAAAGGCGTCACTTCTTTGGACGAAGCCTATAATGAGTTATTACAAACAGGTTATGACAACTACAAGGACAACCGAAATAACTATCAGAATGGGCAATCAAATAGAGACAATAGATATACAAATAGAAACAAATTCAATAACAGGACACAAGACGATGTTGTACACAGACGGACTAACAACTCTTACAGAAACGATAACTGGAACCAAAATAATCAAAATAATAATTGGAGTCAAAATAACAGATTCCCGAACCATAGCAATTTTCAAAACCATAACCAAAATTCAGATAGGTCTAGGCAAAATAGGAATTATGTGGAACAAATAAATAGAAATCAGGCGGAACCAATGGATACATACCCCATTGGAACTGAACCAACAAATTTTCGTATACGTGCCTCAGAAACAGAAATCTTCCCATAATAACAGTTCACATAAATAACAAACCAATAAAAGCTTTAGTAGACTCGGGATCAACTACATCAATTTTAGACATTAAAAAACTGGGTAGTTATCCGAAAACTAAGATAAGTAATCAGAAATTCAGGACTATTGCAGGAACACAGGAATTTAAATATGAGACAATAACAGAAACACCACCAGAGATAGGAGTAAGGGACTACACAAGATGGAGATTGACTGATTTAAACCACCAACTCTTCGATGCCATCATAGGGACCAATATTTTAGATATAACAAACTCGGTGATAGATTTTAATAATAAAATTGTGACATTTGGGGAAAATGTTATACCGTTTATAGGATCTGCGAACGTAGATGCCAGTTTTAGTATTCAGTATGATGAGATTCATACTATGGAACCCATGGAGGAATTAAAAGTTAGTGTGGAAAATCTTAATGGGGAAGAACAGAATGAATTAAGGAAACTTTTGAAGATAAATAGAAATAGTTTCTATTTGGAGGGAGATTTCCTATCGGCAACAAATGTAGTGCAGCATGAAATTAAAACTACTACAGAAGAGCCGATATATTCAAAGATGTATCGTAATCCTCAGATACACGATAAAGAAATCGAAAGACAAGTACGAGAAATGTTGGATCAGGGAATCATCAGAGAGAGTAATTCACCTTATAATTCACCAATTGTCATAGTTGCGAAAAAACCAGATAATTCTGGAAAAGTCAAATGGAGATTGGCTATAGATTATCGGAAACTTAATGCAGTTACAATTGATGACAAATTTCCCATTCCTAACATTGATGGAATCTTAGACAAGCTAGGTCGTGCACAATATTTTACCACGTTAGACTTAGCAAAAGGTTTCCATCAAATTCAGATGAAGAAAGGAGACATTCCCAAAACGGCATTTTCAACATCCAGAGGACATTACGAATATACTCGAATGCCATTCGGATTGAAAAATGCACCGGCAACTTTTCAACGCCTTATCAACCATGTACTAAAAGATCTCATTAATAAGATTTGTTTAGTATACCTGGACGATATTATTATATTTGGGACGTCTTTAACAGAGCATACACAAAATATACAAAAAGTTTTTAATAAATTAAGTGAAGCTAACTTAAAGGTACAAGCAGACAAATGTCAATTCTTTAAAAGAGAAACACAATTCCTAGGGCATACAATTGGGGTAGATGGTATTAAACCAAACAATGACAAAATTATAAAAGTCACAAATATTAAATTACCCAAGAATGCAAAGGAAATAAAATCTTTCCTTGGCCTAACAGGGTTTTATAGAAAATTTATTAAAGATTATGCTAAAGTAGCGCAACCTCTAACGAAATACTTGAAAAAAGATATGAAAATTAACATAAACGACAGCGAATATGTCGGAGCGTTTGAAAAATTAAAAATTCTGCTTACTTCTGCACCTATCCTAAAACATCCTGACTTTTCTCAAAGATTTAAAGTGACCACTGACGCAAGTAATTACGCTATTGGTGCCGTGCTAAGTCAGAATGGACATCCAATTTGTTATATTAGTAGGACTCTCAACGAACATGAGAGAAAATATGCCACCATTGAGAAAGAAATGTTAGCAATTGTATGGGCTGTAAATTATTTAAGACCGTACCTATACGGTAGAGAATTTGATTTGTTAACTGACCACCAACCCATAAAGTGGTTATACCAAAAATTTAAAGGTAAAGATATTGAACCAAAGCTTCAAAGATGGATTCTAAAACTCGGGGATTATAATATTAAATTGGAATATATTAAAGGTAAAGACAACATTCCCGCCGATTTTCTATCCAGGCTTTGTGAATCAGGTGAAATCAATGTTATTACTGGAAGTCAATCACAAAATAAAAGTAAAATTGAGATTAAATCTATTCGTAAATTACCTAATATAGTTCAGGGAACATCAGTTTCAAGTCGCACATCAAATGAAGATTTTGAAATAGAATTACCATCAGGGATAAGTAAAACGAAGGTAGATAATCCAAGAGATACTACTGTCCACTCTCAAGAAGAAAATCATGATGATCATATTCTGATTAAAGATGATATTTTAAACAAATACAAACAGCAAATACTATTAGTCGATGAAATTGAGAAAAGACATCAAATAAAGCTAGGCAAAAGAAAAAGAGTTATTTTATCATGGAAAAACTTGAGGGAACAAATAGATATTTTAAAGAAATCATTAGGGCCAGGGAAGGTAGCAATCTTCAGCGAGGTGAGCGATTCGAGATTTAATGAATTGCAACAACTTTTAATCGATTTATTTGACAGAAGTAAAGTTAAATTCATAAGAGTAACCAAAATTATCAGAGAAGCAGAAAGTGAAGAAGAGCTTCTCCAAATAATTAAAAACTATCATGAGAAGGATACAGGTCACGCTGGAATCATGGAGAACTTCCAAGGTTTAAAAAGACAAATATACTATCCGAGACTAAAAGAGTACATTCATAGGTACATTAATGTTTGCGAAACTTGTAACAAAATGAAAGTGGACAGAAAACCTATTAAACCAATGTTAGAATTATCAGATACAGCGAAGACTGCCAATGAAATTTTCCATATGGACTTATTTTTCATAGACGGTTTGATTATACTTACGGCAATAGACAAATTTTCTAAATTTGCAACAGGTACTGTCATTCAATCAAAGAATATGACAGATATCAGGGAAGGTTTATTGACAATCTTAGCCACGCTAGGTAGACCAAAACAGATAGTAGCAGATGGAGATTTTGACTCAATCCTTTTGAAAGAAGTTTATTTAGCAAAAGACATTCAGATACATATTACAAAACCGAATTCGCATACGGGGAATGCCGATATTGAGCGATTCCATGAAACAATTCAGGAAAAAATGAGGTCAGGGTGTAACCAAATTCCAAATCAAACAACTAAAGAAAAATTCTTTGAAGCTCTGGAATTTTATAATAGACAAATTCATTCTACTACATTAGAAAAACCTATTGATGTGCATGTAGGGAAGATAGATAAAAATATTATATACGAAAGGACACTCAAAGTAAAACAACGTATGCTAGAAAAGGAAAATAAAAAGAGAGAAAGTTACACTGAAAATCGAGTAGAAATTTTAGTTAAAAACCCTAAAGCCGCTAGAAATAAATTACAACCCAGATTCAAAAAACAAAAATATTCCAATCGAATTGCTAAAGTTAACATAAGAAGACCTAAAAAGAAGATTTTAATTTCAGATTCTATACGGGAAGCAGGAAATCAAAACACTGGCATCACAAAAAATGACTATACTAATAATGAAGATAATACTTCTGGTATCTCTATTGCACCTAATGTCGGGGATACTAGTAGTTGACGAAGTAAAAACCAATTCAGGCTATGCAGAAATCAAAATGGACGAAGTGCAACTAGTGAAGGAAAGACGTATGGTACTACATAGAATAGACTTAGGAATCATAGAACTAGCAATAGAAGAAATTAGGAAAATGAATTCTTTAGGAACTGTTGACCATAGACAGGGAGTCATTAACCAAGAACTATATGACTTGGAACACCAATTGTATACTCTATTACCTAGGGAATATCGTCGAAAGAATGACAACAAAAATCGATTTTCACAGAACTTCTTAGACGACATTTTAGACATGACAACCACTGAAGCAAAAAAAGTAAACACAGAAAGTCTATCAGCCCGACGAAGAAGAGGTTTGATGAACCCCGTAGGGACTTTATATAATTGGATGTTTGGTATAATGGACGCGAATGATAGGCAAGATATTGAAAATCACCTCCAGGCAATAGATCAGAATAATCATGCATTAATACAGATAACAAACAAACAAATAACGATAAATAATAGATTTGAAGAACAAATGAAGAAAGTTATTTCAACAGTTAAAATTGATAGAAATATAATAGAAACCACCATCAAACACGCCACAAGTCGTTGGCAGACAGAACTATCATACCTTGCAACAGTTGTAAATATCCATATTATACAAAATGAACTAGAAATTATTCAAGATAACATTATGTCAGCACGCTTCGGAACAATGAGTAGAAATATGCTTACTTCAGAGGAAGTAATTGACCACGATATTAATATTGATAAAATTAAACACTTAGAAATAGCATTAGCAATAGGAAATAGAAATCCAAAAGAAATACTGTTTGTCGTTAAAATTCCCCATACATTAATAACAACTTTTAAATATAACGTAGCACCTATTCCTATTCCGATGACCTGTATGAAATAGAATTCGAATCGGAGAATATTGTAAAGATCAATAATGTAAGTTATACATATAAACAAGAAAACAATGTGAAAGATTTAAAAGAAAGTAGATTATGTTTTTATACCAACGACCAATGTAATATGATTAAGAGAACCAAAGGATCAATTGTAGAACTGGAAACTGGAACTATCTTAGCGAGAAACTCAAAAATAAAATGGAGCAATACTTGCGATGAAAGGAATAATGACCTAGAAGGAAACTATCTCTTCAGTTTTAATAATTGTTCAGTAACTTTAAATAATAGTACTTTCAACAACAGATTACCCGAATATAAAGCTAGAATTATAATACCAATAATTAATAATTTTAATTATTCAGATTTTTCGAAACAGACCATTTGGCAAGAAATGAATGATTTCTACTTAGATAAACTGGAAGAAATCAAGGAAATTAAATACATCAAACGGGATAATATAATTACAAATATTTCAATTACCACAATCTTCATAATCGTCCTACTTGCATTTTCTGCTTATTTTTACGTAAAAAGAAAAACATTAAAAATAAAAATAAATTCTATTACAAATAAATTCGAGGACGAATTTGTATCAAAAGGGGGTGGAGTCACGTACGACGACCCTAAGGGTGATGTGTTATCATCACCCACATCAAACACGGATGCACATCAACCAAATTTTATGGTGTAGCTACCGGATATAGATAACGATCCTTTTCCTTTGCAATTGTTAAACACGTAGATCAATTCTTAGAAGACATGACCACGCGAGTTCGTAAAGTCAATAAATTAAAAGAGGAATATCCGTTTGTGTAGAAATTAACATTTCCATTTGAATTAAATATTAAGAGGCCGAGGTTTCGTAAGATTGGAAGGACCTCAGCCCAGGCAGATTTAAGTGAGAGTTACGCGAGACAACATCCTTTTTGTATTGAACTCCTTAGAGTTTTAGTTTAGTACATTAGTTCACAAACGTGTAAAAATTAATGTTCCTAGTGAGTAACTATTAATTGTTAAATAAAAATAATTTTAATTAATATGTTGAATTCTTATTCCGCAACGGGTAGTAATTATTTGTTGTTTTTTTGATAGTTTTTCTCATGAAAAACTTGAATCGCACTCATTCACAGTTGAATCGACTGAATTTAGGGCTGGACACCAACAGAGAGTATGTTCGATGGTGTTCTTTTCCATCTCACATCTTCTGCATAAGTTGCTGGAGGTCAGTCCTAATCTACCGGCATGAGATGCGGTGAGATAGTGTCCTGCGAGTAGGCCTACCGTCGATCTTAGCACATTCCAGATGAATTTGAGCAGAAAATGTGATGGCAAAAGGTTCTGACTACTTTGCAATCCGTTCCGTTTGTTCATTCGGATTGTATTTTAGTCCATATGGTCTCATCTATTTGGTTTGTGATGTCCACAAGTAACTGTGGAATAGGTGTCGGTGGACTGTTTTCTGCACTCGAACCTGTCATTGGTAGCTTATCGGCCTTATGGTTTGTAATGGACGGTTTGGTGGGCATCCGAAGATGCCTGTGGGGGCGGAGCCTAATGTAGCATGAAGATCCCTCAACGAGCTCTGCAGCGGCTACTGTAGCTCAATTCGGGAGACGTGGGCGGGGTTTTCGCTGCTCGTTGACCTTTTCCTTTATGTATCAATAAAAATTCGTAAGTCAGGGTTAGATAACACCAACACGAGAGGCAAAAATGGGGCGGTAAGGATGGAATGGTTGGCGAAAAAAGCAGAAATCCACGCGCTCGCATGGAGGCCCAGATGTAATAGCACCCTCGGCCTCGGGTTTTGTACCACCGACAGATCACTACTCATCAGGTGCTGCTTTCAATCTGCCGATGGAAGCAGCACTACCAGAATATGGTTCATTACCGATGGTTCATCACAGAGCAGCTTCTAATTCGAGGCCTGCCAAGAAGAAGAAGCTGAGGACAGAGTGTGCTGCTAAGAAAAAAGTAGATAATGACACTAGAATGTCAATTGCCTAAACATCAATCTACCAAAATTGTAAATGCAAGTATAAACACATTAAACCCTTGGATATATAAGTCTTGATAATGCCAACATAGGCGAAACGTTGACACAAATAATGTAATAATTGAATCGATGTATGCTGGATGACTTGACAATGAACAATTAGTACAAAAGACAAACACAACCCAAGGAATGCCTTGTTGAACTGAAACTAAAAGAAAAACTACTCTGTAGGAAGAATGGGGGTGCTACAGAGGAAAGCACAGCTATTTGAAGGGAAAGACTTAGAGCAAGTAGTCTTAATGTGCTTGTGGTGACTCATAACGGTGGAAGGGCCATAAAGGAGCCCAATGAGATCCTTTTTAGTCCTGTTCGTGGCCAGAAATGGTCCCCACGTTGGGCGTCAAATATGTAGTGGATGGTTTGGTGGGCATCCGAAGATGCCTGTGGGGACGGAGCCTAAGGCAGCATAATGACCGTAAACGCCTCTCAACGAGCTCAACAGCGGCCTATGCTTGCTGCAGCTGAGTTCGTCAACAACATACGTCATACATAAACAACGAATGAACGCATACCTAAAAAGATATTCAATAAACGACACGTCAACGGAGCTGCGAGGAAGACCGAGAGCTCGCTGGAAAGGCTCTGTAGATGAGGACGCCGAGCAACTGCTGGCCGACCAAAATTGGATTATGCCGACATTTGACCGAAATATTTGGAGGGCAATGATCCAGGCGGCCATGGCCCGACGACGGCCTATTGCGCCACAATGATGATGATCAGGCCCAAATATTTAACAATGTCAACAACGTGTAGTGTTATTCCGTTGAGGGTGGGTGTGGAAATTTCCATCCCGTTATGTCTTTATGTGAAAAGTATTTACTCGGTCTTTGGTCTTTGTAGGGTTTGCCTTAAGATCAGATTTACCGGCCCAGATTTGGATCCGTTCCAGTGCCGATTGCACGAGGTCCGACAATATTTAAGGGAACCCACCTTTCACAAGCACCACAATGTCATCTGCATATATTACCAACTCAAAGCCGCTTGCTCCTAACCTCTCTAGTTTTTCATTGACCATTAGGATCCAGAAAAGTACGAATGTTATCGGTCCTTAGTGATGGATGGTTTGGTGGGCATCCGAAGATGCCTGTAGGGACGGAGCCTAAGGTAGCATAGTGGCCGTGAAGGTCGAGCTATCTAGCGAAGAAAAACGCCCCTCATCGAGCTAAGCAGCGTGCTCTCCAGTTTAGGAGACGTGGGCGGGGTTTTCGCGGCTCAGTACAGTTTGAAACTTGTGCATAGCAATATAAAGCTTTGAAGAAAAATGTGATTTGTGATATTCGTCGATTTTTAATTCGTCTTCTGAAATTTTTGTTTGACACTTTGTAGAACACGATAAACAGAAATAGAAACAAAACAGACTGGTTTTGTTTCTAGTTCTGTTTATCTGTTTCAATTGAAACAGTTTGTTTACATAAAACAGAACTGTTTTCAAAAAGCAAAACTTATTTCTGTTTTCGTTTTTGAAGACAAAACTGTTTTTCTAAACTGTCTATTTGGTGGAAACCCGGCATAACATGTACCTCCTGCTTATTTAGCCGCATATCTGCGACAAGTCGGTAAATGCTGTGGCCTATTGCTACGCCCAACACCATAGGGGGAAGACAATACATCCATGGCCACAACCCGACGCGATGTGGACGGGATTCGAACCCGAAACGGTCGATGTGGAGAGACATCAGGCTGACGCCTCTACCCACTGAGCTACTGGCCGCCCTATGTTGTATGTATTTAGATAAAAATCAAAACTCTAAATTGATATTTATAGAGAGGTAGGCTTTATAAAACGTTCGCAAACGAGTAGCTGCTGTCATTCAACGAGTGTACCTTAAATGCGTAGAGTTTTTGCAGTCTCTTTTTTAGTTTACCAAGAATTTTTGAAAAGAATTTCAATTTGTCAAGATATTCAATTTACTGAGAGTGAACTGTACCATATAGATGTTCCACATATTACAAACGTCACGTTAAGGGTAGGCAGATAATATGGGTATCTCCGTGTGGGTGAAATACCAACTCATATATTTCAAATACATACATATATCCAATAATAGCTGCGTTTTTTTACAGAACAGAGTAGAGCAGAATAAGCAACAAAGAAACGATCGAGAGCAGATCAGAGTAGCGAGCACGAAAACGGGGCATGTCATTTGCTGTGTCTTGGTTTAGTTAGAATTCAAACGTCAACTCAACTGGGACACCCTGAGTCCTATCACACTTCTTTTTACGGACCAGCCTGTTAGCAGCCCTCTCAATTTTCCCTAGCTCTGTGTCACTTTTACCAAATATGCAAACCACTCTGTATCACTATCACTTACTTTTAATCCGGCACACCTTGTCTCTATTATGTATTTACACCTTCCTGTCTCTATCATGGCATTAACTGCACGTGTTGTTATTCCAGAAAATCGTGACGTCCGATGTGACGGACGAATTTCAGAATGACCCCCAAATCATAAGACATATCCATGTCAAAATATCGATATACATAACTATCTGTAGTTTTCACACACTAACATGTTTTGATGTTAACTATCCCATTCCATATCTTAATTTTACGTAAACTCAAAACTATTCCGCATTAGCGCACATCAAAATTCAGTTCTTTTGGCGTCACTGCGCTAGGTGGAACACCCAAAAATGAAGCACATGTGACAATAGCAATGTCATCCGCATAAGTAGATACCTTGTAGGCCGACAACTTGCAGGTTTTAAAGCTGCCCCTGATGTAGTGTTGCACTGGTGCTATAAAGTAGGGTTAAATGTAAACCCAAAAAATCGTCATAGTGCCTTTCACTCGTAAACGTTACCTAACTTCTGGGTCGATTTCACTAGGAAGGACGGTTTTAGAGAATTTCAGGCATGGGAAGGCATTAGCAAGGTATTTAACCAAGGCGTCACACTGGACTGGCGACTAAACTGGAATACTCTCATTGACAATGTAAATAACAAAGCCACATGTACAATGTGGGCTTGTAAAAACTTCTTTGTACTGACATGGGGCGACCGGTAGCGCAGTGTGTTGAGGCATCAGTCTCATGTTTGACTACCGGCGTTTCGGGTTCGAATCCCATCCACGATGAAGTTTGTGGCCATGGACGTGCAGGAGGTGCATGCTGGCAACTGCATTCTCCGAAAAAAGTTTATGCCAACGAAACGTCAACTGAGCCACATGGAACAGTTGACGCACTATGCCCTACAAGGGGTTAGGGCAATTGAGTAGTGAGTAGACATGGGGACTGACACCAAAGATGGTGAAGTGGTTGTCCTGTATGTTGGTGCAGCCTATAGTCACATACGTTGCGTCGGTATAGTGGCCCATGGTTGAACAGAGTTCAGCCATACTGAAATGTAACAAATTACAACGCCTAGCTTGTCTTGGTATAACTTGGGCTATGAGTAGATGCCCTAAGCCCGCTTTAGAGGCGGACCTAACACCAGGATTTCAATCATTATGGGTGCCTGGGCCATCGTTTTTCAAGCCAAAATCCATGCCATAGAAACCTCCGACAGGATAATTCAGGAGAAGAGCCCTAGAATTGCTCAAATTGCTATCTGCACAGGTAGCCAGGCAGCAATAAAGACTCGATCTTCACACGGGCTTTCTTCAAGGCTGGTAAAAGAATGTCGTGAACTTCTCCCATGTCTATCGAGCGACAACCAATTCCTTTTCTACTGGGTGCCAGGTTACTGTGGCGTAGAGGGAAATGAATCAGCGGATGAACTTACTAGGCAAGGCTCAACGTTCAACTTGTGGTTTAGGCCTGGTTTCAGCCAAGGTAATAATTAAGGACCTTCCAGGGCTGCGGCAATTGAAGGAGTTGATGAGACCCTTCAATTATGGGGATGGGGACACTACCCAAATGAGTAGAGCTGACTGGAGGCTACTTGTGGGCTACTTTTCGGTTCACTACTGGGCCAGATATAATCTAAATAAGATGGGTTTATCTAGAGAGACGGAATGTCGTCTTTGTTTGGAGGAAGTCGAGACTACACATCACATTTTATCTGAATGTCCCGCGATTGTACGGACAAGATTTACGGTCTTCGGGTGGATTGCCTTAAATTTTGCAGATATTATGAATCCTCCTGCTAAAGACATATTAGCCTCCGTAAGAATGGTGAGGGTATCTTGCTATAATTTTTCAAGGGCTATTTCACAATAGACCTCCCATGGTCGCCGTACCCACCATTAGTCCCACTTATCTTTATTCTATTCTAATTCGGAGCGTAGTTTGGTCCGTAAAATCGCTGCTCCACAAAATCCGGTAATAGAAATCGGCCGACGGACACCTGGCAACTGATACGAAGCAGACACCTGGAAACACTATCGCGCTCGGTGGCCGTGGTTGCCAGTATAAAGACGGCGCAGATAGGAGGTGTATGCTAGCAACTGCACTTCCGAAAAGTAGATATGCTATCGAAACGTCAACAAGGCGTAGAAATGCTAGAAATGTTGACGCGCCCATCCCCCTGAAGGGGTCAAGGTAATTAACAAAAAAAGAAAAACATACATCATATCATGTTATGATTACGTTTCATTATCAGGAAAAATTATTCTGGTTTACTGAATTTGCCAAATATCACTCATGCAAGAGAACGCAGTTTAATTTGCTTAAAAAATAAGAAATACCGATAAATTTATTCATCCCTATAGCACTATTCGTTTCGTTTTCATATTTGAACGCCACGCATCGACATACATATATGTACGTATTTTGTAAACATAATGAATAATTCAAAAAAGCAAATTACCAATTCCATTTTAAATATACTGCTCCTGCCTGTGTGCGTGAAGAAAACAAACACCTCCCACAGAAAGGGATACCTACAATGACCCTTGTGTGTATCTATCAAATGCCGCACTGTAAATCTCATCAACGCAACGTTTCAAGTTAAGTGTAATATAAGGGGAACATTCATTACTTCCACGAAGGGGTACGAGTTTTGTTAGTTTTTTCAGGCACTTTTCCCCAGATGATTCGCCGGGTCAACTTTGGCACCATTTCAAAATCACGCCCAAATAGTAATGCCGGCTGTAGGGATAGGGTTTCCAGCTATGAAATCTCGTTGCTATTCACATTGAGCCTAAGTGTGCTATGTTATACGCAAAGACAAGGGACAAGGATACCGGAAGATAGAGAAATCGATAATGTAAATCTCTCCTTTTACTGGTAGCACCCATTTTCATGATAAAGTGCTTTTCGTGGTATAGCTGAGTGGCGAACGAAGGATACAATGAAATCGTTGATTGCTTCATTTAGTTTTGAGAAAAAGATTGTAATTAAATGTTTAAAGGTAATTGTTTCTTTATTCACGCAAGCATACATTATCTTTAAAAAAAAATAAAACAATTCAAAACACCGGTTATTTGAATTTTCAAGTAACATTTATTTAGAATGCATTTCGGGCAGCCTTCCGGCCATCTTCAGCAAAGTGATTAATTTTTTTTTTTATTTTCAATTACAGTTTTACGGTTGTTGTATTGTTGTTAACAATGTCACATACGAAAAGTTAATTAATAAACATAAAATGTACTAAATAAGTAAAAGCAACAAATTTTTAATGCAAAGTGTTAATGAGGGCTTTTATTTATTTTTTTTTGTCTTCTTAAATTTTTCCCTTTCTCAATATTTCAAAACAAATGACAAATGATACGTAAAAAAAATTGTCAAACGAAATAAGTAAATGGGACAAATAAAAAAAAACTTAATTTTTAATTTATATTATTTTATTTCCCAATTCTTTTGAAAATTATAAGGATAATGGACTCTTTTAATTCCTTTAAGGTGGCGTAACGTTGTCTAAGAGATCCACATAATATTCCACATTCATCCGATGAGATACAAAGCAGATTAAGATCGTTCCATTAAAGCCAAAAGCATCCCATTAACGACCCATTGTGAAAATTTCTCGACCAACGAACTTGCCTCGAACTTCTTGAGTCGCGATAAATAGTACTATTAGCCATCGGGTCCATCCAAATTAAATTTCTTTTCGTCGCTGAAGATGATATTAGGCCATTCTTCCTGCCAAAATTTAGATGCTTCTGTGTTTTGGGAGAAGTGTAATGAACCACTTGTAACGAACCATATTATGGTCTGGTAGTGCTGCTTCCACCAGCAGATCGAAGCAGCACCTAATGAATAGTGATCTGTTGGTGGTACGAAACCAGAGGCCGAGGGTCCCATTACTCCCGGACCCAGGTACGACCGTGTGGGCGTCTGATCCGTCCGCCAACCATTCCATCCTTATCGACTATTTTCTTTTATTCCCCATTTTAACCTCCCTTGTTTGTGTTGTCTTCCCCAGGCCTATGAATTTTTGTTAATACGTAAAGGACAGGGGAAACGAGCGGCGAAAACCCCGCCCACATCTCCCGAACTGAACTACAGCAAGCATAGGCCGTTGCTTAGCTCGTTGAGGGGCCTTTTTCTTCGCCAGATGGCACGGCCCGACCTTCACGGTAATATGCTACCTTAGGCTCCGTCCCCACGGGCATCTTCGGATGCCCACCAAACCGTCCGTTACAGAAGCTTAAGTATGGCGAGTCTTTTCTCGTAGGAAATGTATTCACATAAATTTAGAACTTTTTTTTGCTCGCCTTGATTGTGCTTTAATTGTCGACAGGAAAGCCCATAACAATCTACATGACATTACAAAAGAAATCATAATCCAGCAACATATGCATAGTATAATCCCATTGACGCTTTTCTTCGACAACAATGAATCCCTTCATAGTACGTACGTTATTTGTTAACACGCATATCCCCATAGACCCAACAAATTGACCCAGCTAATTAAGGACAACTGTCATTCATTTGACAATAAATTACACAAAATAAGCAACTTTACGGTAGGGTGTTAGTAATAGTCACATCGTATACATACAATTAAATGTTTTCACCTGCGGCGACTAACAATCGCTAATTCGAATGAATGGTGTACAGCAAAGCAAATCAACATACTTGAGAACTACCATAGGTATTAAAAAGTAATTGAAGAAAGTAGACGTTCCATTTATATTTAATATGTTTAGGCCCGTTTTCCCAATCTCCAATTAATGTCTTTGTTAACTAAGGGCTGGTTGCTCAATGTCCAGATATTGAGAAAATCAAATTGTGCTAAATGACAGTTCATTCTTAAATAATAAATTTTTTTCGGACATTGAGCAACCGGCTATTAGTCCAGTAATATAGAACCTAACGTTAGGGAAAAATTCCGAGCAAGCTGGATTTTTTTATGAACCTTTCTATTAGTGTCCCAAATAATCTCTCAAAAGTACCAATCGATAATGATGACAGTTAATTTTTATAGGGGTTAAAAGAGAGTAAAACTATCAATTTTTTTTTCAACAAAAAAATATAAGCTCCAAGTTGTAAAGTTTACTGCATAAATGGTTTTTGTTTTGGTTTTATTCGAAAAATCAATGGTTACTAAGATAGCCCCAGTATACTATATATGAGATGTATAGGTATAGTTACAAAGCCGGCGATGGCCAGTTTAAAAAAATGAGTATTTTTAATGTATCAGGTACTGTTAATATTCCAGCGTAAGACTGCACGCACGAACGCTGTGCGCGCACGAATGCTCATATGTGTACGTACGTGATATTTGCCCGCATGAACGCTGTGCGAAGCTTTAAGGCTCAAACAGACAGAACGCGTTATAACGCAGCGCTCATGGAACGCCCCTCAACGCGGCGTTCGGCGATATTAGCTACGTCACACACGCAGCGTTATCTGGGCGGGCGATCCAGTACTGTGGTTGAGTTTGTATAGCAATCATGAGTAGTTCTGATGAGGACAACGCCAGTAATGCCCCTTACTTTTGTACAACCCGAAAAGTTGACGTCGCGTTCCGAAAGGTAACGCTGCAATAATGCAATACAACCGTACCGCCGTAACGCAACGGTACAGGAACACCGAACGTCGCGTTATAACGCGTTCTGTGTGTTTGAACCTTTAAGCTTCGTATACATATGAGCAATATGAGAATCTCGTCCAGACCAAATTGCGCGCACAAAGTTGTGCGCGCACGGAGATCCGCTAGCGATGGATCTTGTTCGAGCGAATAAAATTGTGCGCGCACGCATGCTCCTACCACATGCTCCTGCACGAACGCTGTGAGCGCACGAATGCTCATATGTGTACGAGATATTTCCCGCACCAACGCTTTAAGCTTCGTATTCATTTGAGCAATATAAGAATTTCGTCCAGACCGCATATTTGGTCGATTTGAAGAGTTTTCCTTACTATACCTTTTTATACTAAGTTCCTCAGAATTATCTAGACTAGACCTAGATGTTCCGTCTGTTCCATGGAACACGGGCCTCCACGCTTGGGGCCCCCAAAGGATGTAAAATATCCCTTTTTGTTTTCTCTTTCTCATAATTATTTATTGTATTAAAAATTGTGAAAATGAAGATTATTGCAGAGACAATGTATAATATTTAATTGAACTCTGGTATTATGGCTACGCAGTTAAAAGAACACAGTATCGACTTGAGAAATAGTGCAGACGATTCTAAAATCGTTTTTGTCGAATCCATGGTAGTTCTGTTGAAGGCAAACACTTGGCTAAAATTTCAAGTCGCTGGCTTCATTCTATCAAAAGTTATAGCTTATTTGAAGTTTGATTTGTAGGGGAATTAGGGGTTTCGCTCGTCAGATTTTCCGCATTTTCAATATTAGCCAACTGCATCTTACTACACACATTTGGCCAAAATTTGAAGTCATTAGCTTCATTTTATCGAAAGTTATCTCTTAAGTTTCATTTGTACGGGAGGTAGGGTTTTTGGGTCGGATTTTGCCCATTTTCAATACCAACCAACTAGATCTTACTACCAACATTCTACCAAATTTTCAACTCGCTAGTTTCATTCTGTCCAAAGTTATCGTAATTATAGGAATATTGTCTTTTTTTAAATTTGTAGGGGAGGTAGGCGTTCCTTTGATCTGATTATGCCCAACTTCTAAACTAAAACTCAAGAAGCTTCTCACCTCAGGGTTCTCTCTCTTTCAATTGCCCTAACCCCTTGTGGGGCATAGCGCGTCAACTGTTCCATGTGGCCCAGTTGATGTTTCTACGGCATAAACTGGTTTCGGAGAATGCAGTTGCCAGCATGCATCTCCTGCACACCCATGGCCACGAACGTCGTCGTGGACGGGATTCGAACCCGAAACGCTGGTAGTCAAACAGGAGACTGATGCCTCAACACACTGTGCTACCGGTCGCCCCAGGGTTACATGCCAAAAATCGGTGTTTACGTCAATTGGTTCAAGAGTTATAGACAAAAAACGTGAAAAGTAGGGTAGGATGGGGCCCTTTGTAAGAAAATTACCATTAGTTTTCAACTGATCGATTTTATTTTCCCATGAGAGCATAAGATTACCCTCACGAGCAATCTACCAAAGCTAGAAATTTCATGTTTATTTAGTCGGGAGTTATAGATACATTTATTATTTTGATATGTAGGGGAGGAAGGCGTTCGGTTGGCCCGATCATACCAATTTTCAATACCAACCAACAAGATCATACTGCCATTTCAAGGCTCTAGCTTCATTCTATCGAAATTTATCGAGCGAACGGACAGACAGACATGGCTAAATCGAATCAGGAGGTGACCCTGATCTTTACATTGCTTTACCTCTGGAGCCTCCTTTAAGGTGTTACATATTTTCGTCGTGACAAAAACAATATATCCTATACTTATGAAGTCTAGGGTATAAAAGGAACATTATTAGCAATGAAGCGATATCTAGACAGACAAGATAGGCATCATACGATTGAGGTTCATGAGGTGAATGCAATAGAACGATGGTGTTTTGAGTCCTTGGGTCAGGAAAGAGGACATTCTTGCATTCGCGTTGCACATATGGGCATCTCTTAGATCGGGGCGATAAGGACAATATTTTTTATTTTTATGTCCAGTATCGTTTTTTTTACTGACTCAGTTTCGATTGAAATTGATTTCGTACGAATTGCACGATTGCAGTTATTGAATTATCCATTTGTGAAAGTGTTAAAATTGGTTTAGGGGGAGTCGGTGAAATATAATTAACTATAATTATTCATACCCTTTTTAGTGCCAGCTTACAATTTGCAATTACTTCTTAACATAAATAACAGTGGGAGTTCTAGTCACCACAGTCAGTTTTTGTTCTCGCCCGGGATCGAACCTCCATTCTTTAAATCGTACTCACATAATCAACCCCTAAATATCCCTGTTAGTCACTTTTTTGTTTTTGAGATTTCGTTGATCAGCTATTCTCATTGAACCATATAACTATAAAGTACTATGTTAATTTCATATTTTTGTCTTTCAGAAAAGTTCTAGTCAAAGAAACATCGATACATCTACAACCAACTCATTCGCATTTTGAGTGACGGACAATCAAAGCGGATTAAAGTCAGACACAGGTATTGTATACATACTTTGAATTTTGATTGTTTTTCTGATATTTAATCTCTATTCGAATTTGTAACAGGTCCTGTTCTACACACCAAGAAATTGAATCAGAATAGCGTCCACTACAATTCGTGACACATCGAACAAAATGATTGCCAACGGCTTAGATAATAGTCAACAAAACGGACGAGCTGGTTCCATAAGTAGCGGACAGGAAGATGTCAAGACAAATCTTATAGTTAACTATTTGCCACAGACTATGACCCAGGAAGAAGTGAAATCCTTGTTTTCCAGTATTGGTGAATTGGAAAGTTGTAAATTGATACGGGATAAGGTCACTGGTGAGCTTCAATTCATTTATATATACTTATAATTATAAACTTTTAATTTATTCGTACAGTTATGTGGGGTCGAAAACTTTCAAATCCTTAATCTTCACATGCCGTTCGAAAGCTAACATAATGGGACAACTTTTATCAACATTGCAGATTTGTCAGTTCAAAAGACCGTTCTAATATTATCTTTTGAATTTTCGATGAAAAATCGATTTTGAAATTTCTTTCAAGTTTAAACATTTGTATCTTTGAAGTAACTGTGATCTTTGTAACTGGTGAAAATTCCATTTATATGAAATTTTAAGTAGTTTCAGAAAATGAGGTGAAATCTCGGATTAAATGATTGGGGTAGTGGAGAATTTTGATTTTGCTCAACAAGTCAAGCTTTTTAACACAATTTACTAAAAATACTACAACGGTTAAAGAGAGAGCGTCCATGCCATACGTTAATTCTCCTCAAATAAACAGTACTATCTACCATTAAAGTATTCAACGGTACACCCTGTATAATGATGAAATTAAGTGATTTAAAGCAACCCGTCTCACTACAGCTTCAGCTGATCAGTGCAATGGTCTCGAGAAAATTCTACAACTTGCTCCTGAATATCGCATTATACTACTCATTTGTCCTAACCCTATGTCCTATGAGGCATAGCGCGTCGACTATTCCATGTGGCTTAGCTGACACTTCGTTGGCTTAAACCAGTTTCGGACGATGCGCGTTGCCAGCATACACCTTCTGTTCCCATTTGAAGCCTCTACGCACTTATACGTAGCTACCGGTCGCTCCCAATGTCGCATTATGTTAAGGCAGAATGCAATGGCTCTTTGGGTACAATCACCATCGCTGTCTACGAGTAGGGACTTAGGCTGAAAACACACCGCGTAAGACAAAACGTTTTGTTTTGTCTCAAGAAACAACTGACCATTGCTTCTTATCAGGCAGCACACACCAAAGGATACGAAACAAAACAAACGTTTTTGTCACGATGCGTTTTATGATTGGTTGTCGATAATACATCTGTAGTAGGACCCCATCAAATATCTACTGAGGGGTAATTTCCTCTCACCACCCACGACGTTGTTAGGCAAATTACCTAGAATGTAGGGGGACCTGTACTTTCAATCTACTCTTTTTTAATTATGAACTATTTAAATTACTTCGTCTACAATTGCCAAAAAAAAAATCCTTTAATTTGTTCATTATTTTTTTATTCAGGACAAAGTCTGGGCTATGGTTTCGTTAACTATCAACGAACCGAAGATGCAGACAAGGCTGTACACACGTTCAACGGTTTACGATTACAAAATAAGACAATAAAAGTTTCATTTGCTCGTCCCAGTTCGGATGCAATCAAAGGTGCTAACTTGTACGTATCAGGACTATCCAAGAGTATGACACAACAGGACTTGGAGAGCATTTTCAGTCCATACGGACAGATCATAACATCACGAATTCTATGCGACAACATTACCGGACTATCCAAAGGTGTCGGGTTCATACGTTTTGATCAGCGATCTGAAGCCGAACGTGCCATTCAAGCCCTCAACGGTACCACGCCGAAAGGAGCAACTGAACCAATAACTGTCAAATTTGCCAACAATCCTAGTAATAATCTGAACAAGGCTCTTCCACCATTGGCCGCATATCTGACGCCCCAGTCGAATCGTCGCTTTCCCGGGCCCATTCATCATCCAACGGGACGGTTCAGGTGACCCATTAGCCCACGTTTGTGACATGTTGACTAAAACACGTAAAATTTTTGGTTCCGTTTTGTCTTTTCTTCTTTGAATTTTTGCAGATTCTCACCACTAACGGGCGACTTACTGGGCAATGCCATACTTCCGACGAATGCCATCAACGGATCGGGCTGGTGTATATTCGTTTATAATTTGGCACCGGAAACGGAAGAGAATGTCCTGTGGCAACTGTTCGGACCATTCGGTGCGGTGCAATGTGTCAAAGTTATTAAGGATTTGCAAACGAGTAAATGTAAGGGATTCGGTTTCGTTACAATGACGAACTATGATGAGGCTGTGGTAGCTATTCAATCGTTGAATGGCTACACTCTTGGTAATAGGGTTTTACAAGTCAGTTTTAAAACGAATAATACTAAGAATAAAACTAACTGAATGAGTTTGATTTAAGTTTTACGTCCTCTTTTTTTTCTGTTTGGAATTATTCAAACTGCTTTTTTGAAAATGGGATGGAAAAAGAAAAATTATCAAATAAGATTCTGGAGCTTTTGTTCGGTTTTTCGTTTTAATCTGCTTGTAAAATGTCATACGTCTAATATTATACTAAGGCATAAAGCAATGGAATTTAATTTTAAAACTGTGAAAACATTTGCTTGGGGTCAAGTGTGATGGCATGGCATTGCATTGCAGCTATTCCCTGATATTATCTCATTCGCCTTGCAAAAGTGTTCATTTTATCAGCGGCTTGAATTGATAACCAAACGCCCCGTTGTCCCCGTAATTGTAAGTTTGGAAGGATGAGGGAGTTGCTTGAAACTCGGTTGTCCATCCATCGAATTTCGAAGCTAAAGCTGTAAAGTCGGCAAAGGCATTTCAAGGCAAAAATGCTCATTTGGAAATTTAGGATAAAACTTACGACTAACTAGTTCGATTGAATTCATTCAATCCTCTTCTTTCCGTAGCTTTTATCCGAGCACGTACTATGCGAACTAAAATTCAACTCGCTTTGAATTGGATCTCTCTTTGCGATCAATGCCATTAGTCGTTGCTCTATCTAAGTTAATGTTTTCATCGTGTAGTTATGTGTTAATTGATTTTGTAGTTAAATATTTCAATGGATAAAGTAGAATATCGAATCTCATCAATGTACTTTTAAAACAAGCAAAATCATATATTCAATATAATCCTTATGTGTTTTTTTTCAATTATAAATATATTAAATGTCTAGAACAGGGTGACATGTTGTCGTAGGAACAAACCTAATGAGAAAACATAAAGTTAAAACAAAAATAAAAAACTGTGATCAATGTTGGTAGCATTCAAATTAATAAAATTCAACGCGCTTAATGAACTCACTCAAAAGTATTGATATATACAATTTAAGCCAATTTTCTGCGTCGCCCTGTTCCCTTTATAATGCAATGTTCTTTTTTCTCTAACTTCTTTCTTAACTCTATTCTATATGTAGGCATATGTATAGTGATAAAACTAATAAAATTATTTATTCCGTAGAGTAATATGAACGCACATAAGTTACATGAAAAAGTGATTATAAATTAGTCTCTATTTTTTAAAACCTACTTAATTCGTTAAATGTTTGTAAAAGTATTCAAAAAGATGACATGATAACAGCAAACTAAGTATCTAAGATAGTTTAAATGTAATAAATACAAAAAATAATTAAATCAATGCGTGCAAACGATAAAATATCAACAACAAATATGCAACAACAATACATTTTTCGACCTACGGTCAACATGGCTTGCATGGATTGCGTAAAAGTCGCTAGCCATCGTTGCCTGGTCAGAAATACAAGAAGACATTCCATACACTGAGATAAATATGTAACATCAACCATTCGTTAATATTTCAAATTTCATGAATGTCGAAATTTTTGACAATTCCAGCATTCGTGAAATATGAACGATTAAGTTATTATACAAAAGCATGAGACTGGACATTATAGATAAAATAATAAATAAAAAATGTACAGCCCAAAATAAAATACAAACAAGAACAGACAAACAAACCAAAATAATTTAGAAATAATAAGTGTAAAATTTAAAAAAAAAAACAAAGTCGATTTTATAAAAACGAAGATAACTAACATGTAGGTGATATAATCAATATAAATGTAATTGAAAATGGTAGTGATTTTTAATCCCGAAACCGGTTAAAATGGAACATATTACAACTAACGAAACGACGAAACACAAAATACAAAAACAACTAAAAAATAAACAAGTCTATTGATAAGTCTCAAAGCGCGCATCCACGTGCACAGCGTTGCACACGCGTTTAATCGAACAATAGAATATTTCAATACCAAAATCACCAGATACAATAAAAAAAGAAATCATATATATATAAATTCCTACGCATTTAAAAAAAAATAATCATAAATAAAAATACCTATACATATAAAAAATGATAATAAAGAAATGTTAAATATTTTTTAAAAACAAAATTTATAAGAAATTAATCAATCTAATATAAATATAGGCGACACGAAAATGAATCTAACTAATATGAAATCTTTTCGAAAAATTTCAATTGGTAAAGTGTATTTTTAAAAGAAAATCGACAGAAAAACAAACAACAAAATGACATTAATATAAAATTACGTTAAATAGAAAAGAAAAAAAAACCTAATAAAAAATGAACAATAATATAGAGGAATGTCATATAAAAAATTTTTAGACAAAATTTACAAGTAGAAAGTTAAAAAAAATGTCAAAAAAATATGAAATGGAAATATTAGAAAAACAGATGATAAATTTCATTTTTCGTTTTGGTTAGTTGACTTATTTCGGGAAGGGTTTTCCAGTTCTAAATTTACACAATACCGACGCATGCTTTGAAATTTTCAAGCTAATTGAAAATGTAATTTTTCCAAGTCAAATTTGATTCTATAAGCCTTAATTAGTCAATTTATTCGACTTAACCACGCAATATGTAGCCTAAAGCAGAAATTTACGTTTACTCTTAAGTAAATTCCCGCTTAAAGCTTCTAATTCACGAGACGCGTATACGAGTTGTGTAAACGCGACTAGTGTTTACACGTAAGTCGGGTTTACGCAGCGCGAAACGTCAGAAACTGGTATCGAAGCGAATTTTACTGACGCGGAAATAATTCTCACGTCGTTGTGTTTACACGGGGAGCATTTACCATTAGACAACATATATGCGAGTACTGATATCAACTTTTTTCATGAGTTTGTTGTTGTAATCATCGACTCATCAACGGCGGTACCCGTCGTCAGCTAACAAGTTACGCGTTTTCGTAAATCCGTTTGCTATTTACATAGGACAGGTGTCGTAGATTTGATGCACCCGACAGGTTTACACGTCTCGTGTATTAGAACCTTTAGGCTCTGATTCATTGTTCAGGTAGATTTATGCCTTAGGCTGCACGAACTTACCGTACAATAGAAAGCGACTTTACTGGGTGATCTAAAGTTTTGAACTGCATCAATACTGATCATCATAGCTTTACTGCATTTTTTATCCCCATGTGGCATATTTGTTGAACTTAGAAAGAGAGACCTTTAATGGGCCAGTTAAACGAGGAAACCCGCTTGAAAATATCACTCCTGATCTAATGTTTGTGCGAACGAAAAAGTTTCAGAGAGGAAAATTGAGGCAGCTTCCTTGCTATCGTACTGGATGCGTATTCCGAATCGCTGGGTATTTGTACTCCGTGATCGTAGTAAAGTCTTTCAGGCGGAGGTCGATAAACGAAACATTAGCGTCCAATGAAAATCTTGAATTGGCTTAATGCTGATCATGCTAATCTAAGTCCTTCAGACTCAGACTGACAATGACCCACTCAATTCTTAAAGAATTATTAACGTGTTGGAATAGAAGTGTCTTAACCGCTAGGGACATCCCTCGTTTGAGTCCGACTGTACTAACTTGGAGGACACCTCGGTACCTGCACTATTTCAGGGCCTGTTCGAAACTGACAGAACGTTAAGGGGCAGACCAACGTTACTGTGGTGGAATTGATGAAATTGCCATAGTGATGATCAAATTCGTCAATCTTTGGTAGGCAGCTTCGATCTTCGAATGCACTACTCCTCCGTCTTGCGCAAGAGGTACAAGAAAATCTTTATTACAGGAACCCTGTATTTTTCGTGATGTAGTGAGGCGACTGGGGTCTCTTGGGTATAAACGTTTTTGACATGGATATGTCTCATCGCCGGGGATTATCAATTTGTACGTCACGTAATATGTTACGATTGTGTTAAGGGAAGTGTAATTCCATTAGTTTTAATCGCACGTTCACCTCCCGTTGGAAAGCTCATAATTTATCTCAGCAACTCGTACGGCCAAAATCCACTCTCCTCGATCTCATGGGCGACAGGTAGCGCAGTGTGTTGAGGCATCAGTCTCATGTTTAACTACCGGCGTTTCGGGTTTGAGTCCCGTCCACGACGACGTTCATGGCCATGGATGTGCAGAAGGTGCATGCTGGCAACTGCATTCTCCCAAACCAATTTATGCCAACGAAACGTCAACTGGGCCACATGGAACAGTTGACGCGCTATGCCCCACAAAGAGTTAAGGCAATTGAGCACAAAACCAGTGCCGTTCTCCCGATTCTCATCACATTTACTTCATGTACCACCTGTTTCTCATAGCTTGAATGTTATGCAGAACAGGTGCCGTTCTGTCTGATTTTCAAAATTTTGCACCCTGAAACCACTATGGTTGGCGATCACAAACACACTAGCAAAAGACAATCAGGTCCAGCTTTAGGATGAAAGTAGTCTACAGCTAAGTCCTCGTATCCTCTTACAATTCATCATCAGTAAACTGATAACGAGTATCAACAGTGCATGCAGATGCATCGGTACATGCCTTATGCCTACCGGATGCGTGCAACATGTTTTGTCGAAGACATCGACGTAGGTTTTATCAGGATTCCTGTATCGTTAATTATGCTGGATGAAATTATTCGACAAAACATGTTCCATGCATTCGGTAGCCATTGGACATATCCATGTACTGATTCTGTATGCATTGTAGATACTCGTCATTTTATATTAGGGATCAGAGTAAACCCCGATCTTGTATTCTTTTAAAGAAGACCCTAAATGCATCGGCCTATAGCGACGGGGACCATGTGGTTGTCAGCCTGAAGTTCGGAAACACTGATACAGGATAATCTCAGCTTATTTACCACATAATTGTCGCGCTCGGTGGCCGTGGTCGTTCAGTCACCGCTATACAATACTAATCTAGAGCTCGGAGTTCAAATCTCGGCGCCATAAAAAACTGCCTGTAGGTACTAATAGAACTCTCACAGTGCTCCGAGCTTCTCAGTATAAAGACGGCGCGGATAGGAGGTGTATGCTAGCAACTGCACTTCTAAAAAGTAGATATGCTATCGAAACGTCAACCAGACATAGAAATACTAGAGATGTTAACGCGCCCGTGCCCCTGGAGGAGTCAAGGCAATTAACATCCTAATGACCATCTTCAATAACGCTTTGTATGTAGCCAATTCACAGAAAATTTGTATCATTTTCGGGTCTGATTGTAACGCACACCACATGGGGTGGGGTAGTTTCGACATGGATGGAAAGGAGAGGATCCTTTCTGACATTGGCTGGGTACAAACCCCCTTATCTGTAAGGTTAGCTGCGAACTTATCTTTATTATTTGGTGTAGACAGGAAATCCTAGACAAAACTCTTGTCTCTAAGGTCATTCAATATTTGATTCGAGATTGAAGGGTATCTTATAAGAATTCATTCTCTGATCATCGTTATCTTCAATTAAGGCTAAATGAGCGACCTGTAGATAACCCAGTAATTCTGAAACGCAAAAAAACTATCTGGGGCTAGTGCAGGGAATATTTCTTGTGGTTATGTTATCGGAATTACCAAGTCAGCAATGTACGAGTAATATACAGGAGTCGGATTAAATGGAAGAGACCCTGGCAAGGGCACTAATTAACTCTGCTGTTAAATCGAGTCCTGCCAATAAGTATAGAAGCAGGGCTTAACCTGTATGGTGAAGCGCTGAGCTCAGTAAGATTAGGGCCACATGCAGAAAAAGCTCCAATAAGGCAAAATGGGCAAGGGTAAGCGTAGATCGTGGAAGATTTTTTACGATAACATTGATGGCTACAGGGATGTCTCTAGACTTATGAAGACCATATCAGTTATCTGCTGAAGGATAATGGAACAAAAGACGATCGAGATCTTGTTTGACTCGCGTTTCCCTAGCAGCTCTTCTGTTAAATGTCTCGGAATCACTTTCACAAGCAATATTGCACTATGGTTCGCCGCGTCAATTCTTTCGAAAGAAAAGATTGTATCATTCCGGCGGACTCCCAGCATATGTTCGACGTAGTGTACCCTTGGATTAAATCGATTTTCGAAGGCTGTCTGGAATTAAAATACATTTCTCGTATATGGATGGAATTTAAAGTGGTATTTCCACTCATTAGCGTATCGTACACTTTGCTGAAGGTGTTTGAGGGCTTAATCGACACAAACTTACGGTATACTATTCTAATAATTCTTCTATCCACCGCCAAGCACTCCTATTGGAAGGGCCGATAAGTGGACATGGTTTTGCACTCTCTGGTACATTTTGTCCCGCGTCCAAATAGACGCTCATGTGTGTCCACCTTACAGCCTATGAACTGGTTCCGGCAGGTACGACAACCGAGACAAGGGATGCCTCCAACAGCTTGTAAATTGGTAACCCAAACTGTGGCGTGTGGTAGGGCTAGCGCCAGATGAAGTAGTGGCACTGCATTTCATGCAACTAGGTAAATATGGCCAAAGCTATGTCCGATTCCCCGGGCTACTGATGCTGAGCAGAAGACATTTGAGAAATGTGTTGGGGCTTATCACTGGAAACTGCATAATCGGGAAGCATGCTAGAAGACTTCGGCTTCCACAGAATGGTTACTGTAGGAGCTGTAGGGGCAAGAAAGAGTAAGAAAGTTGTTCCTCTGTGCACTTGCCTCGATCTGGCCGAACGTAGGAGGGACATCCTTGGGTTCTTAATTTTTACAGAACTTGGCGATCTATAGAAAGTTAATATCGGTCGGCTTCATCGCTTCATAGTCAGCTCTGGCTGGTTTGACGGCTTAAATAGGGTTTGGTATGCGGAATCTTCCAACGGACGCAGTGTGCGTCTGGCTCTTCTCTTTTTAAACGCAGCCCGTCTCACCTAACCTTACGTAAATGATCCCCAATCCCTTAATTATGTGGCTATAGTGTTACATTTGAATTGGAAACGTTATATTTGAGTTGAAGAACATTAATTCGATTTGAAAAGAGCTAAAATTGAAAACTGCCATATTCAGATGTGTATTGTGCAATGCTTCTCCTATGATTAAGCATTCTTCACCCGATGCTTCTTACCGAATCAAATTATGTAAATGTAAATATAAATTACAACTACTCACACTAGATCCTTTTTTAATTTTCACATTTATTTCATAATCTCCTAAATTGAAGATTCGATACGATATGGGGTAAAAGAAAAAGTTCGATTTGTATAATTTGTAGATAAATCTGTTCAAAAACAGAAGAAAAAACAAAAATGAATGGCCAGAAGCAAGTTAGAAAAGCAGTATTCGAAAACAAAGTTTCATCTATAGTATAATAATAATAATGCACAATTTTCATCAAATTAGACTTATTATTACTTCATTTGGCATAAAAAGTAATGGTAATGTATTCTAGTCAAATAAATTAAAGAAAGAAAAACGTTAAATTAATCCAAACAACAACTGCACCTTTTACAATCAATTTGGAGAGCATTTATAATCTCCGATTAACTGAACTTTAAAATCAAATCGATTATTTGAATTATTAAAAGAAGAGAAAAAACGTAAATAAATTAATCTAACCATTATTGTGACATTATTAATTACTATTATTCCATTGAACAACCATAAAAAATATACATTTAAATAAAAGTTAACTATCAAAAGGAACAACATTATAAAATTAAAAGAAAAATACTTAAAATTATAATAAATTATCGAAATTAGCGCAAATTTACAATACAAAAATAAAATGTATAAACCAAAAAAAAAAACAAGAAGATTTTTTGAAAGATATTTATATTCAAATTTATATTTGTCATTAATTCAGAGTTTGAATTTGTTTGGAACGTGTTTTGAGTAATTTTCCAATAAGTCATCTTAATGTAAGGCATAGTAATCCTCTCAAAGTTCACGAACAAAGGCAGAAAACTGGATGTGTGCTGCACGTATTCCTGTGAAAAGGGATGCAAATCACCTTAAGCATCACCAAGGACATTGTGCAATTAAAGATTAAATACAAATTTTATTGTCTTTCAAATTTTTAATTGTATTAACATAAATTGACTTTACGACTAAAAATTGAATGAAAAGTCAACAAAAAAAAATAATTTTATGAATTTTCGACGTTAGTTAATTATTTTGGAACATTCCTGTTTCGCGAATAGTAGGAGAATTTTCCTAGAGAGAATTCCTTAATTGCGGCATTTCCGCTTTAGGTGGTAAGAATCTAGAAACCCACTTGGGAGGATTTGTAGGTCCTAGAGCGGATTCTTTAGTTTTGTGAAAATTCTCTCTAATCGAATAGAGAGAATTCTCCTAATGTTTGTTAAACAGGTATATTCCATTATTTTATATTGATATTATGTGTATGCTTCAATTCATTTATATTAAGTAGTTATAATGAGTACAATATGCTTTTTGGTTGCATTTTTGCTGCATAAAAAGATACACAATATATTATATATTTGCTACATTTTGTAGTTCTTGTTTTTACATAATTCTATTCCCCAAAATTACCGAAAAAAAAACTGAACATACAAGCTGTAATAATAATCGTGCAATGAAATAATTTCCAACAAATAGATATTATAATATTATTATGAATTAACTTAAATGTGAAGTAATTGCAATAAATTAAACCAAACATAAATAAAGTGTTCGTGAAGGCGACTTTGAATGAGGCTGACGTAAATAAAAATAACAAAAACCAATCTAACGTTAAATTTTACAGAACAAAATGAGAGATAATATTCAAACTTGTAGATGAAAGATATAAGGGGAATATTGTAATAATTACATAGAATTAAGGAAACATCCGATTTAAGGTAATACACTAAATTATAGGCGAAAAAAATGTGAGAAAAAATAAGGAAACAGATTAAGAAAAAAAAACGACTGAAATCAGACAAAACGTGATTTTTTATAAAACACCAAATTGCAACCAAAAAAGAAAACATAACACATACAAATCTCTGTATATTTCTTGTAAATTTTTGCTTCAACAATATCATTACGAGAGAACAATTTTACCATTGTATAGGTGAAGTAAGCCAATTTTTTCCTAAAAATGGAAAGAATGAATCCCCCGATTCACAATATACAAAACGTATATAAACCTACATGCATACATATTAGAACGTAAACGAACTACAATATATAACATGAAACATATACAGTGAGAACCGATAAACGCAAACATTTGAAATGTTTATAAAAAAAATAAACAATCCTTGTACTAAGATCTATGTGAAACAAACGATTGTATGTGAAATCATACTGAACAAACATATTCAAAAAACCAAAGGGAAAAGATACTATTGAAATTTTATACAGAGCTTTACACTGTATCCATGTGAGTATAAATAAAAATGAAAAAAAAATAGAGAAAAATAAAATGGTGAAATTTATGAAAATTTTATAGGATTTATAAAAGAATTTGCAATTTTATAATTCGGTATGTCGTTACAGACTTGTGAAATTGTTAAATTCCTAGCCAAAAATAAATAAAAGAAATTAAGAATATACAGTAAAAATAGATAACACGCAATTTTGGGAAGTAGACCCAACAACGTCGAGGCGTACACATAGTTGAAATGTCTTTAGCTCATTTGACTTTTGTCCGATAAAACTTTTTGACTTAGCTGCGAGTCAGCAAATATTATTAGTTTGGCAACAACATTTTACAAACATATAATCAGAATGAATATTTTGAACGTAGCACTCATCCCCTCCCCTGTTATGATTTAGTAGCCAAGAAAGTGCAGTCAAGCTTTAGGAAACCAAACTCTGACCCTCCCTAAAGCGGCTAATGAGCTGTTGAAAAATAGTCGGTCAATTATTTGACAATTGTGCAAATATAGTTGTACTGTTGAGACGTTCCTAGTTTCCTGAATAAATCTTAAACAATTGAACAACAATTTTATCTTTTGTGGCACCGTTGGCCAAGTGTTGCTCAACTCCTCATTTCAGAATTCAGTGAGTGCAATACAATTCTTGAATTTACTTCGTAAATGAGTAAAGAGCACGTATCCTAAATTAGATTAAAGTTGACATGGTGTAGTTGTTTGAAAAAATTGTTACTTTGGTATCAACCGTTACTCACCAATTGGCTTGAGTATAACTACACTATGCGGCTTATATACAGGCCAACGGTTGAGAAACGGTTGCTTAATGGTTGAAAATTTATTGGCTCACGTTAAATTCCTCAACGGTTGCTCAATCATAGCACAAGATCATTGCTCAAATAATGGAGCAACTGTTGGTCAAATATTGTCCTATGAGCCGCTTAATAATAAACGGTTTTTCATAAATTTTTAATTGGCATTGACACCTTAAAACACAAAATCTTATGTCACATATGCGAAAGTTGGGTCTAGGTGATATTCGGAAAGATGGTGGTTAAGTCCAACGAGATTAACGGAAGCGGCGCCCAGGGCCGTTGAGGGGGAGGGGAGGCGGAGGGGGGGGGGGGGGAGGAAGGGCGAAACGCACTGGGTTCATGATTATAAAGGGGCTCGGAAATTTGAAACATGAAAAGGTCAGTTTTGTAAAACAAAATGATACTATTCACTTAACATAGAGCATGAAAATTTCGCCAGGTCTCGGTGCAACGTTGGATGGACTTGCACATAGTTTATGAAAATTGCTCAAGTTGACAGATATAAAAAAACATTTGGCTGGTGGTGAACCCTCCATCGCTCGAATAGGAGATCAGCTCTGTACTCATCGAGCAACTACAGCTGCATTTTTCAGAAGATAAGTGAACAAATACTAAAACCCTCCAAGTAAAAAAGTCATCATCTACACACTTAGACATACTTAGATGGTGATATGAGCGGCCTTAAAGCTAACTCGTTAAAGACGGAACTTGTGCTTTTCACCAAAAGCTACAGGATCCCTTCAAACGAACCCCCAACACTGAAGGGCACTAAATTGGTTTTGGCTTATAAAGCTAAATTTTTCGGTTTTATCTTCGACAGGAGTAGTCCGGATGGCGCAATGGTTAGCACGTCCGCCTTCAACCCACTGAGCCCCGGTTCGATTCCGGGGATTTACGTGCCGGACTATGAGCCCACTCAGCTGTTAAATGAGTACCCATTATGGGGTAAATAACTCGGTTGAGCGTGTTGCTGATCACATACCTCTGCACAAAACCGTCACGATCTAGAAAATGAGATGATGCTAACTCATCTCGAGGCCGTGGTTCAAATTGGACTGTTGCGCCAGTTATTTATTTTGGCGGCCAAGGCCCGACGTCGGGCTGTCGCGCCACGATGATCTTCGACAGGAAGTTAAGGTGGAAGCTTAATATTCAAGGACGGTATATTAGATATACACAGCTATGGTACGTCCTACATTATTGTACAAAGGCTAGCTGTGTTGGCCGTAAGGGGGCTTTTATAACAACTTCGTCAGTCGGCCTAGATATGATACTCGGCTTGCTCTTCTTGGATATTTTGGGCGAACAACTCCCGGCAAACTCGACCTTGCGCCTTTGCGAGACGGGACAGTGGCGTGCGCCTAGTGCGGGACACTCTACTCTACTGAACAACCTTGAGAGACAGATTATATTTCTAAAAAATATCATTTAAGCAGAAACTTCACTAGTCTGATTCCGTCGAGGAGTCTATGGACGGGGCACCCTTAAACACCGAATCCATCGTCATCTAAATAGATGCCTCCAGGTCCGGGGAAGGCGTCAATATTGGCATTCACTCGGAGCTACTGGAGATGGATCTTTTATTCCGTCTTCCCGACTGTTGCAGTGTCCTGCAGGTGGAGGTTTCTGCGATCTCCGAAGTCCTGTCTAGGCACTCATGTCATTACTGTGAGAACATCATTATTTACACTGACAGGTAAGCGGCGATTAGCTCACTCGAATTCGTCTTGACGAAGTGTTTTATTCGCAAATATATCAATTTAGATCCTGTTATCTATTTGGCACAGTTTTCCGTTGGTATAACGTAATATTATGTTAAAAATCTTTATGATGGACTTCCTTAAAGGTGAGTTATACTATGGTAACACAAAGTAGAGTATATAAATTTGCGTACAAAAAAAAAGGTTTTTGTGTCGTAGGATTATAATACTTTCCAAGTTTCAAAAAAGTTAATCGTGCGACGCTTTTGGATCCATGGAGTGCTGACAAGTGGCGAAGTGATTGTTGATCCCATGTTGGCAAGTGTGTCGGTGAAGCAGCCTTATCCCCAACCAACTGCTCTCCATTTGATAACTGCGTTGGTTTGCAGATATAAGAGAAGCAAGTGCATCGCGGCAAGCTCGAAATGAAGAAAATAAAAACGACACAAAAAGAACGACGATGTTTATCGGCACCTTAGGCCCATCCATGAAAATTCAAATACATTTTCATTTTGATCTATTTGCTTTCAAGTCGTCTATGATTTGCTTTGAAAAATGTTGTCCCCATGGAACTTATTTTTTTGATGAACATCCTTAAGTAAATATGCTTATGAGCCTATTACACGACTTTGAGTTGTATGCGAGGACATTGTGTCTTTCGGTCCTTTATGTATTTTGATTCCCTTATATCCTATTTGTTCCTTAGAATTGGTATCATCATCTTAATCCAGAAATTATAGATATTTGTTTCGATTCAAGCCCAACTTGGTTCTGTTTTCCTGACTGAAGGTCTCAAAATGCCATCAACAGTAGTTTAGTGTATTCGTCTCAATACCACAGTCATATATGATCCTCCTTCCTAGATATAACTTCATTGCCAAGAATGTCCTTTTTTCCTCACCAAAGTAATCAACAGTATTCCTGTGCATTGGTCTCATCATCCCGAATCAGAAGATACCCATATTGGCTAGATTTCATACCATGCTTAAAATGTCCTTTTGTTCCGACCAAAGACCACAAAATGCTTTGAATAGTTCCCGGGTGCATTGACCTCATCGCTCTATTTCGGGAGACACCCATATCTACTGGGTTTGGTTTCTGTTTCATTTCAACAAAGAGGCTCTTGACCATGCAAGAGCCTCTTAGTTCTGACGCACACCTGCAGCAGAACCAAAGTATCATCAGATTTTATTGGTACTTAGAATAACTCGACGAAGCTACCTACTAACTAAGCGTAAGTATTATAAGCGCGTGCTAAATCGGTTTAAGTGGGTTGCAGGCTATATCACAAATACCACAAATGATACCGGCAAAAATGTTTTTTAGAGATAGCAGCAAGAACACTTCCATGCTAATGAGAAAAACATGTAAAGTTTGTATTAATATGAAAATGATCAGCAAGGATATTACTGTTTACCCGAACGATTAGTGAGGCATAGCGCGTCGGCTATTCCAAGATCAGATTAGATTGGATTGGAAAAAGGGTTGTGGGAAAAATTGTCTCACTAGCAAAGAGGCCAAAAGAACTATTGTGCTATCCTCTCGATCAAGCTTGATCGTGTTGGCAAATTTGCTAAAAAGAGCTGGCGGAAATGAGGCGATGTCGTTTAATTCAGGAAAGGCCACGCCAAAGCAGACTCCAGGACGCCGGGCTAACGTCTCACCCTCTTAAAAAATATGCAGTGACGTTCCATCATCCCCTTCACAGAAACGACATCTCGCTTCCGATATTATGCTGATCATTATAGATGGCACCTAAGACATGAATGCCCAGTTAGAAGGCCGCATATCCGTATAGTTCTAACACGATTCAGCATGAGCAGATCAGAGTATCTTTTACGTGAATAGCCCGAGATGAACAATTTGGCCTGCTTTAGGCCAGGTAGATACTTTCACTGAGCAGCGGCCTCATTGTACCGCCAGTCTGCGTTTTACTACGATACATGGCCGAATACCGCAAAAGGGCTCAGAAGGCCATAGTCGAAGCCATCCTGGCCACATTTACGCAGCATCATTCAATATTTTTCGAAGAATGTCTGGTAAGACCTCTTCGAAGACACTTAACCGTGGTCACCAGATAATCGGGATAACCTAGTGAGCAAAAGCCCAACGATAAAAGTCTTCAAAGCAAACTACGCAAAAGAACGCATCACAGGAGTGGAGATAGAACTTAGAGGTTTAGTTGACGTTTTCGTAGCATATACATAGCTTCGGACGATGCATGTTGCTAGAATAAACCTCCTGCTCATTTAGGTCCATTCTGCGACAAATCGGGAATGCCTACATATTTTTACGCCTCACACCATAACCACGGCTGGATTCCAACTCACGAAAACCGATATAAAAAGAAATCAGACTAGCGTCGCAGTGCACTGACACACCGGCCCCGGAAAGGTATTGATACAAGAACAGCTGAAGCCGATCCTATGCTGATGCTGTCAATATATGACGCGGGACTTACAAAGCAGCATCCAGAGACAATCTATCAGTTTTATACGAGTACATTGATATTTTTTTAAAGTACTATCATCGTCATCGTGGCGCGACAGCCCGACTGGATAGTTGTCCCCCAATTATCTCGGTCACGTGACCGCGTCCTCCAATCTTCAAGGTCCAGTAGTTGCTTCAATTCAAAATAGTATAGTCTTCGTAAAACCAGAGAGAAGGAAAGTGGCGACAATATATTTGTCCTGGGAACTACAAAAAAAACTTGGATTCGTTAAAAATATATATTTTTTTATTTATCCACCGATTCAATGCAGTTCCCCTCTACTTCTACTTCTTCAATGGATTGAGGAAAAATAGTCCTGATTCAAGTATGGTATACTCGTATTTACATCTTGTCCGGGCTCCAAAGTTATTTTACCATCATTATCAGACTCGCGGAACTTTTTTCAAATGGTCAAAACTCGAAACGACGTAACTCTGTTTAGGTTGTCCGGATGGCGCAACGGTTAGCACGTTCGCCTTCTAGGCACTGGGCCCCGGTTCGATTCCTACTGAATGCGGTAGTTTTCGATGAAAAAGGGGATTGACGTATCGGACTATGCGCCCACTCAGCTGTTAAATGAGTACCTATTTATGGGGTGAACAACTCGGTTGAGCGTGTTGCTGATAACACACCTCTAAAAACCTTTTTAGAAATGTATTATCTTTTATCGCGCTAGGTTTTAAATTTACTTTCTTGTACCCTTATTTCATGGAATATGGCAACGAACTTCTGGTAAATCATGAAGACTATTTTTTCAACGACACTGTATTGAAATATTTAATATTTTGCCAAAATCGGACGTACGTGCTTTTGATTTTTGGCCAGCGATTGATGAAACATTTGTTTAAATTTGTAATACGAGAGATTCAATATTGTTTCCAGATTTCACTAATTTGAAATACAGAACTTTCTACCATGCGTGATCCAATGATATACAATGCTCCGGTTATGATACATTCATTTATCAGGGACACCATCAACCAGATGAGTGAAACGTTTGCTATTAATTCAAAATGAATGAGTACATATTTATCGTTTCAGTATATCAAAACGTTTACAATTCTGGGTAAAATTCCTGATCGATAGAAGATAATCGCTAATTCCAATGATCTTTGGTTTTAATAAAAGCTCCTTTCTGCAGAAACAATGTTTCCATTCAAAATGGACAATACAAAACGAACATGTACCTATATGCACTTGTTGTACTGCCTCAAATATACTAATATGTATTGTGAAAATCTTTACATGTACATAAATCTTCGAAATGCAATCTCTGCATTCAGAATGCATACAATTTTCAACATATGATTATTTTAGAAAATCTTAAGTATTGTCTCAAGATACTTGAGCATAATCTGAGTCTACTTGCCAAGCTTTTACTACAAACCAAAGTGTTTGTCCTAAAATAAAAAGAAAAACCATACAAGCACAATACACAAAATAGTGAGAATTTACCAAACTGGAATTTCAACAGAATATCGCATCTTTTAAGCCACCACATCGATATAAACAGAAAATATGTCAATCCAAAACCTCCAAAAATTAAGTAAATTTAGCCAGAATAAATAACTAAGAATGAAGAAAACGAAACATAAAATAAACAAAACGAAATACAGGGTGCTCACAAAGTGAACATAATCTACCAAAAAATCAATATTTCTAGTTAAACATGAGCGGAAATGAGAAGGAAAAACGGAAAGTCAAAACTTAATAGAAGAGGCTTCAAAAGCAATACAAACACACACACACAACCTACAATTTTCTACAACATCTAGATATGAATAGAATAAGTTAAGAAAAAAATGCCCTGTATTATTTCTAGCAACTTTTAAAGTATTGCGTCTATTTAGAAAGAAAATATATTAATACTGACGATCAAAAATTTTAATGCTATCATAAATGTCTCGTTGTATTCGTCTAAAACAAAGTCAAGAGTTTAATATGTTTCAATTCAACAAATAGAGTGATCAAAACTTATTATTCGTAACGTATGAATCGGTTCCAGTTAGTCGAAACCCCACTTATAAATAAAATGGTAAAGAAAACAACGTGTTGTTCATTCAAAGCTGGCAACTCAAAACGCTTAATCATAAAATATATTCTTAATTTCAGTCGTATGCCAAATGAAAAATTTAAAACTAATGAAAATTATAACTGAAACCTATATTTCAATTTGTGAGGCAAAAATTCCAAGTTAAATAAAACAGGCCTAACCGTTTTAAATTAATTAAAAGAAATTTATAAAAAAAAATACTAACAAAAATTACATTATTATATTATACATATGTAAAGTAAAATCTGTGTAATGGAACCCAATAAAATACAATTGAATCCACAATCCAGAATCATAATTGACACATTTTCAATTGAATATGTAGACAAATATTTAAAACAAGTGAAAAATGATAAAATAAACGACTTTCAGTTCCTGTACCAAAATATAATGAAAACCAGAACAGATTAATGTATTTACAATATGTCAAAAAAAATATAACGAAAAAATTAATAAAGGAGTAAAAAAGAAGAGAAAGCAAACAGAATACTCATCCCTCCATATAAGAAATATCAATTGGTCGAAAATATGTTCGATATTATGTACCTATCTGATTATTATTAATTATAATTAAACTAATCAAAAATGCAAAAATATTATTATTATGAATTCCTGTATTCTTTCATCAATCTTAAATTAAAGAAAAAAAAACAATCAATATAACAGATAAAGGATTTATTATTTGGATGATTGTTTAGATTAGGTTAGGTACAAAGGCTGCTGAATCACCTACAGCACACATGAACCGCGATAGGGTCCGTTGTGATACCTCAGGGGACTTCTCACCAAGCCCTCCTGCTCATTGAACCAGCCAGTGCTGATAATGAAACAATGGAGTTTACCAACGTCAACATTTGCCAAGTTATCCAGTTCAATGAAGAAGTGGGGTCCAAGAAATTCCTTTCTCCTTCTTGCAGAGGAAGAACAGAGGAGATGAAAAATGCACTCCTCTTCGTCCTCTTTATAGCAGCTTCTACAGAAATAATTGTACTGCTTCTCCTACTCTATTCTTCCTCATTGTTCATTGTAAGTGCCTTTTCACACTAAGAGCTACACGGCTCTCGCTCGCGAGTGAGAGCTTTTTTCATTCCCACCTTCCATCCTTTCACACGTAGAGCCGCACGGCTCCTGCTCGCGAGTTCTTGATAAAGCGTAGCAAAAACTCCTGCTTCATCCTGCTTTTTGTTAATACATAATAGGATGAACCCAATACGCCCTGGAAAGTTGACGTTTTTGTCGTCGAAGACAGCGTCGACAGTAAGGAAGATAAGTGGCCACAGCACTTGTAGAATCCAAAATGCAGAGCGAGAGCCATTGTTGCTCTTTCCGAGTGAATGCCAGCACTCCTCGCTTTGTATATATATCAAGAGCCGCGACGCAAGGCTCGAGATGCACGAGCTGTACCGGCTCTCACTCGCGTGACGTAAAGGCTCGTGTTCCCCGTGTGAAAGCTGCAGTGTACTCTTTGCATTTCAGTCTTGCGTGCCTCGCTCTCACTCGCGAGCGAGAGCCGTGCGGCTCCTCGTGTAAAAGTGTACTTAGTTCAGTTTGATTGAGGCTACGCGCCACTCCACACCGTTGTCATATTCCATGTCATCCAGCCGCCATCCATTGCCTTGTATGATGGGTATGGATATGGCTTGACCAGTTTGACACACGTTACACGTATATCATCTCTCACTCAATCCTTTTTTACACTTATCACTTCCTCATTACTATTGGAATTTGGATACGAAAACGACATGTGCTCTATGCTGTGCATGTTATGTTACGACTGGTTTTTGTTAGCACATCATTCATTTATCCTTTTTCGGCCTTTCTTTTAGTGCTCAGGAATACAAAAACAATAATATTGAACTCTTCCAGTTTCATCTTACAACACATTACTACTTTCAAAAAAGTACTCATTCGATTCGAGTAGATATCGATGCTTTTGATTCAATACCAATTAGGCATCGATACCTTTTGCCCGAAGTACTTGCAAGTACTTGGCATCGATACCCTGGGAGGGAGTATTCCTGTTTCGCGAATATTCGGAGAATTCTCTCTATTGCATTTAGAGAGAATTTTTCAAATTCCTTAATAGCGGTATTTTTACTTTAGGTAATCTATTTCCGCTTTAGAACCTAGAACCCATGCGAAAGGATTTGTAGGTCCTAAGGTGGAAATTTTTTGAGTTTTGTGAAAGTTCTCTCTAATCGAATCGGGAGAATTCTCCTAATTTTTGCGAAACAGGAATGGGACGACAACGCCATCGACGTCACTTAGCCATCGCGATAGCTATCTCGGATACCGCTGGTTTCTGCTCCTACTTGCGGCAGCTCATGCGTCCGCGGATCAGTTTTTATTAAGCAGGGCCACATACACCCGAACTCGGAACGCGAACAGTTTTACTCAATCGATGCTTTGAAATTTCCTCCGAATGATTCAAGATACTTCACATAAATTTCAGGTTTATAGTCGACATTGTGTAGCCCGGCTTATATAATGCATGACTCTGTGTCCTTTCACATCATGTGAATTGAAACGCAGATAGGTTTCAAAAGAGGGAGGGAGCTTAAATGACGCGGCGTCCAGCGTCATTTGGACGCGCATGTGCACCGGGGCTTCAGCTGCTAAACTATGGAAGCATACTCAGTTTATATTTCCAATTTATGAATTTATTTATGATATGATATGTTAATTTTAAATGTAAGCCTCGGTATACCTAACGTTAGAAAAAAAAATTAGTGCCGACGATTAATCGCCGCTGACGTGAGGATATTTGCTAATATCGCTTTAATAAAATATCCGGCTTGCTTTATATGTAATTATACATATAATTTACTAAATATATACTTTAAAATCACCATAAAGAGTTAAGCACTCGAATGGAGTTTTCTGAATGTTCTGAATCGGCTCCAGTTGCCTCCCAAAAGACTTTATTTTAAATTTCTTTGTTTTTTTTTTATCGAAAGAAGAACAAATTTAAAAATTTCGAGGCGAAGTCATAGATAATACCCCTAACTAAAGCCCAGACGAAACTAGTAATTTTTGTGAGGCATACGAGTAGAGGCATATCAAGAGTCAAGGCCCATCTAAGTTGAATAGAAACGATAGCTTTCTTCGGAATTAAGAAACAAAATCTTTTAATATTAAACAAATCCTTAAATTCTTTGATGTCACATGAATGTATTGTGCGTGTTTGAGTGTTTACCAAATGCTAATGCTAGCAGAGAAAATCCACACCGCGGATAAGATGTTGAGCAGCTATCGGCATTTCTTGCATTTCTATACGCGTGATCATAATGCATAATATCGCGATGTTCCCGTGTAGAAAGTTTTGCTGTCGGCATGCTAAAATAGCAAAACAAAATTATTCTGATTAGTCATTAGTTATTATTTAAATATTTTTTATCTCACTAAAAAAAGTTATATTAAAAGCAGTTATAGTTAAAAAAAAAAAAGTAATACTACCTAAAAAGTATTTTCAACAGCTCTTCTTCCATAGTTCCAACTCTGCTTGTTAGAAATTTACTGCTTTCACATAAAGCTCTCATGATGCAATCTCTTCCATCATATCCCATACTGAAACCAAAGACAATAATTTAGGCTGCAACATCCTGATAGAATTGACATTTTGAACACATAATCATAGCTCGATGGCAAAAGGAAATAAGTAGGTAAACCGAAAAATGTAAAAAAATATTAAGGAGAGCTTTTTCAAAGTTGATGACTCTATACCAAAACGTGGTATATTCGTATTTCACCCGGGGACGCATCGTGGTTCACGCCATGGCTAATAGTAGTTTTACCGTTGTACCGTACAGAGTGAGCGTTCTAGAGCCGTGAACTGAGGGTTGCAACTCGTTAAGCCGCAGAGCTCGCGTAGCAAACGGAGTCCACACAAGGGGAGTGCGAAATCATCTCAATTAAAAACCCATTCTTAGTCAAAGACGCGAACCAACTATGCGTCACCTGATGAACTAGGAAAGTTCCCAAAATTGTGTATAGGTCACATATTTTTAATTTTTAGCAAAGAAACTCTACTCTCAAAATTTAAAAATTTTAGATCAATACAAGATTTCAGGATAAAGTCATCTAATAAGGAAGACGATCGTGTGTTTACTACCCTTTTCGCGTTTGCTTTCCGGACTGTAATTAGAACATAGATGGGATATGTGCAATCACGGAATACGACCAGTGCTATGCTATGCTATGGCTGCAAAACCTGGACCCTAACTCCTAACCCAAGCTTCCGAAAACATGCTAAGCACATTCGCTCACTCCTGCCACTCACTTCCGGCAAGCTTTCTCGAGGAAGGATTGGTTTTTCGGAAAGAGAACATCAAGACATTTAATTTGACACTTAATTTAGTGCAAACCGCATTGAGGGTTGTTCGTCGACCTGAAAAGTCCCCTTTTCAAACTCCTCCCACCCACTCTCGACGAGATTTTGCGAGGCAGGATCGGTTTTCCCGAAAGGGGACATCCATTCCTTTGATTTGACGCCTTATTTAACGGAACACGCGATGAGGGTAGTTCGACGAAGTAAATCATCACCGTTAGGGTATCCGGCCAGAGTTGTGCAGGTCTGGACGAGGCAGCATACTTAGGCCTCTGCACTTTTATGCAGAGGTTAAGTTATAGGGACAGCTCCGACATACGGACCACACATAGACCACCACAGGGTCCGTTGCGATACTACTAAAATGGACTCAACAGAGAGCCCTTTCAACCAGTACTTAATCCGCGAACCATCCAGAGCGAACAATGAACCTATGAATCTGACCCGCACTCACCTCCTTCAAGTCGTCCAGATCGGTGAAATAATAAAACCCAATGGTCAATTTCCTACTACCGGCAAGAGCAGCGCAGGTGCAGAGCAAATGAAATGAGCACTCCTCCTCATTCTCCTCCCCACAGCTTCTACAGTAATCATTGTACGGTATTCGAAGTCGGCATGCTATCCAATGAGGCAATGGCCAGTGTTAACACCCGCTACACTACAGATGCACTTTCTATCCAGCGAAAGCAACCCCGAAGAGCGAATGGGATTCGGTCTAGGCCATATTTGCTTGGCTACGCGACATGTGTTACCAGTACTCCACCTAATGTTAGCACTCGCCGTCGCCTTTAAGTCCAATTTGCAAGTTGCCAGTGGCATGCCAACGTTTCGAAAACTACCACTAACCTCACTAGTAGTACCCTCGCGAGCCAGTTCATCAGCCCTACAATTGCCGTCAAAGCCACTGTGGCCCTGAATTCAACAAAGAGTAATGCTGAGAGAGCTTCCCCTCAGTAGATTAAGGCACGACATTCTGCAAGTGTCTTCGAGTAAGTCACAGTAGAATCCAGCGATTTAATTACCGATTGATTATCAGTATAAATTATTACATCACTAGCCGAAATAACATTACGCCCCAGCCATGATATATAGTAGCTTCGTAAATAGCCGTAACCTCCGTTTGGAACACGCTGCGGGAGACGGAAGGACAGTTTGATATTCAACATCTCCGAATAACCAGCAGCCCCATCATCACTCTTGGAGCCGTCAGTAAAGATGCTTATGACATCAAATTCTAGAGCGGTGCTATCCGCCCATTCCTCACGAGAGAGGATCAGGCAATGGAAATTCCTTTCAAACTGCAGTTTCACTTTTATCCATATTTTATTACAAACCGATACGACCAATTTTTTTAATTCATTCAGTCAGGATCTGCATATGCAGGATTGATATTCTGTGATTGCACGTATCAAATCTATTTACATACTAATTACAGTCCGGAAAGAAACAGAAATGAGGGTAGTAAACATGCGATCGTCTCCCGGATCAATCAACTTTAAAATTTCACCCCTAAATGTTATTTCACTTTTTCGACTTACCTACTTCTTCCCAATTGCCTTCGAATTGATGTATGAGCTTGTGTTGTAGCAATTACCTATCCAGAACAATTTCGATTTCCTTGTAAACATCTCTGCGGTACCTTCTTTGAATGACTGGCATTTTGTCCGGGATGATTGAATTCTGGAAACCATTGGCATATTGGACAGCCCATGTTTCATTAGGCAAATCGTATGCAATACCCCAGTTAAGAGCATAGCTCATGTAATCGACATTGGGATTGCCAATCATACCGATAGTGTTACACAAGGCAACCTGTTGAACATTGAAGTGAAAAACACCAATATTATTGTGATATTTAAGAACTAGCGGATACAACCTTTTTTTTAAATTGATGTTGAAGTTTCAAGGATATTTGTGACATTTGCGCACCCTAATTAGAGTGAGTAAATTAAAAAGCTGTTCAGAGTTCATAGCAAAACCTCTTATTTCTTCCTGTGTTTCCAGGCTTTGTATAAAGATGGTTTTGTTGTCTTTTAATGAATATTCAATCGAAATATCTGGATGTACCCGTAGTATGATGTATTTAACAACTAACGTGTACCTATATACACACTCGTACTTACCGAAAAGGACGACCCCTCCGGAAAAGCGACGTATCTTTTCTGTCTTGATTTCACATTGTGTTGAATGCTGCAATCTACTGGCACCATAATTACTACGGAAACCCAAATTACGAAATGTAATACAAAAACTTCGACCTTTTTCTTCATAGTTTCCGAGAAATAGTGTACGACCGTATCTGACCAAAAAGTAACAATGTATCTGACCAACTTTAGATTCAAAAGAATTCTCAAGATCTTAAAGTCTTTAAACCCAGTTAGTTTATTGATTTTTGTACTTAGCATTTAATATCGAAATTAGTATACATGGATGCAGTTAGGTCTAAATGACGATCATTATGATAGAGGACAGCGCCCATTTATAGGACCATTGCTTAACTCTTTTATTAGCCATGAAATATAGCTATCATCCAACTGCCAGTATTAATCAAGTTTATCCTTAGTATCACACAAATTTAAAATATGCAAAAAATAATAAAAACAAAACATTTTTTTGAAGTCTGTATCCGGAACTACATCATGTCGTACGTTGCTCTCGAATGTTTTCCAAATGCAAGTGCTAGCAAAGAAAACCCACATCCTGAATATGAGGCTGCACAATTTTCAGTTTCACGACTGCTTCTATAGGCCGTGTCATATTCATAAACGCTCCGATGTTCGCGGGGCAGTACTTTACCGTCAGGGAAGCTGTAAAGAAAATGGCTGCTATATGAAATGTTCACAGCAAAATATTTAATTTTTTTTATACCTAAAGATTTTTTTCAGTAATTCAACTTCCATTGATCCCAATTTATTGTCGAGGAGTCTCTTGCTTTCACACAATGCTCTCATGATGCAGTCCTTGCCATTGTAGCCCATGCTAGATATAAATAATGACATAATAAATCTGGTAATTATTTCGTCGTCTGAACTATTTACTGCAGATATTTACACAAAAAAATGCGAGCGAAGTAAATGAATTCGGGTTATTTTTGGATTTTTTGACCAGCATGTCGACTTGTTTCAACTCGTATCGGTTGAAAATTATGAATCCCAAACGGATTAAATTTTCTGGAATTCGGAGTAACATACAGGATTTGTAATGGACGGTTTGGTGGGCATCCGAAGATGCCCATGGGGACGGAGCCTAAGGTTGCATAATGACCTTGAAGTTTGGGCCGTACCATCGGGAAAGAAAAAGTCCTCTCAACGAGCTAAACAGCGGCCTATGCTTGATGTAGCTCAGTTGGGGAGACGTGAACGGGTTTTCGTCGCTCGTTGCCCCTGTCCTTTACGTATTAACAAAAATGCATAGGCCTGGGGAAGACAACACAAACAAGGGAGACAAAAATGGGGCCATAAGGATGGAATGGTTGGCCGCAGATAGCCTCGCGTTCGCATCGGGGCCAGGTGTAATGGGACCCTCGGCCTCTGGTTTCGTACTACTGACAGATCATTACTCATCAGGTGCTGCCTTCCATCTGCCGGTGGAAGCAGCACTACCAGACCGGGATATGGTTTATTACAGGTGGTCCATTCTATAGGATAGGATATGCATGCTAGCAGCTGCACGTACGAAATGTAGATATGCTATCGAAATGTCAACAAGGCAGTAAGATGCAAGAGATGTGGATGCGCCTATAACCTGGAGGAGTCAAGGCAATTAACAAATCGGCCTTAGAACTGACCGATAAACTTTTTGCGGTCAAGCAAATCCTCAAAAATATTGAGAATTCAATGTCGACGTACAGGTACGCGATTTTTGAGGCATACGACAGTATCCATCGTAGTTTAATGTACTCGTATAATATCATGCTGCATGCTTCAGTTTGGAACTGGTACGACTAACAAAGACAACGATAACCTAATCCACCTCACAAGTCGATATCCAAAACAGAGAGACTGACCTCTTCGAAACGCGTATGCCTGCAAATCAGCGAACCTATAAATTAAATGAACCATTATGCAAACAAGCACTCTTAAATTATTATTAACAGAAGGTAAGCGTCTTATTCCGAATACGAGAACTATTATGAACAATTTAAAATTGTTTCGACTTCCTGCTCACCAATTTTGGATTGAAAATTGCTTGGAACAAGTAAAACCAGCGGTATCCAATAATCGGTCAGCAACATTGGAGCAAAAAAAAATCAAAGTGACCTCATTTGTACCCAACGGGAACGCAACCGCTTTTACCTGTATTCCTGGTCATTTGTACCAGCTAAGCTGATTGTACATCCGCCACGACCACGAAGCGAGGCACCGAAATACGTAAAGCATGAGGAAAGAAGTGTGAATTCGGATTAGGCGGCTATTACACTATAAAAGTTCTTTTACAAATATCTTCTATAAAGACATTTTCAAAGGACTTTTATAGTGTAATAGCCGCCTGAGAGAAGATTTGCGACATGAACGTTGCTTGTTTCAAGTACTTTTCTTACAAGCTTGCACTCTTTCCCCCGTAGGCGGCTAATATCATTCATAAAAGTTATTTTATCGTGCGTCAAAGACATGTAAAAGAACTTTTATAGTGTAATAGCCGCCTTAAAGCATATACAACATGTCAACATGCATACTTTCGCCTTAAGCTAAAGTGTCAAATAAGACTTTACAGAAAGAAATAAAAAAGTTCCACATACATATACCTAGCAATGATATGACCTGTCCTAAGCACATTCGAACGAAAGGTCCTTCGGCGAATATTGGAAACCAAAATGGATGGCGCCTCTGGGACAACTACGAGCTGTACCAACTGTACAATGAGCTAGCAGTTTGGAAACTCCTCAAGTTAAAACGACTTTAATGAGCAGAACCTATACAACGAACGGACGACAGTCATATATTGACAAGGACCAATAGATTGAATCGACCTTTCCCAGTTGAGAAACCTCAAATAAAATAAAAAACTAGTAAAATGACATGTATTTACCTGTCTAGAATTACTTCTACCTCTTCATAAAAACTGCGTCGGGATCTTCGTTGTACAACGGGTTTGGGATCCTCAATTATTTCACTTTTAAACCCATGTGCGTATTGAGTGATCCAAGTGTCGTTCGGAAGTTCATAGGAAACTCCCCAATTAAGAGCATAACTTAAATAATCCACATTAGGGTTTCCAATTGAACCAATAGTAGTACATACGGCAACCTGTTAAATAAAAATAAAAGGTGTTTTTATTGATATGCTCTATATGCTACTGTACATGCTCGCTTACTAGAAATATAAATACGCGCATCAATTATCCAAAAAAAAATAGAGAAAACGAGATTGAAGCGTAGATACCCCGGGTCTATGTTTCCAACATGATCAGTTCGGTTAGCCGTGATTTTGGTTGAACTGAACTAAAGAGATTGCCCAATAAGTTTAAGTACCGAATTATCAAGTAATACATGAAAAACTCAGCAAAGGGTAGGGATGTCGGAAAAATATCGATATCGTCAATAAGCAAAATTGCTGTTATTGGGCTGCAGCGCACCCACGTGAACTTCACCAATGACCGCTGCATAACCAAAAGGTAACAGTGTGGTGCGCAGTCGGAACTTTCGCCGTCATTGGCCTATATTTTTATGAACATAATGGAGTTGCTGTTACCGTAACATCTGACCGTTTTTCATCCCTGAGTTGGAAAACCGAATCCCGAATTGCTCTTGAGGACGTGTTGTTTCAGCAAGATGGGGCCACAGCATACACTACCAGATCCTCGATGGTAGTCTTCCATAACTCGTTTCCTGACAGGCTCATATCGAGATTTGGTCGGGGAACCGACTTGACCAGCTATCATTTTCTTGAAAAAGAGCAAGCATTCGCTGAGCAAAATTCATTCTCTGTTCAAAATCATGCTCCAAGAGTGAATTGATGAAAACGGACATCATCTCTCGGATGTAATTTTTCACAGATGAGTCTTCTTAAATGCTTACTTGTACCGAGTGTTTTTATGGCTATACAATTTTTTTTTAACATGAATTTTCGAATTTTTATGATTTTCTGAAAAACGTCCGGTTCCTCTGTGACACCCTGTATATAATGTCATGAAGTTTCGCGGATATACCGTTGATCCTTTCCGAGATATAGTCAAATTTCGAGTGGACCTATCCTAGTGACCGGGAGTGCTCGTCGAAATTTAAATTAATTATTGGAATATATTTTTTTCAGCCAAGAAAAGGTATAAACAATTATCATTTTTTTATTCTTTGGTCAAAAGAAAGTTCAATAATTAAATCATTATAATTTGCAAAAAGAATAAAGTGTAAATGTATAAATGAACATATACTCGTAGTTAAAATGAAGTGTTCAAATACATTTTTACAATTGATAAGTCAAGCGGCGTTCGACTCGCTTGTATGAAGTGCATGTAACTGCCAAGTATCAACCAACATGCATACCAAGTTTCGAAATTTCTTCAAATTTTCCACTCGATTTTCACTCATCATCTGGGGTATAACTGGAAATGGCAATACGGAATCTGAAGAAAATTTTATAATAGTTATAACTTGCCACCTGTTGAAGATACAACATGACTTTGATGCTCATTTTGTGACAAATTTTATTATCTAGGTACAACTTTTTCTGTAACAACTTTTTTTGTACAATAAGTGATAAAAAAGATAAAGGCAAAAGACTTGAAAAGAAAACGCAAAACAGATGATTAATTGGAAAACTACCAACTTAAAAAGCATATAAACTATAAAAGATACAAAATAATAGTGTACGACAATCTTATAGGAAATTTAGTGCTCTGTGCAATTTGCAATTCTCGCACATAATTTTTTTCCATGGTGAACGACTTCCGAGATATATTCGAAAAATGGCACCTTCTTTGCCCCCTCCCTTTTCCGCACCTCTTAGGTCCGGCGACTTTACATTCTAACTAGTCCAAACAAAACCCCATATGTGGTTCATTTTTGTGGTACCGACATTTCCATCTAGAAATTTTATTGCCTAGAGTAGAAGTTTGTAATTGTGTATAACGGATTCTATTTGTTTAATCACAGTTATTTGCAAATAATAATCGCGTATTGTATATAGGTTGATATGGAGTAGAAAATTTGAAAAAAAAAAAGAATTAAAAGAGAAATATCTCCGCTTTTCTGATACATTTATCAAATGGGAGTATCTCGATAACTGTTGAAAATACGGAAAAAGTGGCGCGCACCTTTTTACAATAAGATCTTTTATTTTGTCTCATAAAATTTTTCGCTATTTAAATTCCAAAAAAGTCAAAAGGGGTTTAAGGTTTTTTTTTTACTAAAACTTACATTTCACAGAAAATTATTGGTGACAAATCTCAGATTCGCAATCAGCACCCCAAAAAAACATAAACGAAAACAACAAGTCAAAACTACGCCACAATATACTTCCTATAAGCACATAATGACTAGACTATCTGACAAATCAAATAAACCGAAATATCTGAGCAGCTGGGATAAAGGAAAACCACAAGCGTGGCAAGGCCTTTGACTTCAACAAGACTGCTGCAAACGATTTTCTTCCAAGATCTCGAAAAAGTTTAAGATAATTACGACATTACTTATGGTGTTTTATTTGTCAAACTGAATATACACCACTATGTATGAAAGTGCACCCCATTAGTGGGGCGCTTTCGTATAATTTGCGTCCTTAGAAAAATCAGTAATAACTTTAAAATAGTCAATCTTATATCTTATCATTTACATGGAACACCAGGGCCCTATTGCACAATATTCTATTAACTAATATTATTAGTAAAACCAATAATAACTTGTAATTTCTGTTGCACAATCTGAAAATATTAGTAGAAATAATATTAGCGAAATAGGCAATATTATTAGCTAATACTATTAGCTTACGTTGCACAATCGTCTAAAATATATTCAGAAATACCGAGGTGACAGTAAACACTAATATTATTTCTATTAGCGTATTTTCTCTTGTAAATTTAGTTATTAGTCAGTGTCAAGATGTTGGAAGACTTGCTTTTCAATTCTTCTTCTGAAGAAGATGATATCCAACAACCCCAAAACCTCCGCCGCCGAAAAGTGTATAAACCAAGAATAAACTACGACCTCTTAAGTGATTTTGAATTTAGTGAGAAGTTCAGTATGTCCCGTAACAAAATGCAGTTTATAGTTGATGAAATAGGATCTCTCATCGTTTATCGGTCAAGAAGAAGTAGTGCATTGAGTATTCAGCAGCAAGTATGTATCACTTTGCACTGGCTAGGCATTGGAGCACAATGCCACACCATTGCAGACATGCATGGTGTGCACAAAAGTGTGCCGCACTATGAAAAGGGTTGTTGCAGCTATCAGTGTCCGCATGTTTCCTCGTGTGATACCATGGTCACAAGATCAAGAACAAGAGGTTGTGAACTTTTTTGGAATCGTATATTTTTCCCGGGTGATTGGAGCAATCGATGGCTCGTTGGTAAAGATCGATGCACCACCACGCCATGAGGCTGCCTTTGTTGACCGTAATGGTACCCATTCGTTAAACTGCATGTTCGTTTGTGGCTATCATGGCCAATTTTTTTTATGTCAACCAAAATCGCCAGGCAGTGTACATGATAATCGTGTGCTTCGAAACAGCTGTCTTTATGAACGAATGGAGCAAGGACTGTTTCGGAATTATGTTCTGCTTGGTGATTTAGGCTACGGTCTAAAAAAGTGGCTTATTCTATCGCTTCGAGATGATCCCCGACATGAAGCAGAAAGAATTTACAAGAAAAGGCACAAAAGTACAAGGCGCATAATAGAATGAACCTTGGGAATTTTAAAAGAAAAATTCCCTAGATTAAACAATCTTAGAGTGGGACTCATATTTGTTGCTAACATTGTCAAGTGTTGCATGGCATTATGTAATATTAGTAGAGAAGCAATAGAAGAAGTACATTTGAATTGGAATGAAGATGAGGTAGGTGATAATACTCGTAATACAACTGTAGATCTACAACAGCATGACCGAGAAGATGAACCTCAACCCTTTCCCGGCGCCTCCTTGCCGTTTACATCGGGTTGATCCCATTCTTCTTCTTCTTCTTCTTCTGGAACTTCCTTATGCAATTCTGTTTGAAATTGATCTAGCTCGGAAATATCGTTTTGACTCTCCATTGATTCTGTAACTGCGATATCCCTACTAACGGAGAATCTTCGCCAATAATGTCTCTGACGGTTTCGTCCACTTCCGTGAATTTCTCTTCGGGAACTTTACTTGTGCCAATCTTCCTGGCATTGTCAAATTTCCCCTTTAAAAAAAACATAAATATGTGTTTGATAGCTACATAATATTAATGATATGATACTCAAGTATCTCAAAGTCCGTTAGGATCACCTATCAGTCACTTTATCGACAAATGTCTAAATTAACCCTAAACAAATAAGGCGACAAATTAAAACACTTGCCACTGATAACTTCCGTATATTAAACCACCAAGCCATTGCGCATGTATGAGCCATCTTTACCAGCCGGAACAGCTTGAAGGGATAATGCATATTTATAATTTTTTTTCCCAAGCCTTGATCTTGTCGCTTTTTGCTAAGCGATCGGAAAAAGCGCCAAACAAAGTACACCACTTCAATTTTACTTTATTGAGAACGCACAGTTTCAGTTTTCGTTTATCTACACGTTTCATTTTCTACTATTGCACAATGAGTGCGTTCAGAAGGTGGTAAAAGAGCAGAAACCGCTCGCGAGCAGCTCCGGAGCTGCTCGGTTTGGAGTCTGCACCTGCTGAACGCTACTTCACCAGCTGACAAATCGACCAGCTGAAAGCTGACGATGACAATTTTAGACGTCAAGTGCCGAAAAGTGGAAAATACATGAATCCCACGCTGTCCATGATGAAAATCCCAAAAAAAACGAGAAAACAAAACAGAAACGGCGAAAACACCAAGAAAACACAACCTAAACACAACAAACCCAATTTGACAACTGACAAAAGTCGAAACTCGCAACATGAGCGTGAGGTTGAAAAGAAGAAGAAGAACCTGAGCACTGAGCACTGATCAGTGAGCAGAAATATTTCTTGCTCCGTGAAATTTGATCATGCTCACCCGAGCAGAAGTTGCTCGGTCACTTCTGAACCCGCTCGTTCTGAACATGTTCGCTGAGCGGAAGCTGCTCAGTTCCTTTTGAACGCACACAATAATTAATAATAATTAGTGCTCCTTTGTTTAGCTCGTGTCAACTGATCGAAACCTTTCAGTTGTTATGCCATTGGCATCCGTCCATTGGTACTGGAGCAATTTCTATGAAAAGTACTTCTTACTCTCGTGCGACTCACTTTATGCATTACACTCATTATCATCAGCTGACTAATATTTTCCGCGACATATACTTGTAAAATGTTTCTAATATTATTAGAAACTTGAAAGCCATTGTGCAACAGAATATATTAGTACTACTAATACTAGTACTAGTAACTTGTAAAATTTACTAATATTATTGGTTGATTTGTGCAATAGGGCCCTGGTCAATTATAATATGAGTCGTATTCCATTAATTAAAAGGTATGATTTAAAAAGTTGTTAATGTAGAAGTAAAAAATGTACGAAGACTCCCCAACTTTCTCTACTACTCAATTGCCCTAACCCCTTGTGGGGCATAGCGCGTCAACTGTTCCATGTGGCCCACATATTTCGCCGGTCCTGATTGTGGGCTACCAATTCACAGCTTTTGATTATTGTGTGCAGAAACAGGCTTAAAAAAATTTGGCGTTTTCACCAACATTCTTTGCAACATCGGTAGTAATCCCGTTTTACGAATAACTTTTTTTTTTAAACTTAAAATTTACAAAAACAATTATTAAAATAACACTTAAATCCGTCAAACAGACCAATGTTCTATACAATATACGAGTATTGTAGTACAGAAATAATCAATATTAATGACAGTTTTAGGTTGTTTAAGTGTTTTAGTAAAATAAAAAAAGTCCCAAAATGCAGAACTCAAAATATACAGGATCTTCATTTCTATACCGCGCATTCTAGATATGTTACATATAAACATGTACTAGTAACATGGATTACATATATCACATTTCTGTCGCTGAATTTGTTTAACACGTGAGTTTGTGTTAATTGTCAACTTGAATCACTTCATTGAAGAAAAGGTAAATTTAATCATCCTTTTGTCCAGCATACTTACAGAAAAAGATGATCCTTCTGGAAACGCCGTGTATCGTTTTCGTCTTAAATGCTTTGCTTCAAAACCGTTGGTGTTTTCATTGCCACTACAAACCACAAATCCAAGTGAAATTATTAAAAGAAATAGTTTAACGTAATCCATTGAACAGGTGTTTTCCTGAAGCCGGGTCAGAAATTTTCGCTTCAAATGCCACTTCCAAACTTTAACTTATTGAATAACGAAGGAAATGTTTTAACACTGTCTCAGTGATATGCAGATTTTTTCTTTCATTTTAACATATTTGGGTTCAAGCAACTTATTCCATGACTAATTTAAATTTCATAAAAGGTGCGTCCTTTTGTACTCCAGTGTGGGTTAATTCGGGTTAACAACACGCAGTTATAACAATGCGTTAAACTGAATTAACCTGGAGGATTCTACGGGTTAATAAGCCTACACAGGATGGATATGTCAACAGATGTCGCTTGCATCGCTAAATGGCGAATTTATTATGGAAAATTCGAAATTTTGTAGTTTGATTTTTGATATCATGTTAATTAGTAAACATGTCGTAGATATTTTTCCGAATATGTTCTATGTGTACTTTAAATCTCGCGAACTCAAACGAAAATCATGAAAAACTAGATTGATGCCAGGGGTTCATTGCACTTTGACACTTAACCGAGTAGTTGACCCGGAACATTTTTTGCACTGCGCTTAACGGTCGCCCGAATTAACCTACACTGAAGTACAAAAGAACGCGCCTAATATTGATTTATTTCATTCACGAACATTAACGATATTTTACAGTCCATCAACTTAACAAACGAAATTTAAAAAACGAACTGAGATTAATTTAAGTTCATGACGATAATCTTTTGTAGCTACAAATTAACACGTAAAAAACACACTCTGACACTCAAACATCTGGACTCAAAGTTCACACCTTCAATTTTACAATAGCCTCGTTTCTTTGTACCAGAACAACATTACACGCATTCCACTAATAACAACATCCCCTATAATTCACGATGAGCAGTTGGAGTAAACAAGCTGTTCTGTAAGCGACTTTTCAGGTAGCAATATTAGGAGTTTGCTTCAGTTTGATTTTGTGCAAATGCGTGCCATAAACAAGAAAGTAAGGCTTAATTTACATTGGCCGCATAAACCGGATGAACCGCATGCTCTCGCACCACAACCACCTATACTTTGTTGCTGATCGCCGTTGTGTTTGCATGTCCGACTGGGATTCGAACTCGGGTCGTTCTGTCTCAGAAGCCATCGCGCTACCACATACGCCATCGGGACTAATATAGAATGGTTTCCAAATAATGCTTTATAAGGAATACTGTCACAGCATAAAAAGTGGTTAACTAAGTTGGGTACGTAACTGGGTTACCTAAATCATGAAAATCGTAGCCCCCGCGCCATGGATCCCTTGGAAATCCTACGGGCTGAGTAAAAATGGTGGTTGCGCCAGGACGGCTATTTAGCATAGCTATTTTGGGTGGTACGCGTTACCGGGGGGGTACGGTTTTTTGCTGGGCAATGTGGGTCGCTCATGCGGGTTATGCGGCAATGAAAATTCAGCCTAAAATGATTCCGCTACCTAAATAAAATTCGTTAGATTGTATTTTCACTTAACTTAATATCTTTTATTACATTTTCACTTGAAATCTGAGTTGAGTTTCGAATGCTAACTAACGCAAAACAGATCCTAAACGAAGGAAATACTCCACATTATTATATTCCCCTGAATTACTCTATCACTGTTCTGTAGTGCCACGGCCATGCGAAGGGGGCGATCGCCCCGGGTGCCGTTAGAAGAGGGGCACCGAAAACGAGTTTGATATTTCGGAATTTCAATAGTGCATTTCAAAAAGGACATTTGACCAATTTATTCAATGACCGCGGAAGTGACATCCGACACCTCGTCATAAAAACCCTTTTGAATTCAACATGTATCTCATATCTCTTTTTCCAGTTTTTAGTTATCCTAACGTAAAATATGGATGCATATAATAAAAGATATTTTCCTATTTTTTTTTTTTTTTCTTAGAAAGGAGAAAGGACGCATATTTTATGAGTGTAGTCAACTATTTTGTATAAAATTCTGAACGCAAATTTTTATTCAAAAATTTGTACAGAGTTTTTCACGACCGATCCCTCACACTACTGAACATTTTTGTTCAAAATTATATATACGAAAAATTATAAAAACATTTTATGGCTTCTTAAAAAAAATAACTGACACAACAGTCCGATTTTGAACCATGGCCTCGAAATGAGTTAGCATCATCTTATTTACTAAATCGTGACGGTGTGTTTTGTCCTTGTGTAAAGTTATGTGTTCAGCAACATGCTCAACAAGTTCTTTACCTCAAATGGGTACTCATTCAACAGCTGAGTGGGTTCATAATCCGACATGTAAATCCCCTTTTATCGAAAAAACGACTTTTTTCAGTAAGATTCGAGCCAGGGCCCAGTGCATAGAAAGCGAACCTGCTAACCGTTGTGCCATCCGGACCACATGGCTTCTTGCAGTAGAAAATATTGCATGTATTGTACTGATCATATATGCGCACCCTTATAAATAATTATTCATCGCGTCTGGAGTTTGAGGTTCATATACAGGGTGTCCGGAACAAAACGCGCAAAAACCGCATCGCCACATAATATACCATGTAAAAAAATAAGGAACATTTTCTTAAATTCTTAACCATTAAGCTGATATAGGCAATTACATTTTTTTGTGGAAATTGCCTACCTCACATTACAATTGTAAAAACACAATATCTAGAAAACTGCGCTAGATAGAATCCTCGCTGGTTTACTAAGTAAATATGTACTCGCTGGGGATGATTCTGAAATGCATCCGCACCAATTATTTTAATTTTCGGAATAAAATAATTAAAAGGCAAATTCAATAAGGTGTTATTTTCTAAAAAACAAAACTCTTTTTTAATGAATTTGTAAAGTCAAAATTGTTGTTTTGCTCGAGACAAATCTGTCTGTGGGTTCTAATAGAACTCCCACTGCGCTCCGAGTTTGTCAGTATAGAGACGGATAGGAGGTGTATGCTAGCAGCTGCACGTCTGAAAAGTAGATATGCTACCGAAACGTCAACAAGGCATAGCAATGCTAGAGATGTTGACGCACACGTGCCGCTGGAGGGGTCAAGGCAATTAACAACAATGTGCTTGTCGTGTTTCAAATATTACCGCCGTTAACTTGTTTAACTCACTCGTTCGTAGCATCTTGGAATACGCCTCAGTTGTCTGGTCACCTTCTACTATTGTTTCGTCCGAGGCATTGGAATCCGTCCTAAGAAAATTCACACGAGCTTTAATGTTCAGGTTTAAACTTCCCTATCTCTCCTATCCCGAACGTCTTAATTTCCTTAATTTAGTGTCTTTGCAGAAAAGACGGATTTACCTAGATGAATGCTTTCTATATAAATTATGCTGCGGATTTTTACATTCATCTCTTTCACGCCACATAACTTTCCGGTTTTCGTCCTACAATACTCGCACTAATGCCATCTTTGACCCTCCAACTGCTGAACTATCTGTTTATAAGAACTCGCCACTACTCAGAATAATGCACAATTATGACAGACTCGAGCTTGGTCCTTTACCCACATCTTTTGCTGCCTTTAAGCGTTTACTTTTACATAAGCTATCCATAACTAACATTTAATTTCTTCTTTTTTGTTGTATTTTTTTGAATTTTCTTAATTATTACTTCTAATTTACATTAATTTTCCTTAACCTTTTATTTCATGTTTCTTCTGCTTTTATATTAATTCTTTTTTTTCTGTTTACTCCAATTTTCTTGTCATATTACATACTGTATTTTTGGAACCAACTCCTGTTCAGTATTTCTTACTAAATAAATAAATAAATAAATTAATTAATTCTCTGTTTTGTTATGATCAAATCGTGTTAAAATCATTTCATCATATTTTTTTCATTTCAGACAGTAAGGCCGGCCGCATCTTGGACATAGGCAGGGCAGCGCAGCGCAGCACGCACATGGCATTGTTGTTGTAAAATAAGATTTTGACAATTGTTACAACAACAATGCCATGTGCGTGCTGTACTGCGCTGCCCTGCCTACGTCCAAGATGCGGCTGGCCTTATAGTCTTTTGAATGTAGGAATGTAGGAGAAAAAAGTATGTTTTTCCTGTCTCAGGGTGCGGTTATGTTGAAGCTTCGACGAGCGATAAGAGCAACGCTGACACTAAAGAGATGGAAATGGATTCGTGCTTTTACATAGAGCTCTTTATGTTGGAGCTGCGATAAACGCTTAGAGCGTCGCTGAGAGCAGTTCTTATCATAGGTCGGAAAAAAAGAAAGAACAAATCCGTTGTTCCAACATAAACAGCTCTATGTAAAAGCACGAATCCATTTCCATTGTTTCACTGTCTGCGCTGTTCTTCTCGTTTGTCGAAGCTCCAACATAACCGCACCCTTAGTGCACTTTCACACGAGAAGCCGCACGGCTCTCGCTCGCGAGTGAGAGCGAGGCGCGTAAGCCTGAAATGCAAAGGCTACACTGCAGCTTTCACACGGGGAGCGCGAGCCTTTACGTCGCGCGAGTGGGAGCCGGTATGGCTCGTGCATCTCGAGCCGTGCGTCGCGGCTCTTGATATATAGGTAAATGCATAGCGAGGAGTGCCGGCATTCACACGGGAAGAGCGACAATGGCTCTCGCTCTGCTTTCAGTCGCAAAATACGCGTTGCAGACGTGTTGTGACTATGTATCTTCTTTACCGTCGACGCCGTCTTCGACGACAAAAACTTATATACCCTAGACTTGTACAGATCTAGTGGTAATACCAAAAGTACCAATTGACAACGACCATATGCATTAAAAGTGAGTTTCCTATATGGCCAGTTTATAGGGGAGGTTGGCACTCATTCAGGAAAATCTTGACCATTCTCAAAATCCATTAACTAACCTATTCTACAAATATTTCTCGAATTTTTCAAGTCGTTAGCTTCATTCTATCAAAAGTTATTGCTTATTTGAAGTCTCACTTGTAGGGGAGGTAGAGGTTTCTATTGTCGAATATTGCGCATTTTTAATAACAACCAACCAGATCCCAGTACAAATATTTGACCAAAATTTCAAGTCACTAGCTTCATTTTATCGAAAGTTATCGCTTATTTTAAGCTTCATTTTTAGGGGAGGTAGGGGCTCCTTGGGTCGGAACTGGCCCATCTTTAATACCAACTTACTCAATCTTACCTCAAATATTTGGCCAAAACTTTGTAACGGACGGTTTGGTGGGCATCCGAATATACCCGTGGGGCGGAGCCTAAGGTAGCATAATGACCGTGAAGGTCGGACCGTGCCATCTGGCGAAGAAAAAGGCCCCTCAACGAGCTAAGCAGCGGCCTATGCTTGCTGTAGCTCAGTTCGGGAGATGTGGGCGGGGTTTTCGCCGCTCGTTGCCCCTGTCCTTTACGTATTAACAAAAATTCATAGGCCTGGGGAAGACAACACAAACAGGGGTGGTAAAAATAGGTAATAAAAAAAAAATAGTCGATAAGGATGGAATGGTTAGCGGACGGATCAGACGCCCACGCGGTTAAATCTGGGTCCGGGTGTAATGGGACCCTCGGCCTCTGGTTTCGTACCACCAACAGATCACTACTCATCAGGTGCTGCTTCGATCTGCCGGTGGGAGCAGCACTATCAGACCATAATATGGTTCGTTACAGGTGGTTCATTACAGGCCAGCTTCTACTTCGAGGCCTGCTAAGAAGAAGAAGCTGAGGTTAAATTGTGCTGCTAAAAATAGAAAAAAAATACAAAACAATAGCGAGCTGGGTACCGGAGTCAGCCGACAACCATTGTAGAGGGGAAAAATTAGCAAAGCGAAAAAAAATAAAATACTAAAATACATTTCCCAAATATTCAGATGATCAACAGGTTACAAAGAATTCTGAGGCCAGCAGAGGCGCAACATTGCATTCCTTGCCGTAATTCACTCATAAACTCTGTAAGCTGCTGAGCACATGAACAATAGAAAAATGCAATACTGTGCAGAGAATTTTTTTCAAAGTTACTTAGAAAGACAATCCTGGCAAACAAAAAGGTATCCAGGGCTCCTCCGCGCTTCGTCCGGTCACCGCAGATGCTCCAAATGCCGGCAATTCAAAGCATTTATGGAGGCCTTAAATACGTGGCTAAACCACAAAAGACAAACACAACACCAGGATTGCCTTGTTGAACTGATTCTAAAAGGATAATCTACTCTATAGGAAGGATTGGGGTGCTACAGAGGAAAGCACAGCTACTTGAAGGGAAAATACGTGAAGTAAAAATGGCTAAGTCCTAGGACTTAAAGCAAGTAGCCTTAATGTGCTTGTGGGGATACAAATCGGTGGAAGAACTAAAAAGGAACCCAAAGAGGTCCTTCTTAGTCCTGTTCTGTACCAGAAATGGGCCCCACTTTGGGCGCCAAATATGTAACGGACGGTTTGGTGAGCATCCGAAGATGCCCGTGGGGCGGAGCCTTAGGTAGCATATTACCGTGAAGGTCGGGTCGTGCCATCTGGCGAAGAAAAAGGCCCCTCAACTAGCTAAGCAGCGGCCTATGCTTGCTGTAGTTCAGTTCGGGAGATGTGGGCGGGGTTTTCGCCGCTCGTTGCCCCTGTCCTTTACGTATTAATAAAAATTCATAGGCCTGGGGAAGACAACACAAACAGGGGTGGTAAAAATAGGTAATGAAAAAAAAAATAGTCGATATGGATGGAATGGTTGGCGGACGGACCAGACGCCCACGCGGTCGAATCTGAGTCCGGGTGTAATGGGACCCTCGGCCTCTGGTTTCGTACCACCAACAGATCACTACTCATCAGGTGCTGCTTCGATCTGCCGGTGGGAGCAGCACTACCAGACCATAAAATGGTTCATTACAGGTGGTTCATTACACATATCTTCTTTTCGGAAGTGCAGTTGCTAGCATGCACCTCCTATCCGCGCCGTCTTTATACTGACAAGCTCGGACCACAAATCTTTCAACAAAAACTTAAAGCTCTGATGCTTGTGCAAAAATACTAACCACAAAATTCTGGTCGCTTGTTTCCGTACAAACACCAGAGCGTTAAGTTTTTCTTCAAAAATTTCTCCAAAAATTTGCTAATGTGAGGTATGTGTATGTTTAAACCTCATTCGCATACGGTAACACAGCTCTACTCTTATAAAATGTGTTCTACACATTTAAAAGATTCGCGCATTGAGTAAAATAAGGTTTACATCTTCGATTCATCGACTGGTGGTTCAAGCATCCAATGTATTCAGGAAAGATACAAGGATATTCGTAGTACATCCATATGAGGCGTGCGTACTTACTCCAAGCCCGAATCGATTTTTCGTATTATTTTTATTCATGTTTCGAACACACGGCATACAAGTAGTGTCACTCACGTCTCAGTTCAAATACTCCCATCCTGTAAATAAAATTAGTAAATTTTGTAGTTCTTTTCAAAACGCGTTAAAAATGTTGAGCTAATTCAAGTGGCGGTTTCAAAACAGTTCGATGTGCACGATTTCGTCCGCGAGTCAAAGTTGATAGATTGAATGTGAACGGAAATATATACCATCAGGACTTTGATACATGTTAAGGCGTTTCCCCAATGTCCACTAGACGAGCTTCGAATTTATAGAAAAGTTCAATTTTTTAAATACAACGAAAATGCAAACCGACGAATAATACAGAATTGAGTCGCTGATGACAGTTTGATTGTGTAATAGTCAGCAAAATGGAGGGAATATTGCGGATTTCGCTGCTATTATGTATAATAGCGGCGCTAAGTCCAGGTGAGGATTGGCCCCCTTCAGTTTCCAATTCAGATGTTTCTCAGTGAAACGTAACATAATTGCTTTATGCTGCAGTGAAATCGTCCGAGGATGAGGAGCGGCTTGTTCGAGACCTCTTTCGCGGATACAACAAATTGATTCGGCCCGTGCAGAATATGACCCAAAAAGTTGATGTACGTTTTGGCTTGGCATTCGTTCAACTGATCAATGTGGTAAGAAGTGTATTTCATTTTTTTTCTACTATTTTTGTGCTGTATGTGGGTGGATGCAGTGTCCTGAAGTGGCTGTTGTTGAGATTTGTTTGATGTATACAAAGGACATTCGTTATTGTTTCAGTCCGATTGCTTCAATGCACCGTGTTTTCGAATGTAGGATATCCGACTAGTACATAAATAGCTATATGCTTTAACCTGGACGAATGCATTTTTGTGGATTATGGCAATCTGGCCTTACAATTGAGGTGGATGATGGGGAATAATAAGCAATTGAAATGAAAGTACTATTTGGTTTTACGGAAATTAGGCTAAATTAAACATTTTCATGTTTATATGTTATTCTTGAATTACAAAAAGGGCGCGGCTTTGTGTTTACACTTCTTTCATTTTCTGACGTCTCAAGTTGGCGCAACTTATCCTTAATTTTCTATTTGTAATCGACAATAGTATTACCCCGTCAAATATCCCAGCCACGCAAGGACTCCCAAACCCAGTGTGTGAATTAGCACATTAAATTATTCCTTATTTATACACAAACTACGTTCATTTTATTATGGAAAATGAATGTTCTGCCACACTTCACGCTTAGTCGTGAAGGACTACACTTTATTAGGCTTTACGTTAAATTTTAGTGTAAAAGTTGATAAAATTTTGAAATGAAGTACCTTTAAGTGTCTAGTGCGAATAATTACGAGATTAATGTGACTGTGTTTATACCGCAGTACTAATACTGTTATTTACTAAGGCAATGCCAGTTCATGGCCTGTTTATACTGGCGGGCTCTAAATATGGCAGGTGCTCTGGTGTTTTGTGATCCTTTTTGTTCGTTTTCGTGGTTTATTTTGCCAAATATCTTAAAAAATACTCATGTCACGAGGAAAATGATAAAAAACGAATTTGTTGACAACTAATTCTTAGTTTGAGATGATTGAGATTCCGTAACCATAATATTAACTTAACTACCTTTTTGAAAGATCATTAAATTTTCGAAAACTTAATACGAGCTTTAAAAAAAACATCTCGAAACATTCGAAATGTTCTTCTTCTTTGTTTTGATGACAGGTATTGGCAACTTATCTAAAATTAAAGCTGCTAGGAAAAGGGTTGTAGGTAAAATGGTCCTAGCAGCACCGAGGTCAAAGGGCCCATTGTCCTATAATCTCGAGTCAAGTAACAAGGCTGGGCCTGTCGATCAAGTCTGATCGTGCTAACAAATTCGCTGGAAAGGGTGACGTCTTCTGCTTCAGGGAAGCCTACGTTAAAAGACACTCCACGACGTCGGACTAACGCCTCACTTTCACTGAGAATACACGATGACATTTAATCATCGCGCACATATGTAGTTCTAACCCTAACACGGTGCTGCTTGAACAGTTAAGAGGATATTTTACGTGAATAACCCGAGATGAACAATTAGACCTGCCTCGTTTCAGGGAGATTCTTAGGCAGCGGCCTCACTGTACTCCCAGTCTCTGCTGCGTTTTCTTGCGATACATCGCGGCATCCTTGCAAAAGGGCCCCGGTCCATGGCCGCATAGCCGAAGCTTTCCTAGTTAATTCATCGGCCGGCTCATTCCATGTGATGCTGATGTGACCAGAGACCCAGTATAACAAATCAAATCCAGGGAAAATCTGGGGTACGAAAAATGCTCGACATACAGTGGCGGACCTAGAAATCGAGTTCAGGGACCCCACTTTGTTTGTTACCTGAAACGCTAAGGGTAATAATAATAAGAGGCATGTGTTCATTGAAAGCGCGGACACATTCCTCATTGGAGTGAAGCATGCAGTGATGAACGTACAAAACCATGAAGGGCATACGTGGACCGCAATAGGATTCGTTCTGTTACCAACAGGGACTCATTATGCAACAATCTTAATCATTGAACTATAGACAGAATTTCCTATAAAACGATGGAATTTCCCAGCATCAAGCTTCAGTGAAGAAGTGGGATCCAAGAAACGTCTTTTACCTTCTTACAGGAATAGGAAATGTGCAGAAAAGATGAAAAAACGCGCCTCCTTTTCCTCGTCACCGCTGCTTCTACCGCACTCATTACAGGGGATGTATGATGTGTTGCCATTTTTAGCAATGACTTTGTAGAAACGTATGTTTTACCCTTTATCTATCTGCAGTTGGTCCTGCTAATAACCGCGCACTAACAGTGTATTGTATTTTATCAAAATGACAAACTGCTTGTGAAGCGCATTTTTGGTGGAGGTGTAATCAGTCGTTTCGGGAATATTCGGGTTGTTCAGAATGGCTGTTTTCACACTATCTAGTTTCCGCCGGACGGCTAATACCGGAACGGCAAAAATCCGGAAGAAGCGCATATTTCACACCATACGACTGAAAACGAAACGGCGTAAACATAGAGAGAAACATACGAGTTTCTACATTTTTACATTTAATTTCAAGCCAGGTATTGAGTGTTGTGATAATAAAATGAATCGAAAGCAGCTTACCGAACTATGGTTATGTTATCCGCTCCGAAGGTGACAACAGTGGAATCGTCGTTTTTGGGCGAATCTTATCAACCAGAGGAGGAAGGAAGAGGGCTTATTTCATACCTTATACATACTCGTATAATAGATCTACGCAAAGACGCAGAGACTTGAATTCAGGTCGCAATTCAAGGTAAAGTTGGCGCCAAGCCTCTTTTGTTGCATTTCTGTCCTTGTGTTTTTCTAAAAACTTGTCTCAAAACACAGGTCTGCTCTGAACAAGGCTTATCAAAACTTCCGTGTAAATATGTTGATCCATTATTTATTATTTGAATTACCGAATTCAATTGATGGTCAGCTCATGGTTGTATCGGATGCGCCATCCATTTCGGACGCAAACTGCTCCGAAAATTTCCCGAAGGACCTTTCGCTCGAATGTGTTTAGCATGTTTTCGGAGACTAGCACAGGTCATGTGATGGTTTTGTATAAATGCGGAGCTTCGCTTTTCTGTGCACATACTTCGATTTAATTATTGGGAGAACCGAAAGGAAAATCTTATTTTCTAGCTGTATCCGTTGGCGCCCTTTGACAGGCTACTACCCAGGTATGTGAAGTCATCTACGAAGTCGATGCTGATGTCCGAGACGTTGTTATGGTGTCCTTATTATTGATTGCATCACTATTTTTGCTTTGTCCTCGTTAATGCGTAGTCAAACTTATTTTGCAGCTGTGTCAAGATTATGTAGAAGCTCTTCTGCGGCGGCCAGGTTTCGGGACATGATGTTAATATCGTCTGCGTATGCTATCAATTGGGTCAACTTGGAGAACAGTGTGCAGCTGGTGTTCATTACTCGGATGGCGTGTTCAAGTGCTAGGTTGAAGAGCGTTGGCGTCAGTCCATCGCCTTGCTTCAATCGAGTACGTGCTTTAGAAAGATCAGTCATCCTGTTTTGGGTACTGAGCAGTGAGACGGAGTTGGTCATCGTCATCTTCGTTAGTCGTACTAGCTTTTTTGGTATACCAAATTGCTGCATGATATTACAATATATTACACAGTACAGCATGATCGATACTGTCGTATGCTTGCTTAAAGTCAACAAAGATTTGGTACAAGTCAACATTGTACTCCCAGCACTTTTTCAGCATTCGCTTAATCGTGAAAAACTGATCGGCTGTGGATTGGACAATTCTGGAACCGTTCAGCGTATGGTTTTATTCTATTCTCCAGAATTTCCGTCAGTATTTTGTAGGACGTTCAGACTAGTGAGATGCCTCTGTAATTCTCACACCTCAATTTGTCTCCTTTTTTGTGAATGGACCAAATGATGCTGCTGCGCCAATCTTCTGGGATCACCTCATCCTTCCAGATTCGCAGAAATAGTCGATGTATGACATTTAATAGACCCGTTTCAGATTTTAGCAGTCCAACTGGACTGGAATCTCGTCTGCGCCCAGCGCTTTATTTGGTTTGAGTGACTGCAAGGCGAGATCAACTTCGTCTACTATCGGGGGTGTGTATCGAGGCCAGGATCGATTATATCGTCATCGATTGGGGCTTTTTGTAGGGACGTTAGATGCGGGATTAAGAAGCTCTTTAAAATAGGTCGCCCATTGTTTGTTGATGCTCTTGGTGTCGCTGATGATTTTTCCAACCTTGCCCTTATCGAGGATAGTCCTGGGTTGATAGCCAATCTTAATCGTGTTTACTAATCTTTACGTTTAACTGGTGTTTAGTAGCTAGCTAGGTTATATTAATGTTCAGCAACTGCTCGTTAAAGAATTTTCGTTTCTTACGTCTAATTATTCTATTCGATAATCGCGTTACTCAAGTGCCCTAACTCCTTGTGGGGCATAGCGCGTCAACTGTTCCATGTGGCCCAGTTGACGTTTCGTTGGCATAAACTGGTTTCGGAGAATGCAGTTGCCAGCATGCACCTCCTCCACATCCATGGCCACGAACATCGTCGTGGACGGGATTCGAACCCGAAACGCCGGTAGTCAAACATGAGGCTGATGCCTCAACACACTGCGCTACCGGTCGCCCCTAATCGCGTTAGCTCATCATATTTTCCTTGCATGGGTCTACTTGGACATTGGATACATTTTCTGGAAGCTTCGTTCTTTGCTTCGAGCGATCCATTTTGCGCTCGCCGGGCTTTGTATTCCACTACCTTCTCTGGCACTTACTTGATAGTATTTTTTAGTTCTTCCCAGAACCCGTGTACACCTGTGTTGCCGATGTCATGGAACATAGGTGTTAGTTAGTTAAGGCCGGCTGTATATGCCTGCGCCGCGCCGCGCCGTAGCATCACTCAAGAGTTTCTGATTCAATTTTCAGAGGGTTGATTCTCGATTGGTGCACTGAAGAAACCCTACACCAACCAAGTTTTCTTCACCAAGTGATGGTCTGAATCTCAGTTTGCTCCTCAGCCTGATTAGACATCCATCAAACTTGATGCTCATCTCTTACATATGAGGACGTGGTCAATCTGGTTAACGGTGCGTATATCCGGAGATTGCCAGGTTTTTTATGAATACGTCGGGGCGGAGAACATGATAAGCTTACGACAAGGTTCTTACTGTATGCGAAGTCGATTAGCCGTTGACCGTTGCATTCCTTGTTGAGGCTCTGTCCTCGATGCCAACTCTGTTTCCCAACTTTCGCATTGAAATCTGCCAGCAGTATTTTGATGTCGTTTGTCGGGAAGTGAGTTGAACGATGTCTCCAGGCGGTCGTAAAACTGGCCTTTCACTTCTTCTTCCCTAACTTCAGTTGGGACGTGCATGTTGATGAGCAAAAGGTTGAAAAATGGAGTTTTGCGAGTCGCACTCAACCTTCCATCCATATGGGCTTGAAGTCAATAACGTGCAGTTTGAGGTGATTGTTGACGATGAATGCAACTCCAAACTTGATTTCTTGTCGTTGATCTCGTTGCCAAGCCAATTTGTTTCCTGGATTGGATTGAGTGAATTTGTATTCCTCGACCTGTTGTAGGAGCGCCTTCTCGGTCCCCGGGTTGTTCAGGGAGCGTACATTGCAGAAACCGAAATAATAATCCGTTAAACATTTGTGTGGTCGTCGTTGTTGATCCGTCCAATCCAAATCCGAGACTTTTTTTTCAGTTTTGTGAACAAGGAGTAGTTTTTACAAGGATGGGTTGTTGGTTCATCGTTAAACCCTATTCAGGAGTGGCTTCGGGGATAGCTGCTTAAGGTGGTTCATAACGTGACAAGGTTAGGTTAGGTTAGGTGGCGACCTTACAGCCCCGCATAGACCGCTTGGGTCCATAATGATGCCTCAAATTGACAGCGGAGCAAAGGAACTAAGTATTGGGATTAGTTAATATCGTTGGGTCATTGCTGAGTTCGAAGGTTTTCGTCGCGTTCGCGAATTCCAAAAGACTCTTTATACTAAGCACTAAGGTCCGCGACTGCCTTCAAGTTGCGGAAGAAGTAGGCACCAAGATATTTTTGTCTTGTTCTTGCGAGTACTGGGCATGCACACAAGAAGTGTTCCAGAGTTTCTTTAATGTCAGGCAGCTGTTAGAAGTGATCAATCCTAGCCTATAGGCGTGCTCCCGTATCAGGCAATGACCTGTAAATAATCCGACTAGCATCGCAGACTTACCTCTGGATAGTCCTAGGAGTATATTTACTTTCCTTGGATTGTAAAAATTCCAGACTTCCCATACGTTATCCTGGAATTGATGACTCTGTTCGAATCCTTATTGGCCAGTTGCATCATCTTACAGTCCATTTCTGATCTTAGTACCTGCATTGGTGTAGGAAGTGCTGTTGCCACTGCGTTACCAAGAGTAGCACCCTGTTTTGCAAGACCGTCCGCGATGTCGTAGCCAAGTATGCCGCTATGGCCTGATACCCATCGGAGTTCTACTCTCCTTGAAGTACCTAGCATCTGAAGCGCCGAAAGATATCTGAGCACTGTCTTTGATCTTATGGTGTCGGATTGTAGCGCTTTTAAAGCAGCTTGACTGGCCGAGTGAATAAAAATGTTTACCTTCCTGCGAGTTGTTGAGGCTAGCAGCCTTTTGAATCGCTAGCACTTCCGCCTAGAAGGTACTGCATTCGCTCGGCAGTCGGATGGATAGATTGTACAAGAGTTCCTTAGAGTGGACTGCCGCTCCAACACCCCCTTCCATCTTTGAGCCGTGAGTGTAGAGATTTATTGATCTCTTTGGCACATTCTCGCCAGTAGTATAATAATCTCTATCTGGTATAGATACGGATAAGTTTTTGTTGTAGTTTATCACTGCTTTAGTGAAGTCAGTGGTTGCGACTGGCAGTTTTATGTTTTAATGACCATACGGCTCAATACGACTTAGTTCTGAATTGCCCTGTTTCCCTGAGTCTGAGGGCACATTTAGACGCTGTGTTAAAATAATATCATGGCAAAGTTCACACAACTATGTTGCAGGTCTGACTACGTGATTCGTGTCATCCTAATGGCCTGAGAAGCTTAGGTGTAACTCAGCCAATCAGGCTACAGCTATACTTCCCTCCTCCTTTCACAACCATGGCTTGGGATAGGCTTCGGCAGAGTTTATACCTTTCTATACTAACCCGAAATTCTGTTACCTGTAAGGTGGCTATTTCAACTTGCTCGTTACAAATCCAGGCCGTTCGATTCATTCTGGATCTTTGCTCGGGTGTATTGAATGCGGCTAATATGATAACTAAACTTTCACTAGATACTTTATCAGCTTCGTTTTTCCATTTGAATAAATGCTTTTAACTTGATTATTTCAGAACGAAAAGAATCAAATTATGAAATCAAACGTTTGGTTACGTCTCGTGTGGAGCGATTATCAACTACAGTGGGATGAAGCCGACTACGGTGGCATCGGAGTATTACGTCTTCCCCCCGATAAAGTTTGGAAGCCCGATATTGTCCTTTTCAATAAGTAAGTAGCCTTCACATCTTGAGACTATGCTAATGTAATTTATTGATTTCTTCCAGTGCCGATGGTAACTACGAGGTACGATATAAATCGAACGTTTTGATTTATCCCAATGGAGAAGTACTTTGGGTACCGCCAGCTATTTACCAAAGTTCCTGTACAATAGATGTCACATATTTTCCATTTGATCAACAAACGTGTATTATGAAATTCGGTTCATGGACATTTAACGGCGATCAAGTATCATTGGCACTATACAATAATAAAAACTTTGTCGATCTGTCGGACTACTGGAAATCGGGAACGTGGGACATCATTGAAGTGCCGGCCTATTTGAATGTCTACGAAGGAAATGGAAATCATCCGACTGAAACAGACATCACATTTTACATTATAATACGACGAAAGACACTATTCTACACGGTCAACTTGATCCTTCCAACGGTCCTGATTTCATTCCTTTGCGTTTTAGTATTCTACCTACCTGCCGAGGCTGGTGAAAAGGTACTGTCTGAATTTAATATGATTTATTGGATGAATTTAAATAAAAAAACATGCTTTCATTTTAGGTCACATTGGGTATTAGTATCCTTCTGTCACTGGTTGTGTTCCTGTTGCTCGTTTCGAAAATTCTTCCACCTACGTCACTTGTTCTTCCACTTATTGCCAAATATTTACTTTTCACTTTCATTATGAACACCGTATCAATTCTAGTCACTGTTGTTATTATCAATTGGAATTTCCGAGGTCCACGCACACATCGAATGCCAATGTGGATACGATCGGTTTTTCTGCACTATCTGCCAGCATTTTTGCTCATGAAACGTCCACGAAAGACACGCCTTCGCTGGATGATGGAGATGCCAGGCATGAGTGTTCCACCCAATCCGCATCCATCATACGGTTCACCAACGGAGATACCAAAACACATAAGGTAGGGGATTTTTGACAATTGCTCAAGTCCTTATTCAGTTTTATGAACAATTTAATTAATTGTAGTGCCATCGGAGCAAAGCAGGCCAAGATGGAGGTCATGGAATTATCCGACTTGCATCATCCAAATTGTAAAATCAATCGAAAGATGAATTGTGGCGGAGAACTGGGTGTGGGAGATTCGTGTAGAAGGGAAAGTGAGAGCTCTGATTCCATTCTATTATCACCCGAAGCCAGTAAAGCCACAGAAGCAGTTGAATTTATTGCTGAACATTTAAGAAATGAGGATTTATATATTCAGGTGAGTGTTGCTAATTTGTTAGTCTGTTTGTCCCACTACGTTGTGACCAGTCATCCCGCTTTTGGGCAATGGGTATTGTAACGGACGGTTTGGTGGGCATTCGAAGATGCCCGTGGGGACGGAGCCTAAGGCTGCTTTCACACGGAACGCACGATACACGAGATTCTAGCAGAAAGCACCAGTGGCGAGCGAGCTTTCATACGAGTGCAATTTAAAATTAATCGTCGCACATACAAAGCTCGCTCGCCACTGGTGCTTTCTGCTAGAATCTCGTGTATCGTGCGTTCCATGTGAAACCGGCCTAAGGTAGCATATTACCATGAAGGTCGGGCCGTGCCATCTGGCGAAGAAAAAGGCTCCTCAACGAGCTAAGCAACGGCCTATGCTTGCTGTAGCTCAGTTCGGGAGATGTGGGCGGGGTTTTCGCCGCTCGTTGCCCCTGTCCTTTACGTATTAACAAAAATTCATAGGCCTGCGGAAGACAACACAAACAGAGGAGTTAAAAATGGGGTATAAAAAAAAATAGTCGATAAGGATGGAATGGTTGACGGACGGATCAGACGCCCACACGGTCGCACCTGGGTCCGGGTGTAATGGGACCCTCGGCCTCTGGTTTCGTACCACCAACAGATCACTACTCATCAGATGCTGCTTCGATCTGCTGGTGGGAGCAGCACTACCAGACCATAATATGGTTCGTTACAGGTGGTTCATTACAGTATCCACGAAAGAGTGTGAGGCTTATACAGCCATGGATTTACCCTTAAACAATATAAGCACGTGCTTAAGATATCATCAAAAGGGGGACATCAAAACTGTTATAGTTTTTGTCGTGATGTAGGTCTGCAACCGAAAGTAGTGCACTGGCTATATACAGCGGTTGTGCGGCCAATTTCACTGCACAGCATCTGTGTGTGGTGGGCGGCACTAAGGGTGGTGTCCTATTGTCACCTGTTAAGCAAAGTGCAAAGGCCAGCAGCGATTGCCATGACGGGGGCCTTTAGAACAACTCCGTCAGCCAGCTTGAACACGCTGCTAAACTTGGTCCCGCTTGACATATTTGGAGAACAACTGGCGGGGAACACAGCCCTGCGTCTTCGGGAAACAGGCCAATGGATTGCGTCGAGTACTGGCCACTCGGCTATCCTGGAAAACCTGGATCTCTCTCTGGAGACTGATTACACGTCTCCAAAACACGTTTTTGGTAGAAATTACACCAGCCTGATTCCGTCGAGAAACCCATGGGCTGATAATGTACCCTACCTCCAACTCCTTGGCTATCTACACGGATGGCTCTAAGACCGATGACGGAGTTGGAATTGGTATATACTCGGAGGGACTGGGAATCAGCTTATCCTACCGTCTTTCCGACTTTTGTAGTGTCCTGCAGGCTGAGGTTTCGGCGATCTCGGAAGCTCTGACCTGGTTAAGGACTCATGTCGTGACTGCAAGAGACATCAACATCACTATCTATACGGATAGTCAGGCTGCGATTCGCTCGCTTGACTCTGTTCTCACCACATCGAAAACTATTCAGAAGTTCCGCTCGGCTCTTATGGAGATGAGTTACTTCTTCAACATTACCCTCTGCTGGATACCGAGCCACAGTGGCTTTGCGGGCAATTGCAGGGCGGACGATCTAGCTCATGAGGGGACTACTGGTGTCGTCGATGGGGACCGCATTGACATTAGAATGCCAATTGTATCGTGCAAGATGGCAATTAAGTCCGTGGCAGTGGATAGGGCCAATACCAGATGTCCAGATGGCTCAGCAGTAGTACTTGCCAAACGACGATAATGATTTGGCAGAAATTCGATGCCAGCTGCTCTGCCTCATTGCTGTCATTGAATAGAAAGCACATTAGCAGGGTGGTGGGGACTATCACAGGGCACTGCCCCATCGGCGCGCTCGCATGGAGGCTCCGTCTTCCTCATCATGACTACTGTAGGAGTTGTGAGGATGTGTATGAGGAAGAGAGTGTTTTGCACCTTCTATGTCGCTGTCCGGCACTGGCCATCAGGAGGAAGATATTCCTGGGCTCCTGGTTTTACTATGACTTCGAAGACCTCAAGGATATGAGCGTGTTACAGCTCAATCGTTACATTGCCAGCTCAGGCTGGTTCGGAACCTAGGTTTCTTCAGCGAGGCGAATTGTTACTGTTATTGGTGGTATCACAATGGACCCATGAGAGGTCTAAGTGTGCTGTCTTGTATCATGGCAGCCCCTTAACCTAACCTAACCTAAACCTACATAGGTAATCCTTTACCACCTCACTGAAATGTTGAGCCGGCCTTTCGCGCTGCTTGGTGGATGGTTCGATACCCGCTTATTTTTTCCATTTGGAGGCATGTGCGCGACTTCGCTTTGATACCCCTTGCGATTCCTGTTGAGATTTCTGCGGCTGTTTCAGGGGAATGCTTAGTTTCTGGTCCTATCGTCCGCGTTTCGCTCATGAATCGTACCCGCTTCTTCGTTCTACGCAATCTTCCTCAGAACGAAGAGCAACCTTTGGTAGCGAATTTTCATTTGACCGCTTTCCGACTTGGGCCTCTTGCGCGACGATTTATGCTTACCATGGTTTAATGTATTAATGTATGAGGGTAGTTGTATGGTGGACGGCGCTCAATAAAGCATCATACAGGAATCCGTTGGATAAAGTTCAAAGATTGCCTTGTATTGCTATCACTGGTGCTCTGAAGACCACGCCGACCGCTGCTCTTGGTGTACTGCTGAATTTGCTCCCCTTGGATATCCTGGCTGAGCAGGTAGCTGCGATTACAGCCATCCATCTTAGGGAAATAGGGCAGTGGAAAGAGTCTACTAATGGCCACTCGGCGATACTGAGCAATCTGGATATTCTAGAAGACGCGGACTATATCTCTCCGGTATACTCTTTCGACAAAGGGTACACGAGTCTAATACCTTCGCCGCAGGAGTGGGATACAGATAGTACCCCTGAATTGGAAGCCATAACCTTCTTTACTGACGGCTCGAAAACGGAAGCGGGTGTGGGGGTAGGCATATTCTCAGAGAAACTGGACATTCGCTTGTCACTTCGTCTTCCAACCTTCTGTAGCGTTCTGCAGGCGGAGATCACTGCGATCGCCGAAGTTCTGACTTGGCTGGGTCGTAATCGTAATATCATATCCGCAAGGAATATTACTATCTACACAGATAGTCAGGTGGCGATTAAGTCCTTGGACGCAAACCTTACTACTTCGGAAACCGTGGTGGTATGTCGCACCGCTCTTAGGAGCTTGGCAACTTTTTCAACATCACTTTGTGCTGGATTCCGGCTCACAGTGGTTTCAGCGGAAACTACAAGGCAGACGAGCTGGCTCGGGCAGGTACGGCCATTATGGTCATGGGATGTTTCCGTAATGTCAAAATGCCTATAGCAGCATGCAAGAAGCTAATTAAGGTGAACGCAATATGCCGTTCTAATATAGGTTGGCTAAATGGTAATACCTGTACGAGGCAGATTTGGCCGCACTTCAATCCTCGCCGCTCCTCAGGGCTGATGATGCTGGAGAGAAGGCATCTCAGAAAGGTTGTGAAGATCATCACGGGGCATTGCCTGATAGGTGTGCATGCTAGACGCCTCCGGTTTCCATACAATCATTTTTTCAGAAGCTGTGGGTCCGAAGAAGAGGAGGAAACAGTACATCACTTCCTATGCACCTGCAGGTGAGCATGCTAGGCGCCTCCGGCTTCCATACAATGATTTTTGCAGAAGCTGTGGGGACGAAGAAGAGGAGGAGACAGTACATCACTTCCTATGCACCTGCCCTGCTCTGGCCAGTAGAAGAGGGGATATTTTAGGATCCCTCTACTTTATTGACCTCGATGACCTGAAGGATTCAAATGCTTTTCATCTGCATCGTTTCATTGATAGATCCGGGTGGTTTGACGAGTAGGCTCACATGGCGTATTTGCGCCTATGAGGTATCACAACGGACCCAGTGGTGGTCTATGTGTGCTGTGCTTGTGCGCAGCTGCCTCTTTAACCTAACCTAACCTACTATGGTTGGTGAACACTGTTTCTTCCGACAAAACTACAGCAGTTGACGAGGGATTACTATGGATGATATGCTCCACGTGTCCTTTGTTGTCAGTCTTTGCCGGAGCATTGGAACATATGGGTGTACTACGGCTAGTATTCACCATACATGTTTCCTCTTTCGCTTACTACGCTCGGCATGTGTTACGCGTCTAGATTGAAGTCGATGCTGTCTGGGCTGGTTTACAGGTCTTGGCTGCGTCAGTTCCGTTGTTGGAGGTCCCCGGCTGGAGGACCAGTGTAACCTTGCTCGACGAGACTCCGAGTCCGGGTTGGATACGGTTTGTTATTTTTTTTTTGGATTCGTAATTATAAGCCCCACGAGTAAGCCGGAAAGGATAGTCCACCTTGGAACAACCGGTATCCCAGGGTAAGACACTTATACAACCGATCTTGCGCGGGCATTGGAGGACCGAGCTCTCCTCGTCTATGCAGCTTTCGGTGTACGCTGCTCCACCTTAGCTTGGAGCCCATTTAGCACCTTTTACGGTTTAAGAAAGGAAGGACAGTCCCCAATTTGTTACTTCGCGTTCCCTCGTCGCTTAATCTAACCTGCCCCCGAAACATGATCGGACGGCAAGTTGATCCTCATTTTCATGTCACTTCAACCAATGATACCTAACTAGACCGCCCCGGGCTTGCCTTATAACAACACCTAGTGGAGCATAACGCGTTCCGTTAACTACTACTAAGCACCATTGCGTTCGGTTTTTGGGCAATAGGTCGAATTTGTAAATAAACAATAAAATTTTTAAATAAAAAAAACTGTTTGTTATTGCACTAGTTAATGAAGTACGTTTTTTCTCTGAGACATAAAATTATCGTCGCCATTTCATATTCTAAAAACCGTTCACTCAGTTCAAATATTTAACAAATGTCCCCTTTTACAGACTCGAGAAGATTGGAAGTATGTTGCAATGGTTATCGATCGTCTTCAGCTCTACATATTTTTCATAGTAACCACAGCCGGTACAATTGGCATTTTAATGGATGCCCCACATATCTTCGAATACGTAGATCAAGATCGAATTATAGAAATATATCGTGGAAAATAAAATAATAATCCAAAACCAAAAATAAACGAAACAAACGTTAAAACATTCAATAAATTGTAACTCCAAAAAAACACATCACAGACGTACTCGAAATGCATAAATAAAACAGTCAAATAAACGTAATCAATAATGCTGATTTGTGTATTATAAGAAAGTACAGAACTACTTTGAAAGTAAAATTTGAAGGAACAAAAACAGTTCACATTTTTTACCAAATATTAGTACGAAATATCTTTTAAGTTAATAAACGGTCAAGCTTTACATCACATACGTACAATTTTTAATATGGAGTTTTGTTCATCCTCCGAACTGGAACCTTTCTCTTCCTTCAAATTAACGAAACACACACAAAATAACACGATTAAAGCTCAAGTATTCATAAAATCAATTTCGCAATAAATATGAATTGCTCAAAATATAAAACCGAAGTCATTATATTGTAAACGAAATTCAAGAACAACACAACAGATATAAACAATCGAAAGGCACGAAAAATAAAAAGTAAAGCTCTAACAAATTATCTAATTAAGAACAATAAAAATACAACAAAAACACCAAAAAGATAGTAATACCCCATACTGCTTGCGGTAATAAAAAAAAAACACAGAAAATGAAAAACCTAACGTTACTTTGGTTTTAAATTTTTCTGTCTCAATTTGATGCCAATAAATAGAGTATAGCGACTTTATGTATACAATCTACATGTTGGACTAACTGGAAAAAAAGACAGAAAACAGGTGCCAACATTTAATATTTCGAAAATATTTTTAAACTGAAAAAATAAGTTTCGTATTTTTGTTAATCTAAGATATTAAAACTATATTAAATATTTTTTTCTTGCCACAAAAAGATTACTAACTAATTGAGAATAAAAGTTCATTAGTATTTTTTGTGAAAACTAAACAAACAAATTTAAAACAAAATAAACACGAGAAATGAAATAAACAATGGTAACTATTAAAAGATAAATGTAAAGAAAGAAAAATTTTTATCAAATAAGGAAAATCAATGTTAACATTAACAAATAGAAAAAAGAAGAATTTAAAATTCAATGTAAAATTAAATTATAAACAACACGTTTTCTCCATTTTGTACTTTTTCAATTTACGTAAAATAAAGTGAAAATGGTATTAACATTAGCGAAATATGTCATAAATAAATTTAAAAAAAAGATGAAAACCCAAAATGAAAAGTAAATGACAATTCATAAGATCGTTTCAAAACAAAAGTAATCATAGGCATATAAAAGAAACAAATTATATTGTTTTATATGTATAGAAGAGAAAAATCATTTAAATTTTTTAGAAAGTATTATTACATCATCATATATTGAGTATGTGAAATAATCAAGGGCGTTAGATATTATTTAGTACTATATATTATATTCAGCAACAACAAAAAATATTTATTGTTGTGTTTTGTCCCGGAATTTTTATTGAGTGGTCAATAATGACATGTGACTTCAGTTGATATAAAAATTGGTAAACTTTGGAAAAAAATAAAAGGTTATTACAAGTTGAAAACAAGTTGTTTTTGCTTTTCCTTTATTAATCTATACATATACATATAGGGTGGTCACTTCATTGCTATATGTTGGTATGTTAATTGCCTTGATCCCTCCAGAGGCATGGGCGCGTCAACATCTCTAGCCTAACATTTATATGCCTTGTTGACGTTTCGATAGCATATCTACTTTTGGGAAGTGCAGTTGCTAGCATGCACCTCTTTTTTTTTATTATAGAGGGGAGAGATCTCATTGGTTAGGAGACACTGCCGGCAACTAGTGCCAATTGTACGCCAGCGACATGGGACTTTCATTGTCAGTGTGCGACTACTTACCCAGTAAAACCTTCAACCCTCTTTCTCCACGGAACTACCTCTCGGTATTACTTCGCAGGGCTGGTTTTGGCTAATTAGCCGTTATTCCTTTGCGTCCTCTTTCGTATTTGCTCCTCTTTCCTCAGTTCCCTATGTATGCCGCATATTGTGCAAGTTACGGCCTCCCAATTTGATTCAGATCTTATCATGTGCTCTACTATGTTATGTGGATTGAGGTCACTGCCAAGTTCGACCTACAGTACTTCACGCTTTTCGGCAAACCTTGGACAGTGAAAAAATACACGTTCCGGGTCTTCCGCTACTCCTGGTCACCTCAGACCATCGGGCGAAATGTTCAGCTTGAATGTGTGTAGGTACTTCCTATATCCGCCATGTTCAGTAATAAACTGGGTTAGATAGTAGCTCACTTCTCCATGTTTTCGGTTCAGCCCGATTTGCGGGATAAGTATATGTGTCCAGCTTGCCTTCGGAGTTTCATCCCACCGCTGTTGCCATTTCCCCAGACACTCACACCTTTCTCGTTTTCGCGTGCATTAGATACGTCCGGTGGCTTCAAACATCGGACTTTGTGCAATCGGTCCATTTCGTCGGCTAGAATATCTGTGGGGATCATACCTGATACAACGTAGGCAGCCTCATCTGATGTTGTTCGGTATGTACAGCAAGGTGGTCCTCCCACATTTGGCATCATCCTTCCCAAAGCCACAGTAGCATTAGCCGCCTTCTTGCATATGTACTTGAGGTGCTCTCCGAATGTCAGCTTTGCGTCAATCATCACCTCCAGGTACCTAATTCATCATCATCATCGTGGCGCGACAGCCCGAAGTCGGGCATTGGCCGCCTGGATCGTTGTCCTCCATTTGTCTCGGTCACGTGACCGCGTCCTCCAATCTTGGAAGCCCAGTAGTTGCGCGGCGTCCACATATACTGAGCTCTCCCAACAAGATCTCGGTCGTCCTCGCAGTCTCGCTCCGTCGACTTGTTTTGCGTTCATTACTGTCTTTGGCATGCGATCATCGTCCTTTCGTTGTACATGCCTTGCCCATTGAAGTCGTTGTAGGTTCACGATTTTCGAAACTTCCAGCTCATCGTACAGTTCATACAACTCATGGTTGTACCGGATGCGCCATCCATCTCGATCGCAAACAGCCCCGAAAATTCGGCGCAGAACCTTACGTCCAAATGTGTCTAGCATGTTTCCAGAGGCTTGGGTTAGGGTCCATGCTTCGCAGCCATAGCATAGCACTGGTCGTATAATGGTTTTGTAGACGCGGAACCTCGTTTTTGTGTGTACATGCTTCGATTTCATTATGGGGAGAACCGAGAAAAAAGTCTTCTTAGCTAACTGTATCCGTCGCTTGATTTCGTCAGTTTTGTTGGCGTCCCTTGACAAGTTGCAACCCAGGTATATGAAGTCGTTCACGATGTCTAGGTCCCCCACATTGATGCTCGGTTGTGCAGGAGTCCTTGTCACCGATTGCATCATTATTTTAGTTTTACCCTCGTTAATACGTAATCCAACTTCCTTTGCAGCGGTATCGAGCGTATGCAGAAGTTCTTCTGCGTCAGCTAATCTTCGGGACATGATGTTGATGTCGTCGGCGTACGCTGCTAATTGTGTCGACTTGATGAGTAGCGTCTTGCTGTTGTCCATATTCATGGCCCGGATAACGTATTCCAGTGCTAGGTTGAAGAGCGTCGGTGCCAGTCCATCGCCCTGTTTCAAACCAGTGCGTGTTTCAAATAGATCAGTAAGTCTATTCTGGATCCTGACTTGTGAGACGGAGTTGGTCATCGTCATCTTTGTCAGTCGCACTAATTTTGCTGGTATACCAAATTGCAGCATGATGTTGTACAGTACTTCACGATCGATACTGTCGTATGCCTGCTTGAAGTCGACAAAGATTTGGTATACGTTTACGTTGTATTCCCAGCACCTCTGGAGTATCAGTTTGACTGAGAAGAGCTGATCGGTTGTGGAGCGACCAGGTCTGAAACCGCTTTGGTATTCGCCAATGACTCGTTCTGCGTACGGTTTTATTCTATTTTCCAGAATTTTCGTCAAAATTTTATAGGACGTACAAACTAGTGAGATGCCCCTGTAATTCTCACACCGCAGTTTATCTCCCTTTTTATGAATTGGACAGATGATGCTTCTGCGCCAATCGTCTGGGATCTCCTCGTTCTCCCATACTCGCAGGAGTAATTGATGTATGTCATCAACTAGACTCGTTCCACCGAATCTTAGCAGTTCAGCTGGAATCTCGTCAGCGCCCGGCGCTTTATTTCGTTTTAGTGACCGCAACGCGAGATCAACTTCCTCTACTGTCGGGGGTTGAATGGGTGGGCCTAGATCAACAATATCGTCGAGAGCTTCCTGTGTGGGGATGTTAGATGGTCGGTTTAGAAGCTCTTCAAAATAAGAGGCCCATCGTTTGTTAATACCATCGGTGTCGCTGATGATGTTTCCATCCTTGTCCTTACAAAGGCTAGTCCTGGCCGTGGAACTATGTTTCAGTATTAACTAATCCCAGGAAACTCACCACGATGTAAACATGTCGGATTAGTTGATTGGACTAGCTCTTAGCTCCACTTGCGATACGGTACTGAACTAAAAAATTTGGATTAGGTTTGTGTTTTCGTTGTTGACGCTTGTTTTAGCCGATGTTTATGTTTTGTTGGAGTCGGTGGTATAAAAGCGCTTTCCACAAGAAGCTACTGGGCTCCTTATATTTCTAAAATGCTCTTTAAACCCAAGTGATAAACCAACATCTAACATTTGCCTTATTTAGTACCGATTGGTATAAACAATCCAGGAACTAGAACTAAATCTATTATGATCTAGTTAATACTCCTTTTAGTTCCACGGCATAAACGGGGCCAGTGGGATACCTCGTATTGTACTCGTATATTATTTTCGTCAACACCTTGTGGCGCGTCAGCTAATCCTACGCGCGATCAAATTCGGTTTAAAGTCATATGGAAGATATGACTTTAAATCGAATTTGATCGCGCGTTTGTGACTGTGAAAAAAAAACTTATCATAGGGGGGCACTATTCGTGTGTATTTTAAAGTTTAGAGGATCGTCGAATGCAGACTGTAGTTGTACGACTTGTATCTTAATTGACTTGACCCCTCCAGGGACATGAGTGCGTCAACATCTCTTGCATTTCTATGCGTTGTTGACGTTTCGATAGCATATCTACTTTAAACGAAAACTTAGCTAATAGGAACACCAGACAAGCGTACAAACTAGTAAATACAAGTAAGAACGGCTATCAACCCAGGACTAGCCTTTATAAGAACAAGGATGGAAACATCATCAGCGACACCGATGGCATTAACAAACGATGGGCCTCTTATTTTGAAGAGCTTCTGAACCAACCATCTACATCAACGCCATCTAGATATACAGGCCTGCGCTCAGCTGATCGTGTACGTCATTAATTCCTTCGCCAAGGCGGTGACTGCACAGGACGATGTCCCCGGCACGACATATGTTTACAATCGGAATTGCGTCGGACGGCATTTTAGTCCTCTACAAACACACTTTCTGGACACTTGCAGCAATTTGGTCGAAGCCGCAGCCCCGGGGATCAGTCACAGAGTATGGTGGAACAGTTCACACTTGACAAAATACATCTTTTGACCGCACGACACACTTTCATGGCGGACGTGTTTGTTTTCTCGGATCATTAGATGAAATTTTACTAACAAATAAACACCGAACGCGGAAAACGAAAACTAAACACGGAACGAACAAATACCGGGAACTCGCCGCCATCAGTCGCCGACCACTGGATTGTGGATACGATGGCGTCATCAAAGGAAATAATTGCGTAATTTAGCCGTCAAAATCAGCTGAGCGCAGGCCTGTATAACTATGTAGATGGCGCTGTCTACATACAATAACATCCCCACACAAGAAGCTCTCGACGATATTGTTGAAGGCCCAGCAATACAGCCCCCGACAGTAGAGTAAGTTGATCTCGCGTTGCGGTCACTAAAACGAAATAAAGCGCCGGGCGCTGACGAGATTCCAGCTGAACTACTAAAATTCGGTGGAACGGGTCTAGCTAATGCCATACATCAATTACTTCTGCGAGTATGGGAGGACGAGGAAATCTCAGACCAGACGATTGGCGCAGAAGCATCATCTGTCCAATTCACAAAAAGGGAGATAAACTGCGGTGTTTGAATTACAGGGGCATTTCACTAGTTTGTACGTTCTATAAACGTACCCTAACTCAAGCCTCCGAAAACATGCTAGATGGGTACATTTGATTAAAGGTTCTACGGCGAATTTTCGGGGCTGTTTGCGATCGAGATGGATGGCGCATCCGGTACAACCATGAGTTGTATGAACTGTACGATGAGCTGCAAGTCTCGAAAATCGTCAAGCTACAACGACTTCAATAGGCAGGGCATGTACAAAGAATGGACGATGTTCGCATGCCAAGAGAGTAAATGCGGAACGAGTCGACGGAGCGAGACTACGAGGACGACCGAGATCTCTTTGGGAAAGCTCAGTAGGTGTGGACGCCGCGCAGCTACTGGGCTTCCAAAATTGGAGGACGCGGTCACGTGACCGAGATAATTGGAGGATAATAATCCAGGCGGCCAAGGCTGTCGCGCGACGATGATGATGATATCATATATTAGGTTGATGCAGATGAAATGTCGGATTTTGCAATGACGTGAATTTGGCTGCGATTTTTATGTATCAAACTACCACCAGGCGGTGCTAGTGATATGATATATTGAAGTATAAGCGTACAAGTACTGCTACCTTGGCTTATGGAGTCATTTCGGTTTTGCACTTCATGGTGATCGGTGAAAAAAAAGGAAAAGAACATGGAAGCGAGTGAAAAACGACTATTCTTCCTTTACAAATTTAATCTAGAGCACAACGCAACAGAAGCAACGAGGAAAATCAACAGGGCATTTGGACCTGATACGGTTAACGAACGAACCACTCAGCGGTGGTTCGAAAAATTTCGATCCGGAGATATGAACCTTCGAAATGAGCCCCGTGGGAACCCAGGACCATCGATCGATAACGACAAGCTGCGTGCATTAGTGGAGTCTGACCCCCGCCAAACCATAAGGGATCTTGCGGAGAAATTGGGCGTGCACCATTCGACAGTTTGCCGCCACTTGCAACAACTTGGAAAAGTGAAAAAGCTTGACAAGCGGGTTCCGCATGCTCTTACCGAGCAAAACATGGCGTGTTGAATAGAGATTTCTAGTTCTCTTTTCTCCCGCAACAGAAACGACCCGTTCTTGAACCGAATTGTGATGAAAGGCGGATACTATACGATAATCGTCGCCCAATGGCTAGATACCGATGAGGCTCGAAGACACATGCCGAAACCAAGCCTTCATCCAAAGAAAATAATGGTGACTGTTTGGTGGTCTGTAGCTAGATTTATCCACTATTCGTTCTTGCAACCTGGCGAAACCATCATTGCTGAGAAATACTGCGCTCAACTGGACGAAATGCATCAGAAATTGACAGTTCGACGACCTAGGCTAGTCAACTGGGATGGAGTAATACTGCTTCATGACAACGCACGACCTCATGTACCTATCGAGAACAACGATCGAAAATTGAACGAGTTGCGCTATGAGACTCTTCCTCACCCGCCATATTCTCCAGACCGCTCGCCAACAGATTACCATTTCTTTAAACATTTGGATCACTTTTTGGCATGAAAACAGTTTAATAGCCGCCATATACGATGCAATTCGTCGTCAGATCGATCTGACGATATTGCGATCGTCAGATCGATCGCACAGTGTATGTGACTATCGTTGACGATTTTTTTGACATTTCCATATAATTTCGATCGTCAGATATTTTGTGGCGATCCATCGTCAGATCGATCTGACGATGGATTGCACCGTCTATGGCAGGCTTAACAATTAAGCAGCTGCCAAAAATGCCTTTGAGGAGTTTCTTCAAAGCAAAAACTCGGACTTCAGTCATCCGTTAGCCAGCGTCAGGAGAGGACGTGTCGTGAAGTGGCTGCCATTAATTTGCTGCGCAATAGCCTAGTAACCTATTTGTGCAAACTAGTTAACAATTCCCGGAGAAATTGTTAGTGAATTGTCTTTAGTGGAGTGATTGTGCTGCGAATCAGCGCACATTAGCGACGTTCTCAACCGGGCGTTCTGGTGGATGACTCACCACATGGTTCAGAATCGTCTAGAAGGACAGGAGTAGACGATCAAAAACACATTTAAAAACGAAACACAACAAAACCTGGCAGTACAATCCTATACTTGGATTAGCCAACCGACTATGTTTGGAGCCTCACTCGTGGACTTCTGATTTCATCAGCGGTGACATCGAGAACAAAGCCCGCATAGTCAAAGGAGAAAACAAAAAAAAAACTCGGACTTCTACGAAACAGGAATAAATGCCGTTGTATCTCGTTGGGAAAAGTGTTTCGCATCCGCTGGTACCTATTTCGATTAATAAAATTATCTTTATAAAAAGTTATGTACAGCTGTTCAAAAATTTACTACTGAATCCTACATTTCATCTGCACCAACCTAATATATTCATCAACTAATATTATAATTTATAATCGGTGGCAAAAATTGGTTTCTGGAATAAGCGTACTCTCCAAGACATATGACCGTAAACAGAAAACGATGCCATGTCGGAAAAGTTAGCAAAATAGTAGTATTCACACAGTATTTCCAGTTTAGCGTCGATTCATAATGCGATGATGTAATGTTTACACATAGACCTCGAGTTCAGGAAAACTAGCTCGGATTTCATTTTTTTTTCACCTTTTGAATCCCGTCTAATATGGAGTTAACAGACTTATTGGATTGTATGCAACGCGGATTTGATATCTAGAGCAAAGAAACATCTTTCGTTGGAGTAAAACAAAAATGTAGAAATTATTAAAAAATATTGGACACGAAATGATTTTATTGGAGATTACAAGTGCTAATCAATTTATTAAAAATCAATTCGTTACTTCCACATACAGCATCGTATATTTTATAATTAATTATTTGATAGTACTAACTTCTATTTCTCTTTTTATTTTGCTTAATTTTCTCTTCAGTGTTCACAGTCAAAATACTGCATCTTCCTTGTCATACAAACGAGAATAAGTTGTAACTTATATAAGATCTAGCTGTCTACATTTTATATCAATTCATATGGGTTGAAATTTACCATGATATCCAATATTTTTAACGATATTGGAAATTAATATTTCATTGAAGTATTGGATGATACTGTGTATTGTGTAGGTTGGATACAAAACTGTCTTCTTATATTAATCTCATTTGAATTACTTTCCGCACGTGATTGCCGTCCCCTGTCGACTCTTGATTTCGAAAAAGTGATCCTGAATTAATAGATCGAAGTTCGAAACACACCAATATAACTTAAGGTAAAAAGTGTGTCCTTGCGCTAAACAGTGGGTGCAATGTAACAAAAAGGCGAAATTGGGGAAGACCCTCAACTTTCAACTAAATATTTTCAGTATCAAAAAAAGGTGCTAAAACTCATTAAACTTAGCCTTAATTCTTTGCCAAGTTGCCCAATCGAATGAAATCAGTTGCTCTCAAGTATTTGGTATTGTTTTCGACGAGACATTTAAATGTGAACTGAACTTTTTGTTAAGATCGATCAAATAGTATAGACTGCACAAGAGTGTTCACTCCATAGAACTTTCGCCTCCGCCAGTAGATTTGTATGTATGTATTGACAAATAATATAGACTACACAAGAGTGCTCGCCTCCGCCAGTAGATTTGTATATATTGATTCTCTTGTGTATATCTCTTTCGAGTAATCTACTATTTGTCAATACATACAAATCTACTGGCAGAGGCGAAAGTCCTATGGAGTGATCACTCTTGTGCAGTCTATACTATTTGAATCGATCAGTTCGGCGTGATCAATATACGACGACTCGAATCGACAATGATAATAATGTACTTGGGAATGTCTAAACATTTAAAATTATTAGGTATTGTAATAGGAACAGGAAACCATAAAAAGTCAGATAGCACAGTTGAATTACGCCACTGATTTTCTGAGCATTTGAATATCTTCGCAGCCAGTTCAACGTCTTCGTGTACATTTATCTATCATAACATTGATTCGAATCGACATTGACTTTCCGTGTTTACAACAAATGTATTCATGTTTAAAAACCCATGCAATTCAAAATCCAAAAGTTAATTCAAGTCGACAACCATAAAACGGATGACAGTTAATGTTTCAAAACGTCAATAGAGGAGGTGCATGCTGGCAACTGCATTCTCTGAAACCAATTTACGCCAACGAAACGTCAACTGGACCACATGGAACAGTTGACGCGCTATGCCCCACAAGGGGTTAGGGCAATTGAGTAATTGAGTATGAAATAATATCTACCATTGTGAGAGGAAACTTTTAAGAAAAGTATTTTTGTCGATCAAAATTCCATTTTCCAGAACAGCGCACACAACAACAAAATTTCCTGGCAAACTGCACCACTCTCTGAAACGAGAAGAGGTGTAACCCCTGGGTGTTCTCCCGCCTTACTACTCCTAAGTACAAATCACAAACCAAATTTCATTTATTGCAATCCAATTATGACGTATCAATCACTTTTATTAATTTTACCATGTACTTTTGTACTCTATTTACAATGCAACTATACCTAAAATATCTTCTCAAAAAAAAATCATTTCAATTTTGCACTTTGCAAATACCGTTCATAATTTTAATTTTATCTTAACTAAGATATTGTGAAACACTAAAAACAAATGAGGAATATTAGGCGTGTTTTCTTTTCAACAGTCCAGATCAAGAGCAGAATAACAATCGCGCGCATTACACTAACAACCTGCTCTGTATAGAACAATTTTGTTAGTGGAACGCGTGCAATTTTTGTTCTGCTCTGATCTGGACTGTTGAAAAAAACACGACTAAGGTTTTCTTCCTCTTCAATGAATTAATGTTTCTAGTTAGACACGAGTTTGATTACATAATTTCATATTCTTCCTTTTTATCGCTATGCTCGTAGTGACAACTTTTTTGAAAATTCATTCAATTACAATTATATAAAATTTGTCTAATTATTATTGGTGGTGGTGACATTGTAGTTTGTTTTTGTGTTTCTTATAATATTCTCATATGCGTATCTTTATTAATTAAGATTTATGTGTACTGTGTTCTATATTTTGTAGTAAAACTTTTTCACGAAAACCAGACAACCGTACGGACCACTTTCCGGCCACAAGTGTACGATCCCATACTTTGACATTTTCTGCTTGTTTTATAGTAAAATACGATAAAAAGTAAGACATTGCGTGTAAATAAGAACGAAAATAAAATAAAATCAATCTATCTATATCTATGTACTACGTGAAATAATAGAAAATCCATATATGTATTTATAAGATATATTTCGTTTATGTGTAATGATCTTGTTTTTTAAACAATCATTATTCATAAACTATTTTACTTAGCGGTTAAAGGATGAAAAAAAATAATAATAATACGGAAATGAACATGATCAGGATCGATGTTTCTACTGCACTAACATGATATATTTATACTTTATATATCTATACGAATTTTGTGTTTGCGCTGAACCCTCGGAAAATACAATTATAATGTATTTATTTCTTTGATTTAACGTACAAAACTGTATACGTTTCATAACTTGCGGGCAATGATGACAAACACAAATTATTTTCTTTTGCTTTTGCAAGTATATGGACGAAAACTTGTTAAAAGTTTTCCAATAAATTATCCGCTTAAAATCTATAATCTTCATCGGCCATATGAATAGCCCATCGGAATTTATCCCTTTGAGTTTTATTGAATATTTTCTCTATGGGTACACCGTATTTCTTGCACCTGAAAATAAAATAAAAAGAAAGTGTTAATTAATGTTAGTCTTTTCATAAAATTCATTCAGAAAAATGTATATATAATGTATTGGAATTGTCAAAATATCATAAACGTACATCATGACATCGTTTACTAGCTGCTCTAACCCATGGGGCATAGCGCGAGTTAAGGAACGTTATCAAACGAAGCAAACACGTTTGATGACATGACATGAGTCACTCATTTTTACTAAGATAAGATTAGGTTAAGAAGCCTAATTATCTTTACGAGTACAAAATAATAACTGATAGGAGGTAATGAGCAATGTATGTAATCGATATATGCAAATAGTATGTAAGATATTCATAGTACTCGTAAATAGTAATTAGGAAGAATGTATAGTGATAAGGAATTTGAATATAAATATAGGTTTAGAATTTGTAAGATTAGTCTCGAAAAATAGAGCGAAGCAGAAGATGTAAAAAGTGTTTTCATTAAAGTATTAACTGGGGGCTCAAACCGGTCTAAGCCATTTTTATCCGATGAAAAAAAGGATAAAATAAATTTAAAAAATTCCACGGGAAGTAGGACTTCCAGCACTATATGCTTGAAAAAAGTGCAGAAAAAAAGTAGCAAATATCGAAGTAAAGATCCTGAAACAGTGGATATTACTTTGAACTGAAATCCTGCAGATCCTGAAATATTGGACAGGACAGTGAGTGGACAGTGAGTTTCGAAAAAGTGAAAGCTGGATCTATTACGAAGCCTGCGGATTCCGAAGAAACACAAAATTTTTGATAGAAATCGAAGTACAACACCAACTATCGAAATGGAAGAACAAATGGCCCAGCTCCACGCACAAATCTCATCTTTACTCGGAGTCATGCAACAACAACAACAAGAATTTACCGAAAGGTTAACATTAATGGAAAGGAACTTTCCCCAAACAACAACGATTGTCGAATTAGAAGATATTGCATTGAACATTGAAGATGCAAAAGAAATTGATTTGGAACTATTTAAATCCTTGCCAAAGTTTGATGGTGATAAAACTCAATACAGATCATGGAGATCCCAAGTATGGACTTTCATGGAGGCAATAAAAAACTTCAGTAGTCATCCGAGATACTATAGCGCCCTGGGAATCGTCAGAACCAAAATCACAGGACCAGCAGCTGATATTCTCACGAACCACAACACGAAAATGAATTTTTATTCAATAATCAACCGACTAGATTATACTTTTGGTGATCAACGTCCTTTATACGTTTTAATGGACGAAATGAAGGCAATTGTACAAGGTAAAAAAACACTCGCAGAGTTCCATAGTGAGTTATCAAAGGCACTCAATTTGGTATTATCAAAAATTGAGATGTCTGCTGACCAAAACAATGAAGCAATGAAAGTTTTCGCCAATCAAGAAGCAGTCAGGACATTTATCCTTGGATTAAATTCGAAATACACCAGCGGGACGTTATATAGCAACAATCCATGTAACTTGGAAACAGCGTATGCGATAGCGTCTACAATTTATCACGACAACGTAAACCAACAGTTCGAGATTCAAGCGGCATCATCAAGTTCCAACAATAGCTACAATCAAAGACGAAATACTCAACCAATTCAACATCAAGACGGCAGAAACAATCATCAGTACAAGGCAAATATAAGGATGCAGGGGCACAATTCGAACCCAAGAAATTACAACAATCAGCCTCAACAACCGCAACCTGCAGCTGCTCCAATGGATGTAGATGACTCCAGACGGTATGTACAAACAAATAAAAATTATAACAGTGCTGTAAACCAGAATTATAAAAATTCAAGTAGAAGAGACGGGGTATCTAATCAAAATATTGCTACATGGCAAAATAATATGCAAAGAATTAATCAGACTGGACAAGAAGATTTAGGGTCAGTAGATTTTGTCAAATATGAAGAACATTTTGAGTCAGGCAGTACTTTTTTAGGCGATTGAACGGGTTGCCTTGCATCCAAACAAAGTGCGGTATAACAGGCACACCCGTTACCCTATTAGTGGACACAGGATCTACTAATAATTATATAAATTCAACGTGTAAAATAGGAAAATCAATTAAAATAAAACCCTTTAGAACTAAAACTTTACATGGCTACTCAGTCATATATACTAAAAAAATTATCACAATGTATGGTCATCACCTAACTTTTTTCGAAATTAATGAACTTAGCGATTTTGACATGATTCTTGGAGAACAGGGACTACGCCAAATGAAAGCAGAGATAAATTTATTTGATTATAGCTTAAAATATCGAAAAAAGATTGTTTTAGAACCAAAGATTAATTATACCATTAATAATGAGAATTTCAAAGATCAGGTTGATGAACTTATGAGAAGAAATAAATATATTAGTGAAACATTGCCTTTTACAACCACTATAGAAGCATCAATTAGGACTGAATCAGAGGATCCAATATGGACAAAACAATATCCATATCCCATTTCGGATCACGACTTTGTCAGGAAAGAGATTGAGAAACTATTAAATGACGGTATAATTCAACTAAGCAAAAGCCCATATAATTCACCCATATGGACTGTTCCAAAAAAGGGCACCGATGACCAAGGCAGACCCAAAAAACGGATGGTTGTTGACTTTCAAAAAATTAACGCTCATACGATTACTGACAGGTATCCTATTCCAGATGTAAATATGACTATACAAAACTTAGGTAAGGCAAAGATTTTTTCCACAATTGATTTGGAATCAGGGTTCCATCAGATATTAATTAAACAATCTGATCGTGAGAAGACAGCATTTTCTGTCAATGGTGCGAAGTATGAATTTATTAGGATGCCATTCGGACTAAAGAATGCCCCATCCATATTTCAACGATGCATCGACGATATTCTTAGACCCTACATTGGCAAATTCGCTTATGTTTATATTGACGACGTGTTAATATATTCTTCGACACCCGAAGAACACATGGAACATATCCGGACAATAATTAACGCATTACACAATGCAAACATGAAAATTTCTGACGAAAAATCACATTTTTTCCAGGATTCAGTTGAATACTTAGGGCATATTGTAAAACACAACAGGATAACAGTTGACCCTAAAAAAGTTGAAACTATAAAAAATTATCCACAACCTAAAACATTAAAAGAATTTAGATCTTTCCTAGGACTAGCAAGTTATTATAGAAAATTCATAAAGAATTTTGCTAAGATTACGAAGCCATTAACTATTCATTTAAGGGGAGAATTAGGAATGGTATCAAAAAATCAAAGTGCCAAGACAATTGTACATTTGGACACAGCAGCATTGGAAGCTTTAGAAACAATTAAAAATTCATTACAAGAACAGGTTGAACTTTTCCAACCAGACTTCTCTAAACCCTTCAATTTGACAACAGACGCTAGTAATTTCGCAATTGGAGCGGTTTTGGCTCAAAATCGGCAACCAATTGCATTTATTTCAAGAACATTAAACGAAACCGAACAAAATTATAGTACAAATGAAAAAGAGTTACTTGCAATTGTATGGTCCCTACAAAAGCTAAGAAACTATTTGTACGGTGTAGCAGATCTAACAATTTATACGGACCATCAATCATTAATATTTTCCATTTCTGAGAAAAACCCTAATGCAAAATTAAAACGCTGGAAAAATTTAATTGAAGAATATGGTGCCAAATTAGTCTATAAACCTGGACAGCAAAATGTCGTAGCCGATGCACTTTCACGTCAGCAAATCAATAGCACTACAGATTGTTCAGATCATTCACAAAGAAGTTCGCCAAATGAAATTATTAAAAAAGTTAAACAGCCACTTAACTCCTTTAAAAATCAAATAATTCTACAACAAGATAAGGAAAAAAATCAGGTTCTATCCGAAACAATATTTTCTGGTCGATCTAGACATACAATATTTTTTATAGATATACCAGATTTGTTAGCCAAATTAAAGGATGTCATTAGTTTGAATGTTACAAACGCATTTAAAATAGATGATGAAATTTTTTTCCATTTGAAGAATGAAATCAGCAGCACTTTCCCAAACTATAAGTTTGTACTAGCTCAAAATCAACTAATTGATGTTACATCCATAAACGAGCAAAAAGAAATAGTCACACAAACACATAACCGTGCACATAGAAATTACAAAAATAACGCACAAGAAATATTACTTACTACTTTCTGGCCTAACATTAAAGAGATGTGTAAGAAAGAAGCTGTAAGTTGTGAAATATGTTTACAACACAAGTATGAACGTCAACCTAATAGGCAACCTATAGGAAAAACTCCAATACCAAACCAAGTAGGAGAATACATACAAATGGACATATTTCATATTAATAACAAGCAGTATCTCAGTTCAATAGATAGATACTCTAAATATTGTTTTTTGCGTAAACTTGACACAAAGATAGACTGTCATGAATATATAGAAGAGGTGCTTGCTCAAATATATCCGAACGCCAAATATCTCATGACAGATAACGAAAGTGTATTTAACGGAAGCATTGTCAAGTCAGTATACAACCGACTACAGATAACGCATTCGGTAACGCCAATTCATCACTCAACATCCAACGCTCAAGTAGAACGGTTGCATAGCACTTTAATCGAACTTTGCCAAAGTTTAGCCGCTCAAAATAAATCCGCACCTGGTGAGGAAATATTTAACGCTGTTCGGCAATATAATCGGACTATCCACTCCTCTACAGGGTACAAGCCTGAAGAAGTATTTTTCAATCGTGAAAAATATCCTGGCATCAAGGAAACACTCGGGCAAAAACAGGCAGGACAGATCGGCGCAACAAGCTTGCAACAAAATACAACAAACACAAGGTGAAAGAAGACCGTGGGGACACGATTCTCACAGTGAGAGGGAGAATCATACATAAAGATAGCATACGAAAGGATAGCACACCATGCAATCCATCGGAATAATATTCGTAATCTTTTCCATATTTTCTGTAGGATTTTCCGATACAATTACGAGTTTAGTGAACAAAAAGTATGTGCTAACTGAAACGGATAACGTGTTTATTTACAACAGTACAGCCTACCTTTACCATGTAGCTAACCTCTCTGTCATATTAGCACCATACGAAAAAATAATGAAAAACCAATACAGTTCACAACAAACCCAAGAGGAAAGCATACTTATTAATAAAATAGAAAGACTCAAAACCCAATTAATTTCTCCTGAACATCGTGCAAAACGTGCCCTTAACTTTTTAGGTTCAGTTTTAAAATTTATAACAGGAACACCAGATCACGATGACCTAATTGAAATAAAGACAGGACTCAATCAACTCATTGATAACAATAACCAACAACAGAAGATAAATTCACAGTTTGAGAAAATTTTAGAAACACTAGACCCAGAATCTATTACCGAAAGTTTGATAATTAGAGAAGTGTATGAAGAACTAGAGGCTATCACAAATACAATTAATTTTGCGAAAATGGGAAACTTCTTTTCTGGAACACTGAATCTTAAAGACATTAATGAAGTAATTAACAATCAATTATCCGATTTACCGATAATAAATATATTAGAATACTCTGATATCCATGTTTGCATATTCAATAGTGCAATTGTTACTATTTACAAATACCCAATAATAACAAATAAATGCCAAATGTATAATTTAATCCCTCTAGCATTCAAACACGGAAAATATGAACTTAAACAAAAAATTGCTAAATGTAATAATGAATTTACTAACTTATCGAATTGTAAAAATTATATAGGAACCAATATTTGTAAACAAGAACCAAATGATGAATGCACTATTCAATTGTTATTAAAACAAAAAGCTCATTGCAATGTTATTCAAGAAAATAATATTCCCATACAAGTACTAGACCATGGTAACATTATAGTAGATAACGAACATATATGGAATGGTAAAAAAATAAATGGTCCACATCTTATTCAATTCAACTACAGTACAACCATAGATAATAAGACATTTATAAACCATGACCAACAAATAAAAAATGTAATATATGCTCATCGAAAGGAACAAGTAAAAATATTAAGCATTTTGACATCTGAATCTAATTATAAATTTTCTAACATACAAACGATGTATAAGTTTCTAATACCAATCGAAGACCATCCTTGGAAGTTCAGTTTATATTTTATTTTAGCATTCATAACATTAACTTTAATTATATATTCATGTGTAAAAATATGTACATTCCTACAACTACAAAAGAATATTAAACGACTTAGAATTTTTGAGCAAGCATATGAAACTGAAATGCGCCGACTCCAAGCTTAGATGTTTTGAAATGAGGACATTTCATTTTAACAAAGGGGTGAGTTAAGGAACGTTATCAAACGAAGCAAACACGTTTGATGACATGACATGAGTCACTCATTTTTACTAAGATAAGATTAGGTTAAGAAGCCTAATTATCTTTACGAGTACAAAATAATAACTGATAGGAGGTAATGAGCAATGTATGTAATCGATATATGCAAATAGTATGTAAGATATTCATAGTATACTCGTAAATAGTAATTAGGAAGAATGTATAGTGATAAGGAATTTGAATATAAATATAGGTTTAGAATTTGTAAGATTAGTCTCGAAAAATAGAGCGAAGCAGAAGATGTAAAAAGTGTTTTCATTAAAGTATTAACTCGCGTCAACTATTCCCATGTGGGTTAGTTTAAACTATTATAGTTTCGGACGATGCATGTTGAATGCACCAAAGGGTGAAGACAACATAAATATCCCTGGTTACAGCGGAATTCAAACCCTGACATCCAACTGACGCCTTAACGCGCTAAGCTACCGGCACCCATAATATGGTTAGCAAAGTTATATGCTAAGCATGTCATGATTGAGTTATTTATGACCTCATGATGAATGTGGATGGAAGTCATCATAACGATTGTTCGCCGCGATTCATTTATATCATGAAAAGATACATGACTGCTTATAGTGATGTGTAACACAGTAACGAGTCATTCTTTTTCAACGACTCAACAGAACGAGCACAAGAGAACGAATGATTCGGCACAACGACATAGCCTCCGAGTCGTTCAATTTAAGATAAGATAAGAGATAAGATAAAATAGTTGAGCTACTGTCCCAGCAGGGAGGCACTGCGACCATAAAAGATCTATTGTGCCGTAGCCCATTAAACCAAAAGACCGTCCACCTTTCTAATAAAGGGCAGTAAGTCTTTAGCAGGAATCAACCTGAAGTCTGCAGTGCTGATAGTAGCCTGCCCAAGGTGTGACATCCTAAAACGCGCGATGGCGCACAAGATGTGTTTGGTCGTTTCCACGTCCTCCAGACAGAGACGGCATTCAGTCTCGTTGGACACACCCATCTTGTTCAGATGATATCTGACCAGGTGATGGCCAGATAAGTACCCCACTAGGAGTCTTAGGTGGGTTCTAGTCATTCGAGTAGTGCCCTTGTTAATGAAGGACAATATAAGCTCCTTTGATTGACGTAGCCCTGGAAGGTTATTCCAGTACTGATGACGCTATAGTGCAACTGTCTAGCAAGTTCATCCGCAGCGTCGTTCCCCTCAATGCCCTGGTGGCCTGGCACCCAACACAAGAAGACTCGGTTTTTGGTTGCCAACAGTTGAAGGAGTTCGTAACACTCCTTCACCAGTTTTGAAGAGATCTTATATGAGGAGAGCGCTTTATAGCTGCTTCGCTGTCTGAGTAGATAGCAATGTGAGCGCCGCGGAGTCCAGTTTCCAAGATTACCCTGGCACAGATCTCAATGGCGTGGATCTCAGCTTGAAAAACGCTGGGCGGCACTTCCATTGCGATCGAAATCCTGGTGTTGGGTCCAAAGACACCTGAACCAACATCCTGTTCTGTTTTAGACCCATCGGTGCACCACTTAATACATCCAGGGTTTGGACAGGGTGTACCATTTACCCATTCAGAGCGGTCAGGGATGAGGGCTGAAAATTTTCAGCCGAAGCAAACCTCCGTGATCATGTCTGGTCTCAAGCAGATCTGCACGTCAGGAATTTGATTCAGAATGCTCATGTGATTGCTTTCTTCACTACGTATGTCGGAAGTTAAACGAAGTCTAAGAGCATTTAGAGCTGCTAATTCTTGAATGAATATATGCAACGGAGTAAGTCCAATAATCGCCTCCAGGGCTGGCGTAGGACAAGTGCGCATAGCTCCAGTGATGCCAAGGCAGGAAAGGCGTTGAAGCTTATTGCATTTCAGTAAGACAGAAGATTGCTGAGTTTTCGGCCGCACCAGCATGGTGTATAACCACTCAATTATCTTTGGGGTGAGCCCCCAGGCTGGTAACCCCATTTTCATGGTCCGATCTGGCTGGCTCGAACTAAAGGGCATTGGGGGGTCGCTGAGTCAGAATCTGGGGTCAAAAACGAGGAAACGAGCTTTGCTTCGGTCTGGAGTCCGAAGCGTATATACCCTAGACTTGTACAGACCTAGTGGTGATACCACAAGTACCAATTGGCAATGACCATATGCATTAAAGATGAGTTTCCTATAGGGCCAGTTTATAGGGGAAGTTGGCGATCATTCAGAAAGATGCCATTCTCAAAATCAACTAACTAAAACACACTACAAATATTTGTCGAATTTTTTAAATCGCTAGCTTCATTCTATAGAAAGTTATCGTTTATTTGAAGTCTCACATGTAGGGGAGGTAGAGGTTTCTTGTGCATTTCAATTTCAAGTCACTAGCTTCATTTATCGAAGTTATCGCTTATTTAAATTTTCATTTGTAGGGGAGATAGTGGTTCCTTGGTTTGGATCTGGCCCAACTTTAATACTAACTAACTAAATGCATCGTCTTCGTCTACCTGGGTATCATTTTTGCCGAAAATGGTGGTACGGAGCAGGACATCGCTCGTCGTATCAACCAGGCTAAATGCGCATACGGCATGCTGTCCAAAATCTGGCAGAGCAGTTATCTCAGCATCAAGACTAAGCTGGGCCTGTTTCGCTCCCTGGTACTCTCAGTGCTTTTGTATGGGAGCAGTACAATCGACGAATTGATACGCAGGCGAAAATGGCACTGGAAAGGTCACACATTGCGGAAGAGTGATAACTGCATTGCTTTGCATGCCATGAAATGGAACCCAATTTCTAACCAAGGCCGACCAAGAGGGGGTCCTCGAATCACATGGCGTCGATCTGTGACAAAGGAGTGTCAGGCACTGGGTAAGTCTTTTGGGGAGTTGCGCCCCATTGCCCAGAACAGAGAACGATGGCGCGCAGGAGTAGTTGACGCGCTATGCCCCGCTAGGGGTTAAGGCAAAGTAGTAACTAAATTTCACTTTAAACATTTGACCAAAATTCCAAGTCGCTAGTGCCATTCTCTCGAAAGTTATCGTAATTAAAGGAACATTTAATTTTTTGAAATTTGTAGGGGAGGTAGGCGTTCCTTTGATCTGATTATGCCCAACTTACTGAAACTCAAGCAGGTTCTCATCTCAGGGTTACATGCCAAAAATAAAGTATCTACGTCAATTGGTTCAAGATTTATAGACAAAACCTGAAAAGTAGGGTAGTACGGGGCTCTTTTTAAGAAAATTGCCGTTAGTTTTCAACTGATCGATTTCATTTTTCCAAGAGAGTATGAGATTCCCCTCACAAACAATCTACCAAAGCTAGAGATTTTCATGTATATTTAATCGGGAGTTAGAGATACATTCAATTATTTTACATATGTAGGGGAGGTAGGCGTTCTCTTGACCTGATCATGCCCATTTTCAATACTAACCAACAAGATCATACTGCCAACATTTGACCAAAATTTCAAAGCTCTAGCTTTATTCTATCGAAAGTCATCGTGCGAACGGACAGACAGACATAGCTAAATCGAATCAGGAGGTGACCTTGATCATTTATATATATACATTGCTATACCTCCGGCGCCTCCTTTAAGGTGTTACATATTTTCGTCGTGACAAAAACAATATACCCTATACTAAAAGTTTAGGGTATAAAAATTGGGGTCGTCCATCCCAGATTGGCAACCCCGTTTTCATGGGAAATAGTGGTCCGATCTGGCTGGCTCGAACTAAAGGGCATTGGGCGCACCGACTTCGAATCGAGGGCAAAAAAAAATAAAGGAAAAAACTGAATTATTGAATATGGTATTAACCAAGTTTCAGACTCTTTGCATGACTCTTTTTGAACGACTCTTTTTGAACGACTCTTTTTGAACGACTCTTTTTGAACGACTCTTTTTGAACGACTCTTTTTGAACGACTCTTTTTGAACGACTCTTTTTGAACGACTCTTTTTGAACGACTCTTTTTGAACGACTCTTTTTGAACGACTCTTTTTGAACGACTCTTTTTGAACGACTCTTTTTGAACGACTCTTTTTGAACGACTCTTTTTGAACGACTCTTTTTGAACGACTCTTTTTGAACGACTCTTTTTGAACGACTCTTTTTGAACGACTCTTTTTGAACGACTCTTTTTGAACGAGTCTTTTTGAACGACTCTTTTTGAACGAGTCTTTTTGAACGAGTCTTTTTGAACGACTCATTGGAAAGAGTCAGAGCTTATGTGCTGGCACAGTGAAAAGAGTCATTATGCCCATCACTACTGCTTAATAAACAGATACATGAGTATCATCGACTAATTCATTCGGTCGTAGTTGATGACAGCGCCGTAAGAGTTTTGGCCCCGGGGTACAAACTCCAAAAAAGTTTCAATCAAATAAAAATTTTATTTGAAACTAGCTGAAAGACCTCGCTTCGCTCGCAACATTCACCTCCGGGTTTATTTCGTATCATGTAGACCCTTATGCGAATTTACATGTCCTCCGTTGCCACTCGATCCAAAGCGATTCGGAATAGACATACCAATGCATTTTTCGCTTGTAAATGTCTTTGAAGATCAGTCACAATTCATAATTTGCTCCAAGAATCTGTTGCGAACGCTATTCCACTTGCTGTGTTCTTCGTTGCCCATGAAATAATTTTGTTACTTTACAAATTGTAATCTTGGTCCGCGAGTGGAAGAAATGAGCCACTTGATGGTATACTTTAAACGTTGCAATGAATCTACCCTCGTTAACAACTCCTTTTGTTCCGAGCGACGTCATTTAGAACTAAATCTCTCCGTTGATTTAATCTCGCAATTGATTCAGCGTTCTCGTAGCAACCATTCTTATTCTTGCCCCCTTAGTTGCGAGCTTCACGAACCAGCGGTGTTTCTACAATTCTACAGTCAACACTTCCAACACGCCGCTAACGTTTTTCTGCTGATTCTGCCCGTCTGGCTGCTCTCATTCTTCTCGCACCGGTGCAACTTCGTCCCTGTGATCGTACCATCCTTTTTAACTTTTGTTTATTTTTAGGAGTATCACCACACCATACATCTTATCGACCTCGAACCCAATTTATGTCATTTTGGACATTTCATTCCCTCTCACTCATTCCCGGAGGAAGGAGGGAGTAGGAGTGAAGGAGGGGATTTGGGAATGCCATCATTCATCTCAGCGACCCCAAAAACTAATGGTTTTGATACTACTCCCGGTCAGATAAAGATACTAGGCAGTTTCCACGGATTGTCCGTAAATTTCTTAAACCGAGATGACGCCAGCCTCTTTAGTATGCTTAGCCCGCCCACACACTGTCGAACACGAGTTCGAACATGGTACAAGTGTCCACTGAATGGCTCAATACACACACAATTCACACAAATCTGAAGAGAATTGTCCACTTGTACCATGTTCATGTACGAGTTCAGATTCGGGTTCGACAGTGTGTGGCCGGGCGTAGATTGGATTTTACTGCATGTAAAAACATTATGCAGTCGCTAACCATCTTTCACGCTCGCCTTCCCAAATATACTCGTATCAAATTTTGTTTCCGAAATGACGCCGAGCCGCCCTCTTGGTTCGATAAATCGGGGTTTTACTGTATGTTGTAATACTTTGCATTCCCGAACCACCTTATTTTCCACCCCAGTCTCCCGAAAGTACTTGTGAAAAATTTCGTTTTCTGAAAAATCGCCGCCCTCTTCGGTTCGGTTAATCGGGGTTTTACTGTATGTGGTATCATTTTGGAGTCGTGAACCACCTTATTATCCTCCCCGGCCTTCCGAAAGTACTTATGAGAAATTTTGTTATGCAAAATGACGCCGCGCCCTTGGGTTCGGTTAAACGGGGTTTTACTGTGTTGGGTCGAGAACCACCTAACTATCTATTCAAGCTCGCCAAATATACTCCTGCAAAATTTGGCGAAAATTGCCCCAATGGTTAAAAAGTTTTTGCACGACATACAACAATAATCTTCACTTCTACGAGGGCGGTCCGATAAGTACTTAGCCTCACCGCCCGATGACGCCACTATCGCAGTAGAAATTTTCTATCGTGTATAGTACATTCTCGTACACGGCTACTGTCAAAATTTTAGCCGAATCGGACTCGTAGTTTTGTTTTGACCGCGTGTGGAAGCGGGCGTGTCCGCGGATTTTAGAAAAATGGAAAAAGAGCAATATCGGTCGGTGATTCGATTTTTTTTTTTGGAAGGGAAATCGCGCAGCGAAATCAAAGAGTGCTTGGATGCTGTGTACGGTGACTCCCTTCGATGCCGACCGTCAAAAATTGATTTGACGAGTTTCAACGTGGTCGCACGTCGGTTTTTGATGAGCCACGCCCAGGTGCCCCGAAAACGGCTACCACGGAGGATAGCGTGACAAAAATCCACGATCTCGTATTGGCAGACCGCCGATTGAAGATGTGCGAGATAGCTGAGACAGTAGGCATCTCAAAAGACCGCATGGGTCATATCCTGCATGAAATTTTGGGCATGAGAAAGTTGTCGGCGCGATGGGTGCCGCGTTTGCTCACTCCGGACAACAAGCGCAACCACTTCAGGAGCAGTGTTTGACGCTGTTTAAGCGCAATCCGAAGAAGTTTCTGCATCATTTCGTGACCGTCGACGAAACATGGATCCACTAGTATACACCAGACACCAAGGAACAGTCGAAACAATGGACTTCACCCAGCGAAGACTGTCCTATCGGCCGGAAACGTGATGGCCATCGTTTTCTGGGATTCACAAGGTGTGAGAAGGGCAAAACGGTCACAGGGCTCTAGTATGCCGAATTATTGAGTCGATTCGACGCCGAATTGCAAAAAACGGCCCCATTTGGCGAAGAAAAAAGGGCTCTTCCGCCATAACAACGCACCGGCTCACACCTCCGCCGTCGCCACGGTCAAATTGGGCTACGAACTGCTGCCCCCATCCACCGTATTCTCCAGATTTGCCCCTAGCGACTTCTTTTTGTTTCCAAACTTGAAAAAATCACTCGCCGGGCAGAAATTTGAGTCGAGTGAGGAGGTCATCGCCGCCACGGAGGCCTACTTTGCGGACCTCGAGAAAACGTATTTTTCAGACGGGTTAAAGAAGTTGGAGCAAGTGTATCGAGCTAAAAGGAGGCTATGTTGAGAAATAAATCGCCACTTTTCCAAAATTTTCGTTTTTCTTTTATAGACGAAGTACTTATCGGACCAAACTCGTATATATTAGAGTTGATATTTCGTTTCGCGTCGCTGTAAATACAGTACTAGGCTTAAGGCGAACATACACCATCCGGAATTTCGGACAGGCCGTTTATTTCAATAGACGAATATATTTGATGTACAACTTTGCTTCCGCCATTTTCCGACACAGCCGTCTGTCAGAAAACGGCGGAAGCAAAGTTGTACGCCTAATACATTCGTCTATTGAAATAAACGAGCTGTCCGGCGGCCTGTCCGGAATTCCGAATGGTGTATGTTCGCCTTTAAAGGAAAAAAAAGTAAACACTTACCATGCAACTGATATTCTAGGATCCAAATAGTTCAGTTTTGATGTACCCAACGCAATAGTTTTGTTCTCATCTCTGTCAGTCTCTTGCAATTCCAACTTCTTCAGTTGATCCTTCAATCGTTCCAGCTGCTTCTTCTTTTTGTCACAGTTGATTTTCTCCTTCACGGAACCCCGTTTAGCAGCCTTTTGCAAATCCTGCATAAGAAACCAAGAACACCATATCTCAATTTGACCGCCAACAATTCAAGCACAACCTCTAGCCCTCAACACTTACATAAAGTTCAGCTTCACAATCATCGATAGCGTCACGCTTCTGTTTGATTTTCTCCTTCAGATTCGACATACTCTTCTCGTGTCCTTTCGGTACGGAACGTTGATGGTTACACAGAACGGCCACGGCTCGATTGGCACGATTGTAAGCAAGCAACTTTTCCGGTATTGTGGCATTTGGGTCGGTCAAGAGATCTAATTGATTTTGTAGGGTGATTGAAGCGTTGTACGTACGGAAGACCTTGGCCGTAAGTCCTGAAAAAAGACCAATAAGTGATTTAAGTGTATTTTTCGAAGATGCAAAACAGTTTTACTTACCTTCCATAAGTTCGCGCAAGTGCTCGTTCAAAACACTGGTATTCAAACGATCAAACAGGTCGTCGCCCTCCTTCTTGTTCTCCATAAACAATTCCAGATTCTTGAAGACCCGCTTCTCCACTTCGACCGCATTGTAGTAACGAATCGAATCTTTACCGAGGAAATCAAACACGACGACATTCTCCTTGCCCTCGTGCTCTTTGTGGAGGCTAATGTGTTCGACACGCAACGAACAACAACCCACGGTATCGGCTTGATCCTCATCCTTCTCGTTACCCGCTCTCAGCGCCAGTTTATCTATGAAATAGAGTGCTACAGCTCGTTGACGTATCCTCATCTCTTTCGATTTCCACTCATCGCGGTACGTATCGCGAATTTTGTTGATGTGCTTGTGGAGGCGACGAGCAGTCTCGTATTTCATGAAGTCCTTCTCTCCCTTCAACTTGGAGCTTGGATTCAACATGATATACTTGACTTGACCCTGGATATTCTCTACCCACGACGCGAGCCATGTCACCGAGTTGTCGTGTCGCACTTCTTTCCATCTGTGACCTTTCGGCGGTTCTGGTATTTTACTATTCTTCGAGCAATTGATCATGATATCTTCGGGCATAAGCCGCCTCTTCACCAAACCCATTTTCGGATGTTCACCCCGACCGCGGAACAAACCGGGCGGTTCCAGCTTGAAGTTGCCAATCTTCTCTTTGTGACCGTCAATGGTGCAGAAACCATACTCAGCCACTTGCTTCTCGTTCGCCTCCTTGATCGCGAGCTTCTCTTCCTTGCTGCGATTCTTGTTCTTCTCGGACAGTGCTTGGAAGTATTGATGCATCTGCTCGAAATTGCACTTGTCCAAATGTTTGATGGTGTCCTTCTCCTTGGATGTCATCGTCTTGCGCCAATCCTTGAAGAAGTTATCGTTGAACACTTTTTTGGTCACGTAGTCGTGATTCAACATTCGGGCGTAGAATGAAGCAACTTCCTCGGTATCTCGGGACAACTTCATTTCTTTGCCGTCGTAGAAGAATTTCACGTTGTTTGGCAGTGGTTCGTATTCGGGAGCAAAAACAGGTCCTCTGTGTTCAAGGAAGTTCCATTTGACACCATCTTCGCGCTTCTCTTCTTCCCACCTGAAAGTGATAAAGATTGGATTGAATTCAACAGTATATTATAGTCTATAATGTAGAGGTTATGTACCAGGCGGATGATGGGCGCTTGCGGATAGAATTCGCTGCTGTTTGTGAGAAGGCACGACCATAACTCAAGATGGAAGGTAATCTTTTAAATGCAATTAAGCGACATACCAAAACCACCATCCTATTTGTGTTTCTCACCTACGTCCCCCATTGCACCCAGCAATCGTGACCCATTATCCAATCATCTGTCAAAGCACGTCGTAATCATGACGTAACGTAAATGACCGAATGTCAAGACCACACTAAACGAAATGTTCAACAGATTAGCCATGCTTCAAACCTACAATTGAACGAAAGAATCCACAGTTGAAAACCATCATGAATTGGCACGCCACCGCGGGGCACCGAAATAGAACATGGAGAAGTAGTGCATTCGAATGAGCATATACACACTTTCGCTTAGGCCGAGCTTGGAAGTTGCGGGAGCACTTGCGGTTTACAAATTTACATTGAATTTAAATGAATGGAAACCGCCACGATTTGTTAAGCACGGAGTGAGCGGAGCCCACACAAGGAGCTTTTGCACCCAGAGCGAGCGAAGCGAACGTTCATGTTGGTGTAACAGCCTTCAGTATTGCACAAACATACAATAAATGTTTCCCTCGTTTGCTCTGGGTGCAACGGCGGCAATCCGAACCAAAATCACACTATTAGATAAATTCGTTACATAAACTACTAATAGCTTCGTACTTTCGGAAACTCTTAGTGGATGTTCACACTGCGTGCGATGCCGAGCCGAGCCGGGTCGAGCGATGCAATGCGATTGCAAGCTTTTAAAGCAAGGAAATGGAAAGTCTTCAATTTTAAATGGAATCACGCTTTGAGTGTACACACTGCGCGCGATGCAATGATGAGCCGAGCGATGGCCCGATGTTTTCACAAACTTCTTTGCTTTTTCGTGCGAGTACCGGCTGCTGATTTTTTGCTATGGAATTTAATGGGCTTTGCGATGGAGTTTATGGGCTTTGCGATGCTTTGCGATGTGAAGCTTTTTGGAGCCAGTATGGTGCAAGTACGAGCTGTAAAGTAATATTTGATGTAAGATCACACTGAAAAAAATGCATGTATGTCTGCTTTTATACCCTAGACTTTTAGGCGCGGCGATGTGGCAGTGTATACATGGAAATTATGAGGGTCATCTCCTGATTCGATTTAGCCATATCTGTCTGTCTGTCTGTTCGTTTGCACGATAACTTTCGATAGAATGAAGCTAGCGACTTGAAATTTGGTTCAAATATTTGGATTTAGATTTAGTTGGTTGGTATTGGAAATGGCCAAGCTCCGTCCCAAGCAACCTCTACGTCCCCTACAAACGAAACTTCAAATGAGCGATAACTTTCGATACAATGATGCTAGCGACTTGCAAAATGCGACAAATATTTATAGTGTGGGTTGGTTAGTTGATTTTGAGAATGGGCAAGATCCTATTGAATGAACGGCAACCTTCCCTATAAACGTTAGTTCAAATGTAAATATCCAAAATTCGAATGGATGAACGATGAAACTTTTCATTGGATCCACGCCCACAGCTCAAACTGACCATATGAAAAATTCACTTTTAATGCAATGGCCGTTGCCAGTTGGAAGTTTTGGTATCACAACTGGGTCTGTACAAGTCTAGGGTATATACGCTTCGGACTCCGGTTTTGATTCAGTATGGCTCAAATGAAAGGTTATTACCACCGTAATAAGGTCGCGTTTAGAAGGCGTGGTATCACAAGCGGTTTGAGCAGCGGACACCGCTGCGTATAAAGACATAGAGCAGAAGCGGCGGTTTACATATTTAGTGCCGGTGCACATGGACGTCCACATGGAAAAAAAAATGACACCCGACGCTGCGTCACTTTCAATCGGTTAGGAAGAAATACATTACGGGCAATGAAGCGATGCACATGGCCGCAGACAGCTATCCGATAGCTATCGGCGGCATTTTGCCGCCGCGATAGCTATCTGGGATGACGCTGGTTTCTGCTCCTATCTGCGTCATTTCACGCGTCCGCATATCAATTTTTAATAAGCCGGCCCACATACATTCGAACCCGGAACACGGACACGTTCACAATGTCTGATTTGTATGATGTTTCTTAAACCATTCACTTTTAAGTGCCAATTAATTAATTGTTAATCGTTGATCGTGACTACTACAATTGACAATTAATTTTGAAAAAAAAAAATGGTGGGGAGGGAGCTGTCAGCTCGGACGGGGGTTTGTAAGGGGGGTGAAAATGGTGTTAAAAATGCGATATTCCTTTTATTTTTGAAGTTATGGCCAAAAAAACAGTTTATTTAAAACTAAAAATAACATAAATTGTAGATTCAGGTTCGCTATTATGTGGCCCGGCTTATATAATACAGAGTGACGCTGTGTCCTATCGCATCATGTGAATTGAAATGCAGATAGGTATCAAAGAGGGAGGAGCTTAATTGACGAGGCGTCATTTGGACGTCCATGTGTACCGGCTCTTACACTGAATTCAAATGCAATCTCGCCGCTCCACAAACCGCGGCGGTGGCCGCAACGGTGAGTCGAGCGGTTTATACATTCATCGTCCTAAATCCGCCGCGGCTGCCGCTTTTTGCGTTTATACACAGCGGTGCGCCGCTGCTCAATCCGCTTGTGAAACCTCTCGTCTGAGGTCGCGGAAGAGATGATGAAATCCACCAACACTGGGCCTTTCTTCATTAATGGGATGCACCCAATGGCGACGCCCTTCCATTTTTAGAGCACTGTTTTCAAACAGAAATAAATTTACTGGGTCAAGCACAAACGACATGATGTCGAACAGATTCTATTCCTGGAACTAAATTGGTCTCTACTCTTCATCATTGCGTGCAGTGAACATCCCGGATCATCTTTGCATCGCAAGCCATCGCTCGGATCATCTTTGCATCGCAAGCCATCGTTCGGCTCGGCATCGCACGGCGTGCAATGTGAACACCCACCACATCGCATCGCTCGACCCGGCTCGGCTCGGCTCGGCATCGCACGCAGTGTGAACATCCACTTAAGCTAGACACACTCGTCGAATCAAATGGTTCGCGACCACCACCAAACCACGTTCTTTGAAGTTAACCTGGTGGTCGCAAACCGTTCTCAATCGTCTACTAAGGTGACCATAACCAAAGATAATTGAATGTATAAGATGTCCCAAGCGGCGTTCGAGCAGTGAAAAAGCTTTCATATTAACGACCGTTCTCCAGCGGCTATTCAAGCTTTCGCCGCTTTATTTTGTAGCCAACTGTTTTTCGCGACTGTGAGTGAGCTGTTTGTGGATTATGAAAAAAGAGGTATAGGTTCTTATGGGCGCATTGAGTTTTCTATGATACTATACCTATAGTGTATAGATATACTATTGTCTTTACGTTGAGGGAAGATGCGATTTACTATGCAATGCAATGTTTTGAATGATAGGGATAATTGAGTGAGGCCGATTCTTTTGGTTTTTGATTTTCGCGAACACCGGAAGTTTTTCTTTGCTGTAATTTGGTGATAGTTGTTGATAAAAATTTTCTTGTAATTTTTGATTTTCACTAACTCCGAAAGTTTATTTTTGCTGTGATTTTGTGATAGTTGGTGATAAATTTTTTTCGATAATATACTCATTGTATTTTTGAATATACATATATATAATAGTTTTTTATATTTATATATTATTATATTATATATTTATATTATATTATGGAGAGTAATATTGAAAAATCAGCCGTTTTCTCGGCGAAACAGTCTTCAAGTCGAAAACGTTATGAGCGTTGCTGTGTTAGTAGTTGTAGCAATTGTTCTTCAAACAGTAAATTATATAGATTTCCCAAGTGCTTCGATCTTCGGAAGAAATGGGTAAGTAATTGTGAAATAGCTGAAGACGAAGCGAACCGAAAATTTGTTTGTGATAAACATTTTGAAAGCAGTTCTAAGGGAACTCAACGATTAAAAAATGGTGCCATTCCTGTCCTTTTTTTGAATCATGAAGTTGAGAATAAGCCGGTCTATAGCGTGGGAAAAAAAATTAGGCGTTGCTGTATTTCTGAATGCGTCGGCAACAGTAAAAATTTTCAATTATTTATGTTTCCGACAGAAAAGAAAAGAAAAGATGAGTGGATATCAGCTTGCAATATAGACAGTGCTGAACAAACAAAAAATAAGTTAGTTTGCTCTCAACATTTTGAGCCAAAGTTCATTTGTAAAAGAAAATTATCTCATGGTGCACTCCCTACATTGAACCTTCCGAAAAGTTCTCAAGTATTTGAATTTCATGATGATACAAAATATGAAATTGATCCACCTATTGCAGTCTTTCAAAATTCCGTCAAATGTTGCGAAGAAGATCAGGTTAGAAGACAGAAACGATGCTATGCATCTGCATTTAGTTCGGAAGAGGAACTAGCGACATTGAATGATTTTGAAAAATCTGCTAGTTTCTTTGATAAAAGCAAAGAAACGAACAGTGTGTTAGATGAGGCATTAGTTTGTAATAGATGTCTTAAGAACCAACAAAATTTAACATATTATAAAAAGAAGTATGATAAACTGTTCAAGAGGACAAATGAACTAGAAAGTCTGAACCATACGTTGACATTGGAATTAAAAAAATTAAAAGAAGAGCAGTTTGAAATAAAATAAGTCTTGAAGATAGAATTGACCGTTTACAGAAAGTAAATGAGAATTCTAAAGAATTTTGTAAAATGCTTTTAATAGAAAGGTCTAAAACGAAAGAGTGGACTGAGAAGCAGAAGCTTATTGCACAGAATATAAACTTTAAATCAAATTCAACATATTTGTTTATGCGCGAAAATTTAGGATTTACATTGCCCTCAAAATCGTCATTATATCGTTGGAGTCCTTTGAAAAAACTACATCCTGGTTTCAATACAGATCTTTTGAGTAACTTAAAGCGAATCGTTTTTGATATGGATTCATTTGCTAAAGAGTGTGTACTAATTTTTGATGAAGTCAAAATACGAAGGGAATTAGTTTACGATCCTTCCATGGATCAATTAGAAGGAGTAGTTGATTTTGGAGAAGGCGATCGTGAAAATAAAATTGGTAAAAATATTTGCGTCTTTATGGTACGTGGACTGCTATCTAATTGGAAATATGTAATAAGCTATTATATTTCGGAAGAAGTTATGAAAGCCGAAAAATTAAAAGAGGTCATCGAAAAAAATCTTGCAGTGATGTTTAATATCGGTTTAAATGTCCGCGCCATTGTTTGCGATCAAGGATCGAATAATAGGAAATGCTTCAAACTTTTGAGCGTTTCGAATGAAAAACCTTTTTTTCTATTCGATGAAAAAAAAATTTATGGCATTTTCAATGTCCCGCACCTGATGAAATCTCTTAGAAATACACTTTTAGAGTGCAATATTAAATCTGACGATGGAATAGTTAGTTGGGATGTTATTACCAAGTTATTTGAACTAGATTCTTCGGATTTAGTTAAAATTTGTCCAAAATTAACAAAAAAACACATATATCCAGGGACATTTGATAAAATGAGAGTCAAATACGCAACACAAGTTTTTAGTAGGAGTGTAGCCTCAGGCTTAAAAACTTGTACAAGACTTGGAAAATTTTCTTCAGATTTGTTGGAAAAGGCTGATGCAACAGAAAAGTTTGTCTCAAAGTTGGACAAAATTCTTGATTGCTTAAATAGTAGAAATGTTTCCGACAGTAATCTATTTAAAGCACCATTAAAATACAAAAACCATATATATAATTACTTAAAAGAAAGTTTATCATATTTGGAAAATTTAAAATTGATGAAAAGAAAAAATAATTTTTGCATTAATGGCTTAATTCAATCGATAAATGCAGTTTTATTGTTGGGAGAAGATATGATAGCATCCAATAAGGCATCATATTTACTAACTGCACGTTTGAACCAGGACCCTATTGAAAATCTCTTTGCGCAGATACGGTCAAAAGGAGGAAATAATAGAAATCCTTCGGTTTTCGAATTCAATCATCTCATTGCAAGAGTTATGTCCATAAAAATTTTGACTGCGTCTTTTATAAAAAATTGTATAGATGATGAGGACATAGCCCTGGATTGGGTAGAAGGCGAAAGTGTACCAGAAATAATGGAGCTAATTTATAACAACTTTTCCACAAAGCCTGTTGTTATTGACCTAATCGAAGAATCTGATGTATTGTGGCCTAATGAAAATGTACAGCTACAGCATCGCGGCGATTTTTTGGTTGAAAGTAATGGCAAGCGGTATTTTATTGGCTACGCGATTTCAAAAATTATTTTGCGAAAACTGCATTGTAACACCTGCGCCAGTACAATGATTAAAACTGGTGAGTTTTTGTCCTTACCTAACGAATCCTTAATAATAGACAAAGATTATTCCGCCGTTACATTGACCGAACATATGCACTTGCAAGCACCTTCTGATAATTTTTTCAAAATATGTGAACTACATTACGATATTTATGAGCGGTTATTTAATAACAACTGGTCTATATTGAATTTAAAAAAAAAAACAATTTTAAATACTTGTATTAACGAAACCAACGAAAACTTTCCTCATTGGTTTGATACAACAAATTCGTGCAATAATCATCGTGAAGAAGTATTAGATTTTATATTATTGGTTCTTCTACGAAAGAACTGTTCATGGAAAACAAAGGAAACTATGAATATTACCAAAAATAATAGGCTAAGGGTATTAAATCAGTAAAATACAATTTTCGTCGAAGAACTACTATTGTGACTAAATCATGATCATGCAATATTCTAGATAAAACTAATAAATATGGGCAACAGATTCGGAGTTATAAAAATGATTACGTAATTTGATGTGTCTTTTTCGATTGAATTATCACAGAGAAAATGGGAAAAATGGCATTTTTACAACAACAACAACATTTTTAAAATGCTATTTTTCTCATTTTCACCGGTGATCCGCGCCCTGGAATCACTGTAAAATACATTTATATAGGCTAAATAAACATTAACAAAAATTTGCATTTTCACCCATAACGAAGATATTCTGAAAAATCTATACGTGTCGCATCCCGGATATAAACAACATATTCGGATGAATCAGTTAAATACCCTTCCTTGTACAATTGTCCACCGACCCGGATTTCGGTCGGAGAATGGTCGTTAATATGAAAGCTCTTTCGCTGCTCGAACGCCACTTGGGACATCTTATACATTCAATTATCTTTGCCATAACATATTGAGACGGCTTCAAAGAGTTCACCAGTACGACTTTTTTTGACAAACCTACAGAAAGCAACCTAAAGCAAATCGTTAGCGGGAACATTCGGTTCGGCAGCCGGTTCTTCGTACCGAAATGACCCGTTTTTCAACGGCCAAGAGCTGCCAAGCCCCCTCGATGCAAGAAGAACTGCAGTATTTGAAGCATCGCTACCAGAACATTCCTGGTGGGCGTATAGCTACAGTACGACCTAATTGTCCCACCTCAGCAGCTAGATTGGCTGATGAGCGCGATCGCATTAACAGCAATAATCCCGTTGCTCCAAGAATCAAGAAACTGAAAATTGACATTTAAAAACAAGTAGCTGAAGACGGATGTGGAGTACTCACTTGCTCAATTGTAACTTAACTACTGGCGTTAGTAAGCTATGGTCCACTGTGAGAGCCCTCACAAATCCATCAAAACAAAAAGGAGAGGTTGCCATTCAATTTGGCAAACTCCATAGCAAACGACTCCACATATTGCACCAGTCTTCAATAAACAGTTTATTGAACACCCGCCTCCCGACAGACTAAAATACAAAATTTGTAGAACCTTCCGCAACCGCTCCTTTTCTTCAACGAAGTTGCCACGACAATAAAGAAAACAAAGAGCTCCAGAGCACTAAAACCATACGGTATCTCGATGCTCATGCTTAGAAATCTCAACTCGCTTGCAATTAAGTACAAAACGGCAACTATCGTTCGTTATTTCCGAGATTTGGAAAAAGGAAGAATGATACCATTACTGAAGCCCGGGAAGAAGCCTATACAAGGCGAATCTTACCGCCCTATCACTATTCTATCTTCTGTTGCCAAAATACTCAAAGCATTGTCCTCCTTTACTCACGACCCATATTCAACTTGATCACCATCAACACGGTTTCCGAAAGATGGATAAAATTACATCTACAATAATATCCGCATCGATCTCAACCAAGCTCGCCCGTGTCAGAATCATCTAGGTGGCGTTTGACCTATCAAAAGCATTTGATACCGTCAACCACTCCCTACTTCTGTCCGACATCAACGGTACATCACTCCCAGTACAAGCAGTTAAATGAATCGCAAATTATCTTCCTGGCCGGCAATCTTATCCTGAATTTAGAGATGGTAAATCAAAACTCAGAGAGGAGTCTTATCACCCACCCCTGTAATCTCTATATCTCAAGACTCACCACACCGCCTGACGGAATCCAGGTCTTCAGTTACGCCGACTGTTCTATCCTAGTCATATGCTTTACCCTCCGGTAAAATATGTGCCGTCAACTGTCATTTTGTGAATCTGAATGTCCCCCTCCAAATCCGAAAAAAATTCAAATCCGAAGGGGAACACTTTCAGACCCAAAAATGGACAGTTCATGGTACATATTTTACCGAAGGGGAAATCATACGGAGGAGAAATCGAGGAAAGTCAGATCCATGAAATTTAACCAGACGCTTACCCAAACGCACCCATTGGCTGCGTTCTGGGAAACTTATAGGATCAAACAATTTGACAGTGAGTAACAGAGATGTGAAGTATTGTATATCCGTAAGTTGAAGAGAGAGTGTCGCTTATCTGACAGAATCTTTAGAGGAGAAATTTACCGGAAAAATTTGTTGGTTCGTTTCCCCAGCCCATGATTTATAAACAAATACATACATCTACCGGACTCTCTGTCTCTTTCGCTCTAGTGCAATTACTAAGAAACAGGCTTAACGAAAATTGGTGTTGTCATTCTGCTCTCGGAATTCGTATGTATTGTAGATGCTTTGGTATGAGTCGTGTGCGTCGAATGTGTGAATGTATCAGTTCCATGCGTCTCTCTTTCACTTACGGATACACAATGCCTTGCCATCTCTGTTGCTCACTGTCATTTCCTTAACCGGTCAGGCTTCCCGGACCGCGACCAAAGTCTGATCCTATCAATCAGGTTTGCCAAAACGCAGCCAATGGGTGTGTTGGAACTCTAATTAAATGACATGAATCTGACTTTTCTCGATTTCTCCTCCATATACTTACCCCTCCGGTAAGGGAGCCCCTAGATGATCAAACCGCTGGATCAAAATCTAGTGTCAATCGATTGAATCAAGCGTGACTGACCGTCTAGAGACCGGTTTGACGCTTGAACTAGGCGTTGACGGCGATTGATATCATAGAAAGTTTGAGTGAGTCAGTTTGCTTGATCAAAATTGGCCTAGACGGTCAATCACAATCAGCCATGGATGATGACTCAATTACACTCTTTCCGAGCCGGAAACTCAACTGAGAATGAGTTTTGATCAAAGGCTTGAAGAGTTGATAGAAGAGTTGATTGACCGTGTAGAAGGTTGATTGAAGCGTCCGTGCTTGACGGGACTGCAACCGATTGACTAAGCGGCTTGATCGTCTAGGGGCTCCTTAACACATGCACCGTCAACTCTCAATTTTAGGAATCTTCAGATCCGGAGGGGAATATTTCCAGATCTAAAAACTAACAGTTTACGGTACATATTTAACGGAGGGGGAAGGAGAAATCGAAAAAGACTGTTCCTGATCCGCTTGTAGGACAGCACCCAATGTGACGTGATATGGTCTCTCTATACAGGGTTTCCTGCGTTGGATGGGCTATACTGATAGGGTGGATTGTGAAGTTTATTTGTGAGAAAATGGTACCAAAATAATTGGTATATCTTTTTGTGATTGTCATTAAAAAACTTGACTTACAAACAAAAACGAAATTTGTCACTCCCCAATCATTTAATGCGAGATTTAACCTCACTTTCTGTAACTACATAAAATTTCATATAAAACGGCTTCGAAATTCACCCTTAGGCCGTTTCCTCACTTGTCGATACGGTAGCGGTGCGGGATCGGTATGCTCGGTATACGCGATACCGAAGGCTTACCGAGCGCCTTTATTTCAATGAGTGTTTCGTGATTCGCTCGGTATTCGCGGATGCGGGGAGGTATTGTTTCGTTTTACCGCCTCGCGGAATGAACATCCAGTAGCCGCTCGATATTGACCGAAATAACGTCGCGCAAAAATGTTTAAGCATGGCAGAAATGGCGAGGACGTGAGCGATACTGGACAATGAAAGCCGAAAATATACCGCCTGGTGCGTAATTGAAATTGGGGGGCAAAAACTCCTCTTCCATAGTCCTCCGCGTGGGCGCCCCCTGGAACGGCAGTGGTCACAGACCATTGCACACCAACGTCAAGCCGCCAGTGATGGCGGTGCGATGATTTGGTTGAGGTGGGTGTGAAAAAAAAAAAAACCACGGCCTTTCCCTTTGAGGGCCTGTCGTTAAAACCGACAATCAAAGGACAGGATGTGTATGCCAGCAACTTGCACTATCCGAAATCTTTATATGCTAACGAAACGTCAACTATGCCTCGGATAAGGACTGACTCAACGGTTACGACTTTTAGCTATCGTACAATGACAAAGATTGGATTCTGGAATGTGCGTACTCTCCTGGACAATAGATCAGAAGGTCCCCAGAACGCACGATTTCTTCAATTAGAGAGTGAATTTCTGAGGTACAAATTAAATATCTTAGGAGTTAGTGAGATAAGATGGTGGAACAGCGGAGAATTCATCTCTCCAACGGGCAGCACTGTAATGTTGTACTCCGGTAAAGCTACCGGTAGTCGTTGTGAGTCAGGTGTGGGGCTCCTTTTAACCAGAGCCGCGCGAAACTGTCTCTTATCCTGGGAACCGGTCTCTGACAGGGTCTTGACCGCCAGGTTCCGGACCAAAATGAGTAACATCTCAATAATACAATGTTATGCCCCTACTGAACCCGACAATGTCTTGGCAAAAGACTCCTTCTACGAAGAACTAAACGCCGTTCAGAGCAGAACACCTAAAGGTGACATTATAATGGTTATGGGTGATTTGAATGCGAAAGTTGGCACTGATAACTATGGGCTCAGACATGTGATGGGGAGACACGGTCTTGGTGATCGTAATGACAACGGTGAAAGATTTGTAGAGTTCTGCAACTTTCACAGTCTCTTCATCGGTGGTACTATGTTTGAGCATAAGGACCACCACAAAATCAGTTGGTCCTCTGTTGATCGGCGCAGAACACAAAATCAGATCGACCATTTTGCCATTAGTAAAAGATTCAAGAGTTGCCTCCTGGACGTGCGAAACAAGAAGGGTGCCGATATTGGGATGGGAAGAGACCATTATCCTATGATCGCTAATGTTCGATTGCGTATTGCAGCCGTGCGCCGCCCCAGCGACGAAAGATCCAGGCCCCGCAAATTCAACACCGCTCGACTAAAAAATCCAGCTGTCTTACAACAATATAATGACCATCTTGCGCAAAAAGCGGCTGAGATAACTAGTCACCCAGATAGTGACATAAACGAAAACTGGGATGCCATAAAAAATGCGTACATTGATAGCGCAAATACCATCCTTGGCCCAAACCCGGATTGCCGGAATAAGCCCTGGATGTCCGACGCTTCATGGCAGCGGATTGTTGAAAGAAAGGAGCTGAAATTTCGTTTAGCTGCAGCAGCAGACGACAATCGAAGCAGCATCGAACTCCTTTACCGTCAGAAAGCTCGAGAAGTTCAGCGTAGTGTGCGACGCGATAAAAGAGTTTATGCCAATTCTCTTTTAGCGTCAGCAGAAGAAGCCGCTAGAAGTAACAACTTAAACGCCGTATACGGTGTCATCAAGGAGTTTACAGGTGGTCGTAACTCCTGCCAACATCCGGTGAAAGATAGTGATGGAACGCTACTTATCTTGGAAGAAGATCAAATGAGGCGATGGAAAGAACACTTCGCCGCGGTCTTGAACCGTGTAACCTCTGGTGAAGTTCCCCCTCATATAGATAATTTAGCTAACCATCAAAATGTGCGTATACGGTCCACTGCCCCGACTAAAGAGGAAATAGTCACTGCAATTATTGCACTAAAACGAGGAAAGGCCGCCGGACTTGACGGCATCCCTGCTGAACTTTATCAAGCAGCACCAAGCGTAACTGCCGATTTGCTGCACCCGCTTGTTGATAAAGCGTGGAATACAGAGACCTTTCCCACTGAGTGGAAGGAAGGTTTGATCATTAAACTTCCAAAGAAGGGTAGCCTCACAGACTGTAATAATTGGAGAGGAATTTGTGTGCTTCCTGCCGTTGCCAAGATAATAGCCAAAATCGTCCTGGAAAGACTAAAGGCCCACTTAGAAAGCACAATTGATGAAGAGCAGGCTGGCTTTCGATCCGGATTCTCCTGTGTCGATCACATTAACACCTTACGAATCATCATCGAGCAATGCGCTGAATACGATTCTCCGCTTCACTTGCTTTTCATCGATTTCGAAAAGGCTTTCGATAGTGTGGACCGGGATTCTATATGGGCAGCCTTGCGCAGGAGAGGCATCCCTGAGAAGCTTGTGGCTATTATTAAGGCAACCTATGACGGCGCGACATGTCGCGTTCTGCATAAAGGTAAGGTGTCGGGGGACTTTGAGATTCGCAGTGGAGTTCGGCAGGGGTGCATCCTCTCACCGATCCTATTCCTCATTGTGATCGGCGATGTGTTGCATGCAGCCCTATCCGGACTCGACAGAGGAATTCAATGGACTTTGACATCTTATCTACAACATCTTGACTACGCTGACGACATATGCCTACTCTCCCACAAAATCATGGATCTGTCCGCAATGGCGTTAGATCTCGAGAGGGAGGCAAGCAAGGTTGGGCTAAAGATTAATACCAACAAGACCAAGGTTCTTAGCCCGCCGTTGCGAAAAAGAAATCCGACACCTATTGCCATTAATATTAATGGGCAGCCTGTGGAGAAGGTGGACAACTTCGTCTACCTGGGTAGCATTGTTGCCGAAAATGGTGGTACGGAGCAGGACATCGCTCGTCGTATCAACCAGGCTAAACGCGCATACGGCATGCTGTCCAAAATCTGGCAGAGCAGTTATCTCAGCATCAAGACCAAGCTGGGCCTGTTTCGCTCCCTGGTACTGTCAGTGCTTTTGTATGGGAGCAGTACATGGAAAGTTTCCGTAGGAGTTACCAGAAAGCTGCAAGTTCTCGTCAACTCATGTCTTCGTCGAATTTTAAGAATTTTCTGGCCCGAAACAATATCAAATGAAGAGCTAAGTCGGCGTACGGGTCAGATGCCAATCGACGAATTGATACGCAGGCGAAAATGACAGTGGATAGGTCACACATTGCGGAAGAGTGATAACTGCATTGCTTTGCATGCCATGAAATGGAACCCCATTTCCAACCAAGGCCGACCAAGAGGGGGTCCTCGAATCACATGGCGTCGATCTGTGGCAAAGGAGTGTCAGGTACTGGGTAAGTCTTTTGGGGAGTTGCGCCCCATTGCCCAGAACAGAGTACGATGGCGCGCAGGAGTAGTTGACGCGCTATGCCCCGCTAGGGGTTAAGGCAAAATAGTAATTGAAAGCAGTGCGGAATCATTTCGGTATACAGAGCGTACTGTCACGCGCCACTGCCGTACCGACAAGTGAGGAAAGGCCCTTACTCTTCAAAGATACAACTTATATGGATCCGAGATTCTTCTTCTTCTTTAGGTTCTTTACAAATTTTGCCTTGATTGTAAAGAGCCGACGTTGTGCCACAACTACTCATGGGCTTTAAAATAGCATATTTCCTGCATGAGTTTTGTGAACTGCACTTGGTATGGATGGTACACCATTGTGGAGACTTTTCCTTTACCTCCTGACTTAAAAAATACCGTTGTAAGGAGTGCACAATCCTATCATGGTGACAAGAAAGTCTGTATTCTCTTCAGCAACTGTAAGGGCCTTTCCTCACTTGTCGGTGTGGCAGCGGCGCGGGACAGTAAAAACAGGAAAACCGGCGAGTAATACTGTCGCGAGTAAAACCGCTAATGTATCACCGCCTTTAAAGTCTTCAATACCTTAGCTTTATGCAGAACGCGACATTTCGCACCATTTTAGGTTACGTTAATAATCACCGTTTACCAATAATAGTTAATATCGATGCAAGGAATCCCGAAAGACTAGAAAAAATTATCAATTGATTCGAAGCTTCATCATACTAGCCAATCACAGACCAGGCAGCACTGCACTAGAAGAAAAAAAATCGACTTACCATCTCCACACATCCTGACCGTCTTCATCGTTCTTCTTCTTACGGCCACCTTTAGTGGGCGATTGCTCCGTAGTGGACACACTCTTGACTTGAACCGGCTGTGAATAATAAATGATAATTAATTCAATGATCATTGGCATTCACGGATTTTAAAATTACCTTCTCCTTCTTGGCTTTCTTCTTTTTAGGCTTCTCGGCATAATCATCGTCTTCATCGTCCTCTTCAATTTCGCGCTTCTTCTTTCCCTTCTTCGATGCCTTCTCCTTAGTCTTGACAGTTTTAGCCTTTTTCTTTGTGATAAGAGGTGCATCGTCATCACTATCATCTTCTTCAGGTTTAGCACGCCGTTTTTTACGTTGCGCCAGCTAATAGAAGAATTGAATCGTTGAAACAATTGCAATCAAATAACCAATAACAGCAGTCCAGTTCAAGAGCAGAACAACAATCGCACGCACTACACTAACAACCTGCTCCGTATAGAACAATTTTGTTAGTGTAAGAGCACGTGCTCGGTGGCCGTTATCGTTCGGTCACCGCTCTACGGTACTAATCTAGAGTTCGGAAATCAAATCTCGGCGCGATCAAAAACTGCCTGTGAGTACTAATGGAACTCTCACAGTGCTCCGAGCTTGTCAGTATAAAGACGGCGCGGATAGGAGATGCACGCTAGGGACTGCACTTCCGAAAAGTAGATATGCTAAACGTCAACAAGGCATAGAAATGCTAGAGATGTTGACGCGCCCATGCCCCTGGAAGGGTCAAGGCAATTAGAGAGAAGAGCACGCGCACACGGCAAACTTTTTAGTTCGCAGAAAAAATAAATAGTTTAGTCAGAAAAATAGAACAAACGGCGATTTATGAAACTATTTAGTTTTCCTACGAACTGAAAAGTTAGCCGTGTGCGCGGGCTCTGACGCGTGCAATTTTTATTCTGCTCTGATCTGAACTGTTGAAAAAAAACGCGCGTAATAAGTTTCTTTTAGAAGTTACTGAGTAGAATATACTGAATAAATCCAGAAATTTAATTTGATAATTTGAAAAGACGCATCTGAGAGTAAGACAGCTAGTTTCTAGATTCTTTCTTTACTTACCAACGGAAGATCATCATCTTCGTCATCATAGTCGTCCGGTTGGGTAGTATTTTGAGTCGTATTGGCCGTCACGTTTGCCTCTCCGTCATTAGCAGTCTCGTCCATTTCACCGTTTTCATCCTGACTTTCGTTGGCCGCCTCTTCTTTTATTACGAATGCTTCCTCGTCTTCCCGAAATTGTGACATCGAATAGTCGCACGAACTGGCCTGCGATATATTGATAAGTTCGTTTTTGAATTCATGTTTAGTTTCACAGAACGATTGTATTTTGGCGGTCACTGCTGGCTCATGGAATTGTCGACCATCGCAAGCATCATCCATTTCTGGTTTGATCTCCTCTTTAATTGGCGGAGCTTCTTTTTTAACGTCAGATTTCGAGGACGATGATTCTTTCTTCGACGATGAATGTCTGTCTTTGTCGCGATCTTTGCGATCCTTATCGCGATGACGATCTTTATCGCGGGATGATGATGACGACGAATGCTTATTGTCACGTTCCTTGTCTTTATCCTTGGATTTGGACAATGACGATGAACTGGAATGTTTGTCCTTGGAACTTGACGACTTATGCTCTTTGTCTTTATCACGATTACGATCCTTGTCCTTGTCGCGATCCTTATCACGATCCTTATCACGCGAGCTACTACTCTTGTGATCTTTTTTGCGATCTTTGTCCCCATCGCGATCACTACGTTCTTTATCTTTGCTTCTCTCTTTATCCTTGTCCTTATCCTTATCACGCTCCTTATCTTTGTCCCGATGACGATCCTTATCCTTATCACGATCCTTGTCCTTATCACGATCCTTATCACGCGACGAGGACTTGTGCGCTGAAGATGATGACGATTTATGCTTATCCTTGTCACGATCCCGTTCGCGATCCTTATCTCGATGCTTATCTTTGCTGCTCGATGATGAACTCTTGTGTTTGTCCGAATCTTTGTCCCTATAAAGTTGATAGGATTACAGTGTTAATATATTCGCTATGTTTTGGGTGACTTTTCCCATATATTCACTTACCGACTACTACTGCTCTTCGATGAGCTCTTGTGGTCTCTATCTTTGTCCCTATGTTTGTCTTTGCTAGACGATTTATGCTTACTGCTACTGCTTTCAATATGGCCATTGCTTAGGCCGTTGGGCCGAAGATCGTTGAAGTCGCCATTCTGAGGTTTAATCACCTCCTGTAAAGAAAAATAGATAAACAGTTTTTATCTGAATAAAATATATTATTGTTGACAAATATGTAATAAAGTGTAAAGAATTTCTGATACAGTTGGAAAAACACAATAGTCGATTTTTTCTGTACTCCCGTAATTGACCCGAAATGTTCTTGCACGTCGCACAGTGGAGTATTTGTATTAAAAACTTGACCAAATGTCGAAAACTTAAAAACCCACTCAAATGAGTTTGACTAATGGCTGCATAATATCCCTTCACCGCATGCCTGCCACTCGTCGCCCGCCATCACGCGAAAGGTTGAAACTCAGGCAAAGTTTCATTCGCATTAATTTGTACTCGCTAACTTAATCTTCTGTGCAAATTTCATAAGTTTTTTCAGTTGGTTTTCAGTGCAGCCCAAAAATAACAAGAACAACTTGGGAAAATTATTTGATTCTTTAAGTCTTCAAAAAAAAAGTGGTATAGAATCGGTTCTGAAAAGCCTTCGGTCCAAAATAGAGGGAAACTCACTAACAAAAGCGGATAAGGGCAATAGTTGCTTTGCATGAGGCAGTTACAGGGCCAAAATGCAAACAGCTATGTCAACTTAACGTTGAAGAACTTAAAGGAGACTACACACCTTCAGTTTATCTGCGCAGTTATCTGTGCTAAATATCTGTTGAAAAAATCTGCACAGTTTTCTGAACTGAAGGTGTGTAAAGGGGACTACAGACCTTCAGTTTAACTGCGCAGATATCTGTGCTAATATCTGTGGAAAAATCTGCGCAGTTATCTGAACTGAAGGTGTGTAGGCTACATTCGATTTTCGCTAAATTAGTTCCGATATTTTGTACAGTTCTATCAGTTTTGTCGAAGTGTTCACATCGTACGTGGCTGAGCAAGTATCTTTTTAGTGTTCCCGACTATTCTATATTTCCTGTGTTGTTGGTGTTTTACTGCGATCTATCGTATCTTTTATGGTATCTTTCTGTGCTGGACTTACTGACGAACGATGCGCTGGGTTTTGGTGGATGTGGATGAATGTATGAAAGAGGGGAATGTATTTTAATAGAGAACAGGGTGGCCATTCTGAGATGGGCAACCCCAATTTTTTTTTCTTTTTTGACTTCAGATTCGGAATCAGCGACCCAAAATTACCTTATAGTTCGAACCAGCCCGATCGGACAAGTATTTCCCGATGAAAACAGGGTGGTCATTCTGAAGTGAGGCAACCCAAAAAAAAAAATTTTCTTTTTTGACTTCAGATTCGGATTCAGCGACCCAAAATCACCTTGTAGTTCGAACCAGCCCGATCGGACGAGTATTTCCCCATGAAAACAGGGTGGTCAGGGTGCATAGCCAGAAAAAAAAAATGCTGGATGCAGATATGCTAGCACGAAACGGCTGCAGGTACATGTACAAAGAGTGAAACGGGCAACCTAGGGCTACATGCGGGGGCTCGCAACGCCCTATTTTCCCATGAAAACAGGGTGGTCATTCTGGGGTGGGCAACCCAAAATTTTATTTTTATTTTTTCACATCAGGTTCGGAATCAACGACCCAAAATTACTTTGTAGTTCGAGCCAGCCCGATCGGACGAGTATTTCTCCATGAAAACAGGGTGATCATTCTGAGGTGGGCAACCCAAAGAATTTTTTTTCTTTTTTGACTTCAGATTCGGAATCAGCGACCCAAAATTACCTTATAGTTCGAGCCAGCCCGATCGGACGAGTATTTCTCCATGAAAACGGTGATCATTCTGAGGTGGGCAACCCAAAATTTTTTTTTTCTTTTTTGACTTCAGATTCGGAATCAGCGACTCAAAATTACCTTATAGTTCGAACCAGCCCGATCGGACAAGTATTTCCCGATGAAAACAGGGTGTCCATTTTGGGGTAGGCAACCCCAAATTTTTTTCTTCTTTTTTGACTTCGGATTCGGAATCAAAATTATCTTCACTTGAAACATACTCGCACAACGTTCACATTATAGTGAAACTACACATATACGAACATGACCGCGAGTGCCACTCGCGTAAAAGCACGTATCAAGTCTGCTACAGACAATGGCCGATCGCCATGGTTCGAACTACAAGGTAATTTTCAGTCGCTGATTCCGAATCTGAAGTAAAAAAGAAAAGAAAAATTTGGGGTTGCCCAACCCAGAATGACCACCCTGCTCTCTAGTACATTCCCCTCTTTCATACATTCGCCTACAAAAATTCCGCATTTCACAGCCACACAAATCGCAAACCCGAAAAAAAGATACATTGCCCAAGAAAAGATACAATTGGCCGTCCTCAATCATCCTCTCACCCAAAACGAAACATTCACATATCAGTACGAGAGCGAAATCTCTGTACAAACTAGTGGTTTCATGGTCATTGTGAAATTTAGTAGAAAACTGATAAAACTGAACGATAAACTGTGTAATCTGCGCAGATTATCGTTGCAAAACAGGGTCCGTATGCACAGATCTCAGATCTGCGTAAAAATCTGCCAAAACTGTGCAGTTCACACAGATTATCGTTCAGACATGATGTCACACGCGATAAACTGAGCGATAAACTGAAGGTGTGTAGTCCCACTAAGGCTACATTCGATTTTCGCTAAATTATTTCCGATATTTTCTTCAGTTCTATCAGTTTTGGGGGGCAAAGACCTTTTCCATAGTCCTCCGCGTGGGCGCCCCCTGGTAACGGCAGTGTATAATTCGCTGACGGCCAATGTCTTAGCGATAAGACAGTTTGGAAAAGGCAGATAGCTGTAGCCTGAATGGCTGACAAACACCTAAGCGTCTCAGGTCTAGTAGGATGGAATGACTTGCGTAGTTGGACCTGCTACATAGTTGTGTGGGCTCCAGCACGTTTATTAAACCATCTGAAGCAGCTATCTCCGAGGCCATCCCCCGAATGGGGTTAAGCGACGTACTGACAACTCGTCCTTGTAAAAACCACTCCATGTCAAGAAACCTGGAACAAAAGCCTCGGATTGGACGGATCAACAACGACGACCACGCAAACGAATAAAGGATTATTCTTTCGGATCCTGGAATGTACGCTCCCTGAACAAACCGGAGGCCGAGAAGGCCCTCCTTCAACAGGTCGAAAAGTACAAACTGAGCATTACTGCAGTCCAGGAAACAAATTGGCTTGGCAGCGAGATTAATGACAAGAAATCGCACACAATTTTTACAAGTGGCAAACCATCGGGCCGCAAGGAGTTTGGAGTAGCATTTATAGTGGACAATCACCTCAAACCGCATATTACTGACTTCAAACCCATAAATGAACGGCTGTGTGCGATTCGCATCAAGACTCGATTCTTCAACCTCTGGCTCATCAATGTGCATGCCCCCACTGAAGTTAAAGAAGACGCAGTAAAAGACGAGTTCTACGCCCGCCTTGAAACTCTCTTCGACTCACTTCCAACAAACGACGTCAAATTGCTGCTGGGAGACTTTAACGCGAAAGTCGGGAATGAAAGTTGGCATCGGGGGACCTCTGGAGGCCACAGCCTCCATGAAGAATGTAACGATAACGGCCAGCGACTTATCGATTTCGCCTGCAGCAGGAATCTAGTCGTAAGCTCTACGGGTTTTCCGCATCGACGCATTCACAAGCAGACCTGGAAGTCTCCAGACGCACATACCGTCAACCAAATTGACCACGTCCTCATTTGCAGGAGATGGGCGTCTAGTGTCATGGATGTCCGCTCCTATCGAGGAGCAAACTGCGACTCAGATCATCACTTGGTGAAGACGACCTACAGATGTAGAATCTCCTCAGTGCACCAGTCAAGAATCAGCCCTCCCAAAATCTTTGCGGTTGATAAGCTCTTGAGTGATGCTACAGCGGTGGCGTATACTACCGCCCTTGAGGAAAAACTGTCACCTATGCTACACAACATCAGCAACACAGGCGTCCATGGGTTCTGGGAAGAACTCAAGGGTACCATCAAGGATGTCGCAGAGAAGGTCGTGGGATATAAAGCCCGGCGAGCGCGAAATGACTGGTTCGACGAAGAATGCAAAAATTCACTTGACGCGAAAAACGAGGCCTACAGACAATGGATTCAACGAGGAACCAGAGCCAGAAGAGAAAAATATGACGAGCTACGGCGAATATCGAATAGAATAATTAGACGTAAGAAACGTAAATACTTTGACGAGCAGTTGCTGAACATAAACGAAAACTTAGCTAATAGGAACACCAGACAAGCGTACAAACTAGTAAATACAATTAAGAACGGCTACCAACCCAGGACTAGCCTTTGTAAGGACAAGGATGGAAACATCATCAGCGACACCGATGGTATTAACAAACGATGGGCCTCTTATTTTGAAGAGCTTCTAAACCGACCATCTAACATCCCCACACAGGAAGCTCTCGATGATATTGTTGATCTAGGCCCACCCATTCAACCCCCGACAGTAGAGGAAGTTGATCTCGCGTTGCGGTCACTAAAACGAAATAAAGCGCCGGGCGCTGACGAGATCCCAGCTGAACTGCTAAGATTCGGTGGAACGAGTCTAGTTGATGCCATACATCAATTACTCCTGCGAGTATGGGAGAACGAGGAGATCCCAGACGATTGGCGCAGAAGCATCATCTGTCCAATCCATAAAAAGGGAGATAAATTGCGGTGTGAGAATTACAGGGGCATCTCACTAGTTTGTACGTCCTATAAAATTTTGACGAAAATTCTGGAAAATAGAATAAAACCGTACGCAGAACGAGTCATTGGCGAATATCAAAGCGGTTTCAGACCTGGTCGCTCCACAACCGATCAGCTCTTCTCAGTCAAACTGATACTCCAGAGGTGCTGGGAATACAACGTAAACGTATACCAAATCTTTGTCGACTTCAAGCAGGCATACGACAGTATCGATCGTGGAGTACTGTACAACATCATGCTGCAATTTGGTATACCAGCAAAATTAGTGCGACTGACAAAGATGACGATGACCAACTCCGTCTCACAAGTCAGGATCCAGAATAGACTTACTGATCTATTTGAAACACGCACTGGTTTGAAACAGGGCGATGGACTGGCACCGACGCTCTTCAACCTAGCACTGGAATACGTTATTCGGGCCATGAATATGGACAACAGCAAGACGCTGCTCATCAAGTCGACACAATTAGCAGCGTACGCCGACGACATCAACATCATGTCCCGAAGATTGGCTGACGCAGAAGAACTTCTGCATACGCTCGATACCGCTGCAAAGGAAGTTGGATTACGTATTAACGAGGGTAAAACTAAAATAATGATGCAATCGGTGACAAGGACACCCGCACAACCGAGCATCAAAGTGGGGGACCTCAACATCGAGTTCGTGAACAACTTCATCTACCTGGGTTGCAACCTGTCAAGGGACGCCAACGAAACTGACGAAATCAAGCGACGGATACAGTTAGCTAATAAGACTTTTTTCTCGGTTCTCCCCATAATGAAATCGAAACATGTGCACAGAAACACGAAGCTCCGCGTGTACAAAACCATTATACGACCAGTGCTATGCTATGGCTGCGAAGCATGGACCCTAACTCAAGCCTCCGAAAACATGCTAGACACTTTCGAACGTAAGGTTCTACGGCGAATTTTCGGGGCTGTTTGCGATCGAGATGGATGGCGCATCCGGTACAACCATGAGTTGTATGAAATGTACGATGAGCTGCAAGTCTCGAAAATCGTCAAACTACAACGACTTCAATGGGCAGGGCATGTACAATGGACGATGATCGCATGCCTAAGAGAGTAATGAATGCAGAACGAGTCGACGGAGCGAGACTGCGAGGACGACCGAGATCTCGTTGGGAGAGCTCAGTAGGTGTGGACGCCGCGCAGCTTCTGGGCTCCCAAAATTGGAGGACGCGGTCACGTGACCGAGATAATTGGAGGACAATGATCCAGGCGGCCAAGGCCCGACGTCGGGCTGTCGCGCCACGATGATGATGATCAGTTTCGGCGAAGTGTGCACATCGTACAAACTAACTGTGCGGGACCGGTGGTCATGGTGAAATTTGGTCGACAACTGATAAAACTGAGCGATTAACTGTGTAATCTACGCAGTTTATCGTTGCAAACCAGGGTCCGAATGCACAGATCTCAGATCTGCGCAAAAATCTGCTAAAACTGCGCAGTTCACACGGATTATCGTTCAGACATGATGTCACACGTGATAAACTGAGTGTAGTCCCTCTAAAAGGAATGCTACACCAAGATTTATGAAAGATTAGAAACATTCAGTTTCACAGGCCACAGCTCTCTTCTCAAACGATTGGGAAAAAAAAGACGAGTTACCCCTATGAACGCCGTAGCCCAGAAAATAGATAGCCTTATTAAAATCCATAAGGAAGGGAATCCCGTCCGCCCAGTAGTTCCAAACACCACACAATCTTGAACGGAGAAAATATTTGTCCACGTGTGAAGAGGGATGTTCTGAACCTCCTTGAGACATGCCTTCGACAAAATTATTTCGCATTCAAAGACAATGCTTTTATGCAACGAGAAGGAATGCCTATGTGTTCACCCCTAGCTGAAATCTATATGCACTTCTTTGAGACCATTCTATTATCCTTCCTTGCCAAAACGCATATTGAATTTTGGTCCAAGATATAATTGTCGGTTTCAAAGGTACAGTTAGACAGCTTGATAAATTCCTCACTTTCGTGAACGCGGTGAGCACACACATGCAATTCACCCTCGAAAAAAGCATTAATTTTCTGGACTTAACCATTTCATTTCATTTTCAGGCAATAGTTTCAACTTCAAAATATTCAGAAAACCAATGTTTTCGAATGTAACAATCGCGGAGGACTCCGCTTGCACATGGTCGCACAAAATAGCAGCTTACAGATCCATGGTCCATCGCGCATTCGTTATCCCAATGTCAGATACGATTCGAGAAATTGAGCTGGATTTGATAAGATCGCAGCTAATAATGGTTTTGAACAGAATATGGTGGCGAGTCTCATAAAAAAGAATGAGATAGCTAGCAGCCTGGTCTATCCCAGGGGGTCAGTTGAATGACAACATAACTACGTTTCGCTAACATTCGTCCCCATTCTCCCAGAGAAAGTGGGGACCTTCTTCACGAAGGAAAAATTAACTCCACACTTGGTAAGAGACTGCTTAATGTGAAACCCCGCACAAAAAATATCAAAAAACAGGAGTACATAAACTGGAATGCTCCGAATGCTTAGCAACATATGTGGGACAAACGGGCCGATCAATTGAGACCAGGTTTAAGGAGCATATGAGTGGATTCAGCTTCTCCAATTTTTCCGACCACTTAACGGAAACAGATCATAAGATTGGAAACGACCTTTAGCCCTAGATCCTTCATACTTGTCCCAAATTGAAAAAAAAAACTCAACCTCCTGGAAGCACTAAAGATAAATAGAGCCAACAGGATTACGGGTAAAACCCTTCTAAATGACCTCAACCACTCACGACTAGTGAATCTCAATCATATTGTTTCACATATACCTTGAATTATAGTGTCACTGATCACCTTTTCGTTATGTTATGTTAATTACCTTTGCAACAATTTCACTGTTCAGGTAGAAAATATTAGGTAATATTATGTGCTAATTTAAGGTAGTATGAGAACATCAATTGTGTAATCTTAGGCTAAGTTCCTCTGAAAATGCTCGAAAGGGCGAAACGCGTCAGGAATTATAATAGCTTAGCTTAGGCCTTGAGTCCGAAGCGTATACACCCTAAACCTTTACAGACCTAGTGGTGATACCAGAAGTACCAACTGGTAACGACAACATACATTAAAAGTAAGTTTCCTATATGGTCAGTTTGAACTGAGCGTGTGTGGATCCTATGCGAAGTTTCATCGTTCATCCATTCGGATGTTATATATGTATGGAAATTTGAACTAACATTTATAGGGGATGTTGGCGTCCATTCAGTAGGATCTTGCCCAATCTCAAAATCAACCAACTAGATCCTACTTTTAGCTTCATTTTATCGAAAGTTATCACTAACTTGAAGTTTCATTTGAAGAGTAGCTAACTCGATCCAAGTTCAAACATTTGACCAAAATTCAAATTCACTAGCTTCTGTCAATTGAAAGTTATCGCTTACTTGAAGTTTAATTTGTAGGGTAGGTAGGGGTTTCTTCGGTCGGATCTTGTCTATTTTCAGTACCAACTAACTAGATCTTACTATCGACATTCGACCAAATTTTCAACTCGCTAGCTTTTTCCTGTCGAAAGTTATCGTACAGTCATTTCCACAAGACCGTATACCTCACAAAATAAAAACAAAATGTTACAAGTAAGAAATTTTATTTTTTATTGAAAGTAAATACAAAATACATTTTCGCAATTATATTTAATACATGGTCCAATCGCCGTCACTATTGATTATTGACTGGCATCTTCGGTGACAACTTTCGGCCAATTTTTCCGCGTAGTCTGTCGATAAGTTCTTCCAAAATGTGCTGCTCCTTTTATTTGCTTTCCTTGAAGCTTCAGCTTCATTAATCCCCAAACATTTTCAATAGGATTGGCATCCGGCGATTGCGAAGGCCAATCAAGTACTTGAATGTTATTTTCTTCTTTCCAGCGTGTACACAACCGGCTTCTATGTTTCGGATCGTTATCACCAATCGGTGTTGTCGTTGCCATATAGCATCCTAGCAGACTTCAATAATCCTTTCTTGTACAAAATGATCATCCTTTCAGCAGTAAGAATTCCGGTAAACGTTATTAATTTTCCGAAACCGCGTGCAGAAAAGTATCCATAAACATGGACCTTCACAGGGTGTTTAACGGTTCGGTTCACGACAGCTTCTCCTTTTTGTGACCACACTCGTCTCCTGAACGTATTTACAGCAAAACTTGATTCATCCGTAAAGATCACGTTCTCCCAATCACGATCGATGTTTTCCTTAGCCCACTCTACACGTCTTCGCTTCTGGTTTTCGGTAAGTAATGGTTTCATCAAGGCATACCTGGTTTTGATGTTTTCCTCTTGTAATCTTCGCCGAATCGTATTCAAGGACACGTAAATATTCTTCTTCGATAACATTTCCTTTGCTTGCACTAAGGTAGTAACGGACGGATTTTTCTTAAAAATATCAATGATGGCCTTATCCTGGGTTTTTGAAGTGCTTCGGGTTTTACCCCTACCAGGTAGATCGTCTACATTCCCAGTATCTTTAAAACGCTTTATCCACTTATTCACAAACTGTGTCGAAACTTTCAGGTACTTTCCGGCCGATGCAGGTGTCATTTTTGGTCCTTTCGGATGACTTACTAAAAACACAGCTTCGAATCGTTTTTTGTAAATCGCACTCATTTCACTTGACGTCTTATCACTCTCCTACTTGAACTTAGAATGACCAAATTTATACAATGCGAAAAAGAGGAAAAATGCAGGTAACTAATCCCCCACCACTCTTTGAGAAATGGTGCATTAAAAAGTTACAAAGTATACGCTCTTGTGGAAATGACTGTAGTTAAAGGAATATTCCATTTTTTTAACATTTGTAAGGGAGGTAGGCGTTCCTTTGGCCTGATTATGCCCCTCTTACTAAAACTTAAGCAGCTTCTCATCTGAAATTTCTCTCTCTCTAATTGCCTTGACCCCTCCAGGGGCATGGGCGCGTCAGCATCTCTAGCATTTCTATGCCTTGTTGACCGAACGATCACGACCACCGCGCGCGAAGTTTACGTACCAACAATCAACTCCCTACGTCAATTGGTTCAAGAGTTATAGACAAAAACCCTGAAAAGTAGGATAATGTGGGGCTGTTTGTAAGAAGAGTACCGTTATTTTCAAACTGATCAATCTCATTTTTACAGGAGAGTACAAAATGACCCTTTCGAATCATCTACTAAGCTAGAGCTTTTCACGTTTATTCAATCGGGAGTTATAGATGCATTTATTTTGAATATGTAGGGGAGGCAGGCGCCCCCTTAGCTGGGTCACGCCCATTTTCAGTACCAACCAACTAGATCATACTACGAACATTTGACGAAAATTTCAAGCTTCTAGCTTCATTCTATCGAAAGTTATCGTGAGAAGGGACAGATAGAGCTAAAGCTAAATCGAATCAGGAGGTGTAGTATATCATTACCATACCTACGGACACCCTATGTTGCTAATTGCCTTGACCCCTCCAGGGGCATGGGCGCGTCAACATCTCTAGCATTCCTATACATTGTTGACGTTTCGCCAGCATATCTACTTTTCGGAAGTGCAGTTGATAGCGACCGGTAGCGCAGTGTGTTGAGGCATCAGTCTCATGTTTGACTACCGGCGTTTCGGGTTCGAGTCCCGTCCACGACGACGTTCGTGGCCATGGATGTGCAGGAGATGCATGCTGGCAACTGCATTCTCTGAAACCAATTTATGCCAACGAAACGTCAACTGGGCCACATGGAACAGTTGACGCGCTATGCCCCACAAGGGGTTGGAGCAATTGAGTATGAGTACCTTCTATCCGCGCCGTCTTTATACTGACAAGCTCGGAACGAGACTTCTATTAGTACCCACAGACAGTTTTTTATCGCGCCGATATTTGAACTCCGAGCTCTATTGGGTTGGCAACTAAGTACTTTCGGTTTTCATTGATAGATAGCGTTGCTTTATTTTTTGTATAACATATGTTAGTGCTGTACTTTGCCGTTTGTCACGTGATACTTGTCACATTGACGTAACTTTAGAAGCAAGTAGTGCGTGATTTTTATTAAAGCTATTAGTTGCGGGTTAATTTTAAATGGAGTGCATAAGCGAACATTTTCGGCATATTTTACTTTTTTATTTCCGTAAAGGAAAGAAAGCTGCTGCGGCTCACAAAGAGATATGTGAAGTTTATGGTGCTGATTGCTTAACAGAGCGCACGTGTCAGAATTGGTATAAGAAATTCCGTTCTGGAGATTTTTCCCTCAAAGATGAGCAACGTTCTGGTCGGCATACTGAAGTTGATGATGACCAAATCAAAGTCATAATTGAAGAGGATCGTCATATAACTGTTCGAGAGGTTGCGAAGAGGCTACATGTATCGCACACAACAATTGAAAAACATTTAAAATGTCTTGGGCTAGTTAAGAAGCTTGATATTTGGGCACCTCACGAATTGAAAGAAATTCATTTAACACAAAGAATCAACTGTTGCGATATGCACCTTAAACGAAATGAAACCGACCCTTTCTTAAAAAGAATCATCACTGGTGATGAAAAATTGGTCCTGTACAGTAACAAAGTCCGAAAACGATCATGGAGCAAACACGATGAACCAGCACAAACCACATCGAAAGCTGAATTGCATCCAAAAAAAGATCATGCTGTCAGTTTGGTGGGATTACAAAGGTGTTGTGTTTTTTGAGCTGCTTTCAAGGAACCGAATGATCAATTCTGATGTTTACTGTCAACAACTAATGAAACTGGATGAAGCAATCAAAGAAAAACGGCCAGAATTGTCAAATCGGAAAGGTGTAGTGTTCCACCATGATAATGCAAGGCCTCACACATCTTTGGCAACTCGTGGGAAACTATTGGAGCTTGGCTGGGAAGTGATGCCACATCCCCCATACAGCCCTGATCTGGCACCATCTGATTACCATTTATTTCGAAGTTTGCAGAATTTTTTGAATGGTAAAGCTTTCACAAATGAAGATGACCTTCACTCGCACCTGGTTCAGTTTTTTGCTGATAAGGACCAGAAATTTTATGAGCGCGGAATCATGCAGCTGAAAGAAAGATGGCAAAAGGTCATTGAGCAAAATGGAAAATATATAATTGATTAACTTTGTTAAAAAAAAAAGTTTTTTATTTTATACTACAAAACCGAAAGTACTTAGTTGAGCTAAATCGAATCAGGAGGTGTAGTATATCATTACCATACCTACGGACACCCTATGTTGCTAATTGCCTTGACCCCTCCAGAGGCATGGGCGCGTCAACATTTCTAGCATTCCTATGCCTTGTTGACGTTTCGCCAGCATATCTACTTTTCGGAAGTGCAGTTGATAGCATGTACCTTCTATCCGCGCCGTCTTTATACTGACAAGCTCGGAACGAGACTTCTATTAGTACCCACAGACAGTTTTTGATCGCGCCGATATTTGAACTCCGAGCTCTTGATTAGTATCGTAGAGCAGTGAAAGAACGACCACGGCCACCGAGCGCGATATACCCTATTATAAGGTCTATGGTATAAGCATTGTGATAAAGACGAAGAAATTTTCTTTCATTCCTTGATACGAGTATAAAAAAAAAAGATATATTTTCGTATTTCTGCCCGTCCCATATACTATTCATATTCATATGTAATTGGTCCGGGCACTTTCTGTTGTCCGATTTCAACCAAATTTGGTATGTATTGTAGATTCCAAGGGAGATTTTAAAAACAACCCGTTGACGGCTTTTTGGATTTTCGATTTATCTAACGATATTCCCATTTACCTGCAGGCTGTAATTATTATTGCACCTGTTCAACTTTGATTAAGGAGATGGTGAAGATCTACCCAATCTTAATAACGACGAGACTTCTATAATACTCCCATATGTACGTGCATGTATACGTATATAATATCGTGCCTATAAATTCTGCATTGAAAAATTCATCAATAAGCAGACCATACTGTATTTTGACACACACCGTAATCGTTCATTCACAACAATTCACCTATTCAAATACCGGTCGGACTCTATATTGAAATTGTTGTTGGGTCGGGTCTGGGCTCGGAGTCGGGTTCGTTGTGTTGAGCATCGAGCTCGACACGAACTCAGAGCCAACCCAAACAACAACTACAATATGGGGTCAGAAAAGGTAGTCGCGCGGGCTGCCGCTGTACACTTATGCGGAGCGCGTCGCGGCGATAGAGAATAACTTGTTTGACTACTTTTCTTGAGTAAAATTGTATGAATACGGTTCGCGTATCAGTGGTTGACTTGCGACCAATCCAACGGATTGGTACGTGCGTCTATGGCTTGCATAAGAGTGATGAAACCAATGCACTAGAGTGCTGTTGATGTAATTTAAGTCCTTTGGTCGGAACAAAAGGACCTTCTTGGGCATGAAGTGAAACCCAGCCGATATGGGTATTTTCTGGATGGGGATAATGGCCACGTTTATGCCGTGGAACTAAAAGGCGATTTAACTAAATCGTTTTAGTGCTAGTACTTGTTTGTGGTGTGTTTATACCGACCATACGAAAAAGTACTAAACATGAAAGATGTCAGCTGTTGGTTTGTGACTGCGGTGACATTGGTTAAGAAAATGTCAAGGGGCAGTAGCCTCCTAATAAAAACGCGTTTCTACCGCTACAATCAAAGGATGAAACGAATGCAGAGTTTCAGGAAAGGATGAGGTATTTACATATATAACAAATAAAATATAATTTTCAAAAACAACACCATTAGCGAAGACAGCAACACCACCTAGTCCCAATTTTTCAGTCCAGTTCTGCATAGCAAGTGGAGCTAAAATTGGTACCAAAACTAGCTAGTGCGACATGTTTATGTAGTCGTGAGTAAGATCGAATTAGTTTATCCTCGAAGAAAGTTCCGCGGCATAAACAAGACCAATGAGACCAATGCCATGGAATACTGTTGAAGGCTTATTGGAGAGGACGAAAGAATTTTCTTGGGCAACAAGTAAAATCTAGGACATACTGATATATGGTTGATGAGGTCGATGCACTGTTGTGTAATTCGATGACTTATTTTGTTATAACTTTTATTTATTTATAATTGTTTATTAATATATTTCCACATGATAAATTGCATTAAATGGTGTTACTAAGGTTTTTGGGACAAATACCTGGAGTGAGTATTGTATTGTGCGGCTTAAAATGCAATACACGAGAGAACAAAAAAACGCACCTAATGCGTGGCGTCCAACTGCCATTGCTTTGCAACAAGTCGGCCCCAAGTATGAAATCCGAAAATTACGAAGGTCAATTTTATTTATTACAATAACCTAGAATAATACTTTCCTAATTTTGCTCTACTAAAATTAATTTTTAACACAATGATCAATCACACACAGCTTGCAATAATTTGGCATAAATTAAATTTACTGTGCGAAAGGCAATGTCAGAAATTTCTCAATATTATCTCACAGTCCATAAATTTATTTGCGAACAACCAAAATTTGCCATATTTTTGTTTAGTCGCCTCTCACAGTAATCAATGTAAAATTTGTAAGAAAATTAAAAAGAAAAAGAATTTACTTGTTTAGATATTAAAAAATTGAAAGGTTATTGGCACGAGAATCGAAATGCATGGCGTTACTGCCAAAACACTCGTAAATCAATTTTTTTTTTCAACTTTTACTCCGCGAAAGATAAAATTTCATTTGTAAATAAAGATCCTGGCCGAGATTAAACAAATTTTCCATTCATTGAATAAAAATATCAGACAGTGAAAAATTATCGGCACGAAATAAAATATAAGATTTGAAATGAGTTTATTTTTCTGCCGAGAAAATATTAATTTCGATTTGCGAAAATTTATTACGTGTAATACACAAAAAAATATGTAGAGGCAAGATTTCGAATACCCTGTAGACTAGTTACCAATTCCGTTGAGGTAACAAAACTGGATTGTGAAAGAGAAGTGTTTCCAACGTTTCTCAGCTTTATGTGTCTACTTTATGTCTCGTAGCATTTACTCTGGCGTTGTCGTAGAGAAAAATGACATTTTCGACAGATTATTTTGTTTAGAAATGGAAATTTAATAGTAGCCTGAAGGTCATAATTCAATCGTTAAGAAAATTGCTCGCGTACCTAAAATAAATACACGTGTTATGATCTTTCAATATCTTTCGACTTCGCCGACGCTCTATCTCTCGACTTTTTAACGCACTCCAGAAAATGATTTGTGTTGTGCAAAAGCATGCGTTCGTGACAGGATTAAATAAGGAAAAGACCGGTTCCGGAGCGTCCACACCCCACAAGCAGTGCGACCAAAATAGTCGATAGTCCATTGCAAGACAAGGGAATTCGGAGCGAAGCGGAGCATGTAAGAAATACGGAAGCGCAGAGGGCAAGAACTGATGGAGCGAGGAGCGGCTGTTGTTTTCTTGTTTACCATATACACTGCTCCATAAAAAAAGTGACGCACGCACTATTCTTCCTCCTGAAGAGAGCAAGGAAGGAAAATTGCGCAGTATAAAATGTTCGTTTTCTCTTCTTCGCATTACAGAAAGGCCACCATTACCGTATACTGTCAATTTCAAACATCAAGTTTAATTTGGAGCAAGAACACTGGCTCCAGGAGGATAATGAATTAGGCTTGCCATCAGACCACATAACAAGGGAACTCCGCTTCAATCACCTCTTCTCTACAACTATATGGAGCAGAGAAGAATGGGAAATGAAGCACTCAACCCTTCCTTCCAGTACTGTTAAATGGTTTACAGATGGCTCCAAAACTGAAGAAGGCTCAGGGGCGGGTATCGCAGGCCCCTCAATTAGAGTGTCTATTCCTATGGGGAAGTACACCACGGTTTTCCAAGCTGAAGTTCACGCGATTGAGGTATGTGCGAACTTTTGTCTAGAAGCTGGCTACCGTGACAGTAAGATTGCAATCTTCACTGATAGTCAAGCTGCAGTCAAGGCGCTAAGCAAATTCTCCTTTTCATCGAAACTGGTTCTGAACTGCTTTGAAGCTCTACAAAGAATTGGCATTGCTAATATAGTTACCATCTATTGGGTCCCTGGACATGTTGGTATTGCGAGTAACGAAACCGCTGATGAGCTAGCCAGGACGGCTTCTGCAAGTCCGTTTACAGGGCCTGAACCCTTCTGTGGTATCCCTCTATGTAGGGTAAAATTACACATAAGAGAGCAGGAACAATTAGAAACCACTGCACATTGGGAAAACCTCCCTGGCCTGAGACAATCGAAATTGTTTATTTCAGCTCACTCACCCAAGCGCTCCCTGGAATTGGTGTGCCTTGGCAGAAGCAGAGTGAGAATCATTTGCGGTCTCCACTCAGGGCATTCCACCCTGAGGAGTCACTTATAACGAATGAGGATTGTCTCTAACCCCAACTGTTGTTTTTGCGAAAGCGATGATGAGACTTCTCAGCACATCCTCTGTGAGTGTGAGGCACTCGTCCGTCGCCGCTTGGAGAGTCTCGGTGAGGCATTCTCTGAAGCGGAAACGATCGCCTCTTTCAAACTTGGGCAGCTGAGCAGATTTGTGGGATCGATCAAACTCGATCGCCCACTCTAGATTTACAAGGCTATAGCAGAATAGACCCTAAAGCAGAATAGACCCTATAGCAGAATAGACCCTATGGTCGCAGTGCTCGTGGGCAATTTTTATCCTCCAGGTCCTCATATGTAAATTAATGTGTTTTTTTTTGTTTGAAAAATGTTTTCTAGCGATTTGGTGCTTCGTGGTCAATAGCGATAATTTTACCGCACATCTGGAAAATAGTCAACCTTAGCAACAATTTAAGGGCAATTTGTGTGGAAATCACGTTTCCTGCTGTGCGTCCGTAGTAATTTGTTGGCAGCCGGTCCTTCGTACCTGAACGACCCGTTTTGCGACGGCCAAGAGCTGCCAGACTCCCTCGATGTAAAAACTGCAGTATTCGAAGCATCGCTACAACAACACAAACAGAGCGATGATATTCATCGGCACTTTAGGCCTGCCCCGTACAAATACATTTTAATTTTGATCCATTTGCTTTCAAGTTGTCAATGATTTGCTTTGAAAAATGTTGTCCTTTTCATGCGATTCAGAAGATACCCATATCTACCAGACTAATACAAGAATGTCCTTTTTTTCCTGAACAAAGGACTCAAAATGACTTCAACGGTAGTCTAGTGCATTCGCCTCGACAAACCGTGTCATATGATACCCATATCTTGTCTAGATATCACTTTAACGTAAACAAGTTCCTTTTATCCTGACGCACACCTGCAGCAGGACCAAAATATCACCGTGTGTTCTTCATGACCCAAGGATGCTACGTGTCAAATTTCGTTGAAATTGGACCACGGGAAAAGCCTGGAAAAGTGATTTTTGAAAAGACTTGTGCGAGCAACTCTGGTTTGAACACAACCGAATATACAGTTAGTGGGCTAATAATATATTCGGTCGATAACCACCGTTTCAAGATCAGGATTACTCAAGGAACCTACATACCGAATTTGGTTAAGATCGGACTACGGGAAGTCGGACTAACGCACAAACACACAAAAGCACAGCATGGATCATTACTCATGTCCGTTCATATGAATATATGGGCCAAAAACTGCAAGAATAGTTGGTGCGTCATTTGTCACTTGTGGGGCAGTGTACTGTACATATGACAACACGCGACAGTCGAGCATCGTATTTCCATCGCCTCAATGTCGTCCCCTGGCTGTGAACGGGATACTCAATTGCCCTAGCCCCTTGTGGCCCAGTTGACGTTTCGTTGGCATAAACTAGTTTCGGAGAATGCAGCTGCCAGCATGCACAGTAACCGAACCTCGAAACCGCAAACTACCGAAAGGGAAGCGGCGACTGGACCCGCTAAAGGCCAGAGACGAAGCGATCAACGCATTAGACAGGGAAAGACGAAGAGAGTGGCCAAGGAAACGGCGAAATCGGACTCTCACGCCTAGAACGCACTGGGAATCTTGAATAGATTCGTAGATTTTCGCCAGAATCTCGCCTGCATCGTCCTCCTGAAGATGCAGAAAATACCTCCAAAATTCACGGCGACAATGAGTCGAGGCAGGCTAGATTCTGATGAGACGCAAAAGAATCTATTCAAAGAATCGCAGTACGTACTAGGAGTAAGAGGAAACCCCCGGAAGCTTCGACGAAGACAACCCCTACGCCCGCTACCAAGCACCAAAGATCGGAGAAGTAATCCTTCACATGTAACAAGACGACTGGAGACAGCGACCCGTTCCTTCAGGGATGTGGCTGCGAGTCACCTCAAGCTGGCTGTCGTCAATAAACTTGAGCATGAGTAGCTCGAATGACGGTTCGGTGATGACGTGGCTAAGGGTGCGTCTATGTTGGAGCTTCGACAAACGATAAGAGCAGCGCTGATAGAGATACATAGAGTTGTTTAACTTAGAACAACGCATTTGCTCTCTTTTTTCCGACCTACGATAAGAACTGCTCTCAGCGACGCTCTAAAAGTTTATAGCGCAGCTCCAACATAAACCGGTCTATGTAAAAGCGCGAATTCATTTCCATCAGCGCTGCTCTAATCGCACCCTAAGACAGTCCTCAAAGACATCACCGAAGAATTGCTAGAGTTCGCCATATCACCGGCAGGATCGCCCCACTTTGAAAGCAGCCACATTGTTCGCGGCCACATAGCGGTGACCTGCGGCGATATTTTCTCTGCGGAGTGGCTTCGGTCTACCGTGGGGAGGTTCGCCAAGGATCTTTCGGGTTTGGAGGTAGTGGAGGAGTCGTCTATACTAAGTGTCACCATACACTGTCGAACTCGAGCCTGGTACAAATGTCCTCTGGCACACACACACTTCACATATGTAGATGTGAAGAAAACCGGTCCACTTGTACTAGGTTCGAGTTCGAGCTCGAGTTCGACAGTGTATGGTGACACTAAGGCTAACTACAAGGTAGCGGTACCCCACTTCAACGCGTGTGAAGCTATGTCTCTCATTAAAAAAAAAAACAGAACCCATAACTTGCTGTATTGCACTGGAGTTTGTTCCAATCAGTGGATCTAAAAAAAATCAATCCGCGGAATCAGATCTCATCGGAGCACAAACAATGATGATGGGTGTAGACAGAAAGTCCGCGGATAAATTACGGGTCAACGGGGGATTCATCCACTTCGGATTGAAGTAAAAAAGTTGAGCCGGAGAAGGTAGCTGAGGCGGATCGGAATGCGGGTGGTTCAAGCAAATCTACACCACAGCAGAGCGGCAACGGTCAACCTGCTTCGGCACCATAAGAATGCTGCCTGTGGATTTGGCAATAACCTCAGCGTGTTCAACCAACAGGCAACGACAAAGTGAGAACGTGCATTGTTGTCAAAAAAAAGAACTAAATGTAATTTTCATCCCGTAACTAGAGACACAACTACGGTGCACTGAGAAGTAAGGATAGAAAACAAATCCACGAAGAGTTGCCTGCTGTGGGCAGTTTGCCTCCCGTATGATGCGGAACCAATCACACCAAGTCTGAAGAAAGTAGCACATGTATGTAGCGACCGAAGCCGAAGTCATCATCGGCTGCGACACCCACCATGAGATATGGGGAAGCACTGATACGAATGAAAGAGGTAGGTTGTTCCTGCGGCAGCCGGTTCTCCGTACCGGAACGACCCGTTTTCAACGGTCAAAAGCTGGCTCGATGTAACAAGAACTGCAGTATTTGAAGCATCGCTACCACAACAACAAAGAGGTAGGCAGTTATTAGAATTTCTAATCTCAACTAGCCTCAACCTAGTCAATGAAGGTAATAAATCGACTTTTATTACTAGAAACAGAGCGGAGGTAATTGAAATTGCCTTGACAACTCCAGGTATGATGGGGAATATCCAAGATTGGCGAGTTTCCGACCTGCCGTCGCTCTCAGACTACCAGTGGTTGTGCTTGGATGATGCGAGCTCTGAGACCGCCATTTAACGTTTTCGGAACAAGCAAGAACAGCACCATGGAAGGTTTACTCGAGGAAAACAACAGACACCATGATTAGGTTAGGTACAGGGGCTGTCGTGATGTGCCATAGCACACTTAGACCAACATTGTGTCCATTGTGGTACCACCGCTATCACCTTCACTTGAACCTACGTATCAAACCAGCCTGTGCTGGCGATGTAACGATTAAGCCGTGTGGCGATCATATCCTTAAGGTCATCCAGATCGTAGAAGACCCATGAGCCCAGAAACATTCTTCTCCTGCCAGCCAAGACCGGGCAATGACAGAGAAGATGTAGAACGCTCTCCTCCTCCTCCACATCGCCACGACTCCTACAGAAGTCGTGGTGAGGAAGATGTAGTCTCCTGGCATGCTCCCCTATTGGGCAGTGCCCTGTGATAACTCCTACTACCCTGCCAATGTGCTTTCTGTTCAACGAAAGCATGAAGCCCTGGACCTAACGAGTCCAGGACAAATGAGTGAACAGGTGGACCAACTAACAAAAATTCTTGTACGTTTGCCCGGAACAACCTGTAAGGAAAAACGCCGCCCTATGATGGAACGGTGAACTTACGGAATCCAGACGATTCACACGGAATGCATTCAACAACGCTAGGCGGTCCGGTAAGGCGATGGACTGAGATCGATACAAAATGAAGTTGTCTCTCTTCAAAAAGAAGATAAGACAAGCCAAACGCGACTCATGGAAAGAATTCTGTGAGAATATTGAGGGAAGAACTCATGAAGGTCCTAACAGTAATCCCATGTTTGTCATTCTTCCTACGAAGGGAAAGTGGGATATGGGCAGAGGATCGAAACGAGTGCCTGGACACGATACTGGAAGCTCACTTCCAGGAATCAGCTCACCGAGCACGCTGGGATGACCAGCCGATCACAGCACAGGTGACGTCGGAACAGCTGATACAGGAAGTAACAGACGACGTAGAAATTGAATGGGCAATATGCACATTCAAACCCTTCAAACCTACATGGATCGATGAAATTTCGTCAGTTATGCTCCAAAGAGCGGCCAGGCCCATCATCCCCATACTGCGGCGCATTTATAGTGCCTGCTTACGATTTGGAACAATACCCGAACAGTGGACTAAAGCGCGAGTTGTCTTCATTCTGTGTGAAGGACTGAGACCAATCAGCTTAACATCTTTTCTGCAAAAAAAAACTTTAGAAAGTCTGATGGTTTCTCACATCCAAAACGCAACAAATATCGGGGGACTCAGTGTTAACCAGCATGAATATCTTTCGGCAGATCAGTGCAAACGGCGCTGCACAAAGTTGTCGAGACAATAGAAAAATCCTTACAATAAAAGGAATTTACGCTAGTAGCCTTCCTATTGAAGGAGCTTTCAACAATATTACTGTGATGTGATGAGCATTATTAACGCTATGACACGGTGGCTGACACAACCCTAACGACTTGGACGTCGGAACTGCTCGAAATGGGTGAAAATGCTATTGGGTCAAATTACGAACTGATATTTTCTCCTCCCCCACAGTTCCCCTTTCTATAAATTTCGAGAAAATGCGAAAAAATGGAATGTACTCATCATTACCTTTCTCACGACACCTCATTTGCTTATACCAGTCGATAAAAAAACTTGACCTTAATTTCGCCTCTATGTGGATCCCCCCCCCCCCTTCCACCCGGTAAAGTTGGCCAATTAAGACACAGCGCGCCCAACAAATCTTTACCCTTTCAAAAATGATTAATTAAATAACTGCAATTCGCACTACGAAAAACAACATGAAAGTATAGTAGTACTCACACCTATGAGGCCGGTTGGTGTATTTTTTGTGTGGATAGTGTCAAAATGCCGAAATTTAAATGAATGTACTATTATTAAATATTATGTGATTATAACGAAACTTAGAGATATTATTGCCTATGATGTTGGTTATCATTGGCCATCAATATTTTTGACCTCGGGTACGTGTAAGGGGTGCAGGGTTGTGCTAACTGAAACTATAGAAATGTACTATTATTCTTTTCTGGTGAAATTTCAAAATTCTAGAAATCTAGGTTTTCTACACTAGTAAAATGGCGCTTTTCTGTAAATTTTCATATTTCTAAGTATAACGGTCTCGAAATGCAAGGGGGGGGACAAACTCGGATGACATATTTTCCCCTCTCCCTCTTTTCCCGTTTCTTCAAATTTAAAAAAAAATCAAAAATGGAATGTACTCGACGGTACCTTTCTTATGATACCCCACTTGCCTGTACTAAACGAAAAAAAAATTTCGACCTTCATTTCCCCTCTATGAGGACCTCCCCTTAAAGTTGACCTATTACGACGATTCGCTTTCTCCGGCGAATTATAGTAATTCTACACATTCCTACAAAATTTCATGTATGTAGCTTCAGCCGTTCGTGAGATATTCCATGGACAGACGGACAGACAGACATTTGACCGATTTCATAAGGGTTTTGTTTTACTACAAAACCCTAAAAACGGCTTATGGTCATAAAAACCGACTCATGACCGATAAAAAAAAATCGACCCATTAAAACCCGATTCACCAAAAAATCGACCGGCGACGAGTTAAAAACCGACTCATCAAAAAACCGATTCACCAAAAAACCGACCGAGTACTCGACAATCGCGACTTGTTAAAAGCCGACCGGCTCATGGTTAAAAAAAAAAACGATTAAAACCGACTCATTAAAAGACCGATTCACCGAAAAAGCCGAATTGTTAAAAACCGACCGGCTTCGACGAGTTAAAAACCGGTTTTTTGGTGAATCGGTCTTTTAATGAGTCAGTTTTAACCCGTTTTTTTAATCATGAGCCGGTTTTTTTTTAATGATCCGGTTGACCGGAAACCGGTTTTCATAAAAACCTAAAACCGGTCTTGAAATCTTAGGCCCTAACTATTGTAGAATGAGCGCAGAAAGCAGCGGCAGAAGCATTCTGCGTTCAATCTGGTTAGGGCCTTAGGACCGAATTCATGGCCGCCTGCTAATGGGCGCATTCGGGTGTCACGGAAAACAGCGTAATGCGCTGCATAGAAATAGCGAATTCCTAAGCAGCACAAACCAATTTTTCTTGTGACGCCCAAATGGTATGCTGGCTCACCTGTTGTAAATTGACATGCCTGCATTCACAAATCGGTAGCGCAACTTGAGCGCTCCTGTCTTTGTCCCAATTTTGCACTGAATTACAACAACACAAATGGGAGCGCTCGGGTAGCGGTATGATTTGTGAATGCAGGCAGTTCGTTCGAACTGTCAAATCTCCGCTAAGCCAAGACAGCGAACAAATTTTGTGCTGCCTAAAAGTGTTAGCGCCTAGCTATTTGCGCTAAGTTTAGCAGTGGTTTAGCGCACCATTCGGAATACAAATCACGAGGCAGCACTTAAAGCTAGCTAGCAACCGTGACTCCCGAATGCGCCCAATGGCACCGTTTCTCTAGGGAACCTCGGACTGTATCTCACGAGTCCGTAGTAATCCACACAAAGTGCGTGCACATTTACCATACATAAATACAAAGAGCAAAACAAAAGAGGGATTCATGCTCACATCGTAAACGTCGTAATTGTCGTTAAGTTGTAAACTTCTGTAATTTTACTATGGGGATGACAGAAGTTTACGACAAATACGACTTAACGACACTGAGCGTGAGTCCCCCCAATATTGGATGGATTCAGAAGCTACCGAACATTCGGAACCGCTCGCGAGCAGTTCCGCAACTTGTCGGTTATGCAGTCAGCACCTGCACACTGGCTGCATTCATGTGAAAAATTTTCGCTACGGAACGCTACATCCCCTCCACTACACATTTGAGGAGACGCTACCTGTCAACATTTCTTTCGTGATTGAACCGCTACATATGAAATGTCTGACAAACAGGTGACACCGCAAATATTTGGCAATTGCCAATTTTCCATCGTAAAACATTTCTTTGGCACATCACGAAACAAGGAAATATCAAATCAAAGACGAGAAGGCAGTGAATTTACATAGACGGGGATTCTATTTGCGCTTTTGATGTACACAAACGTCACAACGCACATACCAGCTGCGAATTGTCAAATGTAGCGCTACATGCCCAGAGAGCGTAAAAAATTTCTGCTACCAAGGGGAAGTAACCGCTCCAGAGCGGATGGAAGGAGCGGTTGCAATCACGACCGAGAGGGGTTGTAGCGCTACGGAGCGCTCCGTAGCGATCCGGATAAAACGAGCGTCGTGAATGCACTCACTCTGTATGAAAGTCGAGGAGAAAGAAGGAACGTGTGAGCAGTGAGCAGAAATATTTCTTGCTCGGCGACCATTTGATCATGTTCCCCCGAGCAGAAGTTGCTCGGTAACTGCTGAACGCAGCCAATAAAACAGTCGCAGTTTGCTGAAACAGCATGTTTCCCCGAATACTTTCGTGTTACGACTCAATCGTCGTTCGGACCGAACACGTGTTCGGTGCAACATGATTTATGTGAAATTTCAACATGGAGCATGTGATTCGATTAAACTGCGACAATGGTGAGTTTGGCCAAATTTACTTCCGAAACGGATCTGCAAGTAACCTAACATCGGTGCGTATAAGAAAGGCATTCGAACATTGCGGAAGGAAGACCCGACCCTTTGTTCTCCAGACGATATTCGATAGAATCGGATCGTGCCATTTGCGAGTGAGTGAAATGACTTTTTCGACTTTGAAGCATTGAGCATTGCAAATTAGGGCACACGAAGTTGAGTTCAACTTACTCGCCGTCGCCGCTTGCGTCGGGTGAGAAGAAATCGAATTTTTTCTAGAAACCGGTGCCAAGTCGGAAGCCAGCAGTGTGGCAGGCCCGAATTCTCTTATCGCAAGCATTTGGGTTAGCGAAATTTCTACCAGATGGGAACCCAGTGCCATTCTCCCCGGCCGTATGATTCGTACTCTTGAGGACCAGACAAAGCACACAAACAATTGGTCAAATCTCCGCTAGAAAGTCCACACGGTGGGGCTCGCTCTGATCGGCGAAATTAAAGGGAACGTACACAACAAAAAAGAAAAAATTGCCATGCGAAGGTAAAAATGGGGACAGAGCGCAACCCGAGCTGTCGAGGAAATTCGAGTGGCCGAGATTTCACTGCCATTACAATTGAAAACGACGACAAACATCTTTTTATGTAATGCCGAGGCCAGCGGGACGATCGGCAGCCTTGTTTTGCACCAACTCCACTTGCGATGAAAGAAATTGAAATCTCAATCCATTACACGTTATTTCCACGCCAATTTGCCACCATGCACTCAATTTGCCATAATAAAAATCATTGAAATTCGCCACCGGCCACTGCTGTCTACCACACCATTCACAAAATGATGCGAAATTTTTCTAAGTGCCGTACCGTCCGCGAGTCAAAGGCAAAATGAGCGACGTGGGACTTAGTCGCTGTCGCCATTTTTCCACGACAAAAGTAAAGTGCCTTGAAAATGCACGGCCGGGGCCACTTTTCCACGCGAATCGATTCATTTGATCGTCACAAATTACTTTCTCATACTTACAGTTTCGCCACCATTGGCGTTCTCGGCATTTTCCACGCTCATCTCGGTGCTCGGATGCGAAAATTTTCTAAGTCCCGGCCGTCACACACAACAACGTTCTACACGTTCACGACGAGTGTGAAAATTTCACAGCCAGTCCAGACGACGACGGAAAAAATCAAAGTCCTCGGCACTGCGTCGATGCGCGTCGCCACGGTCAACACTCCACGCCGCCGACCACAAGCACTCGCACAAAGGCAATTTTCTAAGTTGGCTTTGGTGCGTTCGTCGGCGTTGCGATGCGATCTCGGCCCCTATCGAACCACTGTCACTTGCGGCCACCGACTACGACTCGGCGAGGGATGCGTGCGGCCGTTCACGTGAAATTCCGTTTTTTTCGCGATGCCCGGTTGCAATTTGAGGATGAAGATATGCGTGATGCAGGCGGCAAGCCACTCACGCACAATAAATCTATTCACGAAAGGGAAAACGGAAGAAATCCGACTTGTTTTGATGGACTGGCAGCAGACACACTCGTCGCGTCGAATGGTTGACGGATTGTGATAATTCTGCGATCGGGCAACACCATGAAATCGGATACGTTCAATGGCAGACGGGTAATTTGCTTTCGAACCGGCGGAAACGGAAGGCCGGAACGGAAATGCGGACAATAGCCTCGTTCCTTTGCATACAGGATAGGACAACTAAAACACGTTACACCGTATAACGTTGTTTCCGATATTCGACTTCCCGTTGGTGCAAGAAACATATTCTAAATCGATTATTTTAATTTAAATATCTGAGATTCGCCGCAGGCAATGCAGTCTACTGATGCCATCTTGAGACCAACATTGTCTGTTTCCAGTTTTTAGCTTTGAATTGATTTTGATGTAGGCAATTCACTAACAAATTTTCAAGAAATGAAGTGTTAATTAGTTTGCGAAAATAGGTTTGAAGGTTATTGCGCAGCAAATATGTACAGTCACTTTGCAAAAGAAGTTCTCTCTGAACGCTGGCTAACAGATGACAACCCATATTTTCTGCGTGCGGATGCGGAGGGATCCCTTTACAACAATCGAAAATTAGATGGCAATTGATTCAGTTGGTTGAAACCTAGCGGACAAACCACTGGACACTGGGTGGGTTCAAAAGTTTTCCAAAATCACACACTACTGCTCGCGAGCGGTTCCGCAACCACTCGGTTAATATACGTTTACACTATCCCCAGATTACTTCATCTGCGCCGGCTGATTTAATCTGGAACTGTCAAATACATACAATTTAAAATTACGTTTACACTATCCCCAGATTACTTCATCTGCTGCGTAATCTGGGTGTGGTGAGTTCAAAATTGTATGTATTTGACAGTCGCAGATTATCTCAGCTGGCGCAGATGAAGTAATCTGCGGATAGTGTAAACGTAATATTAAACTCACCACACCCAGATTAAGCTGCAGATGAAGTAATCTGGGGATAGTGTAATATTACGTTTACACTATCCCCAGATTACTTCATCTGCAGCGTAATCTGGGTGTGGTGAGTTCAAAATTGTATGTATTTGACAGTCGCAGATTATCTCAGCTGGCGCAGATGAAGTAATCTGCGGATAGTGTAAACGTAATATAAACGTAATATTACGCAGTCTGTGCTTGTTATATTACGTTTACACTATCCCCAGATTACTTCATCTGCTGCGTAATCTGGGTGTGGTGAGTTCAAAATTGTATGTGTTTGACAGTCGCAGATTATCTCAGCCGGCGCAGATGAAGTAATCTGCGGATAGTGTAAACGTAATTTTAAACGCCACTCTCGTTGTCACACACTTTATTCATAGCTGAATTATAGTCTGCGCGAACAACGCGGCTTCTGCTGTCAAATAAAGTTGAACCAATGTATTTCATATGGCGATAAGTATACTGTGCGCGAACAACACGTCGCTCACGTCGCGAAAGTTGAGACGAGTTCAACTTTGTCGCAATCAACGAGCCGCGAAATATCAATTCACAATAGGCATGTGGTTTAAAACTGTGGGTGATCATTTGTTTTGTTGTAAGTTACTGTTATGCGCTTGGAAGTGCATGTTTCTATTTTTAATTCAAAAAAGTGTTTCAAGTTTGTTAGGAAGCCAGTTTTTCACAGCTCGAATGTGTCAAAAGAACGCGAACAAGATATTTGACTATAACTGGCTGAACAGCTGATTTTCGTTGACTGCGACTTGGGGACGTAATTCGCGCACAATATAATTCCGAGGTGAGTCTCCACAATCAAGGCCGATTGACACGTTCAAAGCACACTTTATGCGTATGCAACGAGAATGCTACATGATAATTCGGCAGACCGACCAGTGGTTCCCAACAAAGGTCAAACAAAATTTTTCATCTGCTATAGGCAAGTAGGGTATCATGAGAAAGGTAACACCGAGTACATTCCATTTATGGTATTTTCATCAAATTTGAAAACAGGGGAAAGAGGGTAAGGGGGGAAATATGTGTAGAAAGGGGAACAGTGGGGAGGAGTAAATATTATTTATAGTTTAATTTGTCCCCCTCTAGCATTTCGAGACTGTTATACTTAGAATTATGAAAACTTACAGGATGGTGGGTTCCGGATAGCATATAAAATGGAAAATAATGGAATCTGTATATCTTCTCAGAATAGGTCAATAATAGTTTATTTCTACGGTAACAGTTAGCACACTCCTGCATGCCTCAAACACTTTCGAGGTCAAAAGTACTGATGGCTAATGATAGCCAGCACCTAGGCAATATTATGTTCTAAGTTTCGTTACAATCGCGTAATATGAATTGGCATGGAAAATGTAAGTGGGTAAGGCGGCTATTACACTATAAAAGTTCTTTGAAAATAGCTTTCATAAAAGATATTTGTAAAAGAACTTTTATAGTGTGTGATGGCTGAATTAGATTATGCGCGAACAACGCGGCTTCTGCTGCCAAATAAAGTTGAACCAATGTATTTCATATGGCGATAAGTATACTGTGCGCGAACAACACGTCGCTCACGTCGCGAAAGTTGAGACGAGTTCAACTTTGTCGCAATCAACGAGCCGCGAAATATCAATTCACAATAGGCATGTGGTTTAAAACTGCGGGTGATCATTTGTTTTGTTGTAAGTTACTGTTATGCGCTTGAAAGTGCATGTTCCTATTCTTAATTCAAAAAAGTGTTTCAAGTTTGTTAGGAAGCCAGTTTTTCACAGCTCGAATGTGTCAAAAGAACGCGAACAAGAGATTTGACTATAACTGGCTGAACAGCTGATTTTCGTTGACTGCGACTTGGGGACGTAATTCGCGCACAGTATAATTCCGAGGTAATAGCCGCCTAATAGCCGCCTAAGACATTTAAATTATGTTTTTTTTTTATCCATCTGAGTGGTATCAAGAAGAGCAAGGAGCCGATATTTATATACCAAAATAAGCATTTGCTACAAAACCCTCGGATTGCGGGCGTGGTGGTCTGAATAATGTGTTTTGGTGTGAATTCCCTGGAAATTCTCCTGCGTTTTTTGGCAGGTGGATAAGTTGTAATTCACAATGGTGTATATTCTTTCCAATTCAAACTTTGGCAAAATATACTTTGAACATGTCACCCGGCCTTCAGAGTGTACTTTGAACGTGTCATCCCATTTTCAAAGTGATTTGAAGTCTTGTCATCTCATCATTAGGCCAGTTGACACGTTCAAAGTACACTAAATGCCGATTGACATGTTCAAAGTACACTTCGCCAAAGTTTGACTTGGAAATAATATCCACCATTGTGAATTGCCACTTTGCCACCTGCGAAAAACGCCAGATATAGCATTTTCAGAGAATTTACACCAAAAAAATAATATCCAGACCACCACAAATTGAATAAAAACCACCAACATCTCATTATTTCCAGCTCCAACAACTTGTTTCTGTGAACTTATATTACGTTTACACTATCCCCAGATTACTTCATCTGCGCCAGCTGAGATAATCTGCGACTGTCAAATATATACAATTTTGAACTCACCACACCCAGATTACGCTCCAGATGAAGTAATCTGGGGATAGTGTAAACGTAATATTATCGATTTACCATGATATTTTTGGTGGAGAGTTGAGCACCGTCCTACTTTGCTTTGATAGGACGCTAAGGACTTCTCAGCGCTTTGGAAAAGGGGTGTACACGTTCAAAGTAACCTCAAAGTAGGTTAACATGCTTGGCCAAAGTGTACTTTGAACGTGTCAACCGGTTTTACGTCCTTAATGTCGGTTGACACGTTCAAAGTACATACACTCTGAGGTCCGGTTGACACGTTCAAAGTACACTTTGACAAAGTACGTTGACAACCTACTTTGAGCTTACTTTGAACGTGTCAACCCCCTTTCAAAGTGCTTTGAAGTCTCTAGCGTCCCATCAAAGCAAAGTAGGATGGTGCTCAACTTTCCATCAAAGAATTTATTATAAATCGACAAGTTCACAGAAAAAAGTTGTTGGGGCGGGAAATAGTGAGTTGTTGGTGGTTTTTATTCAATTTACGGTGGTCTGAACAATGTGTTTTGGTATAAATTCCCTAGAAATACTAAATCCAGCGTTTTTTGCAAGTGGCAAAGTGGTAATTCACAATGGTGGATATTCTTACCAAGTCATACTTTGACAAAGTGTACTTTGAACGTATCAACCGGCCTTTAGCTCTACATTTCATATTGTTTCGGGCCAAATTTTTTTTTAGTCGATGAAGACATGAGTTAACGAAAACTTGGAGCTTCCTGGTAACTCAACTCTTAAGGTCGCCATCCATGGACGAGCACAACCATGACCAAACTTCCATCGAACCATCAAATATCATAGAACGGTGGAAACGAGGGGATTTTTTTTCTATAGAGTTTGACGTGGTTCGATGCATGCCCGCGACCAAAATGCTTGCCGTGGGTGGCGACCTTACGGAAACTTTCCATGTACTGCTCCCATACAATAGAACAGACAGTACCAGGGTGTGAAACAGGCCCAGTTTGATCTTGAGATAAATGCATTGGGAGATTTTGGACAGCATGCCGTATGCGCATTTAGCGTGGTTGATGCGACGAGCGATGTCCTGCTCCGTAGCACCATTTTCGGCAACAATGCTACCTAGGTAGACGAAGTTGTCCACCTTCTCCACAGGCTGCCCATTACCATAATATTGATGGCAATTAAGTGTAGGAGATCTTTTTCGCAATGGCGGGCTAAGAACCTGGAATTGTTGGAATTTCTTCAGCGCAACCTAGCTCCCTCTCAAGATCGAACGCCATTGCGGACAAATTCATAATTTTGGGGGGAGTAGGCATGTGTCGTCTGCATAATCAAGATGTAAAAGATAAGATGTCAGGTTACGTTTGGTGCAGGGGCTGCAATGATAACTCACAGCACACTTAGACCGCAATTGGGCCCGTAGGGGTACCTCCAGAAACTCTCTACAGCTTACTCTAAATTATAGTTATTAAAACAAGCCGGTGCTAGCAATAAAACGATTGAGCTTTGTCGCGCTATCGTTGTTGAGGTCTTCCATGTTGTAAAAGAACAAGGAACCAATAAATCTCCTCCTGCCTGCCAAAAGCACAGCAGTGGCACAGGAGGTGAATAACATTTTCCTCCTCGTTCACGTTTTCACAGCTTCTGCAGTAATCATGGTGAGAAAGGCGCAGCCTCTAGGCTAGCTCTCCAATAAGAGAGTCAGTGCCCTGTGATGGCCCTCATCACCCTGCTGATGTGTAATCTGCTCCCAGATCATTTTGTAAGAGCCGGACCCGTAACGATTTACCAGTTAGGCTAAGTGAGTCAATGGTTTGATTGGCGGGATCCCAGATCGCTACGTGAGGTCAAACCCTGAGTGATTTACCGGTAAGGCTGGGTGGAGTCGGCCATGAAGTTCTTAATGTTAAATACGTAAAACCGATAACTATTAAATAACGAGTAGTGAAAGTAGAATCTAAGCTCATTGGTTGTTTTTAATCTCTTTGCAGGCTCGTTCCACCAATGGCGCACACATGGTCCAGTCCCCTGACTAGTCGGAAATTTCGTGTGTGTGTTAGGCCATAACCAGATTGAACGCAGAAAGTAGCGGCAGCGGCGACCAAATGTCTAGAAAGCATGCGTTTCCCTTAAGCCACCTAGATTAGACGCAGTGGCAGCGACAGCAGCAGATCTGCCTTTTGTTGTTGTTGCTGCTGCATTCTGCGTTCAATCTGGTTTGGGCCTTACATGCTATAGTCCGTCGCCTTCCTCGCTGTTAAGGAACAGGAAAATGGCTACTTTTACGGGGTTCTCCCATAACGCCTTGGGAGTCAGGTGTGTGGCTGCAGCTGGGCAATTGAAGATGTGATCCACGTCGTGAGGTGTACCATTGCAGGCGGAGCATGTGTTTGTGACATCCTGATTAATGCGAGATAGGGGTTAAGACGCGAACAGCAGTCTGACTGAAGTCGGGCATAAGTGTCGTTCTCGCTGCTCTCGGAAGTATTCTCTCTTCAGGAGAAATGGCTGGTGGTTGTGCCGAGAGAACTACATTTGGACCTAGTCCTGCAATTGATGATTGTATCTCCTCATGATGTATTGCTGCAATGGCTGATCTGTATGCGTGATTGTCAAAGGGGGCCCTTTTGTATCTCTTTCGAGGGCCCTCAAGTCACGACTAACATCTTGGTGGTGGCGTCTTGTCCATGAGCTTTGTGTGGGGGTGTTCCCTCCGGTAACATAACTCACTAGATATTGTTTGGCAATAAACTTGTTGTGGTCTCTTAGAAGCATCATCTTGGTTTCTTGATGCAGATGGTTCTGGGATGGCATCAGGACACAGCCAGTTACAGTACGGCATTTTGGCAAGTCTGAATATTTTTCCATTGTGTGTCACAGAGATTCTGTGACCACACAGGAGCCGCATAGGCGGCCACTGATTTTCCGATTGCTTTATATGTGACTAGTACAGTTTCTTTGCCTTTGCCCCAGGTGCCCAAGGCTTTGAGGATTTTATTCCAACCGCGTATCCTGGCGCACATACAATAGTTGAAGCATGGGGAGATGACGTGGCCATGCTGTCCAGAGTTACTCCGAGAACTTCAGGATGGTTGACGGTAGCAATAGGTTGATTACCAACTGAGATCCCAAGCTGCATCTTAACTTCCTTCGTACAGGTGGTAAAAAGGTTGGCGAGGAATAAGGCGCTGAAACGGTTCAATTCAACGTGTTCCTGCTGCAGCCAGTTCTACGCACCGGAGCGACCCGTTTTACAACGGCCAAGAGCTGCCAAACCCCTTCAATGCTAGAAGGATAATGTGTCATTTAATCACGTCGAACACTACGTTGAACTTCTCGAACTTTCTGACGGTAAGGCAGTTCGATGCTGCTTCGATTATCGTCTGATGCAGCAGCCAAAGAAACCTTCAGCTCTTTTCTTTCAACAATCCACTGCCATGAAGCGTCGGACACAACCAGCGCTTATTCCGGCAATCCTGGTTGGCCAATGAAAAGTAGTGCGCGAGAGGAACATGTCCCAGGCATAATACCATAAGCTGTGTTCGTTTCACCCGAACAAAGGTGCGTTCCTATAGAAAACGATTGATTGTTCTTTGATTCAGTGAGCAATTCGCCCCACCCGGCGAAACATGAAATTTAATAAAACGAATGATCCTAAATTGTTTTATTGATCAGATGTAAAACACAAGTCAAAATAAAAATACGCCTAGCCGGGAAAACAACACGAAAATAAATCTTACAGACTAACAGTCGTAAACAGGCTTTCCTTCCGAGTCCCACATTGTCTTGCACTTCTTGAATGCACACACCATATACAACGCTGTGAGAGAAAGCAGGCATGAGTGAGGTTTCTTCTCAGGATTAATATAAAACATGACTTACTTGCAACTTCCCATTCCGGCTTTGACAGTGTACCCACGACTTTGAATCGATCGTCTTTTGAGTTTTTTCCTAAGTATTCTTTAGCGTGTGCGTAACATTCCTCGTCTCCGGCCAATTTGTTGTTTCTTTGTGCTGGATATGTTTCGAGCGCTTGCATCCGGGAGAGCAGTGCTTTTCCTAGATAAGAGAAAAAACATTGTAAGAAAATGAACAATCCAAAAGAAGCAACAATCGCCGTTACCGTCTGCCAGTGAATGTTGGAAGAAATCAGCGAAACCCTCTTTTTTCTCCAGCTTCAGACCGTACTTTTTACACAATTTCACTAGCGTCGGGAAGTGCACCAAGAACTCGGGACAGTCGACTACGCCCTCCAGCTTGAATTTGTATTTTGCCCCGAACAGCGGAGGTTTCTCCGTATCACAGATGAATTCAATGTTGTAGACCTCGTTGCCAAAGGATCTTTGACCCGCGGCCCTCTGACGCCGCATTATCTCGTTGGCATTGGGAATGGTAGCAATGAAGTAGCCACCGGGCGTCAGGCACTCCGCTGCGTTGCGAATCATACACTCCGCCTGACCCATCGATTCGAAACAATAGTGGAAAGCGAATTGACAACTGACCAGATGCAGATCCATTGACGGATCGTTGTATCGCTCTCGCAATCGGACGAGCGTGGAGTCGCATGCAAAGAATTCGGCTGTAAAGGGTTTCCCGAAGCGATGGTCAGAACGTTTGACGAGTTTCTCGTACCGCGACTGACACTGTTCCAAACTGACGTCGGCGATATCCGTACAGATGAGATGCGTAATGCCGCCCTTCTCCCATTTGTGCAGGTCGCCACCCTTGCCGCAGCACATATCCAGTACACGTAGCGGTGACCCCAATTTTTGAGACCCCTTTATTTTCGACAAGAAATCATTGATAAGCATGCTCTTGACCCAATTGTTGAAATTTCGCATGTACACTATCCGTGACTTGGCACGTTCCTCCAGGCCCTTTTCCTCGAGCTCGTTGTAATGGGTAGCAACGAGTTTGGTGTGATCCTCCAATTTGCGCACTTCTGCCGGCGTCGGCTCGTCATCCGCATCGGAATCACTTTCGTTCGCCGCATTTGCTACGGCCGGGCTTTCATCGTTATTTTCTTCGTCACTGTTAATCGCACTTTCGTCATATTGTTCACTCATTTTGTGTAACTTCGCTAAGATCACTAGCTATAACTACAAGACTACGAGGATACCCGGGAAGCTGTTTCCAGCCAGGTTGACAGGCAGGGCAGAGCAATGTCAAGTGTCAAGCCCATAACTGTTGATTTCAGCTGTTTTGAAAATATGGAGGCGCTAGTGTCGATTAGGTGAAATTAATGTTGCTTTTAAATTTCTTGTCAGAAACTGGACGAAAATAGTCGAGAGCAATTCCAATTCAGGGTACATTCCTAGCGAACGTTTTCGTTCTCATCTTGGCTACGCAGCGATCGATCGATCTGGCCGATCTGTCGTCCGATATCGATATCAGCCGGATCGGCATGTGTATGTGGAAATCGCACTGATCGGCCGATCAATTTTTATCTGCCGATATTTTAGTGCGAATTTCGTGCGGCCTGTCGGTCTGACGATCGATCGGATGGTGTATGTGATTATCGCAAGTGAATGTCAAATTATTAAATGTTGAAATTTGAGAGATTCTAATGATTTAAATGGTCCAGCAATTCAAATATCAAAAATGTAGTTTACGAAAATACCACACAAATCCAAATAGTTAACAAGAGTGAGTAAGTCATAACCTATTTGTTATCGCATCGCACGAAAATCGTACAGTGTGTGTGCAGTGGAGATCGGCAGATATTTTGTGGCGATACACCGGCCGATCGATCGGGCGACGGATCGCGTAGTGTATGGTGGCTCTAATAGGGAGGTTTTAAGAGCTGATCGGTGCAATTTCCACATCCACAGGCCGATCCGTCTTCCCACCCAAAAAATACTAAAAAATCAGTGAAAATGAGCCTCCTAATGTGGTTTGCCCCCTTAAGCTGCGAAAACTGCAGTGGGATGGGCACGTGGAGCGAATGGACGAACACCGAATAATAAGAACAATATTTAAAGTTGACATCAGAGGAGAAAGAGCTCGTGGTCGACTAAAGAAGCATTGGGCTTCCGAATACGGAGGACGCGATGCCAAGAACACCCACAGAGGCTACGCAGGCTGATAAGTAAGTGAAAATATACCGTTAAATCGGCCGTTCACCCAACAGAAACTAAATCGGTCGATAGGTAGTGTAACGGACGGTTTGGTGGGCATCCGAAGATGCCCGTGGGGACGGAGCCTAAGGTAGCTTAATTGACCGTGAAGGTCGGGCTGTGCCATCTGGCGAAGAAAAAGGCTCCTCAACGAGCTAAGCAGCGGCCTATGCTTGCTGTAGCTCAGTTTGGAAGACGTGGGAGGGGTTTTCGCCGCTCGTTGCCCTTGTCCTTTACGTATTAACAAAAATTCATAGGCCTGGGGAAGACAACACAAACAAGGGAGGTAAAAATGGGGAATAAAAAAATGAGGCGATAAGGATGGAATGGTTGGCAGATGGCTCGCTTTCCCTCGCGCTCGTATTGGGGTCCAGGTGTAATGGGACCCTCGGCCTCTGGTTTCGTACCACCGACAGATCCTTACTCATCAGGTGCTGCCATAGATCTGCTGGTGGAAACAGCACTACCATATGGTCCGTTGCAGGTGGTTCATTACAATAGATAGATAATAATACAGCGGACTACTGACCTTAGATGAGCCCTACTCATTAGACTAGAACCCTTATATTTGGAGGGCATTATCAACTCCTTCGATTGACGCAGCCCTGGAAGGCTATTCCAGTACTGTTGACGTAATAGTGCAGATCAGTCGCTGATTCGCAATTTGGTCGAAGACAGTCCCACGCCGCAGTATGGCGCCTCGTCCATGAAGACGATTGGATGATCCTTGTCTAGCATGTTCATCCGCTGTCTCGTTCCCCTGAATCCTGGTGGCCTGGCACCCAACACAAGAAAACTTGGTTTTCGGTTGCCAACAGTTAGAGGAGTTCGTAACACGCCTTCACCAGTTTTGAGGAGACCCTATATGAGGAGAGCACCATTATGGCTGCCTGGTTGTCTGAGTAGATAGCAATATGAGCGCCGCGAAGTCCAGTTTCCAAGATTACCCTGGCACAGACTTCAATGGCTTGGATCTCAGCTTGAAACACGTTGGGCGAGATTCCCATTGCAATCGAAATCCTGGTGTTGGGTCTAAAGACGCCTGCACCAACACCCTGTTTTGTTTTAGACCCATCGGTGAACCACTTAACACATCTAGGGTCTGGACAGGGTGTGCCATTTTCCCATTCTGAAAATTGCCTGCCGAAGCAAACTTCCGTGATAACGTAGTCTAATCTCAAGCAGATCTACAAGTCAGGGATTTGATTCAGAATACTCATGTGACCGCCTTCTCCGCTACATTTGTTGAAAGTTAGACGAATTCTGAGAGCATTTAGAGCTGCTGATTCTTGAATGAATATGTGCAGCGGCGTAAGTCCAATGACAGCCTCCAGGGCTGGCATTGGACAAGTGCACAAAGCTCCAGTGATACCTAAGTAAGCAAGGCGATATAGTTTATTGCACTTTAGTGGAACAGAAGATTGTTGAGTTTTCGGCCACCACACAAGCGCAGCGTACGTCACCATGGGGCGCACCAGCATGGTATACAGCCACTCAATCAATCCTACAAGCCCATATTGTGCATGTGGCTTTGCTAATTACATTATCTATGTGAGTGTTCCAGTCAAGTTTCGAGTGTAGCGTGACGCCTAGACATTTAACTTCGGTGGAACACTCTAAGGTGGTACCGCCCAACGAGATTGGTTCCAGTGTAAAGTTTCGTCTTCGTGTGAATGGTACGAGAGTTTTCTGTGGGTTTACATGTAAGCCGACAGCAACACACCAGTGTAGAACTATGTCGAGGGCCGATCACCTCTGTGATGGTAGATTCGAATTTACCTCTGACTATGATGGTTATGTCATCCGCGTATCCGATTGTCAGATAACCGTGCTCATTAAGCATCGATATTAGCTCATCTACGACTAGGGACCATAAAAGGGGGAGAGAAGTCCCCCTTGGGGCAACCTTTTACGGCATTCACGTATATGGAGGTGCTGCCTAGAGTTGAGTGGATATCCCGTCCACGGACACGGAACATGGAATCTATCCATGCAATGGTAGCAGGTGGGATGTTTCTGGGTTCCAGTGCTCTGGATATGCAATTGTAGCCAGTGCTCTCGAAAGCCCCCTCAATGTCAAGAAAGGTACACAACGCGATTTCCTTGTCATCGAGGGATTTTTCAATTGTTCCCACTAGGTTATGTAGGGCGGTCACAGTTGACTTACCCTTCGTGTAAGCGATTTGCATACAGTGTAGGGGGCTCGAAAGTTCCATAATGTGTCTAATATGTAAGTATGATTGGGGCGACCGGTAGCGCAGTGTGCTGAGGCATATGCTCATGATTGACTACCGGCGTTTCGGGTTCGAATCCCGTCCACGACGACGTTCGTGGCCATGGATGTGCAGGAGGTGCATGCTGGCAACTGCATTCTTCGAAACCAGTTTATGCCAACGAAACGTCAACTGGGCCACATGGCGCGCTATGCCCCACAAGGGGTTAGGGCAATTGAGCACTAATATGTAAGTCAGGCAACTTCTCCATGGTTTTAAGGAAAAAGGAAGTAAGACTAATCGGTCAATAGGATTTGGGTAATTGATCCGGTTTATTACCCCTCTTGGGTATGAAAACCACATTAACTTTCCTCCAAGGTTGTGGTATATACCCAAGGGTGTAACTTGCCCTAAATAGCTCCATTAATGGAGAGATTATGATCTCCAAGCTGTTTTGCAACAGGGTGGGGAAAATACCGTCCAAACCGGGAGCCTTGAACGGCTCAAAGGACCTTATGGCCCATTGTACTTTATCCATATCAAAGATGACCCCGATAAACCGCGCGTCCGGTTGGGTCGATAGCATTCAAGTAAAAAAGCACAAACCGCAAGTCATGCTAGCCTAGCCCTATCAAAATGAAACTATTACTATTTTTGACTAACATTTACGTATTTATTCCAATTCACACTTATTTCTTTCTTTTTTTTATTTCATTTTGTCATTGTTGAATGACGTTTTATTAATTTTGATTACATATCCATATTAAAAACATGTTCATTTTATTTATCCATTTATATTTGCTGCAATTCCAATAAAAACCTTTGGCCGTCATACTACATGCTATGTTAACATCAACCTTGTAATCTGTTTTCTCAATACATTCATAGGAATTTTAAAAATATGTATGTGAATTAACATTATAAAATAATATTTAAATATTTAATGAGATCTCTATTAGCAGTTCTTATAAAATTATAAATTACTTTAAACAAAATTCACTATATAAAATTAAATAAAATATTTTAGACTAGCTGAAGAAAAAAACAGTTTGTTTTAGAATCTGTAAATCTGAAACTTAATTTAAGTTTTCTATATTTTTATATTATGTATTTCTCTTTAATTTATTTGTTTATCTGATAATTTCTTTAATTTATTTTTTTTTTATACGTAACATTTTCATTTTATCGCAACTGCTTTATTTTATATGTTAAATTGACACTTATTTATAACATTGATTTATTAACTTACTTTGTTATGTATTAAATATTTTTTGTGCAATATGTCATAAATGTTCAAGGTTCTTCTTTCTCTTTGTCGACCTAATTGTCTTCTGTAGGAAATACCTTCTATGAGCCAGGCCGTCAACTTCATCCAATTCAGCAGGTTTGGTTTTCATTATTCGGCATTTTAAAATCTAGCAATGACACGTCCACTTTGTATTTGGTAAATTATGCGAACGTGTGAATGTTGCATTTATTCGTACTCCTCGTATTGTCCATGCAATGTTTATCTTGCCAACAAACATATGAAGTCGAATTGTCGTGACCTGATGTTCAGACTAAGTACTTGAGCTTGGATCCAGGAAGACAGAACAGTGTTTCGGGGTTGACGGTGGAAAAAGTGGACAATTTTTGCTACCTCGGAAGCGTAGTTACAACAGATGGTGGAGCGGATGCTGATGTACTGTCTCGCATCAATAAGGCTCCTGCAGTTTTTTTTCAATTTGACTCCTTTCTGGCAAAACAACAACATCTCCAGACGTACCAACCTCAGGATCTTCGAAACCAATGTAAAATCTGTACTTCTTTATGGCTGTTCAACTTGGAAAGCGATAACAACTAAATTGCAAACTTTTGTGAACCAGTTTCTACGGCGCATCCTACACATACGCTGGCCGGAGGTCATTTCTAACGACGACCTCCTGTTTATTACAGGACAGGACAGGATAGACACCTCCATGAAAAGGCGAAAGTGGCAACGGATAGGGCGAAAACATTGCTAAACCTGCCCTCGATTGGAACCCACAGAGAACCGATGCAAGTCGCCGCATTGGACGACCTAGAAACACCTGGAGAAGATCAGTTGTGGTCGAGGGTAAGTTAATAGGTAAATTGTAGAGCCAGTTGAAGGCGATGGCGGCGAACAGGACGAGGTGGAAAGTCGGCGTGGTTAATGCCCTATGCCCCACAAGGGGTAAACAGGATCCAGAGAGAGAGAGACTTAAGGTCGCCACCCATGAACGAGCACAACCACGACCAAACTTCCATCGAACCATCAAATATCATAGAACGGTGGAAATAGGGGGATTTTTTTTTTCTACATGTTCTATGAAATTGATGGTTCGATGGAAGTTTGGTCGTGGTTGTGCTCGTTCATGGGTGGCGACCTTTAGAGAGAGATGTTCAGACTCAGAGAGCCAGAAGTGGATCCCGGCAAGATTTATAGAAACTATACGAGTATAAAATCGGGACCAATAGGTGTTTTTTTTTTGTTTGAGCATTTATCTGGTGCAAATTCGGGTATCTCCATGCATTACAACAACAATCGGTGTGTTTTTTTGAACATCTATCCGGCTCAGGTTAGGGTATCTCCATGCATTACAACAACAACTTAACCCTGTGGAGTGACTAGCCTGCACCTGATAGATTGTACAATTTTACCAGAAAAATGCGCCTATAGGTATGCTTGTCGTTAATCTGACAATTGGTGCCAAGTTCCAATGACTGTTCATTCGTAATTTAAACATTTTACATTTTCTCGTCAATACTATCTAATATTTATGCGGTCCATAGATACATATATATTAAACAGATAGGAAATAGACACAGAGTGGGGGTAAACATTTGAATATCGAGTTATGGTTGACATATTCGCGTCTGAGCAGTGAAACACGCACAACACGTATTAACATTTGGCCCAGGGGGCCGAGGAGCGAGGGGCCAAATGCTTCGTAAATGTCAAAATTGTGGCTGAGTGGCCGATGGCGTAACGACATTTACCGAACGTATAGTGACCGCGTGCAAATGGGTAGCAGTGCGCATACGCGAGTTGGCTTGAAAATAACCTGAAGCACAAAGTCGGGATAGCACTATTACCGATCTGTTCAATATATATCTATGATGCGGTCGTATTCATAATTTCTTGTCGCTACGGTCAATTTTGAAAGCCAATCAGACTACTCAGATTAGCGTGACATAACATTTAAAAGGTTTATCTGGATGGCTGTCCTCGGTCGTTCTTTGTTAACTTACCCCAACCCGTTGTTAACAAAAATGCATCTAATATTAATTATCCCATTTAAAGGAAAAACAAGCAAGAAGCAAACGTTCTTGGGATTTACCAGAGACTTGCAAATTACATCTTGAACATTATGACACTTATTTTTGTTTAGTTAAGTATTTGCAGTTCCAGATCTACGATACATGTAACAAATATTTTAACAATAAATATAAATAGACCCATTCTAAATCCAGGTTTAATTCCGTTATGTTGTACAAGTTCGTTTGAATAGAAAAAGTTATTCGAAATACTGTCTGCTAGTCTTTAATAATTTCTTAAAGGACAGTTTCCATTTCGGCTATTTCGGTTTTGTAGGACCTAAAGGAATGAATAATTCATATTATTTATCGGCAAATATTAATAAGTAAATACGCACCACCTGTATAGGTCTTGCGCGCTTCCTCCAATACTCAGATTGCCAAGTAATGGAGGACGCTTGTGGTCGTGATTCATCAAGTCCGAAGTAGATAGCAATCTGTAGAGAAAACTGTGCGGATGATATGTGTATGAAATTAATACTTTGGAACAAACTTACTTGATTTGGGGCGGTTTGATTCCATGCTTGTCCATCGTCTTTTCAAGCTGCCTGATTCGCAATCGAGCCATGTCCAATTCGTGTTTGACCTTCCACAGGTGCGTATCGCATATTGGATCGGTGCATCGATGCGTCTTTAGAATTTCTTGCGCCTCGAACACGGCGCCACGGAACGTCAGGCTCTTACCCATGGATAGCGATATGAGAGCACAGCATCCTCCTTGGTCGGATTTGGCCAGACGCTTGCGGAAGTATTTGAAGTAGACGTGTTCGAGAAGTAGAAGTAATGCTGCGAATAGTATTCCGGCCATTAATAGCAAAAAGGCTGATAAGAATTGTTCCAAGGCTAGAGGATCTGATGATTTGTGCTCCTGCTTGCCGGGACGACAGGTTCCGGTCATCCAGTATCGTCGTAGACGCTCTAAATCACCGTTAGCCCGAAATTCCAAAAGACGTTTATTGAACATTTGTACATATTTCGAGTTTCGGCTGAACGCAAGGCCGTAACCTGTTAGAAAAATAGTTTTTCGTAAATTTAAACGATAGCATCGAAAAAGTGGGGGACATTGTTGTGGACAATCGCCGAGTCAGTGAAGTTGAGGTAACATTTGGCTCATACTAAGCTATTTTTGGAATGTGTATAATGAACCACCTGTAACGAACCATATTATGGTCTGGTAGTGCTGCTCCCACCAGCAGATCGAAGCAGCACCTGATGAGTAGTGATCTGTTGGTGGTACGAAACCAGAGGCCGAGGGTCCCATTACACCCGGACCCAGGTGCGACCGTGTGGGCGTCTGATCCGTCCGTCAACCATTCCATCCTTATCGACTATTTTTTTTATTCCCCATTTTTACCTCCCCTGTTTGTGTTGTTTTCCCAGGCCTATGAATTTTTGTTAATACGTAAAGGACTGGGGCAACGAGCGGCGAAAACCCCGCCCACATCTCCCGAACTGAGCTACAGCAAGCATAGGCCGCTGCTTAGCTCGTTGAGGGGCCTTTTTCTTCACCAGATGGCACTGGCCGACCTTCACGGTCATAATGCAACCTTAGGCTCCGTCCCCACGGGCATCTTCGGATGCTCACCAAACCGTCCGTTACAAATGTTGTAGATATAAAACGTGTGGCATAAAAATTTGTTCCGAAAATGTTGAATGTAGGTTCACCTGTCTGTATTGTCTCTACTAGAATTATTTTGACGAGGGAATCGTGAACACTGAGAATTAAATATTTTCCAAACAAAATTAAAAGACCACTCCTCATATATTAGCTCAAGCTTATATACATATATACATATGTTCACCAGATAGTTTTTTTAGGGAAGATGCTGAAAGTTGACCAAAGTGTGTGGCTACCTTTAGTGTTCTCTTAAAATTTTGAATAGGAGACTGCGTAATTATATCAAAGGCTGCCATAAAATACTTAGGGGTAATGCTTGGGGTACCGAAATAAGCCATGGCAAAAGTGGCCATCCAACATAATCCATATGGATACTTATGTTTTGAACCGAAAGTGTCGATCGGAAAATAAACGAAATAAGCCATGCATGGACAATATCGGTTTCAAATCGAAATAAGGCCTGCGATAAAAACGAAAATAGCCATGCAGTGTCCAAAGCGAGCGAAGCGAACGTTCGTGTTTGTGCTATACTGAGGGTTGTGACTCCTTAAGCGCGGAGCGGGCGTAGCGAACGAAGACCACACAAGGGACTGTTGATTGACAATCCGCAGTATCGCACAAAGTGTGCATGGACAATTTCCCTTTGGAACGAGCTGCGCTAGCTCCCCCGCCCCACCGTATATAGCCGTAGGTCACCCGTTTCACTCCTTCTATATGTACCTGCATCCGTTTCGTCCTAGCATGTCTGCATTTTTTTGTCTATTCACAATTTCAAACCGAAATAAGGTATGCGAAGGAAAGCGAAAATAGCCATGTACACCCACTTTCGTTTTTAAACGAAATTGAACATTGGATGCCAATTCGGATTCAGTCGAAATTGTCCATCAATGGCTTATTTCCAAATGGCTTATTTCCAAATGGCTTATTTCCAAATGACTTATTTCATCGTGCCGTCATGCTTGATGCGGAACTCAACTTCAAGTACGTATTTGAGGACACGACAAACACAAGCAAGACTGATGTCAAATATAGGAGACCCGAAGAGATTAGATTAGGTGCAGGGGTTACCATGATACGCGCGATTGCGACCTCTAGCATTGTTGCCGAGATTACAATAGAATGCCATAGCTCATGGTGCGCGTTAAAAACTCCTAGTAATAGACGATGGTAACCGGAGAGTAGGGGTCCACGGAGACTCGATAACCTGAGGAACAGCTGGATACTGGCGGGATGTAGATATTGAATATTTCAATCTCTACATTAGAATAGAATAGAAAAAGAGGTGCGGATACTGACCCTCATGGTGGGCACTGCGACCATAGGAGGTCTATTGTGCCATAGCCTTTAATATTATCGCAAGAGACCTTCTACCACTCTTACGAAGGCTAGTAAGTCTTTTGCAGGCGATTTCCGGATATCAGCGGAGTTTGTGACGATCCGCCCTAGTAACGCTAACCTAGCCCGCGCAATCGCTGGGCATTCACATAAAAGGTTATATGTGGTCTCAATGTCCTCCAAACAAAGACGACACTCTGTCTCTCTGGATAAGCCCATCTTATTTAAATGAGGTCTAATCCAATGATGGCCTGATAGGTAGCCAACAATTAACCTCAGATCAGCTCTACTCATGTGGGTAGTATCCCCATAGTCGAAAGGTCTCATTAACGCCTTTGATTGCCGCAGCCCTGCAAGGTCATCCTAATAGCGCTGTTGTAGCCTGTCAGACCATTCCTTTATGATAGTCCTGGCCGAAGCCAGGCCAAGGTCACAATAAAGTTCAGGTCCGATAAAATTAGACGTTGAGCCTTGCCTGGCAAGTTCATCCGCCAATTCATTGCCTTCAATGCCTTGATGACCTGGAACCCAATATAAAAAGACTTGGTTGTCAGTCGCTAGACATTGAAGAAGTTCACGACAATCTATCACCAGCCTTGTATAGAGCTTGTGTGAAGAAAGAGCCTTTATGGCTGCCTGACTATCTGTGCAGATAGCAATGTGAGCGCCTCTTAGTTTTTTTCCACATTGCCCGACATAACTGCTATTGCCTGGCACTCGAGGACGCTGCCGTTGTTATCAATTAAACTCAGTTCTCGGTATGGTACCTCTAGGTGGATCAAGAAGGCGAGTCCCCCTCCTGAGCCGGTCGGTGTGTCTTTGCGCAAGATGGTGTACAATAGTTTTCATGAGAAGTGAGAGACAAATTAGCATGGAGTTTAGTCTCTTGGATGGCTCCAATAATGATGCTATTTCTGCCCATGAACGCTGTCAGAATGTGCTGCAATCCATTACAGTTGAGCTGCGCCAGTGAGAGCACAAAATTTGGTGTTGGTTGTGCCGGGTGAGACTGTGATGACCGGCAGGAGTTTTTATTATTGTCGGCGTGGTTGTTGAGTTGAGACCACCTGAGCCAGCTAACATTGTAGGGTTTGTATTCACCGGGCTAGAGCACTGGGCAGCGGTGAAGGAAGTATCCCATAACCTGTGATGGGATAGGCCTGAACAGCTTCTTAGGTGGCACCAGTCGTTGCAGCAGTTGCATCTCATTGATGAAGCATTCGGGTGCAGCACTCTACCGCAGATGCAGCAGATCCATGGGCCGGGATTCTGCGCCATGCGGGGGGGGGGGGGGGCTCTGTCAAGACACCCATGATGATTCCTTCGTGTCAAGGAGGGTAGGACAGCTCTTGGCCGCTCATAATGAGCGGGTCGTTCCGGTACGAAGAACCGACTGCCATAGGATGGGTTGTTATTATGTTTGCAGTGTTTGGTGAACGGGAAGACTATGTAATACCTTCCACATAATCATTTTAGTCAGAACAATGCTTTACTGTTACATTAGATTTCTGGCCATTACCATTTAAATAGACACCAATTCTTCTCTCCGTTCTTCAAGTAAGTTGCATAGAGTAAGAAAATTGTGATGTTTAAAAACCAAACTCACCTGTCATTGCATACCAGCTTCCAACTGTTAGTAACCTACAATCCTCATCCTGTGCAACCAAGTAGTCCAGCACAGTTCCATCATAGATAAACGCCTCCAAGCTTCCACTAAGAACCGATGCCACACCTTCTGCTACGCTGGTTTTATTATAACTGAAATGGAAAATTGAAACAGAAAAGCCAAAAAAATGACAATAATTTACATCAGCTTTCAGTGTAGGACTAAATTTTCTAAAACGACACCAAGCACAAGGCATGCAACATACTCTCTCATGTAATAGTGCATTTCCTTAAAGTATTTTGCTATGGTTGAGTCCGTATGACTCCACGGAATCGTTCCGAACTTGAATGTGGGTTTGTGCGAATGAGGTCGGGTCAGGCGAGAGTCATCCAGTCCGGTAAATTCGTGAAACTCTTCCCTAAGAACAAAAACATTTTCATTCATATAGAGCCGAACGTGAAAGGATGTTTTCGTACCGGGTTATCATGAAGGCGGCCAAGTTGGCAGTGTATATAGCCAAAAATACTACAGCGAATAAGGCCCAAACGTTTGTCATAAAGCGGGCAGTAAATCCTCTCGGTGAGTCTACATGAACGGCCGCTTGGAACAATACAGCCCACACTAGCCAGTAAGTTCTAAACAACGAGAATCGATATGGAATCACTGATCCTGTTTTCAGAGACAGTTTCATGTCGAATCCGCTCGGCGAAAGCCATTCGAAAAGGAAAATCATGAAGGTCGCAGCATGAATCGCCACTATGGCTACCTATTTCAGATTAGGAAAAATGAGATGTGAGAATTTAAATATTGTGTAAATAAAGCTATGCCACCTACCAACATCCACGACGCTGTGTCAAAAGGTTCCAAGAAGGCTGTAGGTGATATAATTCCTGTTCGCTTAGCAACAACAATTGCAATTCCCGTCTCCATAAAAGGCTCGCTAAAATCAACAACAGCCTCCCGTTCGGCATTGATCATCAACGATGTAAGAACCATGTCCGTTTTTCTATTGACTAAATCTGCTATCAGTCCATTCCACTTGCCATTCTCCAACGTGCCCCACTTGCCATCCTCCACTCGTACCAATTCATACGTAAAGCCCAATTCTTCGGCGAATTTCTCAAGCAAATCAATGCAGAATCCGCTGCAACATTGATAGAAGGAACCGTTTCGATGAGCTTGACCCATATCAATATCGGCCATTTCATGGTCAGCTGCAACACGACACAAAACTCCTCTGTCCATCAAACATTTGCCGCTAATAGGATCCGCTGGGGAAAGATTTATATACGGCGCTTCTTCCAAAAATGTGATTTTCAAGTGGAATTTCTCTGGAACTCCTTGCGGCGGAGCGTGTGAATTACCAGGCCATGCGATGTCTCGGATATCGAGCTTTTGCGTTTCCCAGGACTTCCAAACTCCAATCTAAGAATAGAATGTGACTAGTTAATGATTATGGAAAGATTATCTTTGATAGACCGATATCGCATTTGGACAGAGGGTTGAACTTTTGTAGTATCCAAACAGGCAAGGCATAGTGTTTTAGTCGTGTACAGTACATGCAAACGTTACAAGAAAAGTGTGAGAGACAAAGATTGCTCGGTAATAAATGGAGAGAACAGGAAGCGCCGGCCATAGCTTCCACTAGTAAGAAAACCTGGCCACGAGAAAAGAACTTGTAGACGGACAAGTAGTTAATCCTCTTTCAACAAATCCGATAGGAAAAAGAAAAGCTGACTCAGTATAAACAAATTTCTTCTTTTAACATGGATATGTATTTTTGTATGAATTTTCCGTCACGTCATAATCATCACATCAGGCTCTGATTGTCACTCTATATAATGTATAAGGCCGGCCGCATCTTGAACGTAGGCAGGGCAGCGCGCGCAGCGCGCATGGCATTGTTGTTGTATCAATTGTCAAAATCTGATTTTACAACAACAATGCCATGTGCGCGCTGCGCGAACTGCCCTGCCTACGTCCAAGATGCGGCCGGCCTAATAATGGTTCCTACAAATTTGGACCAGTGTGACTAAGAAGAAAAGCCTTATGTTTCCGTAAGTAAAAAAAGGTACCAAAACCCGAATTATGCCGAAGCACCTGCCTAAGAATCTCGAGAGCAGAATGGCAACCGGCCTTCGTCGTCCCATACTAATTGATTACTATAGAAAGAGACAGAGAATCTTTTCAAAGATGGTTTTGTTTAGATTTCAATGTCAGGGGAAACGTATCAGACATTTTTTCCAGTCATTTCCCCTGTAAAAAGCCACACACACGAATGGTCAACTATTTACATCTCTGTCACACTAAATCCGCGCGACCAATGGTATGGCAGATGGATGGTCGGAAGCGGTAAATGGGAAATGGGATACAATCAGTGGAAATGGAATGGTCCGGTTTGTGGTGCGGTTGCGGTCGGGGTGGTAAATTGAAAATGGGGAACACAGGGTTGAAAATGGACTGGATCCGGGCGTCCTGGGTGGTAAGTTGAAAACAGGAAAAGGAAAACTGTATATAGGTTTGTCCCAATACGGTCCGTGTGCGGTCCTGGTGCCGTCTCCTAAGTTTTTGAAAAGACATATCCATGGCCCCATTTATACCGTGGAACTAAAATGCGATTTAACTTAATCGTTTTAGTGCTAGTACTTGTTTGTAGTGTGTTTATACCGACCATACGAAGACGTTCTAAATATGAAAGATGTCAATTGTTGGTTTGTGGCTTTGGTGACTTTGGTTTAGAAAAATGTCAAGAGGCAGCAGCCTCCTCATAAAAACGTTTATTCCGCTACAATCAATGGATGAAACGAATGCAGAGTTTCAGGAAAGGATGAGGTATTTATATAACATATAAAATATAATTTTCACCAACAACACTATTAGCGAAGACAGCAACACCATCAAGTTCCAATTTTTCAGTCCAGTTCTGCGTCGCAAGTGGAGCTAAAATTAGTACCAAAACTAGCTAATGCGACATGTTTATATTGTCGTGAGTTAGCTCGAATTAGTTAATTCTCGAAAATAGTTCCGCGGCATAAACGGGGCACATGATCCAATAAGGGAAAATTTTCTGTGTCAAGTTTGTCTTCTGTTCGTTGACTACGTCGACCGATGTCAACAATGAGAAAATTAGGATTAACTTTAAAGAAAATTTTGGAAAGTGCACATCATAAGTAAAGCAAGATTAGGTGCGAAGAAACCTTTCAGGAAAAAATTAAGTTAAATATTTTTTTTTAAATCACAAAAGAAAAGACTACAAAAATTATGTTTATACATTGAAAGCTAAACGCAAACGGTGCTCACCTCCTCCCAAACCAGATTTTTACTATTGACATTCGGCCGTAAATTCATAATCTTCAATTCCGCTGACTTCAAATCGCCATCTGCCGTAAACTCTATGTTCGGCTTGTTCGCATCTCCCTCAATAGATACGTTACGCAGATACTTGAAGAAACTGAAACGAATCTTAAGAAATGCCCATTCAATTCAACATAATATCTTACATTTCACCGTTATCCCATCGTCCTTGTCCTTCATCCTCACACGACAGCTGCTGCGTGTTGAGCCTTCGTCCCTGATTCGCCGGATCCATTAAATACGTTTCCACACCGTAGGCAAATATCTTTATCGCATTCGATATTTCATTCATCAATGCCGGGCTACTTGTATCGAAATGGACGCCCAACATTCCGACCGGGAATTGTGGATGAGCGTCCTTCTTTTCGATGACCGACTGCGTGACAACCCACACGTAATTCTCCCCAGTAATTTTCAATTCTTCAGCCGCTCTAAGTATATCAATTGCTTCACCTTGTGTAGCATAGAGGAGCATAACTCTGGCTTCACTGTTTACCAACTCGACCAGATCACTGGGTTTCGTGACTATGATCGAATTGAGAATTGTAAATTTGAAATGCTCCTGCATCTCGGCGACACGCTCTCGGACAGCTTGAACGAAATCATCGTGACCAGCTATCTGTGATGTGACCACCGAGAATTGATGCCATTTGTATCTTTCGAGAATACTTAACATAGCTGCACTCTGATGTTCTATACTTGGAGCTAACTGGAGTTGTAACGTGGACTGGGATGCACGACGCTCTAAACCCGAATTGTCGGCATTCCAGGAGATCACTGGTAGTCCCAAGTAGCCGGCTAATTGGAGGAAATATTGGGCGGAAGCTGTACTACGTCCGAACTGTTCGTTGTTCATCATGTAGAGAATGGCTGACACGTTGGCTCGGAGGAATTCCTTGCATAATGTGTTTAGGATGTCTGCAAAAAAAATTGTGATACGTTTTATTAGAGGAATTGACGGGTATAAGTGTGCAAATTGCAAATAATTGGCCCGTCCCATATAAAAATATCATGTACGGGCATATAGTCTCATCCATGCTGTATGTTTGTGCGTTTATCCGGGCACTTCCCGTGTTCTGATCTTAATCAAATTTGGTATGTAAGTTCCTTGTGTAGCCCTGAGTACAAATCGGGGACCGCAATTTTGATCATCGACTGGACTAACGGTATATTCTCGCCTAAGTATTTTAAAGATTTTTCCTCTAGGCATTTCCCGTGGTCAGATTTCAGCCAGATTTGTACGTAGCTTCCTTGGGTTATTATACCATACGGTGACATTTTGGTCCTCCTGCATGTTCGCATCAGAAAAAAAGGACTCTATTTATCATGAAATGAAGCAGTAGTAGTAGTAGATATGGATATCTCCTGATTCGTGGTGATGAGACTAATGCACTTGAGTACTATCGAAGGCATTTTGAATTATTTGGTCAGGACTGATACCACTTTGAGTCCTTTGGTGTGGAAGAAAGGACATTCTTGGCAATGATACGATAACTAGGCAATATGGGTATCAAGTAAACAGTGGTCATGAGGCGAATGCACTAGACGACTGTTGTTCATTGCATTTTAAGTCCTTTGGTGCAGAAAAAAGGGCATTCCTGGCAATGAAGTGATATCTAGACAAGATTGGTATCATATGATTGGGGATGCTTAGGCGAATACAGTAGACTACTGCTGAAGGCGTTTTCAGTCCTTTTGTGTGGAAAAAAGGACATTTTTGACATTGAAGTGATATCTAGGCAAACATGGAAATCATATAACCGGTGGTGTTGATGCGAATGCACCAGACTACCCTTGATGATATTTTGAGTCCTCGCGTCAGAAAATGGGGGTCAAGTTAAGGTTGAAGTTAATTTTTTTCATCTCCAGACCATGTTTTTTTTTCTTTAATGCGTATTATTTGAAAATTTCTAAGTCCAAATGCATAAAAGAAATATACCGTTCGTCAATATATTGGGGCAACTTTGCAAATTTGCAGATTTGTCAGTTCAAAGTACCGTTGTAAAATTATCATTTGAATTTTCGATGAAAAATCGATTTTGAAATTTTTTTAAAGTTTAAACAGTTATATCTTTGAAGTAGCGATGAATTTTGCAAACGCGAAAATGTCGTTTTATGTGAAATTTTACGTAGTTTCAGAAAGTGAGGACAAATCTCGGATTAAATGATTGAGAGAGTGGGAAATTTTTTTTTTAACACAATTTACAAAAAAAATGTTAGAACTCTGTAACGGTTCAAAACAGAGAGTCCATTTTGGTGTCAAATTTTCACATACGAACGGTACTATTGTATCTACCATTAAACTATTAACCATTTGAAGTGGTATGATATGATATACCTTCATGTTTATACCCTTCGCAGAAAAGGGTATATTAAACTTGTCATGAAGTTTGTAATGCACAGAAGGAAGCATCTCCGACCATATAAAGCACGAGCACGAGTATAAAATATTCTTGATCAGCATGATGAGATGAGTTGATTTCGCCACATCTCACAGTGGCCAAAATTCCAAAAAAGTTGGCCAATAGTAGAAAACATTAAATCAAAATTTGTACTCGGGGTTTTTGGGGGTCGCGGATTACGATTCCGAAGTCAAAATTGCATGAAACAAAACAGGGGGTACAGAATGGCAACATTGTTTTCTATAAATACATTCAATCTTGTTGAAAGTTTCATCTTACCTTAACCATTTAAGTTTGAGCGGAAATCACGTTTTTTGAAGTGCATTTCGGGTTATCTTTGATAGTTAGGAAGCATTTTCACGATTTTTTGAGGGCTTGTAGTCGCACAAATCGAGCCCTACCTATTGATATTGTTCTTGAATGGCATTGGCCTGGTCATTTCGTGAATCGATCTGTCTTTTGGTACATATCCTATAGATTCGGGATTAAAAAATGTCATCCAGAAGTCGTCGACTGGCTCAACTACTGCACGGCACTCCTCTATCAACAACAACCCTACAATGGTTAAATTCGAAAAAGAAAACGCAGCTTGACGCCTTTTGGGAGGTCCTTGAGTAACTATACAGTAGCAAACCTTAAAAAATTAACAACACCGTTAAAGATGGTTTTTTGATCGACAGTAACAAGTCAAATCTTCGTTTTTGGACGTGTTTAATAAAATTGACTCAAATTTACCGTTATATTGAAAATTTACTTTTCAAAATGTTGCTTCTTTTCACTCTTCCTTTACTAGTAATAAAAACTGCAATTGCAAACTTAAAGGAAAAAACAAAGGTTTCTTACTATATTACAAAATATACTTATTTTCGCAAATACGTATTTCGGGAGTTACTTACTCCCTTCTTCACTGAAATACGTATCCCGGATGGGTCCAAAACGGATAAAGGGTTACGTGCGAACATCGTCGGCCCAGGCCACAGAATTTAATACATGGGCTGAAAAGCCCCGGGATTTTTAATGAAAACGAGCTTTTTTTGGGCAAACTTATATTTATTCCTCAACATAGTTGCCTTGGAGGGCGATACACTTGGTATAGCGATTTCCCAACATTTCGATGGCTTTTCTGTAGTACGAAACGTCCACGCCTTCGAAATACGCCTCGGTTTCCGCGATGACTTCCTCATTTGTTATGAATCTCTTTCCCTGGAGCCACCGCTTGAGGTTTGCGAACAGATAATAGTCGCTGGGGGCCAAGTCTGGAGAATACGGTGGGTGAGCAGCCAATTCGAATCGTAATTGGTCTAATTTGGTCATCGCCTTCAAGGACGTGAGTGACGGTGCGTTATCATGATGGTACAGAACTTTTTTCTTCCCCATATGGGGCCGTTTTTTCTATATTTCGTCGTTCAGTTTACCCAATAACGCTGCATAATACTCTCCTGTGACTGTTCTTCCCTTCTGCAGGTAATCGATGAAGATTATGCCATGCGCATCTAAAAAAACGGAGGCCACCTTCCCGGCTGAGCGTTGGTCTTTTGGCCGCCTTGATCGGCTTTCGTGGTTTCCAGCCACTTTGCACACTATTAGACTCAGGCAAATGGTAATGGACCCATGTTTCATCCATCGTCACAAAACGTTGAAAAAAGTCCGCTCGATTACGCTGCAACAACGCCAAATGGGCCGTTGAATCATCAACGCGCTGCTGTTTTTGGTCGGCGGTCAGCAAACGCGGCACTTATTGCGCCGATGCTTTTACAATACATCTCCAAAAGATCGTGCAAAATGTATTTTGTCCGCTCTTTTGAGATGCCCACGGCCTCAGCTAACTCGCGCAACTTTACTTAACGATCATTCAAAACGATTCGATGCGCACTTGCTTTACGATTTCCGCATTCGTAGCCTCTTTTGGCCTTCCAGAGTGAGGTGCGTCTTTGGTGCTTATACAACCCATTTTAAATTCACTAAGCCACCAATAAACTGCTGTTCTCGAAGGAGAAGATGTGGGATAACATTTCTGCAACCATTGCAATGATTGTGTTTTTGTTTGTTTTTCCCAGCAAAATACAATGTTTGATCAAGATGCGATATACCTGTTTTTCCATTTTTTTTAAGAAGGCGAAAGTAGCGTCACCCAAACGACTGTAGCTTGTAAATGAATGGACGAAATGTCATGAAACTTCATACATACTAGTGATAGATGAGCCTCTCAAAATGAGTCATCATTTTCTAGTGGTGCCACCTATTGAAAATCTCGGAACTTTTCAGCCCATGGAGTACATTCCAATGGGAACCACTGTTTTCCAAGCCGAAGTGCATGTTACTGAGGTCTCTGCGCAACTGTGCCAGGCCAAGGGCTACATTAACAGAAACATATGAATTTTTACAGACAACCAGGCGGCCATCATCATGTTGACAAGTACATCGGTTCACTCAAGATTGGTGAAATCTTGTCAAGATATCCTTAATATTTTTGGGGTCTCCAATAACTTCACAATTTACTGGGTCCCTGGGTACTCCAACATTGTAGGTAATGAACAAGCAGATGAGCTTGTCAGTCGGGCATCTGACGCCTCTACTTTTACATAAACCCTATCTGCGATATACCTATCTGCCTCGGGAAGCTCTCCTCAGTATGAGACAATCAAAATTATTCATTTCGGTCGGGCTACTCCAATAACCGGTCCCATCGTTTCGGATGCAAGCTGTCGTTTTGTGAGGTCAACGACGAAACCCCAGAACACATCCTCTGTGAGTGTGAATCTCGCCACCGGACAGTCTGTTTCTGCATTGCCTAACCCATGGCCGAGGACGTAGACTCGATCAAGCTCGGCCATCTCAGCAGACTGGATATTCAGATCTAGTACCGCTCTCCAGGATCTGGGCATAGCAAAATATACTTTTTTGCGGGCCACGCCCATGAAATAATTTAATTAATTTAATTTTTTCTGCAAACTTTGTTACACATATACGAGTATATATTATGTTTCAGATGGCGACGTCTAAATTGTTATAGGCAGCGTTCAATTATTTGAATTTTTAATACCGCTTGTCAATAAATATAATGAAGAAACTACCTGCAACCATTTCCAAATCTAGTTTCAATATGGCAATTAAAAAAAAGCTACATTTGATTTCAAAATGATGAGTACTTTACATGTACCTATCTCGAGAAAAAAATACATTATACGAGTATACACAACAAACATTCATGTATTACCTGTTGGACTCGGTGTCAATGACATCATGTCAAAATGAATGTTTGATGCCTGAAACACATAATCCTTGAGGAACGTGAGCTTGATACCACGAGGCTTTTGTAGTGCTTGCACAGCTGATCCAATTGCTCGGATGTACTCGCGTTTACCAAAATTTGTATGCGGAGCAATCAATCCAATGTTCAATTGGTTTGAATTGCTTGAAGTCTTTGACGAGGAACCACTCGAACGCCATGCACCTCCTTGGCCCAAGAAGGCAATCAGGAGAGCAACAGTAAGTACAATTTTCACATGCATTTTCAGCTGATTCCGATTTAGTACACAAATCGAATTTTAGTACACAGTCTCTTCCGCCATTGTTATTTTTCACTGGTGGATAATCAATTTACGGAAAATTGAGCGTTTCTCGAACGGATTATATAAAATACGAATCTTCGCACTTTTATTTCAAAGAATTCACTTGAACTTCACTCAATTTATAAAATTTATAAGGATTTTCATCAGTTACGACGGAATAGACACCTTCTTCTGTGTATCCTGGCACGTTAGAGGGAAACTACATTTTAAGCGATTACGCCAAATTATGACTTTAAAAAAGACCACATTCGTGGAGCTTCGCTACTACACTTCACAATGAAACACAAAAACTATTATTAAAGAGCCCTTTTCCCGAATAAAGGACTCTAAATCGAAAATTTCACACGGAAACCATCGTGTCTCGTCCAAGTCCACACCCTGATTGCCGTCAAGTTGAAAATTGATGGATTTTGTACTAAAAAGGGATGCTGTCTCATCTCCACGATGGACCAAAAATTGCTGGGTGGTAAACAAGATTGGCGCATGTCCTTTTAAATGTAAACAGATTGACGACACGTGCGTTTCAAATGCAACAGGTGTTAGTTCATTCATATATTTCAATGCACACGTACTATGGAGTGATGGGCGATGAGGAAACAAGGTCATGTAGTACTCGCATTGTGACAGTCCTCATGAGAATGATTGTTGAATCCATCTCACTTTCACTCTCACGTATACAGCCTAGACGAGCGAGGAAAATAAATGAAAAACATTACGTGTTAAAATATTTCACCTTAGGGAGGTTTTCGAGTAGAGTTGATGATTTTATCGATATTATGTGCTAAACGGCTAAATGTTTTCAAAACCAATGGCCCTATGGTTTCTGCGTTTTTGGGTGACATAAACTATACAAAAGAGCTTTACGAAACAACTTATTGTCCAAAATGAGGTTGATATCTGTAGCAATGGGGACCGGAGGACGAGGGCTGGTATGGCCGTGAAGGCCTAAAGACACCATGTGTCGAAAAATCACTCTCCGATGACCACCCGTGATGTTCGCTCGCAGACCAGCTCAGCTGTCGGGACGGGAGTAGGTGGGTGGGTATTACACGGTAGTCATCGACCTCCTCCATATACGTACAAAAAACATCATCGCATGTCTTCCAATTTCAGAAGCCCAGCAGATGATCGACGTCAGCATCCACTGAGTCTTCCCAAAGAGTTCTCGATTTTCCTCTTGGCCTTGCTCCGCTGATGCGTACTTTCTATGTTCTGTCGTCCATTCGCTATATAAACTTGAGTTACTCTCCAGGTTTCGCAGCCATAGCATAGCACGGGTCGAATTATTGTTTTGTGTAAACTACTACTACTTTGCGTTAAACCTTAGTGGTGCATAGCGCGTGAAATACCCCTGCACGCCATCGAACTCTGATCTGGGCAATCGGGCGCAACTCCCCAATTGACTTACCCAGCGCCCCACACTTTTTCGCCACAGATCGATGCCATGTGATTTTAGGATCCCCTCTTGATCAACCTTGGTTGGAAATGGAGTTCCATTTCATGACATGTAAGGCAATGCAGTTATCATCCTTCCGCAATGAGTGACCTATCCACTGCCATTTTCGCCTGCATATCAAATCGTCGATTCTCATTCTGATCTAACCCCTACGCCGAATTTCGATATTGTTTTGGGCTAGAAATTTTTTAGAATTCAACGAAGACATGAGTTGACGAAAACTTGCAGCTTGCTGGTAACTCTTACGGAAACTTTCCATGTACTGCTCCCATACAAAAGCACTGACAGTACCAGGGAGCGAAACAGGCCCAGCTTGGTCTTGATGCTGAGATAACTGCTTTGCCAGATTTTGGACAGCATGCCGTATGAGCATTTAGCCTGGTTAGGGGGCGACCGGTAGCGCAGTGTGTTGAGGCATCAGTCTCATGTTTGACTACTGGCGTTTCGGGTCGAATCCCGTCCACGATAACGTTCGTGGCCATGGATGTGCAGGAGGTGCATGCTGGCGACTACATTCTCTGAAACCAATTTATGCCAACGAAACGTCAACTGGGCCACATGGAATCGTTGACGCGCTATGCCCCACAAGGGGTTAGGGCAATTGAGTATTTAGCCTGGTTGATACGACAAGCGATGTCCTGCTTCGTACCACCATTTTCGGCAACAATGCTACCCAGGTAGACGAAGTTGTCAACCTTCTCCACAGGCTGCCCATTAATATTGATGGCAATAGGTGTCGGATTTCTTTTTCACAATGGCGGGCTAAGAACCTTGGCCTTGTTGGTATTAATTTCTAGCCCCACCTTGCTTGCCTCCCTCTGAAGATCTGACGCCATTGCAGACAGATACATGATCCTATGCTGACGATATATGCCTACTTATGTCGTCAGCGTAGTCAAGATGTAGAATAGGGTTGCATATAACACATCGCCGATAACTATGAGGAATAGGATCAGTTAGAGGATGCACCCCTATCGAACTCCACGGCAAATCTCAAAGTTCAACGACACCTCACCTTTATGCAGAACGCGACATTTCGCGCTGTCATAGGCTGCCTTAATAACAGTCACAAGCTTCTCACGGATGCCTCTCCTGCGCAAGGCCGCCCATCACACTATCGAAAGCCTTCTCGAAATCGATGAAAAGCAAGTGAAGCGGAGAATCGCAAGGTGTTTATGTGATCGACACAGGAGAAACCGGATTGAAAGTCTGCCTGCTCTTCATCAATTGTGCTTTTTAAGTGAGTCTTTAGTCTTTCCAGGACGATTTTAGCTATTATCTTGGCAACGGGAGGAAGCATACAAATGCCTATCCAATTTTTACAATATGGAAGGCTACCCTTCTTCGGAAGTTTGATGATCAAACCTTCCTTCAATTCAGTGGGAAAGGTCTCTATTCCACGCTTTATCAACAAGTGGGTGCAGCAACTCGGCAATAACGCTTGGTGCTGCCAGATAAAGTTCGGCGGGGCTACTGTCGAGTCCGGTGGCCTTTCCTCGTTTTAGTGCAACAATTGCAGCGACTAATTCCTCTTTAGTCAAGGCAGTGGACCGTACACGCACATTTTGATGGTTAGCTAAATTACCTATATGAGGGGGAACTTCACAAGAGGTTACATGGTTCAAGACCGTGACGAAATGTTCTTTCCACCGCTTCATTTGATTTTCCTCCAAGATAAGTAGCCTTCCATCACTATCCTTAACCGGATATTATATCCCGGTAGTACTGCTTCCACCGGCAGATGAATGGCAGCACCTGATGAGTAATGAGCTGTCGGTGGTACGAAACCATAGGCCGAGGGTCCCATTACTCCTGGACCTCGATGTGAGCGCGAGGGTATCTGCGCCGTCCGCCAACCAGTCCATCCTTATAGCCTTGTTTTTTATTATTCCCCGTTTTTGCCTCCCATGTTCGTGTTGTCTTCCCCAAGCCTATCAATTTTTATTAATACGTAAAGAGTAGGGGCGACGAGCGGCGAGAGCTCCGCCCACGTCTCCCGAACTGAGCTACAGCAAGCATAGGCCGCTGCTTAGTTCGTTGAGGAGACTTTTGCTTCGCCAGATGGCATGGCTCGACCTTCACGGTCATTATGCTACCTTAGGCTCCGTTCTCACGAGCACCTTTGGATGCCCACCAAACCGTCCGTTACAACTTCTCGAGCTTTCTGACGGTAAAGCAGTTCGATGCTGCTGCGATTGTCGTCTGATGCTGTAATCAAATGAACCTTCAGCTCTTTTCTTTCAACAATCCGCTGCCATGCAGCGTCGGGCAACCGAGGCTTATTCCGGCAATCCAGATTTGTGCAAAGAATGGTATCTGCGCTCTCAATGCACGCATTTTTCATGGCATCCCAGTTTTCATTTATCTCACTATCTGGTTGACTAATTATCTCAGCAGCTTTTTGCGCAAGATAGTCGTTATATTGTTGTAGGACAGCTAGATTTTTTAGTCGAGCGGTGTTGAATTTGCGGGCCTGGAACTTTCGCCGCTAGGACGGCGTACGGCTGCATAACATCGAACATTAGCGATCCTAAGATATGGTCTCTTCCCATCCAAATATCGGCAGCCTTCGCACGTCCAGGAGGCGAGTCTTGAATCTTTCACTAATGGTAAAATGATCGATCTGATTTTGATCTGTTCCACCTTATCTCCTAAGATGTTTAATTTATACCGCAGAAACCAAATCAACCAAATCATCGCACCGCCATTACTGGCGGCTTGACTTGGTTAGTAATGGTCAGCGACCACTGCCGTTCCAGGAGGCACCCACGAGGAAGACTATGGAAAAGGAAGGGATGTGAGAACGCTGTCTTGTGGACAACCCTTTACGGCTTCCACGGATATGGATGTACTGCCTTAAGTTGAGTGAATATCCCGTTTACGCAATGGTAACGTGCGGGATGTCTCTGAGTTCCAGTGCTCTGGATATGCACTCGTAGCCGGTATTATCGAAAGCCCCCGCAATGTCAAGAAAAGCCCACAACGCGATTTACCTGTCACTGGGGGACTTTCGGCCGGCAAGAAAAGCAACTGTTTGAATCTGTTCATGACAGGAATCGAACCTGCGACCTCTCACTTGGTAAATCAGCACTCTACTCATCGAACTATCGTAGCCTCACTTGTGCTATAGTTACTTGGCAAGAATTGATTTAAGGTCGCTCTATAGTACATACGAGTATTGCGTTTTTCAAAAGAATTTGTCAATGCGTTGCTAGTATTTGCTAACCTACTTTGATCCATCGCTGCAAGCTTTTTCAACTATAGAATTGTAAGTGTATGTACAGCAGGTCATTTCCTCTTGTCATCCAACAATTTCAATTAGCACCTAATCTGTTTACTTGACGTTGACAAACACATTATGATCCATCCAATTCTGTTCCGCAAGATTGTTAAGAGCGTCAATAACATATGACTCAGCTCAGCACCACAACCGTTAGATCAAATATAAATCAAACAAGATTTTATGGTACCGGATCATGTCATGTCTGCAACCCACACAACATTTGCCATTTCAACGCTTGAGCGTTACTATGAAAACTTTGAATCTGGTATCTGAACTGTTTAACCGTTTGTGTGAATTTGTGGCCAATTCAAGAGAAGATTGACGCAATTTATAGTTAAAGTTAGCTTAACTACCATAGTATGGGTATATTAGTACATGTATACGCTCGTACGCAAGTGCCCATTGTTTCGTGTCCCGTGCGCTACTGCGAGCAGCACGATTCGATACCTAGCTACTCGTGCTTACTGAAACCTCACAAAGTGAGAAATAATGAACTTTCAGTAAAAGTGAATAAAGCAGCTACAATTGTTCACATGTATTTAGTATGAATGTATTTCGAAAATTGCACTGCGGTGGTTGACGTTAACTTTCATTTTTATTGCATCTCGGCGCACAATTGCGATCGAGTTGCAAACTGACTCGTACTTTAACCAGCATCTACAGCAGTACCAGCGCTTAACCCATAACAAACTTGCAGCAAAAAAGTAGTTGATCTTGAATCGAGTCGTGAACAGCATTCGATTAGCTCTGATTCGTGTTTTATTTGCATAATTTATTTTTGATAGGATCAGTACGTAGTACGCAGATCCACGATATTTGTTTTTCAGCGAAAGCTAATGTAAAATCTATTTAATAAAAATAGTACATAATGTATGGATGCCTATAAAATATGTCTACTGGCGTCGTCGAAATATTTTTAAAATGAAATTGATTGACTATAACGTTAAGTTAAGCAAAGTAACCATGTATGTAGATCCAACAACGCAAATCGCCGAAGCGACGTCTTTGCCCACTTAGGTGGGCTAAGGTGATAATTTTTGTAAACAGTTGAACCTTTTAATGCTAATATTGATCGGCAGCTAAAATAGCAGGTACAACAGCCAGTTGCTAATTATTATAGATGTTTCTTAAACTGTATTTCCAAATTCGTCGCGCTCGTTTGCCCCACTTCTCATCCCCCCAGTGACGTGGCCAGGGGAGCGGTCCATTTAGTCAGGACTCCTCTCGAAATTTTAGTTTTAAATAAAAATGTAAAATGTATTCCTAATATAAACATATACTCGTGTATTCAATCGGTATTTCATAATCTATACGTATTCAAATGTATTGGGTTAGTAATAAAATTCAAAAACAAGAGCTGTCATTACTGCAGGCCATGGCAGTCTCTATAACTTATACACATCAAGGTAAATTTGTATTTGCTTACTATACAACTTAGTCTGCGGCGTCACGAACCTAGTCAGAAATTACGAAATGTGGTATACTCGTAAAAAGCTCAGGATAGGCTCTTGCATTCCTTCCGGCAATAAAAAAAAAATCGTTTCTTGATTTTTTACTTTATTGAGTTAATGAGGTCCGTAAGCATGAAAACTATTGTGCTATAGCCCTAGATCTGATAACAGGACTAAGCTTCATCGTATTGAAGAAATTAGTCAGAAAAATAGGTGCGGTCAAAGTGGCTCGGGAAGTCCACATCAAAACGTACATATCACTCATTAACCGAGATTATGCATTGATATTGTATCATCAGCACTACTCTCGCAGAAACGACAGCAACTGTCCTCTACTATGCCTGTAGTCTGGCCTCTCAGACAAGAGTGTTTAGTTAGAAGATAACAAATAATTCTAACCTTAATTCGCAGATATGTTACTCAATAGTTTGGCTTGCTTCACGCCTGAAAGATTATCGCAATACACGTGAATCTTTGAAGCGTTTTCTAGTGGTGCAAAGTGAGCGGCGCCCGCAGCAAGGTTCTCCATAGAGGGAAGTGTTGGAAGCTATTCGTCAAAGGTCGACTTCAACAAAGCATAGTCTAGAAGCTAAGCACTAGGACTGAGTCTTAAGTGTCAAGTTTCCTTTGTCAATTGATTTGATTTGCTGTTGGTCTTTTATGTATTGTATTGTCTTTACTCGGTAGTCAGAGAGTTATCGTAACTGAAGATTGACTCCTTGTAAGTTTGCCTGGGGGATGAAATTGCCCCCCTAATGGGACCCAAAAAATGATCGCCGAATTCGAATACTAATGCGAGCCACATCTCATCAGATGTCTTCCAGTCGTACCTGGCTTTAGTGTGACCAGGAACGACCAAGCCAGGGGCCCTATCATGTAATTCGATTCGAATCGAATTGCTTTTGAATTGATGAAATGGTACCATGTATGTAACTTAAAAATGAATTCCCCAATTCTAAAAAATCATTGAGTATTCGTTTCGAATCAAAATTTCGTACCAAATACTCGATCATTACTGAAATTGAGAAACTCCTTTTGCGAAGTACGATATTGGAATCGAATTACATGATAGGACCCCAGATGTCGTTTCGACTTATATAGGCCGGCCAACATGACGTGGGTGCGAATCATATCTCATTTGATGCTTCATAATGAGCTTATCGTCATGCCAGTCCTATTAATACACAGACATTCGTTCGGACGGCAGTCACCGAAAGTTCTTTTGAGGTTGGTCGTATAAGACCGTCAAGGGCGCGACATGCCAAGATCCATTCAAGAGTTTTGATGTGTTGTATCAATGCTTTGACCCCCCCCCCTCAACAATCCTACGTACGTCACTGCAGCGTGTTCCAGGCGGAGATTTCAGCAATCGCGGAAGCTCTGTCCTGGCTGGGGAGGCATGTCGTTACTTTTAAGGACATTACTATATACACAGACAGTCACACAGTCAAGTGGCGATACCGTCGCTTGAATCGGCTATTTCCACATCAAAAACGGTTGTAAATTGTCGCTCGGCACTCATGGAAATGAGCAGCTTCTTCGATATTACTGACTGTTTGTTGGATTCCGGGCCACAGTGGTTTCACGGGCAATTGCAAGGCTGATGAGCTGGCCCGTCAAGGGGCAATCGGATCCACCAATACGTATCTTAACCACGTTAGGATACCCATAGCAGTTTGTAAAATGGCAATTGAGACCACTGCGATCGGCAGAGCCAATGTTAGATGGCTCAACGATAGTACTTGCCAAACAACGAGGATGATATGGCCAAGGATAGATCCTAATCGCTCTGCGTCACTGTTCTTATTAAACAGGAAACATATTGGCAGGGTGGTGAGGATCATCACAGGGCACTGTCCTATCGGCGAGCATGCGAGGAGGCTTCGACTTCCTCATCACGACTACTGTAGAAGATGTCATGATGTGGATGAGGAGGAGAGTGTCGCTCACCTTCTTTGTTACTACCCAGTCTTGGCTTATAGGAGGAGAAGGTTGTTGGGACTCTCCTTCGAAGTATCCAACGTCGGCTGGCTGGATACTTCGGATTAATAGTTTTAGGTAACAGAATCTTGGTGGTATCACAACGGACCATGACTGGCCTATGTGGGCTGTGGTTAACTCACGGCAACCCCTGAACCTACCTACCTACCTACTTACGTCACTATCATCCCCATGCCGGTGGGGACACCATTTGGACTTTCAGGGAACGGGTTTTTCTAACCATGAGCCGGTTTCTTAATGACTCGGTTCTTTGAAACAGGTGCAAAGAAAAAAAACCGTTCTAACCGATGTTTTAGAGCAGGCCTAAACAGCTACTTTTATTGTTAATATTGTAAAACTGTCAGACAATTGCAAATCATAAGTGAACCATTACAGATTTCGGTTTGGACTAGTTAGGGTCTAGGTTAAGTTAGGTTGGGTGGCAGCCTAACGACTCCGCATATACTCGTACCACTTAAATCCATAACGTCGTACTACCGATACCCATTACGTTCGGGTGTTAGTTTTTGCCAAGAGATCATTGTTGAGCTCGAAGGATCCTGACCCATTAGTGAAGCTCCATAGGCTTCTCAAGAGGAGACCTGCAACTACTTCCAGGCAGTTAGTAGTAGTGGTAGTACCCCTATCAAGCAGTGCCCACTAGTAGTCCGTACTGCCTTCTGGGTAATTCCAAGAGGCTTTTGGTCTTTCTTCTGTCGTTGGTCTTTGATGAAACCAATTTGCAAGCATGCACCTGAAATCTAATTCAATATTTTTTCTTAATAATGTCGATGGTGGTGGAGAAAATTAAACACAACTGAAACAAACACTTGTCGTCTAGCAATGCGGAATGGAAATAATAACGGAAAATTGTTTGCAGTGAAGTTTAAAAAATAGCAGGTTGATATTAGTGTTTTATGTCCCCGAATAACCATTTTACAAATTATTCCAGTACCATGAGCAAGCTACATAAACAGCACATCCGGACAATCGAGTAATGCAGATTACTCGTCCGCAACGACTAAAATTCACCCACTCAACCAAGAACTATCCGCAGAATAAATCTGTCTTAATTCATGAACATTTCCGATATCTCAAATTGCTTGGTCACCAGAACCAATTTTTCTCCACATCTTCAGCATCATCAGATGATACTAAACACCCACGTACCACTTACACCTACACAATCTGGTCACATCATTATCCAATTCCATGGGATTCATTGAGGTGCCTCCACTCCATCAATTTGCAACCATACAGCGGGCGACTCGGCGCAAGTCAACAAACCAGGTACATCACACATCGCGAATCGCCTCTCGACAACTTGCTGTTTGGATTCCCATATTCTGCATGCATTGCGAAAACCACAATTTCGAAAGATTCAAGTTTGGCACTGAAAGTCACAGCTTTAGTTGAGTGCAAGCAAATATCTGGTGGAAGAGTGAGCTACGGTGCGGTGTGAAGCAAGTGTCCATGCAGCTGTGGGAGCCAGCAGGTGATTGAGTCGTTAGTTAAACGAAGTGAACGATACTGGTGAGTACTTTGGCGGAAATCATCAGAACCAAATTGGAAAACGAAAAAATACATAATGGTGAAGTGTTGTGCAACGTGCGCTTTTCTACTGTTACTTTGTGGTTTGGCCCTGGCCACGCCAATGCTCTACAAGAAGAATGGCAACGACAAATTCGAAGCAGGTGGGTGTGAAGGTCAACCGCCTTTAGCAACTTTTATTCGACAACCGTATCGAATGCCTTCATTCTTGGCGGTAATATTTATTTTCTTTCCGTTTCGTTTCCAATGCGTTGCACGGTGCAGATCTGGTTCCGGTATCGTCGACCGTCATTCCATTGAGTGTTGTCGAGGTTAGCTACGGGACCGGCGGCAAACCCAGTGAGGAATACAAAATCGCATATTTGAAGAAACTTCGCAAGAAGGTCAAGCATGAAGATGACTTCGAGGATCCGGATACCCTCATAACCAGTAAGTTGACGTGAAATACTCTCGCAAATTGGATGAATCGGATCAGTACAGAAATTCATTTTTACAGTCAAGAAGAAATTCCATGAGAAGAAAGACAAAGAGGCCGCCGTTAAAGGTGTCTGAGGAGGTGGCATGAAGACGATAGTTACGCGCTTGTTTTATTCCGTAGAGCGAACCATTTAAACGACGATGACCTGAATACTAATAACCAAAACTAACTCCTACCAAAAAAACGATTCACGCAAATTGTTCCCTGCCTTACCATACAAGACGAATTTGTTTTACTAATAATTTATTTGTTATTTTTGATTTTTTTAAATGATTTAATATATGTGAGTTTTTGCCTTTTGTAATATTAGCATTATTTCCATTCGTTTCTTATGTGATAATTATTAATGACCACGACCTACAATTTTCAAGCATTTGTTTTGGTCTGATTGGCTGGTAGGTTATCGATTGTCCATGCAGAAGCCTTTCAGGTACTCGCCGATTATTATAGAGTATAAGCCAATCCTTGGCTCCAAGATTTTTGATTCTATTTTGTGCATAGCAGTGAAATCAGTTCTTACTACAATTCCCGTCCGCTGGCGACTCTACCAAAGAATTGAAAAACAAAGGACCCCCGAAGCTAACTGCTCACGTCTTTCTCATGCGGACGTGTAAAGGAGTGAATTTAACCGGCGGTTATGCCCATAACGATGAGGACCGAAGTATTTCGACTGCTACGAGGGTAAGGCGAAAAGCTCTCGGCCTGACAATGAAAGACTGCGATTTTCAGTTAAAAAATGATTTTATAGTATTTCTCTACATAATCTCCCTTGACTTCAACACACTTGGTCCAGCGTTTCTGCAACATCAGTATTCCTTCCCGGAAGTGAGAGTCTGGAAGGCTGTGAAAATATTCATCTACGGTCCTCTCAACTTCTTCATTGGATGCGAAGCGCTTCCCAGAAACAAATTTCTTCAAGTTTGGGAACAGAAGGAAGGGTGCCAAATCAGGAGAATTGGGGGGATGGTCAAGCAAATCGTACCCCACTCAAATCCCGCAGTTATCCCCTTCGCCAACGCGCACTTGTGTACAGGTGCGTTGTCCTGGTGATAGATGATTTTTTTCTTCTCTGGCTTGAAGAACTCGCAAATTTTGGCGTCCAGCTGGTCAAGAAATTTGGAGTAATATTCGCAGTGTTATTGTTCTGCCTTTTTTAAAGTAATCAATTAACAGGGTACCTTTCGCATCCCAAAACACGCTGACCATTACCATTCCGGCAGATGCGATCGACTTCGCTTTCTTTGGCGCTGAACCACCGGCTTCCACCCACTGCTTCGACTGCTGTTTCATTTCTGGCGTGTAGTGATGGACCCAAGTCTCATCCATGGTGAGAAATCGCCTCACAAAATCGGTCGGATCCTGATTTAATCGGCGCAAAGATTGATGCGAAAATCGTTTGCGCATTTGCTTTTGATCGGCATTCAGCAAATGCGGCACCCACCTTGCGTAGAGCTTCCGCATCTCTAGTTCCACCGTGTGAGTTGAGGGTCGAATTGGCAATAAGTTTTGTTTCCTGAATGGCTCCTATTAGGATACGGTCTGTCTGTCCATGAATGCAGTTAGTTCTGCCATCTTATTTTGAAGTCCGTTACAGTTGAGCTACTCCAACGAAAGTATAACGATGTTTGCAAACGCAGGAGCTGGAGTTAATGAATTGCGATGATGGTGCATAGGTGTCACTGGTGATATCTGGAAACCTGCTGTGTAGTAGGCAGCGCCGTACTTGGAGTGTGGGGCATAGAAGACGATTACTGGCCCTTATTTAAATTCGCAGTGAAGGAGTGGCTCCATAATTCATAATGAGATAGACCAGAACACTTTTTCAGATTACACCATTCATCGCAACAGTTGCATTTCACAGAGATGGAATTGCGGTGAAGTGGCCTGTTGCAAACGCAGCAAATCAAGGGACCCGGCTTGGTTAGAATACCGGCGCAGTGTAGAAGAATTGGGAGCAGTAGCGCCTACATGTAACGCTTCCAATTCGCATAAAAAAACAGTCTTGTATTTTAGAATATAGTACACACATACTATACATCTTCCTTCTCGTATTGAAGGGTGTGCCAGCTCTTGGTCATAAAACGTAGTACATTTCGTTGTAGTTGTTGTAGTAGCAATTTCAGAATTCGGCTACGTGTGTGTGTCATAGATTCTGTCTCTCGGTATTGTTGTTGTTCTCCAGTCCAGGTGGAGAAAAGCAGCTGCCTCAATAGGGTTTTCCCATAGCGCGATAGGTGTTGGGCGAGTGGGAGCTGCAGGACATTTGAAGATGTGGTCAACACCATGCGGAGTGAGACCACATACTGGGCAGGAGTTCGAAATGTTGTCATCGATGCGGGACAGATACGAGTTCAGACGTGAGCACCACCCTGAGCGCAATTGAGCAAAGGTAGTCCTGGTGGCTCTAGGTAGTTGAATTTCGTCTGAAGATATGGCAGGTGGTTGTGCATTAAGTACTCTGTTTGGTTTGAGGTCCGCTATCGAAGAAAGCATTTCTTCTCTGTTCAGTGTGAATATAGCTGATTTGTAGCTGGCGTTATCGAAGGGAACTCTTTTGGAACTTTGGACTTCCCTCTCGCGGTCGCCCAAATTATGTCTAACGTGACGTGGTGGTGGGGTCTTGTCCATAAGATTATGGTTTGGATGATAACCGTCCGATAACAACCAACTAAATACTGCTTAGTGAGAATAGTGTTGTGGCTTCTTAAGGGCAGCGTTCTGGTTTCCTGGTGTAGGTGATCAGGTGGCAACCAGTCACAGTCCGAAGAGCAGCATTCTGACGGGACTGGATGTTTTTACATTGGGTGTCGGTCAGGGTCTCAGACCAAATAGGAGCCGCATAGTTGGCCACAGATCTCCCGATTGATTTATATATCGCTAGTAGGGTCTCCTTATCTTTCCCCCAGGAATTGCCAGCTAAAGCTTTGAGGACTTTGCTCCTGCTTCTCATCTTGTCACTAATGATTGACGCATGGACCGATGAAGTGGCCATGCTGTCAAGGGTGATACCGAGCATTTTTGGATGATTGATGGTGGGAATAGTTTGACTATCTACTGCGATATTCAGCTGCTAGTTCACTTCTTTGGTCCATGTGGTGCACAAGGTAGCGGAAGACTTCGAAGCTGATAAACTTCAGTTTTTTTCGACGAAAATTGTTGAGATCGTCGAGATATCCACATATCAGTTCGCACATTTGGGTGATATCGTTACCGGTTGCCAGGATTGAACCGTCGTCGGCATAGCTGATGATTTGTAGTCTGTCAGTTGGTGTTGGGAGCCCTGATATATATAAGTTTAACAGGGTCGGAGATAGACTCCTCTTTGGGGGACACCCTGTTTAATTTTTCTAAGTTTACATTTCCCAGCTCTAAACTTGGTGTAGAACTGTCTGCCGGCAAGATAGTTGGTGATCCACTTAATACATGCGGCGGGATCGATGTACCACAAATGTCAGAAAGAAACAATGAGTGGCGGACAGTGTCGAACGCCTTCGACAGGTCTAACGCCACTATGGGTTGGCAACTAAGTACTTTCGGTTTTGTAGTATAAAATAAAACACTTTTTTTTTTTTAACAAAGAATAGTTTTTAATCAATTATATATTTTCCATTTTGCTCAATGACCTTTTGCCATCTTTCTTTCAGCTGCATGATTCCGCGCTCATAAAATTTCTGGTCCTTATCAGCAAAAAACTGAACCAGGTGCGAGTGAAGGTCATCTTCATTTGTGAAAGCTTTACCATTCAAAAAATTCTGCAAACTTCGAAATAAATGGTAATCAGATGGTGCCAGATCAGGGCTGTATGGGGAATGTGGCATCACTTCCCAGCCAAGCTCCAATAGTTTCCCACGAGTTGCCAAAGATGTGTGAGGCCTTGCATTATCATGGTGGAACACTACACCTTTCCGATTTGATAATTCTGGCCGTTTTTCTTTGATTGCTTCATCCAGTTTCATTAGTCGTTGACAGTAAACATCAGAATTGATCTTTCGGTTCCTTGAAAGCAGCTCACAACACCTTTGTAATCCCACCAAACTGACAGCATGATCTTTTTTGGATGCAATTCAGCTTTCGATGTGGTTTGTGCTGGTTCATCGTGTTTGCTCCATGATCGTTTTCGAACTTTGTTACTGTACAGGACCCATTTTTAATCACCAGTGATGATTCTTTTTAAGAAAGGGTCGGTTTCATTTCGTTTAAGGTGCATATCGCAACAGTTGATTCTTTGTGTTAAATGAATTTCTTTCAATTCGTGAGGTACCCAAATATCATGCTTCTTAACTAGCCCAAGACATTTTAAATGTTTTTCAATTGTTGTGTGCGATACATGTAGCCTCTTCGCAACCTCTCGAACAGTTATATGACGATCCTCTTCAATTATGACTTTGATTTGGTCATCATCAACTTCAGTAGGCCGACCAGAACGTTGCTCATCTTTGAGGGAAAAATCTCCAGAACGGAATTTCTTATACCAATTCTGACACGTGCGCTCTGTTAAGCAATCAGCACCATAAACTTCACATATCTCTTTGTGAGCCGCAGCAGCCTTCTTTCCTTTACGGAAATAAAAAAGTAAAATATGCCGAAAATGTTCGCTTCTGCACTCCATTTAAAATTAACCCGCAACTAATAGCTTTAATAAAAATCACGCACTACTTGCTTCTAAAGTTACGTCAATGTGACAAGTATCACGTGACAAACGGCAAAGGACAGCACTAACATATGTTATACAAAAAATAAAGCAACGCTATCTATCAATGAAAACCGAAAGTACTTAGTTGCCAACCATAGAATGGTTCTTTGATTTGGACGTGCTTGATTTATGTCATTTTGTTTCGTTGTGGTTATGGCGTCCAAAGCCGTTGTGGTGCTGTGCATCTTTCGGAAGCCGTGTTGGTGGTTGGCTAGTTGAATATGCGCCGCAATAATAGGTTGAGTAGTGCTTCCAATGTCTTCGCTACAGGGGATATGAGAGTGACGGGACGGTACGATTCGCCTACTGTTAGATCCGGATTAGCACTGCGAATGCGATCCCTTTCATCTGCTAATCTAGCTGCTGATGTTAGATAGTTTGGCCGTATTATGGGTATGCGGTCGGCTGTAACAAATTTGGCAGCCGCTTCCTGTATAATGTGTCTTACATTTCTTTCAGCTATACGCACATTATTTGGGACTGCTAAGGCATCAAAGACCGTATTGGTGTAGGCTTTGAAGCCTTCCCAGTCGGCTTTGTTGTGGTTAATGAATGTGCGATGATCAGCAAACTGGGTGTTGGCTGGTTTGTCCAGTTTAATGATGATTGGGAGATGATCGGATGACAGCGCAAGGACTGATTCCCATTGAGCGTCATTGATTAATCCTGCGCTGGCAATCGATATATCCGGCGAACTGGAACAGGTTCCAGCAATGCGAGTGGGCGTGTCGTTATTTAGTGGGCAGAAATCCGATGTATCAAGTTGCTCTGCTATAGCAATCCTTCTAGAATCGTTATCCAGGTTGAAGGGCCACAACTCATAATGAGCATTGAAGTCACCGAGGAGGAGGCAATGTTGTCCAGTAAGCAGCGAGCTGATATTGACGTTGTATCCTGAGGGACAGCTGGATACTGGTAGAATATATTGTACATATATGTTGAAGATTTCAATATCACTGTTGCCCGACTGAATGGCAATGGCCTGAACCTCAAGGATGTTGTCGGTGGCCGTGATGTCAATTTCATAGTATGACACTGGTTGGTGAATTAAAAAAGCTAAGCCACCACCAGCGTTGAACACTCTGTTCTTTCTAGCGATGTTGTAGCCACCATAGGAGTTGAGTTGGTGTTGAGTTTCGTCAACTGTATAGCTCCAATCTTGATGTGAAATCTCTCCATAAATGCCGTAAGCTCGACGATTTTACGCTGCAGTCCGTTACAGTTGAGTTGCACAATAGAGACGGTGTTATAATTGGCGACAGGTGGTACAGGTGTAAGATTATGCTGCAGAGGAATCCTAGAGGTGGAAGTGCTGTTCACTGGAGTTATAGGGGACGCCTGGGAACTTGTTTGCACCCTAACTGACCGTACGTTAGGTGTCCTCTATGTCTGAATTGGCTCGCTGTGAATGAGGAATTTCACTGCCTATGGTGATTTAGCCCAGAGCACCTCCTTAAATGGCACCAATTGTTGCAACATGTGCATCTCACTGAAGTGGCGTTAGGGTACAGTGTTTTATTGCATACGCAGCAGATCCAGATCCTGGGAATAGGGTTGAGCTCCATTCCGGCGCGATGGAGGAGAATTGAGAGCAGTTGCGCCGTGATGTGTTGCTCCCAATTTCCAAAAAAAAAACGATAATCAAAATATGACACACACATTTATCTTCCTTCTTCCATTGAAGGGCTGTGGCAACTCTTGGCCTTGTGGAAACGGGTCGTTCCAGTGCGAAGAACCGGTTGCCATAGAAACGTAGTACGGTGCGTAGAACCGGCACAGGAACTATTTATTGTATTTATTATGAAGTTCGTCAGTTACGCTGATGACTGCTTGATTTTGGCAACTGACATTGATATCATCAAAATGTGGGAGGAGGCAAATGATTATCTTGAAGAATTCAACACCTTCTTCATTAGTAAGAATTTTACTCTGTCAGCAGAATACTTCGGGTCTTCTGCTACTCTGTTTACCACTTTACAGAAAGTGAAGCTTCAACTGGATATCGCAGTAGATGGTCAAACTATTGCCACAATTAACCACCCAACCACCCTCTGCTGGCTGCTATCGGAATGACCATTCTAACTTTAGCCTTATGGACAAAACCCCACCGCCACGTCACGTAAAACACAACATAAGGGACCGCGGAAGGGAAGTCCAAAGAGTTTGCTGTGATAACGCCAGCCATCACAACGCAGCACAGTGAGGAAATGCTCCCTTCGATTGCGGAACAAAAACCAAATTTGGTACTGAATGGGAAACCTCTTCAGACGAATACCGGCTCCCAAAGAGCAACCAGAACTACGTTTGCTCAACTTCGTCCTAGCTGGTGCTCGCGTGTGAACTCGTACCTGTCCCGTATCGACAGTGACATAAAAAAACCCCTGTGACCTTATTCCACACGATGTTGAGCACATCTTTAATTGTCCAGCAGCCCCCACGCGCTTAATTCCTATTAAGCAGTTGGAGAAACCCATCGAGACAGCTGCTTTCCTCCACCCGGATTATCAGTGTAATGGCTGGGATAACGAGCTGGCAAAAACCCCGCCAACATCTCCCGAACTGAGCATGTGCCGCCGCTCAGCTCATTGTGGAGCATTCGCTTCTAGCGCGGCCGGACCTTCACGGTCAATTTCAGCAAACTTTCGGCTTCGTCCCCAAAACACTATCTGACGACCACCTTTGTTCATTACAACTTAGGAGATAACAATATGGATATTGAGAATTTGTGACATATGGAGCTTAAACCGCCGCTACAACATCAGGACAATGAAGTTATCTCCTCAACAATTGTGCTGTCATCGAATGGAAAGAAATCCATTATGAATAGAAAAAAGAGGTCTTAACACAATTTAATTCACTTCACAAATAATACAAGTATCGATAGGTAATAAAGGTGAATTACTTGCTAGATAGAAACGGCTCTTGCAGTGTCTTGTACAATTTCTTCGCCTTTCGTGGTCCCAGACCAGTGCAAAGTGACAATCTGTCTTCTGTGCTGTTGATAATTTTTTCCAAACTTCCAAAATTCTGTAGTAATGTGACCGCGTCCGTCTTATTGACCGGTTTGATGTTCGTTAGTGCTGATACGAGCTGCAATCAAATTAAACCGCTGAATCAAAACGCACTAGTTGTCGACTTACATACCTTCTGATGCGGATTAGAATCGACCCGTTCCATGATCAGATCAGGCGGTCGCTTCTCAAATAATTTGTAGGTTTCAATCATCTTCCCAGCTTCTTCAGCACTCCATGCCAGCATCAATGTGAGGTCAGCCAGCAAACTAACTCGTGTGAGATTCTTAAGGGCATTGTACGGTTCCTGAAATAAATATGATAAACGCGCATGCTAAAAAGAATGGAGTTAAATGATATCGCAGTTACCCACCAGCATGTCGATCTGCACGAGGAGCACACGAAGTTCAAAATCTTTACCAAGCGTCTTCAGTCTCTGGCAAATGTAGTCCGGGTTGAGATTGTGATACTTCAACGATAAGTACAGAATGCAAGTGGTCCGGCCGACGATGTAGTCGGGAACTATTTCACGAAATTCGATGGGTACACTTTGAATGGATTTAAGGATCGGGTTGCCTCGTTGCTTAGGATTTACAAGAATGCAGTGTGGATTGGCGGCAGTTTGTTTCAATCCGGTTGAGGTACTAGCAGCCGGTTCAGCGGGATTTACTGTAGCAGGAGCTGGCGGCGAAAGTTTTGGTATTTTCGGTTCAGGTGGGATGTCAATTGTCGCAAGTTCTGTATCGAAGGAATCGTCACACTGTGCAGCAGCCATCATCAAACACAGCTATTCAAAAACAAACTACTTAAGTAACTATTCGTAATTAACTGATATATAAACAATCCCCTGACTGTCAGATACGAAATGTCAATACTTTTTACTTTGGTAAAATTATTCTGCCGATGGTAAGTGTCTTTGCTATTAAGAATGGTATCCAATCTAAATATACGGTCGGAGATAAAATGCTGCTGCAGACCAGGCCTCCGCTCAGCTGAATTTTGATTTTGATTTTTTGATATATTGTTTGAGTTGGTACATTGTTTAAAAATTCGAGTTTTCTATTTCCCCCCTAACACCACGGACCCCGCCACCATGTTGAAAATGTACCTAATTGTTAGGCTTGTCCTGTTTCTATTTACTATCTCCTAAATTGGCCTTACAAGAAATCTTGTAAAACTTTATTTAGAGCGCGTTGACATGATCAAACTACGATTTGACAAACTAGCATTTGATGAAAAGTTGAGCACCGTCCAACTAGGGTTTGACAGAAGCACAAGACATCAAACCAGTTTGACAAGGGGTTGACACGTTCAAGTAGGTGGTTTGTCAAACCGTAGTTTGATCGTGTCAACGCGCTCTTAACTAGAGTAATTTATCTGAGACTAAAATAAAACTTCTAGCTGTTATACTTACCGAGATAGAGCTTTTAAGGCATAAATCAATGAGCATTCATTTTTGAATTTTTGCTTATAGCTACTCTAAAAAATGGTCCGAATTGAAAAATATTGGCCACGTTAGGCTCACAATCAAATTATCCCCAACTTTTACAGACAAGCTTTTCCATTTCGAGGATCCGTTGCAAAGATCTGTGAGCTTGAAAAGTGATAAAGTGTGATTTTCCTTCGGAGCCTCGAAAATTGTCATTTTTTGACTATCGATTTTGACTACGCTACTGAACCAAATTTCAACTTTGAGCAGTGCATTGAACGCAAAATTCAATGGTCTTTAATTTACTCCTGCAAGTTTTTTTCGACCCGAGGCACCGTTTAGGAGTTATAATGATAATATTAAAAAAGGGCTCAAATTTCTCGGATTTTCGCCCTTCAAAAGTTAAGCTCACCTTCTACGACCGTGCAAACTCAGTTTCCATGTATTCAGTATCTAGAGAAGGGATTAAAATTATTTCGAGATCTTTCCCTCATTATTATTAAAAAAGCCCCAAAATTGGCTTAATTTTACTGGCCTAATCCTGTTTCTACATTCTGTCAAAAAAGTTCTGGAAATTGGTAAATAAAACAGAAAATGTTTATTTTTCATCCAAATTTATTTTATCGCCTTCAAAGTAAACCCCTTCTGAAATGATACACTTATGCCAAAGAGTAACCCAATCATCGAAACATTTTTCAAACGCATTTTTTGGAATCGACTTCAGTTCTTGCAGCGTATTCTGTTTTATGTCTTCTATCGACTGAAAGTGAGTGCCTCGAAGTTGTAATTTCAGTTTCCGGAAAAGAAAAAAGTCGGACGGAGCCATGTCAGGTAAATACGGTGGTTGTTCAATGGTATTTGTTGAGTTTTTGGTCAGAAATTCGTACACAATGATAGCCTTATGTGATGGTGCGTTGTCGTGATGCAAAATCCAAGCCTTTTTCGACGAATTTGCTCTCTCAATCGCCGCATAACGCTCAAATAATATTCTTTATTAACCGTCTGACCTTCGGGCAAGAATTCTGAGTACACGACACCACGGTAATCAAAGAAAACTGTCAACATTAGACTTTTGATCGAGTTTGACGTGGTTTTTTTCGGTTTCGGCTCAGGCTCAGTTGGAAGGCGCCATTCCGTAGTTTGTTGACTGGTTTGCATGTCAAACTCGTAAACCCATGTCTCATCACCAGTTACAATGCGTTTTATGAATGTGGGGTCGGGATTGCAACGCAAAATTTAAGACAAATTCTTTGTTCGATAATGTCATCCATTGCAAATATCGCAAAACACACTTGGGATAAACTGACAATATCGAGTACTGTAAACAAACTAAATGACAGATGACTGTCAAACTCCGTTACAGTATAGAGGACAGTTGTCGGGCAGGCGTTTTTAATGATTGATTTCCAGAACTTTTTTGACAGAATGTATTTTCCATTCCTTATTTTCGATATCCATTTATTATTTTCGGTTTTTCATTTTGTATTATCCATTTTCTATTCCATATTGTTTGCTGTGACGCATCATTTGGTCTGACAAAAAAAAAAACAAAATAAATAAGCCTACATGTAAATTTGATTATAAAAGTTGTAAATTTAATTATAAAACCTGAACTTAATTGAAAAGTAAAATGAAATCTGAAAACTCGAATTTGAATTAAGAAAATAATGAGTAGCAGCCACAAGCTAACTTATTTTGCGAAAAAAGATCAAAACTGCACTTTACAATACCTAACCTATTATGTGAGTAAACATTAAAACCTGATGTGATAATCAGTTATAGTATATACCAGTATGTACTTGTAAATGGTAAAGGCTTGTGATGTGTGCACTATGCTAATAACACGAGGATGGATAGCAGACTGTACCACGCTTTGCTGCTGGTCTACCACTCGTCGTGGTGTTAAATTATCATAATCAGACTTTCAGAACCTTCTTTGCTGACAGAATACTAAAAGGAAATCACGACGTCTCGTCAATTTCTTTTCGCAACCAGGGACTTGGTACGATGCTGCTCATCATCTTTCGCGGCTGTTCTTAAGCGATGGAGCATTGATAGCCATGACGGTGGTAAGCATTTACCTGACATGGTAAAGTAAACCGAAGCATTGAACAAGGCACACGTGTTCAACCTATTAAATTGGATCTTATATGGATTTTCAATTATGGCCATGTAATGTAGTATTCATTACGACATATGTAAAAACGTGCATTACCTCTTCTTGGCATCAGCGCGCCCAGATGCTTTTGAAAAAGTTCGCTGCAAGCCGGAAAAACCTCAAGATACAACCGGTGCATCTTTTGCTCGCGAAACTGTTATTTCAGAATTTAAACCAATGCTGTGGATGATAATATTCTGGGCGCGAGGAGAAATTGTATTGTATATCTTATGGAATGATCGCCTAACTTACAAAATTTTGGTAACGCATGATGACCAAATCTATAGCATGTCGCGCTCGGTGGCCGTGATCGTTCGGTCACTGCTCTACGATACCAATCTAGAGCTCGGAGATCAAATCTCGGCGCGATCAAAAACTGCCTGTGAGTACTAATAGAACTCTCACAGTGCTCCGAGCTTGTCAGCATAAAGACGGCTCGAATAGGAGGTGCATGCTAGCAACTGCACTTCCGAAAAGTAGATATGCTATTGAAATGTCAACAAGGCATAGAAATGCTAGAGATGTTGACGCGCCCATGCCCCTGGAGGGGTCAAGGCAATTAGAGAAATCTATAGCATATTTGAGTACAAATATAATTTGTAATAACCGAAAAAATCACCACAAGTGTTGTACATGACGAATGAAAGTCGGAAAAGATGTTATGTTGACATGGATATGTCTTTTCCTCACCCAAAAGACATATCTTTCCCTCACCCAAAAGACATATCCATCCATATTAAACACGAATTTCCACTGAGTTCAAGGTAAATCAACTAATTTTGGATAATGTTGAAGCGTTCTTCTAGTGAAGGTCTACAAATCCATCATCATCGTAGCGCTATAACCCGACGTCGGATCGAGCTATGGCCGCCTGGATCGTTGACCTCCAATTATCTCGGTTTGTGGGTAAGACTTGGGGAACAAGCCCTCGCATAATCCTTTGGATCTACAAGGCGATTGTCAGACCAATTGTTGAATAGGGAGCTGTTGTTTGGTGGAAAAAATCAACCACCAAAGATGGCAAAACCAAACTGGGTAAGATTCAGAGACTAGCATGTCTCACAGCCACGGGGGCTATCCGCAGCTGCCAGACTGTAGCTCTTGAAGCGCTACTCGACCTTCCGCCGCTTCACATTCACATAAAGGCGGAGGAAAAAATAGCAGTAGCAAGACTAAAAGCTTGCCAGAATTTCCTCAAACTAAACCCTGAGCAGACTACCTGGGTAAATGAGGACCACGTGTTTAGTATGCCATCAGACCATTTGGCTAGGGAGCTTTGCTTTAAACTTCCATTCTCAACCGAAATATAGAGCAGAGAGGATTGGAATCTGAAGCTCGACACCCTCCGCTCAAACGTTGTTACGTGGTACACAGATGGATCTAAAACCGAAGAGGGTACAGGGGCGGGCGTCGTAGGTCCGTCTCACAAGATATCCATTCCAATGGGAAAGTACACCACGGTATTTCAGGCGGAAGTTCACGCAATCGAGACTTGTGCGAATACATGCTTAACAGCTGGATACCAAGGCAGGAATATTGCAATCTTCACTGGCAGCCAGGCGGCGATCAAAGCACTAAATAACTTCTCCGTCTCGTCCAAAGTGGTGCTTAGTGGTCGTGAAGCCTTGCAGAGATTAGGCTCCGTAAATAAGGTTACCATTTACTGGGTCCCCGGACACTCCGGTATCCCAGGAAACGAAACAGCGGACGAGTTGGCCAGGGGAGCATCTGTAACCCCACTCGTCGGTCCGGAGCCATACTGTGGAATTCCCTTGTGTAGTGTAAGACGGCACATCAGGGAATGGGAGCACTCAGTAACCATCACGCACTGGGACAATACCCCTGGTCTTAGACAGGCCAAGCTGTTTATAGCTGGCCACTCACGCAACCGTACCCACGAACTGCTGAGTCTACGCAGAAACCGGGTTAGAATTATTTGTGGGATCCTTACGGGTCACTTTACCCTGAGGGGTCATTTGCATAGAATGGGAATTGTCTCTGACCCAAGCTGTCGCTTCTGTGAGAGCGAAGTTGAGACTTCCCAGCACATTCTCTGTGACTGTGATGCACTTCATCTCCGCCGCTTGAAGTGCTTCGGCGATGCATTCCCTGAAGCGGGAACGATTGCCTCACTAACACTCGAACAGCTGAGCAGATTTGTTGGGATGATTGGTCTCGAGAATTAGTCAGATCACTAATCTGCATAGACTCCAGGGTGTAGCACAATAGACTTCCGGGTCGCAGTGCTTGTTGGCCCTCTGGGCCAACTGCCCTCCATCTAATCTAATCTCGGTTAAAGAATCGCATCCTCCAATTTTGAAACCCCAGCAATTTTTCAGTGTCCTCATCTACTGAGTCTTTTCAACGAGGTGTCGGTCTTCCGCGCAGCCTTGCTCCGTCGATGCGTCTTCCGTTCAATATTTTCTTAAGTCATCGTCCATTCTACATGCCCTTCCATTGTATACTTTGTAGTTTGACGATTCTCGAAACTTTCAGCTCATCGTATAGTTCACACAGATCATTGTTGTATCGAATGCGCCATCATTTCGGTCGCAAACTGCTCTAAAAATTCGCCGAAGGACCTTTTGTTCGAATGTGTTTAGCTTGATTTCGAAGGCTTGAGTAAGGGTTCACTTTTCGCAGCCAGGTCGTATGATGGTTTTGTATTTACGGAGTTTCGTCTTTCTGTGCCCATACTTCAACTTCATTCGTGGGAGAGCCGACAAGAAAGCCTTATTTGCTAACTGTATCCGTCGCAAAGTTCCCTTTGAAAGCGCAGCAGCGGAACGTTCTTCTACACACCCCATTTTGAATCCCTAATATTTGTTTTTAATGACGAGCACGAAATTTTTAAACATGGCATAACTAGCACGTAACTGTAGCACGGGTTTGAATAAGATAAGTTCCTTATTTCTGCTGGGGCTGGGGCTGGGGGAGGGGAGGAAGGGGAGGGGGGGGGGTGTAGCGGGACGTTATTTTACACCCCCTTTCCTTTTTAAAGAGTTAATATTTTAACGCACCTAGACATTACTAGATTCAACTATCGCTTCGTCGAATGCAAAAATATATACCGCGCCCAATGTGGGGTCCTATTCGGCTAGTTTGAGGCCTAGTTAATTTACAGTAAATCTTTGAAAACCCATGCTGGGTCAGTGTCATTTTATCCAGTCAATGAAACCGAAATGGACAATCGAATAGGTGCGCGGCAGTGTTAGCCACAAATCGTAAAAAATGAAAAGATGACGCTATCATTTTCGAAATGTAGTGAGCTGTTCGATTAGGTAGGAGATTTCGCGCCCCTAAATAATGACACCCTGTTCAAATGCACAGGCTGCTATTATTCTAGAGCCGGGCCTGGCTATAGGTTTCATTAAAAAAGTCGAAGGCAAACCCTAAAATGGCTACCGTCAACTAAAATTTTTCAATGCTGGCGTAGAAATGTTAGTCTAACTCTGGCTGGCTTCACAGCCTTGAAACTCCGAAGTGATCTGCACAGCAGTTTGCAAAATTCATCATTGAGACCTGAGACCTAACATGCCAGTGCAAAATTGCGAACTTAAACTGAACAATAATGGGACGCTTTTTTAAAGCGATGACACTGATGGATTATTTCTTCGGGTATTAAGTTTCTATTATGAATCTAATGGCTCGCGACCTCACTAAAGCTGTCATCAAAGTGTAACTAAAGATACACAAGGAAATAAATGCGACTCAACGCTTCACGTTTTATTGTTTAAATGCAAAAGAAATAAATAAATGAAAAGTAGCTACAATGAGACAAGAGCATCTTATGAACTATACTATAAAGATAAACGTAAAGTGCGATATTGCTACAAATTCGCTAAGCACTTGATGGATAAGTTTCGAAATAATGTATGCAGCAGACACGTTTCAGTATTGTTCAGATTTAATGACGAAGCTGGGTGCGGCTTCAGTTCTAAGGATAGAATCTAGTACGGTAAAAATATCCAATAAAATGATAAAGCTCGAAAGTTTAAAATTTTTGTAATCTGGAGACTGGAGTGATCGAAGAGTCTAAAACTCATTTTGCTACCAAAAAATGTTGAGTGGAAGCGTCCGAAAAAGGAGATTTGTTTATTTGAGTATAAGCAAGTCCACTACAGATTACAAAAGAAAATGAAACTGAACGAAATCCTCAAATTGAAAAAAGTCCCTCATTTCAATATTTCAGTTTTTAGTTAAACTGCAAAAGGACTAAATTAAGCTTCTGGTGGTGCTAAATTTATGAACAAATCTGGATTTGACGTATTCTAATATAGGTCAAGCAAAAAAAAAATAGAAAAAAAAACTATGTTATATAAGTTAGGTTCGTACAGCCTCAAATAAATTTTCGCAGTACGAACCTACTATGTATGTGTATACATACTGTAATGTTTCCTCTGTTGAGCGAGACCAGGATCGTTAGATATTCTTGTGCTGAATAATGAAAACACTTCGATTGAAAAACACACACACTTTATTTACAAAACGAACTACACACGCGTACTAACAACCAACGTCAAACTAGCTCGAACTATCTGTTAACGGCAGATAACGATTATTTCTTTTCCGCTTTATAGCGATCCGACTGCCACTGAGTGTCGAGTCTTACTACTTCTTCTTCCTCTCGCTGACATCTGCCTTTTATAGTTGGAATTGTTTCGAGAAGGTTCCAAACTCCAGTTGGCTCTAGAATCAGCTGGTACTTGTCATGGATGGATCGAGACTATGGTAGACCTTAGTACAGTGTGTGTCGTAAGAGATACCAACTCTGTACACGCAACAATACATAAATCACAATATTTTTGTTTTCTAGTCCACATTTTTTAATTATTATCTTTAATATTTTTTTTATTGACAATAAGGGGTATGAGGACCTTTGCTGGCATAACCAAAGTCCCCCATAATCCTTCCCATCAATAAAAAAAAATTAAAAATAATAAATAAATAATCTTAATGTCAACTTCATTACACCTCAATCACTTGTGTTAAGATAACGCTTCTTGATTTAGAACATTTACGCTTTAATATTTAGGTGTACAACTTTGCTTCCGCTGTTTTCCGACAGACGGCTGGATTGGTGAAGGCTGTACAAAATAAGTAGTTCAAAAGTGTCACAAAGTGAGTTTGGAAGTCTGTGAACGTATCGACATCCCCGCATTAGTAAAAGTTGTTCGCATTTTTAATAAAATTCGCAATTCAAAATGTCTGTTTTCGAGCCAAGTTCTCGTCATTTGCGGGAAGCTTTGATCTTCTGCTTCCATTTAAAAAAAACTGCAGCTGAGGCTCATCGAATGCTCTCAGATGCTTACGGTGAGGTTGCTCTGAGTGACAGCACATGTCGTGAGTGGTTTCAACGTTTTAAAAGTGGCGTTTTCAATGTCGAGGACAAGCATGGTGGTGAGAGAGAAAAAATTTTCAATGACGGCGAATTGGATGCACTGCTCGATGAAGATTCGTGCCAATATTGAACGGCGATTATTTGCATGCGAACAACTGCTTCAAAACCAGAATCGGAAGGGATTTCTAAAATACATCGCATCGTAACCGGTGACGAAAAATGGATCCGTTACGATAATCCCAAGTGCAGATAGTCATGGGGAACGCCCGGACATGCCTCAACGTCGAAGGCAAAACCGAATATTCACCGCGCCAAGGTTATGCTTTGCATTTGGTGGGACCAGCTCAGCTACTGAAACCGAATGAAACTAGCACAGGAGATCGGTACCGAACGCAATTGATACGTTTAAGTCGAGCATGAAAGGAAAAACGACCATAGTGCCAAGAGAGACACGACAAAGTCATCCTCCAGCATGACAATGCTCGGCCACACGTCGCAAAAGTGGCCAAGACACACTTGGAAACCCTGAAATGGGAAATCTTGCCCCACCTACCGTACACCCCAGACATCGCTCCTTCCGACTACCATCTGTTTCGTTCCATGGCGCACGGCCTGGCTGATCAAAATTTTCGTTCGTACGAGGAAGTCGAGAAATGGATCCAATCATGGATCGCGTCGAAGGACGCCTCCTTTTTCCGAGATGGAATCCGAAAATTGCCGGAGAGATGGGCGAAAGTTGTCGCTAGCGATGGACAGTACTTTGAATATTACATCTGTAAGCACTTTTTGGCAATTAAGCTTTAAATTCCAAGAAAAAACGGCGGAAGCAAAGTTGTACACCCAATACAATAAAAATCAGTGACGTGCAGTGGAAATTTTTCATAGTCAAGCAGTTGGGCGCCCTAAAGCCAATTTAGCATAAACAAAAATGGACTGTATAATAGAATATGGGCAGTCACAAAAACATTTATACCAAGCGGCTTTAAGCCTTAAAGAAGAAATCAGGAAAGATATAAATAAAATATTGGCACATATATTCGGAATACAAAAAAAAAATAAATAAATAAAATATTACTAATAAAAAAAATGATAAATAAATATTATGTTAATTAAGACTAAGAAAAATTCAGGGGTATTTGAAATAAATAAATATTCTTTCGCCATTGCCATTTATTTGTATTCCAAATCTATGCGCCGTTCTTTAAGTAAAAACTCTTTAATCACATTATCAAAAAAATCGTTTTCTCTTCGCATTTGTATAAGAAGATCCTTTTCAACCGCAATTAAAGCAAGATCCGAAAGTCGTTCTTGGGATTGGCGATTTCTCAAAAATGTGTGAACGCGCTTTAGTGTTGAAAATGACCTTTCCGCAGTTGCCACTGTGACTGGAATTGACGTTAATAATTTTGCTAAAATATGAACTTGCTTAAAACCGTTTGCGACATAAGGCCGTTTTTGAAAATAATCGAGAATTTTACTAGGATTCGCGTTTTTAAACTCATCTGAAGAATAAATAACTTTTAGCTCATTTTTCAACTTTATTCTGTCGAAAAATTGACCGTGATATTCAATAAGTGAGTCAAAATTTTTATCGGGAAAATTTGACTTGAATTTAGAAAAATAATTCGGTTCAAGCAACTCTAAAAATGAAAGATCTTTAAACGAATGGAATCGATCTCGAATTTGCCCGAGAATAACATCTATAATCTCCCGAAATATCCGCCGTAAATTTTGTAAAGGATCTATCGCATTTCTACATTTCTTACGTGGTGGCTGATATTCTGCTGTAACTGTCGAATAGAAATTATCAAACTTTTTAGAAAAGTCATTTTCAAGCCAATTTTCAAATTCAATAATTTTTTGGCTTGCATATGAAATGTTTACCACTTTGCTCTGAATAATATTAAATAATATATCAGTTTTCGAAAAAATTTCAGAAAAAATTAACAGATATAATTGAAAATCTGACTCTGCGAATTTTTGCAAGTAATCGGAAAAAGTCAAGGAATCGCCATCCCAGTGTTGAGAACCATTCGAAATTGTCTCAAAAACTGTACAAATTTCATGCTTATGTTCAAATATAACGTTAATAATACGCGAATGATAATGCCAACGCGTTTTGGAAACCGATGGTAAACGACGATTTACTATATTTGCAAAAAGGTCCGACCTTTTAGTGGATGTATTAAAAAATGATGCGATTTTATTGATGTGCGCGAAAAATAATTTAATTTCCGGAATAAACTCAACTGCTTTAGACAATAATAGATTTAGTGAATGAGCGTAACATGGAACGAAAATTGCCGATTTATGTTTTTCCCGAATTAAAGTCTGAACTCCACGAATTTGAGAACTCATTACTGCTGCGCCATCGTAACATTGTGCAATTAATTTCTTATCGATATTAAAATTTTGCAATTGTTTTAAAATGTGAGAGCTTATTGCTGTAGCTGTACGATTAGCGCTTACATCCAAAAATCCGATAAATCTTTCTTCAATCTCATTTGATATTGTATATCTAAAAATCATCGTTAATTGTTCCCGACCGCTAACATCTGGCGTTTCGTCGACCATTACAGCTACAAATGGAGCCTCCTTTATTTCCAAATTGATTTTATTTCGAACCACATTAGCTATAGCGGAAACAAGATCGTTTTGGATTCTATTAGACAAACCCGAAAACGCTGCGTTTGCTTTTATAGAATCTATGTGGGACTCAATTATCGGATCGTACAAACTCAAGAAATTTACGGTTTCGATAAAATTACCACGATTATTTGAAGAAGAGTCTTCATTATTTCCGCGAAAAGGAAGCTCCTGTTTTGCCAAAAAAATTACAGTATCGATTAAACGTTTCAAAATATTACGATTACGCTCAACTTTTTCATTATGCAAACTAACAGATATTGCCACCTGGTTACTAAGCATAAACTCTATACGCTGAGAACCAAAATTATCTAATTTAATTAACGACTGAAGATGTTTTTCGGAACTTGAATGCTTTGCTGCTGAGCCCGTAAAATTATTCAAATCACTAAATCCAGCTTTATTCCAAACAGATTTTTCATTCGTGAACAAAAGACACGGCCAGCAAAATATTTTAACTTATTTAATTTACAGCTTCCCGTTAACCAAATGTACTTTTCATACGTTTCGATATGGAATTTTCGCGTAATATTTTTTAATTTAAACTCTAAACTAAGATCTGGCTTCGGTCTATCCGATTCTATAATTTCTCTTTTCTTGGCAAAGGAAAGAGTTGAAAATCCCGCTTTTAGTACGAAATCCGTCGCGCAGCAATACTCCGACATAATGCGAAAAGAAAACTTACCACTTTTATCACAAATCAAATCAATTAAATCACTACAAACGGTCAAAAAAACTTCAAATCACAATTTAATCAAAATCACCCGATTGCACTGATTTCCTCTTTTAAATTGCAACGGAAAATCCATTACATAACAAAAACAAAAGCTCTACTGGAAAAATCAAATTCCCATAAACATTCCCTGCATTGGCAACATTTCATTAACAAGCATCATTGGGCTTTATCCCACACACAAAAGCAGTCGCGCCAGTGCTTGACTTGTCTCATATAAATTTGCGAACAAAACAAAAAAAAATCGTTGCCCAATGTACTACCGAAATCCAAGATTCCCATTTTCTGGAATCAACATGTCTCTAGTATTTGGATGCACACATGGTACATGCATCTAAAGATCTAGGCACATTTTCCTATTCTAAGTTTGGTGTCTATGGTGTGCAAAATGTGGGAGGTTTGAATATTATCTAAAGTAATTGAACGAATGTTTTTTAACCAAAAGAAGGCGCGGATCAGAATTTGAATGTGTAAAGGAATATTTGAATGATAATATGTATTCTTCAGCTTAAAGAAAAACATTGACTGAAATGATGATATGTGTATTGGTGTAAGCAAAGTTTATTATTGAATTGCTTATTTCGGTAAGTCAAGCAGTTTGGAATTGCTTACTACGAGTGCACGTCACTGAAAAATACATTAAAAAAAATATCAGTAAACTATAAACAACTTGTTCTTCCCGCGAATTCACTAAGGTAGGAGTTGATAATAATTTTATTTTTCATTCTACCTGCATTCTATTTAGTGTAATTAATTTAACATTTTACTTTACTTATTTTTTTCAAACCGATGAGACATATGGCAAACTGTACCTAATGGCTTGGTTATTAATATGTATATTAATTTGTTTAAGGTCAACTCTGACCGCGGAGCCGGAGGCTATAATTAACGAAAAACCGCCAAAAATTGGGACCGACCAAATTGCATTCATCATTTCCCGGATATTTCCCACTCAATCGCAAAAGCAAAAATTCCCATTTTTAGCGCAGAGAATTTGCTAGAAAATATGCCTGGAATCTAAGTATATGAGCAAACCCACGGTTAATTTGCAAGTACCATTTGAAGGAATTCTTGGCCATTTTTTGACATATCGATCAGCTGATAGCATATTTGAAATTTATTTTAGGCCCGTCTGATACGACTGCGGCGCTGCCCTGGTACGGGCACAGTGTGTTTAGACCTTTACGCGTTGTCATAAACCTGTTTGTTGTTTTCACTGGACGGTTATCGTAGATTTGACGTGCCCGATAGGTTTACACATCTCGTGTATTAGAACCTTTAATCGGGTAAGGTTCACTCAGCAGACTAATGATTTCTTATCACACTCCAGAAGGGTATGAAAAAGCCACACTCATTGTTAATATATCTTTGCATTCCATCAGAATTGAAATCTCTATATTAGAAATCATTATCCCTACACGCCCAAAAAGAGTCATTTCACGGCATGATAATAAATGGCTTCACATTAATACGAAGAACACCAGTCAAAACAAAGCCGAAACCCAAAAATTAGTCATGAAAAATGTTTGGCATTTTGATTGATTGGATCGAAATTAATTTGGATGACTGTTGGGACGCATGAAGAATTAACACTTGACGGGGCGTATTTTCTTGGTTGCATTAAGGATGATGGTCATAAAGTATTATCGCGGGCACTTGTGTGTGAGTTGAAAAAAAATATGAAAAAGGGTGTCTATTGTCTTAGGTGTTAAAAAGAATCTCAGTCCGGTCCGGAGTTAGGCGGCTATTACACTATAAAAGTTCTTTTACAAATATCTTTTATAAAATATATTTTCAAATAACTTTTATAGTGTAATAGCCGCCTAAGAAAACATTTGCGACCTGAACGTTGCTTGTTTCAAATACTTTTCTTACCAGCTTGCACACCTTCCCCCTTAGGCGGCTAATATCATTCATAAAAGTTCTTTTAAAATATCGTGCGTCAAAGATATTTGTAAACGAACTTTTATAGTGTAATAGCCGCCTTAGTGAAGGTACATTTGAAATCTTAAATATTCGCAGATGGAATTGAAACCGAATTTTCAGACTGGAAGAGTGAATGTTGTAAAAATGTGAACGACTGCAAAATGAAAAAACATAATTTTTACCATGATAATAAATCGTAAACAATAAAATAATTTAACGTGAACAAACTGAGTCAAAAAAGAAATGTTGTGCATTTAAAGAGTTCTGTAAGGATTCTCTTTCCATATCGTGTCGTAGTAAAGTTTACAATAAAGGCTTAATTGGATAACACGCCACCATGTGGGAATTTCCTCTCCTGCTAACAGTCTATACTGGAGCCAATCATCGCTTAGAAAACCAAAACTAATTTCGCCTTAGGATCCGATGCAAATGCACATCATACTATATGAGGCAGCACCGGCACAAACGAAGGAAAGCACTGCAATGTTGGATGTGACTCTACCTAAAAACCTAATCTAAAGAGAGCGATCAATAGAGCAAAATCTTCAAAGCAAGAATCCGATTGGGTTTCATAAAATATCTATAATTTACAGTTTATACAAGCACAAACATGAAAAGGATAAGCATAGCTCATTGAGTCGTTCCTATAAGTGAAGTGAGGATATCATCATCTCTCGCCCACCGATTCATCAACATCTAAAAGTTTTACGATGTTGTAGAGCCATCATCGAATATTTTGTCGCGCTCGGTTGTCGTGATCGCTCGTTCACTGCTCTACGATACTAGTTTAGAGCTCCGAGATCAAATCTCGGCGCGATCAAGTACTAATAGAACTCTCATAGTGCTCCGAGCTTGTCATATAAAGACGGCGTGGATAGGAGGTGCATGCTAGCAACTGCACTTCCGAAAAGTACAATAGATATGCTATTGAAACGTCAACAAGGCATAGAAATGCTAAAGATGTCGACGCGCCCATACCCTGAAAGGGTCAAGGCAATTAGAGAAAGATTAGAGATCTAATATTTTGCAGTCCTACCTCCCGGACACCTCCTCACTCCATTCCGCTCTAGTTGGGAACCTATGTAGATGCGAAGTGCTTATAAAAGTCTACTTCGGTGAAAACATAATCTGTGGGCAGCATGTCTCGTACTCGGGCAGGTAGAGTCTCTAGTAAATTGCTGTGCCCATATGGTTTGGAAGACCAACATACAGACTCCCTTAGGGCTGTTTTCACAATGTCTGGTTAAATTTAATCCTATAGATAAACGCTATCTTCTTCTTCCAGCTAAAATTTAACGGACGATAATTCCAAACAGCTGATACGGGTGCTGAGATTTTGACACGTAGAACTGTTTACGTTTGCACATTCTAATAAGACAACTAAATTGGTCGCAAAAAACAGAGTACTGGAAATTCATTCGGTGGAAGTGGATTTAAAACCAACTCGGCCGCAAAATAATGCCGGGCGACGGTACAGACCTAGAATAGAATAGAACAGGCGGCAGAATTCCACCAAGAAAATCAGCTGATTTTCTACTGCATTAGCTAATTTTTCAACTATTGTCATCCTCAGCGCGTACATTTAAACTTACCCGGGTCTTTTGAGTGTAAAAATACGACATTTTTGGGAATTTTTTTCCTCTGTTCGGTGAGGTACATTAGCGCATTGAAGTATATTTAAATAAATAAATAAATAACTGGCGCAACAGTCCAATTTGAACCACGGCCTCGAGATAAGTTAGCATCATCTCATTTTCTAGATCGTGACGGTTTTTGTGCAGAGGTATGTGATCAGCAATACGCTCAACCGAGTTATTTACCCCATAATGGGTACTCATTTAACAGCTGAGTGGGCTCATAGTCCGACACGTAAATCCCCGGAATCGAACCGGGGCCCAGTGCGTTGAAGGCGAACGTGCTAACCGTTGCGCCATCCGGACTACTTGAAGTATATTTAATTAAGTATATTTTGAAGTTTATTTCGTCCAAGTTACAAATAAAAATATTAAAAATTCAGCCGATGGCAGCCATTTTGCGAACTCGATGGTTGAAAAAGGCGCTTCGCGGTGTCCCTCATAAGTCGATGAAGAATTATCTGAAAGCAAAAGCCCAAAAAGATTTCATTTCTGGACATGTTTTGCCTCCTCCCAACGATTCCTGATAATTTTTTTTTTTTTTCATTTTTGAATTTTTGGGAACGTTTAAAAGCAAAAATAGTGCTTTTCGGTACTAAAAGTCGACAATTTTGTATCTGTAAGATCGGTACAACAAAAAAATGGGGCAAATGACATCGTTAGGGGGAAGTAATATGTGTGAAGAAAGTGTGTGCAAAATTTCAAAACGATCGGTTACATATTCGCCTAGTTACAGTGGACACCGACTTTGAAAACAACATTTCGAGAAAAACGCGTTAAAAGTTTTACAAGCAGTTATACGTTCGTAAGACGAGTATTTTCATTTTTTTTTGGTTACTTACATAGAGTGCCGAAATATGTAGGATAGTAAATAGAAACACGTCTACACCGGAAAAATGGGCCTGTAGTATTTACAAAGCAGGCTCGAGGACAAAAGCCGTTCCGGGAAAGGCCAGCCGCCGACAAGTCGTATACCTGCGACTTGCTCGGGTCTCCGAGTCGGAACGTTCAAAAAATCATATCTCCGTTAGTTTTGTTCAGAATGACTTGACCTTTTGACACAATACTGCTGAGATGTTGTGCTATCGAATAAAAAAAATATTTTTTTTTTTAACTCTTTTTGACCCGGGTAAGCCCTTAACTAAGTTAAATACTCGTTGAGGATGACAAAAGCCGAAATCGTTTTTCAACATAAAACTCGCTACCTTAACCTTATTTTTAAAATTTATCCCATAAAAATCAGAAGAATAGTTTCTTGGTTAGACCTCTATAAAATACAAATTTTTACCGGGACAGTCGTTAGCTCAGTGCGTTGAGGGGTCAGTCTGATGTCTCATGCTACCGGTTACACTAGACTTCTCGATCTTTCTGACGGTAAAGGAGCTACATGCTGCTTCGATTGTCATCTGATACTGCGACTAACGTGCCTTCAGCTATTCTTTTTTTTTCAACAATCCGCCGCCATGATGCGCCGGACATACCAAACCTATCCCGGCCGGCAATCCGAGTATGTGCCAAGGATGGTGTCTACGCTATCAATGACTGCGTTTCTACGAGCGGATCATGATTTGGCATTTCGCGACTTCTCCTTCATATGCTTTACTCTTCGGTAAAATTTGTACAAACAACTGTCAATTTTCGAATCTGAAAATGTTCCCCTCCGGATTTGAAAAGTATTCTGACCCGGAGGGGAACATTTTCAAATCCAAATATTGACTGTTTTACGTACTTATTTTACCGGAGGGGAAAGTATATGGAGGAGAAATCGCGAAATGTCAAATCCACGAGGAGGACTATGAAAAAGGATTTTTGATGTAAGACATACCTCAAGGTAATGTCACTATTTTGATTATTATTTGTTTCCAACTGGTAATAACTATGTTGCACTAAATTAGCGAATATTTTCAGAAACAGTGGTGGCTATATCTCTTTCTATTGCCCTTACCCCTTGTGGGGCATAGCGCGTCAACTGTTCCAAGTGGCCCAGTTGACGTTTCGTCGGCATAAACTGGTTTCGGAGAATGCAGTTGCCAGCATGCACCTCCTGCACATTCATTCCATACCCAATATAATAAGCACAAGAATTCTATTTTACTGCTAGCTAATAAATAAATTTAAATTTTAACTTTGATTGTATAGTTCGCTGCCCTTTAAAATAAAATAAAAATTCTTTGTGGAAAACCAGTTTGGGAGATCAGCAAATATTTTTCTAAATTGGAGCCAAATTTACAAATTTTGCATGTTGTACTATTTGTAGGGCAAGATATTAAAGCTTATGATCATGTGTCGATGGGATACCTTAAATACGTATGGTAATATACGGCTACATATTTTAGTCATTTGAATATTTTTCTGAATTTAATTTTCGCATGGCCCTAAGATAAAAATTCGAAGCCTAATTTGCGATGCTATGAATATTAGATGTAGCCTTTATTTTTCACGCATACTACAATACTCGTATAATGTGAAATTTAATGGTGTTCAGGCTAGAGTTAAGATTTGGTGAGCATTGTCTAGCAGTTCTATCAAAGCTATAAATTACAGGGTGTTGGAAATTCCATATCGAACTCAAATCTATGTAATGGGTACTAAATACATTATTTACAGTAAATTACCCTGCCATGTGTAATGGACGGTTTGGTGGGCATCCGAAGATGCCCGTGGGGATGGAGCCTAAGGTAGCATGATGACCGTGAAGGTCACACCGTGCCATCTGGCGAAGAATAAGGCCCCTCAACGAGCTAAGCAGCGGCCTATGCTTGCTGTAGCTTAGTTCGGGAGATGTGGGCGGGGTTTTCGCCGCTCGTTTCCCCTGTCCTTTACGTATTAACAAAAATTCATAGGCCTGGGGAAGACAACACAAACGGGGGAGGTAAAAATGGAGAATGAAAAAAATAGTCGATAAGGATGGAATGGTTGGCGGATGGATCAGATGCCCAAGCAGTCGAATCTGGGTCCGGGTGTAATGGGACCCTCGGCCTCTGGTTTCGTAACACCAACAGATCACTACTCATCAGGTGCTGCTTCGATCTGCCGGTGGGAGCAGCACTACCAGACCATAATATGGTTCATTACACATGGTTTGAATTGAGTAAAAAGTTTACAACTTTGTATTTCGTAAAATTAGAATTGAATTACGGTCGTAGCTCTGAATCTATAACAAAAAAATCGACCCTTCTAACTGGCGCCCGCTTTTCTAAATAGTATAGTATTATACTCCCTTCATTGTCAAATTCAGTTAAAAGCTCTCCAAGCTAGTCACCCAATCAGCTTAATTTCATTTTTAAATAATGATACCATTCACAACTGAAATTTGGGTTAAGCAGTTACGATCTACTCGTACATATATTAACTACTGGTGATAAAAAAGACTGAATTCATAATTGAATATCTTTACCGTCTTCTGCTCCCTGCTGTCATCGTGACGCTGTTCGTCACATTCAAAATAAGATTTATTGAAAATTAACATAATATCTGAAAAATGCATTTGATTAGCTCAGAATGCAACAGCGATTTGAAAACGAATAGTTCAATCAGTAACGGCTTTTGAAATTTTTGATTATTAAATCTACATATTTTCATTCTTTCTTTCAGATGCAGTCTGCAGAATGGATGCTACGCTTTTAAATCAACTTTCAGATTGTGTGTGGAATTTTATGGCATTTGAAAATTCGTACATTATGGATCTGAACCGAATAAGACAAGGCCTATTGTTTTGCACTTCTGTCTAGGTTAATTCCGGTTAACAACATGTAATTACAACAAATGCGTCAACCCGGAAAATTCGAAAGGTAGTAGACCTGCCCCGGATGGATACGTCAACAGATGTCGTTTGAACTACTATAGTGGCGAGTTGAGATGTATAAATTTCGTAATTTCATTTAACTTGTGAAATCAAGTATATCGACGAACATATCGCAAATATTTTTTCGATTATGTTCTTCTTTCTAACATCGTGAACACAATCAAAAACGCCAGGGGTCCAATGCAATTTTAACATACCATTTTTTTGCACGTCGGCTTAACCTACAATACACTGGAGTTCAGAATAACGCGCCTTTTGTGGCAGAAAGAAATCATTCGGATAGTTTATGCATCTTTCTATTTATCAAGGTAACCAAGAAGATTTATATTTGAAGATGATCCCGTGTCGAATTCCTTTCTAGAATGACATTGAAGGTCATTTGCATATCATTTGCCGCTAGATGCTAATGTGAGGTTCTGGCTTTAATTGCCCAACCCAAAATCTTTTGAAACCTGACAAACTGGCTGCATCAAGTAAATAGAAAGAAATGTGTGAAATGATGCTTTACAGACGCTGTGACCTTTGCACGAACGTCTTCATTCGTAGGTGTTTGATGTTCTTTTTTATAAAGAGTTTTCTCTCTCTCTCTATTGCTCTAACCCCTTGTGGGGCATAGCGCGTCAACTGTTCCATGTGGCCCAGTTGACGTTTCTTGGCATAAACTGGTTTCGGAGATTGCAGTTGCCAGCATGCACCTCCTGCACATCCATGGCCACGAACTTCGTCGTGGACGGGACTCGAACCCGAAACGCCGGTAGTCAAACATGAGACTGATGCCTCAACACACTGCGCTACCGGTCGCCCCAAATAAAGAGTTTTAGAGCTTTTATTTATGAATTGAGTTTAAATAAAATAAAAAAACCTTCATAAGGAATGGGTTATGATCATGACATTATGTTTTGAATTCGATCTCAGGCACAAGGCTTCTGCCCACACCCTACAGGCCTCTAATCCAGTCCACGACACGAAATATTTCGTAAAGCTCCAATTTGTTATTTCTTTGAAATTGGCTTCCATTGTTTCTAAATTTATTCGTCGGTTACTACTTTGCCTTAACCCCTAGTGAGGCATAGCGCGTCCGTCAACCACTCCTGCGCGCCATCGTACTCTATTCTGGGCAATGGGGCGCAACTCCCGAAATGCCTTACCCAGCGCCTTACACTCTTTTACCACAGATCGGCACCATGTGATTTTATGACCCCCTCTTGATCGGCCTTGGTTGGAAATGGGGTTCTATTTCATGGCATGTAAAGCAATGCAGTTATCATCCTTCTGCAATGTGTATCCACTGCCATATTCGCCTGCGTATCAATTCGTCGATTGGCATCTGACCCGCACGCCGACTTAGCTCTACATTCGATATTGTTTTGGGCCAGAAAATTTTTAGAATTCGACGAAGACATGAGTTGACGAAAACTTGCAGCTTTCTGGTAACGGAAGCTTTCTATGAACTGCTCCCATATAAAAGCACATGCTTTAATAATAGCCACAAGCTTGCCAGAAATGCCTCTGCTGCGCAAGGCCGCCCAAATACAGTCCCAGTTCACACTATCGAAAGCCTTCTCGAAATCGATGAAAAGTAAGTGAATCGGAGAATCGTACCCAGCGCATTGCTCGATGATGATTCGCAGGGTGTTAATGTGATCGACAAAGGAAATTCCGGATCGAGAGCCAGCCTGGATTTTGGCTATTATCTTGACAGCACACAAATGCCTCTCCCACTATTACTGTCAGTAAAGCTACCCTTCTTCGGAAACTTTGATCAATCCTTGCTTCCACTCAGTGGGAAGTGGGTGCAGCAACTCGGCAGTTACGCTCGGCACTGCCTGATAAAGTTCGGCAGGGATTCCGTCGAGTCCGGCCGCCGCTCCTTGTTTTCGTGCAATAATTGCAGCGACTAATTCCTCTTTAGTCAGGGCAGTCGACCGTATACGCACATTTTGATGGTTATCACCGGATGTTGACAGGGGTTACGACCACCTGTAAACTCCTTGGTGACACCGTATACGGTGTTTAAGTTTTCGTTTCTTGCAGCTTCTTCTCCTGAGGCTGAGGAAGAGAATTCGCATAATTACTTTTATCGCGTCGCACACTACGCTGAACTTCTCGAGCTTTATGGCGGTAAAGGAGTTCGGTGTTGCTTCGATTGTCGTCTGATGCTGCCCCCAAACGAACCTTCAGCTCTTTTCTTTTAGCAATCCGCTGTCATGAAGTGTCGGACACTCAGGGCTTATTCCGGAAATCCTGGTTTGTTTGCTGTCAATGTTGGCACTTGTTATGACATCCCAGTTATCATTTATGTCTCTATCTGGGTGGCTAGCTGTCTCTGTTTCTCATTGCGCAAGGTGGTCGTTATATTGTTGTAAAAGAGCTAGATTTTTAGTCAAATGTGGAATTTGCGGCGCCAGGATCTTTCGTCGCTTGGACGACGCACAGCTGCAATACGCAACCGAACATTAGCGATCATAATATAATGGTCTCTTCCCATCCCAATATAGGCTCACTTCTTATTTCGCACGTCCGGTAGGCAACTCTTGAATCTTTGACCAATAGCAAAGTGGTCCGTTTGATTTTGTGTTCTGTGCCGGTTAACAGAGGTCCAACTGATTTTTTGGTGGTGCTTATTCTCAAACATAGTACCACTGATGAAGAGACTGTGAAAGTTGCAGAACTCTACAAATCTTTCACCGTTGTCGTAACGATCGCCAAGACCGTGTCTCCCCATCACATGTCTGAGCCCATAGCATTCAAATCACCCATAAACATTATAATGTCTCCTTTAGGTGTTCTGCTCTCGACGGCGTTTGGTTGTTCGTTGATTCCTTATCTTTCGCCAAGACATTGTCGGATCCAGGTGGAGCATAACAATGGCTGCGTTCCTGCCAACGAATCAGGAGTTGACATATTCTCCTCCATATGCTTTCTTCTCCGGTAAAATATCATATGTACAGACTACTGCCAATTTTTGGATCTGAAAATGTTCCTATCCGGATCAGAATGCTTTTCAGATCCGAAAATTGCAGTTGTCTGTGCAAATTTTACCGGAGGGGAAAGCATATGGAGGAGAATTCGAGAAATGTCAAATCCTGATTCGTTCGCAGGAACGCAGCTATTTTATTATTGTGATGTTTCTCATTTTGGTCCGGAACCTTGCGGTCATGATTTTGTCGGAGACCGGATCCCAGGATTAAAGACAGTTTCGTGCGGCTCTGGTTATGAGGAGCCTAACACCTAAGTCACGGCCACTACCGGTAGCTCTACCGGAGTACAACATTGCAGTTCTACCCGTTGGAGACATAAATTCTCTGCTGTTCCACCATCTTATCTCACTAACTCCTAAGATGATTAATTTATACCGCAGAAAGCCACTCTCTAATTGGAGAAATCGTGCGTTCTGGGACCTTCTAATCTATTGTCCAGGAGAGTACGCACATTCCGGAATTCAATTTTTGTCATTGTACGATAGCCAAAATCGTAATCGTAATCAGAGGTATAGTTGGCGTTTTGTTAGCATATGGAAAATCCCGTATAATGCAAGTTGCTGGTATACACATCCTGTCCTTTATTTGTCGGTTTCAGACAGCCCGGCAAAGGGAAAGGACGAGGTTTTATTCTTACGCCCTACGCCACAAGGGGAATGTTTACCTCAAACCAATCTTCGCAATGCCATTTCTGGCGGCTTGACTTGGTTACCAATGGTTAACGACCACTGCCGTTCGAGGGGGCGTCCAGAAAGTGGACGGTGGAAGAGGATTTTTGTCCTGCAGGCGCAATTTCAATTTTAGAGTCTTCAAACCAAAACCGTTGCATTTCATTCACAATTTGTGGATTTTTGTGATAATTGAAAAAGCAAATGAAGAAAAGTGATTCTTTTTCCTCGCTTGAAAAAGGTCTTGTTGGCTTATATGGTTCGGCAGAAAATGAGATTATGTACGCCTTTTGGGTTGTCTCGAACAAAGAGTATACATTAACAAACGAGGACTTTTGATGACACAACTGAAAAAACCACCATTCGTGTTAGCTGTTCGTTAAAAAGGACATTTTTTCCTCTCTGTTCCGCTTTGGAACATGGGGTACGAAGTGTAGTAGAATACTTAATTTCCAAGACCGTTTTTACTGGAAGATAGTAGCACGTCCCGCGTACTCATAAACAGCTGAGTCGACTAGAGGCCGGAGAGAAAAGCAACTATTTGAATAAGATCGTGGCAGGGATTGAACCTGTGAGGTCTTGCATGGGAAATGGACGCTCTAGCAGCCGAGCTATTGCGGATTGTGTCTATAGGTGCAATAAGTTTAACAGTTTTTGTTGTATCCTGCTTTATGTCATAGTCAGCATTACTGTTGGGGCCCCGGATAACCTATTCGTCAGGTCCTGCGGTTGTTACCTCACTATGTCCTTGTCGTAGTACATGCTGAACTATCACTTTGGACGCATTTAGTCTACAATACCTACTCATATATGCGGCTGTTTGCGAACTGGATTCGTCGGTTGATCTCGAGAGTTTCGTCGCCATCCTCTCCAATAATGTTTGCTTTAAAGTTCATTAAATTTTCTACCGTTTCGACGGTTTCAATGATCTAATCAGTGATCACACAGATTTATCTCTGGCGTAAAGCAAACATATCATGCCTAAATTTGAAATTTTTGATGGTGTTACGACACTTGAAGCGAGCCACAAATTTCCATTTATTCATTGGTGTGTATTACTTTTAGGAGTCAATAAAGATGAAAATATTTATAAGATAACCTCAGGTAATAACATTTTTCTATTTACACTACACATGTACTCGTACGGCAAAATAAAAAAATAAAAATGTAAATTACAACGAAACCATAAAGCCATTATTCAGACAATGGCATGGCCGTTCGCCAGCCAAGAAGTTCAAACGACAAGAGCGTGTTCAACCTGTATCTACCTGTCTATTAGTGAATGATGCTTTTCTTGTACCACATTTTGTACGAGCATAGTTTTCTCCCGAATTACTCAACGTAATTAAGATAGCGGTCATAAGATGAAACTCCATGTCGCTTCTTCGTATAGCCCAGTCTCCAGGGTTTTAAATAGAAATAGTACGACAATTTTTTTGTTTTTGCCAAGTATCATATTAATCGTGTTTAACTATAGTACATGCATTGTAGGTAACTGCAGTGCTTAACATATTTCACCCATCGTTTCGTTGCGTTGTGATTATTTCAAATTGAGAAAAAATATACCAGAAATGGAAAGTACTCATTGTCCACTCCGACCGATATGACACTTAACAGTTGGCGAAATAAATTCTGAATCCCGTTTTGTCCTTTTCGGACCCTTTCGCCAAACATTTTTGACGCAAATCCGTTCCGTTCCGACTTCTCGGCCATTACAGATTACGCCATCAAAAAAATCCAGCTGCAGGGTAAATATTTCTATTTGGAGCCTAATTTTGGATAATTTTGCTGGGCTAGTACAATCAATAGTAAGCAAAAACACTTGCTAAGTCGATGGACAGAACGCTGGTATGAATTGTGTCATGATAATTGAATTTGAAGAATAAGATAAATATATTTTAATGTTTAGTACGGAACATTAAGTGTTCTTCTAGCGAAAATAAAAAGACCAAATCAAAATGCAGAAAAAGTCAAAGCATTTTCAGTGGAGTGGAGTATCTGCATATTTTCTGCATATATTCAATTCAGTGTGTAATAAAAAAAAAATTAAAAAACATAAAGAAATAATTTGTGTGTATTGGCGAACAGATTTCTTTCTCTCAACCATAAAAACTGATATCCTGCAAAATCGGATAACCAAGTCAGAGTGTCAGAGTGTCGGACAAAATCATTCGGCACAAAGCTTCTCTCGCATACATTGTTCGAAGCGACGCGCGGCTAATCAATTTTTTTTGGATCAAGCGTCCAAGTTGCATAGCGCACGTAGATGCTCGTAGCCGCTTCGCTCAAATACGCTTGTAGTGGACGCATGTTCTTGAAAATTCTCAGTTTTAGATCTGGCGCGCATTTTCGCTACCAGTCGACGGCCGCCCTAATGTTATGCTCCAACTGAACCCAACAATATCTTGGCGAAAGACTCCTTCTACGAACAACTAAACGCCGTTCAAAGCAGAACACCTAAGGGTGAAGCTATAATGGTTATCATCATCATCGTGGCGCGACAACCCGACGTCGGGCCTTGGCCGCCTGGATCGTTGTCCTCCAATTATCTCGGTCACGTGACCGCGTCCTCCAATCATCAAAGCCCAGTAGCTATTCGGCGTCCACATATACTGAGCTCTCCCAACGAGATCTTGGTCGTCTAGGCAGTCTCGCCTAATAATGGTTGTGGAGGATTTGAATGCAAAAGTTGGGGCTGATAACTATGGGCTCAGGATCGTTATGACAACCATGAAAGATATGTAGAGTTCTGCAACTTTCACAGTCTCTTCATCGGTAGTACTCTGTTTGAACATAAGAACCACCACAAAATCAGTTGGTCGGCGCAGCACGTACTCAGATGGATGCCTCCTGGACGTGCGAAAAAAGAAGGGCGCCGATATTGGGATAGATAGATAGATATAAAAATACGAGTTACTTTCCCAGCAGGAAGGCACTGCGACCATAAAGATCTATTGTGCCGTAGCTCATTAATCCAAAAGACCGTCCACCCTTCTAATAAAGGGCAGTAAGTCTTTAGCAGGAATCAACCTGAATTCTGCAGTGCTGATAGTAGCCTGCCCGAGGAGTGACATCCTAAAACGCGCGATGGCGGGACATTCGCACAAGATGTGCTTGGTCGTTTCCACGTCTTCCAGACAAAGACGGCATTCAGTCTCGCTTGACAGACCCATCTTGTTCAGGTGATATCTGACCAGGTGATGGCCAGATAAGTACCCCACTATTGGGATGGGAAGATACCATTATCTTATGATCGCTAATGTTAAATTGCGTATTGCAGCCGTGCTAGCGACAATAGATCCAGGCGCCAAAAATTCAACACCGATCGACTAAAAAATTCAGCTATCTTACAACAATATAACGACTATCTTGCACAAAAAGCAGCTGAGATAACTAATCACACAGAGAGTGAAATAAATGCAAACTAGAAAGTTAAAGCCATAAAAAATGCGAACATTGAAAGCGCAGATACCATCTTTGGCACAAACCTGGATTGTTCCGAAGAAGGGTAGCCTCACCGACTGTAATAATTGGAGAGACGTTTGGGTGCTTCCTGCCTTTGACAGGATTATAGCTTAAATCGTTCTGGAAAGTGTAATGAACCACCTGTAATGAACCATATTATGGTCTGGTAGTGCTGCTCCCACCGGCAGATCGAAGCAGCACCTGATGAGTAGTGATCTGTTGGTGGTACGAAACCAGAGGCCGAGGGTCCCATTACACCCGGACCCAGGTGCGACCGCGTGGGTGTCTGATCCGTCCGCCAACCATTCCATCCTTATCGACTATTTTTTTTAAATTCCCATTTTTACCTCCCCTGTTTGTGTTGTCTTTCCCAGGCCTAGGAATTTTTGTTATTACGTAAAGGACGGGGGCAACGAGCGGCGAAAACCCCGCCCACATCTCCCGAACTGAGCTACAGTAAGCATAGGCCGCTGCTTAGCTCGTTGAGGGGCCTTTTTGCTTCGCCAGATGGCACAGCCCGATCTTCACGGTCAATTAAGCTACCTTAGGCTCCGTCCTCACGGACATCTTCGGATGCCCACCAAATCGTCCGTTACAAAAGACTAAAGGTTCACTTAAAAAGCACAAGTTCTGAAGAGCAGGCTGGCTTTCGATCCGGATTCTCCTGTGTCGATCACATTAACACCTTGCGAATCATCATCGAGCAATGCGCTGAGTACAATTCTCCGCGTTACTTGCTTTCGTGGAATTCGAGAAGGCTTCCGATAGTGTGATTTCGGTAACGCTGACTATACACCAACCAAATAACAATATCTTGTTTCATAGTTTTGTACGTTCATCATTGAGTGCTTTTCTCCGTACTTCTTGAGGGCGGAAAGTTTAACAAGTGGGGACATACCCTCAGCTCTCCAGATAACAATTTCTTTTCGTGCGAAATTTCATACAAATGCTGTCAAAAGTTTCGTCCTGTTGACAGTATTTGTATGAAATTTCGCACGAAAATAAAAGGTTGGTACTAGGCATAACCGAATAATTTGTGTTAGCCGACGATGATGGTTCATTTAAAACCATTGAATTTAATCGGGTGAAAAGAGATGGCTCGCGTTAACCGAATGTTCGTGTTATCCGGGTTCGTAATAACGAGGGATTATTCTGGTATGTACTCGTACATACTATTTTCACCAGATCTAGTAATAGAAGTCTTTCTTTGTTCATCTACTCGCCGCAAGGGAGCATACTGTCGCACACTTCAAAATTTTCACCATTCGTCAAGTGATCGTTCTTTTTGCCTATGAAAATGCAAAATTATTACTCGCACAAACCTATACACCTCTAAGTCGAAGCGTCCACTTCGACTCACCCGAGACTCGAGTTCAATGAATTCGCTGGTTTGAACGCCCTCGCAAACCAACTTCGAGCTCACCTAACACACAGGTGAAGTACTATCTATAACGTGTATAGTAAGCTCTCAGACCAAGCTTCTCTCGGAGCTCGAAGATTCGCGAAGAAGTTGTTTACCCGCAATCGCTTTTGATCGGATACCGGATCGCTTGTGAGCACTTGACTCTCGCCATTACCATTCCCATGTTGGTTCGCTTCGCTGTTCGCTGCGTCTTAAGACATTGCTCAGAAGTACAAGAAGTTGTCTTCAACTCTCTCTACTTCAGATACAAGTTGTCCGGGTCCGCCGCAGAGTGGTTGATCAGTCTGAGTTTCTTCGCCTCGTAGCCACGCTTCGATATTTCTTTGCATGGCTGTAGTGTTTTCACGATTTTTTTTCCAACGCTGCATATGTTGTTCAAGATAGTTGTATACATGTGCGTATCTTTCTCATGCATGTGGCTTTAACAAAGTGATCGCGGATTTTGGAGCGCGGGTTCTCAGCAACATTTCCAATTTGAAATTTAGTACGAGAACGATATCAGTTGTGTTTGGTCCGTGTCTCTGTACGTTTTTTTTCTATCAATATCACGGCCGAAAATTACATTTAGCGTATACAAGTGCAATCGAAACCGGTCAAAAAGATCGTTGTGGAAGACATCCTTTCCCTTTAGCGAATTCAACAGGTTCGTTGCGATTCCACTAGTGTCCGAAGTCGGTTGAACGTTAGTGATAGTGACAATAGTAATCATACAGTAGCTAGAGTTTGCATTAATTATTTTTTGAGCAAATTGCAATTTGGTGATTTCCAAAAACTGCCAAATATAATTTATTTTTCGTGTGTGCATTAAAGAAAAATAAAGTGGAACAAATTTTACAATCAACAAAATGAATTTCTCAATCGGTTTCCATGAATAGTGCAGTGAAAGGTTGCAAAAGTTGCAGATTTGGTTGATTTTGTTTTAGTGAAAAGTCTGACCAAAAGGGCGTGCAAATAGTTACAAATCGTGTGTTGAAAGTGTAGTGATTGTGTAAAATGAAGTAGAAACCCAAACAAAACATCCGGTCATTTGTTGAGTTAGATACTTGTCTGGTGAAAATAGTGCCTGATTTTAGTGGAAACAAATCGCAATCGCATCTCAAAACTACCCTGACGCCTTTCATTTCATACAACTTTTAGGAATACAATCACATCATCACATACTGTACTTATTGCTAAGGAAATACCAGGTTCAGTTCCAAGAAGCAACAATCATATATTGTTCTCGGTTGAATGAATGGTAAGTACTTTTACGATATTCGAGTACACTATCTGCACAATAGACACAATGCGTGTTTGCCGTAGCATTTTGTTTGAGTGGTCAACTGATGACCATAAGGTAATACACGTCCAGTGTCTTGCATCAAAGCAAATTTTCACGCATTATTGCCAAGAAATATTGCTTGTATACTTGACTTGTACTTGAGCTTATGTTGTGGTGGTTATATGTACCTATGAGAGATATCCCATCCTCTGTGGCAAAGCGTAAGCATAGCTTATTCCCAAGATACTTTTCTGTACCGTGTACGCGACACACATCATGTCGCAAGAATACTGTTATCACTAATTAAATTCATGCAAGAATGGGAAAAGGTAAACGTACCTGGCGAAGAAATCGAATAAATAGATACATACGTACATATGTACATACATACTTTGCTTGTTCTACTTGCATCTATCGCTAAATGATTGTTAAGAGCTAAGTGTCGGCCAATAAGCATTGTACATACACGTTAATCTGCCTAAGTTTATTTGACCTGTAAATTTGAAAGAAGTATTTAATGAGGTTGATGGACCCAAGTGGTACTTATTAGCCCACCTCAAACCGAAGTGCAGACACTCGTTCCAGGTGTGCACAGTTGCTAATGTTTCTCTCCTTAATTATAGAATTAAAAGCAAGTACTATAACAGCCAAATTGTTTCTATGGAATGTCTGACTACTCTGGAGATTTTTAAATTTGCAAAAATGTTGACCTAGAGGAAAATAGGTCTTATAAATTTGCTTTCTGGGGTATGTCGTAGTACCGAAAATTTCGTTTCTGATCATGTTTTGTTTTCGCTCTTTCCCTTCTTCAAATGTTCCCTATTTAGACTTTCCGCAAATTACCGGAGATGAAGTTCACAACGCGAGCACGCAATATACTTTTTAATTTTTGTAAAAATCACTGAAGTGTTAAAAAACGCAATAACTGAAAACTGAGTAAGGCAGAACACTACTCAATTGCCTTAACCCCTTGTGGGGCATAGCGCGTCAACTGTTCCATATGTCCCAGTTGACGTTTCGTTGGCATAAACTAGTTTCGGATAATGCAGTTGCCAGCATGCACCCCCTGCTCCCCCATTTAGCCGCCTACCTGCAATAAGACGGGAGATTATTACGCGCCGCACCACAGGGGGAGACAACACAAATATGCAAGGCCACGAACGTCGTTGTGAACGGGATTCGAACCCGAAACGCCGGTAGACAGACATGAGACTGATGTCTCTACGCACTGATCTACCGAAAAACACTGCAAGAAATACTGGATCATAGCTGATAACGACATCTGACGGCTGAATTTAGTTTCTTAGACGTGACCGGAAGATCCTGGGGGATGTGGTCGTGTAGGCCTCAGGTCACCAGCTTCAATTAGACCCGCAGTCGCAGTGTTATGGGTCGCTGCTCTCAATCTTTTAAATTTTGAGATTTCAGTCCCAAAAAAATGCTGAAATATCCTAATCAGGAGTCGAGAAGGGTGGAAGGGGGGGGGGGGGGGGGGGGGAGAGGGTTGATAAGGCCCAGAAATTTGAAACACGAAATGAAAAATGGATCAGTTTTGAAAAAAAAGATGCAAATCAAACGTTTCTCAAGAATTGATTCTTCCGCACATATACAAAAACGGAGAGTCCGAAGCGAGCTAAAATCCCCTTCCCTATAGCTCCTCACGGGTGCCCCCTGGAACGGCCGACAGTGGTCTTTGACCATTGCTAACCAAGTCAAGTAACGGGCGGTGCGATAATTTCGTCGAGGTAAACATTTCCCCTGTGGTATGAGGCGTAAGAATAATACCACGGTCTTTCCCTTTGCCGGCCTGTCGTAGAAACCGACAAACAAAGGATAGGATGTGTATGCCAGCAACTTGCACTATCCGAAATCTTCTATAAGCTAACGAAACGTCAATTATCCCTCGGATAAGGACTGACTCGCCGGTTACGACTTTTGGCTATCGTACAATGACAAGGATTGGATTCTGGAATATGCATACTCTCCTGGACAATGGATCAGAAAGTCCCCAGAACCAGAAAGCACGATTTCTTCAATTAGAGAGTGAATTTCTGAGGTATAAATTAAACATCTTAGGAGTTAGTGAGTTAAGATGATGGAACAGCGGAGAATTAACTCTTCAACGGGTAGCACTGTAATGGTGTACTCCAGTAGAGCTACCAGTAGTAGTCGTGAGTCAGGTGTGGGGCTCCTTTTAACCAGAGCCGCATGAAACTGTCTCTTATCGTGGGATCCGGTCTCCGACAGAATGATGACCACCAGGTTTTGGATAGAAATGAGGAACTTCTCAATAATACAATGTTATGCTCCAACTGAACCCTACAATGTTTTGGCGAACGACTCTTTCTACGAACAACTAAACGCCGTTCAGAGCAGAACACCTAAAGGTGACTTTATAATGGTTATGGAAAATTTGAATGCAAAAGTTGGCGCTGATAACTATGGGCTCAAACATTTGATGGGGTGACACGGTCTTGGTGACCGTAACGGTGAAATATTTGTAGAGTTCTGCAACTTTCACAGCGAAACAGAAAATCAGATCGACCACTTTGCTATTTGTCAAAGATTCAATAGTGGCCTCCTGGACGTGTGAAGTGAGAAGGGTGGCGATATTCTAAAGGGGAAGAGACCATTATCTTATGATCTCTAATGTTCGATCCCGTCTTGCTGTCCAGGCGCCGCAAATTCAACACCGCCCGACTAAAAAATGCAGCTGCGTTAGAACAACGTAGAGACCATCTTCCGCAAAAAGCAGCTGAGATAACTAGTCACCCAGACAGTGACATAAATGAAAACTGGCATGCCATAAAAAATACGTACATTGATAGCGCAGATACCATCCCTGACAAACCCGGATTACCGGAATAACCCCTGCATGTCCGATGCTTCATGGTAGCGGATTGTTGATCTTGGTTGGTTGGCTGTAGCAACAGACGACAATCGAACTCCCTTATCGTCAAAGAAATCCACACACTTTCTCGACTTGTTGCAGGTATGCAGCTAAATGGCAGGAGGTACATGCTAGCAACATGCATCGTCCGAAACCTAAACTAAGCCACATGGGATTATTTGATGCGGTATGCCCCACCAAGGGTTAGGGCAAATAGTAGTAGTAGGGTTCGGTCTCTTCTCGGCCCGCGCTCGGCTAGGTCCGAATACAGACATAGTAATACCACTGTTCTGAGTCGGCGCAGTTGGATGGACTGACATGGAAATTGCTCACCCTCTCTCTCTCTCTCAATTGCCCTAACCCCTAGTGGGGCATAGCGCGTCAACTGTTCCATGTGGCCCAGTTGACGTTTGTCGGCATAAACTAGTTTCGGAGAATGCAGTTGCCAGCATGCACTTCCTGCACATCCATGGCCACGAACGTCGTCGTGGACGGGATTCGAACCCGAAACGTCGGTAGTCCAACATGAGACTGATGCCTCAACACACTGCGCTACCGGTCAGCTACTTAGCTGATGATGTTCTGAAGAGTTTACCAATTACTTTCATCAAATATTTCATCAGAAACGTCGAGAAATATTCGTCAATAGTACTCTTGTAGCAAGCAGACATACACATGCCCACTTGTTTCAATTCTGTACTTTTGTTGAATTACTCGCCCTCGATGAAATAATAGGTGACATCTACTCACCACTCTATAACATTTCATCGCGGATGAGTACATAATTCAATAAAGCGTTCGGTAAGAAGTCTGCTGATAATAATTACCTTATTTCAGTTCAGCTGTGACAGAAGGTTTACTACTCGACTAGCTCAAAATGAATATTTTCGCTTGTCTCAGGTGCGCTCCGTTTTCTAGTGGTACATAGTAGGATCTCACAGAAAGGTATATTCGAGACTGTCCTGGCTAGTTCGTCAGTCGGTTTATTCCCAAATTCCGAAAATTCCTCTCTTTGAAGCATAGCTGCCCACTAGGGAAGGCTGAACCGCATGAGCAAACCACATTGGCGACCACCAACAAACTAGATCGTTTTGGCGCGAGAGCATGCGGTTCATCCGGTTCATGCGACCATTGTATCATAAATTAAGCCTTAGGCTCAAGTTACATTGCTGCATGAACCGGATGAACCGCATGCTCTCGCGCCACAACCATCTAGTTTTGTTGAGTTGGTCGTCAATGTGGTTTGCTCATGCGACTCATCCGGTTCATGCGGCACTGTAAATTGAGCCTTAGTTCTCTTTCAGATCACGAGTCAATGAGTCGCTACGTGCTTTAGCATGGATCGAGCTCATCATAGGTACATACTTTAATTAGCGCTTCCAGATGTTGAGCAGATGAGCCGTTCACCGACCGATGACTTTTAATATGAGCTAAAAGATTGCCTTTCAGATGATCAGCGACTCATCCACTGATCACGGCGTCTACCAAACATAAAAAATGGCGCCAATGACAAACTCCCTAAGTTTTAAGAGTCGGTGAGTTTAAACGCGGGTTTAGGTGCTTTTAGTTTAGCTAGTCTAGCAATATTATTACTTCGGCTGTAAACTGATTCCGCTACGTTCGTAGTATTAACTGAAAAATTATCTGCAACGAGTCCAGGCATCAATTCGCTGAGCACTGATTTAGGACTCGAAAACACTAGTTGAGGTCGGTATTTTCTGAACTTAGACCAAAGAAAAGATCATCCTACTCTCTTAATCAGTTACACATTTTTCAAATAAAATAACTTACATTAATTCATAGACTACGGATTATCTAATCAAAGTATGCGCTAAAAGGAGAAAAAAAAACTACGCTACACTAAATTTGCATAAAATTCGAATATAATGCCAGCAAAAAAGTCGCATTAAGCGCTATCTAAATGTTAACAAATTCGTCCGTATGTATACACATTAACATTAGTAAAAGACTTAAAGTTCCCACTATAATCACCATGAGGGTTTTCGGTATCATCTACATATTATTTCTGCAAACATTTCAACACTTAAGTCGACCGTTTGGAACGTATAAAAATTATTATTTTTATATCTTTAACAAATTTTGGATGAATCCCAATCGCCGTTTAATGTCCATACCATGGGAATTTCAAAGGTCTACTTGCCTCAATTTGTATGTATTTGCACAATTTATTCGTGGTAGTGTTGTAATATATTTTTAATTGAACGAAAAAAAAAGTGAATGTTGGCCCCCAAGAGTTTCACATACGATACTTTGGGAGGAAGCTGAGTAACGGAAATTGTAATTCATATTTTTTTCTCAAGTATCTATTAGTACTACTCGATTCAAATTCATTTACGGGTACAATGGATAAACTATAATACCAATCTATGTACATTTGTCCTTGTCTTCATATTTCGGTACAATTACCATTTCGCTTCGTCGACAATCAGCTTTTTTGTATAATGACGATATAGCTCTCTGCCGGGACCGATCGGATGTACTCGTACATACATTATGTATTATCTTATCACTAAGCACTTTAGCGATTTCCATCTGTACAATTTTCTATATGAGAAGGTGCATACATATCTTCATTTATCTAAAATAAATTTGCATTAATTTGCAACATTTTCCAATATTTTATATTAGGTATGCTGCTGAACAGCTAGCTGGATGCGATTCACACACATGACCATAGTACTCATAAGTGCTATTATTTATAGATAATACATATTTTACAACGTATCTTGGTGAAAATCGCCTGGAGGCGTATTTGTGCTCAGTGAGATAACTGCATACCTGCAGTAGAATACTGATCGTCTGATATTAGATGCGATAGTTGATGCACTCAGAAGATTGTAGATACTTTGGCATATATTATATTATTGCACATAATGTTGATAGTATCCTTTCGCCTACGTGAATATAGCGTTGTATGTATACTCGTAGTTAGTTCTAATGGAGAATCTCTTCAACACAGTTTTGTTTACTATCAAGTTGACCGTGCTTTGGAACAGAGCGTAGCGATGTAGTTCGATGCTAACTGGTTAGGTAAGGAATGATTAATGGCTGACCAGAAACGGTTTAAGACGAAATCAGATACCTATGCTATGCTCACACTCTTATATGGATTAAACGCTTCTGACAACAAATTCGCAGCACGTATGATACTAATCGTACACACGAGTACAGGTTATGGTTGGTGTTGCTGGTAACTAAACAAAAACTACCAATTCAATAGATTTTCTCGCACTCGAGTATTGAAGTCGAACATTGGATAATTGAATTGGAATGCAGATAATTAACGATGTTAAATGGCACGTGGTCATTTAATGTACGGCTCAAGGGGATTACATATTGTTGAATAAATGGAAGCCAAATCGACGTTTGCTACAAAGGTATTGATCATTTTTCATTGAAACAGAAGCCGACTCTTTTTTCTTTTGTAAATATTTTAAGTTTTGCTTTGCCGTTGAAGCATTATATGTATCTAGAAAATTGTTTGATATTTCTTTTAATTAGTTGTATTATTTGATTTATCCTTTTTTTTTGTAATCAGTACAACATTAATCTTTTTCATATATCCTCACTACTGCAGCTTATCCATGAACAGGTTTGCCAGAAAAATAATCACGATTCCGCTAGTTTAGCAGATTTGGCAGATTTTTGTTTCAAAATTCTACTAGAAAATCTACAGACACAACTCACGATATACGACTCTGCTAGAAATTCTAACATTTAATAAATGCGTATGCTGCAAATGAATATTATCAGGATACTGATATACAATACAAACTGGAAACTTGAAATACACAGATAGAAATGGATAAGATAATAGTATTGTATGTACAGTAGACGCTCATTTATATATTAACAAATAAATGCAGGACCCCTATTACTACTCAATTGCTCTAACCCCTTGTGGGGCATAGCGCGTCAACTGTTCCATGTGGCCCAGTTGACGTTTCGTTGGCATAAATTGGTTTCAGATAATGCAGTTGCCAGCATGCACCTCCTGCACATTCATGGCCACGAACGTCGTCGTGGACGGGACTCGAACCCGAAACGCCGGTAGTCAAACATGAGACTGGTGCCTCAACACACTGCGCTACCGGTCGCCCCCACAGAATATATAATATAAGTGAATGTAACAAAAAACGCATTTTAACTGTCTTTATTATTCAAACACGTTCCTCATTACATACTATATAATTATCTTTTTTTTAATGAGCAACTGGTTTGTTTCTGCATATGTATAATAGCAATCCTTTATTGAATCTCAGTTAGGTTACGAATTTCATTATAAGTTGAACCGCATTGTTCACACCATTTACATAATAAGTTTGACGACCACTTGTTATGCTTCAGTATTAGAAATTAAAGTTCTTCGCGATGACTCGTTGACGATAACCTTTTCCTCGGTAGTTTTTTTCATTATAAGAATATGCGATACTTCCTTGTTCAAACTTGGCGCAACATTTTCGCAGGAGAGTGCAAAGGTACATCGCATTTCCCCCTAAATACGATGTTAAATCAAAGGTTTTGACGTCTTCTTTTTGAAAAACAAATCTTGCCTCGTCCACACTTTGGGGATTGGTTGGACATGCGCCAGCTTCCATGTTGATGGAAATACTCCTGTCGAGTAAGATAGATAGAATAGTTTTCGAATGAGGAAGCGCAATGTCTGAGAACTAAAGGGGAGATGCCATCAGGTCCAGCCGATTTTGATACATCGAGCTTTGAGAGTACTTTAAATACTTCACTAGTGCGGAGATGTAAAGGCCTCTGGTGTGAATCGCATAAGGGTATAGCTGCTGGATTTTGCGTAGTGGGCAGTAGTTAAGAGTTTGCACCGAAGATTTCAGCAAACAAATTGGCCTTTTCTAGTGATTCACTATATATTTTTCCATCATGTAAAATACAAGTGGTGGAATGGAAGAAGAGCAAGTTATTCTTCACAGCCTTAACAAGTGACCAGAGGCCTTTGCTACTTTTTCGCTCAACGAAAATTTTTTGTCTGATTTTACTATCGAACTGAAATTAGCTTTATTGACAACAGATTTGCATGTGTTCCGCGCAGAGTTGTAGACCTCTCTCAGTTCGGCACAGGGCCGTTGTTTGTACAATATGTACGGTATGGCGCTGCTTTTCTCCTAATAGCCTCTTTGCAATCTCTGTTAAACCAAGAGGTGGTAGTTGGTTTGATGTTCTTAAAGCTATGCGGGCCGAAGCAGTACATTCCGTACCAGATGATATTTATAATTGATTCGGTTATATAGTCGACGTTCTTCGTGGAGAATCAGTCGGCCCAGTTCAATTCACTGATGTATTCATTGAAAGCGACCCAATCCCCCTTATTATAATGCCATAATAGTCTTTTGGTGGGAGATAGGCCTTTGACATTCAGGGAGCAAGTAGTGAATCGGGTCGATATCAATTTGTGATCGGAACTTCCCAAAGGAGATGAAACCAATACTAAGTATTTATCGGGGTGTGAGGTGATAAACAAGACCAATAGGTTGGCGTTTTGGCCTTCGATATCAGGTATTCTGGTTGCGGAATCTACTATGTAATTGGTGTAGGTTTAGGTTGTATGATTCACAATATAACTCAACCAGTCTTCCTGCTAGGCTTGTGGACGAATAGTACTTAAGCCATTCAGTATTGTGTACATTAAAATCGCCTGCCAAGGTGATTTCTGATGAAGGGAACTTCTCTAACAACTCATCGATATTGCTAGAAAGTATATCGAAGTAGTGTTCCCTATCGGAATCAGAAGCCCAGGGCTCCGATATAGAAAACACAAGAATATAATGTGTTTTTTAAAATTGAATCTAATCCAGGTGTAGGTGAATTCTGGATTAGATAAAGTGAACTGGGGGCTGATGGTTGAATAGGCGACATTATATCAAATGTAGATTGCAATTCCCCTTTGGGGTGAGAAGACGGGCAAGATGCGATATCCAGGGACGTAATTGGCTTATGTCGGAATCGTCAGAAACTTTCGTTTCGCTTAAAGCCATAACTGCTGGATTATGCAACATCAGATGAACATGCACCGCAGTATGATTCGTACTTATATTGCAGAAATCAAAAATGAATTCTTCCATGTTTCCATGTAGGAATAACGAAACGTACAACGTTATGGGAAGGATGGTGGATTTTGTCACTTACTGGTTGGACCAAGCAGCAACGATGCGATCGCAGCTAACACTTGCCGGAAGTGAGCTGCAGGAGCATGTAAGGCTGATGCTTCAGGTCGACAAACTACTCTCTTCAAAGTTTGCGCTAAATGCGGTGTCAAATCAAAGGGGGTGGTAAAATGCGATCGTCTCCTTTGCTAACTGTGCTTGCCAGAGTTACGCTTATTTAAATTTTTTTTTCTCTACCAAACTTAAACACTGACAATTCCTCTGCGACAATTTAACGTACTTCACGACCTGTATGTTTGACATGGATTGTTTTGAGCGAAAACTAGCAGCTACAAATAATTTTCTGTAAATTTCTTGCATAAATATAATCTTCTTCGATGATACCAGTAACCTACTTAGGATAGGGCAGCCATGTCAAAAATCTTACATACGAGTACAGCTGTAGATTACCACAATTCTTCAATGACACTCACTTTTTCCATATCTCTTATTTCGGAATAGGAATCTTCGAGCGATAAAAGCATCCATACCAAAAATAGTAGCATTAAAAATGTTGAGTCATATGATCTAAATATTTTTGAATCAAAGTACCTTGTAAGAACGAAAACAAAAAAAAACCATTTGATCAATTCCATTTTAGTGGACTGGATCTTTTTGTTTCAAACGCATTCCATTCCTAGAAGAATATTTTTATTTTTCAGTCTATATTATCAGATACTATTAGATAAAAATGTGTTTTTTTTTTATAAAGACCACTGCCATGTAATTGGATTCGAGGCATGTATTAAGGAATATCAACCAATGTCGATCAGATTACCCACATTCCTCCGCCTTCACCTTGGCAAAAGAGCTGAGGTGTGTGCGAGTTTCATGACAACCACGCGGCAAGTCATCCGAGATTAATTTTTCATCAGCATTCATCGATTCTGACAGATTGGAATGTCCAGGCTCTGGCCTGAAACCATCGTTACAGATTAGATCAGGCCATCATGCTCCGTTAATTACTTTGATTTACTTCTTGCACCCAATATCCGTAGCTATGGTTTGGTTCTGGCTTTCCATTTTCTTGCACTATTCTCAATGACATTAGTGAATTTAGCGGCATATCTTTTCTGCAATCGTGTAATAAATTGTCACAAAGACTTTTCAGGAAATCAATCAAGTTGTGGTCAGAGTGGTTGGTGGTCCAGTTTCGAACCAAGTATCCCATCGTGTAATTGGTATTGTATGCAATGCCGCTTCTTTTCCGCACTACCACACTGCATTATTAATCATTTTTCTCGTCGTTGTAAGACAAAAGATAAATCCGAAAAAGAGGTAAGACGATGTTGAGATGATGATTATGATTTTTTTATGAGTTGGAAGATGGAACTACTGTGAGGTAATTGCTTACTAGAAGAGTTGGTCCAATGTTCTTTGAAGAATGGCTTATAACTCGCGGAAGACGAATGGAGTGGTAATGATTTTAATTTGAACTCTATAATTATACATCCGAAGGTTTCAAAACAACGATTGTAGCAAGGGTATTCGTGAAGAGGAAGAAGGTCTTCGTGCAGAGGAAGAAGGTATCTAAATCTATGAAGTTAGATTTTGGGATTGGTTCTTCTTTGTTTGAAATCTTGTTGTCTTCCGAAAGTTAATTATTGTCTGGCCGAAGAATTCTGCTGTGTATGGTTATTGTAGGTATGGTTTTTTATGCTATACATGTGTATTATGGGAAAAGAGAATGATGGAAACCAAACATAGTTGTAGGGCTTTTAAAATTAAACTTCTCGTGTTAGCAATATCGTGAAACAATTTTGGCTTAGGAGTATATTTTATTTAATGAAATAGGTTTGATACCAATTTTTCAAAAACTTTAAGTCATACATTTTTTTTATAAAATACGTATGTTAGGCGCGGATCCTGAGTGTCAATTTGAAGCAGGTCCTACAAGTTTTTTTGTGGGGAAGATCCTCCAACGATATTCCGTATATTATTCCCTAATAACAATTTCTCATTAGTACGCCGGTAACTCAGCAATTTCCACTCAAGTTTTTCGCACAAAATTGGAAACTCAAACGTCCTTTTATTTATAAAAGGCAATGGAAAATAGTCGGCCATATGCAGTCTGTATCCTGTTTTAAATGTATAGTTCCTTTCCCCAAAACACTCAGCGAAAGCTTTGTAGACTGATGAAAATACTCGTATACGGCTCATTTAGATGACAGGTAAGTTCAAAATTATGGCTCCAAAACGCTCTTCATGTACACTACGTATAAATACTTTCAGATCAGCTTAACAAATTTTTATGTTCTGTAACCGAATTAATTTTCAAAAATTTGATAACGATCGTTACGATGTAAAACAATTTACAATTATGTAAGAATTAGTGTGAGAAGCCGTTTTATTGTGAACAATTCTATTGTGAAAGACTGTTAACGCGCTAATCTGAAAAATATGAAAAACAACTTGTGGATTAACCATACCATTCGAAATTAATTAAACTGCCGTATAATGAAACAAATTTAATTTTTATCGAGGTCTCGGTTTTATTATTTCAGGTTGTTCATTTATTCAGGTTGCAGTAAGCAGGGGGCCCGTACGAAATAATTACTTTCAACTGTCCGATCGCACAAAATTCATAATGCTTGCAATGACTTCTGATTAGTATTGTGTCTATTAAGGTTTTTGTTTTAAATTTTCTAATTAGAAACATGATTTTTCGAAAAATTTTCGTTCATAAAATATTTGTGCATTATGGCGTTAGATGATCTCATACATACTCGTACACACTCTATTTGAAAACCCCACCTTAAAAGAACCTGGGAAGTTGAAATGCACTGTATTGTGGTAATTAGATTATATTGAGTTAGGGGCGGTGAGCCGAAGACCCACTAGCAGTGCGACCATAGGGTCTATTGTCCTATAGCCCAAAAGATCTAGGGTTGACGGTCGAGCTTGAGCAAAACCACAAATCTGCTCAGCTGTTAAGCTCTGAGCGAGACAATTGCCTCTGCTTCAGGGAACGCCACAACGAAATTCTTCAAGCGTGGGCGGGCGAGTTCCTCACACTCTTAAAGGAGTGCTGAAAGGTTTCGTCATCGCTCTCAACGAAAATGACAATTGGGATCAGAGAAAATACCCATTCTGTGCAAGTGACTTCTCAGCGTTGAGTGCCCTGAGAGGAACCCGCAGATGACTCTCACCTTGTTTCTGATTGAAGCGGACCAGGCCTGGCCTTGAGGAATCCCGGATCGTGTATGGCCGTTTCAGGTGGCTGGAAGGAAAATCTTTCCCGCTAGGCCTCCACCACACACGTTCCGGAATTTTTCTCCGGAAAACTGATCAGCTCTGGCCTTGGGAAATCCCGGATTGTGAATGGTCGACTCAGGCGGCCTTGAGGCGGTCGGACAAGCCAACCTTATCATCAGAGATTTGAAGTATCTTTCTGTCTATTGCATTAAATTGTACTTTGAGTCTCTGGCAATAAGAGCGATTTTCAGCCACCTGACCAGAATGAATTTTTCCAGGAGTTTTTTTCAATGTACGAATGTATCTGAAACTTGGCCATGGAAAGTAAAATGCGGCAAAATTCAATTCAATAGATAGAAAGATACTTCGAATCTCTGGCGATAAGATCGATTTTTAGTTCTGTATCCGACGGCTTGATAGACCTGTCCAGCCGCCTAAACCGGCCATACACAATCCGGAACTCCTCAGGGCCGGGCTGATCAGTTTTTCCAGATGGTGTATGGTTGAAGAATTGTTTCGGCAGCTGCGTCCGAAATTGTAACAGCAGATTGCAAATTCACAAAAAATAATAGTAAGCAATCAGACGACTGCAAGATATGTGTGGACTCACCAGTACAGAAAGAAAGCCCTTTGCTGACTCTAGCACACTCCTAAGTGCGGAAGAGACAGAAAAACGTGTTATCCTGCAAAACACTACCCACGTGGACTGTGACGTTCATGTTTTCTTTTTAATAGTTTCTAACATTTACCCTATAATACCAAATGAATACAAAAGGGGTTAAGTAAAAAAAAATCTTTCAGCTTTTTACAGTAAACTTCTTTTTTTATGCTGCCATGAAAAAATTTACTCCATATTTAGTGTACAATTCCGATATATAGGTCTTAGCAGTGGTGGAAATTTGGACCCGGTTTGCCCATTGTCCTTTGCTAAACGCTTTTTGACTTGAAAAACGTCGCTTCATTTATGCGGTTTAACTCATTCATCGCAGTAATTTAGAAAATGATTGAATGAAAGTTAAGCCTTGTTCGGATTATGCGAGTATTCAGTCTAGGGGCGAGTTAGTTATTTAGCAATTAAAATATTCGCTACTGTCCAAAAAATCGTTCACACTACAGTTTTGTAGGATAAGGAGGCTGCAACGCAGTCAAGTAAATAACGTGCTCTCAAAAAAAAAAAAAAAATAGAACCAAATGACTCAATTGACTCAACTAAGTCACTTACTAAACTACTCAGCTAAATTTTTGCTGTTCAGGCATATTTAGCTACTAAATTACTAGCCGCTCGACTAAATTACTAGCCTAGTCCGAACAAGGGTTTAGCGATGTGTTTCGAGCTAAAAAGTGTTTAGAGAATTTTAGCGATAAACTTTAAGCTAGTGACAGCTGGAATAGCGCCACAGCTTAGTTGTTTTGAGGTGGGCAGCTCACTACGTTGAGGGGTCATTCCGATGTTTCTTCCTACCGGATCATGGTTTCGAATCCCACCGTGGCCATTGTTGTTTATATTAGGCGTGTTTTTTTGTACTGCGGTATAGGTCAATTGGGGGTTATCCGAGTTAACTTACACACATTACACAAACAACGAGGATATGTTAACCTCCAATTAACCTGTATCGCAGTACAAAAAACACGCCTATTAGGTTTCATGTGGTGTTCTATGCTAACGAAACGTGAACTAGACCTCTGGGGAGTAGCTGATGCACTATTATGCACCAAGGGGCTAAGGCGGACAGTAAGTCAAGCAAACTTAAGACTAACAAGTGGTCCGTCCGATTCTTATGTATGGGTCGTTAGGGTTGTTGCTAAAAAATACAACGTAGCAAAACTTGGCAGGGTGCAAAGAACGGCATGTCTTGGTACTACAGACGCCATGTGTACATGCCCGAGGGAAGCGCTAAACGTGATCCTCCATCTTCCACTTATCGACATTTTATCAAACAACTGGCGGTGGGTAGTGCAGTCAGGCTCAAAGAGTCGAGAGGCTAGACTGCCAAACTATACAGCCATAGCCATATTAGAAACCAGTTACTACAAGATGGCCAAGGTAAAAACCGACTTTACCATACCGAAACTGAGGTTTGGGAGAATCTTCTCTGCCGATTCCCCCACCGTGGCCGAATAGAGGGGAAGGCTCTCATGCGGAACCTATTTGCATTCCATTCAGGGCTGTTAAGTACAGTATTTCCTCTCACTACCCTAATGTTGCGGATTCTGAATGGCGGAATCTGTCCACCTGCGCTGTATCAAGGAAGTTATGGTCCTCTTATGACAGAAGGAAAACATTTCAACTTATGTCCAAATCACGTAGAGATGTGGCAAGGCTCACAGCGGTCATTACGGGACGATTGGCATATCGGGGATAACGCAATCAGCCTAGGTATCCCGTACAATTCGCATTGCCGAATTCGCGGGAATGAAGATGAGAAAGAAGCCCTCATCCACTTCCCCTGCAAATGCCCGGGCTTTGCTAGGATTAAGCATCGTACTTTGGGGAATGCCTTTCTTTGTAACCTAGAGTTTTGTCGGGGGTGAGGATTGGCGATTCGCTTTACTTCCTGAACTCATCCGGTTGGATCTAGGCATCCCCTGAAATTTCAGTCGTCATCAAATTGTCATTTGTTTGTCGCTTTAAAACGGCGCCTTCTGCGCTAATTGGGCTCTGGCAATTCGTGCTAAGCCATTACTTATACCATGCGAGACTGACAAATTTGTGTACAGGAATTTTCTGGTGTTTGTGCAAAAATATTAACCGTTAACACTTTTCTTCTGCTTAAATGCTTATCCACACAGAGTGCACAAACACGAAACCTCAAATGTTTGATCAACAATTTGTATAAAAATTTAGTAGTCTGAGGTTTGCCTAAGTAATGACAACCACGTTGTTTTGGTATTTTTGCACAGCAAAGCCCCACTGTGAAAGGAAGGAAAAAACAAAGGAAGTTTTTTTTATATGCAATATCAATAAGTTCTTATCTTATTTAAATCAAATAATTTATTCTAATTTATTTCCTATCTTTCCCTTTTCAGATCAATTACTCTGAAGTAAACGTAAGTTGATTGGATTTGATGACTATAACCATCTACTCTACTGTAAATAATTAAATACGATCTTCGAAGTATGTATGTGTATGAAACGACCCCATATGATGCATATAATTTTGTCAATACCTGACTGTTAATTCTGATCAAAATGCTTTAGCTAAATTTTCAATATAATACGCTGATAATTTTCCTATTACTCAAATTTCTCACGTCCCAAATTTAACAACTTTTTTTTCACTAGGTAAGCACTTCATAATGAGTTATGAACTCCGTTTATATTTTTTTTTGTCAAATTGATGGTCCGAAAAAATTTCAATTTAGTCTGTCGATTCGCGACTACAGTGCTATAGAAGAGTTTTAAAATAGCAATAGTAAATGAAGAACACTAAGATTTCTGATTTCATAGGATAAAATGTAAGCATATAGGCAAGTAATACTGACCGGTAAAAAAAATTTTAAAAATAAAAAATAAATAACTGGCGCAATAGTCCAATCCATGGGCTCAAGATGAGTTAGCGTTATCTTATTTTCTTGATAGTGACGGTTGTTTTGTACAGATGTGTGTGATCAACAACACGAGTTATTCACCATGTAAATGGGTTCTCATACAACAGCTGAGTGGGCTCATAGTCCGACATGTAAATTTCCCCCCCCCCTTTTGCCGAAAACTATAGCATTCAGTAGGAATCGAACCGGGGCCCAATGCAACGAAGGCAATCGTTCTGTCGAACTCGAGCACGAACTTGGTACAAATGTCGTCTGACACACACATACACATAGGTGTGAAGAAAGCCGGTCCACTTGTACTAGGTTCGTGTTCCAGTTCGACAGTGTATGGTGACACTTATACTTCAAGAAAATAGTTAACATTATTCGCCAAAATCTGAAAGACTGTGGTCCTGCTATTAGTTGCTGTATAAGTATCGAGGGCAAATATACTGGTGTGCGTTTCGTGTTATCCCTGGGAATCGTCATCAGTGGCGAGGATCACTATATTTATTTAATAAAACTTGTGATTGATACGGCAGGTCACTGACAATAAAGTTGATTGCATTAATTCGCAGCAAAAGATTATGCTTCAACGACCACTTGTTAGCTTCTTTCGATAACTTTCGATAGAATGATGCTAGAGACATGAAATTTTGGTCAAACATTTGTAATAGGATCTATTTGGTTGTACAGTGAAACCTCTGTTAACGGACACCTCTCTCTAGCGGGCACCGCTTATTGGGGAAAGGTATAGGAAACCAATGATTATAAACCCCTTCTACAATGGACACCCCTTTAACGGAAGCAGACAGCATAAAGATCTACACCAAGAAATAAATTTACCTCTCCTCAACGGACACTTCAACTACTTTGAAAATGAACAAACTCGAATTTAATGTCTTTTATTGATAAACTTAAACATGGAAATAGACAAAAAGACCAGGACCAGGCCGGTCAAAAGGAATATTAATAGGTAGGGATCAGTTTATGCGACTATAAGCCTTCGAAAATCGTGAAAACACATCGCTTATTGGCAAAAATGATCGTGATTTCGACTCAAGCTACTAGTTGAGGTAATGATACTTATTTTGCAGAAGTCCGGTAAAATGACTGATATTGGCCACAATCATCAAATCGTCCGACAACAGTTTACAAGGGAATTGCTTCCCACACCATGATTTATTTACCGTCAAATGCCAATGTTGGTTGAAGTGCACAGGGTGGAAAACATTCGTTTTCTCTTCTCCATGCTCCCAAAAGACCAGAACTACTGCATATTGTTCTGGATCCTTTGGAGAAGGAGGACCTTCTCCATTTTCTCATATACCAATTGATGTTTTCTGGCGAAAATCAACAGGTGAGGATCAATCTATGTGGCTGTTTCCATTCAAAAATCGTGAGATCATTTTTTTCGCCCTTCCTACACTAGTCGTAAAAACTGCAATTTCGCCTTTCCTGCTCTCTACAGTAGGAAGAATAGTGGGTACCTTACTTTTTTTTCTGAGCAGTGTACACATTTTTTTCGTCCGTCTCTTCACAGCGGACACCCCTCTGCAGCGGACAATTTTATTGGCACTGTCCGTTGTAGAGAGGTTTCACTTTAATTGAATATGATCAAGAGCCGACCGAAGGAACCCCTACCCCCTACAAATGATACTTCCAATAGACGATAACTTTTGATGAAAGAATAAAGCTAGAATTGAAACTATGATCAAATGTTTATAGCAAGATCGAGTTGTTTCTTGGTTTGTAAAATGGTCAATGATCGAACCAAAGGAACCCCTACTCTCCCTACGAATGTTATCTCAAATATTCAATGGCTAAGTTCATAACACACAACGGAATCGCAACATACTGTGGCAACAGTATCGAAGCAGCATTGCAACGCGTTGTTGTGTTCTGAACTGCACTCGCATCTAGTCATCCATCAATTGTCAAATTTCCAGTTCAAAACTGAGTAAATAAATAAATAACTGGCGCAACAGTCCAATTTGAACCACGGCCTCGAGATGAGTTAGCATCATCTCATTTTCTAGATCGTGACGGTTTTTGTGCAGAGGTATGTGATCAGCAATACGCTCAACCGAGTTATTTACCCCATAATGGGTACTCATTTAACAGCTGAGTGGGCTCATAGTCCGACACGTAAATCCCCGGAATCGAACCGGGGCCCAGTGCGTTGAAGGCGAATGTGCTAACCGTTGCGCCATCCGGACTACAGTTCAAAGTGACCACTGACGAAAAATCGTATGAATATACGACAGCGCGAGCGTCATTTCAGGAGTGTCATGATATTCTGGTCCTAGCCAGCGGAGAAATTTTTGTAATGGAGAAAATGACATTTTTCACAGCATGTTGTGTCCATCAAAAACTCAGTGGAGAGAGTTCATAAAACAAATTGGCAACTGTATTCCAACGGTTGTGTGTTATGAACTTAGCCAATAACTTTCCATAAAATCGAGCTAGCGACTCGACATTTTGTCAAATATTTGTAGTGAGGGTTAGTTAGTTGATTTTGACACTCGTATCAAAAATGACGCCTACGATACTTAATTTCCAGTCGCAATTTCGCGGTGAAAGCTTGTGAGGAAATGAGTGTCGTGTGAGTTCAACTATTGACGAAGCTTTGGATGAAGAAAGTCGAAAAGGGCTGAAAAAGAAACGTACTGATGATAAGCTTACAAGCTGTGGGAGTTCTAATAATACCCACAGGTAGTTTTATAATATTAACACACCGGCGACTGAAACCCTGATTCCCTAGATACAGCATATTAGAGTTTCTACCGAGTGTGTCCGTCATTGCCATTTGCGGCGTGTAAATTGACGAATAAGATAGCTGCTGTGGACGGGGCTAATATAAGATGACTGCGGCAGCCCATGTGAAACAACAAGGATAATTTCACCGAAAATTGATCCCAGCCATTCTGCCACACTGCTGTTGCTAGGAAGCACATTGGTAGGGTAGTAGTGGTTATCGCAGGGCACTGCGCCATTGTCGAGCTCGCTTGGAGGCTCCGTCTTTCTCGTCACGACTTCTGCAGGAGTTGTCGGTATGTGTATTAGGATTAAGAGCATTCTCCATCTTCTCTGTCATTGTTCGGCCTTAGCTAGCAGGAGAAGGCGATTTCTGGGTCCTCGGGTTTTTTACGATCTGAATGACCGTAAAACACGAGCGCCTCACGGCTCAACCGCTACATCACCAGCACCGACACAGACAAAGTCTCTGCACCTAACCTAATTCCAAATTGTTATTGGTGTTAGAAGCCGTTTTTTTTAATTTTTGGAAACACAATTCACACGTTTCAAGCAGGCTCAAACGCACTTTTCTTCCACGATAACGATCTTTTTGCGATGATTATCACCTCGACTGAAGAAAAAATTTGTTGATGTTACGATACAATGCCGCGATTCTCTCTCTCTCTAACGAATGCTCAACTACACCTTTGTCACACTGAATCCGTATCAGTTTGCTCATAGGAACGGCAATACCTGCCATGATTTGAAACGTTACGATTATTCAGCAATTCAAATTCATGTAAACCTATTAATCTCGCCTATTCTTGGTTTAAAAGAATAGCACCAAGCAGAAAAATAATGACTTTTGTCTGCACTTTTATCTTATAGTACAATTATCTCTCAATCTGTCTGATACACTTTAAATATCTCAGATAAATATTAAGAATTATAGCCGTGACCAATTTCGGGTTTTTATTATTATGAATGGAACCAATTAGGTACATCGTCAACTCTATGATTTCCATCTATCTGAAAATATAGTAAGCTATTTTTTTTTTTCAAACTTAATTACCATTTCATTTTAATCTAGGTAAGCTCTTATGTGTGATTTTCATTATTTTCACAATTAATGGAAAAAATTCTCACCATCAACTTCTTCCTATAACAATCGAATAAAACGATTACACAGTAGTTAAATTGCGATGAGTTACTACTATCTTCGTAAGAAACGGAAAGAAATATTCGTGGATAGGTAAAAGAGAATGTAACTTCAGTGTGCATACACAAAAGAACTAACTGGTAGAGAGAGAATAAAGAAAAACTGTTCGGTCAACATTACAGAAACAAATTTTGAAAAGTTTACATTCGCTACTACTACTATGCCTATGCTGGATACGTACGTATCTAGGTGGCATCATGCTGGGAAATCTGAATTGTTATTATCTGTCTTCTGTGGAAGAAGAACAGTTCTTCAAAGCCCTCAGTCGCTTATATGAGTGGTGTATGTTTGATTAGATTTATTAACTTTCTCATGTGAATCTCATACTGTTCATGGAGCCGTGTAGTTAAATTTAAAGAAAATCTGAGAAGCAGGAAGATACAAGTGCACACATTTTTTTTTTCATGTAAAGTTCTATCGTCATATATGCATATAGGCTTTACTTGAAGAATATTGTATGCACATTGCACAGTACTCGTACATACGATAGCGATTCGACGTCTCCAAGAGGTTTCGTAATGGAATGCGCGTAATATTGAAAATTTGATACCCTCTTCAGTGTGGTGTCATCTGTCATCACTTCTTGTTTCGTTCCGCATTCCCACCGTTTGAACTTGGGCGCTGGATAAAGGTAATTGTGAAGTGCTAACGCTTAGTCGACAGACATGAAAGGTCTACTGTCAAACATGATTTTGTTTTTTTTTTGTGTAGAGGGGTCAGTCGGATTTTAGCATTGGTGTTATTTTAAGATACCCTACTCCCAGTAAATTCACTTAAATGCCTCAATTCAATACTATTATTGAAAAAATATTACTTTTATACACAAACGAACTGAAATTTCATCAATTGTAATGCATCATACATACACCTTTTTATAAGAAAATGTTGCTTTGTTACGGATTAAAAAAACTTGTATATATGTATTTATTAAATATGTATTAGGTACTTACTCGCAGACCGGTTGTTGGGATTTTGAATTTTCGTTTTAAAAGTGTATTTTCCGTTCAAAATACAAACTTTCATTGCATTGAGACGAAAATTGTCTTGTCTACTACAAAACCCGAAAAACCAAATGCTACGAAAAACAACTCGTACATGAGGCTTGTAGGCTTATTTTTGGTATGTATACAGTGTGTCCCGCTTCAGATGGTAAATTACTTTATTGGTAAATAGTATCGTTAATTTGTGGAAAAATGGCACCGAAATGGACAATCTGTCTTTAACCGTTACAGAGTTGTAGCATTTTTTTTTTTAAATTGTGTCAGATTAGCCACTCTCACAATCATTTCATCCTAAATTTCAATCTCACTTTCTGAAACTACAATACATAAAAATTTGTATAAGACGACTGGTCGCGGAATTCACCATCATTTCAAAGATACAACTGTTCAAACTTTAAAGAAATTTCAAAATCAGATTGTCTATTTTGGTCTCGATTTTCCACAAATTAACGGTACTATCTACTAACAAAGTATCTACCATCTGAAGCGGGACACCCTATACCTATAGTGTAAAAATTCTCAATTTTAAATGAATATATTATTATTAAATATTATGTGATTGTTACGAAACTTTATGCGATTACTGCCTCTGGTGTTATTATCGTCGGCCGTCAATAGCTTTGATCTGGGATGTCTTTACGGGATGCAGGGGTGTGCTAACTGTAACTATATAAATGTGCTATTATTAACCTATTTTGAAAAGATATAAAAATTTCATTATTAACCTTTCTCTGTGCTAGTGAAATGCCACTTTTCTCTAAGTTTTCATATTTCAAAGTGTAACGGTCGGGAAATGTATGGGTGTGGGATAAATTATGACCCCAAAAAGAAAGAGGGGGGAATCTTTCTCTTTAATCCTTTCTTCAAATTTAATGAAAATGCCAGAAATGGAATGTACTCGACCGTACTTTTCGCACGATACCCCACTCGCCTATATTAGACGACTATTTTTTTTACCTTTGTTTTCCCTCTATTGTTTTTACTACAAAACCCTAAAACAAACTGTGTATTGTTTGTGTATTTTGAAACAAAATTCATTTCAACGAAGTATTGAAATTCATTATGATGTACGAGTACGAGTATGTTAATGAGGCAATAGTCTTTGATTTCTATGAATTGAGTTGTTCTAGATGCTTTCTATGTTCTAACAGATTTTTTTAAATAGATCTAGATGCTTTCTATGTTCTAAAAGATTTTTTTAGTAGTTGCTGAAATGAAAGAGTAATCCGTAAGCATATCTAAATAAAATGAAATACAATACATAGTATCACGGATGACCTCTTTTGAAATATGAATAAAATTGTTATAATTATCAATTTAATGGAATGAGAATGAATGCTTCTTTGGCTATTGGTATGTATGATATGGGTTGATTAAAAGTTATTACAAAAGAAGAACGACATTGTGCAAAAATTGCTGTATAAAAGTCAAAGTCAAGTCCTCTTTATTACTACTTTCTTTTTATCGATTGTATTAAATGAAAGGTTTTAATTGTAAACTTGTCTTTCATTGTATTTGAACTATATGTATTGATTAATATCTGTGTCACGTTTTCAAATAAAATAGCTGTTCACAAAAAGCGAAAATAATCCTTCCTACCAGAAAGCCATGGATTCTTTTTGTTTGCAGTGCACGACTAAAACTTTAGTTTTTAAGTGTTTATTTTTGGTTACAGTAAATTGCTGTGGAAACACAATAAAAAAGGTTCTTTTCTACACATATACATATGTTGTCTGCTGCAGGAAATTAACGCATTCGATGAATGTCTCTGTATATCCTTCATCATTATTGTAGCGATTCAGTCCGTCGTCGTGCTTTGTCTGGATCAATGTTCACCTAATATTTCGGTCAAGTGATTGTCCTTCAATATTCGCAGTTGTTCGACGTCAACATGCGCACATATTTCTAAAGTGACAAAAGTAGAAAAAATACCATTTCCAGAAAAGTGCAAAAAACTTATTAGTGAGTTCAACGAAAAACAATGTCATAACCAATCATTTGTGCTAAATTTATAGGCACAAAAAAAATTATTTAATATAATATTGCATATTTTGAAGTCAAGCCTTGACGCGTCCTTTTTAAGATGTAACGGTTTTGTTGTTCACTGAGCTCAGATAGGAGTGAATTCTTTTGAGTTGTGTTACTTTTGGTATTCAACTGTAAGTATTGATACACAATTGTCATCTGACAAGTTATATTCAAAGCTAATTTGATACACTTTTGATATGTGATAAAGGACTACTACTACTACTTTGCCTTAACCCCTAGCGGGGCATAGCGCGTCAACTACTCCTGCGCGCCATCGTACTCTGTTCTGGGCAATAGGGCGCAACTCCCCAAAAGACTTACCCAGTGCCTGACACCCCTTTGCCACAGATCGACGCCATGTGATTTGAGGACCCCCTCTTGGTCGGCCTTGGTTGGAAATGGGGTTCCATTTCATGGCATGCAAAGCAATGCAGTTATCACTCTTCCGCAATGTGTTACCTATCCACTGCCATTTTCGCCTGCGTATCAATTCGTCGATTGGCATCTGACCCGTACGCCGACTTAGTTCGTCATTTGATATTGTTTCGGGCCAGAACTATATGGTGGCTTTAACTAAAAAATGCCAATTTTTGAGTTGTGTCACTTTAGAAATACATGTGGGATATACTGAGTCTTTCCAACGAGCTTTCGGTTTTCCTCTCAGCCTTGCTCCGCTGATGCGTCCTTTCAATATATATTTGTCTAGGCATGCGGTTATCGTAAACAACAACGTAAACGTATACCAAATCTTTGTCGACTTCAAGCAGGCATACGACAGTATCGATCGTGGAGTACTGTACAACATCATGCTGCAATTTGGTATACCGGCCAAATTAGTGCGACTGACTAAGATGACGATGACCAACTCCGTCTCACAAGTCAGGATCCAGAATAGACTTACTGATCTATTTGAAACACGCACTGGTCTGAAACAGGGCGATGGACTGGCACCGACGCTCTTCAACCTAGCACTGGAATGCGCTATTCGGGCTATGAATATGGACAACAGCAAGACGCTACTCATCAAGTCGACACAATTAGCAGCGTACGCCGACGACATCAACATCATGTCCCGGAGATTGGCTGACGCAGAAGAACTTCTGCATACGCTCGATACCGCTGCAAAGGAAGTTGGATTACGTATTAACGACGGTAAAACTAAAATAATGATGCAATCGGTGACAAGGACACCTGCACAACCGAGCATCAATGTGGGGGACCTCAAGATCGAGTTCGTGAACAACTTCATTTACCTGGGTTGCAACTTGTCAAGGGACGCCAACGAAACTGACGAAATCAAGCGACGGATACAGTTAGCTAATAAGACTTTTTTCTCGATTCTCCCCATAATGAAATCGAAGCATGTGCACAGAAACACGAACCTCCGCGTATACAAAACCATTATACGACCAGTGCTATGCTATGGCTGCGAAGCATGGACCCTAACTCAAGCCTCCGAAAACATACTAGACACTTTTGAACGTAAGGTTCTACGGCGAATTTTCGGGGCTGTTTGCGATCGAGATGGATGGCGCATCCGGTACAACCATGAGTTGTATGAAATGTACGATGAGCTGCAAGTCTCGAAAATCGTCAAACTATAACGACTTCAATGGGCAGGGCATGTACAAAGAATGGATGATGATCGCATGCCTAAGAGAGTAATGAATGCAGAACGAGTCGACGGAGCGAGACTGCGAGGACGACCGAGATCTCGTTGGGAGAGCTCAGTAGGTTTGGACGCCGCGCAGCTGCTGGGCCCCCAAAATTGGAGGACGCGGTCACGTGACCGAGATAATTGGAAGACAATGATCCAGGCGGCCAAGGCCCGACGTCGGGCTGTCGCGCCACGATGATGATGATGCGGTTATCGTCCGTTCGGGGTACATGCCCTATCCATTGAAGTCGTTGTAATTTGATGATTCTCGAAACTTTGAGCTTATGGTTGTACCGGATGCGTCATTCATTGCTGTCGCAAACTGCTCCGAAAATTTGCCGAATTATTTTTCCTTCAAATGTGCTACGCGTGTTTCGGCTTGAGTTAGGATCCAGGATTCGCACGCATAGCATAACACAGGTGGTATAATGGTTTTGTATATGCGGAGTTTCGTATTTCTGTGCACATGCTTCGGTTTCTTCATTGGGAGTACTGATAAAAAAAGTTGCCCGTTCTGAAACCAAAGCCGTTCGATCACAAAGATCATAGACAGACCTGCTCTCAAAGCGTGGGAGAACGTTGAAAATAGTTGGACTAAGGTGGTATTCTCGTTGAAAAAAAATCAGACTCGACGTTGAACGCCGCGCCGTGTTGGCCTTATTACAGCGAGGCGCCTTTAATAATTTCATTGATTTCGACAATCATTTGGACAACCCGGATCCCGGAGAACGACTGGGCTAACGAATTCCTGAACAGGGACCCCAAACAAATCATGGCCACCCACATGGTCATCAGGATGCAGATAAGTTTCGGCTGGGCAACAAAACGGGAATTTAGTACAAAAGATCTGGCGCTTTGTATTAAAATTTTTGTTTGGAGGGTCGACGATTTGAAAACACTGTCAAAACGTTCTCGACTTCATTGGTGAGTAGGTAGTCACAGGATGCTGTTTTTCTAAAGGAAGTGAGAATTTGTTCATCGATCGGCTGTCGTTCTGGGTGCCGGTTCACTTCTCGGTCATCTAGAATTAGACGATCCATTTCTTGTCACAAAAGTCCAACCTTTCAAGAGCGGATTTCCATAAATTGAAAATGTTCCAGTTCCCGAAAAATTGAACAGAGCTCACAACATTTATAAGTCTGTCCTCGAAAGCACGTTGGGCGGCTATTGTGTTTCGGATCCCTATAAGTGTCACTGTCGAACTCGATTTCGAACCTGGTACAAATGTCCTCTGAATAGCTCAAGACACACACACACACATTTCACATAAACGTGGAGAAACCCGGTCCACTTGTACCATGTTCGAGTTCGACAGTGTGTGGTGACACTAGCACTCCTCGTTTTCGCAAAGTCATCGCAATACTTATGTTAAGTTTACGCGGTCCGTCACTACCTCCACTCGAATTGCACGAAGTCATTGCATCGATTTCGGGTCGTATACCCATCTGTTCTGTTTTGTACTGACTGTAGAAATGCAATAGTACGAGTGTCCGAGCTCAATTGACTTTTGTGGGACACATAAATAAATTCATAAAGTACATATTTGAAAATGATATATTTCCGTAACCTCCTTCTAAGTGCATTGTGTTATGGGTTGAAGGTTTTTTAAAGCACAAAGCTGTTATAAGTTTACGGAACAGGGTTATCTTATAATGTTTTAAAAATAAAGTGGAGTGGGTTATTGTCAAGCAAAAGTCATAATAGCTTAGTCCGACTATCCATTGCCTCCAAAAATAATCAATACACAAGCCAATTCTATCGCTGTCCTCTGGTTTCGCCTACCGATAGATTTTACTCGTCAGGAGCTACCTTAATCCATCGGAGAGGTAGCTCGACCAGGCCAGTGCGTGTTAATTCGACTTAAATCGGAATACGTCACTAGGTACAATGGCCACTCTACCATATGATCACACCGTAAAATTTTGTTTACGGACGAAAAATTTTTTACTGTCGAAGAAACATTTAATAAAGAAAACGATAGGGTTTATGCTCGCAGTGCCAGAGAAGCTTCTCAAGTTGCCCAAAAGGTTCAAAGAGGTCATCATCCAGCCTCAGTAATGGTTTGGTGGGGTGTTAGCTACAACGAGGTGACAAAGTTGCATTTTTGTGAGAAGGGCGTCAAAACGTCTGCCAAAATTTATCAAGAAAGTGTCCTTGAAAGTGTAGTGAAACCTCTCAACATGTCATTATTCAAAAATCAGCCTTGGAGTTTCCAGCAAGATTCTGCACCAGGTCATAAGGCGAAGTCAACCCAAAAATGGCTTGAAGAAAATGTTCCGGATTTTATTAAAGCTGAAGATTGGCCTTCCTCTAGCCCAGACCTGAATCCGCTGGATTACGAATTATGGTCTGTCTTGGAGCAAATGACGTGCTCTAAAAGACATTCTAAAATCGAATCCTTAAAGAAGTCTCTTACACATGCAGTTGCCAACTTTCCGATTGAAGTCGTGCGTGCTTCTATAGATAAGTGGCCAGCTCGATTAAAGGCTTGTGTAAAGGCAAAAGGCAATCACTTCGAATAACTTGTTGCAATTTCCGTTGTTGACAATGCATTTAATAAATAAACAATGATTTCTTAACATATAACACCTCTTTTATTGAACAGTGCTTCAAAAAGTTTGTATCAGTATTTATGGCTAGACTAGGTATTTATAGCGCGCATTGTATGACACAGGTGCGTATTTTTTCCCAATGAGAAATTTTTCTGTTTGTTCACGCATTTGCGCAATACTGCTTTTTTAAAGAATAGAGTGGAGTGTGTCATTGTCAAACTAAGTCATAATAACTTAGTCCGGCTATCTACTGCAACGAAAAATAATCAGCACATAGGCTAATTTGTCTTTTATTGTATTTTCAGTATTACAACGTGGCTACCTGAACTTTCAAAACCTCCAAAACGGTAGTTTCTCAAAAACCACAGATAAACTTGTGAATTGGCTCGAAAACTTCAAGACTTCATAAACTCCTTAAAACCTTCATATTGTGTCTCTTTGCTGGATGAGCCCCGTACTAGAAAATTATTAAAATAACTTCATCAAAGTGTCGAGAGTAATCATTATCATTCGTGCCACTTTTACCAGGCATTCCATCAGTGTTCCTGGAATTTCACCTATCATTATCATCTGGATTACCTTTCATGTACGTAATATGAAGTCAATCTATCTTTGCTACCACCACCTACGAAGTACATGTTTTGGTATGCACTAATAAGGTTTATTACAACGACGTACGTCAATTGACCAATTATGCACTATCCATACGAACCAAATTTTGCAAACTTTCAACCCAAATAGCTAACTAAGTAGCAGCTGAATTGCAGTTTTTAATTAAAAAAGAAAACAAATTCACCTCAAATTACATCCCGGAAACTAGCAATTGAAAGCTTCAGCACGGGTGGTGGCGGCTAGAAATAGCCATCGAGTCAATCTAGCATTCGTATAGTAGTACATACGAGTATGTATGTAATTTTTACATCTCCATGTGCTTGTGTACCACAGGACAGGAGTATCTGTTTCAGTTCTACTAAATCCAGTGTACTGTTGTGTATCTGTACGCTATATTATGAAACACGAGATCATCTGATCAACAATCAAATGCCATAATTTAATATTGCGTATTCCAGTTGTTGGTGGATATGGATGCGGCGGTCTATTTTCAGAATAATTTTCCATGCACCCACAATCCCGCGAAAGGTTGGTTGGTCCAACTCCCAACTGTCCTCGTGCTGGTGGCACCTATCGAATGTCTGCCATAGATTTTAATTAGACTTTAAATTTTTATAGTTGCGGTAATTTCAAAACAATCAGTTTAAAACCAATCCTAGGCTGAATTTAGATATTTGTCCTCGATATTACATATATTGTAAGAACGAAAGTAGGAATGTGAACAATGGAAGTCACATACATATTAAGATTTATGGATTCGAGTAGCTTTGAATTGCGGTTCAATTATGTTTTATAGAAATTTAAGTAAAAATCGCAAGTATGGTTTTGAGGTTTTTTAGTCAATATTGGATAGCGTCTAGCTTGATCAAAGCTATTAAGATTTTAATTTTTGTTTTTGTTTATGAAAAAATAATAATATATAATATATGCAAACGCTAGATATTTGTATAAATAGTAAAATTACGAAATCCCCTGAGATTGACACAATTTCAAAAAGCATTTTCGTTATCCAAATAAGCCCCAGTATCTAGATAAATAAACGCATATGCATTAGAAAATCGTCATAAAATAAACTTGAAATTGGAGCAAGCGCTAGAGTTTTCTAACGAACTTAAAGTCGACCATTTTAGTAACATATTGTTTAAAGATTATGAAGGTGTGTTTTACATAAACATTATACTCATAGTACATAATGCATACATTACATTGTTTATCTTATCAGTACATAAAAGCCTGTTGTTTATTTTTCATTCTATGTGTATTGCGTTTGCATGAAACTGCATATGTTCATAAACAAAGACACGTAATATGTTTGCTTTAATAAACAGAATGGATAAAAAAAACGCTTCGCTTTGGCCTGGAGTCCAAAGGGTATATACCCTAGACCTGTACATACCTAGTGATGTTATCAAAAGTACCAATTGGTAACGACCATATGAATTAAAAGTGAGTTTCCCATATGGTCAGTTTGAACTGTGTGTGTGGATCCAATAAGAAGTTTCATCGTTCATCCATTCGGATATTTTGAACTAAGATTTATAGGGAAGATTGGTGTTCATTCAGTACTATCTTGCCCAATCTCAAAATCAACCAACTAGATCCTACTACAAACATTTGACCGAAATTTCAAGTCACTAGCTTCATTTTATCAAAAGTTATCGCTTATTTTAAGTTTCATTTGTAGGGAAGGTAGGGGTTCGTTTAGTCGGATTTTGCGGATTTTGAACAGTATCTAAAAAAAATTCAAGTCGCTAGCTTCATTCTATCGAAAGTTATCGCTTATTTGAAGTTTGATTTGCAGAGGAGGTGGGGGTTTCTTTAGTCGGCTCTTGCCCATTTCCAGTAAAAACTAACTAGATCTTACTATTATCATCCGACTAAATTTTCCAGTTTGCTAGCTATATCCTGTCGATAGTTATCGTAGTTAAAAGGAATATTTAATTTTTTTGACATTTATAGGGGAGGTAGGCGTTCCTTTGGCTTGATTATGCCCATCTTACTAAAATCAAGTAGCTTTGCATCTGCAGTTTACTTACCAAAAAACAGCTCTCTACGTCAATTGGTTCAAGAGTTATAGACAAACACCCTGAAAAGTAGGGTAATGCGGGGCTCTTTGTGAGAAAATTATCGTTTATTCAAACAGGAGTTATAGATACATTTAATTATTTTGAATATGTAGAGGAGGCAGGCGTTCTCTTTTCCGGATCACGCCCATTTTCAGTACCAACCAAAAAGATCATACTACAAACATTTAACGAAAATTTCAAACTTGTGGCTTCATTCTATCGAAACTTATCGTGCGAACGGACAGACAGACAGACATGGCTAAATCAAATCATTTATTTGTATACATTACCACAGCTACGGAGGCTCCTACAAGGTGTTACATATTTTCGTCGTGACAAAAACAATATACCTATACCTTATAAGGTCTAGGGTATAATTAAACCAGAGGGAGTATAACCAATTCCATCGCGTCGCCTTCTTATCTGGAGATATTAGGTGCATTTTTTGTACAACGGTTAGGGTAGGGTAACTCGTGGTGCAAAGAAAACTATCGAGGACAGCTATGCAGGTTGGTTGAATCTTTAAATATCATGACTTCGGTCGCCTAAATTGCGAATGAACTGTCCGAATTGTTGTCGGGACTTGACACCAATTGTCCAATTAACGACAAGCATACCGCGTTTTTTATTGTAGTACAATTGTGCAATCTATTTGAGGCAAAATCCACTTCCATGGTCCTTCTCGTGGGCGCCCCCTGGAACGGCACTGGTCGTTGAACATTCCCAAACAGTCACCCCATTATAATAATAAAGTGGAGTGGGTCATTGCGAGTCTAAGTCAAAAATGACTCAAACTCGCTCTGCACTACCACACAAAATTTATCAGCTTAAAGCCATCATCATCCTCCTGTCCCATTATAATGGTTATGGGGTATATGAATGCAAAAGTTGGCGCTGATAACTACATATGTACTGAGGCTGAGCCTCAGCAGAAGAAGCCACAAGAAGAAATGTGCGTATACGGTCCGCTGCTCCGAGTAAAGAAGAATTAGTCTCTGCAATTATTGCACTTAAACAAGGAAAGGCCGCCGGATTGGACGGTATCCCTGCCGAACTTTATCAATCAGCGCCAAGCGCAGCTACCGTATTGCTGTATCCACTTGTTGATAAAGCCTGCAATACACTGACCGTTTCCACCTTTCCAGGAAAGCCTTACAGACTGTAATAGTTGAAGAAGCATTTGTGTGCTTCCTGCCAATGCGGTTGATAGCTAGAATCGTCCTGGAAAGACTAAAGGCCCACTAGGTTAGGTTAGGTAAAGGGGCTGCCGGGTCCTCACCCAGCACACTTAGTGCATCCATTGGTCCGTTGTGTTACCACCAAAGTAACTTAATTAAGCCTAGGCACCAAATCAGCCTGTGTTGTTTATAAAGCGGTAGAGCTGTATGACACTCGTATTTTTAAGGTCGTCCAGATCGTGGAAAAATCACAAAGCAAATTGATGAAGAGATGGGAGGCTTTTGATCCGGACTCTCTTGCTTCCTCTGATCATATTAGCACCTTGCGAATTATCATCGAGCAAGGCTTTTCATCGATTTCGATCACATGGCGTCGATCTATGACAAAAGAGTGTAAGGCGGTAGGTAAGTCGTTTGGGGAGTTGCGCCCCATTGTCCAGAACAGAGTACGATGTCGCACAGAAGTAGTTGACGCGCTATGCCCCAATAGGGGTTGAGGCAAAGTAGAAGTAGTAGTAAGTGAAAGGAATAATTGATCATTAAACTTCCAAAAAGTCGTTCTTAGAGATTGCAATAATTTAAGAGGCATTTCCTTCTTTTTAATGGGTGGACAGTTAAAAGCACAAGAAAGAAAGTACAATTGATGAGGACCAGGCCGGCTTTAGATTCGGATTCACCTGTGTCGATGTCATTAACACCTCATTATCGAGAAATGCACTGACGATTCTCCACTTCATTTGGTTTTCATTGATTTGGGTGGATTTGAGCAGGAGAGGCGTCCCTGAGTAGCTTGTGGATATTATCAAGGCAACTTACGAAATTTGAAATATCGCGTTCTGCACTCCCACCTTGGTGGGAACTTGTGATTCGGAGTGGAGTTCAGTAGCGTCACATTTTACCACCGATGTTATTCCATTTTATAGTACTGATTGGTGATGTGTTGTGCTGTGTCCAGCGCTATCAGGAGGACACAGATGAACTCGATGGACCTATACATCTGACTTTCAACATTTTGACTACGCTGATGACGTATGCCTACTCTCTCACAGAATTTTGCACCTGCGCGGAATGGCTCTAAATCTTGAGGTTGATTCGAGCACGGTTGAGCTAAAGATTAACACCAATAACATCAAGGTTCTTGGCCCACCGTGGTGAAGATGAAGATGCAATCGAAACCGTCCTATTGCCATCAATGTATCAATGGATAGCTTGTGCAGAAGCTGGACCAATTCGCCTACATATGAGGCGGTGGAAAGAATATTTCCGCTATCCTCAATGCGGTAACCATCAGTTTTCAATAACTGATTGAAGTGTTGTCGGACTGATGTTGGTTTCGCTTTATAAGGAATATGTTTCATACTGAAAACTAAGAAGAGGGAGTTGTAATGGACGGTTTGGTGGGCATCCGAAGATGCCCGTGGGGACGGAGCCTAAGGTAGCATAGTGACCGTGAAGGTCGAGCCGTGCCATTTGGCGAAGAAAAACGCCCCTCAACGAGCTAAGCAGCGGCCTATGCTTGCTATAGCTCAGTTCGGGAGACGTGGGCGGGGTTTTTTTCCGCTCGTTGCCCCTGTCTTTACGTATTACGTATTATTAAAAATTCATAAGCCTGGGGAAGACAACACAAACAAGAGAGGTAAAAATGGGGAATTTTAAAAAAATGAGGCGAAAAGGATGGAATGGTTGGCGGACAGCGCAGATTTCCTCGCGGTCGCATCAAGGTCCAGGCGTAATGGGACCCTTGGCCTCTGGTTTCGTACCACCGACAGATCCTTACTCATCAGGTGCTGTCATAGATCTGCCGGTGGAAGCAGCACACCCAGACTAGAATATGGTTCATTACAGAGTTTACTTAAAAATAATCGTATCGTTTCCGTTTTTTGCCTTACATTTTTAAGCATTTCTACTTCGGAATTCTGGAAACATTAGTAACTAACAAAAAGTTGGTTTATAACCTCTCCCAAGTAACTCCAATCTTACAAGTAATGTGCCTTATTCATGTGTGTTTATCATTGCATCTTGTGTTCCATTTTCGGCTATAATGTACTTCTACCAGTTTGCTTATAGTTTTTTTTAAATCAAAACGACCGGTAAAACGACGACTTTCAAGACTTTCGAGACTTTCGCGACAGCCATAAAAAAATACGAAAAGACATTTCCAATATCGCCTTGGGTTCCCTCTGACTATTCAACGAAGCTAAAAAGAAATGAGTTGAAAGAAAGATACTTTTACACTTATGTATTTGGAAGTATGTATATGTGTACATTATACAGATATGAAGATATGTGGGTACTAACATTATAAAAACCGGCTTTCATACTGCTACAACTTTTCGTTGAATTATACAACTGAAAAAAAAACATATGAAGGTGTAGAATACGTATGGCGTATGAATGTGGCCCAAAAATTAATTGAATTCCAGAATACGGAGAAAGATGTTTAGCATTTTATTTTTAATCGGTAGCAATATAATTTTTAGGCCAAGACTAATTTATTGTATAACTCGATCAATTCAGAATGAAATTCCGATTATTTGTAAGCGAAACCGAATTTGAATGTCTTTTTAATGAAATACGTACCTTAGGGGCAAATGTATCATACGTAATTTTTACGAATGCGGGAAATGTTTTTCTTTTTATTGAATGAATAAAAAACGTTAAAATCGCTAAGTTGTAGCTTTCAGTGTTCACTTGCTTTATAGTTTGGTTTTCATATTTTTGCACAACAGAGAATTATATTTAATATGTATACGAGTAGTGCTGGAAAAAAAGTTGCCCGAACTACTTTATTCCCTTTTTCGCAAAAATGCTTCGAAGTAGTTAGAGTTACAGTGTTTTACTGGCTCAGGTTATAACAAATTATGTGTACCCTGTCTAGAAATAGTGAAAAGGGCTTGAAAGAAGTACTTAGTTGGTGATAATAGCGTAATAAGCGAGAAAGTGCAGTTTGGGTGAAAAAATAGGGAAAAGTTAGTGCGAAAAGCAAAAGCAATATTTTGGATTTGCCGCGAGATAATCGAACTACTATATATGCGATAGGAATGAAAGACTGGATGTTCCTCGGTGTAATGTGTAATGATACTCGAAAAAATTCCGGGAAATGGGCCCCACCGATAGAAGAAGAAAGGCTCTAAACGATCAGGGAAAAACTAACCCCTTTGTAGATCGCTTCTAATCCCTACAACGCCATCCGAACTGGTTGAAAACTCCATCTGACTTTAGAAACGACCTAGTTCTACCAACGTGCTGCAAACCTCATCAAGTTTGTTGAGAAAAACGCTTGTAAAAGCTTGTAAGCTTGTAAACGTTTAAAATCCTGAGCGCAGTCATTAACTATAATTAATTGAAATGTAAAATTTGATATCTGCGGTGTTCGAAGCTTTTGGTGAAGGGGTCTGCGACTGGAAAAAGTTTTAAAACTCTTGGTCTAGATGAAAAGTACGTCTTTAGCCCCATTGAGACTGAATTTACACCAAATAAATTACCGGGGGCAGAATGATGCAATTTTTTGTTTGTTTAATATGTGTTCATTCTCCTAACATGCACCGAGTAGATGGACAAAAAACGCACAAAATAGGCGCGTTTTTTGCCACTATCCGGGTCAAGTGCGGTTTAGGCGAAGTCGTTTTCTCTCATTAGCAAATGTGAAATCCAATTGCGGCGAAATGAGGCGAAAGTTCGTTCAAGGCGCAACCGCTAGATGTAACCTAAACAAAGTACCGATTTTGTTCCATCGAGTGTAGGATTTACACTAGATTATTACCGGAGCGGAACGTTAACCCATATAGGTTAATGTTGTTGTTGTAGAAGATGTTACTTCTGCAACCTGTATCTGTTAAGATTGGCAAAAAACGCGCCTAATATTGAAGGTCTACTTTTCTCTCAGCGATAAAATATAGTCATAAATCACATCGATCATTAAGAGCTTATTTTTCTTGTCCTTTAACTTCTTGAAGTTAGTCCTGCTAATTAGCTGTACGAGTATTACCGTACAGTTTTCTTTTATATATAAATATATACACTGAATTGTTCAATACAAACAAATACCTAAAAGAGATAAAGATAGTCCGCCTTGACTTCAGAGCTACGCAAACTCGCCTAACACTAATCATACTCCCACTAAGATTAACTAAAAAAATGGTGTCCAGCAGCTATGTTAACTAAATTGGTCATCGTAAAATCAAAGTCGTTTTGGCCCGGCCATATGCACATTGTACATTAATGTCTGAATTTCCAGTTTAGCCTGAACGTGTTAAAAGTTCGAAAAGATTTTAGTATGCTCAAGAAATAATGTAGAAATAAAAAAAAAGATCTTGTTGAAGTTATATGTCTTTTTTTAGGATTTAGGCACGAAAATCAAATTCAAAGATTGTTTAATGTCTTATGTTTTTGTTCAGATCGACCTCTATGGCACGTTCATCAAATATTTGGTTAAGTGGTTAAGAATTGTTGGTGGTGCTTGTCGGTGTTGAAGATGGTGATGGTACTTACGTATGATGACCTTTTAGAGGACCGAACTAACTAATGTAATGTTCACGGTATTGTTTTGATCGTTTCTCCAGATGGTACGACAACCTTTCTTTGAGTGGTGCTATCAGATGGGCCGCTATATTTTTCAGTGATTTTGTGGGCGTGCTGAATGATTAGATGCATCTTGTAATTCGAAATTTAGCAAAACCGAAATCGTATTAAATTTCAAGTGGAACAGTGTGTGAAGGAAGTTATAGGACACGAACGGGATATAAAATGACAATAGATGTAGCATGTAGGTCGAGTTATTAAGCCTTGTAAACACCGAGATACTTTGTTGCTCAGCAGTAGGCGTGTTTTTTTGGGAATTTATCGAGTGTAGGATAAAATAACACACGCGTTACACTAACAATATTAACCTGGATAGTGTAGTAGGGTGGCTACCCTACACTCGATAACCCCTCAATAACTTACACATTTATGACACATAGATGACCTTAGTGTCATGTGGAATATACTATGTTGATATTGGCACGCTTTTGTTTTTGTCAATCAGCCAAGTTCATTGGTAAACGAATATTACGTTTGGCTCTGATAGGCCCATTCCTATTATTAAATAATATATTTTAAGTAGGATTACTAAAAATATCAATAAAAAAAAGGAAAAAAAAAGATAAGAATTTGCTGGTGATTGAACCCGCGACCCATTTGGATAGACTCGCACTTGTGGTTGTCACTGATAAATAATTTGTTTGAATGATGCTTGTTGAGTAAGAATGGTACGCCAAATTTATAAACGTCCGCCGTAACAATAAAAAAATGATCTGATAATCGAACTGATATTTTATTCGGCTTTGTAATTTATTTTCACCACATATGAGGCGCACCACTTAACATCAGGGTAGACAACTTGACGATTCGTAACCAGGGCAGGGACCGTACACGGTTACGCAAAGAACACACCTAGTGTTTCGGGTTTGTATCCCGATCTTTCGCTACGTGTCGGGACAGTTCTCGTGTGTCAAAACTATTCCGCGATATTGGATACAGCATGTATTTTGACATTCTTGATTCCCAATTGAAATGGGATACTTACTTGTTGCAGAAAATTGCAAATTGTGGATACGTATTCAATTGAATTGACGTGAATTTAGGGCTCGGAAGCGCTTGTCTTTTTTTATTTTGAATAGAAAGAGCATTCATTCTGTTTTGCTCTGAATCATGAGTGAATTGAATACCGTCGATTTCACATGTCAAACATGAAGCATTCCAATTGGAAAGTGGGAATATTCCTAATTGACCGGCTAATGCTGGTTCGCGTCTTTTATCAATAGTGGGTTTTTTAATTCTTTCCGAAGAAAAGATTGAAGACCTGAAAGTTCAGCTCATATTCATTCGGGAAGAGTCCAAGTGGATAGAAAAATTCTTGAAAATAACATATCATGAAGCAGCCAGTAGAATAAGAAAACAAAAATGAAATACTGCCACAAGTTTTTTCTATTTTCAATTTAACTTACTCACTTTCAAATAAATAGTAACTAATAAAGTTCTAGTTATTTCGAGCAATAAACGTTTTTCTTTTACACTATCTGTAACGCAATATCCCATTTTTCAAATTTTGAACTCTCCTAGAATGGATAAAGGTGACATGTAAATACATACAAATCGTAAAACATATTAAAATTTGAGAGTGATAAGATGAACTCCCATTGACAAGAAAATGGTTACTAACAACAAATATAACCATATAACCCCGTTTTAGGACAATAAAAAATATTATTATAGAAAAAATAACAGCGTTTTTCTCAGTGTTGTAAAATTGTCACGTATCACCTTCATTCACTTGCCTTGCCCCTTCAATTGTCAATCCTACCGAAAAACGTTCTGAGATAAAATGAAGATCATAAAAAGTCACAACTTATTATATCTGGTTTTCGAGTTAAAATCAGTATAAAAAGATTACTGCTAACTTTTTTTGTACACTGAATTTCCTAAAATTCAACATAAAAAGGCAAATCCCTATGTAAAATTTTTTCTGAAAAAAAAAAAATTCAGAATTTTTCATCGAAAGGGGAAGTTTTCGAAAATACGACGTGATGTCTCGATGAATTCTCAAATTTTTGTTTGTAATCCTTTTTGTACCCTTTTTAACGGAAAAATGTATACATTTAAACTGTCCATTTGTTTTACACTTACCTGACATTTGAAAATTTTTGTACAAATTTTGGAACAAAAACTTAAAGCTCTGTTGTTTGTTCGAAAATATTAGCCGGAAACACCTCTATTCTGGTCCGATATTTTTGCATAAGCACCAGAGCTCACCGACTCGACAGATAAAAACCGGCTCAACTGATAAATACCGGTTCGACCGATAAAAACCGACTCGATTTGTAAAAAGCAGGTAAACCTTTTCTGGTCGGTTGATCTAAATCAGTCGTCGTGGAAAATGCTAAAACTACTCACTTACTTATTAGCCATGTCGTCCTTATTGGGATATGGCTTCCGGAAGTCGTCCTCTCCAAACGTCTCGGTCTTCACATCGCTGTTTCTAATCCGGCGCGTCGAACATCTTCCTACTGTCTTCTCGCACTAGCGCTTCTTAGGTCTTTCACGCGCTCTCACATCTTTGCCAGTGCCATAGCAAGGCTTTTTTGGGAATCCGGTGTTCGTCCATTTTTTGCAGATGACCTGCCCACTGCAGTTTTGGAATTTTCACAAATATAGAGGCAGAGGGCTCTGGTTCGTCAAAAAACTCGTACAGCTCGTTCTTGTACTTTCTTCGCCATTGGTCTGCATCGCGTGTCGCTCGAAAGATTCGTCGAAAGACGCTTCCTTCGAAGGCGTTGATCATTCTTTCAGATGCCCGAATGAATGTCCAATTCTCTCAACCATGACATAATACCGGTCCGATTATAGTTTTGTAGACTTGGAGCTTCGCTTTTCTATGGATGCAGCTGGTCTTCAGTGTTCAGTCTTCGATCAGTCGGACTCATTTTGCTGGTATACCAAAGTGCCGTATGAATTTATATAAAGCCCTTCAGCGTTAATGCTGTCGTATGCCTGTCTGAAGTCAAAAATATTTGGTGGAATTCTCTGTTGAATTCAAGGCATTTTTCAAGCACTTGTTTTACCGTGAATATTATTTGATCGGTTGTAGACCGTCCAGGCCGAAAGCCTCCCTGGTATTTGCCAACTATTGTTTCCGCGTGTGGATTTATTCTAGCCTTAGAATTTTTCTGAGGACTTTGTAGGAAGTACTCAGCAGTGAAATGTAGTAGTCGTAGTTACTGCAGTCGAGTTTATCCCCTTTTTGTGTTTGGGACACATTACACTCCGGTCCTATTCGTTTGGTACGGTTTCTTCCTGCCAGATTTCCCGAATCAGCGTGTGAATGGCGTTTATGGTACCTTGTTTAATGAGTTCTTCTGGTACTTCGTCGATGACTGGCGGCTTGTAGTTCTTTAGTGCCCGGATGGCGGCGTCAGTAGGGGTTCTTTCATTTGGCGGTCAAGTGGTATATCAACTGAATGCTATAATTATTGATATGAATATTTCTTCACTTTCTTCGGAATCTCTTCCGACTAATAATGTGAATTTTTTTTTTGGGAGAAACAAATATTTTACCCATTAACTGTGTTATCGAAACCAGCGAACACGTCGCCTATATCACATTAGTGTTCATGGTCAAATCAGTTATCAACTTTTTTTTTTACCAAAATGCATATGTCCATCATCTCCGAGAATGTAGTGGGTGACTATGGTCATTTTAAGATCCACTGGTTATTGACATTAAAAATTTAATGTTGAATCGTTTATGTGTTTATGTGTGGGCTGTTTTCTACAAATCAATCAATACTTGTAAATGGAGTACCGGCCAAACAAAACAAGCGGCACAAAAACCAACTAAATTTATATTGTTAATCTAAAACCAATTCGACGGAACAGTTAGAGAAGTTTTTAAGTGGTCCTCAAAGCAAATTTCAGATGAAATATGAGACACAGCAGAGAATAAACTATTGAAGCCTCTTAAGTCAATGTTAAGGACATTAAGTACATAAAGCCAAACGTGCTATTGAAATACGATCTGAAATTTTTTTGGGTTCACTTCTTCCGTACGCCTAATCCCAATGCGTGTGTGTATAGAAGATTATATCCTTGTACGAGAATATGTGTCACTCACGCCCATAGTTTCGAAATGATTGCACAGTACCTACAATTTTCTTAAGAAACCACAACCATTTTGACTGGTCTCAATATCTTGTGCACACATATTGTAAAATTTTTATTGCCATTTCATTTGTACAGAGTACAGACTTTAGTAGAGTTTGCATCGTAAAAGTCGCGTTCTTTGGTTTTTGTTTATGCCGGACATTGAAATGAGCTTTCTGTTAAAAAGAGGACGTCTCATGTTGACATGTTGACATGCATATATGTACTTTGTGGTTCATTGTTGAAATTTTGACGTTTACAATTTGGAGACGATCTTAAATTGCTGATACTTGAAGAAGCAAAAAATTGTATATTCTTCATCTTATTAGCATGCCTGGTTTGCGTCTGCAAAAGATTATGGTCGCACATCATGGAAAACCACAAGCAAATTGCAACTTTATTCTGGTCATGGTTTTCAAGTAACCTGTTGACAGATTTGATTGGCATTACAAACGATATGCTAGTATACAGAAAGTATGTTACGAGTATTTGTAATCAAAATGTTTACATTGGGAGCGTAAGTTGAGGGTTTATTAGATAATAGTAACTTTTGAGGTGAATCGGCATTAAGGGGGTAATTTATCAGTCATTTCCGAAGCTTTTTTTTATGTTCTGCTAAATTTTTGAAATGGCAATCAGCAAAATTATTTTTAATGATAAGTAGTTTCTCAATCTAATTTTGTCTCCGATGTAAATCTTACCACTATTCTGTACTGGGCATACTTTTAGACCACTGACCAAATCTCATAGATAGGTAACTAATGCCGGCTATACGCGTTCCAGTATACCGGAGAGGAATTTCTATACAGGTCATTTGTACAGGAATACCGGAGCGTGTATGTTGTCACGTTATGGTATAACCAAAGATCAGGCATTACGAAGATACCCCACTGCATACAAATCAATGCAGTGCCTAGTATTGTAGTTGTTAACACCAACTGCCAAGCATGTTACTCATACAATGAAACGTTATAGGCAGTTGTCATTAATGAAGTGTTGCCATCTCTTGTAAGGGTGAAAAAATAGAAATCAATTTTTTTTTAAATGCTTATATTGCATCTATAGTACATACATATATCATATGAATACACTAATAATTTCAAACTGCCGATTCAGCTGTAATATGTATGTCTGTGGTGGCCCGCCGAATCTGAAATTATTTAAAATAGGAAACACATAAGTACACATGCACAATTTATGGGGATGACCATGACCAGATCAATAATCACTCTTATCCAATTTAAATAAAAATGCCGTGAACCAGGTACGCACATTTTCTTGGGAATAGGAGGATTCGCCATCACTATTTCTTACGGAAGTGATACATGCCGCCAAGGGGAGGGTCACCATCCCACCTGTGGATCCTCATGTAAACCACTTCACTCCGCCTGGGAGGATCGCCATCAACAGGTGTGCAGACTTCAAACTAGTTCACGACACGATTCCAACAAATAAAGAATATTACACAATGTCACTGGTCATCCACCGTACAAATCTAAATCTACCACAAGCCATGCATGGAAACCCAAACACAAAAACTACATATGCACTTAGTAAGTAAAACTTACTTCATAAGCACAAAAACGAACACCACGACACTATGAAGATCAGACGTAAACTGAACATTTCAAAGACATGACGTCGATGCCTTACGCGTCTTACTACGCAATAAAATTGTGTAAACAAACCTTTTGTTACACTCTATCTCTCTAAAGGCAATTACCCTTTGAATTATTGGCACCGCGAGGTTTATTTATGTGCGATGATTTGTATGAAGTGCAGTATCTTTTTAACTCTACTCTTTGGTATAGCTGCCCAGGCATCCAAATCCACAAGGGTGGGCGGAAAAGAATCAAAATTCGATTTCTTTTAGGATAAACTGGAGAGGTGACCTTGGAAAATTTGTGTCAATTTACTTCTCGAGTAAAGCTCTTCATATACGCCAGGCGAATGGTAGAGATTCAGAGTGCATGACAGAAGGTTCGCCAGAAAGCTTAAATCCAATTTTTCACCACCTAAAAAATTGCTAACGGTACTTATGCGGCTTTTATAATTTCTCAGTTGCTTGTTCCTATCTCATAAATAAAAGCAGAATATCTTATTATTCACTATAAAATTATCTACAGCTTTTGCCCACAAAATGTTGTGTTTGGACAAGTATAAGGTAAAACGTTACATCGCGCCAAAGTTGAAAAATTTGTTAAAAAAAAAAAAAAAAAAATCCACAACTGTGTTTTTCTGTGTGTGAAAATCGAGTTTTTCAACTTTGGGGCATTGTAAAATTTTACTTATTTGTTAAGACTAAACAGTTTGTTTGCAAAAGTTCATTTTATAGCGAAAAATTGGATATTTTACCAATTATTATGCGATAAACGTGCATCTCAGCGCAAAAAAAAAGACAAAATACCCCATAAGTATTGTTAGAATTTTTTTTTCATGTGGTGAAAATTTGGCTTTAGAGTTTCTGACTAAGCCTCTATCGATTTCTAGGAAAAAATCAGACAGTATTTGGCATGGACACTGAAGCCACTTTTCACGACGTAGCTGGCATAATACAGTACCTCCTTAGGTATAAATTGAAACAAACCTATGAAATATAGGTAATTTCTAGATAGGGGTGATGAGACCGTTCCTCTGGACGTAAGGGACATATTTATGGTATAAAGGACTTAACGGAGGCAAAGAATCGAAAGGACAAAATGTCGTCGAATGCAACTCAAAGTGATGTTAAAGACACATTTACTCAAGGATTCGCATGAAAAGAATCAGTTTTTTGGGGACAACATTTTTCAGAGCAAAACATAGACAACTTGAAGACTAGACTTATTATCGATGAATACTGCTTAGCGGATAAAGAACGCTGCGCAGTGTTCGTAGATATTAACAGCCTAACATGAAATATGGACAAAAAGATATATGTGCATAATAGAGTGGTATTTAACCCTAATAGCTTACTGACTAACCTCTTAATCGATCAGAGAATGACGAGGAATGAAGACTTGCTTGCCATTAATATTACAAGTCGAAGTTAACAATGACCGAGAAATAACTGCGAAAAAAAAAATAGTTGAATTCCGCATACCAAAATGTCTGTCATTCATCATGTCGCTAAAATCTCTCCAAATTTGACCGCAACCTACAAGTGTACCTGAAAACGTACGTTTCCTATCGCCCAAAAAACACACGTATCATTTGTCGGTGTTTTGTGTCCAAAACGTATGTCTGCGCACTACCATGACAAGATATAATCCAATTGTCTAATCGAAATATTACCAACATGAAATAACCAAAGAGAAATTGCTTGTTTTTTACCTTTCGGAATTTAAAGTATCCGTATGGACAATCTATGCTGCAGGGCATAATATTTTTTATTTACAATTCATAAAAGTCATGTATGATTGGTAAATTTCACTCTTTACAATCATATCGAATATTTAATGAGTGAATTAAGTCTGTTGGACACTGCTATAGATTCATATCGACTTATTGAGTCTTTTGTGTTTTATAAAAGTTAGTTAACGAATTTACTACAGTTTAGTCGATGCTCGTTCGGCGTGAAATGATTACCGATTAATTTTAGACTCTACTCGCACATGGCACATATCTTACGAATGGAGTAATTTTGGTTCTCGCATATTTCAAATGCCACATTCCATCACGCCGCGCCGGCCGGAGCACGAAGGCTGAGTAATGCTAATGTGTACATTTGGAATGCTACGACTATCTAATTAAAGATTCTAATTGTTGGGATTATAACACACTCGTAAAATTAAATCTGCTAGCACAAAAAACGGTTAACATAAAATATTTTAAAATTATTCCTTCCTTACTATGCTTCGATTGATTACGCTTTCAGAAGAAAACTACTAATTCCATATTTAATAAGGACATTAGACCAGCTCCATGTTAATTTAAAAGAATTTTATGATTTGCATTTAATTCGAAAACCCAGCCGTTACTCATTATGCTCAAAAGATAAAAAAAACTGGAGCATCAAGAACAAACAAAACTTTATTTTTGCGTCAGTAGGCGCGTTCTTTTGTATTTCGATTCGGTGTAAATTAATGTGGGTTAACAACAGGGATATACCTATACAATACAATAATAAGTTAACCTGGAAAAACTTGGAGAACTTTACAGGTTAATAACCCTACACCGGGCGCAGGAGTGGTTGAGGCACTATGCCCCAATAGGAGTTAAGGCAAAGTAGTAAATGTGATATCTTTCCCACAAATAATCTGGAATCCTGGCAAGTCGGCAGGAGCAATAAATTCCGCAATAAAGCAACAAATTTGCAATTAATTACGACTTTAATTTTATATTAAATTTGAGTTTGATATATGCCGTATAAAAAAGTGGGGGTGCCATCAGCATGACGTTACGCTAGCTATAAATTTCGGACTAGGACAACTAATAAGCACCTAATTATGCAATAGGTTTAATATCGATACTTGTGGGTGGAGGTGGTGGGGGGTTTGCTAGCGCAACGGACGTGAAACGTTCGATGCTTCTTTCTTACTCCTGGAGAAAGTTCGCTTAAGATTATCCATTAAGTTTTAGAGGCAATCACATACTCGTACATAATTGCACTTTCCGTTACGTTTTGTATACCACAATTTCAACCATGGAATGGAACATTATTGGGAAATATGTAAAATTATCACACCGATTCAGAAGATAGCCGTATTGCCTGTATTTCACTTAATGCCCAGAAGGTATTTCCATCCTGACCGAAAGATTCCAATTAAAAAAAGTTATGTACATATAAGAAAGTTACATCTTATACGAGTATGAGCTTATTCGCACCAAACCTTACGCCTTTTAATATTCACGTCAGCTTGGTATTCAGGTAACCTCTTTATCAATTCTCTTCTTCTTCTGTTCGTTCCAAGAAGCGAATCTATTCTGTAATCTATCTGGAATTTTAAATGATCCCATTATTACCTTTGTATGTACACACTTTTTGCTGTAACTTTCGATGATCACACTATACGGATATGTACAGCCAAAACTATCTATGGATAGCGCATGTATGTAGCTATAATTTATTATAACCACCGACATTTTATTTGGATATATTGAATGTACTGAAAAATGGCTTCAAAGCATGAAGTAGTGGTCAATCATGATGATGGCAACGCATTGCCCATTAGCTGCCGCATTAGAATAGAACGCGGAATCTCTATAGTAACAGTACCTAGTAGTAAATTGTAGAAACTATAGAAACTTTTAAGATTCCCTATCTTTCTCAAAATTGAAACGTGTTTTGATTGAAGGTGCCCGAATGAAACGCATGCCGACTATTAATCGATCTTTGCGTTCAACCAAATGATGAATTCAGTGTGGGATCATTAAAAATACTTATTGAAACGATTAATAATATTATGGTCATTAAATATTTACATTCGGCAGAATAACCGCATTCAGATTTTGGTAATGTACTTTTTCGGTACTGAGAAAGCAATTTTGTGTTGAATTTTATCTGTAGATATTCGACAAAGACTTGAGCTTTTAAATGAAAATGTTTTTGAGGCAATATTATAGCGTAACATAAACGCAACGCATACGCAATAATTGAGAGTCATCGTGGGGTTTAATTACTTCAATTGGAATTAATTTGGTTATGTATGATGAGGGTAAATTCCGAAATCTTGGTGAAAAAGAATCCCCCCCACCCTCGAGGTAAGTCGGACTATAAAGATTATGATATTTTCGAACTTTTCATTAATTGAAAAATGATCCCATTAAAGTCCTTCTAGAATTCTTAGGGGCAGTTGTGAGCGGTTGGAATTTGAATATGTTCAAAGTAGCAGTAAGAGTAAAAACTACAGAGGGGTGAATTGTACCAAATTGTCATCCTCTCGCGTCAGTAATCTCAGCTGCAGGTTCTACGCGACTACTCGCTTCGTGGTCAGAGTGGAAGCGTGGAACTGAATACTGAACAAGAAGCTCAACCATCTTCAACTTCCACTTTGATCCGATCAAAGGAACCCCTACCTCCCCTACAAATGATACTTCAAACAGCTGATAGTTTTCGATAAAATTAAGCTAGAGATTGTTTGTAGTAGGAGCTAATTAATTGGTATTGAAAATGGGTATGATCCAACCAATGGAACGCCTACCTCCCCTACATATATAAAATAATTGAATGTATCTATAACTCCGGATCAAAAAAACGAGAAAACCTCGATAGATGACTTTAAAAAGCCATATTAAACTTTCCTATAAAAATGATATCGATCAGTTGGAAACGGAAACGGCCTCTCCCCTTACAGAATGCCCCTATTGCCCTACATTAATTGTTTTTGCCTCTAATTCTTGAATGAACTGACGTAAAAAGCTAATTTTTGGCATGTAAGCTTCGGATAAAAATCTTATTCAAATTCCGAAAAACGGGGATGATCCGATTTAGAGGACGCCTACCTCCCTACAAGTGTAAAAAAACGAAGTTCATATAACTATATACAATATAATACTATGTGAAACCCAATTCCCATTTTTCGCGCATGAGCGCATGTTTCTAATAATTATTTTTTAAGAATAAATGTGGAGTTCACCATTGCTAAATAGTTAACAAAACTATTTAGCAATGATCCCCACCCAAAAAATTATCAGCATAAAGCCAAAGCACATAAGTGCTTGAGCTGGTTTCGACTCTTCAGGAGCCACCTCAAGTCTATAGGGGAGGTAGTTCGACTGAGTCCAAAGTTTGGATTGCCAGGCGGCCATTACTAAGTAACTTCTTCGTCTCGTCGAAATTGGTGCTTAGTGGTCGTGGAGCCTTGCAAAGATTAGGCTCCGTAAATAAGGTTTACTGGGTTCTCGGACACGCCGGTATCACAGGAAATGAAACAACTGACGAATTGGCCAGGGGAGCTTCTGCAACCCCACTCGTCGGTCCAGAGCCATACAGTCGAATACTCTCGTGTAGTGTAAGACGACACATCAGGGAATGGGAGCACTCAGTAACAGAACCATCGCGCACTGGGACAATACCCCTGGTCTTAGACAGGCTAAGCTGTTTATAGCTGGCCACTCACTGAATCGTACCCATGAGCTGCTAAGACTCCTCATGGGTCACTTTACCTCGAGGAGTCATCTACATAGAATGGGAATTGTCTCTGACCCAAGCTGTCGCTTCTGTGAGAGCAAAGATGAGTCTTCCCAGCACATTCTCTGTGACTGTGACGCACTTCATCTCCGTCGCTTGTATTGCTTCGGCGATGCATTCCCTGAAGCGGAAACGATTTCCTCACTAACACTCGAGCAGCTGAGCAGATTTGTTGGGATGATTGGTCTCGAGAATTAGTCAGATCACTAATCTGCATAGACTCCCGGGTGTAGCACAATAGACCTCCGGGTCGCAGTGCTTGTTGGCCCTCTGGGCAAACTGCCTTCCATCTAATCTAATCTCGTCAGAATACTCCACTTCGTACAATACTCACGGTATTAGGTTTCACACCGGTCCACTTGTACCATGTTCGAGTTCCAGTTGGAGTTCGAAAGTGTATGGTGACACTAATGCACACTATTTATGAGCATTTTGCGAGAGTTGGAATACACACTTTGGGCTTGGTCGAGCTACATCCCCGATAGACTTAGCTCCTGAAGAGTAGTCTATCGGGTGACGAAACCAGCTCAAGCAGTTTTTTTGTTTTCTTTATGCTGATAATTTTTTGGGTGGGGATAATTGCTAAGTGGTTTTGTTGACTGTTTAGCAATGGCACACTCTACTTTTATTCATATACATATTAATACTATATACTACATGGTAACTTTCGGCAGAAAAACTAGCGATTTGAAATGTAGGGCAAATGTTTGTATTATGATCTAGTTAGATGGTAAATTGCCATGATGGGACCAAAGGATCCCCTACCTCCCCTACAAATGTTATCTCAAACATCCAACTAACGACTTGGCATTTCGGTCAATTGTTTGTAGTATGGGTTAGTTGGTTGGTTGGGACACTCGAATCAAAACGTCGCCGGCCTCCCCTACAAAAGTTCCATCATCATAACCTCACCGGCTAACTCCTGTTCAAACCGACCATAAATGAAACACTCTTAATGCATTTGGCCATTGCCAATTTGTAGCTTTGGTATCACTACTAGTTCTGCACAGGTCTAGGGTATTCATGCTTTGGGCCCCTTTTTTTTGTAAATTGAAAGGTGAACGTAACTCAAATTTTAGAAATGGAACGCGTCCTTGATGGAAGCCCTTCAATTATAGAAATGTATCACTACTCGTATCGGCTTCGAGCTCACAAAATGGCAGTGCCATATTACTACATAATTTTGATAGTCTCGGAAAACAGAAGAGGAGAGATTTTGATCATTTCGATATGAAATGCCTATCATGTATCATATTTTATGCTTGCTAGCTTAACACCTCTTCAATTTAGGCATTTTTTTTTTAGTATGACATTTTGTAATTGATACTTTCCTCATTTTGTATGCATAATTTAACACATCAAGTAGAATAACAAAAAATCCCCAATGGGTTTTTGTCAGCTGCTAGTTATTAGCTAATAAAATTCAAGTGCGTGTATCTTTCGTTCCGCTTGTTGATTCGGTATCAAATCAGATTAACGTTCTTTCCCTTCATAAATTTCAAATTTATTCGCTTATTTCCATTGGTTACGGCTGAGCACCTACTGCAAACTTATTGTGTCCAACTGAAATTCAATTATTTAAAAATTACTCACTTGTTAACAGTCACCAAATTGCCTATGCCATGACTAACGCCCTTTTGACCAATTTTACGAATCATTTACGACGGTTTTGTGACACTGTTTCCCAACAAAATGTCCATTCTCCCACAACGAACTCTTGCTTTGAAAACATTCACAAATGACTGCACTTTGGAGGTTTGCGACTGAAATCAATGTTAACATATTGAGAAATAATTTTCTTAGACCGGCGTCAAAATGGTAATAGTGTTCTGCGTCACCGCCCTCACTATATTATGTATTGTACATATGCGAGTATAAGCCGCGTTTTTTTATTGAATGTTGTGGATTAACTACTGAGTTGTGGTTTGAGGGCCAACTAAGCCAAGTCACACCCCGAATTAAGGAAATATTCCATTTTAAGGCTGGTACTAACCTCTTCGTGCGAAAATGTCGCACTTATATCTCCCACGAAAAAGTTACAGTGTGGACTTCCACACAGCACATTACCGCGGCGCTCTACACGAATCGTGATTTTCTCTTCTACTAAAAAAAAAAACGGTTTTCAAGCAAAGTAAAGTGCAAAGTAATTGTTTTCGCGTGAAAATTGCTCACAATGATGTGGAGACTTTTTTCTTCGAATGAAATATGCTAGTACTGACAGAGCGAACATTTTTCGGGCGAACGAAAGTTTTGACAGTTTTTGTATGAAATTTCGGACGAAAATCTGATCTTAGTTCCTAGCTTTACCGTGAATTCTCGTTTCGCTACTCTGATGTCTATCATTTTGTTTGCTCCTCTAATTTTCTTCGTTCTGCTCTTGAACAAAGAAATGGGGCTAATATCCATTTATCAACACGCTATTATATCGACACATTATGCCAAACCATAACACTCCTATTAGTGATATCATACGGATACAATGTTCACGGTCTGTTAGAGAAGTTTATGAGCTAACATTTTTATTTTCTTCGTTGGAAAAATCAAATGTTAATACTACGTACGACACTCTTCGTGCCATTGATTGTGGCCTCTACAGACAAGAAATTCTGATGATGTCACCATAAACATTTCCAGAAAATTGTTTATCAATATTTGTTATTATGGAATACTAATGTGAAGTGTGTTTTTTTTAATTCAGCATAAAATAGTGTATTAAATGTAGGTACAAGTCGTATTTAAATTTGTTTAATATGTTGTAAACGGAAGGATTTGAATTCTAGTTACGGGGTCATTACAACGCGTAGTTCTAATTTCATAGAGCACCTTGTATCTACTTAAATATCAGATTAAAGCTGGAGTCATACGTATCGGCAAATTGCCATATTTTTTTTAACATTATGTGTATTCATCTCACACGAAACCATGCGTTTTTTCGCGAAAAACGTAAAATTCAAAACCATAAACTGAATAAACTACCTATAATTAGTGAAAAACGAAAAGAAGAAAACCCAAATGCAAGACAAGTTGACAATTTAATAGTGAATTGATCTAATGAAGTTTTCTTCGTAAATTAATTATCTTTGTTAAATCGCGATCTAAATTTTACAGTCAAACCCAAATACGAACCAGTCAACGATATTATCGCCGAAATTGAGTCGTCGATCCAGTACAAATCAGAAATTCGCATTCGGACATTTTGAGGAAAAAAACAGCAAATGACTTGGACTTGGACCAAAACATCAACAAATGGTTAACAGCATTGGAAAACCTGCGAAGTCGCAACGTTTATTACACCAAAGCCGACAAAGCAAACCAAGACTATGATCGACGAATGTTAGCCATCAATAGAAGAAGATACTTTCATTAACCCTAGAATACTAATCTTACGTCAGATTGACGTGTTCACTCACACAACAGTGTGAATATGCAAGTCTGCGAGTCCGGGTGACAAGTCACTCCAGCAGTGCTTTTTCCAGTTAGTTCTTGAACGTCGCTGTGAGTGTAAACATTCTATCTCCAATCTAATATGATAAGTTCAGCAGTTTTCTAGAAGCTATTACGCGTATTTGACGTGCAGTGCAGTGTGAAAAGAACATTATCCAGCGCGGCAACACTTGATAAAATGGCGTACTGCAGTATGTGTAACTGGAGGAAGAAGAGAATACCAAATTCTACCGTATGATATGCAAAAAACCTACATACGGTTAAAAACCGCTATAATTGTTGTAGTCTGAATATTTCAATATTTTTGACGGTATTTTGTAGTAGGTATTCAAAAAATAATAATAAAACAAGCTAGCCTTTGGCTAGCTTTCCGAAAGTATGATACCCTTCACGCTTCGCGTACCATACCATCGTTGGGACTTATGGTGCATTTGCCACTTTGAAATTATGTACATAGTAGTAAAACTTGTCCCGATTTCACTGTTCCTATGAGAGGTATATGAAATAGTGAGCCAATTTCAACCAAATTTAGGGACGTGATTTGCCAGTCAATGCGATGGAATAATATGAAATTTGGTAAAGATATTTTCAGAAATAAAAAAGTTTTCCTAACGAAAACCTGCTTTTGGAACGGTCGTTCCTATGACAGATATATGATAGACTAGTCCAATTTCAACCAAATTAAGAAATATGGTTTGACTGGAGAGGAGATTCTATTGATTTGTGCCAAATTTGAAAAAGATACCTTTAGAAATAAAAAAGTTTTTCTCACAAAGACCAATTTTTGGACCGGTCGTTCCTATGGCAGCTATATGACGTAGTGGTCCGATTCCGTTGGTTCCGACATATTTACAGCGTGCAATAGAACGTAGGCTTTGTACAAAATTTCAGCTCGACAGCTTTAAAACTGAGGGACTAGTTTGCATAGAAACAGACAGACGGACAGACGGACAAAGCTTAATCGACTCGTCTCATCATACCGACCAAGAATTTGCATATATAGTTCATATGGTCGGAGATGCTTCCTTCTCCGCGTTGCAAACTTCATGACAAAGTTAATATACCCTATCACATCCGTGAAGGGTATAAAAAGGAGCATAAGAATGCTATGCCTAGAAATTAAAAAGACAGACGCAAATGTACAGAGTGTAACGTTCCTGATGGTAAATACTTTAATGGTAGATAGTACTGTTCATTCATTATGGGCACTCTCTTTTTAACCGTTACAGAATTATTGCATTTTTTGTAAATTGTGCCAAAAAGGTGAACTTGCCAAACAAAATCCAAATTTACTCAATTGCCCTAACTCCTTGTGGGGCAAAGCACGACGTTGTTGGCATTAACCAGTTTTGGAGAATACAAATCCGAATTTGCCACTCTGCCAATCATTTAATCTGAGACTTGACGCGACTTTCTGAAACTACATAAAATTTCATATTAATGAAATTTTTTCCGACTGCGAAAATCACCGTTACTTCAAAGATACAATTGTTCAAACTTAAAGGAAATTTCAAAATCGATTTTTCAATTCTAATGTTAAATTTATGATGATACTTTGAACCGACAAAACTGCAAAGTTGACAAAAATTACCGCTTTTCGAACGGCATACAAACCTAGGACTTAGATTTGGAAATTTGCGAATATTAGGTATTCAAGGAAAAAAAAAACAAGGTCTAAAGAAGAAAAAAATTTACTTCAACCTCGACTTAAAACGGATAGTCCACGCTACGAATGAAAAAGAAGAAGACAAAAAATCTCGTATAATAGTTTTGAAATTCGGCTGAATTGATGTGGAGAGTCCTCTTAATATACATATATTCCAAAGTTTCTGATGATAAGGGGTCCGGAAGTGTAGGATAAAGTCGGTTAAAAGTGAATTTCTTCGGTTTTTCTTGAATATTTTGGTTATTTAGTGTAGACAAATAGAAAAAAAAATCGTGTAGTGTTAAAATTTTGCAAAATTAATAAAAGCAATTGTCTGAATATATAGGTATTCTCCCAATTTCCATTGATAGGGAAGTGTAGGGGAGAGGGAACCAATGGCCTTTTTTTGAGTTTCAGCCAAGCGATCACCCCTGCCTCACCCTGGCTACGCCGATGCCTCTTGCACAAAACAGAACAAGCAAATCAAAACGAAACATCATAGAGCTCTCAAATATTCAAGACGAATTTCACTAGACAAGTGGGCATAAATAGAAAATGCGCTTACGATCCAAAAATGCTGATCCCAGGAGTAAATTCGGTCTTTATGATGTGTGCCTTGAGGCAATCTGAGGCGTTAGAGGGTTAATTTTGATATGAAAAATTCCTTAAACCCTTAGCATAACTTATACGAGTATTACATAATTTATTAAAAAAAATATTATCTTGACTTAATTCTATCTTTTTCATTTCAGCCGTAAATCCGAAGTGATGTGGACAATTCGAAGACTTACTTGACTTACTTAAATTACTATTACCGACAAAAATAAACAAAAATGTCGGTGCATATCGACTCGACACTGGTTCGGAATAACTTATTGGATTATGGAGATAAAATGGGATCCCTAAAACCGTCATTTCTATTACCTGATGAGCCATCATCGAAAGGGCTACTTAATGGACCGGGCCAGAACAATTGTTTTTTAAACTGCGCTGTTCAGGTTAGTGTTTTGATTTAATAATTATTATTGGCACTATTATTACTTACTAGTTAGTACATTAATACTCGTATCATAGTGGAAGTCACTTCTTATTCTAAAATTTAGCATATTTTAATTAGTGTTTAGAGATGGACTGTTGAAGTCCAAAATTATTCACAATAAATCTGAGATTTAACTATGTAATTTTATTTTTGGTGTTTATTAAAATAATTAATTCCAAAAATTCGTTCTTATTTTTATCAATTAAGCGATTCAACCGTATACCAAGTGTAAATGTAATGCCCCAAAGTCTATGTGCTCATTCCCATGAAATAAGTATATGTAAAGTCCCAAGTGATGATTGGGCCCCCATTGATTGTGGTAATAAAAGAATGATTTTATTCCTCATCTATATGTTCATATGCAAATGAAAAACTATACCAGCAATATCCATTGTGGGAAAATCGTAATGATTATTTAAACCATGCTAATTTAGCATCAAGACTATGCATGTACTCTTCTTAGGCGTTTTTATGTATTGGTCTTTCTTGTTTTTATTTCCACAACCTGGCGTCCTATGCAAGAGCTTGCAATTCATTATCATTCTAATTAAATAAAATAATTAATTAATTAGTTACACATCTTCTTCGTCTCTGCCTATTTTTAGCGTATATGAATCAAACTGATCTATAGTATAGAGTGCTGACGGTGTACGTGGGAATCGGCGTCTTAATCGAATAAGCGCATGAACTAGAAATGTTGGAGAGTCGGGCTTTTACCTGTAGCTAGACATTATTATACTCTGGCCTAGGGACAATGAACGTCATTTCACGTGTCATGCTCACTTAATATGAATCGAGACAAGTGGCAGTTGCTACTAAAATGCATTGGGAACATGACCTGAAATTTCTTAAGTTTATATCACGTTTGATATGAATAAGTGTGAAGTGGACAAGGTTGTTCAAGTGACGTCCGACTGGAAAACGATGCTAAAGATATTCAGAAAAGACTAGATCCCGACTTGACTGGCCTAAGGCCAATTGTCATAAATTTGTATTTATGTAGGGTCACTTACATAAATACGAGTACATAAATACAATAAAATATACTGTGAAATTGAACCAGATTAAATTCCTGGTGGTTGATCCAAATCTATATATTGATAGTATATATAAATATATTGGGGCCTTGGAATAAGAGCAAGGTTCGTTTTTGACCCGTCCCATATATTAATATAAAAGACAGGCATTTGGTCCTATGGATGTTGTAGGTTTGTTTGTCCGGGCACTTCTTGAGATTCGATGTCAACCAAATTTGGTATGTATAGGTCGCCGTGGCAACGTGCATCGTCCGAAACTGGCTTATGCCAACGAAACGTTAGCTAAGTCGCATGGAATAGTTGACGCGCCGTGCCCCACTAGGGGTTAGGGTAAATGAGTATACATAGATCGTCACACACGACAACCATTTTGGTCGCAAGCATGTATCGAACCACGTCAAGCTCAATAGAAAAAATCTAATGGAGGTCGTGGTTCTGCGCAATTATGTGTGGCGACCTTAAGTTTGTTGCGTGACCCTAAGTACAGTCCAGTGACGCCTTTTTGTACGATCGACGTCTCTAACGAAACCTTGTGTTGTGTTCTTTCTCTGGACATTTCTCGTAGTCCGATCTCAAATAAGTTTAATACGTGGCTTCCTTGTGTGATCCTATGCAACACCCGTTGACTAGTTATTGGAATCAGGCTGTTTGGGTTCATTACCATCAGGACTATAGCCTTGTCATTAAGTGCTTATATGTACTTCTAAAACAAATTGTGGTGTAGTTTTTTTTTTTTTTTTGGTGCTGATTACTCGTACGAATCTAAGGTTTGCCCCAAACATTTTTTGTGCCATTTGAGTTATACTACTACTACTACTACTTTGCCTTAACCCCTAGCGGGGCATAGCGCGTCAACTACTCCTGCGCGCCATCGTACTCTGTTCTGGGCAATGGGGCGCAACTCCCCAAAAGACTTACCCAGTACCTGACACTCCTTTGCCACAGATCGACGCCATGTGATTCGAGGACCCCCTCTTGGTCGGCCTTGGTTGGATATGGGGTTCCATTTCATGGCATGCAAAGCAATGCAGTTATCACTCTTCCGCAATGTGTGACCTATCCACTGCCATTTTCGCCTGCGTATCAATTCGTCGATTGGCATCTGACCCGTACGCCGACTTAGCTCTTCATTTGATATTGTTTCGGGCCAGAAAATTCTTAAAATTCGACGAAGACATGAGTTGACGAAAACTTGCAGCTTTCTGGTAACTCCTACGGAAACTTTCCATGTACTGCTCCCATACAAAAGCACTGATAGTACCAGGGAGCGAAACAGGCCCAGCTTGGTCTTGATGCTGAGATAACTGCCCTGCCAGATTTTGGACAGCATGCCGTATGCGCGTTTAGCCTGGTTGATACGACGAGCGATGTCCTGCTCCGTACCACCATTTTCGGCAACAATGCTACCCAGGTAGACGAAGTTGTCCACCTTCTCCACAGGCTGCCCATTAATATTGATGGCAATAGGTGTCGGATTTCTTTTTCGCAACGGCGGGCTAAGAACCTTGGTCTTGTTGGTATTAATCTTTAGCCCAACCTTGCTTGCCTCCCTCTCGAGATCTAACGCCATTGCGGACAGATCCATGATTTTGTGGGAGAGTAGGCATATGTCGTCAGCGTAGTCAAGGTGTTGTAGATAAGATGTCAAAGTCCATTGAATTCCTCTGTCGAGTCCGGATAGGGCTGCATGCAACACATCGCCGATCACAATGAGGAATAGGATCGGTGAGAGGATGCACCCCTGCCGAACTCCACTGCGAATCTCAAAGTCCCCCGACACCTTACCTTTATGCAGAACGCGACATTTCGCGCCGTCATAGGTTGCCTTAATAATAGCCACAAGCTTCTCAGGGATGCCTCTCCTGCGCAAGGCCGCCCATATAGAATCCCGGTTCACACTATCGAAAGCCTTTTCGAAATCGATGAAAAGCAAGTGAAGCGGAGAATCGTATTCAGCGCATTGCTCGATGATGATTCGCAAGGTGTTAATGTGATCGACACAGGAGAATCCGGATCGAAAGCCAGCCTGCTCTTCATCAATTGTGCTTTCTAAGTGGGCCTTTAGTCTTTCCAGGACGATTTTGGCTATTATCTTGGCAACGGCAGGAAGCACACAAATGCCTCTCCAATTATTACAGTCTGTGAGGCTACCCTTCTTTGGAAGTTTGATGATCAAACCTTCCTTCCACTCAGTGGGGAAGGTCTCTGTATTCCACGCTTTATCAACAAGTGGGTGCAGCAAATCGGCAGTTACGCTTGGCGCTGCTTGATAAAGTTCGGCAGGGATGCCGTCAAGTCCGGCGGCCTTTCCTCGTTTTAGTGCAATAATTGCAGTGACTATTTCCTCTTTAGTCGGGGCAGTGGACCGTATACGCACATTTTGATGGTTAGCTAAATTATCTATATGAGGGGGAACTTCACCAGAGGTTACACGGTTCAAGACCGCGGCGAAGTGTTCTTTCCACCGCCTCATTTGATCTTCTTCCAAGATAAGTAGCTTTCCATCACTATCTTTCACCGGATGTTGGCAGGAGTTACGACAACCTGTAAACTCCTTGATGACACCGTATACGGCGTTTAAGTTGTTACTTCTAGCGGCTTCTTCTGCTGACGCTAAAAGAGAATTGGCATAAACTCTTTTATCGCGTCGCACACTACGCTGAACTTCTCGAGCTTTCTGACGGTAAAGGAGTTCGATGCTGCTTCGATTGTCGTCTGATGCTGCAGCCAAACGAACTTTCAGCTCCTTTCTTTCAACAATCCGCTGCCATGAAGCGTCGGACATCCAGGGCTTATTCCGGCAATCCGGGTTTGGGCCAAGGATGGTATTTGCGCTATCAATGTACGCATTTTTTATGGCATCCCAGTTTTCGTTTATGTCACTATCTGGGTGACTAGTTATCTCAGCCGCTTTTTGCGCAAGATGGTCATTATATTGTTGTAAGACAGCTGGATTTTTTAGTCGAGCGGTGTTGAATTTGCGGGGCCTGGATGTTTCGTTTCTGGGGCGGCGCACGGCTGCAATACGCAATCGAACATTAGCGATCATAAGATAATGGTCTCTTCCCATCCCAATATCGGCACCCTTCTTGTTTCGCACGTCCAGGAGGCAACTCTTGAATCTTTTACTAATGGCAAAATGGTCGATCTGATTTTGTGTTCTGCGCCGATCAACAGAGGACCAACTGATTTTGTGGTGGTCCTTATGCTCAAACATAGTACCACCGATGAAGAGACTGTGAAAGTTGCAGAACTCTACAAATCTTTCACCGTTGTCATTACGATCACCAAGACCGTGTCTCCCCATCACATGTCTGAGCCCATAGTTATCAGCGCCAACTTTCGCATTCAAATCACCCATAACCATTACAATGTCACCTTTAGGTGTTCTGCTCTGAACGGCGTTTAGTTCTTCGTAGAAGGAGTCTTTTGCCAAGACATTGTCGGGTTCAGTAGGGGCATAACATTGTATTATTGAGATGTTCCTCATTTTGGTCCGGAACCTGGCGGTCAAGACCCTGTCAGAGACCGGTTCCCAGGATAAGAGACAGTTTCGCGCGGCTCTGGTTAAAAGGAGCCCCACACCTGACTCACGGCGACTACCGGTAGCTTTACCGGAGTACAACATTACAGTGCTGCCCGTTGGAGAGATGAATTCTCCGCTGTTCCACCATCTTATCTCACTAACTCCTAAGATATTTAATTTGTACCTCAGAAATTCACTCTCTAATTGAAGAAATCGTGCGTTCTGGGGACCTTCTGATCCATTGTCCAGGAGAGTACGCACATTCCAGAATCCAATCTTTGTCATTGTACGATAGCTAAAAGTCGTAACCGTTGAGTCAGTCCTTATCCGAGGCATAGTTGACGTTTCGTTAGCATATAAAGATTTCGGATAGTGCAAGTTGCTGGCATACACATCCTGTCCTTTGATTGTCGGTTTTAACGACAGGCCCTCAAAGGGAAAGGCCGTGGTATTTTTTTTTTTTCACACCCCACACCACAGGGGTACCTCAACCAAATCATCGCACCGCCATCACTGGCGGCTTGACGTTGGTTGGCAATGGTCAGTGACCACTGCCGTTCCAGGGGGCGCCCACGCGGAGGACTATGGAAGAGGAATTTTTGGGTCTAGAGAGTTGTTTTGGCTATTTTTTAAGCATATAAGACGGTCATCTACAGACTTCGCCGTACAGGCTGAGTGCTAATTTCGGTGCAATCTTTAACGAATTCGCTCGCTTGGTTAGTCGTTTGGGGTGTTGCGCCCAACAGCCCAGAACAGAGTACGATGGCCGCACTATACCATACTACGGGTTAAGGCAAAGTAATATTGTAGTAATATACACGGAAAGATCTAACAGCCTGAATTCGAATTAATCTAAGCTCCTACCTTTCGCTGAAGTTAGTTATGCATAGACCGAGGGACAGCTAAAGGGTTGTTGATGCCTATACAGGCATGCCAGAAGAAACTGAAAGATAAGATGTATGGGATGGCCAACGCAAACTGGCACAATACCAACGACTCTTGAATAGCGAAAATATTCGGGAACTCACCACTCACTCTGATAAGAAGAAGATCAAAAGCCGTTTGGAACTACCCAGACGACAGTGCGCACTACTAGTGGGCTTACTAACGGGGCACTGGTTGCCAGAGAAACACGCTACATATTAAAACTGATCACTGGTGGCGGATGGAGTAAGTACAAGCTATCAAACACAGAGGAAACTCTAAGGCATCTACTGTGCGACTGTCCAGTGCTCGCTAGGAAAAGATTAAAATGTCTAGGGGCTTACTTTGTCAAAAACTTGGAGGGAGTTGCTGGTCTCAGCTTGAGAACCCTTTGGAGCTTCTCTTATGAGTCCGTATCCTTCGAGCTCAACAAAGATCTTTTAGTAACGACCGACACCGGAGCGTAATGGGTATCATAAGCACGTGGTATCGTTATGGATCCAAGCAGTCCATGCGGACTCCTTGGGCTGCCACCCAACCTGAATTAAGGCACGACTTCGATATCTGAGGTGCCAAATTTTGTCGGCAACTCATTCACGGTAAATCCAAAATACGAGAGGCATGAAAATATTGTACAAAAAATTAAATGGTGTTGCATTATAGTAGGATTCTGACTACCTAAAGCGGAAATATATTCTACTCTTATGTTCAATTCTAGCACTGGATTTTCCCATACAAAAGTTCCAATTTTAAAGGTAAATATCTCCAAAACGGTTATGAGTTCATTGAAAAGGACTTCAGACTCGTTTATTTCAAAGCAAATTTGATTGAGACCCATTATTAAAATTTGGGGCCTCAAATATTGAAGTCGCTCTTTACTTAACCTAGTTACGACCACGATTTTGAATCTGTGGATTGTTTAAATTTTGTGGATTTTGATTTTTTTTGTACGAGTTCCAGTTATATTATACTCGGGATTTACGGATTTTACGGATGATTTGAGCAACCACATTGCCATTGAAATGCTCAGAACTTCAAAAAAGGCTGTAATCAACTTCACCATTATGAAAGTCGCTTGAAAACGAGCATTCTCCAGGGTGTTGCAAGAATTCTGCATCTATAATAGGTTCCAAAAATAGTATGTTTTGCATTTCTTAAAAAAATCAGCTCTTGGCTGTGCTATTATGTACGTTAAATAAAATGTGCACTCCGTTTCATATCCCACTTCCACTTTGAAAAACATTTCAAGAGTTCGACACTATCATTATCTTATCGTTGATTTCGCATTGTACTGAGCAGGTGCTCGCTCACAAGTAATTTTCGATTTCGCTTTCAATACGAAAAATGCATTGTCTTTTTGTACGCTTGATTTATCTTGGTCATGAAACCCCTAAAAAGAGTATCACCTGCTACTAATCGTCTGCAACCTGCCCTCAACTTGCAATCTGGAAATGTATCTTTTGGGCAAAACAGTTGCTAATGCACCTGTAAGTCTTCAAATATACAACTCGCGCAAGTTATATATCGAAATCTCTGCAACACCGTTTGCTATCGTAAAATGCCGCCAGAAGACATAAAACAGTGTGCAAAATTAAAGTGAAGTTTCATCTGTTGTTATAATAACATAAAAAAAGAAGAAGTTTCATAAAAAACAATATTTGCAATCAGGTTACTGGCTTAAATCTTTCGTTTTATAAGATTCGTCCATTTTGTCTGGTGTTGTCACGATCAGAAGACAATCTAACTTAACTACCGGATGATTTTTTACGTTCATAAAAAGTAGCCACCAAAGATAAAAGCCGTAAAGTGGTGTACATTTGAATTTGTTTGTTTTTGATTGAGAATTGAATAATATGATAGAAAATGCGTAATGTAGTAAATACGGACCTCACGATTGTCGTGATTTGACTTCTTTAAAATATGTCCAACAATAAGAGCATTAGCTCAGTAATCTTCTCGTCATTCGAGTCCTGTTTTTAGAACCAAAAAAAAAAAGTTTCGGACCATTTAAATGTGTACATGTACATTCTATTAAACTTGTGAACCGTGAGGTATTTGATATATAGTATGTTATGTGATGAAATCGGTTTCATGTTGACAATATCTTTTTCTTATAAGATAAAAGCATTTGACTGTAAATTTGGGTGTTTACTTTTATTACCTTATATCCAGTAGCTCTTTTAATAACCAGGTAGGAGGATTTAATCAGCTTTACAGAAGGATGTGTAGAACCAGTGAGGATTCCATAATTTCAAACGGATTATCCAAATTTTAATGGATTGTATTGATTTGTCTTATAAGACCACAAGGATGAAGTACGTATCCAGGAGTTTTGATGGAAGTTTTCGAATATTTTTTCAACTGAATTGAATCATCCTACTTTCTTACCATTCAATGTGTGTCCTAATTGAATTAACAGTGCATTTACCATAAATTACATCAGAACCAAGATACTACTTTGCCTTAACCCCTAGCGGGGCATAGATGCCGACACTTCAAAGTAATTCCGAATTGGCTTTACTCGTCATGGGATGTTAAAATATGTCGCATCGACTCACCCAAATTAATCGGCTTACTGTTGATCGGATAGTCGAATTCTCCTTCTTCTCTCCTTCATTCTCTCTCCTAACCTCGTCTCCTCCCACAAAATCCACATTTCCTTCTTATCGGCTATTTGAGGCCAGGAAATTGCTCACATGTAGTTGAAAAGTGTGAAATTAATTCCAAAAGCGGATTACTTTTAATTTCAATTCAACAAAGTCAACCAAGACAAAGCCAATTGCCTCATCATCATGATCATCACAAGAAAAATCACCTTTTTTCACTTGTCAAGATACTCCATCTATTCACGTTTTGGACGAACGCGGTCTAGTGTAGAGTGGAAAAAAAATTATCTTGGCTTAAAATTTTTGTCTCCCAGGAAAATTTCTGAAGCGTGTCGTAGATATTTTACGATGGGCTTATATGGAAGGATAGACAAAAGGGAAGATGCATATACATAATATGAGTCTTAAACACGACATATATGTATACCTATGTGTACGTAATGCAGAAAACCTTGAAATGCTAAACAACTTTCGTCTCGATTGCAATTTTCACAGTATCACGTTTTCGTTATTCGTATCGCGATCTGAATGATTGGTTTATAGAGCCATATTCTGCTGGACAAGAATATCGGATGAAGATTTTTAGCCTTGAGCTGACAATTTCCGACAATATCAATTCATGTTCTCTTGTTCTGAATACATGTTTGTGGTTTTTCATATTTTCCGGTGTTGCAATTGCATCAGTGTATGGCTCGGCTACCACCGAATGCGTGAATAGTATGCCATCATGGCGTCATATATTTCCACGGTTCAGTGGCCTAAAGACTGAAACTTTGGTGAGAACTCGTCGAAATGATGAAGATGGTACCTTGATGAGCGGCAACTGAATGGAGTTGAGCCAAGATTCTGAATAACCATGTCGCTTCCTCGCCCTATCGTGTGAAACAATCGTAGCTATCATTGTTATTATTACTTTGGAAATTCGAAGTTTATGCCATGTTTCCTATTCTTAAATTTAAAAATGTATACCTATAGATGAAGACATATGTATGTACATGGAATCTAATGCCATGGTGAGGATGATATACGTGGGTGCAGTATGTAATAAAATATGGGCCCAATAAGCAATGCACGTTGCTATGATATATTTTGAAATTTCCATTGATGTTTTGCGTAAAAGACACAAAAGCAACTGTAAGTGAACTGGAAACTGAAGAACAGTCAACTGCTATCGTCAGAGCTAAATTGAATTATAATTATTAATATGGAAACCTTATGTGTGCAGATAGATATTTTGTCTTCTTGCTTCTTTAATGGTCATTGTTTTATGGACACTCTCTGTGTCACATTATCCACAATGACTTCATCGTTCATATGTCCTTTGAAAATCCTTTTCCTCATTGTTTGTGGCCATTATTTCTAACACTTCTGACTCTACAAAAATATTTGCAGCTCATAATTTTATTGGTATTGCTCTTACAATTCACCTAGGATTCTCTACAACAACAATGAAGGCAATATCTATTTATACAATATTTTCTTTTAGTTCTTAACCTGTGTAGTATGCAACCTTATAACAAGTTATCTGTTATTCTACAGAAGGCCTTCTTAAACTTTTTTCATTCGTGACCCCAATTCAAATTTTTTCGCAAGCCCAGATGTCAAATTAAAAAAAAAAAAAATTTACAAAAATAAATATTTTCTCATTAGGCGTTTGCTATGGAAATATAAATGAAGCCGGAAAGTAGAAGGCATCGCCCTCAATACGATGTCCGATGCCAATAGGAGATGAATTGCAAGCTTGCATTTCAAAAAAGAGATTGTACCAATAATTATTGTTATAATCACCGACCCCAACTTTGCTTTCAAAAATTTTATTCTTATCGCCCGATTCGGGAAATACCTATATGCACCACGCGAATACAAGAATTCCTTTTTCCTGACAAAAAAACTCAAAACAGCATTAGCAGTAGTCTACTGCATTCGCCTCATGAACTCCAATCATATGATACCCATCTTGCCTAGATATCACTTCATACTACTTTGCCTTAACCCCTAGCGGGGCATAGCGCGTCAACTACTCCTGCGCGCCATCGTACTCTGTTCTGGGCAATGGGGCGCAACTCCCCAAAAGACTTACCCAGTACCTGACACTCCTTTGGCACAGATCGACGCCATGTGATTCGAGGACCCCCTCTTGGTCGGCCTTGGTTGGAAATGGGGTTCCATTTCATGGCATGCATAGCAATGCAGTTATCACTCTTCCGCAATGTGTGACCTATCCACTGCCATTTTCGCCTGCGTATCAATTCGTCGATTGGCATCTGACCCGTACGCCGACTTAGCTCTTCATTTGATATTGTTTCGGGCCAGAAAATTCTTAAAATTCGACGAAGACATGAGTTGACGAAAACTTGCAGCTTTCTGGTAACTCCTACGGAAACTTTCCATGTACTGCTCCCATACAAAAGCACTGATAGTACCAGGGAGCGAAACAGGCCCAGCTTGGTCTTGATGCTGAGATAACTGCTCTGCCAGATTTTGGACAGCATGCCGTATGCGCGTTTAGCCTGGTTGATACGACGAGCGATGTCCTGCTCCGTACCACCATTTTCGGCAACAATGCTACCCAGGTAGACGAAGTTGTCCACCTTCTCCACAGGCTGCCCATTAATATTAATGGCAATAGGTGTCGGATTTCTTTTTCGGAACGGCGGGCTAAGAACCTTGGTCTTGTTGGTATTAATCTTTAGCCCAACCTTGCTTGCCTCCCTCTCGAGATCTAACGCCATTGCGGACAGATCCATGATTTTGTGCGAGAGTAGGCATATGTCGTCAGCGTAGTCAAGATGTTGTAGATAAGATGTCAAAGTCCATTGAATTCCTCTGTCGAGTCCAGATAGGGCTGCATGCAACACATCGCCGATCACAATGAGGAATAGGATCGGTGAGAGGATGCACCCCTGCCGAACTCCACTGCGAATCTCAAAGTCCCCCGACACCTTACCTTTATGCAGAACGCGACATTTCGCGCCGTCATAGGTTGCCTTAATAATAGCCACAAGCTTCTCAGGGATGCCTCTCCTGCGCAAGGCCGCCCATATAGAATCCCGGTTCACACTATCGAAAGCCTTTTCGAAATCGATGAAAAGCAAGTGAAGCGGAGAATCGTATTCAGCGCATTGCTCGATGATGATTCGCAAGGTGTTAATGTGATCGACACAGGAGAATCCGGATCGAAAGCCAGCCTGCTCTTCATCAATTGTGCTTTCTAAGTGGGCCTTTAGTCTTTCCAGGACGATTTTAGCTATTATCTTGGCAACGGCAGGAAGCACACAAATGCCTCTCCAATTATTACAGTCTGTGAGGCTACCCTTCTTTGGAAGTTTGATGATCAAACCTTCCTTCCACTCAGTGGGGAAGGTCTCTGTATTCCACGCTTTATCAACAAGTGGGTGCAGCAAATCGGCAGTTACGCTTGGCGCTGCTTGATAAAGTTCGGCAGGGATGCCGTCAAGTCCGGCGGCCTTTCCTCGTTTTAGTGCAATAATTGCAGTGACTATTTCCTCTTTAGTCGGGGCAGTGGACCGTATACGCACATTTTGATGGTTAGCTAAATTATCTATATGAGGGGGAACTTCACCAGAGGTTACACGGTTCAAGACCGCGGCGAAGTGTTCTTTCCACCGCCTCATTTGATCTTCTTCCAAGATAAGTAGCTTTCCATCACTATCCTTCACCGGATGTTGGCAGGAGTTACGACCACCTGTAAACTCCTTTATGACACCGTATACGGCGTTTAAGTTGTTACTTCTAGCGGCTTCTTCTGCTGACGCTAAAAGAGAATTGGCATAAACTCTTTTATCGCGTCGCACACTACGCTGAACTTCTCGAGCGTTCTGACGGTAAAGGAGTTCGATGCTGCTTCGATTGTCGTCTGATGCTGCAGCCAAATGAACTTTCAGCTCCTTTCTTTCAACAATCCGCTGCCATGAAGCGTCGGACATCCAGGGCTTATTCCGGCAATCCGGGTTTGGGCCAAGGATGGTATTTGCGCTATCAATGTACGCATTTTTTATGGCATCCCAGTTTTCGTTTATGTCACTATCTGGGTGACTAGTTATCTCAGCCGCTTTTTGCGCAAGATGGTCATTATATTGTTGTAAGACAGCTGGATTTTTTAGTCGAGCGGTGTTGAATTTGTGGGGCCTGGATCTTTCGTCGCTGGGGCGGCGCACGGCTGCAATACGCAATCGAACATTAGCGATCATAAGATAATGGTCTCTTCCCATCCCAATATCGGCACCCTTCTTGTTTCGCACGTCCAGGAGGCAACTCTTGAATCTTTTACTAATGGCAAAATGGTCGATCTGATTTTGTGTTCTGCGCCGATCAACAGAGGACCAACTGATTTTGTGGTGGTCCTTATGCTCAAACATAGTACCACCAATGAAGGGACTGTGAAAGTTGCAGAACTCTACAAATCTTTCACCGTTGTCATTACGATCACCAAGACCGTGTCTCCCCATCACATGTCTGAGCCCATAGTTATCATCGCCAACTTTCGCATTCAAATCACCCATAACCATTATAATGTCACCTTTAGGTGTTCTGCTCTGAACGGCGTTTAGTTCTTCGTAGAAGGAGTCTTTTGCCAAGACATTGTCGGGTTCAGTAGGGGCATAACATTGTATTATTGAGATGTTCCTCATTTTGGTCCGGAACCTGGCGGTCAAGACCCTGTCAGAGACCGGTTCCCAGGATAAGAGACAGTTTCGCGCGGCTCTGGTTAAAAGGAGCCCCACACCTGACTCACGACGACTACCGGTAGCTTTACCGGAGTACAACATTACAGTGCTGCCCGTTGGAGAGATGAATTCTCCGCTGTTCCACCATCTTATCTCACTAACTCCTAAGATATTTAATTTGTACCTCAGAAATTCACTCTCTAATTGAAGAAATCGTGCGTTCTGGGGACCTTCAGATCCATTGTCCAGGAGAGTACGCACATTCTAGAATCCAATCTTTGTCATTGTACGATAGCTAAAAGTCGTAACCGTTGAGTCAGTCCTTATCCGAGGCATAGTTGACGTTTCGTTAGCATATAAAGATTTCGGATAGTGCAAGTTGCTGGCATACACATCCTGTCCTTTGATTGTCGGTTTTAACGACAGGCCCTCAAAGGGAAAGGCCGCTTTTTTTTTCACACCCCACACCACAGGGGTACCTCAACCAAATCATCGCACCGCCATCACTGGCGGCTTGACGTTGGTTGGCAATGGTCAGTGACCACTGCCGTTCCAGGGGGCGCCCACGCGGAGGACTATGGAAGAGGAGTTTTTGCCCCCCAAGTAGTCTACTGCATTCGCCTCATGAACTCCAATCATATGATACCCATCTTGCCTAGATATCACTTCATGGCCACCAATGTAATTTTTTCTTCAGCAAAGGACTCAAAATGGCTCCAACAGTAGCCAGTGCATTCGCCTAAATATCCCCAGTTATATGATATCCACATTGCCTAGATATTGCCAAGAATGTCCTTTTTGCCTCTCTCCAAATGCCATCAGTCCTGACCAGAGGACTCAAAATGCCTCCAACAGTATTGCAATACATTGGTCCCATCAACCCGAATCGAGAGATAATCACATCTACCAGGTTTAGTTTCCATTTCGTTGATCAAGTGAGTCCTTTTGTTATTGGCGCTGGTCCTTATAATAAGCCAAGGAAGCTACGTACCAAATTTGGTTGAAATCAGACCATGGGAAATGCCTGGAAGAGCGGTATTTGAGAAGACTTGGCAAGTAACTTTGGTTTGAACACACAGAATATACGTCGATGATCGAAATTGCTGTCCCCGGTTTGGGCTCAGCTCCACTCACGGAGGTCGTGTAAATTTTTAAACTAAAATACCGAATCTTTGCAGAACTGCATAGCAGTTTTTTATTTCTCAGTCTGCTTCTGCTTACGAGTTTGTATGAAGAAAACCAATTATCCACTGCTTTCTTGTATTGTTTGTACTTCGGCATAATTTGTACCAAATTCACCATCGTTCAGTCATTGAGGAAATAAATTGTGGTGGAGAATTTTTTCTGTCATTTTAATTTTTTTTTTTGGGGTGCTGAACATGAGTTCGGACATGGAACAGTTGACACGTTATGCCACACAAGGGGTTAGGGTAATTGAGAGAGAGAGACAGGCTTACAACCTAGGGGTTTTTGGAAGGTACGGGTTTTGGGGACGGTGGTCTGGGTTCCGGTGGATGGGACTCGTTCATTGGCTGCAGAGTCGTTCACATTCTCACACTTGCTCTCACAGTTGGCACAAAGTTGGGAGAAATGTAGACTTGCCTTTTTGCAGCCACAGTGTCCTACACATGCCTCCCTCCTTGTATTTACAAGAAATGATGCTCAGTAGGGCATCTGGTGCGGCGTTACTCGTGGTTGTTACAGACAGGAGTCCACTTTTGATGATTTTCCATCGCCATTCTTCGGGCCTTTTGTCAAAGTAAAGCCACTTCTGGACTTGGTGGTATACCCTCATTGAATACTACTGAGCTGCGTCCTCAGTTGGCGATATTTAATGGCGCCTTGAAGGAGGACGTCACATAGCTTTCGTATCTCAGCATTTACAATGAGGTGGCGTTTTCTTGCCCTATGTACTATACTTGAACGAGCTGCCTGGGCATTTATGACGGCTGCTAAATGTGGATTTCTCTGGAGGACGTTGAGCAATTTTATCTTACTCTGGTTGAACAGCGCGCTGATGGTGCCGCACCCGTTCATCGCATGTAAAAATAGTATGCTTTGAGATATTTATATCCTTCACGGATGTGATAGGGTATATTAGCTTTGTCAGGAAGTTTGCAACGCAAAGAGCTTCCCTCTCTGCGTTGCAAACTTCCTGATCTCCGACTATATAAACTATATAAATCCTTGGTCAGTATAATGAGACAAGTCGATTAAGCTTTGTCCGTCTGTTTGTCTGTCTGTCTGTGTGTGCGTCTGTCTGTCTGTCTGTGCGTCTGTCTGTCTGGTTCTATGCAAATTACTCCCTCAGTTTTAAAGCTATCGAGCTGAAATTTTGTACAAAGACTTCTTTCTATTGCACGCTGTAAATATGTCGGATCGGAACCAACGGAATCGGACCACTACGTCATATAGCTGCCATTGGAACAACCGGTCCAAAAATTCATTTTTGTGAGAAAAACTTTTTTATTTCTGAAGTTATCTTTTTTAGATTCCACACTAGTCAATAGTATTTTCAGTCAAATCAATTTCCCGACTTTGGTTGAAATGGGACTACTCTATCATATAGCTGTCGTAGGAACGACCGTTCGAAAAGCAAGTTTTTGTTAGAAAAACTTTTTAATTTCTGAAGATATCTTTACCAAATTTTATATTATTCAATCATATTGACTGCCAAACCATGTACCTGGTTGAAATCGGCCTACTATCTCATACACCTCTCATAGGAACATTGAAATTGGAACAAGTTTTACTACTAATTTCGAAGTAACAAATGCATCATATCTAAGTCACAACGAAGGTATCATACCTTCTTTGTTTTTTTTCAATTGCGAGATGAGAAGCGTACAGGATTTGCGGCTCATTCGTTTTTACTTGTTTGAGGAATAAAACATTTTTTACGCAAAAGATCCATGTCTTCCCTCACCACTGTGACGAATTCATTTGTTGGAGCCAAGGAGAAAGCTGTCGTGATTATGAGGGTATCTGCGTTTCTCAGCTGGCTCGCACTGCATCTGGAACTCTGTGAATTTCTCCACGAGCATTGAGATCAGGCGCCTTTTGTTACCAGAGTTGGTCAGGAAAGTGTGTTGGGCAGCTGCGAGCACCTTCAGTTCAGTGAAGGTTAATTCTACATATTGTTTCTTGGCTGATCTTCTCAGATGTTCCATGTGTTTCGTACTGGTATCATTAACTTCGTCAAGGAAACTGTCAAAAACTACAACTGCGGCTGAGCTATAGTTGGTCCTCACGTACCCCGAGACCCGAGCAAAACAATAAATAGATAGAAGTCTGGTGGAAGGGTAGAAGCCTCTACCTGACCACAAATTGCATTTACAAAACTTTTTTCGAGTTTTACTCGTGGAACTGTTAACGGGAACGTACCCGGGAATTTCTGATTAGAACTGTGACTACGGTAACTGGTAACGCAATGTTTCTGGCTGTTAGAACCGTGACCTGTTGAAAGTCCGAAAATACGTTTAATGAAAACACCTCAAAAATGGATTTTAGCTGTTTCGAATTTCTGAATTTTTTTGACCAAATTTAAAAGATTAGGCACTTTCTGAACAAAATTTCATGCCCTACAACTTTTATGTATACACTTCCTGAAAAAATTTCATGCTCTACAACTTTTAGTTGTTGCATTTTTACGTATTAGTAGCCGTTGTCAAGTTACGGACTTTCAAATATGACCATAACAGGGTTTTCGCAAAGTTGAGAAAAATCGACGTTTTTCGACTGTCGATTGCGGCTATAACACTGGACTGAATTTGTCGTCTAAGTAGCTCATTCGACGCAGAATTTTATGCTCTTCAATTTATACGTATTTTTTTCTCGTTAGGATGCATGATTTTGAAGTTATAAACGAAAACCCACAAAAAGTACTCAAATTTCAAGATTTTCGAGGTTTTGATCATGTTGAAATTTTTGGTGGGAAGCTCCGGACTCGTGCTCAGACCCCAAAAAACATAAAAAATAAAAGAAAGAAAATTTTGCACCACAATTTGTTTTCCCGAAGCCCTTCTAATGACTGAATTATCACAACACTCCCCGCTTATACCGAGTTCGCTTCCGCTTCCCGTATCTGTACCTTTTCCACACTATACACCGCTGCACAAACAAACTGGAGCACCCACTATTCTTCCAGCGAAAAAGAATAACGAATGCATGATTGCAGTTTACTAGTGTAGGAAGTGTGAAAAGGAACGAATTTTTTGAAAAGTAAATTTAGATATAATTTATTATCATAAGACTCTGTTTGGCGGAGAGCTTCGTGAGCTGATGCCAAGCGATTTGGCCTCTTCGCACCGAATCCAGTTTGAAAAGCAACTCGCTAAACAGAATTCAATGAAATTGAAAATTTTAAGTAAGGTCCAATATGCACATCCCAAACCGAGGCGCAAAGTGCCGAGCATAAATTTATGGCGGGATTATATACATATCAATCCTTTTTGCGACTGAGAAGTTTTTCTTAGCGGGGAATTTTTACAACATATTAGCCACTTATTTATTAACAGTGTCCATTTTTTTCCTTTAGAACTTCTTAAATTTTTTTCTTTGGCGCAAACGGATCAAATCAGAACCAGAACATTTAAATTGGAAATAATAGGTAAAATGATGTGCTTTTTACATAAGTTCTACCGCCGTATTTGCGAAACCATGAATTCAAGTGAATAGTATCACCTCAGAGACATCGGCATTATTTTTACTAGTCATATTCTGCTTAGTAGAAACACAACTTTGATAAATATATGTACAATAGATACAGATACGCTTCACAATTTGTCAATTTAAATTGTGTAAAAATAGTTACACATAACAATTAAACACATATGTGAAAATCTCGTCAACCATATCTAATTATATGAATGTAGCTATAAAGTTCATATTAATGTTTGAAAACCGAGCCCTTAACGCATAAGAATCTCAGCGGAAATTATCCTCATAAAAACAGAGTGTTGTACACCTTCATTAGTTGTACTACTGTACCAACGCACCCATAATCAAATCACTTAATTATACCTCTTTAGCGGCGTAATAAGGCATGGGTTTCCCATCGCAGGACTTAAGACACGAAAAGTCTTTACCATCGTTTCAACTACATACAGCATAAAGTTGTGACTCCGGAAGATATCAATGACGGCGACTATAGTGCGCTCTCTGCATCACTTTCAGTTAATTTTCCTTTTTCCACTTGCATAATTACAATAGACTTATTGGAAGAATATCCGCAATCGGATAGTATGTTATTGGAAATAATTCACACTTTTTCTTGAAAATTGCCTTTGTTATTTCCACTTAAAGGGAGGAAGTTCCACTCCATCCGTTGTTTATATTGTTGCAACATTATAGCCATGTTTTCAGATGTTAACACACAACATTTTTAACTCAACTTTGTGGCTACCGAGATTCCCACCCATTTACACGTGTAAAGCCGAAAGTTACTACGTTTATGGCTGATTCGACAAATAGATGTTTGTACAGCAGTTACCAATGCAAGTTATGGAAAAAAAGCTAAAGTATTCTTCAGTTTAATTAGTGACCGGCAACTTTACTTTGAGATCGATTTTAGCGATAGGATTAAAGAATAAAAAAAAAATAAGTTTAGAAAAACAGCACTAAGTGTTTTCTTTATTACCAGTAGGCAGTCATGATTTTTGGTGATTCGATAGTTTTTGAGGATGTCGTTAAATGGTAGTTTGAACATACCAAATTGTTTATTGGCTGTAGGCCATGTGAAAATTGTAGACATTGTTAAATGGTTTAATGGAAAGCTTTATATGGAGGGTGTTTTAGAAGTACAGTACACTTTGCCTCTGCATACTAATGGGAAAGTAGTTTCTACCCCTTCGTTTTATTCGCCTTCAGTATCTCCCAGGCAACTGATAGTATAAGGGATGATGCTTAATTTAATTTAACCTGTAACCAGAAACCCATTAGAAATGAACGACAACGCTAAGTTCGGTTACTACTCAGCATCGATCAGAATTACCAGCTAAAAATAACTTATACTCAATTGCCCCAACCCTTTGTGGGGCATAGCGCGGCAACTGTTCCATGTGACCCAGTTGACGTTTGGTTGACATAAACTGGTTTCGGAGAATGCAGTTACCAGCATGCACCTCCTGCACATCCATTGCGACGAACGTCGTCGTGAACGGGATTCGAACCCGAAATGCCGGTAGTCAAATATGAGGCTGATGCCTCAACACACTGCGCTACCGGTCGTGTAAACGGAAAACGGGTTTACGACAACGTGTGATTTGTTAGCTGACGACGGGTCCCGACGGCTACTCATCCGTCGTTGATGAGTCAATGAACCCAACAACAAACACATGGAAAAGATGATTTGAGTACTCGCACAAATGCTGTCGAATCGTAAACGCATCTCGTGTAAACACAACGACGTGCGCATTATTTACGCGTCAGTAAAGTTCGTTTCGATTACCGTTTCTGACCCGACTTTCGACTCTAGTCGCGTTTACGCGGCTCGTGTATTAGAACCTTTAAGCTTGTATTTTTTACCCGCTGAGCACAAACGCGACGACTGCTTGCATGTAAAGGTTCAGATACACGAGACGTGTATACGCGATCGCAATATTTTTATCCGAGTCATGTAAACGCGACTAGTGTTTACACGTAACTCGGGTTTACGCGGACGAAACGTCAAAAAAGTATCGAAGCGAATTTTAATGACGCGTAAATATACATGAGGTGCGTTTACGATTCGACAGCATGTGTGCGAGTACTGAAATCATCTTTTTTCATGTGTTTGTTTGTTAGAATAATCGACTCATCAACGTCGGATGAGTACCCAATGGGACCCGCCGTCAGCTAACAAGTTGCACATTGTCGTAAACCCGTTTGCTGTTTATACGGGACGGGTATCGTAGATTTGACGCGCCCGACGGGCTTACGCATCTCATGTATTAGAATCTTAAGTCGAGTTTACCCGCACGAAATGTTAAACATGGCTTTCCGAGCGTATTTTGCTATCGCGAAAATAATGCAGGTTTGGTTGTGTTTACATGCACGTTTACGTATGTGCGAGTACTGTCAAAAATATAATGTGTTCGGTGTGATTTGGCGTTTTTCGACTCAGACACTGGAACAATACAAGAACACGGACTAACAACACACCATTTATCGGACTTCAGATGATCCGGCTCTCGTTTTATTAATAAGATAAGTAAGAAGGGCGGTGGGCTCGGAACTAACTTTACTGCTAATTTAAAAGTAGCGCGTCACGCGGTGACTGTCCACCCGCCGTTTTTTTTCGTAAAAAGGGAGAGTCAAATACATTTCATGATACGGGCTGGTGAAAGATGGGACGCACTGACTGCCATCATACGACGCACATAAAATAAATGCCCTTCTGAAGAGAACCTGTTCGGATGTTGTTACAGCTGTTACGACGGGGCATTGGCCTGGACTATATACCCAATCTGACCGCGTGCACTCCCAGGTCAGATTGGGTATATAACTATCCCCCGATCAGGGCCGGTTTAAGCCTAACTTAAGTTTAACCGGCAAGGAGCCAGCTACTTCGACGTGTGCGTCCAGCTCAAGTCACTGTCACTGTGGAATGAAGCCCTAAGATTCGAAATCGAATCGTTTACTCGCGTAAATTTAAACTGTGAGAATCACTGTCAATCGAATAAATAGAATAAATTGAAATGTTTATAATTAAAAGAAGAAGAGCACGTTCCACATTTGAATCACTTTGTCAAAAAGGATTCCCCTATTTTCACCTTGAAGCCCATCGCGAATGACTTGCAAGGGGATCGCAGTTAGCGCTCTCAGTTCACGCTCATTTTCGTCGGGATCATTGTCTGGATGATTTGTTTCATTTACCATGGAGATTTAATGTTCCTCGTCTAATTCTTCGTATGCCATCAGTTCAGCAATATCTGCTTCGTTTAAATTATCGAAACATTCTTCTCCCATTGTGTGGATATGCAATCCGCGTTTATTCGTTGGCTGCAATAGTTTCAGAAAATTCTGCAGAATAAAATATTGATTTGCTACATGTGAATCGACAGAGTCTTTTAACCTTAGATTGTGCATGGAATGCTTCTTTGAGTCTTTCAAACCCAGCATGCCCCACAAAAAAGATTTCAGAAGCACAGCACAAATATACCGCGGCTGGGTTCATTGTGATTCCTCCAAAAAGTTAATGTCTCGAGAGCCTAGTCGTCAAACCAATCGAATCTATTGATGAACCGATGTAGAGGACCAGCTTTTAGGTTTATTAAATCATCCAGGACTTTTAATTCATCCTGGTCGTTAAAGTTATCCAGGTCAGTAAAGTAGAAGACCTCAGATTGTCCTTCCCTCTATCGGTCAGAGCAGGACAGGAGCGCAGGAAGTGATGGGTGGTTTCCGCCTACTCCTCGCACCTACAGCTTTTACAATAGTCATTGTATGGAAGTCGGACCAATTGGGCAATGTCCCGTGATGATCCCCACGACTCCTCTGAGATGGCTTCTCTCCAACAATAGCCGCAATAAAGAGCGGTTAGGAATTTGTCTCTCAACATGACAAGTACCGTCAGTTAGTCACCTGATGTTAGCTCTTTTGGCCATACACTAGCTTCTTGCATTCTGATAGATGCATCCTGATAGTGCGAAAGCAACTACTGGCATCGTTGGTCGTTCCTGCGCGAGCTAGCTCGTCCGCGCAGCAGTTACCACTGTCTCCAGAAATCCTGCACAGAGTGATATTGGAAAAATCCCCTTAACAGCGGCATGGCACTCCACCACGGGTTTCGAAGGCGTGCGGCGTCAAGGGACTTAATCGTCGATTGACTATCGGTAGAGATGATGATGTCTCCTACCGATATAATATAACATCTCGTAGGGGCCTCTCTCGATGGAATAAGCCTGGTATAGCCCTTGCTGCAAATAAATATGAATATTGAATTCAGTTAAAAAAACATGCAAATGCGAATTCTGCTTTTAAAGTATCGTTTAAATCGAGGGGAAAAGTTCAATATCAAAACCGTGTAAAAGCGAAATCGTGTAACAAAAGTGCCGTGTACATCGAGGGACACGTGTACCTTACAACATATTCTGCCGGAGCTATAGGAATGAGGAGGAAAAGGAAACTCTGATCTATTTCTTGTGCAAATTCCCGGATTTTGTAGGAACTAGGCATCTAGAACTGAGCAGTGTTTTTTCCGAGATATATTCGACATCTCCTCAAAGGATATCGGGGAGATAATACGTTTTCTCAAATCTGCAACTATGAGGACGAGTACTTCAGAACGATTTTGATAACAGCGGCTTATTCCTCTGTAGTAAACAGCCACTCTAACCAACCAACCAAACCAAGAAGCAAAATGCAGAACGGATCAAAGTTGACGCACTGTCTTCACAACAGGAATTGTCGTGAAATTCATAGCCCTTAGTTTTTTTCCGATATCTTAACTCTTTAACCTCTGTTGGCATTTTAGTTAATAACATTTCATTATATACAGCTCATGCGGGCAAAGAAATGTTAAAAAAAATAAATATGCTAATAGCAACTCTATCTCTAGGGTTTTTTTTATCAGATGGCGTGAATGCAATCAGACTACCCACGAAAATGAAAAATAACTTAGGTGAACAACAATCATTAAGCAGAACATCAATTCCAAAATCGGTAAAGATTTAAATTTTAATATACTATCTCATTCACTCACGCCACACAATTTCCGCCTCTTACAAGAAAATAACAGTTTTCGGATGCAATCTATAACTAAGTATAGCAATTACTTCCCCATAAAAATATAAAAGTGAAAACCACAAAATTAACACTTCTAGATCCACAATTTCGCGGTCGGCTTGAACATTTTCACTTCACCTATCAATTTTTTTTTGATAGCACATTAATTATGGACCATCCATCCATTACAATTTCAGCCACCATCTAGAACAATTCAATTCCCATGGAAGTGAAGGGAAGCAATTCCACCAAACTCAACCAAAACATTAATAGAACTGTACAGTTTTTTACTTGTCTTTCTCTCTCTCAGGCTCTAAGAACATTAAACCTATCAAGAACTTCCGTAATTTGAACATTTAGACTACGGTGCACCGTGAACCATGAACAGTTCTTGTGTGATTCATCCATCCTCAAGGAACGGTGAAGAACAATGCGCTGGACTAACATTGAAGAGGTGTACCTCTACGTCTATTAATAAAAGTCTATTGTCAACCCAAAATCCATGAAAAAGAAGTGACCGAATCGTCAAAACAAAACAAGTGGCTCGACAAATCGACGAGGCGGTTGGATAAACGGTAGGCGTCCATGTACGGAAGGAAGCAGTCCATAAAAGTCAGAAAACACATTGAAGTATGTATCGTGTTGAAGACGAAGATTGAAGATATTCTGCGACTATGTGGCTCACTTTGTAACATGGAAATGATGGTTTCAGAGATGATATAATTTGATATAAGTGGCAGCTCACTGTAGTTTACCTACACACATTTCGCTACTTTCAATGGACAGCTTTTTTTATGCAGTTTTCGTTACAGTTTGTGTATTGATAACTGGAGAATAAATATGTGTAGAACAATTCAGTAGGATTAAAAGATGAGGCTCTTCGGAACTTCTCAGTTAAATTACGTTTAGGGAAGTTACATCACCGCTTCAGGGTACGTAGCGATTTCAATTTCAATTGAAATAATGCCTGATGAAATTATGTACGAGTTCACCTGGCGTGACCATCTTTTCCCGAGCGAATTTTGGTATACGACAGAGCAAATTCGGTATTTGACCGCATTTTCCGAGCTAGTATTAAACCTTATCAGAAATGACGAAAAAAAAACGTTTTCCCAATCGAAAAAAATTCTTGTCTTGAAAGAAAAAATCCACGTCTCAAATGTAAAAATCTCAATCCCAAACGAAAAGATCCGGGTCTCAAATGAAAAAATCCCAATTTGAAATGAAGAAATCTTTTTCCCAAGTGGAAAAGTCGTTTTCTCAACATGATTTTTCAGAAAACGATGACCCTAAATAAAGTATATGAATCACCAATTTTCTCTATTAATTATCCCTATTCATGGTTTATATGAATCGTCATAATCACAATGTTTGAAAACCTGAACGCACCCAATAACGTCTGTAAAACAGACATATGTATGTACACATGATCCAATATTTTTCCCAATAGAGGACAGTTTTCGTGCCATTTTTAATTGTGCTAGCTTACAACTTGCAATTTTGCCTTAGCATGAATGGCTAAGCATCTCCAGGAGTAGGACAGTTCATTTCCTATTAGCATCGGACACTACAAAACCCTCGGGGTGCGGGCGAAACCCGGTTTCGTTTTTGTTCCCATCGATTTTTTTTAACTTTATCTCACGCAATGCCGATACATTTTATGACGAAATGCGTACAGTACAATATTAAAAAGGCGGAAAGATGATTTGAGGAGGAAAATAAAATGCAGACTTTCTAAATGCATTGCTTCCATGACAGACTCACAGTATATTATAATAAAAATATGGGAGTGGCCTGGGCTGGTGGAGCAGTCTAAAGAGATTTTTTTAGTCACAATCCCATTGTGTGATTGATATACAAAAAACGACTTCAAAAAAGAAAACATAAAAAGTCTCATCAAATTTACAACACTAAAGTTGGTATATTTTTATGAATCCTATAAAGCAGGTTACCTGCTTGAATCTTTCGATTTTCATCGAATTCCTTTGATTTATTGGTTTCGACAAATTACAATAATTTTACATGGAATGTTTCTATTAAGGTATGGCACATTGAAATCATAATCGAAAAATGTAATGAAGTACTTCTTTGAAAGACGGCTTAATAAGAGAATCTAATTAAAGACATTAATGTTCGTTGTCAATTTATGGGAGAATATCGACTATGATAAACGTTGTCTGCTTCAAAGTCTTGTTGCGCGGTTTGGTTTATATTGTTTCAGCGTAGAATAGTAATAGTATAAAATCTACATATGTATATACTCGTACATATATATACATATATATCTCTCTCAATTGCCCGAACCCCTTGTGAGGCATAGCGCGTCAATTGTCCCATGTGACCCAGTTGACGTTTCGTCGGCATAAACAGGTTTCGGAGAATGCAGTTGCCAGCATACACCTCCTGCATATCCATGGCCACGAGCGTCGTCGTGGACGGGACTCCAACCCGAAACGCCGGTAGTCAAACATGAGACTGATGCCTCAACACACTGTGCTACCAGTCGACCCAACATATATACGAGTATACTTAATAGTATATATAAATATATATACATTTCCATGAACAACTTCAAATCCGTTTGGAATATTTAATTTGTAACAATTGGACTTCTCGGTTCTTAAACCCTACATCCTACCGGATATTTAATTTCATTTATATAACTTTTTACGGATAATTGTAACCACAGACCACAGATTTTTCCAATAATTTGTAAATTCCTTCTTTGGAATTTTCTAATTACAATTACTTCTAGACAATTAATAAAACTTCGCAAAATTACGAAAATTACAAACCTCAATTCGATGTTCTTTGAGCAAATATTTATTCTTACTTAAATGCCAAATCGACGTTATTTCATCGGTACTATTACCGCTCCGTGAGGAATCTGTGGTCAAACCTCTGAGATCAATAGTAACGCTTAATATTATTTTTAACATTAATTTGGCGCACATCAAACTATTTCGAGTTCATGTCTTTTTCGTGTTGCTTTCAATTAAGTAACGTACAATGGCCCCATGGAATCGTAAGACATGCAAAGAACATGTCCAAGTATGGCCTAATGGAATGAATCAAATTGATCTGATAGTCGATAGACATGTGTGTGAACTTCTTTTGTATATTACTCAAAAAGAAATATATCATTGGAGGTCAAGATACTTTCAATCCAACGGGTAGGTATTGCAAGTGTCAAGAGTTTAATGAAGACAATCTTTCAGATTCGCGAACATAGGAATGTTGTTATGTATACATATACGTATTGGAAAGTGGATAGGTGATGATGTCAGAGAAAGAACTATTGACGCTATTAGTGTAGACTGCAAGAGTTCATTATGTTCTGTCTATCAAACGAGCACACGTCTGTCTGAAATAGTGGTTTACAATTTTCCTTGGCAAAATTAATTATCGTTTGAATTATTATAATTAATATAATTTCCATAGTTACTTATGGTTATGATGACCTCTTGCCAGCGCGATGGTCAGGCGGGTATTTGCACATGGGCTGATTGGGCTATAGTCCAGGGCGACTGAATTTGAGGACGACAAGTATCACAGTTTTGATAAAATATGGGACTGTTATTTAAAACTAAAGAAAACTAAAGAAAAATGCTACCAACATGTCTCATGTATATTCTGGGTAAAGTGGTATATGCTGCCTTTGCTTTTATTCCCTCGATTTAATTGGAAAATGGTAAGCAGAGTGCTGCAAAGAAGTAGTGGATTTTTTCTCAACTACATCATATATCTGCTTGCGTGCGTGCTTTTGGTCGATCAGATTCAGACCACCCCAGACATCTAAACCTTCTCTCCACAAATGTTACAAAAGACGCCCAACGTGGGACCTAGATATTTACCGTAAGGGTCGATTTGGCCACCCTAGAACTTCGCTCCATCTAGAGGTCAGTAGTAGTTCCCAATGCCTGAGTCTGAAAACTTTTTGAGATGCAGGTCTCACACTCATACAGGGCCCTACAGACTTCGGCCATTTTTTTTTCTCTTTTTCATCCTTCTCCCATGTATGGTACCAGTTCCATATATTGTAAATTAGAATTTCCTCTGCCATACCTAGTAACCCAAGAGGCAGTAATTCTCATGTAGGTGGTCATGTATGGTTTCATCATATGCTGAATTTAGTCCCGTGGCTAGAACAATGGTCACGATGCCTTTCATCCAGGCCTGGTTAACGAGTGGATTGATGTCTTCGTCATAACTTGGTTAGCAGGGTCGGAAATCTTTTATGTTATATCGCATATTAACATGCAAGTACATATATACATACACAGCTCGCTACAATTTCTTTTTCAACAAACGATTAATGTTGCCTTATATTAGTCAAATCTCCAATATACCGACAAAATGTTGCAATCGTGTCGCCCATTAAATGTTTTTCCTGGTCTACGATTGGACTTTGGCTCGGCACGCGTCTATTATTGAACATATACAAGTACTAATATGATATGTACTAAACGAATATAACTGTTCATTTCGTAACCACTGGCGACTTTACTGTCTACCTGTCTCCTGTACGTATTTCTTCAAAAAAAAAGTCGACTAAACCAATAGTCGACAATGACGATGCCAGACCACGCAAGCTTGGATACATGCGAGTACAACATACAAATAAATATCTGTATCTGCAAACAAGAGTGGTAGACTTGATCTAGTTCACGCTTGAATATCCAGTAACTATCGTACTATCGCTAACGAAGTAAACTTGGAGCCAACCACAATAATAATAAGATACAATTTCTTCTCTAGATCTTGCTCGAATCTAATTGAATTTGTCTCGTGTAAATCTGCGGCAGATTAGTTTGATTTTCCTTATAAGTAAAGGCAACAACTGGCTTGGGGGGATTGTAAAGAAAGAAAATCATTGAAGTGGCACGTTCCGTTCGTTGCTTGTTGATCGATTTAGTGAGGTGGTAAAGGTTAAAGTAAATCATAGTTAATCGGATTTCTGACGGAAAGAGGGAGTGTGAATGCACGACAATAATAGTAATAATTTGATTTTAAGCGTAGCAAGGTTTTTGTTACGGGCTTAATTTTAAGATATGGAAACACAGTCGAAGAGGCATTTAACGATGACTTGCTTGGGTACTAAACCGATGGTTACTACGGTAGTCATTCTTGTTTTGATAGTTTGTATATTCAGTGTAATACACTGAAACTAAATTAAACAAAATAGCTATAAGTTAAAAGGGGAGCATTGACGCTGAATACATAACCATCATCATCGTGGCGCGACAGCCCGATGTCGGCACTTGACCGCCTGGATCGTTGTCCTCCAATTATCTCGGTCACGTGACCGCGTCTTTCAATCTGGAAGCCCAGTAGTTGCGCGGCGTCCGCATATACTGAGCTCTCCCAACGAGCTCTCGGTTATCCTCGCAGTCTCGCTCGGTCGACTCGTCGTCCGTTCATTACTTTTTTTTGGCATGCCATCATCGTAGGGGCGACCGGTGCGCAGTGTGTTGAGGCATCAGTCTCACTACCGTCTCACTACCGGCGTTTCGGGTTCGAGTCCCGTCCACGACTACGTTCGTGGCCATGGATGTACAGGAGGTGCATGCTGGCAACTGCATTCTCCGAAACCAGTTTGAGTTTATGCCAACGAAACGCCAACTGAGCCACATGGAACAGTTGACGCGCTATGCCCCACGAGGTGTTAGGGCAAATTGAGTATGCGATCATCGTCCATTCGTTGTACATGCCCTGCCCATTGAAGTCGTTGTAGTTTGACTATTTTCGAAACTTCCAACTCATCGTACAGTTCATACAACGCATGGTTGTATCGGATGCGACATCCATCTCGATCACAAACGGCCCCGAAAATTCGCCGTAGAACCTTACGTTCAAATGTGTCTAGCATGTTTCCGGAGACTTGAGTTAGGGTCCATGCTTCGCAGCCGTAGCATAGCACTGGTCGTATAATGGTTTGTGCACACAGCTTCGTGTTTCTGTGCACGTGCTTCGAAATCATTTTGGGGAGAACTGAGAAAAAAGTCGTATTACCTAACTGTATCCGTCGCTTGATTTCGTCAGTTTCATTGGCGTCTCTTGACAAGTTGCAACCCAGGTATATAAAGTTGTTCACGAACTCGATGTTGAGGTCCCCCACATTGATGCTCGGTTGTGCAGGTGTCCTTGTCGTCGATTCCATCATTATTTTAGTTTTACCTTCGTTGATACGTAGTCCAACTTCTTTTGCAGAAGTTCTTCTGCGTCGGCCAATGATGTTGATGTCGTCGGCGTACGCTGCTAATTGTGTCGACTTGATGAGTAGCGTCTTGCTGTTGTTCATATTCATAGCTCGAATAGCGTATTCCAGTGCTAGGTTGAAGAGCGTCGGTCCCAGTCCATCGCTCTGTTTCAGACCAGTGTGTGTTTCAGATAGATCAGTAAGTCTATTCTGGATCCTGACTTGTGAGACAGAGTTGGTCATCGTCATCTTTGTCAGTCGCACTAATTTGGTCGGTATACCAAATTGCAGCATGATGTTGTACAGTACTCCACGACCGATACTGTCGTATGCTGCTTGAAGTCGACAAAGATTTGGTATACGTTTACATTGTACTCCCAGCACTTTTAGAGTATCGGCTTGACTGTAAAGAGCTGATCGGTTGTGGAGCGTCCAGGTCTGAAACCGCTTTGATATTCGTTCAATGATTCGTTCTGCGTACGGTTTTATTCTATTTTCCAGAATTTTGATCAAAATTTTACACGCAGGTATACACATCCTGTCCAATTAGTCGCCTTCTACTAAAGACGATGTTGTCAAGAAAGGTCTCGCTCTAGCCTGATGGTAAAACTTGTAATGACATCATCGGACAAAACTTTCTGGTAGACCGAATACATTGTTTTCTTCTAATTGATGCAAAAAAAAAAGAACAACGCTTGTTTATAGGCATAAAAGCTACCCATTCAATCATGTCACAAGAACAATACCATTTAATTGATTATAGTTCAATCAATTAAATGGTATTGTAGTACGGCGGGTGAAGCCTTCTAGTCACCTTGACGCGAATTTGCTTGAATTTCGCGAGACGGCAAACATCACTTGCAACATTTAGGCTTGTTTCACTAAATTCAAGTGGTATAAGTAATGATAAACTTTTGAAGTGACCCGCTTAGTAAGCCTTTACTTTTTATTGGCAAAGAATTTACAGTCGTACTTAAACCCCTTAGAATCTTTTTGGGATAAGGTAAAGAGACAGACAGACAGAGCTCAGCAAGATGATTTCAGGCTTATTAAATAAGATCGAGATTATCCAAATAAAGAAAAAAAAAAACAATACCACAATTAATACTAATTATCAATAGGGTGTAGGACCTAGTTTTCACAAAAGCAAACTAAATTTTTGCAAATTAGAAATTATTTAAAACGGTCCTACGTGGTTAATTTACAGCAGCTTCTTCTTAAAAGGATAATAATTATGACTTCGTTCGATCGGAATATTTGCATGCCACTTAGTGACTACAATAATTTAAATATTTGTCAATTTTCAATGATAATGTTATCATAACTTTTCCAGCTTATATATTTGGTTTATACAATATACTCGTATAAATTGATTAGGAACAAGTGTTAAAAAATACATTAATAATTTCTTAACTTTTTTTTCCATTTCAGGTATGTTAAGCAAAAATTCTTTTCTTAAAGAGTAACAATGGTAAGCAATAATACCACTTGTAGTTGACGGCGTTAAACGAACTCTCCATTCAATTAGCGCCGGGGTACCACAGGGTACTGTCCTGTCACCAACGCTTTTCCTTATTTTTATTAACAACCGTTTAACTTTAACGTCCATTCCGACTCACAGATTGGCCGACGATAGCACACTCGATTTCGCATATTCCTTTGATCCTGTGGCTGATTCCCTGTGGGAGGCTTCTATATACGATTAACAGAGACCGCATGTTCGAATCACTGAATCGCGTTATTTCTAAAATCATTGACGGTAAAGCCAACGGAGTAGTATTCAATGCTTCCAAAACGCAATGTTGGTCAAATCTCTAATAAATTGTATGCTCCATCTGCTTCCCAGACTATCCTCATTGATGGCGCGAGTATTCCGGGTTCACCTTCCCTAACATTGTAGGTACGAATATTTCCAGTAAATTCAAATGGACTGATCATAGTTTTTAATTGATTTCTATACAGATGGTTCTAAGGCTGGGGAAGGAGTGGATGTGGGTGTTTACTCCGGAAGCTTAGGAATTAATATCTCCATTCGTTTACCGGGTCACTGCAGCGTTTTTCGGGCGGATGTCTCGGAGATTGTAGAGGTTTTGGCGTTGTTGGGCGTCACGTTGTAGCCTCTAGAGATATCACTATAGACACGGATAACCAGGCTCCTATAAGATCCATCGACTCCATTTCCACCTCTTCTAAGTTGGTGGAAGAGTACCGCTTGTCCCTCGATGAACTCGGAAAATTCGTCAAGATTTCGGTGTGCTGGATCCCTGACCACAGTGGCTTAGCTGGCAATTAAATGGCTGACGAGATGGCTCGTGTAGGGACTAGGGAGATCGTGATGGAACCTCACGAAATTGGAATGCTTGCAAAATGGAAATAATGGCAGATGCGGTTGGCAGGGCTAATACAACATGGAGTATCGGCAGCACTTGCCAAGTGACAAAGCTGATATGGCCTAGGATCGATCCTGGTCGATCTTCCGAACTTCGATCAATGGGCAGAAGGCATATTAGCGTGTTGGTGGGAGGTATCACTGGGCATTGTCTGACCGGCGAACACGCCAGAAGACTCCAACTTCCTTACAATGACTTTTGTGGGAGTTATGAAGACGATGAGGAGGAAAATACAATACTTTCCATCTAGTGTGTGCCTGTCTTGCTTAAGCCGTAATGAAGAATGAGACTCTTGGGTCTTTCTTCTTCAGAGATTTGGATGACCTGGAACATACGGATGTAAACAAGCTTTTTGTTTCATTGTCAGTTCCGGCTGGTTTAATGTTTAATCTTTGTGTGTGGTGGTTAGTAGATATCGTGGGTATCACGGACCAAATTGTGGTCTAAGTGAGCTGTGAAAATTCATGGCAGCCTCCCTAACCTAACCTATTTTTGCCATTGCTAACAATGAGTTGAAATATCTAGGTTTCCTTAATCGCTGCAAAAGAAATACTTTTTACCATCGGATTTAACACAAATCTTCCATATTTTGCGGGTGCAGGTCGCACTGTGCTGTCCATGCTGGATAAAGTTCAATGGAAGGCTTTTAAAATTTTTGGATCCCATTCTATTATCTCTCGCCTTGAATCCCTTGAGCACAGGCGTAACGTAGCTTCCTTAACTTTACTTTATCGCTATTACAACCCCAGTTGCTCTAATGAAATTACGAGTAGTGATCTACTCTCTGGTCTTGCCGTCCCTACGCCTAACACATGAGAGGTATTTGAAATAGTTGGTCGATTTCATATAAATTTGAAAATTTGGTTTGGCGGTAGATATGATTGGGTTATATGAAATTTTGTATAAATACCTTTAGAATTAAAAAAGTTTTTCTAACAAAAACTTACTTCTGGGTCGGTCGTTCCTATGGCAGCTACATGACGTAGAGGTCCGATTCCGTATGTGTATACAGCGTACAGTAGAAAGAAGGCTTTGTGAAAAATTTCAGCTCAATAGCTTCAAAAGGGACTAGTTTCCATAGAACCAGACGGACAGACTGACAGACAGATGGACAAATCTTAATCAGCTCATCTGGTCATACTAACTAAGAATATACAGTGCTGGAAAAAAGTTCTTCAAATTATGGCAGCAAAAATTCTTCAAAGTAGTTACTGAACTCAATTGCCCTAGCCCCTTGTGGGGCATAGCGCGTCAACTGTTCCATGTGGCTCATTTTCGTTGGCATAAACTGAATTCGGAGAATGCAGTTGCCAGCATGCACCTACTGCACATCCATGGCCACGAACGTCGTTGTGGACGGGATTCGAACGAAACGCCGGTAGTCAAACATGAGACTGATGCCTTAACACACTGCGCTACCGGTCGCCCGTCGTCAAAGTAGTTAGAGTGGTAATGTTTTCTTGGCTCAAGTATGTGTATCCTATCTAGAAATAGCGAGTAGTTTTGGAAGAAGTTCACTCATTTGGTGATAATAAGCAGAAAAGTGCAGTTTGGGCTCAAAAATAGGAAAAAGTTAGTGCGGAAAACAAAAGCAATATTTTGATTTTGGCGCGAGAAAATCGAAATATTTGTAATAGAACTGAAAGAATGGATATTGTGCAGTGTACTGTGAAAGGTTACTCGAAGAAGTTCCGGGAAATGGGAAAGGCTTTAGACGATAAAAAATAACCCCTTTGTAGATAGGTTTTTACCGTTACAAAGCCATCCGAACCGGTTGAAAACTTCATCTGACTTTAGAAACGATCTAATTCTAGCAACGTGTTGCAAGTCTCATCAAGTTTGCTGCGAAAAAAGTTGTCTACGTTGTCACTTTGCTTAACAAATCCGCAATTTCTAAAATAATTATACATAGTGGTCAGGTACACATTTTTTGAGGCCATTTCGAATATGGTTATGTTGGTCAAAACTGCAACATTCACCTTCTCACCTTTTTCAATGCTGTCCAGCACAAGTGAAACAATTTCTCTCCGGTAGAGAGTTTTAAAGTTTTGAATAAACCCCTGGTCTAACGGTTGCAATCTTGATGTTGTGTTAGGAGGAAAAAAAAAGCAATTTTACATGGTCTAATGGTGGTGAATTTTTATGTACGGTGCAGTTGTCCAAAAACAGTAAGATTTTACGTTTTTTTCTTTTTCATGTCACCGTTAACCGAGGTCAGCCATTCATTAAAGAACTCTGTCGTCATCCATGATTTTTTGTTTAAGCGACAAGTTGTTGGAAACGGTTTTATAATATTCCTTTGAAACGGCGTAGTTTCGCAGATTTAACACCGGTTTCAATTTTTCAGATCCGTCCAAGTTACAGGCTAGAAAGACAGTTGTTCTATCCTTGCTTAGTTTCCCTCCATAACATTTTTCGCCTTTGACCGTCAGGGTGCGATCAGGAAGACATTTGTAAAAAAGCTCAGTTTCGTCTGTGTTGAATATGTTCCTTGGGTCATAGCCATTCAAAATTTGATTTAGTTTATCAATCCATTCGGAACAAAGGGAATTGTCCACACTGGCGCTCTCTCCACAAATTTTTTTGAACGTGATGGCGTGCCGGTTTTAAAAATTTGAGAACCAACCCTCACTTGCTGTAAATCTTTCAATCCCGAGAGTCTGAATAAAAGACTTACCTTTTTCCTTTAACATCAAACAGCCTATGGGAACATTTTGTCCTCTACACTACGGAATCCACTTAACCGAGGTCTCCTATAGACGGGGAAATTCACCCTGTCGTGACCTTTTTATTCCTGCACTTGAGACACTTCCGATGAGTCGATCCTTATTTTTTTATAATCATGGACAATATAGACGCTAAAATATTAGACTGTTTTGCAATATCTTTTTTCAATGTTCCATTCTCCACAGCTTCAATAGCACGCCGTTTCTCATCAATTTTTAGACACTCTTCTTTCTAGAGTTGATGATTTTATTATAGATTCGAAAAACATAGTTAAATTCTTTGTTTCAAAGTAAACTTCAGCTCCAGCGGATGTAAATAACGGACAAGATTGTGCATGATTTTACGAACCACAGAAGTAGGAGACTTCAAACTTCAAATTATAGAGTGTTTGGGAGCCCTGACTTCAAATTATAGAGTGTTGGCTAGTAAGATACCATTGCTACAACTTCAAATTGCTGAGGGGACCCAAACACATTGATTTTTTTTCAATTTATCGAGTATTTTACAAGGGACCTGGAAAAAGTTTCAAAAAACCGAGAGATTCAAGTTCAAATCGAATGTCAAATTATCGAGAGTCGATTGTACCTCCAAAACGGTTATCAGTTCGAGGAAAAGGACTTTAGATTCTTCCATTTCAGACTAAATTTGATTCAAACCCATCATTAAAATTTAGCGCCTCAGATATTAAAGTTGCCTTGAGAAGCGCGACCACGGGCGATACCTTTACAAATCCCCCTGTAAAATGGATCCAGCTTCTGTCAGTGAATTAATGATAGTGTGACTGCATAGTAAGCTTACTATAATAAAGCTTGTATGGCTAGAAAATTATTGGCTGTATGGCATCTTCAGAATATTGTGCTACCAAAGGCAAATATTTCAAGCAAAGCATTACCGGAACTGTCTGTTTTAATATGATAGGGGTTTTGTTAGAATGGAAAGTTCTAACGTTTAATTAATGCATTAAAATTGTGTGCGTTCATAATAATAGTCGTTAAAAACCTGCAAATACACATCTTAAAGTGGAAGCACAGAATCGCTCGGTTAGTCCATGTTATCTTTTGAATCAATTTAAATGAAAATATTTCGACTTTTGAACAAAAGCTGAGTGAGTGTTTTCGGTTCAATTTAAACCGAATCCTCTTAATGGACCCAAATATTTCTATCAATGTTCGTGACCAAAGACTTAAAATCTATTCTATCCTAAACATATAAAGGTATTTCTAAAAACCTCCCGACATTAGTAATAATAACGAGTTAGCTCGTATTTGAGACAAAAAAATCTTCGCATGTGTTCGATAAAGTATACCAAGTTAAGTTTCGCTGCCAATTATAAGTTTTCAAGAATATTTCTTCTAATAAGATTTTTTCAATTTGATTCTACGAATTATGTCTTTACCGTCATGAAAGATGCTCCATCATCCCCTGTGTGTATGTATTTATATGCATGTAGTAGAATCGAAAACCACCAGTAAAAAAGACGAGATCTTCAGAACCGGCTCAACCTAACATTCGCGTAAAAAATCAAATTAGCACGCGCTACGTCCTCTTGCCCATATATCATTTGGTCTCTACAAAAACCAACCAACATGAGATACTATTATCACAATGGTGGTAAAAAACGGACATTTTTTTCTATCAAAATACATCTCAGGTAAAATAATGGTCCAGATGGCAAAATGAGCTGGTAAATTAATGGACAGGAGAGAACACCCGGAGAATTCACCTGTTAATTAGATATGGCTCAGGCATCGTCGCAAAGTGTCAACCATATGGCAGTGACCCTTCCGCCTTCCTACCTTTTGGGCCAAATGACCGTCCGCGAAGCAAGCCATCCTCGTGAATTTGATGTCCGTCAAATAGAAATAAAGCAAATGGGAAGCTGAAAAAAGACGCGTTGTTGTCGCGCGACATTGGCAAGCTATTCTCGTGCTACTTGGTTAGTTGTTGGTTTGGGCACAGATTAAATAATACCTTGTTCATCTGTGGTTTAGGTTGGATTAATAGATTTTCTACGATATGAATTTGTTTGAAGAGGCCGAGAGGTTGGCTTTCAGTGATGGTGATAGTACAAGTCTTATAGTATCCTATCCAATATCCTATCATTATCAGCATTTTAGCAACAATAGCTATACGTCGTCTAGCACTGAAAGGATCCTGTTCTGCTCCCTCGGGAAATGAATCCGGATCTCAATTCCCTTTAGGTAAGCTACAAACGCGCTATATGTCTTGGCGGGAAGACATAAATGCACCCGATTCCAATTGAAATTGAAAACACGCTTTAACGACGCTACTCTTCTTAATGGTAGATCTCATGTTTTCGTTTTCTTTTTTCTTGATTCTTTGATTCGTGATCGGAGTAAAGAATTACCTTCCCGACGAGATACTAAGAACCGGTTCTTCGTTTTACTATAAGCCTTCTAGCCATAGTATGGCCAGCGAGATGTCGAGAGTGTCTTTTCTTTAATATTTTCGGTTTTTGTTTTGTTCAACGATAATACCTTTGCCGGGATGTTACCATGTTGAGCATGCAGCAAGCAGCAGCCTAGCAGCAGATTGGACAAGTCTTCATCGTGGCTGGCTTGTTGTAAGACACGAGCTAAAAGGGTTTTCAGGTATTTTTTTCTTGTTCGGTCTCTTGTTTTCTTTCCTTTGTTTTGCCGTACCTTTTGGCTGGAATGGCTATAATTTTCGTTTTCGTGGACCATAATCTTGATCATGACGTGGGGCATCTTATTCGGATGCGGCTCTTATTTTAGCATTGCGCCATATGAGATGCTCAATTCCAAGACTGATCAATTCTATGCATTTTGTTCCATTATGCTGATTGCCAAAGCAGCAACACAATAAATATGGATTTAGTGGAGAATGCTTTAAGACATTGCCTTTTTCGTCCCTTTTTGCAGTCACTTTTAGAAATAAGGAAAATACTTTATCAACGTGAATGTTGGTTTCAAGGAATTCGGACGAAAGTGAGGTGAACTTCGATTGAATTTTTCGGTTGGTATGGCAATGTGTAGGGGTATGGGCGAGAAAAGGGAGACCGCACTGCATTAAGAAATGATACCTTGATTGGAATGAATTGGGTTTGGATGATTGATGACTCGATATTATTATTTTAACCTTTGATAATGTTAATAAAATGAGATTTGGACCCTTTATGGTCACGTATTACGTAATGGTCTATTCTTTGAAATAAATAAGGAATGGGCGGATGACGAAGATCTTGGTTTTGTAGTTTTTCAAAATATATGAAGATTTCGACATTCATCTTCATATATTTTTAAATAAAATTAGATGCATACCGTGGGCTGCTAAATTATTAGAGACACTACTTAAATTCGTATATTTTCTAGTTTGACTGCATTTTTTTAAAAGATAACTTGGTTTTAAGTCTTGTTAGTATTTTTTATTTATAAGAGTGTTTTATTGAGATTATGAAAACCCCAGGTTACTTGGGCGAAACAATTTATATTTGCCCAAAGGAAATATGTGCATTAATAATGAGGTAATCTTAGTATTTAGTGATGCCACCCTTTGCTGCAATTAGAGCTTCTGTGCGCCGGGACATGCGCTCTATCCGGACTTCTGCATTTTGCAATTAACTGGTGCTTGGTGGTGGTGATCACTTTTTTCTCGATCACCTGTTCACTATGGGGTTCATGTCAGGTGAGTTCCTCGGCCAGGGAAAAACTGCAATATTTTTTTTTCAGCCAAGAATTCAATAATACTCTTGGCCTTATGGCACGGTGCCGAATCATAGATAAAGATCTAGTCTTTATCAGCACAGAACCATTCTTTGAGGTACATGCTAGCAACTGCAGCACCCAAAAAATATGCTATCGAAACGATAATAAGGCATAGCTATGCAGCAGCAGATGTTGATGCGCCCATGCGCCTGGAGGGCATCAAGTCAGTTATTAACCATTCTTTGAGCTGTGGTACTAGTCGACTTTCAAGAACTCGCTTGTATTGGCCCAGCCTCATGCCCTTGGCTGAGATCACAGACCACTCCATGACAGTAACCGGGTGCTTAATCCTCTCTGCAAGACACTTTGTGTGGAACTGCTCTCCAGGACGTCGTTGAACGAATGAACTTCTGTCGGCCTAAATTCGGAATATTTATTCATCCGAGAAGCATTACTGTATAATATAGCAATAATAAAAAAGCCATTAGTCACTATTTAAAAAAGTTTTATTTACTCGACTCCACTGTGCAACATTCTTATTCCGGTGTTGTTTGGTTTATTGCAGTAGCTTTAAAGCCTCGTTGAGGAGTGGTTTTTGGCCCTCGCATATATTCATAGGATGAACGGGCCTATGCAATGATCCATGCTGCGAGTATGTGAGTTTTTGCGGTAGTCCGAGCACTTCCCGTAGTTTGACCTTAACCAAATTCGGTATGTAGGTTCCTTGAGTGACCCTGTTATCGTAACAGTGGCAGCAAATTCGGTCATCGACTGGACTAACGGTATATTCAGCTGTTTTCAAACCAGAGTTATTCGTCTTTTCAAAAAAATCTCTTCCTGGCTTTTTCCGTCGTTCGATTTCAACGAAATTTGACACGTAGCTTCCTTGAAATATTGAAAACTGCAAACTGTAATATTTTCTATCTGCTGCAGTTATGCGTCAGGATAAAAGGTCGTTTTTGACATTAAAGTGATATCCTGGCAAGATGGGTATCCTATGACACGATTTGTTGAGGCGAGTGCACTAGACTACTGTTGAATACATTTTGAGTCCTTTGATGTAGAAAAAAAAATACATTTTTGACAATGAAGTTATATCTTGAAAAGATGGGTATCATATGATTGGGGGTGAGGAGGTGAATTCACTCGACTACTGTTTAAGGTATTTTGAGTCCTTTGGTGTGAAAAAAATGGAAATTCTTGGCAATGAATGGGGCGATCGGTAGCGCAGTGTGTTGAGGCATCAGTCTCATGTTTGACTACCGGCGTTTCGGGTTCGAATCCCGTCCACGACGACGTTCGTGGCCATGGATGGCTGTTGAAGACATTTTGAGTCCTTAGGAGTGGAAAAAGGACATTCTTGACAATGAAGTGATATCTAGGCAAGGTGGGTATGACTGGGGTTGTTGATGCGAATGCACTAGACTACTCTTGATGGTACTCTGAGTGCTTGGGTCAGAAAATGAGCACATTCTTGCATTCGACTGGTAGATACGGGTTTCTCTTTAAACGGGGCGATAAGGACAACATTTTTCAAAGCAAATCATAAACAAATTGAAAGTAAATGGGTTAAAATTAAAATGTACTTGCATGGGACGCGACAAGACTAAGGGGCCTATGAACATTATCGCTCTTTTTTTGTCATTCATACTCGGATGCCCGATCAACTTCGCTTCATTCAACCGCTTTTGTACTGTCCTTTTGGAAATTTCAATTACCTAGTTTTTTTATCATCGTAATCAGACGGTCTACACTCTTCTTGAGGTTTTCGATACAGATATCCCTTTACGATCGGTTCGAGGATTGATGACTGACTCTTTTCATGCCACATTTCCCTTGAGCCGCTTCCAATTGCATGTTTTGGTCGATTTGTGTTTTAATTCTGTTAATGGCAGACTTCGAAACGACGGCAATAGTTGCATTCTCTCACTGGGAATGTGTGGAGTGAAGAAATAATGTTTGTACTTGTCTACATTTTTTTAAAGACGTGTCCGAAGTCTTGCCCATATTTGAAAGTATCGGTTTTGAGGTTAGTATGGATAACGGTTCACCAAATTGAAATTCGCTCATAAAATTTTATATCAATTATTCAATAAGAGACATTACGTTTTGACTATTGCAGACTGGAAAAATTTGCGAAAAAAGGATTTAAAAATATTTTATACCAACTCACTACAACAGCTCTTTTTAACAAATGGCAACCAGATGAGCACTAACCTCACTTATTTAATAGGAGACACAGACTTCACATGTTGCCACTTATCAAAAATATTATTAATAATACCAGCAGCAATACTTAATACAACAAACCTATGAAAATACAACAAACCTATGAAAACCGATTCGTTTACTCAAAAAATATTTTTAATTGGAATATGCAACTTGTACATCTTTGGCAAGCCACTGTAGCTGTTTCATTTTATTACTGGCTTCATTTGTACCTATAACTATTTAGATTAGATCCCATGAAAACGCCTGAGCTGATACACATTAGACGTAGTTTCTCGAAAAATCGGTTAATACTAATAATAACACAAGCCGAGCTTCCAATAATAAAATCAGCAAAGTATTAAATATTATCCAATGCATACTCGTATTACTGGTAACTCTCCACTTTGATATCCAGATACTATAACCAAAACTTATAATAAATGTTTATATTGCAACTTGCAACTCTGCATCTTTTCACTACGCCTCTGAACGGTACGTTACGTTCATAATCTACCCGGTTTATTGCTACTTTCTGCACCTCAAAAAGCGCAAGCTACAGATTCTAGAAAGTCTAGCATTTCTGCAAAATCTCTGTGCGCCCATTGAAGGCCAGTAGACTGCAAAAATAATGCTGTGTAAGAGCGAAAAGTGCCTGGCTAACCGGTTTGTATTGTAGATCGTGGAACTTTTTAGCTTTTGCAAATATTTAATACGAGTATTATACATCATGCATTGAATATAATTTCGAAAAGCTTAACGAATAGTAGAGACGGATATTTCTGCAAACTAGATGAAAAATATGCAGCATACATACGAGTACATACAAGTGCATAGGTGTTTGTTGAAGACTGATAGCATAAATTTAATATCTAACCTGTGTTGATGTTAGTGGAGTTCTTTTCATTTCGATAATACATATTTCTTTGTATGGTTTTATTACATTATGTAGTCAATTCTTTGTTGACTGCTATTTGCTAGGATACTTAATTCAAACTAGTGTGCATACCCCATTTTTTTTTTCATTTTGAGCTATGGCAAAGTTTAGGTGCGAGAAAAGATAGTCCATTTTTGCATTTTTTATAATTATTTTAATTTTTACAGTTTATTCGACTATTATATATGTAACTATATTATATATATGTATATATATTATATTATATATGTAACTATATATATGTAACATGGGATAAGGGAGCAGTGATATTTTATTAGTCAGCGAATGTCAATAATAAATTTTTCTTGAAGCTGCATTCAGTCGTATGGGTCGAAGTTGTAGAAACGCATTACATACCCTGTTTTCACGCATTTGCGAATATTTGTATATTTTTAAGAATAAAAGTGGAGTGTACCATTGCAAAACAGTCAACAAGACCATTTTACAATGATCCCCACCCAAAAATGTCTCAGCCTAAGCCAAAAGCACTAAGTGCTTCAGCTGGTTTCATCACCCGATAGACTGCACTCTTCAGGAGCTACCTTGAGGCTATCGGGGAGGTAGCGAAGTGACATATTCTGACGAAAGTTTGGGCTTGGTCGAGCTACCTCCCCGATAGACTCAAGGTAGCACATCGGAACAAATGTCGAAATCTATCTGATGAACTATTTTCTAAAGAAGGATGAAGCCGACGGCTTGGAGCAGAATTTGTTAGAAAATTTTTGTAAACCTGGAAGAAGAAACTGATGATGGTGGACAAAATAATAACGTGATAGCAGATCGTATCATGCAAGGTGCTTACAAAAAACAGTATGTCCAGAAGCATAAAAAAGACTTTGGCTACAAATTCGGCGATCCAATTGTAGTTCGACACACACACAGCATGTTGTTAGAATGATTGATTGTCATGTGAATATCTGGTACCTTGCGAAATTACTAAAACCAATAATGGGCGATATGAGGTCCGTAAAGCTGCAAACGACGAGACACCTAATAACACTGTGACAACTTGAAGTTATGGAAGTATAGAGTAGACAACAAAGAAACATAATCATCAGAGGCTGATGAATAGATCAGGATTGTCGAATATTATATGGGATAAAAAAAATCATTGATTTTTTATTAGTTAGCGAATGTCGTCATCATCATCGTAGCGCTACAACCTGACGTCGGGCTTTGGTTGCCTGGATCATTGTTCTCCAAGTCAAGTGACCGAGTCCTCCAATTTTGGTCGCCCAGCAGTTTTTCGGCATCCTCATCTACTCAGTCTTTTCAACGAGCTCTCGGTCTTCCTTGCAGCCTTGCTCCGTCGATTCGTTGTCCGTTCAACAGTTTCTTAGGTATGCGATCATCGTCAATTCGTTGTATGTACATACCCTACCCATTGTAGACGTTGTAGTTTAACGATACTCAGAACTTCCAGCTCATCGTAAAGTTCCCACAGCTCATGGTTGTATCCGATGCGTCATCTATTTCGGTCGCAAATTGCTCCGAAAATTCGCCGAAGGAACTTTTGTTGGGTTTAGCATGTTTTCGGAGTCTTAAATTACGGCCCAGGATTCGCGGCTATAGCTAGCACAGGTCGTACGACGGTTTTGTTTATGCGGGGCTTCGTGTTTCTGTTCACATGCTTCGATTTCACTATTGGGAGGAGCAAGAAGAAAGTCTTATTTGCAAGCTGTATCCGTCGCTTGATTTCGTCAGTTTCGTTGGCGTGCTTTGACAGGTATGTGAAATCTTCGACAAATTCGATGTTGAGGTCTCCGACGTTGATGTTCTGGCGTCCTTGTTCTTGATTGCATTATTATTTTTGTTTTGTCCTCGTTAATACGTAGTCCTTGGACTTTTGCAGCTGTGTCAAGATTATGTAGAAGTTCTTCTGCGGCGGTTAAGTTTGGGGACATGATGTTGATTTCGTCGGCGTACGCTACCAATTGGGTTGACTTGAAGAGCAGTGTGCCATATTATATGGGTGGCGTGTTCAAGTGCCAGATTGAAGAGCGTCGGTGCCAGTCCATCTCTCTGCATCAATTCAGTACGTGTTTCAAAAATATCAGTCAGCCTGTTTTGGATCCTGACCTGTGAGACGGAGTTGGTCATCGTCATCTTTGTTTGTCGTACGAGTTTTACTGGAATATCAAAGGAAACATAAGCACTGAAGAAGGAAGTAAGTTGCTTCCGAAATACTGTATCTGCAGAATAATAAAAAATTGTAATAGGAACATATGTTTCTGTTTTAATTTTCAATTAAAGCATATTATGCAGAACACTACGATCGATACTGTCGTATGCTTGCTTAAAGTCAACAAAGATTTCATTCACGTCAACGTTGTATTTACAATACTTTTCCAATCGAGTCTTATTGTGAGTTGTACACAACTTTTCATTTATGGCTGTGAAGTCAATAACGTGCGCTTTGAGGTGATTTTTCACGATGAATGCAACTGCAAACTCTTTGTGTCCAGATGGTTGACCGCTTTTGAAAACAGTGTACGATTTCTTGTCGTTGATCTCGTTGCCAAGTCAATTTGTTTACTGGATTTCAGTAATGCTCAATTTGTATTTGTCGACCTGTTGTAGGAGGGCCTTCTCGACTCCCGGTTTGTTCAGGGAACGTAAATTCCAGGATCCGAAAGAATAATTCGTTAAACTTTTGTGTGGTCGTCGTTGTTGATCCGACCAATCCGAGCGTTTTTTTCATGTTTCTTGACATGGAGTAGTTTTTACAAGCCTGGGTTATCGGCCCTTTGCTAAACCCTATTAAAGGGTAGCCTCGGGAATAACTTCTTCAGGTGGTCCATAACGCGCCAGAGCTCACACAACTATATGTTTTAGGTTTGATTACGGGATTCATGTCACTCTAATGAGCTGAAACGCTTATGTGTAATTCAGCCAGTCGGCGAATGTCAATAATAAATAAGCTGCATTCAGTTGTATCGGTCGAAATCGAAAGTCGTCAGTTTTTTTTTTTAGTATTTTGAAACCGGTGAAACCTAGGAAAAACTTTCAAAGACAAAATCAGTGATCTTGAACAATTAAAAATGAAACCGGAATATAGAGGGCTTCGCCCGCAATCCGAGGGTTTTGTAGCAAGCGCATATTTTGGTATATAAATATCGGCTCCTTGCTCTTCTTCATACCACTCAGATTGATAAAAAAAAAAAAACACAATTAAAATGTCTTACCCACTTACATTTTTACGAACTAATATTTTCTCCTCCCCCACTATTCCTCTTTCTACAAATTTCAGGAAAATGCGAAAAAATGGAATGTACTCAACATTACCTTTCTCACGACACCTCACTTGCCTATACCAGTCGATTAAAGAAAAATTTACCTTAATTTCGCCTCTATGTGGACCCCTCCCCCTTCCACCCGGTAAAGTTTGCCAATTACGACGCATCTAATCTTTACCCTTTTAAAAATTATTAATTAAATAACTGCAATTCGCACTACGAAAAACAACATGAAAGTAGTACTCACAACTATGAAGCCGATAGGTGTATTTTTTGTGTGGATAGTGTCGAAATGCCTAACTTTGAATCAATGTACTATTATTAAATATTATGTGATTGTAATGAAACCTAGGGATATTATTGCCTATGATGTTGGTTATCATTGGCCATCAATATTTATGACCTCGGGTATGTTTAAGGGGTGCAGGGGTGTGCTAACTGCAACTATAGAAATGTACTATTATTAACCTTTTCTGATGAAATTTCAAAATTCTATTAATCTAGATTTTCTACGCTAGTAAAATGCCGCTTTTCTGCAAGTTTTCATATTTCTAAGTATAACGGTCTAGAAATGCAAGGGGGGGGGGGGGGACAAACTCGGATCACATATTTTCCCCTCTATCTCTTTTCCCCTTTTTTCAAATTTGATGAAAATACCGGAAATGAAATGTACTCGATGTTACCTTTCTCATGATACCCCACTTGCCTATACCAGATGAAAAATTTTTTTTGACCTTCATTTCCCCTCTATGGGGACATCCCCTTAAAGTCAGCGTATTACAACGAATCGCTTTCTCCGGCGAATTATAATAATTCTACATACTCACACAAATTTTCATGTATGTAGCTTCAGCTGTTCGTGAGATATTTCATGGACAGACGGACAGACGGACAGACATTTGACCGATTTCATAAGGGTTTTGTTTTTTATACAAAACCCTAAAAAAGGCTGACGCTATTTTTTCCGTATTGAAAAAGACTAAAAAGAGACAAATTTTCGTTTTTGTCGTATTTTTCAAACGAGAGTATCTCGAAAACTATTGAACCTTCAGAAAAAGTTGTGTATGAACTGTCCATTTTTCATGTTGTCTCATAAAGTTTTCCGCTAGGGCTGATGGTGTTCAAAATACCAAACCAAACCAAAAAGGGTATTGTTTTTGTGGTTTTTTAAATTTCAGATTCGTAAAAAGCACCCAAAAAAATCATAAATGAAAGAAAAATCAGAACTACACCACAATTTGCTCTAGATCAGTTCCTATAAGCACATAGTGACTAGACTAATACGACTGCCAAGACCAAAAACCAAATCAGAACTCATACATATTTTTTTTTCTTTTTTGTTACATATAAGGGGCTGAAGTTTTTGGCTTAATCCCGAGTTGACTCGTGCCGTCTAAACGTAGTGAAAGATAGTGAGTCTACTCACCGTCTAAAAACCTTTCGGTGAGCCCATGCTATCTGCAATCAGTTAATAGGTCTCTATTAAAATTCATGAACAATTTATTTTGGGACTAATAATGTTAAAGGACATTTGTTGGAGCATGTGGACAAAAACTGGTTGAAGGGCTGTTCGATTTTCGTAGCCAATTTAGCCCATCTGCAAGCAGTGAAACCAATCTGATGGCTATCAATTTATTATAGTACATCACACTTCAAGTTCTGGATAAATGCACTACTTTCAAGGCGGTGCAGGGGTAGGATATAAAACCTTAGCACTATCAAGAAGTAGAAAGACTCTTCTCTGTGGTGATTTTTTTTGTTGATAATTTCAGCTAACGTTAAAGTGTATTTAATTTCATTATTTCATTGGAAGCTATTTGTTGTTTTAGCGAATACAACATACGGAGAGAATCCCTTACGAACCCAGATATGGTCAATTTGCATCTATTGGCTGCATGAGAATTGCTACGCTTTAAAACATTTCAGGCATAAATTACAAATAATTGACCCCAAAACAAAAATTATTTGTCAATAACGTATAATCATGAATAAAATATGTAATGCACAGAAAAATATCAATATTTGTAGAGTTAAATCGAATTAATTTACTACCAGACTGCCACATAATAACACATAAGTAAGCTCTACTATGTAGTTTCTATCATTTTGGTGGGAAGTGGCAATATTTCCGACCCGTACCACGCTATAGTCTCATATTTCTTGGGATATTTTTTGGTTTGTTTCCACGCCAAAATGATACTTCCAGATTCCAGTGCTGACCAATAATATTTACCAGTATGAATAATACCAATGTATCCAACACTAGAACCGATGCCAACAATGCAACAAAATTTGCTTCCAATTGAAAACCTCTCTATTCCATGATCTTTTGTTGGAAGATCGGCTTCAGCTTCAACTTCTACTTGTTTGGTTCAAATCCCAACTCAAGAAGCTGCCTGGTTTTCTACAAGTCTACAAAATGGCTGCTGAGATATCCAAGATGGCAGTCTTATTCTCTCAAATTCTTGCAGACATTAATCTTACCACCAATACAACCGCACCTATGTCTTATATCTTGATAAACTCACCTGAGCAATCTTACACAGGTAACGTGAGTAACCTGAGCTACTTGTTATTTTATACGATTCGAGAGAGCTCATGGAAACGACGCCAGCATGTTCAATTTTAAATTGGAATCGTAATTCCAGTTGTGGAGAAGTTGAATTCGAAGTCGGTAGATAGTTTGGTTGCTGTCCGTCCGATATAGCCATTTTCAAAATTGTGGATCTTAACGGAAGTGCATTTATAATTTAACAAAACTGACAATCTGGTTGATGTGCTAAAAACTTCGGCTTCCGGAAGTGCATAATTAAACGAGACACTGGTGCATAGTTATTTGACGTTGTAAAGGCTACCGTATGCAATTGCGCGCTTAGACAGTGGCCTTCAAGATCAGAATAGAGTATCTTAAAAGATATCTTGCGCAAGTGGAGTGGAGTGTTGAGGTGACTAATGCAAGTGAAGTAAGATATAACTAGCCAATTTGTGACATATTTTACCTAAATATTTTGGATAATTCAACCTCTGAAGAGTATAATCATAATAAACCGAAGTGCCAACAGTTATCTAAAAATAGCTCACGTCTTTAGAACGCCTATCTATATCTACATACCTACATACGTATAGCGAAGACGCCGCGTGGATTTTTTCTTCTTCTTTCTTGGTGCATCCATATACCTGCCGTGTATAATAGGTATACCTGTATCCCCTCTGTGTGCAACTGTGTTAGTGTACTTCTTCACTTGTTATTGTTTTCATAACAATTGTTCTTCCAACGAAGGGTCGAACCCTCCTCTGTAAACATTTAAGTGTCGACTCATCAGTGTACACTTGAACAAATTTTTTTTTCGGGGGAAGACCCGGCAACCTGTGCATTGCCCGTGGACATGTGTCGTTAATATTCTACTGAAGATTCATGTGACAGGTGGAATTAGAAGCGAATGGACAGACAGACAATTGAAAATAATTTGAGAAAATTCGCTCATCCATAACGATTAATACACTGAATGAAAAGTGGTGGAATGATGCAAGTTGATTGGTTTCCTATGAAAAAATGATAACGTGCAGATGCTTTTATAGAAGATAAAAACGATTTGGATGCAGGATAACAACAGCAAAAATTATGGAAACTTTTAAGGACACAACATTAGATCAAACCAATATTGGAGCGTTCTTTCAAACGTGCAAGGTAATTGTTAAAAGGGTTAATTTTTAATTATTTGGCGTTGATTACTACTCACTATTATCACTTTTTTCGGGCATTAATAGCTTATATGAATCCTATGCAATTTTACGATTTTATGCCAGGATTTTAATAACAGGACACGTTTTCAGACAGAGATTACAGGCAGTTGTAGCTAAGTTCACGTACGGATTATCGATCATTGACGACATTTACGTTCGTTATGTTACGTTTTTTATCCTCAGATTTTTGACAAACGTTGTCTGCTCAGTTCTATCAGTAGATTCTTTTAATTGGTTGGGGAAACCATTAAAGATGTAGTCAACAAGATGGAATATTGGAGTATGAATAAAGTGGGTTTCGGTTTTGCTCCTCTTTTTGTCGCCAAATGGTTACAAGGGAGTTGAAATAATTTCCAGTAGTGAAACCCGTCTAGGTGAATTAGCATGACACCTGCATTTCTCCACACGGCCTTGTTAACCAATCTTCACAGCACAATGGTGGGATTTTATGGTATCTCCCGGATTCCTCCCTGGTTCCTCTATTAATCTTTGGGTTTCAATTCTGTCAAACGTAACTCCTGGATCGTCCTACTATAACCAGCATTCTAGAGTGTATGTCAAGGATGTTAAAATTGGATTCAAGTACGAAGAACGAGTTTGATGCAGTGCGTTTTACAAGATTAAGCACGCATCTAATTTGCAACGTCAGATAAACAGTCCCAGCGAGCGTAAAAAGCGACTAGTACTATTCATAAGGAACTCATAAAAAAACAATCAGGCGATTCTTCCTTACTAAACGTCTCCCTAAAAAAATTGAAATTTACCTGGGAAACACTGGTCGCGGTTCTGCAAGCGGTTCTGGGACAGACTTTCTCGATTTCTCCTCCATATGCTCGCTCCTCTGGTAAAGTATGTGCTGTCAACCGTCAATTTTTTGCTCAGAATACTTTTCAGATCCGGAGGGGAAGATTTTCAGATCGAAAAATTGACAGTTGTCGGCTTATATTTTACCGGAGGGGAAAGTACATGGACGAGAAAGTTTTTCACTCAATTGCCCTAACCCCTTGTGGGGCATACGTTTGGAATATCATTATCTATGCGAGAAAAGTACGAATTAAGACGGTAGCACCACCCAGATCGAAGCTGTGCAAGCGTGGCTCTGGCCAATCTAGGTAGACAGTTCTCGATAGGAGAAATGGCGGGTGATGGGTCTTGAAGTGCAGTATTGGAGTTTAGCTCCGCAATCGATTTTTGGACTTCCTCGCTGTATAAGGTAACTGAAGCAGTTTTATAAGCTGCACATCAAGTGACAGCCCGTCACTGTGCGTAAAGCAGCGTTTTGGCAGGACTCTAGGAAGTAACTTGTGAAAGCCCGCCAGCAAAATGACGGATTCAGCTTGCAAATTAGACTTTTCTCTCGGTTCTTCCAGTTTTAAAATTGAAGCATATATGCTGGGCTTCCAACATTGGAGAACACGGCCACTTGAACGAGACAGTTGGAGGAAATCGGTCCAGACGGTCAAGATCTGATGTCGAACTGTCAAGCCACGGTGATGATGATCCTGGTTCACCATTTATAGGTCGCATTGTTTCGTTTTACATGCAGATATGAAATCTATCTCTACAGCAATCTGAGATGAGAGAGATAGAAGGAAATGAAATACAACAAGAGAAATGGAGCACTTTTTCACAAGGCAGAAGTATGTGGGGACTGTGATTTCGACATTTTGGTTTGTGATTATATGTACCGGGCGGGTGGTCCGGAAATGAAATTCACGGCAAAGGGGAAGTATGAGGGTAATGTGAGTTTGACAGGTTGTTAATTGTCTTGACCCCTGCAGCGGCATGGGCGCGTCAACTTCTCTATCATTTCGTTTCGATAGCATATCTAGTTTTTGGAATTGCAGTTGCTAGCATACATCTCCTATCCGTGCCGGCTTTATACTGACAAGCTCGGAGCACTGTGAGAGTTCTATAAGTACTCACAGGCAGTTTCTGATCGCGCCGAGATTTGAACTTCGAGCTCTAGATTAGTATCGAAGAGCGGTGACCGAACGACTATGGCCAACGAACGACCACGGTCACCAAGTTTGACAGGTTGGTTCAAATCATATGGTGTCGGGTGTTCCGGGGTAGCGAACGTATGTCTCTCTATTTACTTTTTACCAGATCGTATGTGGTGGAATTACTTCAGGGAATTTAGTGTACTTTATATGCTGATTGCGACTTCATATATATCTATGACAGTAATGCTCTCTCTCCATGGAATCTGGCTATTTAACACTAGTGGCTGACATGGGAAATGGTACTGCCATGAATTTGTACTACAGGGCATGTTGGTTCGATTCCTTTGAAGTTTTTATAAGCAATCTTAATACGATGGACTATAGGCTATCATACTGTCACCATAAGAACATGACAGTTTAGAAAAATGAAAGTGAATCCAGTCGAGTTAAATTAGGAGTGAAAAATAAATTAACAGTACTAAATAGGATAAAAAGACTTAAAAATAATATCAATTTCTCAGATATATTGCAACAAAATTTCTACTATATTACATATATCTTTAGACGCTATGAAAAGACTCACAGCACGACAGACGGCACCGACCGAGTATTCACTTCATTTGAACGTATTCAATCTATAAAACAATAGTTATTTCAAACTGAATCATTCATAGTACAATCGAAAACCTAAAATGGTTAAAAACTCCCACAGCCTTCTTGTTTTCGGCACCAACTACAAAGTTTGATTGACAAGAAGATTAAATGCTTAGTTTTTTTGTTTTTGGCTAAATCTCCCTGTACGTTGTACGCTCATCACTTTTCTAACCCAGCTTACAGAATCAAAATTTGAGACTTCTTGGAACGTATCTTGTATGCACGAAGCAGTATACACCCTCTTAAAACATTGTAGCTACATCAGAAGCTTGTTCGTATGTCTTGCGATTTAAAAAAGAAAAGAAAAAGATAATGAGTATTAAAAGTTACCTGGAAGGCAAATTGTTACGAGACGCCAGGCGGGAAAGTCGCTTGCTGTTGGCTATTTTTTTTCTATTATTTCTATGGTGCCCATTTATACATGTATTGTTGTTATAAGTGTACTCTTTTGCTATTGGCGCTTGTACGAGTGATCTGTTCATAGTCCAATACAGTATGTTGAACTGTGAAAAGTTGTAACAATTTTATGGCAATAAAATCACCTATGAAAATGATTAAATCAGTTAGATTTTAACGTTTACATAAAATTTACTTGAAAAAAAAATGTAGCAAAATTACACGCGAAAAGATTTTGGTGTGCCATATCGTACCATGGAGAGTTTAAAAAAATAATATCATTGAAATGGGATAATCGGAGAGATTAATCCGATCATTACGCAAAATCTTTTGCTGTTGGTAAAGATTTTAGATGGACTTATTCAGTCGGCCTTTCTACTATTGGGAAGGGTGTTGCGAATTATTGGGATTATATTATGCATTACGACGACTGTTCTTGTCTGAAACATGTTTATGGAAAGTATTAACCATCAGATACTTTGCAGTATGTCCGACATTATTTATGTGAAATCGTCATCACTTTCGGCAACAACGAGACTTATCCCAGATGTTTGTTTCCGGGTAAAGTTAGCATCCATATACTATGATTTTGTCACATAGTTACACCTGGTAGGTTGGGTAAGCCACGATTCATTTCGGTTGGTATCAATCGTATAAAAGGGTTGAGTTCAGCTTTTTTGTTTTACTCGTAAATTTATTATAAATTAGCTTGTCCGTTCCCGAATAGACCCTGGCCAAGAAAAAGGTGTACAGCTATTTTAACCAGGTGGTGTTAGTGTGGTAGTCTAAGGCTGAAGTGGTAGATCACCTTTCCTCAAGCGATGTCTTATGATTTCCTCTGAATGGCCCAAGACACGGGTTTTACAAGGAGAAAAGGTCCAATTCTTTTCATGGGATTTAAACTTTTTAGCATTTTTTAATAAAGCAAACAACTAAGTATGTATGTCGTGATGTTCTTATAATTTCTTTTTGTCGGAAGGGTTTTCAGATTAAACTTTTCTTCCACGCGTTTTTCCCCCGTTTCTGTACGATCAAGTCTAAAATCAAACTCTTCGTTTTTTCGTGTTAGCATTCTTTCATTCCCCGCATACGTCTACTCCATCCCTGTAATAAAAAGTCCCGCCAAAACAACCACTGCTGCAACATTTCACCCTCATCCTTCTATTGTATATCCTTTCCTCAATGAATTTTGTGTGTGCATTTTGGGGCGAAGGACGCCAAAAACCACACATAGAACAATCGGTTCTACCTATTCGGAATCGTTGACGCAATTCGCAAGCTGTACCAGTAGCACCTGTGAATTTCCCATCAAGCCAATGCAGGACGAATCAAAGGATTGATCGTCAACTGAATGCTCGTCGTGTGAATTGTTCGCCAACTCAGCACGATGGATGTATTGGACGTATAATAACGACGGGTGAATAACTAACAAATGAAATGTGTCGCGGTAACGAGTGACCTGAACACAATGGATCGGGATCAAATAGTCGTGTTAAAAGTTTAAAGTGGGCAATGACATACCTAGGTTTAAACTAACCAATTTTCACCAGACAGATTGCAATCTGACTGATTATCAATCTCTCTCTACATGCCTCAAGTTTTCTACTGTTATCTTAATTTTGTATTTTTATCCAAAGCGCAGTTCCCATATACACCACTTATGCACAAATTCACATGCCGCATTCCAATTTAATCGAAAATGGATAACAAGTCGGCGAAATAAGAGGGTCGACTATCGTTCTGATTTTTTTTTCGAACATAATAGTTGTAGTTATCTGATATGGGTTTCCGGGTGTACAGAGATTAGAAAAAGATATTATTTTTTGCAAACATGCAGATATATAGTTAGATAGTATCATAACATTTATACATAAAGTAAACAGCAAGGTGTTCCAATTATGCTTCCATTTTTTTGTTTTGTATACTAACAGCAGGCTTTTTTTGTAGAAGTTACTTATCTGAAGGGAATGTCAACAAATGATAAAAATTGCACAAATTTGCAATAAATACGCTCGGCAAAGGACTGGAACTGATAAAGTGACTGAGCCGAATATTGATAAAATTCCAAACGTCATGTTTCATAAATGATGAATCATAGAGGTTGCCTACTTCCCTTTTGGTTGATAGACAATTATTTATTTGGAAGCAGTTAATTCCATAAAATATGATTTGAGATTGAATGGTGAATCGGCTTAAGTATTTTTTTTTATGTTGGGAAAGACGGCTTTTTTCGTTGAACATTCAAATGTATCGGCTTTTTTTTATGGTACAGTGACATCACAATTTAATGTAGTCTAATGGGTGGTCTTGTATTGTATCGGATACTATTCTGTTCGATTTTTGGGTATATTCGTATGAGATGAGATTGTCAACCACATAATGATGTGGTTTACTTGTGATTATATTTTGCCATTTGGGATGCCGGCTATGGTGGGTGTGGTATAGATTTGCGTTCGAAATTTTAGTTGTCGCAAATTTTAATGAGTGCACTTCAAGCTCAGAATGTTTTGAAAGACACTCAAAGATTTCGCTACATACACATTTCATAATTCGATGAATTGCTACAAAATGTATCTATTTTCCCGCCAACATATAGTCAACCGCACTTGTCGGCGATGACAAGGTTATGTTTTTTTTTCATAATGCAAAAAAAAAAAAAATATAGGCGTACGTTAAAGACTTGTTCCTTTTCGCTTTTGGTTCATTGTTTTTCACATTAATCGTAGCATGTAACTTGTGTGTAAATCTACATGGAATTATTCGCCCAGAGATTTCGGAACTTTTGACTAGAATTGATTTTTGCAACTCATTTTGAACGACTCAAAAAAAAAAATAGACGGATAGTTATCACGACAGCGTTTTAGCTGCTAAGTGGTTAAAAATTAGCATAGCATTGCATTTTGTGCTGCCTAACCGCCGATGATGATTCGATTAATTGCTCCATATTTGGAATTATTAGCACCTAACTTACTGGGAACATCGAAATGAGCATGGCTTCTGACTTATTGGTAAAAGAACCATTCATTTTCTTCTATACACATGCGAAATTTTCGTACTGTCTTCCGCGCTGAGATAACGAAGCTTAACGAAGCTTAACGAAGTATCCCCCCAATAAACTTGCCCGCCAGAAACACCTCATGAATGTTCTCCCCCAAAAATGCAAAATGTCCAAATTTCGGAGATAATTCACGTGGAAAAATGCCTCAAAATCGAACAATGCCTCTAAAATTGTACGTCATAAAATATTATATGAATAAGGTTGATAAAAATTATACAACCTATGTTGTTGTAGTTGCCGGAATCGATGAAATTTTCGTTTCGACGTGTTGTTTTTCCTCTTGGTATATTCCAATTTCACCGTGCGACGTATCGTGGTTCGCACTTTGGCTAATAGTGGCTTTGCCACTGTAGCGTAAAGCAAGTGAAGCGATCGTTCCAGGGCTAATAGTGGCTTTACCACTGTAGTGTAAAGCAAGTGAAGCGATCGTTCTAGGGCGGTATACTGAGGGTAGCAACCCCTTAAGCCGCGGAGCTCGCGTAACGAGCGGAGTCAACGCATATTCGTGTGAGAAATCATATGAATTTAAAACCCCCTATTGATCAAAGACACGAACCAATCATAAATTTTCCTCAATTGCTTGATATTATTTGACCAGTTAATGCCAAATTGACAATTGTGTGGGTGCAAAGGCGGCAACCCAACCCGCTCTAAACCTAAGAGTAAGTATTTCAAATGGGTTCATATTACTATAAAGCGGGAAGTTACCTCAAAAATCAAAATTCACTGATCCTTAATCAGTTTAATGTCCGCTTTAGGTAGGCACCCTAGAACCCACACACAGTGGATTTGTAGTTCCTAAAGCGGAAATTCATTGAGCTTCAGAGTTCGGCTTAGATGGCAAGCATCTAGAACCCATAGACGGTGGATTTTTAGTTTCTAAACCGGATATTCGTTGAGTGTGGCTTCAGACTCTATTTCTGTTTAGGTGAAGGAAGCTAAATAGTATCCTCATACGCAGAGTTTGTAGTTCCTAGAGTGGAAATCCGTTTGGTGCGGGCCCAGAGCTCATTTCCGCTTTATGAACTAAAAATTCATCGTGTATGCATCAAGAATGGCTTCACACAGAATAAACTAAGTTTTTAGTACCTAAAGGGGAAACGGCTTCTGGAATCGCACTCAAAGAATTTCCGCGAATTGCCGAACTTATGAATTTTGACGATTTGAAATATAGATCTTTGCCGACCACATTATCCACTCCACCATGTATGGGCCGTCCTTCAATCGTAGCCGCCCCTAAGACCTGCTGATCACCTAACAAAATATAGCAAGCTTCACAGATCGTCAGGCGGTTATTATGACTCCAAATAAGTGATCTGTCGCATCGAAGTTAGTGCCTAAATGTTGATGTGTGCTTCAAATAGTTAGGGTTTCACAAGATTTTCACATACTGAGTTCCTGGACACGACGGCATTCCCGGAAATGAAACGAACTAAACGCTAGATAGCACGTCAGAGATTGGGGGAGATCCGAAGTCGCTGCCTACTGGGACTATCTCCCGAGTCTGAGGAATGTCAAGATGTTCATTTCTTGCTATTAGAGTTTTGATCCACTGCAGCTAAACAGAAAAAAGGTTAAAATCAACTTCTGGCGTTGAAGGGGTTTGCCAGCTCTTGGGCGTTGCTGATGAACGGGTCGCTTCGGTGCGTAGAACAGGCTGCCGTAGGAGCGAATTGTAGTCTTCTGACTAAATGTTAACATTTGGTTCGTGTGGTCTTAAGGTCCGTTCGATCGTCGCAAATTCGATCGTCGCAAATTGTTCGCAATTATCGATGAAGCCATCAGCACTATGTGTGCCTGCGATTGACGCAGAGTCGTGTCTGGCAAGACGAACCTTTTCTGTTTTATCTTCAATAATTTGTTAGATTTTTCAGAATTTCGCAGTTTGTTACTTCTCGTGATATATTTGTGTGCTGCATTTTTTTGAAATATCAAAAAAAAAAGAGCTTGAGCCATTAAACTCATTTTTCATTTTAGGGTACATCACTATATTTAAATATATTCAAATATTTAATGTAAAAGAACCATCAAGGTTCAATTTGAAAAATGAAAATCAGGGTTGCAATTTTGCATAATCTGTTGGTCTAACCTCTCAAGAATTCATTCAATTAGCATAAATTTTGACATCAACAAATCCTCATTTAATAAGGCACCTGCGCACCTTTTTCTCAAGTCAATTCAAGCGAAGCTAAATTGACATTATTCCATGAAATGTAAATAAGATAAAAACAATCCCCGTCAATTATTAAACTTGAATACTTAATTATTCTATCACGTTTATGAATGGAATGTGTGAGAATCTAATATCTTACAACTTATTTTACCATTACGCAGCCTATCAAGGTGTTGCAATTGCAACAGCATACTTGGGAACAACAACAAACCATTCTGAACATCAGATACAAGTATGTAAGCTAGCGTTTCGCTTCAAATGGTTTTCATTCATTAATAATTTATCATTGTTTTCATAATGTGCCGGATTGAAAACGTACAATACATGCAATACAATACTATTCTCTCATAACCAAAGATATTGGATGAATACTAGTCGTCATTTTTATGCAAAAATCAGAAATTTTGGATATTTTGCATTTTCAAAATATCTGATCCGCTTAGATTAAGGTGCACATTGTAGACAAAAAATGTCGTTACCTAATTACGTATTCAAAAGTCACCTTTTGAGGATGAAGCTACTTTGAATATTTATAAAATGAGATTCAAGATTCTGTGCAGTTTTTGGAATGTTTTCACTATGCAATAAAAACACAACATTTATCATTTGTTTTCGGTTAGATTTTCAAACCAATGGTAACCGGACATTTTGCACCTGCGATTCTAAAAATCGTTTGGCGAAGTATATAGATATTTGTATGTATATGTGCTAAGTTTGATTTTAAATTAATGAATTATGCATATGAGCATAGGTAAAATTCGGCTCTTTTTGTTGATGAAAAAATTTTTGTGGGAAAAGTTAATGAAGAAAGTTGACGATTGTTTGAAAGTGCAGTGACATGTGACGACCGTCAGAAAAAAATCGTTTGCTAAAATTAATTTAAAACTGCCCTAAATACTCTGGAATGTTTCCTTCAAAAGAATTTGTCTCATGTTTTTTAATTTTATTATAGAAAGCTAAAAAAGCGTGAAGTGATTGATTCCATCCAGCGCTGATGATTCCGTCCTCCACTGGCTCTGGAAATACTCCTCGAATTCCCATTATTATCTCTTATCAGTAGTAATGATGTTCCTTCGGAAATTTTTTTCGGAAAAGGCATGATAAGATCCATCTAGTATTATTTGCCCTCCCCTAATCCTTAGTGAGGCATGACCCATCAACTATTCCCATGTGGCTTGATTGGCGTTTCGTTAGCATAAACCGGAGCCCTATCATGTTATTCTATTCGAATCGAATTGCTTTTTAAAGGATGAAAATGATATCATGTAACTCAAAAAGAATTTTCCCATTTCAATAATCGAATATTCGATGTGAAATTTCGAATACTCGACAATTTTTGAAATTTGAAAATTCCTTTTCGAGATGCTTGGTACCTTTTTCAACCTTTCGAAAGCACTTCGATTCAAATCGAATTACATGATTTGGACGATGCATGTTACTAGCATGCGACCAATCTATGTAGATTAGAGAAAATCAATGGCTTCTCTGAACATTTAGAATAAAAATGAGGAAAACAAATTGAATGAAGGTGTAATTGGAAACGAAAATTGTTCCGAATATTGATTGTAGAGTCATTATTCAACATTAACAATATTTTCATTGTACTCGTATGTACTCGTACAAGCACTTTTTACTAATTACATAATTAACTTCGGTCCAAGTGATTGATATTTCACATATACTGTCCAACCTAAGATTTCACTCTTTTCATTTAATTAACATACTCATACATACGTGTATTTCAGAGTTAATCGTCTACTGCGAATAATAACTCCTCAAGTGTAAGTCAGGTCGTTTTGTCCAGTGAAACAGGGTCACATCGATCTCTGCCACGAAAACATACACACATCTGTGGACACATAGAAGAAAAAAAACCAGTTATACGTATCAACAATCGAAGGTTCAAAAGTCTTTGATAGTTATTTGGAATCATAGGGCGACATAGAGAGATTAAAAGTTTCTTGTGCGATTCGACAAAAATTTCAATTATGTCATGCCCCTCTTACTTCCCGCATGATTGACGGTAGTTAGATCGCTAGATATACCAGGTAGATGAAGAGAAATACTATATGTACAATTTTGGAGCTTTCGAATTGAGCATTTTTTTTTCACCTTGAGCGAAGCAAACACAATCGATTAAACATGAAATGGAATTTAAGATACATAGACATGTTGTTACAACAAGACTCTGAGGGGAGATACTATCAAGGTGAAAAATAAATGTTGGTACAGAGTGCGACATAATTTAATTTTAACCGCATATAGTTGGTCTCTAAATATTTCTAACATAGAGATATAATTTTGTAGTAACTGCATCCAAAATCGTCAAAATGGGAAAAATTTGATCCTCCTTTTTGACTATACTTGCCAGAAGTATCAAGCTCAAGCTAATTCTTATGATAATTTTAGAAACTTTTCGGAACTTAGTCAATTATCATAGCAACTTCAGAAATGTGAAAACAGTGAGTATAAAAATATCTTTTATCCTACGTGATATATCTGCACCACCCATACTCGTATACTACATAGTATGGTGCACATTTTGAACCCAGTGTGTAGAAATCATTGACCGGTACAAAAGTAAAATTCAAATCTTACCATCGACTTCAACCAAATCAAGTTCTTCTTACAGGTAACTTTCAAAAATATAGCCAGAGGCTGACGGTAGTATAAAAAATCTTAGGTCTCTTAAAACGATATAACGCCAATCTAACCAGCTTGGGACAGTACGAATTTATATGAAAGAAAAGAAAAGATACATAAGTCTACATATAGTCACGTTTCATGAGGTGCATATCTATGTATTTTGGTATATAAATAAGCGTTTAAGTAAGGCTTATGTATGACAGTAACAAAAGCTGAACTTCAGAGCTTTAACTATCCAACAACTTCGGCCTCAACTTTTTCAGAAATGTATATCTTTTCAAACTTTATAAATTTTTCATTTTGTTACAGGTATTATGGCACCTTGACGCTTTTCGAAGATCGTTTCGACAACTGACCAACCATGTTTGTAGCGGACAAGATTGTATCTTTTGCGCACTGAAGGTAAGTCAATATAAGATGAAAATATATTGCGAATTTTTCTTGAGTATAAGAGCTTGGTGTGAGCTCCAGTAAGTATGCAACCACGGTATTTGGTACAAAAAGAGTGCAAATTTGATTTAGTACATCAGGACTGATTTGTGTTCAATGCAGGCAGATCTTATGACTTTAATCAAAGATAATTGAATGTACTTTAATCCATCGTACTATGCTGTTGCATTTGAAAATATAGGTAACGCGATTTTGGTATGGTCGTGGCTGGAGAAATCTTTTCCAAGAAGCACGATGAAGTATCTTTTACAAACGGAAATACCTTTGCGTCATCTGAAGAATTGTTTGCTATGATAAATAAATATATGTACATACGAGCTTGTCGCACCTTCTCAGATTCAGGAATGATTTGCCTTATACTCGTAGGTATTGTATAAAATGAATTTTAGTCGATGAAATCATATTTTGAATTGAATTTGATTTATTAATTTTATAAATATGTATTAAAAGTGCCTTAATGCATAAAATTAAGGATAATTTATTAGGATGTCAGGGTCGTAGTTCATAAAGATTTTACCCTAACCACAGCTTAGTGGGATAGTTAAGAGTCAAAACTCTCAATTGCTGAGTGTGCTGAAAATTGTAATAACTATTTTTTCCCAAAAAGTCGCAATGCTTCTTTCGACGTGATAACGCCTTTCAATTCAACTTTGTCCATACTATCTTCAGGAAGCTGGAGTAATGAAAATTATCCGAAGGTCTGAAAACCTTAAGCTTTCTGAAACACAGAACATGTATACATTTCATTAGTACGAGTTTCCAAACAGGGCATAATATGGGATCTTTTGGACATTTTAATTGGAGTTTACCTCAATGGCTGAGATAACATTTTTATCTTCACCGACAGTATTGCGGCGATAAAGTCCCGAGAATCTTTCTGAGTCGACTGTGGAGGAATGTCGATCCGCCCTCCTGCAGACGGGGGGATTACTTTAATAATACTGTGTACTGGATTCTAGGTTACAGGGATTTTGAGGGGAACTGTAAAGCAGATGAACTAGCTCGTAGGGAAGCAACTGGTGTGATGCTTCAGGATCACTACAATATTGGAATGATATGGGTACGTGCAAACTCGTACTTAAGCTCCAGACGGGCGGACTGACGATAGATGAAAAGGTAGCGATACTTGCCGTACAGCTAGATCAGACTGGACCCTGCAGGGATGAGGTTGTTGCCATTAGGCAGAAACAAAATATTGGTAATTTGGTGGAAGTCATCACTTGCCATTGTCTCATTGGCGATCATGCATGAAGACTCGGGCTCTCCTACAATGACTTCTGTCGGAAAGGAGGAAGAGAAGGAGAGCATTTCAGTTTTCACTGACAGCCAGAAGAAAGGCTTCTGGCATCTAGTGTCTCAAAAAATAGTCAATAAACAATAAATTAAACTTAAATGTGCTTTCTATACTATCGAGCTGTGAGGATTAGGTGCACGGCGAATCCATGATTTCGAACCACCTGGTTCGATTAAGGCCTCTGTTGTCGACGATCTGCGCATCTGATCACAGAAATGAGAGAATGCCATGTCCGTTGCATTGGGCGACCGGTAGCGCAGTGTGTTGAGGCATCAGTCTCATGTTTGACTACCGGCGTTTCGGGTTCGAATCCCGTCCACGACAACGTTCGTGGCCATGGATGTGCAGGAGGTGTATGCTGGCAACTGCATCTCTGAAACCAATTTATGCCAACGAAACGTCAACTGGGCCACATGGAACAGTTGACGCGCTATGCCCCACAAGGGGTTAGGGCAATTGAGTATGTCCGTTGCTACATTAGAAACGGGATATCTAGGAACAAGATTGTTGGATTTGTCGTTAATTTAATACTCTTGCCACTTTTCCAGGGTGCGAAAAATCCGCTCGCAGGGCTTTGAAAAGACACTCGATCTATACAAATAGTTCCAATATCAATTGGATAGTTATAACTTCTTCACAATCATTATCGCAACCATTTGCTTAAATCCTGCGAATGAAGTTTCTGCACCCTCGAAAGATGGTGAGGCTATAAATGATAATTTTCAAATACAATGTGTGTATAATCCTCAGAAGTTCCATTTGAATATGGCGCCCGACCTACAATTTGAGCCTAGTCCGTCAAATATAATGCAGTTTGTAGTTTTGTGTCTAAATGAGATTGTTTTCCACTACTACAAGTTGTACATGTTTTCAAAATTTAAATTTAGTAAGAAATTGTCAACCACGGGTTTACAGCCGTTCTTTAAAAAGCATTCGCCTTTCCTAATGAACTTTGTCTAGGTTTACTGGCGGTAGAAGTAATGAAATAAACACATTTCACCTCGGCCTAAGCTATATAAATCGTAATTTTAATTTCCAATTGCACCTCAATTATCGCATACATTTTCATTGCACTTTCATTTTTCCTTCCGGAATTTTCGGTGATAACGTTCTAAGAATTTCGTAGTCTGAACACATCATACACTATCACTCATCGTATTATTTTACAGCCTATGTTGTTAATGAATGACTATACAAACATTATGTTCCTAAAATTCTTCCGGTATTTCCGTAATTGAGGTGTCCACTCTTATCTAAATTCCCTGAATATTAGTCTACTAGACAATGGACAAGTCCGGAACATATGCTACTCTAGTGTGGGAACGATTCGAACACCACAATTTCTAGTTAGCATACGAATCTCATTTTTTTTGTGTTCTGCACGTACTAATTGATGAACCTTTCGCTACACAAAACCTCTCATAGAAAAACTTAAAATAAACATATGCTAGTAGGTATATGTCGACATTCGAAAAACGTGAGTTCACATAATATCATATTGCTATCAATATAAACAGGTAAATTATCTAGGTAGGTCGGTTAGTGTGTCTAGTTTGCTTGGCAAATGTTTGCCGGAATGGAGAAATGAAGATGATGCCAGTCGGTTGAACAACTGAAAACCTTCAACGGAAAATGTCAGTCAGGTTTACAAATAGTCTTAAGTACATGCACTTCTACCTCTCGGTGTATTTGAAAGGTTAGAGGTCGCCACTCGGGTGCATACTTTTCATTACGCGCCGCGCCACATCATCTTCCATTCATATTTCGCAAAATGTTCAAACACGAAAATGTGCACATAGGTGAGTAACCCTTTTGATGGTTATATGATTTTCAATTGCACTCTTCGTCACCTTATGACTTTTCAACATGGAAATCTAAACATACACTGAAATTAAGATTTTCCCGTGACGCGACAGTGTGTACGGTGAAACAAAAGATTTAAGCCATAAACCTGAATTTATTAGACATGCAATATATTTATTTTGTTGCTTGGCAAAAACTCGAACTTCTTCCGATCTTTTCGTTGACTAGGCTACCTGAGCGTAGGTACACGGTGGGATTTTTCTAGTACAGAAGTATAGTCTAGTGCTGATTTGTGAGAATATATATTTTTTTGTTCAGTTGGCGTGCTGAGTCTAAGAAAGTAATTAAGATACACAAATTTGCATTTGATTTGAATAATCGTAACATGGCGCTCAAGCATGGGAAAATGTGTTAAAATGAATTCAATAAGGGAAATGCACAAACTGTTTGCCTCATTGTCGGTCTTTTGATATGAATGGGTGGGCATTTGATCTTCCACAGCAACGGACAGCCTACGCCGATAGAAAGCTTTAGTGTGGACACTTTTGACTATCGTGTTCAGAACGTTGGTTCTATTTAATACATCTAACAATTGGAGTATTCGAAACAATGTTCATTTTTAGTCAAAAACTGTTTCTCACGCCACTTAATGAATGGAGGCAACTGAATGGATTTTCTTCTTCTCTTCTTCACTTTTTTTTTCTCAATATTTTACCTCTGCCCATGCTTTGAAAAATTAGCAAGTTTGCATGTAGTCTTCATCCATTCTTGAACTTTGTTGGAAAAGGAAGTAATTGAATAAATAAATCGGATGTAGGAAATTCACAGAGACAATCATGAGATTGTACGAGTAAGATAAAAGCAGAGAAATAAAATGTCGAAATAGAAGAAATTCACGTTTTAATTAAAATGTATGTGTGAAGTGTTAATAACAGTTCATTAGTTAAATTTAGGAGACGAAAACATGATTATATAGTAAAATAATTGACAAACTGTAATTGGTGTAAAATAGGTGCTTATTGTTTGACAGTCACACGTTAAGAATAAAACTTTTTACTTTTTTAACGAAAAAATCTTGACTTGGCTTTTATTATCGCCAACTCTTTCACATCGGAACATAGTCGTACTGATTTTATTATAATCGTCTTATGTTATTCCTTTGAAAGATATAATATATAATACTTGACTTGCGTTTATGGCATGGATAGATTGAAAATTAAATTATGATTATATATCATCGTGGCTTAACAGTCCGATGTTATGAGAATTTCAATTCAGATTTATGCTCTCAGATTTGAAGGACTTTTTTCCTTCATGTCAGTATGGCCCGTCTATAAATATATACGTAGTACGGTCCATGGCACGGGCTCTCCTTTTCGATGCCACTCCATGGAATCTCTTTTGGATGTCGGATCATAGTAACAGACCATGGTTTCATCACCCGTTACAATTGATTGGATTACTCCTTCTTGGTCCTCGTGGCAAAGCTCTAAAAATTGCTCATAACATTCTATTCAACGCTGCTTTTGCATTGCGCTGAGAATTCGAGGCACCCACCTTGCACTAATTTTTGTCATATTTAAATTTTCATGTAGGATCCTTAGAACACTTGTTTTGGAAATGCCGGTCTGTGCTGCAATTACTTTTGTTTTTAGATGTCGGTCACTTAGAACAATTTCTTCCATAAATTTAATGTTTTCTGGGGTAGTCGCCGTCACAGGACCTCCCGCACGTGGGTCATCTTCTAATGATTCTCGTCCCCAATGAAACAACTTATACCAATTTTTTATTGTTGAAAATGATGGACACAAATCGCCGCAAACAGCCATCATTCTTTCTTTGATTTGTGTTGGCGTTAATCCTTCTTTAGTCAAAAACTTTATAACAGCGCGAAACTCAATTTGAGACATTTTTTAAAACAACTTGCCGGAATGATCGTTCGAGCTTTACTACAATTAAACGGATTGAAGCAGCAAGTTGAAATTTTGTGTAAAGCTTGTCGAGACTTGTCACTGACGCTTGCATAAAGATTTTTGCGAACGGACTCTATTTACTATATGAGGCCAAGAACTCATGGACCGCACTACGTATGTTTACCTTAAAGTTAACTTATTTAAAAACCATATCGCTAAACTGTCAAATGAAATTGACAATTTTACGAACCAAAATAATAAATACCTCAATTTCATTTGATTGGGAAATTTGTTAATTTCAATAGTAAAATTGTCAACTTCATGCGAAAACTTTGCAATTTGTTTTGTAAATATATTCCATGTATATTGAAGAGCCGGTAGCTCATTTCGCGCTCATGGTCATTTGAATAAAAAACAAGCTAGTCTTGGTCTAGCTTGCCCAAGGTATTATACCTCATAAACCACCATGTGTTCTATTTTTCTGACTAAACTATTTAGTTTATCTGCGAACTAAAAAGTTTACCGTGTGCGCGGCTCGTATACCTTTGTTTGAATTTTTTAAAGGATGAATTTATGACATGTTTACTTACAAAAGACAATGTTTGCCCTACAATTCGTCCGTGAAAAAGATGCGACATATGCGGCATTTGTCCTTATTATTAGTGTAATATATGTATACACAAAAAAATGTAAGATGTGAAGAAATGTCCTTTTTGAGATCAAAGTGGAAAATGCCTTTCCGATAAGTATTGAAAATTTCCCAGAAAATCGACAATATGTTTACATTTGTTTCAAATTATATACGTTAGTTTAGCTAGGATCCCTATCATGAGTGAATCGAACGCCAAAGCTTTCCAATTTAAAAGTGATATGAACATCATAAGCTGTGTTCCATTCAAGCGGTCAGAGATCCAGAGTAAATCGAACGTCACGGATCTGCGACGAGCGAATTCAAACTGCCACCGTACCACGGGCGTGACCAGGGTGGGACAGGAGTGGGCGCTTGTCTTCCCCCCTGCCTCATGAAGACAAACAAAAATATATCCTCTTCTTAATATAGAAAAGGCGTAACTAAAATACAATTTTTTTCGGAGTCATTTTTTTTTGTCTTTTCGGATAGATAACTCTCGAAACATGAAAAAATGCACGAAAAAAAACTTAACTTCGAATACATTTTAGTTACGACCTTTCTACATTACGCTGACGATATGTATGGGCTATGGGGCAAGTTAATCATGATTTTCGGGGAAAAAAAATAAAACTAATAAAATTTGAAGTAGTTATCTCGAGGATTACCCAAAATCGAGTTAAATGAAGGACTCGCAATTAATTTGACATTCTCGTATTTCCTACATTTTTTTCCTCAATGACGCATATCATCGACCACTGCAATCTGCGCTACGAGTTATGGGTAATTTTTAATGTTATCGACTGTTGAAGTCACTTTTAAAGCACGCATGTACTTTATACATATTGCATCTCCTTGCTTTTGCCCCTCCCTGAATTAAATCCTGGTTACGCGAATGCGCTGTAAAGATACGCTGCGAAAGTGTGGGCGAATTGCGGAATTATTTACAAATAGGTGGATTCGAATTGCCGGGAAATAACTTAACGTTCAACCAATTCACTTGCAACTCTGATCCTATGTGATCCCATACGAGACCTGCATCAAAGGCCGGTCACTAGTTTTGTATTGGAATGCATATTTGTTCAGGTGGATCAAACGCGGCTATAGTGATTCAACAATGATAACAACCTCTTTGATCCCATATGACCCTTGCATTTGCCTGGTTCAAAGGCCAGTCTATCGTTTTGTATGGAAATTGATCTAGCTCCAAATGAAACGCACCTAATGATATCGAAAGTAGACGAATAAAAATCATGTTTTTTTTGCGAATTTGCGTAGGTTATTATTCGTATTCATCAGTCTGGTAAGGTGATATTATAGAATGATCGACCGGTAGCGCAGTGTGTTGAGGGGCATCAGTCTCATATTTGACTACCGGCGTTTCGGGTTCGAATCCCGTCCACGACGACGTTCGTGGCCATGGATGTGCAGGAGGTGTATGCTGGTAACTGCATTCTCCAAAACCAGTTTATGCCAACGAAACGTCAACTGGGCCACATGGAACAGTTGACGCACTATGCCCCACAAGGGGTTAGGGCAATTGAGTATTCGCTCTGGCCGTTTTTCAAAATAAGTACGCCTTGACACAAATTATGGAGTGCGTGAGTAGTTGGTGAATCCACGCATATTATTGCACAGGACAGGTAAATACTTTCGGAGTTAGGATCTAATCGTTTTATCAGAACAACGGGTAGAAATTTAACTGCTTCCGAAGCTTAACATCTGGTGAGATTGACTAGTGGTCGAAACAAATGAGACCATTTTTTTTTATAGTCAGGCGAGTATTTCTTCAGAACGTAGATGAACTCGTCAATGATACTCATGTACCAGGTCGTGATATGTGTCGTATCTTTTCATCGAGGGGGATTAATTCTACAATAATGGATAAGTAAAACAAATGTGTCTACAATAGGCGCGTTACCCTTCCCTACACTGGATAGATAGATGCAGTGTAGGGAAGGGTAACGAACACGCACTACACAAACAACAAGTCGCTTATTGTTTGTGTAATGCGTGATTTTTACCCTACATTACATGCGATAGATAATATCTTCGCATAATTTTGCTTCCTCGCTAGTCCTTCCCAAAAAAAAGGAGCCGACTGATGAGCGATGGTTAGCAGGGAAGCTTGATTCGGGCAATATAACACACGTAAAAAATAACAAAAGATTAACCCTGCATTCTTTCATCCGTCTGAGGTTGAGGTTATCCCTTGAGCTACCTAACAGCTTTGTGATCCTGGCACGAGAGTGCAGATATGGTTTGAACTTGGGTTCTACGCCATCCATATCCGGATCGTGGTCTTATTACTGGTAGATCCAAGCCGTAACTATTTTGCCGTTACAGCAATAAATGAGAAAAACTCATACCGAAGATTCGCGAAACCCCGATGCTTTTTGTCTTTCTATTAAAAAGAGGGAGTAATTACGAAACTTCCGTCGGCTTGGTGTAAGTGGTGGCTGAAGCACAACTTGCTAGAGTCCAATTAGCGCGAATGCGCCGTTTTGTAACCACAAACCTCGGCTTACTGATGAAGCAAAGTAGGAGGTGTATGCTGGTAACTGCATTCTCTGAAATTAGTTTATGCCAAAGAATCGTCAACTTGGCCACATGCAACAGTTGAAGCGCTATGCCCCGCAAGGGGTTAGGACAAGTGAGTATAGAAATTTCATTGGGGCCTTCACAATTTATTCCACTATGAAGCTGACTTCAACTGCGAGTTGTGTCGCCATTGATTATATCAAGCGCCCAATTTTTGGTAAGGAAATGATATGCATTAATCTGGTGGGCCCTCTCTGTATAACAGTTCTAGAACGAATGAAAACGTGCTAATGCTGTGTACTCTAAGCTTCGTCTACTACTACTACTACTCTTTGCACATACGCACACACATCTCTAAATATGCTCCCACATGGCCCCACGTTGGACTTGCTTCACTGGCCAAAAAATAAGTAAAATAAATCTGTAGTGAGATAGGTATATTATTTGTTGTTGTAAGGTCCAAACCCTAAAGAAAAAAGGATTGATCCTGATTAAACGGTTTCCGATTTTTTCCTGGTATTTTCGAATATAGAATTTACTCGTAGAGAGGGCCGGCAAAAGGCAAAGGCGAAACAGGCGGTTCGCTAGGGCGTTGACTCTGAAAGGGCGCCAAGAAGAAAGCCAAGTTGGAGAGTGGATTTTGTCAATTTAGAACTGAATTTAATATAGTTCCATCTAGTTATAAACATTTTGCGATTTATCCGATTGAATGTGATTCTCAAGCCGCTAACCGAGTCACCGAGAAAACCATTTCACGCCTCTGCAACTATCACGGGTGCCCTTTGAAGGCTTTGGCGCACCGCGTACTCAATCCCCAACAGATGGCGCCCAACGTGGAACCAAAAACTATATATATTCTAGTTTATGTGAATAAAAGAAATAACTATATAAGCTGGAAAAGTGAATAATATTATCATTGAAGATATGTGAAAAACTGTTTTGGAAAAATGTGAGAGGGGGAGGGGGGGGGGGGGGGGGGGTTCCAAAATTTCCTTGCCTGCTCTCAAAGTTAGACTGTGATGTGTTTTGTAGTTTGGGTTATGCAGCCACAATACTGATCCTTAAGCACCTTTGATAATTCGGGCTGAATGTCGTCGAAATGTCTTCATATGAATCGGCTGCAAAAAAAATGTTTTGGGAGCGCTTGTCGTAGAAGGTGTCTAAATGAACAGGAGGTGTATGCCAGCTGCTTTCCCCTGTTGTGTGGGACGTAAGAATAAGTCATAGCCTTGCCCGACTTGCGTTAAGTGGTGTATTCTAGCATCATGCATCACCCGAAACCGTTTATATGCTAACGAAACCACAGCGATCCCAATTAGGCGTAGATGACGCTCTATGCGCCACTAGGGGCCAAGGCAAAATAAAATAGAAATAGAAAAGAAATGTTTGTAATTTATCGAGTGCAAAAGGTAAATAAAAATCCCTTGTAAAAGAACACAAATCCTTTATTATAAAATAAAGGTCATTTCGAATTCGCAAACCTATCAAAGGTGCTTTTCTCTAATTCACAATACTATACTGTTCAAATGATGCAACTGCTCATGACAATTCATACCTCTGAATCGCATTCATAATGAAAAATGAAAATTTTCCCATCGATAACTATAGTCACTGGTCGTATAATCATCCTTCTGAGAAAATCTGATCCTGTTCAAATCTCGTTGAACCCTTCATAAAATCACCCTAGTAAAACCGATGGACCATCTGAATCTAAACACTGTCCAAGCACCTTGCATGACCAACTGTATTTGGTTCTCATTCTATACCCATGTACCCAACCTCTGTACTATTGCGTGGGAGCGTTCTGTTCTGATCATGTTTTTCAAACTGTCTCAGGTAGATGTGTTGAGTTAAATCACGTACTTCTGCCTCACAGGTCCGACAAGCAACCAACAAATCAACGTTGCGTTGCCTGAGTCGAACATACACAGAACAATGGTACTACAAGAAAACCAAAACGAAGAGGAAAAAAATATCACAGCAAAATAGCCTTACCTTAAATTATATGCCTGTCGTCTGGAAGGTGTTTGAAAGGTGCACGTGTATTCAGATTTTCCTAAAATATCTAAGAAGTGAACTATTGTGAAGTGGAAACCTAGCATTGAGAAAAATCGAATTAAAATCACATTGCATGGCGCAATGTGACCGACATTTATTAAGAAACGTTTCTTCCTGGGAGAACTTTCCATTTCCAAATAAAATAAACATCTCATAGTATCTTTAAGATATAAAACGTAAAATGGAAATTGTGAAAAGCGAATCGTGGGAGTACCATCTTGACAAATATTGACTTTATTCTTGATAAGCCCTACTCACAAGTTTAATGAACTCTGCGAACGATAGATACACCTGCTTTCTTCTGATAACGTTACTTTTTTGTCAAACTTAACTGATTCTTAGTCTGAAACTACTATCGTTGAATAAAACGTCTGGAAAATAAAAGATGCTTGCTGTTCTCTAGCAAAGCCCGTATTTATCTTCATATTCACAAGCCGACACCATAATGGACGCTAAATGCTTTGAAAATGGCTTGGGTTCCACTTCCATGCCGTGTGCGCGTTGTCAGCATCTTAAGAAAATGGCGGCGAGAAAAACCACTCAAGAGAAATCTCCGGTTTCACCTGTGTATCTTTTCTTGAATTTAATCTCTACCACAAGGTGTGGTAAACGCTCTCAGGCGCTGGCTTGGGTTCAAGTATCGATGGAAATGGAACAGCCAACTCTCCGCTAAGCTGGTCTTCGATACTTTTATTCGATTCGTTGGGTTTGAGTCCGCAATATTGAGAAAAGATACATATGTACCTGTTTGGTTGGATAAACGAAGCGATACTTGAATTCAGTTGGAAACTTGACTACGATTTTACGGTTCGCGTACAAAATATGGTGTGGTTCTCTCTGTTGGTTTAGGAGAGTGGGAGCAACGCAAGTTCGATGTTTACCTGTCTGTTACCTGTTCTCGTGGACTGAGGTGAAACAATAAGCGCAATAGCGTCATCAGTCTTTGCGAGATACTTTAACGTTACGGAAGCGGGCTTTGCGAACGTCTTGCATGTCGTGTATTTAGATATAAAAAAATATAAACCGTTCAGTGCTTTAAAGATACAGAATTAGAATAGAAAAGATACTTGTTATGTGTTGTGTGAATTGTTTTTAAAATCCGGACACGTTACAAAGTTGATACAATAAATAAAAAGGTGTGATTGAAATTATGTGCATTGTGCAATTGGATTATAGTTTTGCCTGAGCGGATTACAAAATAGCACCTGTTGGATTTAAAAGTTGGCTGGTTACAATGCGATAATTGGAATATACGTACTGTGTTACTAACGTGACAAAATCTCCAAAGGAATACTACGCACAATAAGATACTAAGCGTTTGAAAAATAGAACATAAGCAGTTAATGTTAAGTCGTATTCACTGTATTTGCCATTTTCGGGAGTTCACTCACGTATTATGCAAATGAAAAGTCAGATTCATGATAATGAGACGCAATAATATTGATTCTAGTAAATGTTGTACAATAATAACCATACAGAAAGGGTGTGTATGGAATGTTAGTTTCGATTGTTTTGCGGAATATGTAGATTTTCTTCGCCGGTACTACTCATTTTGAATTTTCAATGAGTATGTATGGTGTATGGTGCGGTCTTCTCATAGTCGCACCACCCGGCAAATTCTTTTCATTTCTTCTTTGATAACGTCTTTCGAATAATTAAAAATAGTTTGACAAAAGATAGTGATAATGGATAGATGTAGATGACGCCGATTGGAGAAGAAGTATCTTTCGTTTCTCCATTCTAGTTGCCTTTCTAATACGAGTATGCTTGTACCAAACCTGATCTCTCCAAAAGCCATAGAGCAACGACCACTATATGTATAACGTATGTGTATCTTAAACCCTTGGCGGGAAACGTTGGTGCTGTACGATTGTTGTGTATGTTTTTTATTAACATACATATAGCGTCGTAAAGAGATCTACAACCGATTGGGGTTTCAGATTTCACGTGCATCATCAAACAACTCGTTTATACGCTGAGATGCAGGTCTCATTTTTATCTGTTCTTATTATAAATACATACACTCGTATAGTATTTGATATGCACTTATACACGAATAAAAGATAGGTGTCTAGCAATGTTGAGACTTTCAAAGGCTTTGGAATCAGGTTTGGATTTCTTGATTTTTCTTTGGAGGGAAGGTTCAAATGTCACGTTTGCTGTGACTTTATGATACAAAACGGATTAGGTAGGGAGATTAGGAGGGGTGATCCTTTTTACTAATCTAATTTAGTTAATAGGATTTATTTCGCCTCTTAAGGAGAGCTACTATACTACTTTGCCTTAATCGCTATTGCGACATATCGCTTCAACTACTCCTGCGCGCCATCGTACTCGGTTCTGAACAATGGAATCCAACTGCCCCTACGACTTACTCAGCAACTCACACTCTTTCGGTACAGATTGCCGCTGTGAGATTTTAGGACACCCCCTTCGTTGGCCGTCATTGGGATTGGGGTCCCACTGCACGGCATGTCCAGCAATGCAGTTATCGCCCTTTCGCAATGTGTGAACTATCCACTGATATTTTCGCCTTCGTATCAATTCGTCCATTGGCAACTGACCCGTACGCCGACTCACCTCTTCAATTGATATTGTTTCGGGCTAGAAAACTCTTAAAATTCGACGAAAACTTCCCCGCAAAATTTTTTACCCCCAGTAGATTGGTTTACACATGTGGTATACGAGTATAAATAGGCAGGGTATTTTGAATTTAGTTCACCATCCACAGTACCGCTTCTTGCCGATTTTTAAATTCGGTATGGAAACGAATTTGTCGAATACAATTTCCACAGAAGTCGTATTATCGTCGTACCACATTAATTAATTAAATGCCTTGACCCCTCCAGGGGCATGGGCGCGTCAACATCTCTAGCATTTCTATGCCATGTTGACGTTTCGATAGCATATCTAAATTTCGGAAGTGCAGTTGCTAGCATGCACCTCCTGTGCGCGCCGTCTTTGTACTGACAAGCTCGGAGCACTGTGAGAGTTCTATTAGTACCCACAGGCAGTTTTTGATCGCGCCGAGATTTGAATTTCGAACTCTAGATTAGTATCGTAGAGCGGTGACCGAACGACCACGGCCATCGAGCGTGACGATCGTGTATGAAAATACTGAGAATGTATTTTATTTTATTCGAAATCGCGAATTTAGCCACGGTAAAAACGGGACTACTTGTTAGTAACATTGCGGGTAGCTGCCAGTAGTTGAAATACATGCAGCCTTCCTGCTCCTTTTTTAACTATCCTGACCTTCTGACGAAATCGTATGAAGGATTCCGTACCGCTCATGCGGGGATATAATTTTTAATTTTCGCCTATCCATGTACCCGTCAGCCATACTTTCTGCTGGATAGCCCCGGTAAACACGGAGCCTACTTGGGAGCAGCTTTATGGAAACCTTTACGGAAACTTTCCATATGCTGCTCCCATACAACAGCACAGACAGTACCAGAGAACGAAACAAATCCAGCTTGGTCTTTATACTAAGATAATTGCCTTGCCAGATTTTTTTAGCCTGGTTGATTCGACGGGCGATGTCCTGCTCCGTATGTACCACCATTTTCGGCTACAGCGCATTCTAGGTAGACGAATTCGTCCACATTCTCCACAAGCTGTTTATTGACACTGATTGGACGACTTGGATTTCTTCTTTTTCGCAACGGCGGGTTGAGAAGCTTGGTCTTCTTGGTGTTAATCTTTGGTCCACCCTTGCTCGTCTCCCTCTAGAGACCTAAAGCCATTGTGTTTAGATCCTTGATTTTGTGGGAGAGTAGGCATATATCGCCAACGTAGTCAAGATGTTGTAGATAAGATGTTAAGGTCCATCGAACTCCCCTATTTGGTCCGGATAGAACGGGATAGAGCACATCGCCAGTCATTATAAGCAATAGGATCTGTGGGAGGATGCACCCTTGCCGAGCTCCACATCTGATTTCACAGTCCCCCGACACCTTACCTTTATGCAAAACGCCACATTTCGCGCCATCGTAGGTGGTCTTAATCATAGCCACAATCTTCTCAGGGAGGCCTCTCCTGCGCACAACCGCCCATATGGAATCCACGCTTTCGAAAGGCTTTTCGAAGTCAATGAAAAGCAATTGAAGGGGTGAATCGTACTCACCGCATTGCTCGATGATGATTCGTAAGGTGTTAATGTGAACGGCACAGAAGAATCCGGATCGGAAGTCAGCCTACTCTTCATCAATTGTGCTTTTTAAGTGCTGTCTTAGTCTTTTCAGGACAACTTTAGCTATTATTTTCGCAACGTCTCCTGTTATAGCAATCTGCATTTTGAGGGTTTTACTATGAAGCCTTCTTTCCACTCAGTGGGAAAGGTCTGTGTGTTCCACGTTTTGTCAACAAGTGAGTGCAGAAACAGTTATGCTTGGCGCTGCTTGATATACTTCGTCAGCAATGCCGTCAACTCCAGCGACTATAATTGCAGCGACTATTTCCTCTTTAGTCGGGGCGGGTCACTTTGACCCTATTTGTTTCGAATTAGTTGGCTGACAAGATATGACACTGGAGAAAAGTCAGTACTACTACTACTAGAGGCCTCGTTAATGTGCCATTAGAATATAAAAAAATCGGATGGCCGAAATCCTGCCTCATGAAAAATCAATCTTATCTTTGTTTTCTTTTAGAAACAGAAATTCCGTTCATCCGTCGTCGAAAGTTTTCGTCGACTGTGAATGAAAGTCAGCGAAAAAAATCCACAACGAATGGATCTTCCTTCAAATAAGCGACTTAGAGTAAACAAGTAGGAATGCCATAAAAAAATTCCTTCGAAATTTGATTTTACTAAACCTTTTCGCATATACCCTCTCACTTAGATTTCCAACACTTAATTCAAGGCTCAATAAATAACACGGCGCTTTAAAGTTTACGCCCAAAAAAATAATTTTCATAATTTTCTACTAGTTATTTTTTTGTATGCTGGATTTCCACGATCTTTAATCATATTACATATATCTTTCAATTTTTTTCTTGGACGAATATATCTTTTAATATGTCCGTTTTACATGCATGGATTTAAAAAAAAACATGTTTGAATTACCTTGAGTGCAAAAAAAAAAAAATCATGTTCCGTAGATGTGGTTAAGAGTTTTTGGAAATGATCGATTGGATATCTGTACCTCAGTATCTGTAGATTTAAACTGAATTATCTAGAGTCGTGTGGTGTAGGCACTTAGCCTTGACTCGATGTCGATGCATTTAGATTTGGTAAAATGTGTTTTAATTAAAATATTAAAACGATATTTTGGTATAAGCGTCATAGTATAATGATTTAGTCTGTTACACGAGTATATCGAAATTATATTCATTCACGGCTGAAGTCAAAAGAGTGCAGTTGACACTGTCGGTGTGATGCCTTTTTGTTCGTTATTTTACGGGTGAAACTGTCAAAACGTCAAGGTTGAGTTTTTAATTAAACAACAGTGGCATAGTTTCCGAGGAAGTTCGGTCTCAAGTTGTTATTTGAGTGTAAACATAGCAGTCTCTTGAAGTCTGTTTTGAGTTTGAATTTTCAGTGTTTTTGTAATTTATTTGTAGTCTTTTCAACTGATTTTAGTAATTCCTAACGTGTTTAGTCTTTTCGAACACTTGACTCTAAAAATTACTTAAAATAGTTGTAATGTCTACGGAAAGTTTAATATTGAATTTTGAAAGAATTTTAAGCCTAAGCACGGTATGGAAATAGCCCCGATAGCTTCATGCAATAATTTAAAAAATCGTTGGGGCCATACCACATTACTACTATTTACCCTAACCACGACGTGAACGGGATTCGAACCAGTAGCTGACCGGTAGCATGAGATATCAGTCTGACGCCTCGTCGCAATGAGCTACCAGCCTCCCCAAACTAAAGACGAAGGGCTAAATATAGTCGCAAAAAGTTAGCTTCCTAATTACACTACACGCATGCCATCACTTTCTTGAATGACTTTTAAATTTCCAAATTTCGTTTCAATGCAGCTTGTCCCTCCATTGAATTTGTTTCAGCTGATCTGATTTGTGCAAAAACTGTTCAAAATTAAGTTCAAGTGTTTTTACAAGTATTTGGAAAGCTAAGTCAAAATTCAAGATCAATAGTACATACTTACATCCGCAGCCGTTTAAATTGAATTGAAGGTTACCTTTGCATTGATAGAGTTTGCATATAAATCTTCTTCAATCGATTTCGTCTCGAATTTGGAGTATCATCAAGTTAATAGGTTTTCAATCTGCAATTGAACGTTATTCACTTGACTTGAAACTTAAATAGTGCATTGAAAAGTTTGCGCTTTTAAATAATTGACACCCACCCATTCACTTTCCCTATGGTTAGTGTAGGTGTTGGACTTAACACTCTTGGTTTTTGATTACTGAGTTATTATTCGAAGTGTCCTTTTACCTATTTTTCTAGTTGAACGCAAGTGGAATAAATTGTATTGGTAGGAAGATTATATAGGTACAGTTGAGCATATCATTGACCATCATATACCTTAATAATAATAATATTAATACCAGCCGCGTTTTTTAACAGTCGTGCAGAGCAGAGCAGTTTAACACCATACAATTACACTAATCTGAGCTGCTTTGGTTAGAAAATTAGTACCAGAATTCTACTCCGTTGTGTAGTTCTGCATTTTGAAAAACCGGCAACGCAGGAGTCGAAGTTTTCGAGTGTTGCTGCCAACTTCATTATAATTGAACTGTCAGATTGCATATGTAATTTGAAAAAAAAACATCAGTATGACCATGAGAGACACTAGTTGTGGGCATGAAAAATTGCCAGTAAGAACTTATCCTTGATAATTTTACTCCGTATCGTTCTTCTGCTCTGATCTGCTCTGTACAAAAACAGCGCACCTACCCTTTTCCTTGGAATGCTGATTTATTTGATTGTAATGATCGCGCTACAAAATCTACAACTACAATTTTCAACAAATCTCTCCTCATATCTCTTAGGTTAGCTTATAGGTACAGGGGCTGCCACACACAGATCACCATTGGGTTCGTTGTGGTACCACCAAGATCACCTTCATTAGAACTTACGTATCAAACAAGCCTGTGTTGGCGATGTAACGATTGAGCCGTGTGGCGGTGATATCCTTAAGGTCATATAGATCGTAGAAGACTCGAGAACCCAAACATTTCCTTCTCGTGATTGCTAAGGCCGGGCAATGACAGAGAAGGTGTAGAACGGTCCTCTTCTCATCCACATCGCGACAACTCCTGCAGAAGTCATGATGAGGAAGATGGAGCCTCCAGGTAAGGTCCCTTTATTGGGCAGTGCCCTGTGATAAACCCTACCTACCTACCAATGTGCTTCCTGTTCAGTGACATCAATGTGGTAGAACGGCTGGGATAAAGTTTCAGCTAAATCATCCCCGTTACTTGGCATGTGTTGCCACAGAACCGTCTTATATTCGCTCTGTCCACTGCAGCGGTCGTAATCGCCAATTTACACATGGCACTTTGATATCATTGCGGCTATCATCAACTGCACCAATTGTACCCTCCTGAGCCAACTCATCCGCCTTACAGTTGCCGGGAAAGCTACTATGGCTCGAGATCCAACAGAGGGTAATACTGAAGAAGCCACCCATTTCTGCGAGAGCTGAGCGGCAGTTCTCGATAATTTCTGATGTTGTCAAGACGGATTCGAGTGAGCTAATCGCCGCCTGACTGTCCGTGTAAATAGTAATGCACCTCACAGTAATGACATGACTGTCCACCCAGGACATAACTTCCGCGATAGCCGAAAACTTCGCCTGTAGGAAGTGCAGAAGTCGGAATGGTTCATCCTCAGTCCCTGCGGTAGATTCGGTGCTCAAAGGCATATCACCCAACTCCTCGATGGAATGAGACTAGTGTAGTTTTTGCCAAAATAGTATTTTGGAGAAGTGTAGATTCAGGTTGTGCAGTATATATGAGTGCCCCATACTAAGCGCACGCCACTGGCCCGTCTTGCGAAGGCGTAAAATATCCAACGGGAGCACACCCTCAAATCCCTTATTATAACCACGATGACCAGGAACCCAGTTTTAAGATACATTTTGTGAGGAGTTCACTCTTTCGAGCATAGCCAGAAAGTTACCCACTAAGAAAAGATCTTAATATTTACGCTTCCGTAGTCAATGTGTATCTTACGATAATCTTGTAATGATTTACTCTGAAGTCAGAAAGGTTTGCTGGCTGTAGGTGAATTTCAAGTGAGTTTTCTAGGCGTTTTTGTCCAAGTTCAATGTTGACTGTCTTTTTTGAGCGGCCTCTCTACACTGCAAGCTTTCAAGACGTCAATGTTTTGCTTACAGTAGCCCTTCGCCTTATCACTCTTAAACATTCGTTTCTTTGCAATGAAGGACAAAACCACCAAACTACAAAATCCTAAAACCATTCAACTAGCAATATTCCTGAAGGAACCTTCGCACACATACCGTCCGGGATGCAGTTCGTTTCAATAATGTTTAGATCAATTTAGTCCACTTATGAGGACTATGGTGAACTGTTCCGCCTAGTGGTACATCTAACTCAAGCTTCCATCTTTCATTTGAGAGGCAAAATGCCTAAAAATAAGCATCAAACAATTCTGAAAGGTGTTTAAAGGAAGCAGTATCAGATCAATAAAGTCACTTGAGAAAAATCGGCCTCAAGTGCTCCTTTATGCAAAGCTGACAACAATTTCTTTAAAAAAAGTTATAAGTACATCTTTGGAAGAAATATTAAGAAGCATATGAGACATTTTGTATATGGGCCAATAGTTATTGAGTCCCAGGCCCGGATTGTCTCTCGACGGCCCTGCTCCTAGCGCGGCATCTATTCGATGTGACTTAGCTGACGTTTCATTTGCATAAACCAGTTTCAGATGATGCATGTTGCCAGCATGCACCTCCTGTTCCCATTTAGATGCCTACATGCGACAATTTGAGAGATGTTATAGCTTAATATTACGCCCCGCACCACAGGGGGAAAACGACACAAACATCCATAGCCACGAACGCTGTGGACGGGACTTGAACCCGTAACGACCGTAGTCAGACAGTCGCCCGCCCCCATGAGGTAGTGGGATGATTGTCAATTCTCTGCCATCAACACAAGTTTAAGACTTCGCACTATAATAAGAAATAAAAGAAATAAGTACTGTCAGAATTTTCTTCTGGTTTTTCTCCAAAATATAATCCTTGCTGGGCACACTTTTCTGCACATTTGTGCATATCTCATCTTTCCTTCTCAACTACCAGGTGCAATCAATCGCCCTTTTTTATATATGTATAAAATTAATTTCACATGAATTTACACTAAAGTAGGAGAAAAGGGAAGAGAAGAACCATAATCAAAGAAATGGCAACTTCCTCCATGCCAGCATAATACGAGTACACTAGATACCGCCATTTTGCATCTTGAACTTGAGTTTGGTCGCCGAAGAAGAATGACTCATTCTCATTGACCAGACAGGAAATGTCTTAATAAAATATACAGGTAAGACATAAGACGCCTCTTGTACTTGAGTGAATTGATGACGAAGACCACGGTAAAATGTTGAGTTAAAAAAAAACACATTGAATGCATTCTATAGTGGCCCTTCGCACCGGTTCGGGATAGATTCAATAGGCGCATGAAATATGGTTGAACAATTGAACCAACTATTTTAGCAAATCAACTGGACTTCACTTAAATTTGAATATTTGTTTCCAACATCTTCAACGTCATAACTAACGCCTGCGGATTATGTTTATACTCGTACATTGTATCCATTCCGAATTTCTTGATTAAATTCTAAACAGGTGTTTCTAGCTCTTTTGACAGGGGCGTATGGAAAAATGAGCCACCGGGCACACAGTTCGTGCTTCCAAACATGGTGACGCTGGTAGCGGTAGTCTCACACACGAAGCCAATTTAAGATAGTCAACTTTGTAGCATTATGGTAATATCTTTGGTTAGTTGCGGTCATTGCAACATCTTTTTCTTAGCCAAACACCAACACTACAGATGAGAGATGAATCGAATTGCGGGCGCGACGAGTCTCTATAACGACGCTGCGACGATGCTGATGCTGCTGGCCAATAAACCAATGTCACGATTAGCATGTCCATTTTAGTCGGTTTGGATCAACTTTCTTTCTATGGTCGTAGTTTGATGCTAACAAGTTTTCCGGCATCTTTGCGGTTGATGACTGGTCATAATCATACAAAATGCAGAAATGTTGTCTATTTTTAGGGTGCTACGTACCTATGAACTTTTGAATGAGGCACATGTAATATTTAATCTCAATGATTTTTTTCTTTACTTTTATTTCTCAAGACTGGATTTTTTCTATCTTATCTAAGAGAAGCTTGCTACCGTCTTAAAGAAAATTTAAACAAAAGCTCATTTAACATTTTCTTATCCTCCCGTACCATGCTTTTAGCATTTAAATCAAATTAAAGCACATAAAATGGTAACTACCACCAAGTATTATAACTAAATGTAGGTTGAATGCGGCTCGTCGTCGTCATGTCACGCTTTAACAATAAATGATCACGATGACGCCAGCCAGAGTTCAAGATTTAACCGGAGTTCCTCCATTGAATTGCAGCTGCTTTTGTTTGCCGATCTTACGAGGTGATTTATATAATTCAACCATACAATCGCGGTTGCCTGATTCGACCACAATGTTGCTGTGTATAATATTAGTCATCGGAAATTTGTTGAACTCATTTTGAAGCGGCAAAGGACAATAGTCGACCAGATGGTAATAGTCTTCAGCAAATTCAAGTACACTCGTATTTACTTTGAATAAGATATTGGTATCTATCACGGGTATGTACTTCATAAGAAGCAGCATCTGCATCATCGTTCATCGGTAAGATGAAAGTTAAATACATATTAAGATATATCGGTTTCTCTACATCCATATATTTACATATTCGCACCGCCATAGTACAGTATAATATCCAATCAATAAATAATGACTTTTGCGTGACTGCCGTCACTTTACTGCATAATTTTTACGCAATATCCTGATATTGGGTAAAATATTTTTGTACCTACCCAAACTCGTGGTTATCAGCCTTTCAATGCAATTCCGGTGAATTATATTCGCGGGTTATCCGACATTTGCATATGAAAACGCATCAATATTTTACAGATTTGACTTTTGGCATTAATGTCAAGTCTGACACTGTCAACTGTATGCTAAATATCATTTGATTTAAAAGCCACTGTATGACAATAAATACGAAGTCATAATTGATAGATATGAATCCAAACTATTGCAAAACGGACGCCTTTTTTGCTTCTTTGTTTCTTCTTTTTCCTGAATGCTATTTCGAGATTGCGAAGAAAAGTGTGTTCAAGATCTTATCACACATTTGTTTATTATAAACAGACTCATCCACATAATCATAGTGACAACTGTCACGACTTACACGTAATAAATGATTCGATCATTATCATTAATAACAAGGTAGAAATTTAACAAATCTTCTTATTGTTTAATTCATACAAATACTAGTGAAAGAAAGCTTCTCGGGAAGATTAATCGAAAAGACAATTTTTTTTAAATTTAAATTTTCCACTCGCTGTAGTAACTTTCAAAAATCCAATAATGCAAAGTAGTATCTCATCATATCCACACATTTTAAGAAATTAGTATAATTCTTCTTATGAAAATAAATATTTTCATTGCAAGCAGTTGTTAATATGAGTAGACTTTTTGCGGAGCCTGATTGTATTAATTTCCATTAATCTATAATTCTCCCTGGTTTGCCTGAGTCAAAAATACTTGAGAATTGTGTTCGGACTAATCATCTAGAGGTGTAGATAATTTGATGTAAGATGATGATGTGGTGTGCGATAGTCAGTTAGAGAAACCTTTTTGTTATGTGTATATTCATCAAGTTGTTGTACACTTTTCCTTTCTTTCACATTAGTTCTTGTCATTTTTTGCTTTGTATTTAAATTTTTTTGCAATTTGTATTTAAATTAATAATTTGAGTGGATATCTATCCGATTTTATTCATTTCCTTCACGAAGTAGGGTATATTGACATTGTCATGATGTTTGCAACGCACAGAAGGAAGCTTATTAGCGGGTCCGGAAGTGTAGGATAAAGGCTGTTAAAGGTGATTTTTTGAATATTTCGATTTGTTCGTGTAGACATCGATATACTCGTATTAGCAGGAAAACAAACTTGTGTAATTTTGAAATTTTTGCAGAGCTAATAAAAGCAGTCTTCTTAATGTATGCTCCAAAATCTCCGGAAATGGTCCCGTCAATGGTCTTTTTTCAGTTTTTCTTGGTCTATGGTCTAAGATATACTAAACCATTTTGTGATCTAATGTGTGATATACCATTTTGTAGGAAATTTTATGTACTTGAATTCTCCTTTAGAACTCTTTTTTTTTTTATAGAACTCATAGTTTCGAAATATTCAAGGAAACAGAAAAAAAAATACGTTTGACACCCTCTCCCCTACGATTCTCGACCTCCTATCAACGAAGACTGAAGCATATTTTCAGAAGACTGCTTTCATTAATTTTGCAAAATTTATAACTACAGGAATTTGTGCTTCTGTTATTACGAGTATATCGATGTCTACACTTAGAAAACTAAATATTGAAGGAAAACCAGAGAAAATGATGCCCTTTATCCTACACTTCCGGACCTTCTATCAACGGGTCCTTTGGAGAATATATTCAGGGGGCTTTCCAAATCAATTGTGTCAAATTTCAAAAACGTAGCATTTTTTTTTATTTTTCATTCGTAGCTTCGACTATCTGTTAAGTCAAGGTTGAATTAAATTTGTTTCATTTTCAGACCATGTTTTTTTTTCTTTAATACGTAACATTCGCATATTTTCAAATCTAAGTCCTTACAATTTTTATCCTGTTTGAAAGCTAAACATAATGGGACAACTTTTGTCAACTTGGCAGATTAGTCAGTTGAAAATACCGTTACAATATTATCGTTTGAATTTTCAATTAAAAATCGATATTGAAATTTCTTTAAAGTCTATGTAGTTGTATCTTTGATGTAACGGTGATCATTGCAACTGAGAAAAAGGCCGTTTATATGAAATTTTATTTAGTTTCAGAAATTGTGGTCAAATCTCGGATTAAGTTATCGGTGAAGTGGAAAATTTTGATTTTGCTCGACAAGTCAAGCGAGTTTTTTTTACACAATTTACAAAAAATGCTATAACTTTGTAACGGTTAAAAAGAGACTATCCACGTCATAAGCTAATTTTCCTCAAATTAACACTATTATCTACCGTTAAAGTATTTACCATCAGGAACGGTACACCCAGTATACAGTGTGTACACGGGCACTGTCACATAATAACCCTTGCAATTTACAGTAAAAAGTAAGAATTAACATTTTTTTCGAATTCTTAACCCTTCAGCTGCTACAGACATTTACACTTTTTCGAAAATTTCTCTTCTGACGTTACTAAAACAAAAAATCTCAAAAACTACGCTAGCTAGAACCCTCAAATAAAATGATATTCACAGCTTATTTTCTGCTGTAATATTTAAAGTTTGTCACGTGAAAATCTGACGGTAAAATTGTTAAAAAAAAATTAAATCAAAATTTTTATTTTGCTTAATAAATTTTTTTTTGCCTGCATAATGTGCTTGTCCTGATCCAAAAATTAATTCTCTATTCTCTTGTGATCAAATCGCCCTAACATTATATTGTTCTGGTCTCTCAATTTTTAGAAAACAGGCTTTTTTGTGCATTAGAATGTTGAGTACTTCGCTGATCTTTCATTACTCAAAACGCAATGGTCCCAGATGGCCTGCTCCACGGGTTCGCTTCTCTGCCTTTCAACCATCCGTTTACCACTTGATGGTGTATAGTGAGAGTCCACACTCCAATGTTCAATTCATAGTTCTCTCTTTTCCAGGTAATTGGCCTGAATTATTATAGTTGTTGGTTGGATGGTTCCTTTACCTAGTAAAGTAGTCTGATGACATGCTCATTCAGGTAGGCACTAATGAAGCGTTCGAGTCTATGCTAAAGCATAAAGCGATTCGGCGACTCACCTTAAAAAAGTGCTTAAGCAGCAAGAAATGTTCCATTGTCATTTTACGTGACTTAGCAGCTAAAGCACATAGCACTGCCCTGTTCCCTATGCCTTTTGAATTGTGACAAAAAAGCAGGCGTATGCTGTTTTTCATTTTCAGCCAGGATCAATGGTTAAGTTCATACTACAAAGCGGTTGGTATACTGTTGCCAATTTGTTTTATGAATTCTCTCCGCAGGGTAGGACTAGCACATGATGACAATTCAGATGTGACACTCGCGCTGTCGTATTCATACGATTTTTCGTCAGTAGTCAATTTTGAACTGGAAATTTGACAATTGATGGATGACTAGATCCGAGTGGAGTTCAGAACACAACAAGTTGCTGCAGAGCTGTTTCGATACTGTTGTCATAGCATGTTGCGGCTCCGCTGTGTGTTATGAACTTAGCCAATATATCGAAGTTTATGAAAATGAAATAATAAAAAGGAACAAGCAGTAGCTTTTTTATAAGGGGTGATCATAAGCTTTATGGCCTCAACATGAAAATAAAGCTCGATGACTAAAATACTTTATCTATGTGTTACAACATAGCCCTGAAAATATCAGCTATTTCTGCTCTCATTTGTGTTTCTTATAATTTTTGTAAAATATATACATCAACATCTGTTGTGTACCTAAATTTGAATTTTGAAATTAGACGCTTTGCTCGCTCTTGGTACAAGGACGGCAACCCACACAATTGCCAATTTGACATTTCTGCCATGGACACTGCATGGCTATTTTTTTTTTCTGGTCCCAATTAACAAACACCAATTGTTTCCTCAGCGCTCTACAGTTACCCGTGAAGTCACTATAGCTCGCTCGTTGCAGTTGCTAGCATGCACCTCCTATCCGCGCCGTCTTTATACTGACAAGCTCGGAGCACTGTGAGAGTTCTATTGGTACTCACAGGCAGTTTTTGATCGCGCCGAGATCGCCGAACTCTATATTAGATTACTATCGTAGAGCGATGACCGAACGATTACGGCCACCGAGCGCGACAGCTATGTCAGAGCTTCCGAAAACGCCTAAACTTTCGCCTGCAGGACACTATAGAAGTCTGGAAGACGGAATGACAAGTTAATTTCAAGTTTCTCGGATTAAACATCAACCCCGCCATCGATCTTAAAGCCATCTTTGTATAGATGACCATAGATTCGGCGATTATGGGCGTATTATCATCTCATGATATTAATTATGTTAAATTAAATTTGGCGCCCAATGTGAGCGCAATTTTAATATATATACTTGTATATATGTATAATATTTGTGTTTTCCTTTTGTTTTTTCAATTTAAAACAAATTGATCAGCTGCACGAAAAATCAAATTAGTAAATTTTTTTCATCAAATTTCCGACATTACAATGATTTGTGACCTTAGCATTTAAGTGCTACAACTTCCTCAAACATACTATCGCATTATGTAAAAAGTAGAATTCTTATTTAATTAAAACTGTATCTATCTATTGGCTATTATATGATGATGTTTTTTTTGCACATAAACCCGTTTAACTGCATTTCAGTCGTTACGGTCAAGAAAATGTTAAAATATTTTTTTTTCAAAGGTTCGATTGGACCGTTTTGAAGTGCGTAACACCTTCACTTCCTCGTGTTTTCACACGACTAGTCACTCAGACAAAACGGTCAAAAAATATTTCACGGCTTTTTATAATTAACAAAAACGGTTACTGCATTTCTTATGCCAAAAATCTCCAAATGGAGATTTTTGTATGAACGATATTCGACCTGCATTATGCCCACATTTGTACACCGACTAATCACTTATAGTTATAGTCCAGTCGACGAAGTCAAATCGAGTCAAAATAAAATACCAAGAAGTTTAGAAACTTGACATGGTTGGTTGTTGGGTTTTGAGCTGTTTCAATGGGCCTTTCAAGGTTTTTGCTTATATCTCCATAACTATCCATTTCAGCGAAAAACATTCTGAGTCAAAATGGAAGAGCATAAAACCCGAGATAATCTCATTTAAAAATGACTTCGATTATTCATCATTTGCCCTTTTGTTCGCACAAAGTGAACAAAATCTTCCTTTTCGTGATATATTTTTCTAAATATGGGAATAAATATCCGTAATACAGGGAAAATGATAGGGAGTGAATTCGTTAATAATTATACTAGCTTTAATTTGAAATATATTAAATCTTATAGAAATAATAGTTACTTAGAAAATGGAAGAACTAAATTTATTAATAAAATGTTTTTCACCGGACAACGCATCGTTCGCGCCTTAGCTAATAATGGCTTTACCTCTGTAGCGTACAGAGCAAGCGAAGCGATCGTTTTTGGGCGGTAGACTGAGGGTCGCAACACCTTAAGCCCCGGAGCTCGCGAAGCGAGCGGAGCCCACGCAAGGGGAGTGCGAAATCATTTCAATTTAAAACTCTCTATTAGCCAAAGACGTGAATGGCGAACCACTATGCATCACCCGGTTAACTAGAAAAAAAACGTTAAATCTCATAAAATTTAATATATGAACCAGCTCCATTCGTGCAGGTTTTTTTTAAGGATCTTCAAACGCTGGAAGTATGGTTCGACAAGCGAAAATTTCCGGTTTTTGTGATATTCATTTATTTTAGGTTAGGTTAACGTATTTAGTTATCAACAAATTCATTCATATCATTGTCCTCGTGAGATGAGTATTTTTTTCCGATATTTGACAAATTACATCGAGAAAAGGAACATTTTTCAACTTGATACTTGTACGGATAGGACCAAATGAGCAAACAAAGAAGCATGATAGTCTTTTTTCAAGTGAGATTACCTCGAAAACTGTTGAAAATACGGTAAAAGTGGATAACATTTTCTTAAGGATTTTTTATGATCTTTCGTTTCTCAGTGAATATTTCCAGTAAGATAATAGTTACGCAGATGGAAGCAAAAAACTAAGAAAATTCTACTTTTAAACAGCCCTCACCTTGCTATTGCTAGCTGACCCCCAAAGCGGGGATCTTTGATATGATGTAATTCTGGTACCAACGAACAACTATACCCAGTTTCATTTCTTGATTCCATAAAAGTGACTTCGTTGACTGGACTGTTATAGCTGTTATTAGATACCCTTTCCGACATGTCTTGAAGATTGGATTAGCCCATTAGAGTGAATACGCTTTTTGCTAAGTAGTGCACTTGAATTTTGCCAAGTCAGTTTTCGTAGTAATCGGGTAGTAATCTGCTCTAAGTAAAAAAAAACTATCTGTGTGTATAAAAATATGAAGCACACGTTTCCTAGTAATGGAGAAATAATACTTTTGGCCTGCGGCAAAATAGAGATGTTGTTAATGCTGATACGAGTGTGTAGTATAAGCCGATATGGAAACTACTGTATTTATTCAACGAACAGACAGCAGAACAATCTACTTTCAAAGTTAACTACTGACTCAAGGTTTGACTTATAGTTTTGTCCCAACACGGGATTAGAGGTATAGAACATTAGTTATCTAGATACATGCATAGGTAACATGTTTCTTTCATTTAAAGACATAACAAATGACTTGTGTTTGCATCTTATGCTTGTTGGAAAAAAATTGGGCAAGAGTTTGGATACTGTATTTTTCGCCTGATCTGAATGCATATGTTAATTAAGGGTCAAATTTCATTAATCATCGATCCATCTTCACCTTGATTATGTGTGGGTATCTCCAGACGCCTATTCATGCTGTTGGAATTCCAAATCGACCATCACCAGTTGCTCTGCATGAATCGGACAGATACGTGCCGCAATTAAGTAAACATTTCGCGGGAATTAAAAACTATAGTGAACAAAATTCCAGGTTGCTGCAATTTACCTTTTATCAAGGTTTTAGCCGAAAACAGACCTTTCTACCACACTCGAGCCTTATTCATTCATGGAGTATGTTTTTTTATGATTAACCCGAACAGATTCAAGGACAGTATCTTTGTATGGTAGAAAATCAGTTTACAGACATCACATCAGACTAGCCATAGTCACGATTTTATTTTAGAGTCACAAAAAGCGAATGCGACATTATTTTTGTAGAAGCCTTTTTGGAGAGTCGTGTTTCTATCACAAATTTATAAATAAGATAATCCAATTCGCACGAAATAAAACATTGAGTAGGTAACACGCCACACCAACACATTACAGATGCTAATTTGTAATCTGCAACACACGCCTGACATTAAGGCTGCTTTTTATGAAACAAAAGAAACGTCAATCGCTAATGTTATTCATATTTGAATCTTGATTTGTTGCACAGATGAATTATTCGTAGATCTAGATATTGGCTAGATTCTGAGTCGCGCTTCAACGCACAGTGGGAGTTACAAAAACGGCCAAAAGATGATAAAATTTAGATATAAGCGCAAGGAGCAACCTGCGCAGGCCAACAGCAATGTCTCCTCTCCTGCAACAACACCCATTCCAAATTCAGTTCAACTCTCGCCCGTAACGCACGGTAGTCTTAAGCGAAGTACAAATAGTTCTAAGAAAGATGCGGATAATCCATTTCATAGCACTCTTGAGTACAAATCAGCGACACTATCGCGAAGCAGTGACATTGTCGACAAGCGTGTCCTGCAAAAGGAGCAACAGGATTGTATCAATGCCGTGGTTGTAAGTTTCAGATTATATTCTGCTAGGACTTTTTTCTATTGCTTGTTAAATATAAACGTACTATATTAACCAATTTTCACCAATTTCACAGGAACTATTTCAACAACTCCAGACCAGTTCAGAGCCAGCATTATGTCCTGAACCGTTGCGTCGAGCCTTGGCTAGCGGTCCGCTAGCTGGTCGACGTTTTCCGCTTGGATGTTTAGGAGATGCAGCGGAATGTTTTGAATTACTCTTGCACAGGGTCCACTCGCATCTTTCATCAGACGATGGTGACTCGTGTGAAACGGCAACTTGTGTTGCTCATCGGCGTTTTGCAATGCGTGTCATTGAGCAAAGCGTGTGTAAATGTGGTGCCAATTCGGAACAGTTGCCATTTACTCAGGTGAGATAAAAGATTTATTTTATTATTTTTGCTCTTGTGTGAAATGTCAAGCCTGGGTGAGAAGAATCAGAAATATATAGAGCAGCACTGTAGCATTCTTGAAACAGTTGCATTTGCTTTCTCGTGGTCGTAATGAACTTTGACACTTTGGCACAGTAGATTATTTTTCGGTTGTAATGCCCACCGTATGGGTAACATAGCTTGAAAGAATAAAAATCGGAGGTCGTTATAGGTAATAGATGGAATATATAGATACAACGAACTTCCAAGGGACTCTAGAAAATTTTGGTTATATTCGGGGTTCGCTATAACCGATAAACAGAATTTCAAACATATTAAAACAAAATACATATTATAAAGTAGTTTTCAGCATTTACTTTATTCTCATGAAAGAAACTTTATAAGATAGTATGGATTCAAGTTTTTATGCGAGTTATTTTAAATACGTTATATCAAATTTATACGAAAAAATCTGTTATGTGCTATTGTGTTGTATTTAATATTTCATCAACAATCAACAAATGTTCCTTTCTGGACATTGGAACGGCGTGTACATTAAGCTCGACACACACGTCGAACCAATTGTTTCGCGACCATCATCGAATCACGTCAGTTTCAATAGATGTTTCAAACGATGGAATTTACTGTGACGTGATTGCATGGTGGTAGCGGACCGTTTAGTTGGATCATTTTTGGCGACTCTTGAGAACATATAGGGCTTCATTTTTTGATGGAAGAACATTGTCACCCTCACTCGTATCTTACAAATTCCACTAGGCTAGGTTAGGTAGAAGTACAGCAACTCTTCTACCTAACCTAACCTAGTGGAATTTGTAAGATGCGAATGATGGGAATAATGTTCTTCCGTCAAAAAACGAACAGCACACTAAGGCAAGAGCGTAGGTCCATTAGGATACCCTTGAAATTTCAACAACTCCAGTTGCCAAATGTTAGAACCATTCGAAGTTAATCACGAAACAAAAAAGTTGTCGTAGCACCACCTCTTCCAGTTCCCCAAGATGGTTTTACTATAAAAACATTCTCCAAGAGCGGATTTTCTCAACCGTACTACGGCAGCCCATTCGCAGAGCAAATGAAAAATTCCTTCTCCTCCTTCTCTTCTCCACAACTGCTATAGAAGTCATTAAAATAAAGTCGAAGCCTCCTAGCTTGCTCAGCAGATCGGCTGACGTCCAGCCTAGGCCAAATTAGCTTAGCATTATTACAGGTAGCGCTATTGGTTCATGTCAGTGCCGGTGTACATAAGCTGCAAAAATAAATAGGACGCTGCGTACTTTTCACTAGGATAGGAAGAATACACAAGGGACGCCGATAACGATAGATACCCTTGGCCTACCTCGAAAGTCATCGTCCTGCCGCTTGTTTCTGCTCCTATTTGCGTCATTTTTCATTTCCTGCCTTTCACTAGTACGTAGTTGAGAATACGCCAGCGCATATGTGCCGCTGCATCCGCTCTTTTTTCTTCTTTCAAGACAGTGCCAAACATGGAATATTTCCCAGACTGACGCTCTGTCCTATCACGTCATGTGCACTGAAATGCCGATAGGGATCAACGAGACAGGAATGAAAAGGACGCGGTGTCTCGATTACATGTGCACCGGCACTTAGGTTGGATTCCCTGACCGTAGGCGATTTTATTTTGGATTTTACCATGGCATGGCGATGTTGCTACTGATTTTCTGCGTAGCTCACTTCGGGTGAGCCCATCCACCCTGCTACTACCAGCAAAGCTACTTTGGCCCGGTATCTAGCACAGACATCCTCGGCACCCCGATATGGGATTTGGCGTACAGCTTGTCTATCCGTAAAGATAGTGATTTCTATAATAGGTATGACGTGAAGTCCTTGCCAAGTAACCGTCGCTTAAATCGCGAAGACTATCCCCTAAAAAAATACTGCAATGTTCATATTCAGATAGATGAAGATTGAGTTCCTCACAGTGTAGTTAAGCACCTACACATTCAGCAGTCGTAGAACCGTCTGTATATATTTTCAGCTAGTTCGGTAAAGGCGGTGTGTGGCTCTTTACGTACTTTGGTAAGGTGAAATCTATTGCTGAGATATCTCCATCGCTGAAGATGGTTAAGTGGCCGGTGCCCTGGGTTGAATGTGAATGGCTGAGTTCACAGCTATTTGCTTCCCAACGGCAACAGGTTAAGTATCACGCCCATATCCGCAGATGGGGTTGTACATAAAGCTCCGCTTATCGTCGTGCAAGCTTTTCTCTGTCTTTGGCTAGCAATTTTCGATTAGGTTCCGTTTGTTGGGCGTTCCGCCATGCCACCACTCGATTTCACATGATGGGGCGCAGAACTGTCACATGGAGCCAGTGAAATATATTCGGTTTAAGGCCCCAAGTTTTACCTATAGCCTCCATACAGCAGTGTGTTCGTGCGCTTCTTAGTGACCGATTTTTAGTTTAGCCTCCTCTCCAGTATAAGGTCAAGGAAATTTGCATAGCACTATTCTTAAACGAAAATCTCCGGAGGACAATATTGCTCTTGCTAAGGCCACGTCTACCAGTTGTTACCTTGTAAAGAATATCCTGGAACTTTCCAGAGATGACGATACAAAGTCTATTAAGTTCGTTTAAAACTGTGTCGATACTTCGTTGTAGACGAGCTCGAGGAAGAGGGAGCGATACGTTATAGTCGGGTTCGTTATAACCGAACACAAATGCTTGCATATTTTAGGATTTGAAGCCGGACTGTTGAATTTGCTCGTTATAGCTGAGTTTCACTATATTTGCTGATTTTAGGTGACGAAAAGCTGGTTTGACTACCAGTCGACGAGCTGCTACCAATGTAAGAACACCCAGATTTCACAACCAGATCCTTCATCATTAGTAAATCAGCTTTTTGAATTAGAACGATGAACTTGCCATGGTTCGCCCTTTGATTTTTATTAAGGTTTACTTGAGATACCTTTCATAAGAGTCATGCCAACCAAATGTCATAACTACAAAGATGATTCTTTTTCATATATTTTCCAGTAGTTGTCTATAAACGCTCTATATATTCGCGCATATTTGAGCCGAATCCATCTTTTAATCTTCCAAAATTTAATACAGCTTTCATTTTGTTTGTATGATCTCTGTTCTGATACAATCAGATAAGTATAGCACTTCCTAAAAGATGCTCAGTAATTTCCAGTTGCAACTGATAGCATCAGTGCTCACTGCGCAGTGTGCCAAACAACAATGTAGGTCAGCCCTTTGTTAAATCGAGGTGCTTTCAAATTGTTAAACTCGTTTTAGGCTCACTGCTTCGCGTCTTCTGAACCCGCTATGATGCAACGCAATCAAATCTCAATTTTCGCATTGTTCAAGATACGTTTACGTTAATTGACATCTGTTATAGTTTTCCTACTACTTTTGTCCGCTCTACAAACATTGCGCACTTCTGTAATAGGCAATTGCAATTAAATTCCAAACAGTGCTGATCATGATCGCGTTGCTGATGTTGTTGATGATGGCAATGACGATTATGATGATGATGATGATGACGATGTTGACGATGAATTCATCAGGAAAAAGTAAATTTTTAAGCAACGTGACGCGAACATGCTGCATTATGTTGGCGTGCGGATAGCTTTCCCTTGTTGTCGGCGAAAAAAAAAACGACAAGAAAAAGAAAAACAATTTATCAAGAAAATGTTAAGCAGTCGAAAATATTTGAAAAGAAAAGACATGCCAAACCCGTCCATTCACTCTTTACACGAGTGTATATTTTATTTTTAATTTTTATTGGGAGTTATTTCCCCAAATCGGGGAACAAACGGCATCGTTTGTGGTGGAAAAATTTATGGTGAGCAATGAGAAAGTCAATTTTCCTCATTTGGCTTGACCAGGGTCAAAGTTTAGAACTCAACGACAAGATTTAAATTAATGCATGCATAGCATAGCTTAGCATGTTTTCTTGGCGCAAAGTTTCATTTATAGACAGGCCAAACTATTTCGTTTCGCTATTGATGTTGATGTTTTCTTCTTCTTTTCTTTTTTGGGTTTTACTCTGCAACAATTGTTTTCGTAGACATTAAGCACCCACTTGTCTATAAAGTCTGCGGTGTTAATGCGCTCGAGAAAGAAATTCGTCTTTGGAGAGATTTTGTGAAAAATCGTAAATTATATTAATTCGGTAAAGAAGTTTAGCGAGTTATTTATTGAAGCCTGTTGCATTGTTTCCTCGCTGGAAAAGGTAGCATTGTAATAACATGTTAATTTAAATCGTTAACGTGATTTAGTTGTAAAAATGAAACGGATTATTACACAACGATTGCACTATGTTGGTGTACGTTTTTTTTTCTGCAGAGGATGGAATTGGTTTCGAGATTAATAAAGAAATAATCGAGTCACTCTTTTTTCGATTGCTCTAAATTTACATCGGTTGTGTTGGTGTTATGTACGACGGATATCTTGATTTTTTTTACGCCTAGAGGCTTAAGGTATACAGGGTGTCTACTGGAATTCGAAAAACCGACTGGCAGATATTTATCAAACTTGCTGCTTAAAAAATTATCGATGCCAAAGACCAATTTACTAGGAATTAAAAAAAGGAATCAAAATTTCCTTCATTAAGATCATATTATTTTTTTCATAGGGTTTGACAGCTTGAAAGTTATAGGGTAGACAATTTAATGTATAATTTCTTTTAGAGAATAGAAACGGTATATAGTGGTTTATTTTCAAGTGAGGATATCTCGAAAACTATTTGAGATACGTATTTTCGAGGACTTTTTGGACAATGTTTCCTGAATACAACATCGAAAAAATAACGTTGGGAGTTATTTCGTTATGAGCCCGATTTGAACGTTTTCTGTTTTGACTGGACTTTGGTCCATTTGTTCCAATTAGTTTGGTTTTATTGTTTTCTAGGTAACTATTGACCCTTCGTTTTATTTATTTCAAAATAAATATAATTAAAGTACCTAGAAACTTATTTCTGTCTACTTTTCTCTTGCGACGAGATCTTTTCCCGATGTTTGGCAAAATGAAGATTTTCTGCTTTTCGGGGAAACTGTTCAATTTTTGAAGATCTATTTTTCGAAAAATCCTATACTCACGGAGCTGCTTGTATATTAAATTTTAAATTCAATGTAAATTCATAAAGGTAGGAGCGACTTTCCCGCATGACCCATACGTTAGGGAGTTATTAAGATACTACTTTAGAGGAAGCGCAAAAAAAAGATTAATGAAAAATAGTCTTTTAAAAGTGAAATTGTCTCGATGCATGTTGTAGTCCGGACGGCGCAACGGTTAGTTCGCCTTCTACGCACTGGACCCCGGTTCGATTCCTATTGAATGCGGTAGTTTTCGATTTAAAAAAAAAAGAGATTTACGTTTCGGACTATAACCCACTCATCTGTTAAATGAGTACCAATTTATGGGGTAAATAACTCGGTTGATTGTGTTGCTGATCCCACACATCTACACAAGACATACCGTCACGATCTAGAAAATGAGATGATGCTAACTCATCTCGAGGCCATGGTTCAAATTGGACCGTTGCGCCAGTTATTTATTTTATTTATGTTAAAAATACTGAAACGGTTGTAAGACTATTTTTTACGAATTTTTAACCTTGCCTCAGATTGTGTTTCACTAGGATTGATAGTTACAGAGACATATAAAAGCAGAGAAATTGAAAAAATTTCTAGTCCAAGTCTTCTATTAAAGTTTGTTGTCTCCTTCAGGTATTTCTCGTGGTCAGATTTAAACCAAATTTGGTACATACATAGCTACTTACGTGATCCTAAGCTTCACCCGATGACGTTTTGGCGCTGCTGCTGGTGGGCATCAGGACACCTGGATATTCTTGGGCATGAAGCCTAGCAAATAGGTATTTCCGGAAACGGGGTGATTCGATTAATGCGCTGGAATTGATAGTATTCTGAGTTCTTTGATCAGGACAAAAGGACCCTCTTGGCTAGGGTGTGAGACCTATCCAATATGGGTATTATTTATTATTCCTAAAAGAGATTTTGAGTCCAGTGAATTAAAGTTTGTACTGTTGAAGGTATTTAGAATCGTCTGGTCAGGACAAAAGGAACTTTTTGAACATGAAGTGAAACCTGGCCAATATGTTTATTTTCGTTACCGGTGTTAAGAGTACAATGATCACGGAGCGCCCAAAAAGGACATAATGGACAAAAAGGAAATAAAAAAAATATTTCGTATATTGCTTCCTTGGGTGACGTAAACACCGCCCAGTGATGGCTTTTTGCAAATCAATCATGTGCATTTGCATTGGACTGGATAAAAGTATCAATGACCATCGTAATTTTTTGTGTCATTATCTATGACTGACCTAAAGCTCTGACTATCACTCTGACCTATGAAGAGTTTTCAGTGTACATTTTTTAGTTTCTTCCACGTTTTTTAAGAAGAAATAGCCTTTGTAAAATTTGAGAGCTCACCTGAAAGAAAAATTACGACAAGTCGGGAAATGCTATGGCTTATTCTTACGCCTCAAACGACAGGGAGCAACAAGATCTCAGGTGTTAGCAGTTCGAGTTGAATACTTTCATTCATCCGGAAGTTTTGTTATTTATGCTAAAATTTTGTGAATTTTGCACATTTAATGTATGAGTCGCAGAAATGATCCCTGGGTTTTAAATCCATAACCTCACCCAAATCACCACAAAAGGTAAACAGAACTGAAGCATCACATCCGTAACCGGCAAACTGATGCTAAGCGTATTTTCGTAACGGACGTGTAGAAAATTAGGAAAAAGACTCTATTCCTTGAGGCAATATTATTGACTATTTTCGGATATGCAATAATACAATAGATGTGCAATAGAACTACTGTATTAAAATTTATTAATGGGTGTTTGCTTTTTACTGATTTTTCTGATTTCGATTTGATTTCTGTAAATTGTCGTTTTAGCTCTGTATCCGAGACTTGCTGTGATTTTCCGTGATCCCAACTATGTTATCCGTGTCCATGTAATAATTAACCAGAAGTAATTTGTTAATACAGTACACTGTATACTGTTTCCCACGTTGGGCGCCGTTGAATTTTCTGGAATTTAATTTTTCTTAGGGTTGGAATTCTGATCTCTCACTACCATTCATATACTAAACACTATGAAGCGAAACGATAACCTTGATATACCGTGTTATAATGTAATGAAACACGATGGTGAGGAGTTACCTTAATAGTCTTAGTGACCGCCGCGCTACACTGTAGTACGAGAACTCTTCTAATGCTAATTGAGTATTGGACATGAACGATGGTTTTGAGAGTTACCGGTTATAATATTTATTGAATTCCCAATGCATAATTAGTGCTATTGTTTGTGCAAAAATAGTCGCATCGAAAACCCATGTTATCGAAATCTCGATCTGTTCTATCTTTTATGACTGTTATCTTTAAATAAATATAATAAACAGAAAATTAGCAAGACCTATTCAATATCGACTAACCGCAGATTCTATTGAAAGGATAGCCTGCAGCTAATTTAACGACTAAGGCCAAGTTTAAAAGCTGCGGGAACACCAGCGGCTTACAAACTTAGATTGAGTTTAAATGGAACAAATCGCGGCTTCAGCCGCCGTGGTTTGTTAAGCGGCAAAATTGCATTTAAATTCAATGTAAATTTCTAAACCGCGGCGGCTCGCGCAGTTTGGATAAATTCGGCAAGCCAGATGTTCCTCAATTGGTTTCAATAAAGCTGATTCATATTCAGTTAGATAATAAGTGAATCGTTGGTACTGGTGTTTGGCCTGAGGGATGTTTTTCCTTTTGATATTGGATTACCATTATGATATAATTACTTCAAATTCAGACAAAGATCGGTTAAAAGTCTGGTTACGCAATACCATACGTGGATGTCTCTTTGATTACCCGCGGGGGCAAAACCGAATAAAATATCGGGCTTAGGTTTGCTAGTCCCACTTTAAGACGTGTTAATTGCTCCAGCAAGCAGCGTGAGAAATGCACGTAATAACACTGACTTTCTGAATCACACTTTCGCATTCTGTATTACTAGCCTCCATTCCACAATTGCATCTTCATCTTTACTGTGCTAATTATAGCTTTAATTATATCATAATTAATCATACGAGTAGAACAATATTCGCAATTACAGGCGATAACATTGCTTATTTAAATGTTGTTAACCCGATATAGTTTTTGTCGGTCGATTTTAGTTCGAACAAGTCAAACCGCACCTGCTTGTTAAACTGCTTTTAGCGATGCTCGTAGTATTGTAATAAATTTGTATATCTTTTTTTGTGCCAAAAAAATGATTATGCAGACGATTAAAATGCATGAAACGATAAAATTTGTTGAAATTTATAGGGAAGTAGTTGAATGAAGTGATCTCGTTCTGAATACGATTTTGCTGTTTTCTGTCTCCATTATTGTTTTTTTCTTTTTCTTTTATTTTATGGGTGTTTTGGGGTATCTGGTCGTTATATTTGAATTTAATATAAGATTCTTTCGACTGTTCGAGAAAAAAATTGCTTTATAATGCAAAATAGTTTGTAGAATTTAATATTTACGTTTATGCTTTCGTTTTCTATTATACGGATAGTACGTTGATTCGTTGTGGATGTGTGTTTTTATTTGCTAAGTCGTTATAATCAAGATCTCAAAGAAAGGAAAAAAAATAATCGAAAATACATGCAATATAATAACATTTAAAAACCTATGATATCTCCATGCAATTCAGACAAAGATATCGAGCCGTGTTTCGATTCCTTCTGCTGTGCAGCATTATTCAGTCTATTAGCTTTAGGGTAGAAGAATAGCTCTCCGTTAAAATATAGTATAAATATTCGACACAAAATAAACAATTATACGGTTCCCTTGTACTTCTTTTGACAAAGCTTTGCGACAGCAGTAATAGGGAAGTCCCCCATACCTTTAACTAGTATGCGTTTTTTTCTTTTTGTTTCTTTTAAATATAGTGTAAGGGGTAGATTCTAATGCCGAGATAATTGATATTATTACTATTGATTTCCTAGTTCCCTTCTATGTAGAAATCTCACATTTTTCTTTGGATAGACCTTGCTGTCGAACACCATAATCACGCCAAATTTTAATATTTCAACAAGTTTTCATTTCACATATTTCATATTTATGCATCATATTTGAATTTAACAAGAAATCAATTTCCTCTTATTAAATTTTGGCATGTTTTCAAACAAGGTTAAATTTATTGCTGCGAAAATTATGCATATCTTAAAAAACATGTTGATATGTTACTTTATTGAGTCTTCTTATCAAAAACACGCATCTATTTTCATTCCCATAAATACCTACATATTTAAAGAAAATTTATTGTATAATTTAACTGTGTCAATGTATGCACATGTGGTTGTTTTACACCTATATTTACTATTTATTATGCTAACATTGAACTCTTTGCCAAAAAAGACTCAATATAATATTTTATTAGTAGATAATAGCCGTTTTCGTTTCACCCGATCTCAGATCCATATTCATACAAAACGACAGATCCAGGTCTCGTATGGGATCTCATCGGATCTAAGTTGAAAGTGAATTGGTTGAACGTCAACTTATTTCGCCCCTATCTAAATGTATACTGAGTCCCTCACGCGGCGAAGTATTTGTATGGTGGCTGTTTAAGTTCGCTCGTCGCAGATCCGTAGCGTTCGATTCAGTCTGAATATGAGACCGAGTGAATCGAAAACGGCTATTAGCTCCGTTCAATTCATTGGATTAGATCAATTTTCATACAAAACTACTGACCGGCCTTTGATCCAGGTCTCGTATGGGATCACACCAGGATCATAGTTGGAAGTGAATTGGTTGAACGTCAATTTGTTTCTCGGCAATTCACTCTATACATTTGTGTAAGATGTTCGCAATTCGCCCCCACGCCGTCAATCATATGTATAAAGGCTCCGTCACTTGATCCATGCCGTTCGTTTCAAAGTTCAAATCTGTCCGGTTGTCTTGAACGCGGCGAATATTATGCCTATTGCATTTGGAGCCGATAGTGTATGCAAGCCCAACGAAATTAGCTTTCATGAAAAGGAGTCGCACCGACTGCTCAAATATAAGTCAAAATCCACAACATCAAATGGGCGGATTCACATTCAGTCGGTCCGATTGCGACACGATCGAATCAGTCTGCAGGTAGAATTTTGCCCATAAATGCTAAAAATGTCGCATCGACCGGGGGACAGCATCATTTCAATACATTTACTCTTTCTCGATAGCGGCGTGCAGTGTGACTGCCGCTTTCAAGATGCAATTTTTGCACATATTGTGTACAAAAGGTATAATTAAAAGGAAAGAGAGACGTTATTAGGTGCATCTCTAAATTCAATTGAGATTGTCGAAAGGAGCACATGTTCCACAGTAAACAAATTGCTACTATACGCAGATTTAGATTAGATATACATTGATTTCAATCAATCTTCAATATGTATGTTTGAAATCATAATAATAAAACGAATTTAAGCTTATGAACTCAGCCAAAAAGAAAATATTATTCAAAACCAACCGGACATATGAATTGCGTATCCCCTACAAACTAAGTCCCCGGCATAGGCAGCCATAAATTTATAATCTGTATCGTCCGATGTTTGTAGTTGTGAATTAGATAAGTGAGAAAACGTAGCTTTTCCCCAAACTACAAGATTTATTTTATGTATTATATATACATGTATTTCGGGGGCAACTTACTCCCTTCCTCAGTATACAAGCTACTAAACCTAATGGCAAAATTACAGAACAATTTAAGAATCTTAACATTAACGTTGCAGGTAGTCGAGAGCCATAAAAAGTATACCTGTGCCCTAAAAAGTGAGGGGCCATATGTCACCAGTTTAGGGTCCTTTACTACCTGCTTTTCTACATCTATTCGCGGCGAGTTTAATTAGTTTCGAAGTGCAATTTCCTTGGTCCGTGTTTAATAATTCCTCCGGATTTTCGCGCATGATTTCGAGGCTTTCCCATTGATCCAGGGTGTACGGCTTGTTGATGTGTCGAAGTATTTCCAAGTTTTCGCGGGTAACGGTATGTCCTTTTTCGATGATGTGCGCGGCGACTGACGATCGAATTGTTCGGTTCGGATTTCGTTTGGAGTTTTCGGCTTCTCGGATGTGTTCGTTGAATCTAGTCGTGACTATTCGCTTGGTTTGCCCGATGTAACATTTGCTGCAGTCATTGCAATGGATCCGGTATATCCCGCTTTTCTCGTCGAAATTCAACGGGTCTTTCGCGCTGCCCAGTAATGTCCTGAGGGATGCATTTCTGCTCGACCCCACTACCTGTAAATTAAAAGAAACCAAAAAATTTTTTAATTTTAGTGAAGAGGTGAGATGTGGGGATGCTGATACGTCTCAGCGATTCCTCTTTGGCTTGGGTGAATAACGTTGTATGTAAGGATCGATACTCGAGCATGGTTTTCCTCCTGATCAACTTCTCGATGTCGTGAGCATTATACCCGTTCTTTAAGGCGGTATCCACTATGAAATCGCGCTCTTTCGCGTATCCCGCTTCGGTTAAAGGGTATTTGACCAGTCGGTGGACCATGCTGTTGTATGCCGCCATTTTTTGTGAGAATGTGTGGCAAGAGGTAGATGGTATCGTTCGCTGGGTAGCCGTAGGTTTTCGGTAAATCTCGAACTCCAGTTTTCCGTTGTTATTAAGGATCATCAAGTCCAGGAATGGAATTGCTCCATTTTGTTCCATCTCAGTCGTAAACGTGATTCTGGGGTGAATCTTGTTTATGCTCGAGAGGACCTGGTCTATTTGATCCCCTCTAACGACGGCAAACACGTCGTCAACATACCTATACCATACTCTAGGCATTATTCCCCTTGCCTCAATATCTTCCTCGATTGATGTCATGAACATTTCCGTTAGTAGTGGTGAAAGCGGGTAGCGATGGGCAACCCGCTTTCACCACTACTAACGGAAATGTTCATGACATCAATCGAGGAAGATATTGAGGCAAGGGGAATAATGCCTAGAGTATGGTATAGGTATGTTGACGACGTGTTTGCCGTCGTTAGAGGGGATCAAATAGACCAGGTCCTCTCGAGCATAAACAAGATTCACCCCAGAATCACGTTTACGACTGAGATGGAACAAAATGGAGCAATTCCATTCCTGGACTTGATGATCCTTAATAACAACGGAAAACTGGAGTTCGAGATTTACCGAAAACCTACGGCTACCCAGCGAACGATACCATCTACCTCTTGCCACACATTCTCACAAAAAATGGCGGCATACAACAGCATGGTCCACCGACTGGTCAAATACCCTTTAACCGAAGCGGGATACGCGAAAGAGCGCGATTTCATAGTGGATACCGCCTTAAAGAACGGGTATAATGCTCACGACATCGAGAAGTTGATCAGGAGGAAAACCATGCTCGAGTATCGACCCTTACATACAACGTTATTCACCCAAGCCAAAGAGGAATCGCTGAGACGTATCAGCATCCCCACATCTCACCTCTTCACTAAAATTAAAAATTTTTTTGGTTTCTTTTAATTTACAGGTAGTGGGGTCGAGCAGAAATGCATCCCTCAGGACATTACTGGGCAGCGCGAAAGACCCGTTGAATTTCGACGAGAAAAGCGGGATATACCGGATCCATTGCAATGACTGCAGCAAATGTTACATCGGGCAAACCAAGCGAATAGTCACGACTAGATTCAACGAACACATCCGAGAAGCCGAAAACTCCAAACGAAATCCGAACCGAACAATTCGATCGTCAGTCGCCGCGCACATCATCGAAAAAGGACATACCGTTACCCGCGAAAACTTGGAAATACTTCGACACATCAACAAGCCGTACACCCTGGATCAATGGGAAAGCCTCGAAATCATGCGCGAAAATCCGGAGGAATTATTAAACACGGACCAAGGAAATTGCACTTCGAAACTAATTAAACTCGCCGCGAATAGATGTAGAAAAGCAGGTAGTAAAGGACCCTAAACTGGTGACATATGGCCCCTCACTTTTTAGGGCACAGGTATACTTTTTATGGCTCTCGACTACCTGCAACGTTAATGTTAAGATTCTTAAATTGTTCTGTAATTTTGCCATTAGGTTTAGTAGCTAGTATACTGAGGAAGGGAGTAAGTTGCCCCCGAAATACATGTATATATAATACATAAAATAAATCTTGTAGTTTGGGGAAAAGCTACGTTTTCTCACTTAGCCATAAATTTTTTTGAGATTCGTTCTCCCTCTGTGATCATAGGCTTCAATAGTTAAATCGTGGCTTGTGATTTCTCATTCAATTTGACCATGATTGCTCATTATACTGTGACTTGTGGATATTTTGTGCTAAATATATGATTATAAGATTGGAGGGGTTAAAATGTTCGCATTTGAAGATAAATCAGATTTTAATTATTATTTTGTGGTATCAAACAAACAAGTCTTAAAGAATCATATGACCATTCCAGTTAGGCCTATAGATATTGAGTCGTCGCGACAGCGGCATGGCCAAGTGTGAACCAAAATATGCTTGGCTATTTTGCGGGTCAGAGTCGGTGCTGAAAAATGTAGTTAGTCTGTATTTCGGCTTAGTTCCCTCTCGTTCTCTTTCCTTTCTTTAATTATCAATTTTAGAAGAATTTGAGTGCGGTATGCATAAAATCATAAATTTCTTAAATATTCGATTTGGGTCTCCACAAAATCAGGCGGGTTTTGTAAAAAAAAAATGCGTCTGGTTTTGTGAGCCTTTGGAGGTTTGCGATTGTATAACTTGACCCATATAAGTTGCATGATTTAAAGTTGACATTTTCGAAGCATTAAGGCCAAATTACATTCAGACGGCTGGACGTGAGGGACGGACGTAATTGCATTTGGATATTATCAAGGAATCAGGGGCGGATGTACATGATTTCAAATGAACTCATTTGTTTTCAATTTATTTCCTTCAACGGCAATCAATTGTTTCCCCTTTGATCGCTTTTTGTGGATGAGGGACATTGCGCAGTATGTCATTCCCTCATGAAGCTGCACATTTCAGAGCGTTGTGCTTGAATTTACCACCCAGATGATGACTGATGAGAAACTCACTGTCGCTCATTGGGAAATAGATGTTCGGAGATCGTCGTCAAACAAATCCATTGTAAACTATGCATATATTGTGCGGCTCGTTTTTTCGCAATTTAATTATTTATTATTATTTAATAATTGTAATTTAAAAGCGTTTGCTTGACCGCACCAGCCGCAGCCGGCTCCTTTCTGAAAATGGTTACAAGGGGGATGTCTATATGGAATTGGCATAATTGGCCAAAAAGCTGAACTGTCTGCGAATACGAATAATTGATCAGAAATTGATCTATGGAATATTGCCGTCCGTCGGTCGCGTCCGGTCGTCTTCATGTAATTTGGCCTTTAAAACAGAACTTTGGACGGCAGTCAAAGTTTATACTTTTTCAAAAATTTATTGCACAATCAAATATGTGCGCTAAGTATACCTATACTTAAAATTTTCTCTGTCTGGTCAAATTATCGATTGGTGCTTTCAAGTGTATTTTTAAGTCAATGTAGGCAGAAGATTAAGATAAAAAATATACAATAACAACCAAAAAAAATTTAATTTTACATTAACTGCCGGCCATGGATCATGCGATTATCTGGCGCACAATTCACCAACTAAGGAGCTATCGATTTCTTCGATTTTAATTTCCGCTCATCATTTCCAAAATGTTTCACTTTCAGTTGCCCAAATTAGAAAATCGAGATGAATAATGCAAAAAAAAAAGAAAAAATCGATACGTTTCAGAATAATACAAAATAGACACTAAAATTCGTGTAGATTGTGAAGCCGGAAACATAAATTAAAACTATTTTTATTAGGCATGTAATTATTGTCTGAATTTGGTAAAATTGTGGTGGTGCCATACATGAGAATATCCGCCTACTTGGACGACCCAAATTTGGGTAATGCAAAATTTTCAAAGATTTGATTTTGATTGAAGTCTGCGAAGTTGATTTGACTGAATGTGGTCATTGACATTTTATGTGCGCAAATTATATGTTGGATGTGATTTTTGACGACTTTTGTTCTTAAATTGGGTGAATGAGCGTGTTATGGGTGATGTAAGTGTTGTGTAGACTTTACTGGAAATGGTAGTTTATGAAAATTTGGTATTTTTTACAAGGAAACAAATATAATTTAGCCTTTTACATAGTTTATTTAAAATTTTAAAACTATACTCAGTTGGTTGCATCTGCAGTAAATATCGAATTTTACGCCCTGAAACCCTGACCGCCGAGACTCTGGAATAACTGGGTTTCAAAAGTTTTACAAATATCGACGACCATGGACGCTACTTTGAATTGAAATGAAACTGCCTTGAGTTCAATGTGCCTCAACGTACATATGTGGCTTGAGTTCCTTCATTCAAAATGTATTGATTTCAAATGCAATGATTTGACCACGTGCCTTATTAAAAAAAATTAACTGGCGCAAAAGTCCAATCTGAACCATGGCCTCGAGATGAGTAAGCATCATCTCATTTTCTAGATCGTGACGGTGTGTCGTTTGCAGAGGGGTGTGATCAGCAACACGCTCAACCGACTTATTTACCCCATAAATTTGTACTCATTTAACAGCTGAGTGGGCTCATAGTCCGACACGTAAATCCCCTTTTTTATCGAAAACTACTGCATTCAGTAGGAATCGAATCGGAGCCCAGCGCGTAGCAGGCGAACGTGCTAACCGTTGCGCCATTCGGTCTATTGCCTTATTAATATGGTGCTAAAATCACTTGGATGTTATTCAGTTTCAGTTCACAAAGTAGTAACGGGCACGGCTGTGCTGTAGCCGATTCAAAATGTGTGAAATTCCGGACAAATAAAATGGTCGGACCTACAAGCACTTTGGTTGAACCTCACATTTGTCACAATTTGAATCGGCCGCCAACATCTTAGTCGTCTCAATGGGCTCATTTTGATGAGTCTAAGGCGAAATTCACACACACGACACCGCGCTGCACGACTGCTTGAAATTTCAGTCGAGATACACAGCATCAAATGGGCGGATTCACACTCATCGCTCAGCATGCGATACGATCGACTATGCTTGGCTATTGTGCGTGGCTGCGTCGGAGCTGAAAATGTAGCTAATCTGAATATCGCCTAATACTTTATTATTGATCTGGCAAATATCAGCGGGCAACATAGATGGCGAAGCTTTGTAAATTCAAAAGTGAAAGAGAGACGCATTATCTGAACCCGACGCATGCCGCAACATTTATATACGAATCCTGAGAGCAGAATGTCCATTACGTATTGCATAAGATTTTTTTTTAATAAAAACCGCGCTAGTTCCATTTTCATAAAAGGAACTCCGCCGGCCAAGAGAAAAAATTCCATTTTCAAAATTTTGGGGTAGATTCGTTCCCCGTCGTTAGGCTGTCTATCCTGTTCCTAGGTTTGGGAAAGGTGGAGTCACCTTACTGAATCCCCTTGTTTCCTGGATCATTGGAACATGTTAAGATGGGCAAAGACGAGTTCCAAAATCTGACTCGTTATAAGAAGAGCTATAGAAGTTCAGTGCTTACATACAGAGGTGGGAAGACGTTAGATTGGGCCCGAATTGGAGATCTGGTAATTTCAAAGACTCCCTTTGGCCGAATCGTCTTGCCCACGATGCAAAAGCATCCTTTAAGAAAACACAACGCAGGCACTGCCTGTTGGGGGACAGGAAAACCTACTCTACAATTGATGGGTACTCTGCAAGATGGGGATAAGGATCGATAGAAAAAACAGGAAACAAAAAATGGCCGGAGTCTCTAAGGCTCCGTGTGCGCGAAGCACTTAAGTGAGGCTGGAATCTCAAAAAATGGCAAACTCCGGCGATGGGATCACTAAGTGGACCTCAAGGTGGAATGGCGTCCTAGGGTGACCGAAGTTAAGTTCAACGGGAAATGTTTGACCCCACGTTGGGCGCCATTTGTGACAGTTTGTCTTGTTGAGGTGATCTCAAAAGAGGAAGGAGGCACAGGCTTTGGTCGTTCTGACCATACCGGGCACCTAAGTGCCAAAACTTCCTCAACGAGTGACAAGGTATTCACGAGAATAATAGCTAGCTCAGCTATCGGTAGCAATGGGAGGGGTCCTAAAAGAAACACTGCTGCCTTGAACCTTTGTTACAAAACCGGGAGCCGCATCATCATTCGGAGTACTAGGTTCACGTACGGGTAGAAGATTCGTCGGACATCCGTTTTTTTTTTTTTGTGTATATTTTTGGCCAGGGACTTCCCGTTTGGTTTCGACATTCGGGCATCGCGAGACTTGGTAACAAAGGTTTGAGGCAACAGTGATTGTAATTTGAAAAATAGGCTTTAAACTTAAAGCTCAGCGGTCATCGTTAAGTTATAATCACAATGGTCCATCTGAACAAAACATACCTTTAAACTGTGATACCCTGCGTTCAATACGTTGTACATATTGATTGTACTGAAGTACAATTGAAAAAACACTGTTCGGTGGTGCCGATTGTACTGGTGCGTCAAATTGTAGTTTTTTACACTACGGTGTCATTCCTGGGAACAGTACTAGCATGGTTTTGTACTGTTACGAAATGTTCGTTGTATTACATTACAAGTTCTTAACAAGCATAATATTCTCACCTTTTCGTCATATCTTGCTAAGTTTATCTATTTATCTTCATTATCACCCCGAAAAGTGTTAATGCGGTGAAATTGAAACTGGCAGACCGTCAAACTTTTGTCATATACTCGTGAATGAGGTCAAAATATTCGGTAAAAAATATTCCTATCCGAACGCAAAATCTTTTCAGTAGAGACCCTGATACGTGTACCTCGCAAACTATCAGACAACAGACAATTTCCCTCTGCAAACGCCATTCAATTGACAAGAAAACGCATCATCCGTGACACAATGTTGTTAGTGGTAGTAACCATGCTGATGAAGCCCCGATAATAATGACAGTAATGATGCTTCAACGGCCAGGCCGTTATCACGCTATTCATCAATAGGTTTCTAAGATGTTGCAATATAATCGACAATGTGTGGTTTTCTTGAATCGCAAGCACATATTCGTACCTACAAGTTTCTCATTTAGTATATCTTTATTGTTATATTAGAAGTAAAAGAAGTATCTTTCCCGTGTGGTTTTCCAGTCTTTCTTATTTTATCCGCTGAAAGATCGTCCAGCAGCGTGCAAAAGTTGTGTATGCGGTTTTTAGTGGAAACAGCAATATTTTCGTATCGGGGCAGAACCAGTTGTTCGATGAAAAGAATTGCGGTCATTCATGCATTTACAATATAGCGGCTTGATCAATGTGCATATTCTATAAGAATATTTACAACTCTTGAAAAACCTGTATCTGTATGACTTTTCCCAATAAATTATTTATTGCAACCAGTTTTTATGACAGAAAGCATAAGGGGGTGGTCCAGACTGCATTTGGATGTGTTGTTTTTCTTTATCTCCGGGATTTTAATACGGTGCGATTATGATCGAATGGATCAGGAAGAAATTTGTTTGGTGTCACTAAAATTTACTAACTGGGAACCACCTTGATTGCCTATATGTGACAAGAGATTACAATTGGTATTTTCGAAAAAAAAAAAACAGCTTTCACCTGCATATCAAAACTCCACGATGTCGGGTCAAAAGATAGCGAGCTAAAAAGCCTTGACCATGTATACAGACATGAGTCTTGACCGATTCACCTTCAAAACAATGCTTGACATTTTCTTAAACTTGCTTAATTTCATGCAGATGATGTGTATACGTATATGGGAAAATATACAAAATTTTTCCTTTTTTTTTTTGTTTTGAATTGAATGGAAGAAATTTTCTGCCCAATTAACGAATCTACTTTCATTTTCTCACATACTAATTTTTTCAATATTTTTTTCACTTCTTCATTTTCAGATGGTTCATTATGTCTCGGCGTCGGCATTGACATCTCAAAATAATCTGGCCATACAAAATCATCAACAGCTAAGTTTTGGACAACTTTTGCGTTCGGCTGGCAACATGGGTGACATACGTGACTGTCCGGTAAGTAATCTACCTTTAATTGGTTATTTCTAAACGGTTTGTGGGTCTAAGATTTTCACTTTTGTAAATTACCAAACTGGTTCTTTAAATTTGCTGCTAACATTAGTAAGTATCTGACGAATTGCCGCCTCATTTGTGTCTCTTGTCCGATACCATCGACCAATAATGGAAACAAGAACTACCACAACAACTGATTTTTTCCGCGTCATGATCTCTAATAAGTGTGGTCGTGACAAATTGTATATCGAGTGTAGGTTGACTTTTCAAAGAAGTAGCTTTTTCTTATTGACTGTGTCATATACGTATGTGTACTTAAAATTGTTACTTTTGCTATTTTGAATTTAGCAGTCATTACTTGTGGTGGGTTTTGGGGCATATGTATGAATGGTCTTGTGATCTACAAAAGGTGACCTCGATACGATTTGGTTTTAAAGAGTTAATTGGACATAGATTTAGTTCGAGGAGAAGAGTGAGAGAAACTAGACAAGGATGGCGCAGTTAATGACAGTCCAAATTATTCAGGGCGTAAAAAATTATAAATTTTGATACATTCTAAATGCTTATTTGATTTCCTAGGGTTCGATGAAATGTTCATGCTGAAGAAAAATGTAAGTCTGGAATTTTGAGATGGAAAATTGCAGTACTAATGTTTTTGTGCACGTTTATATATATTTTGGGGCGCTGAACACGAATCCGAGGTTTTCCAACAAAAATTCGGCTTGGAAGTTTAAATTTTGACCAAAATATCACCCTTTTTTGTTTTTGAGCCATATTTTAAAAGTTCACATCTTGTGGAAAAAGCCAATCACATATTTTTTTGAAGTTCACTAAATTTGTGAAGACGACCTACAGATGTAGAATTTCCTCAGTGCACCAGTCAAGAATCAGCCCTCCCAAAATCCTTGCGGTTGAGAAGCTCTTGAGTGATGCTACAGCGGTGGCGTATACTACCGCCCTTGAGGAAAAACTATCACCTATGCTACACAACATCAGCAACACAGGCGTCCATGGGTTCTGGGAAGAACTCAAGGGTACCATCAAGGATGTCGCAGAGAAAGTCGTGGGATATAAAGCCCGGCGAGAGCGAAATGACTGGTTCGACGAAGAATGCAAAAATTCACTTGACGCGAAAAACGAGGCCTACAGACAATGGATTCAACGAGGAACCAGAGCCAGAAAAGTAAAATATGACGAGCTACGGCGAATATCGAATAGAATAATTAGACGTAAGAAACGTAAATACTTTGACGAGCAGTTGCTGAACATAAACGAAAACTTAGCTAATAGGAACACCAGACAAGTGTACAAACTAGTAAATACAATTAAGAACGGCTACCAACCCAGGACTAGCCTTTGTAAGGACAAGGATGGAAACATCATCAGCGACACCGATGGTATTAACAAACGATGGGCCTCTTATTTTGAAGAGCTTCTAAACCGACCATCTAACATCCCCACACAGGAAGCTCTCGACGATATTGTTGATCTAGGCCCACCCATTCAACCCCCGACAGTAGAGGAAGTTGATCTCGCGTTGCGGTCACTAAAACGAAATAAAGCGCCGGGCGCTGACGAGATTCCAGCTGAACTGCTAAGATTCGGTGGAACGAGTCTAGTTGATGCCATACATCAATTACTCCTGCGAGTATGGGAGAACGAGGAGATCCCAGACGATTGGCGCAGAAGCATCATCTGTCCAATTCATAAAAAGGGAGATAAACTGCGGTGTGAGAATTACAGGGGCATCTCACTAGTTTGTACGTCCTATAAAATTTTGACGAAAATTTTGGAAAATAGAATAAAACCATACGCAGAACGAGTCATTGGCGAATATCAAAGCGGTTTCAGACCTGGTCGCTCCACAACCGATCAGCTCTTCTCAGTCAAACTGATACTCCAGAGGTGCTGGGAATACAACGTAAACGTATACCAAATCTTTGTCGACTTCAAGCAGGCATACGACAGTATCGATCGTGGAGTACTGTACAACATCATGCTGCAATTTGGTATACCAGCAAAATTAGTGCGACTGACAAAGATGACGATGACCAACTCCGTCTCACAAGTCAGGATCCAGAATAGACTTACTGATCTATTTGAAACACGCACTGGTTTGAAACAGGGCGATGGACTGGCACCGACGCTCTTCAACCTAGCACTGGAATACGTTATTCGGGCCATGAATATGGACAACAGCAAGACGCTACTCATCAAGTCGACACAATTAGCAGCGTACGCCGACGACATCAACATCATGTCCCGAAGATTGGCTGACGCAGAAGAACTTCTGCATACGCTCGATACCGCTGCAAAGGAAGTTGGATTACGTATTAACGAGGGTAAAACTAAAATAATGATGCAATCGGTGACAAGGACACCTGCACAACCAAGCATCAATGTGGGGGACCTCAACATCGAGTTCGTGAACAACTTCATTTACCTGGGTTGCAACCTGTCAAGGGACGCCAACGAAACTGACGAAATCAAGCGACGGATACAGTTAGCTAATAAGACTTTTTTCTCGGTTCTCCCCATAATGAAATCGAAACATGTGCACAGAAACACGAAGCTCCGCGTGTACAAAACCATTATACGACCAGTGCTATGCTATGGCTGCGAAGCATGGACCCTAACTCAAGCCTCCGAAAACATGCTAGACACTTTCGAACGTAAGGTTCTACGGCGAATTTTCGGGGCTGTTTGCGATCGAGATTAATGGCGCATCCGGTACAACCATGAGTTGTATGAAATGTATTTTACGATGAGCTGCAAGTCTCGAATATCGTCAAACTACAACGACTTCAATGGGCAGGGCATGTACAAAGAATGGACGATGATCGCATGCCTAAGAGAGTAATGAATGCAGAACGAGTCGACGGAGCGAGACTGCGAGGACGACCGAGATCTCGTTGGGAGAGCTCAGTAGGTGTGGACGCCGCGCAGCTGCTGGGCTCCCAAAACTGGAGGACGCGGTCACGTGACCGAGATAATTGGAGGACAATGATCCAGGCGGTCAAGGCCCGACGTCGGGCTGTCGCGCCACGATGATGATGAAATTTGATAAAATTTGATACCAAACTCAGCTCAGTACGTCCAGAAGTTACTGAGAAGCAGCTTTTAAAAATTTGTTAAGAAATCAAAAATGTTTGTCACGCTCAAATATCGTTCCAAATATCGAGAAATGTACTCAATCTATGAAGAGGCTTATTAAAAATAAATTGGTAGATAATTCGAAGTACTGCAAAACTTTCCACCTCGGCGGCTTACACGAACCTGTAATTTTGAGCCATATCATCGTCGTTGTCTGGCTGGTGCTACCGCTGAGCCATCTTGCATTCGCCCTTCTGACTGTAGTGGACTTGATCGTCATTGACATAAATCAATTGATTCAATTTCCCGCTAAATAGATTTATTGGCTACCTCGGTCACCTATCAGTCATCCATCGCTTGACATTTCTGCCCGAAAACCAATGGGAAATAAAAGCAAAGAATAAATTACTAGTGAAGTCTATGGTTTAGCTAATTTATTCATTTACCCTAACCCCAAGCGGACATAGCGCGTCAACTTATCAAAGTGGCTTAGCTGACGTTTCGTTGGCATAAACCAGTGTCGGATCATGCACGTTGTCAGCATGCACCTCCTGCTCGCATTTAGTCGCCTGTCTGCCACAAGTCGGGAAATGTTGTGGCTTCTTATTACGCCCCATACCACAGGGGGAAGACACCACAAACATCTATGGCGACGAACGTCGTGGACCGGAACTGAACCCGTAACGACCGTAGTCAGACATGAAACTGACACCTCTACACACTGAGCTACGCGGTTTACTCAAGACAATTATTGATTATTGATGTCGACCCTTTGAGCATGTATCGATCCTGATCTAATTTTTTTCTCCAGTGAATTCATTGTGCTTCTCACATTGTGAACTGCTCGAAAACTTAGATACCTGTGCCCTGCATTTCAAGACGCTGAACTACTTAACAGAATAGAATTTCTGCAATAACCTTCTATCCAGAGCAACTCGGATCAAGTTGTTAGTGTGTATGGTGTTAACCTGCTCTGCATGGCTGTTGAAAAAACGCGGCTATTATCTATTGCTTTTACCAAATGCGTGCTAAGGCCTCGTTACAATTTTGTTTGAGCCTTGCTTCGACTGGACACAATGGCCACAATTTTTTTTTATTATTCGCGCCATTTGTCAGTATCATTAAACTGCAGTTTTTTTCACTGCCTCTCAACTAATAGTATTAAGACATTCTAACAATGCAATCTTCGACAACATATTGTCGTTGCCTAAAAGTTACTCAACATTATTAACTTCTTTGTGATCAAAAGCTCATAATTTAGGTACCTACGGTTTGTATTTAACCGTGTACCTCATACGCCGCACCGCACCGCCTGAATGGATAAATCATTTGGAACCTTACCTTAGCTCCGCGAGTTCATGATGGCTTTTAGGTGTTCAAGCAACATTAACAGATTTAAAGATTGTCCATTGACTGTTCACCGACTATGTTAGATGGTTGGAAGTCTCAGCGACCCGAAACATTCACTTTACATGTAGTTAGCGCAGTGATACAGCGTTTTCGATATTTGCGCTAATCGAAGTACATACGGTATGCAGGTACGACTGGTAACGTGACACACTTAACCAACTACACCATGAAAAATCTTAGTTAAGTCAACTTTTAGATAAAAACTTGTTTCACACTAGCCTTGAATTTCATATAAACAGATTTTTTCGCGCATATAAAGTTCATAAATAATTATGTCGTAGTTTTTTTTTATGACGATCTGAGTAGAGTCAGTAAAAAGATGGCGGTAAATGTATGCTGAATTGTAGTGGAATGTAGCTCATATGAATATTAAACGGAATTTTATGAGATTTGTCAGAGACTTCTGAGAAATTACATCGAAATGAAATTAACAGTTGGAATTAATATTGTCCCTTGGTTTCTTTCATGAAAAAAAAAAAAAGAGGCAACGAACGACACTGAAGGGCATATATTCTAGACTTGTGCAGACCTAGTGGTGACACCAAAATTTTTTTCTTTGGTCGGATATTTCCATTTCCACCAATTACCAACTCGCTAGACCTTACTACCGACATCCGACCAAATTTTCAACTCGCTAGTGTCATTCTATCGAAAGTTATCGTAGTTAAAGGAATGTTTCTTTTTTTGACATTTGTAGGGGAGGTTGGCGTTCCTTTGGTCTGATTATCTTACTAAAACTAAAGCAGCTTCTCATCTGAAATTTACATCCAAAAATCAGGTGTCTGCGGCAATTGGTTCAAGAGTTATAGACAAAAAACGTGGAAAGTAGGGTAATACGGAGGGGCTCTTTGTAAGAAAAGTACCGTTAGTTTCCAAGTGATCGATTTCATTTTAACAAGAGAGTATAAAGTGACGCTCTCGAGTCATCTACCAAAGTTAGAGCATTTCACGTTTATTCGATTAGTAGTTATAGATACATTTTATTATTTTAGCTGAAGTAGGCGTTCTATTGGTCGGATTATGTTCATTTTCATTTCCAAAATTTCAAGTCGAAAGTTATCGTGTGAACGGACATACAGACAGAGGGACAAGCGGATGGACAGACAGACAAACATGGCTAAATCGATTCAGGAGGTGAACGTGATCATTTCCATATAAATATTGCTATACCTTTGGGTTCCAACTATATTTAGTTGGTATTGATATCGGTTTTTTGGAGTAACTTGCTCCCTTCTTCAGTACAAAGACTTCAGTATATGTGGGAGGATCCCTGAATTCTTATACTGTGGAATTTTAACCCAAATTTCTCAAATATGTTCGTCTTTGCACGGAAATCTAACAATAACAACTAACTAACAACATAAAACCGTTGTGATAAATGTCGAGCACTTAGGCCTTCGCAAACGATGTAATATGAGTTGCAGGAGGTCCAGAGGAACAAGCCGGACCGTAACATCTTTCCATCCCATTAATGTTCTGAAAGGACTGTTAAACTCAAGACAGAATATCGGCGTTTTGCCAGGCGATGCAGGAGGTATTCAATTATCTTGAATGACATGTTTTTTTTTTTGTGGCTTCATCCTCAACCCGATTGTCAACAGTGAATTGACTTCACCTGAAAGTCTTAGGAAATTCGTGCTTTTGTTTTCGCTTAAAAGAAAGTTAAGCCCGGGCGCAAGTCCATCCAACTAGGATCGTTTTGATGGCTTACCCCGCGGTAAATGAAATTCTCCTTATTCGGATCGTATCGATGGTAGCTAATTAACTGCGTTCATTGGTTGGTTCTGAATTAAGTGGTTCATCTTATCTATTATTTGATCTAGTTGCGAGAGCATGGTTTTGTCAGGTCTTATGTCGAGTTGCAATGGACCTTGCATCGACCTACTTTTTTCAAGAGTGACATATCCCAATTTGCTTGCGGACCAGATAAGACCCCTATGTAGGCCGTATATTGGACAGAACTTCCTATTGAATTTGGAGTTTCCCACCATCACAGCATAGGCTTAGTCTTCCAATTCTGTGAAGAAGTGGGCTTCAAGAAATGTCTTTCACTTTCTTATCAGGGTAGGACAGAAGCAGATAAGAATAAAACCGCGCCTCCTTTTCCTCGTCACCGTTGCTTCTACAGCAGTCAATGCAGGGGATACAAAGCCTAGTAGCGTGGTCCTTATGGCTCTGCCTGTGTTGCCTATTTCAGCGACAATAGTTTAGCGGTGCGACTAGAATCTAATCAGAGCCACAATGGCTATGTGGAAACATACGTTTTACCATTTATCCATCTACAGTTGGTCCTGCTAATTCTTTAAACCTTAGAGCTAGTTCGGAACCAGCGATTGGTGTATAAATGTTCCGACGAAGCTGTGCAGCATCGCTTGTTGTACCCTGCCTGGCGAACTCGTCCGCTCTATAGTTAACAGCGAAGCTAATGTGACCCAGAATCACATATAAAATTGCTAAAAAAGCGCCGTAACCTTGGCCTGAAAAACATTGCAGTATTCAGGGAGATCGAAGTTAACTTCATCTCAAAAAACTCCTATCTCTAATCCCTAATTTTTTTTGAGCCACCTTCGTAGATTTTTAATGAGTTATGCCCGAACCAGATTGAACGCAGAATGCAGCAGCAACGAAATGTCAAGTCAGAAAGCACGCACTACCCATACGCGACCTAGATTGAACACAGCGGCAGCGGCGAAAGTAGATCTGCATGTTGTTGTAGTTGCTGCTGCTGCTTTCTGCGTTCAATCTGCTTCAGGCATTAGACAGCAGAAGCGTGTTGTCTTCCCACTGAACGCGTGATATTCTCAGAATGACAAAATACGTGTCAAGCGAATATTTGGTCAGTCGTTTTCAGAATATTTGCATTGTTTAGAATAGCAGCGTATCCAGAGTTTAAAGTAAGTCACTGGCGACCGTCATGGAGTGGAAGAATCGTATTTGCTGCCGTCTATTCACCAAAAATGCCAAGAAGTAGCAGGTTGAACAGCCAACTATGCGCCACAAAAAGTAATGCAGGCAAACCTTTGCGCTTTTCTCAGGAAGCTACGATTAGCCTCTGTAGCACTCCACAAAAAACTATCTGAAGCACGAGTAAAACAGCTGCATAGAAATTTCGCCTTATTAGCAAAAACTGGGCTCTTCCCATGCTGCGGAAGTATCCTATACTTCGGAAGAGAACAAGCTGTTTTGTTGGGATAAACCCTTAGCCCATAATTATAGTATTTACCCAAATGGTTTGTTGTGAGAGGGTATTCTATCATACAATACCCTCACTTAGAACACGAGGAAATTTACTAGGTACGGTAATGTTAATGTCATATGCGTAAGCACACACTCCCTGCTGCTCGACACTTTAAGGTTTTATAGCACTACTAAGTTCCAGAGAAAGGGAGAGACACTCCACCTTACGGGGTATACCTACTCACAAGTCTTTTCTGAAAAGTGTACCAACACTAGCACCATGAGCTTTATAAATCAAAATTGAAGAGGAACGCGTAGCGCAAAGGAATCCATCCTTGTCGGATATCTCTTGTATTCGCTGTAATTTTTATAAATCATTTTCGAATACGTCCTCGAATATTCGAAGACCAATGTCTATAATTATACCAAATTAAAACTTACTTTTTTTCTTTACCTTTTAGAATGCCTGCGGAGCTAAAATAGGAATTTGTCGTGCTCTTCTCAACCGTCCTGATGTCGTTTCCATTGGAATCGTTTGGGACTCAGAACGTCCACCGGCGGAACAAGTTCACGCAGTTCTTAAAGCTGTCGGAACATCGTTGAAACTGAGCGATGTTTTCCATCAAGTATCGGATCAAAGATGGGCTCACACGGTGGAGCATGAATTGGTTGGTGTAGTTTCATACTACGGCAAACACTATACGACCTTCTTTTTCCATACTAAGTTGAAAGTATGGGTGTACTTCGATGATGCCAATGTTAAAGAGGTAAGTTAGACTAAGTCCCCTAAACCAAGGACATCCCTTCTCACATCTTGATTTTAATCAACTTTTTCAGGTTGGACCAAATTGGGAAGGAGTGGTCGAGAAATGTAGTCGTGGTCGCTATCAACCTTTACTTCTATTGTATGCCGTTCCACAGCCCCCGGCCGGAGTTCCACAACCCCAACCACTTCAAGAAGTCGTTACAGAGACAATTTCACCGGTGCGACGAGCGGTAACGCCAAGTCCCGAGAAGCCACCGATTGGATCAACGAGACGCGCCATAACTCCAACTCCTATTCGGGGTCCATGCGACTATCAAAATCTTAGTGTAATTCAGAGTAAAATTTTTCCAGCTAATGTCGATCAAGCGAACTACATTCAACGGAAGACTGTCGCGAATATCATCAATGCTCAATATCAAAATTTGAGTACAATTCAAGATAAGATTTTCTATAATGGCGAAGCGAGTGACGAGAAAGATGCTGTGCTGAATAGGAAATCAATGGAAAACGGTAACAAGCCACAGATGGCTCGTAAGCAGCAATTGACTCTGCATAGGAGTTTGAGTGCTGAGTCGGGTGCCATGGGTTCGGGCAATTCTTCGCCTCCCAGCAGTGATGGAATTTCGATACCAGATCATTTGAATCAGCCGCGACGAAGGGACTCTGGAAATTGGAGCGGTGATCGCAACAGTGCCAGTTCGGCATCGTCAACCACTCTGGACAATCCCTACTTGTACATGGTTGGCAAACGGAACGGAGTTCCGCAGAGTCCCACTAGAAATGGCGGTCATCCTTATGATCCCGGCTATGATTCGTTCTCCTTATCGTCGACCGATTCATATCCTCCCAAACAGCATAATCCACAGCTTGCAAAAATCCCAGAACAAGTGGTGCTTACCGGGGATTGCGAGCGATTGTGTCAGGAAGCTGACCAACTGTTGGAAAAGTCGAGAATAACCGAAGAGAATCACGATTTGGAAACTGCTTTGGTGCTATGCAATGCTGCAGCTGGCAAAGCGCGCGCAGCTATGGATGCGCCCTACAGCAACCCACACACAATGACTTTTGCACGAATGAAGCACAACACGTGCATAATGAGAGCAAGAAGTCTGCATCGCAGGATCCTTGTTGAAAAGGGCACGGATGTTGATCCTGGCTATATTTCGGAGATCCGGCACACGCGTGAAGGCAGCAATAGCAGTGTTAAGCACACCCGACAAAATAGCAAGGACAAGACTTTGGATAAGCCGGCCGTGAAGAACATTGAAATCTACGCAACTTTGCCGAAGAAGAAGGGCATCGTCCTAAAGGCTATGGATGATGCCAATATCATCGAGTATGAAGCCAAGCCGGAAAGGGAAAGTCGCAGCATTTTCAGCCGCGGCAAGCGTGAGGAGAAGGAGAAGAGAAGCAGGAGTGAGGATCGTAACAAGATTTCCAGAGAACTTACTGTCGCCGAACCACTACTGGCCAATGCCAAGGATACGCTGAAAAAGCACAAGGAAGACAAGGATGAGAAGAAAGAGAAGGAGAAGACAGGCAAAAAACAGCACAAGATCCGCAGAAAACTTCTTATGGGTGGACTGATTCGCCGCAAAAATCGTTCCATGCCAGACTTAACGGAAGGCAATGCAGCCGAGAAGCCCAAAGAGCAACCTGTCCCCGTTGTATCGGTCGACGATAGTGCAGTTGGTGTTGGCGATATGAAAAACAGCATGAGTGGATACCTATCGGAGGGCCATTTAGAGTACAGAGACTCAAATGCTAATCCCAATCTGGAGAGAAGTCGGCTAATGCGAAAGAGTTTTCATGGCAGTGGAAAGCAGTTGGCTGTTTTGGCCAAGGTTCCTCCGCCGCCTCCATTGCGTACAAGTTCTGCACTTACGCAGCAGCACCTGCAACAACAACAGGAGTCGCTATTCCCGCAGCAACCATTCCACCAGGCTAACTTGTCTAATATTTCAACAATGAGCTCAAATACGAGTATCAGCGAAGATTCGTGTCAGACCATCATAACAACTTGCGCGCAAGTGCATCAGGAACAAAGTCCGGTGAAATCGGATCACTTTTACAAATCGAACGGGATCAACGCTTCTGTTGATGGTGTTGATGAAGTGGATTGTCGATATGATTCAAATCTTGAGCTTCCCCCGTATCCAAGTCCGCCATCGTCCTGTAGTCACTCGCGTCAAGCTAGTGAAGATTTCCCTCCGCCGCCACCGTCGATTGATCTCGAGCCATTGACCGAACAGATTAATCAGATCCAGGCCTTGGAAGCAAATCGCTCCAAAATGGCCAACAATATTGAAGGTACGACGAGTATTTTGGCGCAGCTTCAACAACGGCAACAACTCGTCAAAATGCATCAAAACAATCAGCAGTCCGTCAATACCAACGAATCATGGCTAAAGGAGCTACAAAGCCGACAGTTTGATTTACGGAATAAAAAACCAGAGGATTCAAGTAAAATTGCAACAAACGGAGGATCGGTTAAAGATTTAGCCAGTCGATTTGAAAGCAGTAAGCCTATAATGAGTCCCATTCAGCAAGCTTTCATTTCGCAGGAAGCGGTCACGAAACCTCAGATCCGAACAACAATGAGCGGTCTCCCAACTTGTGTAATTCAGAAAGTGCAATCAGTAGATGTCGATGAAGTGGACTGTGCCATTCGGAAGTTCGCTCAACCGCTGTCTCAGCTCCAGTCGGCACAAACGCTGATAAAACCTCGATACGATATTGCTGAAAGTCAGATAGCTGAAGAACTGCGAGAGGTGGAAATGCTCAATGCAGTCGTCCAGCAAACTTTGAACAACTCCAACAACAAGCGGACAAAGAAGAAGAGCGTATCGTTTTGCGATCAGGTCATCCTAGTGGCCACCGCTGATGAGGAGGAAGACGACGGCTTCATTCCGAATCCCATTCTTGAGCGGGTACTTCGAACCGCCGCTGTCGGCGAAGGCGAGCGCAAACTCAGCACCCCACAATTTTCACAACAACAGCAACAGAACGTATTGCGATTGCAAAGTGAGCCGACGCCTCGTAATGTTGGACCCCAAAATCCCCTTGCACAGGCTCCAGGGGGTCAGAATCCACTGAATCCTTTGGCTCAAAATACAATTCCGCAAAATCCATTGGCTCAGAAGCAACCACTAGCTGCTGAAATGCAGCGATATCTACAATACAGACAGCAGCAACAAATCAACTTTCAACAATATCCACAGCAATCGCCCACCTCCCCACATCAGCAGCAATACCATGAACTCGGGCCTCAGTTTCCAAACCAAATTCGTTCCCAGATCTACACACCCGTGCAGGACATTTTTAAAGTACAAAATGTGCCAGGAGCATCGACTAGTGCAGTCACGAACGGTGGTGGCGTCCCTAACAACATATCTAACTTGCACCAGCAGCAACAATACCCGCCACCCCGTACAAGCATGAATGGGCTCGCAGGTGTTGCAAATGGTCAACATCTGCCGATGAATCATCAGCAACAACAAGAGAATGGATTGGTTGGACAGCAACATCAATCGCAACAGGCTCCGTTGCAGGCACAAACCTATTATACAGTAAATCGAGCTCAAATGCCAGTAGGCAATCAGAGCTACTTGGTGTCGAGACAAATGGCACAGAAACACCAGCAGTTGCAGACTCAGCAACATCAAGTCCAAATCCAGAGTCAGCAGCAGCAACCGTACCCAATGCCTAATGGCTACAGCCCCCAAAATGGGTACCCATATCAAGCGGAAGAAAAACTGTCTTCATCGCCTTATCAGCGCGTTCCCCTGCCACATGGCTATCAGCCAAATGCTTTAGATCAGCCGGTTAAGGCGCAACCATTGCAATACAATCCGTCGCCGTATTATCCGCCGCCGATGAAAGCACCCAACCAGAAGAAGGTGAGCTTCGAGCCTGGAACTAAAGGAGATAGTCAGTGCTCGACGCCAACTCCTCTTCAGCAAGCCGGCGACAAACTGGATATGAATGGTACCATCAATGTGACAGCAATACCCACCCGCGTCTACAACAATGCAATTGTAAAGGCTTCAGCGAAAGCTGTTGAATGCAATCTGTGTAGGAAACGGCACGTCATCGCACCCGCTATCTACTGTACAAACTGCGAATACTACCTGTCAATGCTTAACAATCGGAGATAGTTGACTTAGGAAGTCTTAATCTCCAGAAATGGATAAAACTGTTACGGGAGTTTCACCGTATATGTTCCATTCTTAAAAGGTGCCAAAACTTATGCATATCATTCGGATTCCCTCCATTGCCTGTGTATTTTACAAAAAGACAACCACCAGACAATAATTTTCTCATAACTAAGTTCAAACTAGATTTCTATCTTTAAGATAAATTTATATATACATATATACATTTTTTTTTTGTAAACTAGGGTACACTAAGGTAAGTATTTTCCCTCAAAACTCTTCCATACGCCTAAAATCTTTGCTAAGCTCTATTCTATTGTATTTTTATTATTTTAACTATTACAAAAATATTGTGATATTTACAATATTTAAAATATTTGCAATTCGACATTGCATATTAATTTTTTACAATATTATTTCTACTAAATTGTTTTTATATAGGCTAAGATGAAGAAACAAAAAATATTTTATGGTTGTACATAAATCAATATGATCTGCCTCCGACAGTTCCAGCGATTCGGATTTTATAATGTTTTTGCAGAAAAAGAAATTGAAAAGAAAAAAAGAAAATAAATATACACATCAAGAAAAAAGTGACAACAGATGGTAAACTACATTTTTAACAAAATAAAGATATTTTTCTATTACAGAATAAAAAACAAGTGTTTTATTTAATTTTTTATTGTATATTCTTTAAAAATGACTCTATTTAGGAGGAATTGCTTTTGTCTTGGTGATATCGTGGATTATCTGGTCGTTAAAATTATACTTTGACCTACATACTCCTGAGAGGATATATAATCTTATAGTTCACGCCCGAACCAGATTGAACGCAGAATGCAGCAGCAGCGAAATGTCAAGCTAGAATGCATGCATTTCCCGTAAGCGACGGGTCTGCTTTTTGTGTTTTTGTTCAATCTGGTTTGGGAATAAGTCTGAAAAAGTTGTTTGCGCTTACCCAGACGGATGGATACAAACGTATCCAGCAAACCAAATGATTCGTAACGATTCGTTTTTAACGAATGACGATTCGTTTCCGAATCCGTTTATGATTCGCAAATAATTCAATGAGCGGACTGAAAGGGTCCCTCGTTTATGATTCGTATCTGCGAACCGAAAATGAACAGCATGTATGAACCGTTTGTAACCCGTATTATACGAATAGTTTTGTATGGAAGTACGCATCTATGGAAAAGAGATACTTTTTTTGCGTTTTCGTCAAATGGGTATGGAGGTAGGTCTAACGTCGAGGATGATACTGATATGATGATAATGTTTCATAATTATAATTTCATTTACACTAAAAACGGTGCATTTTCTTGGGTTTCTGGAGATAGATAAGCGAACAGATCACAGTTTTTGTAGTATGTTATGGCTATGGCTAGCAATCGTTTTCTGGGTTGCTGGGTACTGGCAGACGAACAGATGGCTAGACCGACTAATATCGCCATGCAGATCAAGAACATTACTTCATATGGTCAGAAATTTTTCATTTTGTGCATTGCGAAATTCACGATATACGACTAGTTAATGCATATACATATGTACATATATGGCCTTTCTATGAAACCATCCGCATTCCCATGTGCTCTAGTGCAGGCGCAGATTCAAAGAAAGTGTCAATTTGTATGCGTGTGTGTGTGTGTGTGTGGGGGGTCCAAAAGAAGGTCCACAAGCTTGTACCTTTATTAATAGGGCCGTGAAAGGAAGGAAAGGCGGTGGGGCTTTAACATAGGCTCGAGCTCCTTATAAGTATCTACCTCAAGGAGGAAATCGGAATCAAAACTAGCAGAAAGAAGAAACCATAATTTTATCATTTATTCAGAGCAGCTCTCGGTCTACGAAGCGAAACGGAGGCTCGATCCTCGGCGCAAACAAAAAATTGCCTGTGGGTATTAATAGAACTCCAACAGCGCTCCAAGCTTGTCAGTATAAAGGCGGCGCGGACAAGAGGCGCATGCTAGCAGTTACAACTCTCGAAAAAAATATATGCTATCGAAACGATAGCCATAGTAATGCCAGAGATATTGACGTGCCCATTCCCCTGGAGGGGTGAAAGCAACAAACAAAACTACAAAGGCTACTAGTCTGTCCCCTACATCGGGGACTTCAGCATCGGGTTTGCAGACGACTTCAATTACATGGGAAGCAACCTCTCAAAGAGCGGGGATATTTTTAGTTTCCGGGACCCGGGGTGAAAAAATGACTTTTCACTCGGATTTTTTGTCATTTATCGCTCGCGTCACACTAAGACTCTCAAATTTGGAAAAAAAGAAGAAAAAAAAATTAATTTTAAATTTAAATTTTTTTTTTAATTTTTCGCAGAGCGAACGAAGCGAGCGTTTGTGTTTGTGCGATACTGAGGGTTACGATCCCTTAAGCGCGGAGCCCACGCAAGGGGATTTGCGAATATTTCAATTTTCCATGCATCCAATATACCGTAAATTCAGTATAAATCACAAAAAAAAAAAATCCAAAAAAAAATATACACTTTTAGAGTGACGTAAGTGAAAAGTGACAAAAATCCGAGTAAAAGTGGCTTCCGCAGCCCAGCAATCTTGCTGGAAAAGGCTGGTAGGAAGTTTTTTCGGTCGCCGATTGTGAATCTGAAGTCCAAATTGCGGAAAAACAAATGGGGGATTCAGCAAGGCAATACTTTTTTTTAATAAACACTACCATTCTTGCTGGGAAAAACTGGTAGGGGCCGATCGGGCTGCTGATTGCGAATCTGAAGTCAGAATTGCAAAAAAAAGGAGATTGCAAAAATTGTAATTTGTAGCACTACAAACCCCTAAAAACGACTCGGGTTTAACGAAAAACCCTAACCTTTCATTCAACAAAATAACATGTCCTGTTAAGCATAAAAGGCAAAAATAAAGATCACAGAAACATTTTCTAGGGTACAGGACAGAACCCTAGTACACTATAGGGACCAGCACAGAGTCCTAAGCATCGTATCACTATCACGATCTGTAACCCCGTGAATACACCGAGCACTACCAATAAGGATTTCGTTTTTTACCCGCACCCCCTCTCGCCCCCTCCAAACCCCTCCCCCCTCGCCAACTGCTACTGCAGCAGTGTGCAACAATTCGCAAACGCAATCGGTCATGGCTTGCAAACGTGCGGTGCCGTCGCTAGTTGCAGTAGTTTCTAGCGAGCAACTCCATATAAAATGCAAATCGCGAACGCAAATCGCACTTTAAGGACTCAAAATGCCATCAACAGTAGTCTAGTGTATTCGTCAAAATGCCATCAACGGCGGTCTATTGTTTTTGCTCCACGACCCCCAATCATATGATACCGTAATTGTTTGGTGTTGTTCTGCTCTGCTCGGCTGTGCAAAAATACGTCCATTTTATAACTATTGTGAATTTTCTCGTTGCATATTTTTTGGTGCCTCAATAAAATCTGCAAACAATAATAGCCGTGTTTCTTTGTGAACATAACATAACAGAGCAGAATAGGCACTTTAGGTCCGTCCCATGCAAATTCATTTTCATTTTGACCCAATTACTTTCAAATTGTCTATGATTTGCTATGAAAAATGTTTTTAAAGAACTGATTCTATAAGGTGCGTTTTGCTAGGCCCCACTCTGCAACGATCGAAGCCGACCTTCAAAAAAAAACTTACAAATAGTTCTCTAGTTATATGTTGATCGAATATCGCGAACAATATGCGACGATCGTGTGTCTAGCAAAATGTACGTGTAGGCGCGCATACTTGAGTTAATGTGCCTTCGACATGACTTCGAGTTGCCTTCGAGGACACTAAGTCTTTCTGTCCTTAACTCCTTTATATTCTATATTACGGGTTGGTTGGTATCATAATCTTGATCCAGAAATAGCCGATATTTGCTAGGGTTGGTTTCCGTTTCAATTCATGCCCAAGAAGGTGTTGCTTTCCTGACCAAAAGACTGAAAATACCATCAACAGTAGTTTAGTGCATTCGCCTCACGATCCCCAGCCGAGAATGTCCTTTTTTCCTCATCAAATGATTCAAAAGCCATCAGTCCTGACCAAGGGACTCAAAACGCCTACAGCAGCACTCCAGTGCATCGGTCGCATCCAGTTGTGTAGAGAGGAGGGGATATGTTGCCGGACAATTTTTTTTTAATATTTACTCGAAGCAGAATTTGAATCCCTCACTTGTTCAGTAAAAATCAACGGAAGGACCTACCACTACTGTCCTTTTAGATGAAAATTTAGAAAATATGAAACCGTCCGCTAATGAGCTAGCTGATGATATATATAAGGAGCAAAGGATATCAGCTGTTTCAGCACTTTTATATTTTCCTTACTTGGTTTTCACTAAATGTAAGTAAATATAAGGGACATTTTTCCTTGTGGTAATAACGGGACCTCTTTCACGCTCCGCCTTACAAAAGAGGATTGAAGAAGTAAAGAGAATCCTTCAGTATCCTGCATGCAGGGTGAGCCAAAAAAGGTTAAAACAACTTTTTTGTTTGTTAATGAATTTTTTTCAAACTTCGAGACAATAAAGTAAACCCATCGGAGATAGGTTCACATTAGGTAAAAGGTAGGTCATCCTTCGGACTATATACACTCAAGACTTTGCAAGCAAATAATCATTTTTGCAATTGAATCCATTTTAAAAGGAATAACTCGTTGTAGGTAGAACGTAATTAGCGTATTTTTAAAACAGGTCATGAGATATATTTTATGAAAACATTAAGGCAGGTAATCATTTAATTTTTTTGAGGATATAACAGTAAGTAACGTATTAAGTAACAAAATAAAAGGCGTAAAGCTGACCTAAAAATTATGCAAATTGTAGCCGAACTACGATCATGAAATACAAAGGGAAAAGGACTTCATAGATTTTATCATCCAATAACCAATAATGGAAAGATATAAAACTGCTCAGCGTCAACTCATGTCTTCGTCGAATTTTAAAAATTTTCTGGCCCGAAACAATATCAAATGAAGAGCTAAGTCGGCGTACGGGTCAGATGCCAATTGACGAATTGATACGCAGGCGAAAATGGTAGTGGATAGGTCACACATTGCGGAAGAGTGATAACTGCATTGCTTTGCATGCCATGAAATGGAACCCCATTTCCAACCAAGGCCGACCAAGAGGGAGTCCTCGAATCACATGGCGTCGATCTGTGGCAAAGGAGTGCCAGGCACTGGGTAAGTCTTTTGGGGAGTTGCGCCCCATTGCCCAGAACAGAGTACGATGGCCCGCAGGAGTAGTTGACGCGCTATGCCCCGCTAGGGGTTAAGGCAAAGTAGTATAGTCCACCGCGCCGTTTTCAAGAACAGGGATCCGTAAGTGACCGTCAACGAACTGGTAGGCAAAGGGCTAGAAGAAGCCACAGAGCGTGTGCGAGCTATAGCGTCGAAGCAGACTCATCATCATTGACATGAAAAAGGTCATCTCAATTGGATATACCTCGTACGACATTACGGCACATGTGTTAATTGCCTTGACCCCTCCAGGCGTCCAGGGGCATGGGCGCGTTAACATCTCTAGCATTTCCATTAGCAGTAGCATACTCGTATGTTTCCGTACAAGAAACAATTGGTACAGGAGTTGAGACCTGTCGATTACCAGCAGCCATTAGCTTATGCCACATGTTCCAGCAATTACCTAGTGAAGAAGAAGGATTCATACAACGTCTCATTATGTCGAATGAGGCACATTTTCTATTGTTTTGTCCATAAACAAAACTGCAAAATTTGGAGAACTCAGAATCCAAGAAAATTGCACCCGCGGGAATTGCATTCCGAAAAATGTACTGTTTGGTGCGGTGTCACGTCAGAAGAAATCATCGGTCCGGTCTTCTTCGAAAACGCGAATGGTGAAGCCCTTATAGTAAAAAGAGAATGATTAAGATATGCTCAATAACTGGGTACACACTTTTGTACAGAATCGATCTAACATGTGGTTTCAGCAAGACGGAGCCCCTGCCATTCTGCTGAATCCACAACGTAAATTTTCACAGAACTTTCGGCATAAGAATAATGTTAAGGGGATCTTCAATCAACTGGCCTCCTCCATCCCCAAACTGAACGGCTCTGACTTTTTGTGGGGCCTATGTTGATAAACCTAGGACGAGTCAGCAATTGAAGCAAAATATTATAGGGGAAATCAGAGCTCTACAGCCAGCGATATTAAGGGGACCACTGTAACCGACCATTTTCGAGCGTTTTTTTTTCTACCGGAAGGAATGGGAATGGATATATGAAATTTGGATATGCTTTTAAACATGTATTGAATTGTACAAAATATTTTTTTCAATAAAAAAAAACTAAATGGTGGCGATATAGCCATCCTCCTGAGACGTGTTTGGCTTGTAGCACTCCGCGGCACGCAGTATAACTGATGTAAGTTTGGACCTGTTCAAAAAAAAAAAAAAATCCACTTAATCGACATCAGTATAGCTAGTGAAACACGTACGGATTTTCAAAAATATGCATTTTTGTAATTTTGGCGAAGGTTTGAAAAAAAAAGTTCAAATTTCATCAACAAATAGGGTAGTTTTTTGCTAATTAAAAATCGCCTAATTAATTTGTCGAAAATTCCGTACTTATTTCACTGCGCATTCGTATTCTGATGATGTGGTTAAAGTTCCAAATGAAAATATTAAAAATTGTTTGATTTCTGCTGCGTGCTGATTCCAAAAAACGCGTTTCGAGAAAAACGCGTTTACAGTTTTGACATGTGGTGTCGGCATGATAAAATGAATTTTTTTAGCATTAGACGTTTTGTACCATTAATCTGCATTTGAGATATACAAATTTTTTTTCCCATATTCTAGAAGGGTCAAACTATTTTTTTGAGTAAAAAAAAATCAATTTTTTGAAAATTCTATAGTGGTGTAACCCCTTAAAGAAAGTAACAGAGCACACGGTAGAAAAGGCTCGTCTTTGCGAATCAAGCAACAGACGTCATCTCAAAGACGTCATCTTTCGAACATAGCCTGAACACGTCGCTTTATAAGTCTCTAATTGCCTTGACCACTCCAGGGGCAAAGGCGCGTCAACACCTCTAGCATTTCTATGCCTTGTTGACGTTTCAGTAGCATATGCATCTCCTATCCTCGCCGTCCTTATACTGACAAGCTCGGAGCACTGTGAGAGTTCTATTAGTACTCACAGGCAGTTTTTGATCGCGCCGAGATTTGATCTCCGAGCTCTAGATTAGCATCGTAGAGCGGTGACCGAACGATCATGGCCACCGAGCGTCTCACACATCTCCCATATGTATATTTTGTTGTTTTAAAGTTTAAATTAAATTAAAAAACAAAAAAGTTATTATTATTTCAGACCCTTAACCTTTTTTTGCCCACCCTGTACAGATAAACCAAAATCAGCCGATATCCTCTGAATTCTTCTTCTCGCGGTAAAAATAGAAGCCCGAGAAAAGCTTTCCGTTTGATTTTTCCCACAATTTCGCAGTAATAAAATAAACAACTAGGCTACTGTGTGTAATGCCATGAAGTTTCGAGAATATGTCGTCCTTTCCGAGATATATCCAAGTTTAAATCGGATCTATCCTAGTGATCGGGAGTGTATATTTAATTTAATGAGTTATATTTTCATTCGACCATTTGCACAAAAGTGAAACTTTAAAATATTCAATTTTTTTACTGTCCGGATTTCTTTATCCGCCACGGTGCATCATTGTCTAATTTGTTTTTGTATTTTGAGGTCACTCGCATTTTAAATTTAGTGCGAACGACCCGCCTTCAAAATATGTTTAATTCGTGCCCACTATCTCACTGGAAAATGAAGTACAAGATTCGAAATTGAATCCTTCGCGCTTGTAAATTTGAGTTGTGAGAAACACATTCAATCGGAAGAATCGCAAAATATTTATAACTAAATGGAAATTGGCAAAGTTCACTCTAAAGCTCGGATTTCCTCTTGATGTCCTCTTTGGAGTCCTCTTTTGGAGTTGGCGCCCTAGGCGATCGCCTGCTTCGCCTTTGGTCGGTCCTGAACATGCCTGCAGAACTTCGGTGCTAACCTACTGGTACTACTACTGAATGATGATCAATGAACCAGATAAAAAGCAAACAAAAAGCAAAACGGTCTCAATTTCAATAATATCTTTTCGTTTTATTGTTTTAAAATTAAATACAATAATATAAAAACCTAACATGTTACAAGACTTTAATGCTTAAAAATATAAAATAAAATAATATAGTTTATGCTCATTGTTAATATTTACAAAAACTACATTAAAAATATATAAAATCGCTTCAAGGTACACAAATTCTCTATATAAAGTTTTGTTTCAATCAATGAAACTACTTTTATTTAGAATCTCACTCCTAAGATAAAATCACATTTAATTTTCTTAATCCGTAACATAGGCACGATTATCATGACCATGGTCCGGCCTCTTGGCATTAAGTTGACGTTGAGCCTCCACTGTATCAAACTTATCGGCTCGCGAGCTCTTTGAATCCGCAATTTGTGATGTAGCCTCTGTAGTATCGTTCCCATCTTGTGGATTAATATATTTGTATCGCAGAGAGAGGAGGATGAAAATGCCAATGTCCACAACCATAATGGCCGCAAAAACAAAGAACTCCATTGACTGAAAATGATCAAATCAATTAATTTTAGGATATGGATAATACGTGTTTCACAAAAACCTGTCCTACCTGAGTTTTAACCAAACGAGCCTCCGCGACGAACACGACAATTAGGTTTCCCACGGCAACAGTTAGAAGCCAGCATGCCTGCAGAACAGACTTCATGCTAGTTGGTGCTTGGGTGAAAGAGAACTCCAATCCTGTTATCGAAAACATGATCTCCCCAGCAGTCATAACAATATATTGTGGCAATTGCCAAAACATTGATATGGAATTTGGTTCCGCCAGAATATGGATGTGAAATATCTGCAACAATACGTTAAATTCAATAGAATAGACTTATAGAATTGAAAGAGGGATACTCACATATCCTTTCGTTTTATCTCCCTCGATCATCAACACATACACTCCTCCATTCTTAATGTCTTCAGTGGCCAATAGTTTTCCATTTAAAAAGATCTCATAAGTTGCTGCAGAAACCTCAGTAAGACTAGTTGAATTGGTGCTAAGACTAACGCTGCTGACTGATCCTTTCAGTTGCAGTGCTGAATCGTCATCGATAGTTGCCAAAACTCGGATATTTGGATAAATCTTTTTTGGTTTCTCAGGTGAATCACGATATTCCACCATTTTTGCTTCACTCTCTCGCCGTGTTAGAAAGTAGCTGATTGCCGATCCTGATTGTAATTTAATTTGACCCTCCACATCCGCACATTCCTGAGGATTGTCTGAGTGTGCTTTATAGTCCAAATAGTTAGTTCCGTTAACATTGAAGTGCTTCTCGGTAAAAACGTCCATTTTACCCACCACGAAATTCTCATAACCTGTCAAGTTTGTAACGAAGTTGTACGAACACGGCATTGTATTAAATATCCTGATTTGGGATTCATTGGGACCTGGTAGCACAGGATCGGTTTTTTCCAATTCAAGCTCAACGATTCCCGACAGAGCGAAAGCTAATGCAGCTAGCAATCCGCCCACCGTCAACTTTTGTAATGGTCGTTTCAGACCGACTTTTGCTAATACAGGGTACACAGCGTAGTCGAACAATGGAATAAATGCTAAAATCAGCAAAGGATTTACAACCTGCATTTGATCGGGTTTAACGTCGTAGCTTCCAATCGTGCCGACCATTCGAGTGGATTGGAAAGTCCACCTGGATCCCTGTTGATCGAACAGCGCCCAAAATACTGGCAATGGTAAATATAAAACCAAAACTTTCAATAAAACTTTTGTATCGTCCACCAGCTTGCGTCCGAACTTAGGCTCAGCATAATCCAACCAGTGTTCGCGCGGAGCAATTCTTTTCTCCTGCGATCGCTTGCTTAGGGCTTCCACCACGCAATTCGATACTGAGACAATCATATTTCCGGCGGGTTTGTTCATAACGTACATCCGTTTTCCCAGCATAAATACGACAATGGACACGATCATCAGCAAGGCTGGTACACCAAAGGCCAGCGAGAAACAGTCATTTTCACCGAAACAGTGGATATCTTCACGTAGGATGGGCGTGATAGAAGTTGAGATCAGCGATCCTGCGTTGATGGAGAAGTAGAAGAACGAAAAGAATGTCGCTAGCTGTTTTACTTGTTCCGGAATTTTGAATTGGTCGCCCCCGAATGCTGATACGCATGGCTTTATTCCGCCTGTTCCTATCGCGATGAGAACAAGTCCTAAAACGGTCGATAAACTGAAATGAAGAACCAATGGTTACAAGTCAAAAAATCGTATATATGTACTTATGTACTTTAAAAATCACTCACTTTACTGGCAAATATAATTGTGGAATAGCTCCTAGTGCTATAATGATTGTTCCTATACAATAGACCAACGATAAATAGAAAATTGTTTTAAAACGCCCCAACCAACTGTCGGCCACGATGGCGCCCAATAGGGGGAAAAAATAGACTAGACTTGTAAAAATGTGGAATAGTACGGTCGCTGTATCGTCATCGTAGCTCAGTCTTCGCGTTAAATACAGAACGAGGATCGCTACAAAGATAAACGAAAATAATTAAGATAAAAAACTATAATGTAAAATTACGAGTATAATCACTCTGCTGTGTTCAAATCAGAGAGTTTTTTTTTAGGATACGAGTAGTTCCTGTGGTCCGATTTCAAACAAATTTCGTACATAGCTTCCTTGGGTGATTCCAAGCACCACCTGGTGATATTTATGCGGTGCGTATCAGGACAACACAACCTTCCCGCAATAAAACAGAATCCAAACCTAGAAAATATGGGTATCTTCTGAATCGGGGTGATCAGGCCAATGCGCTGGAGTGCTGTTGAGGGCATTTTGAGTACCTTGCTCTGGTTCTTTCTTTTATTATTTTGTATCATCATCATCATCGTGGCGCGACGGCCCGACGTCGGGCCTTGGCCGCCTGGATCATTGTCCTCCAATTATCTCGGTCACGTGACCGCGTCCTCCAATTTTGGGAGCCCAGCAGCTGCGCGGCGTCCACACCTACTGAGCTCTCCCAACGAGATCTCGGTCGTCCTCGCAGTCTCGCTCCGTCGACTCGTTCTGCATTCATTACTCTCTTAGGCGATCATCGTCCATTCTTTGTACATGCCCTGCCCATTGAAGTCGTTGTAGTTTGACGATTTTCGAGACTTGCAGCTCATCGTACATTTCATACAACTCATGGTTGTACCGGATGCGCCATCCATCTCGATCGCAAACAGCCCCGAAAATTCGCCGTAGAACCTTACGTTCGAAAGTGTCTAGCATGTTTTCGGAGGCTTGAGTTAGGGTCCATGCTTCGCAGCCATAGCATAGCACTGGTCGTATAATGGTTTTGTACACGCGGAGCTTCGTGTTTCTGTGCACATGTTTCGATTTCATTATGGGGAGAACCGAGAAAAAAGTCTTATTAGCTAACTGTATCCGTCGCTTGATTTCGTCAGTTTCGTTGGCGTCTCTTGACAGGTTGCAACCCAGGTAGATGAAGTTGTTCACGAACTCGATGTTGAGGTCCCCCACGTTGATGCTCGGTTGTGCAGGTGTCCTTGTCACCGATTGCATCATTATTTTAGTTTTACCCTCGTTAATACGTAATCCAACTTCCTTTGCAGCGGTATCGAGCGTATTCAGAAGTTCTTCTGCGTCAGCCAATCTTCGGGACATGATGTTGATGTCGTCGGCGTACGCTGCTAATTGTGTCGACTTGATGAGCAGCGTCTTGCTGTTGTCCATATTCATGGCCCGAATAACGTATTCCAGTGCTAGGTTGAAGAGCGTCGGTGCCAGTCCATCGCCCTGTTTCAAACCAGTGCGTGTTTCAAATAGATCAGTAAGTCTATTCTGGATCCTGACTTGTGAGACGGAGTTGGTCATCGTCATCTTTGTCAGTCGCACTAATTTTGCTGGTATACCAAATTGCAGCATGATGTTGTACAGTACTCCACGATCGATACTGTCGTATGCCTGCTTGAAGTCGACAAAGATTTGGTATTATTTTGTATAATCAGGGGTAAATTTGACACTTCCGTCACTGCGGTGATGGAGGCTGCTCTTGATTTAGCCCTACACTGGCGTGCTGAAGTAGGCCTAAGAGTCAACACACAGAAAACCGTCCTGGTCTCAATCACACGAAGAAGAAACCTGAACTTGGGTCCAGTTTCCCTGGGCTGGAGGATTCTGGTTCTCTCCAAGGAATCACGCTCGACTGGAGGCATAACTGGAACAAGAATGTGATCACACCAAAGCAACACGAATCATGTGGGCCTGCAGGAGCCTCTTCGGAAGAACACTACGAAATTAACAGAATGGTTTTATTTAATGCCGGTACGACCAGTAGTAACATATGCTGCGCTGGTATGGTGTCCAAAACCTAACAGCGGTCTACCATATAGTTGTGCAGGAAACTGCAAGAGAAGCATGCTTTGATATAACAGGATCTATGCGAACGTGCCCGGCTATTAATGCTCTCCAAGTGCACCTAAGTCCCGAAGCACATGAAAACTTATATGGTTATATGAGCATTCTGGAGCAAATCTCTAGCATGCCCATTTGCATGAGATCAGATTACATGAGTACGGAACATTGCTTTGCTAGGAAATTGTCGGTCCTCAACCCAGAACGTACCGAATGGCAAAACGGCAGTCTCTGTTCATATCCGATATTTAATATGGTTTAAAGAAGAGTCAGAAATGGTGGAGGGAGTTGGTTTCTTTGAACGTCAGGATCTCAGTCGCTATGGGTGTTTGGTTCAGTGTCTTCGAAGCTGAGATACATCCCATTCTGGCGCATGGCAGATCTAGCTCAGAATCTTCGTGGCGATCACATCGCTATCTGCACAGATTAGAGATCCGATCCTCTTCAACCCGGAATTAATCTGAAAACAAAAGGTTTCTACACTGGAAGAACTTTCCAGTTCTGCGGCAGTCTAAAGAATTGATAAATCTCTTCAATCATACGACGCCACCCGTTTGAGTTGGGTTGATTTGAGATTAACCATGGGTTACCTCTCTGGGCACCACTGGGTGATATATTACCTTAATATTAGATGCTTTCGATTCAACCAATTTTCAGATCATTTTCATACAAAACGACAGACCGGTTTTAATCCTGGTCTCTCATGGGATCTCATCGGAGCAAAGTTGAGAGACGGCGAAGTATCTGTATGGTGGTTGTTTATGTTCGCTCGTCGCAGGGCCGTGGTGTTCTTTTCGGTCTGTGAAGCCGGGTTCATGAATCGAAAGCGGCTATTGTGGGACTGTCCTACGAGACTGCTCGGTCTAGGGGATTAGTTCTTGGAAAAGCCACTGTAAAGGCCGACGTCATCGAGAGTACCCATAAGGGACTCACTGGCCTTTTGCTACTTACTTTCAACAGACAGATAAATTTCCCACTACATTTAGTGGAATAAAATAGGCCTGCTAACTTCTTTGTTTGTAGAAAATATGGACCAAATACTGCAGGCACGTGAATGATTAAATTCTAAAGAAAATGAGGGGCCCAGGTTTGAGACTTGGTCGAGTCCAGAACGTGTAATGTGGTGTTGGCTTAAGCTTAAGGCTACTCTGCATAATTACCCGAGAAATACCTAACCAGATGCAATAAAATTTAACCGGAGTTGTTTAATCTAAGTGTCACCACACACTGTCTAACACGAACCTGGTACAAATGCCCTCTGACACACCCACACACTTTACATAAACGTGAAGAAAATCGGTCCACTTGTACCAGGTTCGTGTTCGAGTTCGAGTTCGACAGTGTGTGGTGACACTAATGGGTGGTGTAAATATATACAGTGGCTCAATTTTTTGATTATGCAAGTGCAACAAAACTGTTCCGAATGTATACAATTTTAACCTTTAACATTTTAACATACATTTCGAAAGATCCGTTCAATTATGGTGAGAGGGGTAAATGCCTTGTGTTGGCTTTATTTCCCGCACTGAAATTTTACCGTTATATTAAGAGTAGCAAAAGCTAAATTCAAAACAAGTCACTTGATCAATTAATTGACTCTGCTGAAAATTTCGTCAATCCAGTGTTTCATACGCAGACAAAAAAAAACTTTTTTTTTAAACTAATATTTTTGCATAAAAAAGGTAGGGTCCCCTTACCAGCTTTCGATTCGGATTCTCTTGTGTCGATCACATTAACACCCTGCGAATCATCATCGAGCAATGTGCTGATGCTGAGTACGTTCCGCTTCACTTGTATTTCATTGATTTCGAGCAGGCTTTCGATAGTGTGAACCGGGATTCTATATGGGCGACTTGGCGCAGGAGAGGCACCCTTATAAGCTTGTGGCTATTATTAAGGCAACCTACGATGCCGCGAAATGCCGTGTTCTCCATAAAGATAAGGTGTCGGGGGACTTTGTGATTCGCAGTGGAGTTCGGCAAGGGTGCACCCTCTTACCGATTTTATTCCACATAGTGATTGGCGATTTGTTGCATGCATCCTTAATCCGGACTAAACGGAGCAATTCAAATGGACCTATACATCTTATCTACAAAATCTTGACTATGCTGGCGACATTTCCCGACGCTCTCACAAAATTATGATCTGTGCACAAAGGCGTTGGATCTTAATAGGGAGGCGAGCAAGGTTGGGCTAAAGATCAAAACCAACAAGACCATCGTTTTTAGCTCTTCGTTGCAAAAAATAGGTAAATCGTACACCAACTCCCTACTGCCTGTTTGCGTAAGAGTTACCAGGATCAGGAAGCTGAAAGTTTTGGTGAGCTCATGTCTTCGTCGAATTCTAAGAATTTTCTGGCCCGAACAATATTAAATGAAGAGCTAATCGATGAATTGATATGCAGGCGAAAGTGGCGGTGGATAAGTCACACATTGCGGAAGAATGATAACTGCATTGCTTTGCATGCCATGAAATAGAACCAAATTTCCAATCAAGGTAGACCAAAGGGGTGTCCTAAAATTTATTTTATTTACACCGAAGAAAACCCTAATAATGGAACACCGAATCGGTGAATTTTGTCTAGCTATTTTTATTTAGTGTGTAGGTTTAATTTTGATTTCATTCCACAGGAAGGTCCCTTTGTCCGGCAGCAGTACCATATAGTCTGATTGCGAAAAGCAGAGGTATTTACAATCATCCAAAGAAGCTAGCTAGAATATGCGGTATGCATCGGTCTTCTACAATATTAAAAAAATATATGCGACCGGCAAAAAAATCCAGTTTAACTTACTTCGCATCCCATAGTAGTTGAATCGCTCGCAGAATTCATTGCTTATTATAAAAGCCACAGCCTTCGGATATTTCACCGGATCCTGAAATAAGAAAAGAAAAATGGATTAGTAACAGGCGTCAGGTAGGAAAAAAAGACAGAAAATTGTACTCATAAATTTTTTATTAAAACTATTAATTGAACTTTTAGACTGTTGTAATGAAGTCAAAGTGCTAAAGAACTCTTTGTTGATGGAAAAGCTCCAACAGAATAGTAAACTCAAAGTTATTAAAAAAAAACATTTTAACCACCTTAAATGTGAAATTTTGATTTATTTCTTCTAGTTCTTCTCATCAGATCATTTTAATTCCCAAAAGTATAATTAAAATGATCTTTTATAATCTTTATACTTTAAGGTGCGTGTATTTAAGGCGTTTCAAAATGAGGTAGTCCTTTTTGCCGCACCCTGTGTAATTTCTGATAAAGATATTTGATGGCATTTTTTCTCAGTTATATTATTCTTTTTTTTTTTAGGTAGAGGAAATTTACAGGCCCATGTCTTAATTCACTACTGTTAATGACCTCTGTTTTCGGTCATTATCTCCATAATCATAAGTCATAACTGCCCATTATATAAAACATTGCCCTAGGTCAAATAAGATAATCGACGAAAGCGTCTCCGATCATTGACTAGTAACAATTTATATCACCCGTCTTTTCACTCAAGTGTGACAATTTCATCGCCGATTGAATTGATTTTGCATAATCAATTAAAGCCATTGAATTATAGCGAATGCCTTGTTATTTGAAAAATTGATTGCATGATTAATAATTGCGATTCGCCTTGAGACATAACGCTCATACGTATTTTTTTCTGGAGACATTTGAAGAAATTCCTAGGTGGCTAATTTTCGTCTCTGAAATCGCTGTTCAAGTTCAAGATACTCTCAAATATGAGGTATATGATTTAGTATGCTATTAATTTGTTCTATTGTTGATGAGTAAATAATTAGGAAAGGTATATCACAAATACGGTGGTAAAGATACGTATAATCGCACCATATGTCTTTCTTTAATATTAAAACAAAAAGAAAACGTTTTATTTTTGATTTATTGTAGTTTTATTCTAAAATAAAATAGTTAACGTTCTAACAATTTAATTCATTTTAATTTAATTAAATTAAAGTAATTTATTCATTTTTTTAAGTTAAGATAAATATGCGTTTGGGCGCACCAGCAAAAAATAGGTTTTCATTACAGTTAATCAAGAGACTTGACAAAAAATAAGAGATTGATATTCTGTTATAAAGGAGGTCCTTTATTCATTGTCACTTGAAACAACCGTCTGGGCATTGAATTTATGAATGATCGCATCAATTTCATTCCAACAGCGGTGAATTTCACTTTTGAGCCCGGAAACCGTTGGTCGTTAATATTCCCCATAAATTTTCTATTGGTTGAGGTCAGGGCTACAAGTAGTAGACTAGTCCAGCAAAGGAATGTCTTTTTCAGCAAACCATTTTTTACTTTCACGTGAAACGTGAATTGGTGCGTTATCTTCCTGAAAAGTGAAGTTTTCATCAGCATTGTCTTCTAAAAATGGTGTCATCACAGCTTCTAAGAGTTCAGTGTACAAATTTCCGCGTAGATATTCTACATAACGGCAGCTTCTGACGGTGAGTAAAAGCGCCCCAAACCATTACACTGCCTCCACCGAAATTTCTTTTTGAACGTGTGATTTTTTCATTCAAATTTCGCCAAAAACAGCTGTAGCAGTCAGGCCCGTTCAAATTAATTTTTTTTCCGTTCGAAAAACTTATTCCATTTTTCCGCCCATGAAAAATGTCTTTCGGCAAAATTCAAGCGAGCCTGTTTTTGACCGGCAGTTAATCTGGGCTTTGATTTAATTTTTTTTGTACCGGATGTTTGGAGATGATCGTAAAACGTGGGCAATGTGTTGATGTATAACGGAAAGGCTCAATTTCGTGGCTTTAAAGCAAATTTTATTTTTGTCCCCTATTGTACAGTTTCGCTTTTAGTTGGCGGTTTTAAATTATAACTTTCTCCTTTTTTATGGTTTTGTAGTAAAAAATAAAACCCTTATGAAATTGGTCAAATGTCTGTCTGTCCATAGAATATCTCACGAACGGCTGAAGCTGCATATAGTATTTCCCACTTGAGTTAATCCCTATCCAAAATGAAAAAAACCCTATCCCAAATGAAAAAACTCCTTCCCAAATGAATTAAACTTTTTCCCAATATAATTAAACTATTTCCCGATTGAATTCAAACAGAGTGAATTTATATGTAGCTTCCGATATGATATGATGACACCCCACACGCCTATCCACGAACAAAAATACCCTTTTTTACCTTTTTTGCATCCTTCTAGTGAATATTTTTTTTCCGCAAATTCGAATTTGGACTCTTTAAAGAAGTGTCTGTGACGATTCCGTTTGTAAATTTCACCTCCTGAATCCGCAGTACTTACAGAAAGGAATTCAAAAAGGAGACAGCGAGATATCCAGAGGAAAGAGCGTTGAAATCTATGTCAAAATTAGCAATCCAAAATAAATTTCGCACGGAATTAGGATTGATCCAGTAAAACAGAACAAGGGTACATCAAATGATGGAAATTCTGCCCGCAGATTTTTTTTTCAAATCTTAAAATATCATCCGAAATCACTTTAACCCACGAATGTTTGATTTATAGATTTTCGGTGATCCTTCAAGATATTTCATCGGTAAGTTAGTGTTAGATAAATATATCGGAAGCTACAAACAAATTCTCTCTGTTTGAATTCAATCGGGAAATAGTTTTATTATATTGGGAAAAAGTTTAATTCATTTGGGAAGAAGTTTTTTTCATTGGGATACGGATTAACTCAACTGGGAAATACTATACATGAAATTTTGTAGGAATGTGTAGAATTACTATAATTCGTCGGAGAAAGCGATGCGTCGTAATTGGTCAACTTTAAGGGGGGTCCCCATAGAGGGGAAATGAAGGTCGAAATTTTTTTTTCGTTTGGTATAGGCAAGTGGGGTATCGCAAGAAAGGAGAAAAGAGGTAGAGGGGAAAATACGTGATCCGAGTTTATTCGCCCCTTGCATTTGGAGACCGTTATACTTAGAAATATGAAAATTTACAGAAAAGCGGATTTTACTAGCGTAGAAAACTAAAAATAATAGAATTTTGAAATCTCATCAGAAAAGGTTAATAATAGCACATTTCTACAGTTGCAGTTAGCACACCCCTGCACCGCTTGAGCATGCCCGAGCTCAAAAATATTGATGGCCAGTGATTTACGACATCATAAGTAATAATATCTCTAAGTTTCATTACAATCACATAACATTTAATTATCTTACATTCATTTATATTTTGACATTTTGACACCATCCATACAAAAAAATGCACATAACCGACCTCTGCTACGTACTAGTACTACGAGTACTGCATACTTCAATATTGTTTTTCGTAAAGTGAATTGGAGTTAAGTTCTGAAAGGGTAAAGATTGGTGGGATAGGAGTGGGAGGGGAGAGAAGTGGAGGGGCAGGTGGGCTAGTTGCTGCCAAAATCAACCTTAAATTGGCTCCACAGCTATCTCAAGTTAAGTAATTTAATAATAAATAGCCCAAACACTCGCATTGACGCGGTGTTAACAACTTTCGAGAGAACTTGTCTTTTTGTCTGAGGGTCCTTCAATCGAGCAGTAAAATATGGACGATTTTCAATCATGATGCCATGAAATAACGTCCATAGGAAAGATAATTTTTCGGGGTACTTAAATAAGTTTGATCAAGTGGTGTTCAGTCACTATTTAGAGGCGCAAAGTTTATTGTCAACTATAAAAGATAAAGTCTAGGAAAAAAAACCCGTTGATGAATTTACTTTTCTAGAGATAAGCCGAGTTTTCGGCTAACTGTCTATTTCAACCGGCTATTTATCACTTCACGCCCCAGAAGGTCCCTTTGTCTTGACCAAAGGACTGAAAATGCCTTCAATAATACTCCAGTGTATTGATTTCATCTCCCCACTCCCAAATCAGCTAATACCTATAATACGTTGGTTTCACTTTATGCACAAGAATGTCTTTTGTGTTGAACAAAGGACTCAAACTGCTACCAACAGTACTCCGGGACATTGGCCTCATCACTCCGATTAATCCTAACACAACATATCACGGTGGAAGAAGGAACGAAGTAAGGAAGATATAAATAAAATTTGGTTCAAGTCGGACCACGGGAAATGCCTGGAGAAGCGATCTTTGAAAAGACTTAGGCGTTTAACTCTGGTTCCAATATGTGGTGTTCAAATCAGAGCTAGTCGCCTAAGTCTTTTCAAAGAGCGTGATATACTGTAAGTCCACTGTTAGCGTACTTGCTGGCATCCAAGGAAGCTACATACCAAATTCGGTTGAGATCGAGCCACGGGAAGTCCCTGGCCGAACGGAAAATGGCAAGGATGCATGTGCACATACAAAAAAGTATGCTTTGGGGGCGACCGGTAGCGCAGTGTGTTGAGGCATCAGTCTCATGTTTGACTACCGGCGTTTCGGGTTCGAGTCCCGTCCACGACGACGTTCGTGGCCATGGATGTGCAGGAGGTGCATGCTGGCAACTGCATTCTCCGAAACCAATTTATGCCAACGAAACGTCAACTGGGCCACATTGAACAGTTGACGCGCTATGCCCCACAAGGGGTTAGGGCAATTGAATATAGTGTACTCGTATGTGCAAGTGATATTCAGAGTGATTGCTTTATATGAGCTATGCACATACTCTGTGCATATGCTCACTGATGTATGTATGTATATGCAACGTGAGCATACATTTCAGGTCATAAAATTTTAGTGCATGCTCTGCTCATTTACAGTTTTTGAGTACATGTATGCGGATTATACATGAATCTTAGCTTAATGAGTGAAGAAAAAAAAATGACTGAAAGACTCATGTTTCTTATACTTTCATACTTCTTCGGTTACGACCACACCAACGAATAAAATCAGCTCATGAACTAACATACACAACATTTATTGTAATTTAAAAGACAAAAAATCCTTAAAATACAAAAATCTAATAATAACATAAGGTCAATGTGCTTTTTTAAATAAATTCAATCTGAAACTTTCTTTTCTTTAAGTACATTAATTTTTTTTTGCATCGAAAATTGACTTGCGGCCAGCGTCTTGCCACAAATTAACTTGTTTATGGACAAAAACTTGTAAAACTTGTGGAAGTCGGCAAGCGCAAATATGCTACTATTGGTAATTAAATGCTTTTTTTTGGCAAAATATCCAAAACCGATACGTAATGTATGCTGCTAATTACGTATCATGGTCAGATACTTTTAATCAAGTCGGCCTCAATTGCAACAGCATAATATGTAGAATTCTTAACAAATTGTATCTGATGCGGTCCATGGTGGCAAATTGCATCAGGTTTACTATTGAGTAAAGTAGGGTTACTACGATTGATTTGAAGGTATCGATAAGCAAACATCAGTTCTTACAATGTATAAAAATTATAAAGCCTGATGTACGAGATAATGCATAATACAATACTTGTTGGATATTTAATACGGAAATCTAGAACTGCGACGGAATTTTAAGCACATATTAAAAATTTATACAAACTACGTTTATACGTTTATATACATAAATTTACATCGTGTTGACTGGGAGATGCTATAGAGACAGTTCGTCAGATTTTAGATAATAAATATTAAAAAAAAACAGTGCGAGGCGAGGATATCCTATACGTAATGATTCAACAATCTCGAACAGACCTAGTGATGATTCTAAAACTTCAAACAAGCAACGGCTATGTAATCATGTGATTATACGTACATAACATATTGTGGTCTGAAAATTTCAGCTTTATTATCGAGAAAGTATTTCAATATCTACGGTCTACGCTACCATTGAGATACGAAGGAGAGAGGTACGCGTTTATTTCAATGTAGCGATATACTTTTATTACAACATAATCAAAGTTGACGCGCCCATGCCTCTGGAGGGTCAAGGCAATTAACAACAACGACAAATCAAAGTCTGATTTGAAGTCCGCATGTCAAAAATAAGCTCTCTACGTCAATTTGTTCAAAATTTATAGCCCAAAACATGAAAAGTAGGGTAATAAGGGAGGGACATATTGCAAGGAATTGATTTTATTTTTACAAGAGAATATACATTAGCCCATTGCATTCATCTATCAAAATTAGAGCTTTTCCCGTTTATTCGATACCTTTAATTATTTTACATATGTACGGGTGCGTAGGCGCTCCATTGGTCTATACTGCAAAGATTTGGTCCAAATTTCAAGTCGGTATCTTCATTTTATCGAAAATTATCGCATACCTAATAATAATAATAATAAATAAGGGCAGGCTAAGATACCCATATGGTAGACACTGCGACCAAGAGATATATTGTACCATTGCCTTCACTAATCCAAAAGACCCTCAGTCAACCTAATGAAGGCCAATAGGTCCTTTGTAGGAGCATTCTTAATGTCAGCAGAGTTCAGTATTGCATCTCCAAGAAACGTAAACCTGGAGCGAGCGATCGCCGGGCATTCACAGAGAAGGTGTTTGGGGGGCTCAATGTCCTCCAGGCAAATCCGGCATTCCGTCTCAGTGGACATACCCATGTTGTTTAGGTTAAACCTCACCCAATGCTGTCTTGTGAGGTAAGCAACGCATACCTATTCGAAGTATCATTTCCAGGGAAGGTAGGGATTCGTTTGGTTGGTTGATCTTCATAAGGTCTAGGGTTAAAAATAAAATCTAAATTTTGAAGATACGCATATGTTGATTGCAGGATCGCAAAAAGAATTTGAGTGAAGGTATAACAGAGAGCTTAAACGTCAAGTGTTTTTTTGTTAAATTTAACTTTTGTACTAATTTTTCATGCATAAACATACTTCAATTTATTGCACTTCTATCAGTGAACGATCTTTCTGTGAGACAAATACGACCATTCCCATACATCCAATATGTTGACGGATACGAGTCAAAATGCAAGGTACAATACATTGCGATCGCAAGTTCGAAAACTCGTCAAATTAAAAATGCACAAAAAAATGTCCATTACTACCAAATTAAGAACAGCATGAGTTACGTACTTGTACTGGTAAATTTTAGTTGGATCCGGTATGCTTTTTAAAGGTGCCCAAAATTGGTGGAACGATCCATTGGATATGCCAATAACCGCCACCTCTTATAGTTCCTATCGTGAAAAATATCTTACAGGCTGCTATGTATACTGGATATTGAGCAGATAAAAAGATAGAAAACAAAACGGTTGAGCGAGACAAAGTTCCCCGACAAATATGAGAGTGTGCTTTTCGTTGAGGTGGCCTAGTTATTTCTGGTTTGGCAAGCCTTGATTATGCTATTTGAGTTTGAAATTTTTAATGACTGCATTTACATTGAATATTTAATCAGTCAGTTTGTAGACAGTTATCGGTTGATCGTTGATTTTGAATATAAATATCATTCGTATTCGTATGAGTTTCCTTGTCCATAGGATTTCGGTTTGAAATGGTTTCCGTCAGAGTAAGCAAAATAAATATAAGCATAGCCACTGTCATATCGTCATCTATGTCTCAAACACGAATGTGAAAATAAAAGGGTAATGACACGGCTTTTAAATACTTACTATACCGTCATATTTTTATACCCTTCACGGATGTGATAGGGTATATTAACTTTGTCATGAAGTTTGCAACGCACAGAAGGAAGCATCTCCGACCATATAAGCAATATATGTATATTCTTGGTCAGTATGATGAGACGAGTCGATTAAGCTTTGTCCGTCGGGTTCTAGGCAAACTTGTCCCTCAGTTTTAAAGCTAACGAGCTGAAATTTTGCACAAAGCCTTCTTTCTATTACACACTGTTAATATGTCAGAATCAACGGAATCGGACCACTACGTCATATCTCAGCCATAGGAACGACCGGTCCAAAAATTCGTCTTTGTGAGAAAATCTTTTTTATTTCAAAAGATATCTTTTTCAAATTTCTCACTAATCAAAAGATATCCTTTTCAAATTTCTCACTAATCAGTAGTATCTTTAGTCAAATCACATTCCCCAATTTGGTTGAAATTGGACTATTCTATCATATAGCTGTCATAGGAACAACCGTTCCAAAAGCAAGTTTCTGTTAGAAAAATTTTTTTTATTTCTGAGGATATATTTTATATCTTCACGGAATTTCATATTATTCAATAATAGTGGCAAATCACGTTCCTCTCATAGGAACAGTGAAATCGGAATGAGTTTTACTACTAATTTCAAAGTGGCAAATGCACCATAAGTCACAACGAAGGTATGATACCCTTCACTTAAATGTTTGCATCATAAAAAAAATATGACCCCTTTACATTAAACAAAAAGAGAATATAATTCAAAATCAATAAATAAAAAAAAATATTTCTGGCGTACGAAAATAGTTGTAGTACGTTTGCACCGCTTTTTTTTTTCTTCTAAAGAGCCTTTTTTTGAAAGTGGTAAAAGTCACCTTTTTAACTAGTCTTGGACGGTATCTTTTCTTTAAAAAAATTAAAAAAATATCTCGCAAATATACTGGCATTTTTTCCCTGAGAAGTTCTGGAAGTTAACGATATAACCAAAATCTTAATTTTGAAAGTGACATAAGCCATGTATTCAATAATAATTAATGGTGTGACTTAAGGGTTTAGATTAAATTTTGGGGTGATAAAAGGCGCGTTTTTTTTCATACAGAGCAGAGCAGGTTAAGCGACGAAAAAACGATCCAGAGCAATTTAACGGAGTAAGGTAGTGTGTCTTGGTTTAGTTAGAATTCAAATGTCAACTCAAATTTCAAGAGAAAACTTAAATCCTTAGTCATATACAATCGGACAAATTTCCTTTGGGCTGCAAAATTATTTTGTATGTTTACTATTCCATATAATTACACAAAACGAACATTTTATTGGCAGGAAATGAACTTTTTGTGCTTCCCAAACTGTGAACTGTTCTAAAATTTCGACGCCTGCGCCGCCTGAATTTCAAATATGGAACTATTTAACAGAGTAGAAATCCTGCACTAACGTTCTATCGAGAGCAGCTCAGATCAATTTGTTAGTGTAATTGTGTGGCCTTAACCTGCTCTGCTCTATATGGATTTTGAAAAAAAAACGCGCCTAATAACTCCGCCAAAAGATTTCCCCTCGCGGGCGCCCCCCTGGAACAATGGCGGTAAAACGTTGCTAACCAACTGTTGCTGTCCTTCGTTCGGCAAGGGATATGATTGAGGCAGAAATACAGGCGATGGACCGACAACCCGTCCCTAGAGAAGAATTGTCCAAAAAACTGAAGTCAAGCCTCGGACACTATCCGAATTGCGAAAACAACCACGCAGACGAAACATGGAATACTCTTTAGGCTACAACCTAAACGTTTTGGCAATCCAGGAAACGAAATGTACCAGGGTAGACGTTAATAACATGAAATCGCACACGATCAATAAAAGCGGAAAGCCAACAGGAAAACGAGAATTCGAAGTAAAATTTGGATAAAGTTTTTAAATCCCACGTTATTGATAGGAGACTCGTCAACGAACGATTGTGTGCAATCGGCATAGAAGCGAAGTTCTTCAAAATCTGCTGATCAACGTCCATGTACCGACTGAAGACAAAAATGAGGAAATCAAAGATGACTTTTACAGTACCCTAGAAAGACTCTTTGATTCTCCACCCTTCAACGACATTAAAATCGTACTGGGAGATTTGAGTGCCAAAGTTGGTAATGAAAAGACGCACCGTGCAACAACCGGAGGTTACAGTGTTAACTAAGAATGCAACGAAAACCGCCAACGCTTCGTAGATTTGGCCAGCAATGGAGACTTAGTTTTCAGCTTTACAAGCTTCTTACATCGACGCATACACAAAAGAACCTGGGCATCCCCGGATGGCTGTACCTACAACAAAATATACCATATCCTAATCCAACGAAGATGGACATCGAGCATCCTGGACGTACGTACATTTAGAGGAGCAAATTGTGACTCTGATCACTATCTCGTCAAGACACAATTTATATGTCGTATGTCCAAAGCTCCAAAGCCTCCGGAAATTCAACATCGAGAAGCTGCAAATACCGACAGTAGCGGAGGAGTACGTATCGATGCTTGAACGACAACTACAACCAACTCTTCAAAGCACTTCAGGAAGATCCGTAGACGACACGTGGAATGTCATCAAAGATAAGATAAAGGCGGTCGCAGAAGAGGTGTTGGGTTACGAATCCCTGCGCAGGAAGAAAGATTGGTTCGACGATGAGTGTTTAGAAGCGGTGAAAAAGAAAATTGAAGTTTGTAAAAATTTCGCAGCAAGAGGAATGAGAGAAAAGCGAAAGCTTTATGAACACTACTCGTATACTATAGGAGGAAGGCGTAAAGCGAAAAAAGCGAAACTACTTCGATGATAAACTGAGAGGCATCAACGACAATCTTGAGTGAAATAAAACCAGGCACAACTACAAGGAGTGAAAATTATTAAAAGTGGGTTTAGTGCGAAAACTACCTCGTGCAGAGACATGGCTCTATCATTAGCGACACACAATATATCAACAAAAGATGGGCATCCTACTTTATTAGAACTTCTCAACCCCGAAAGCAATGCAACGTAAGTTGATATACCACTTGACTACCAAATGGAAGAACCCTTACTGAGTTCCCAACACTCGAAGATGTCGAGGCCGCCACCCGTGGACTAACGAACTGCAAAGTGCCAAGTATCAACAAAATACCAGTATGTATAACTCATTAAAAATGGCGAATCCGTTACCATGCTTTGAATCAACTTGTGAGAGGCTTTTTCACACGTTGATTTAAAGCATTTGGCAAGAAGAAACCATGCCAAACGAAAGGGGCCAGAGTGTTATCTGTCCCATACACAAAAAAGGGTATAAACTCGAATGCAGTAACTACAGCGGTATTTCACTACTATGTAATTCCTAAAAAGTCCTCACAAAAATCCTAAAAGTGAGAATAAAGCCATACGCGGAAACAATAATCGGCGAATTCCACGGAGGCTTTCGGGGTAGATGAACGACAACCGATCAAATATTCACGGTAAAACAAGTGCTTGGAAAATGTCTTGAATTCAACAGAGAAATTCACTACAAATTTGCTGACTTCAGACAGGCATACGACAGCATCGACGAAAGTGCTCTATAGTACAAAATCATGCGGCACTTTGGTATAAAAGCAAGATTAGTCCGACTGAATATTATGACAATGTCAAACTCAACATCGCAAGTCAGAATCAACAACAACTTGACCGAACAATTTGAAATATGAGTCGGACTGAAACAGGGTGATGGGTTGCCATGGATGTGCAGGAGGTGCGTGCTGGCAACTGTATTCTCCGAAACCAGTTTATGCCAACGAAACGTCAACTGGGCCACATGGAACAGTTGACGCGCTATGCCCCATAAGGGGTTAGGGCAATTGAGTAGTAACATCGCCCATGGAAGCGAAAGATTCACTGCAAGCGCTCGATCAAGCTGCAAAATCTACAAATCAATCAGTCACAGATGATGGCGCTTAAACATAAAACCCATAAAAGTAGATCGATCTTACTCAATTCAATTGCCCTAACCCCTTGTGGGGTATAGTGCGTCAACTGTTCCATGTGGTCCAGTTGACGTTTCGTTGGCATAAACTGGTTTCGGAGAATGCAGTTGCCAGCATGCACCTCCTGCACATCCATGGCCACGAACGTCGTCGTGGACGGGATTCGAACCCGAAACGCCGGTAGTCAAACATGAGACTGATGTCTCAACACACTGCGCTACCGATCGATCATGCCGGACATAAAGTTAAGCAAACACGACATTGAAAGGGTAGACAACTTGATATACCTTGGTACGAACATTGCGGAAGATGGCAACGAAACTCTCGAGATCAAACGACGAATCCAGGTCGTCAACCGGATAATTTACGCAGTTTCCCCCTTCTGAAAACCTGCTGCATCCATAGAAAAGCGAAGCTCCAAGTCTACAAAACTATAATCCGACCAATATTATGCCATGGTTGTGAGATTTGGACCCTCACTCAGACATCTGAAAACATGATAAACGCCTTTGAAAGGAAGGTCCTTCGACGAATCTTTGGAGCGACTCGCGATGGAGACTAATGTCGAAGAAAGTACAACAACAAGCTGTACGAGTTATTTGACGAAGCAGATTCGCAAACTGCCGTGGGCAGGTCATCTGCAAGAATGGACGAACACCGAATTAACATAAAGGCCTTTGCTGGCACCGGCTACGGTGTGAGAGTGCGTGGAAAACCTTATGCAAGCCATAGACGCTCGTACCAATCCGTAATCCGTCGGATTGGTCGCAAGTCAGCCACTGATACGCGAACCGTATTCATACAATTTTACTCAAGAAAAGTAGTCAAACAAGTTATTCTCTATCGCCGCGACACGCTCCGCATAAGTGTACAGCGACAGCCCGCGCGACTACCTTTTCTTATCCCAAATTGTAGTTGTTGTTTGGGTTGGCTCTGAGTTCGTGTCGAGCTCGATGCTCAACACTTCGAGCCCTGACCCGACCCAACAACAATTTCAATGTAGAGTCCGACCGGTATTTGAATAGGTGAATTGTTGTGAATGAACGATTACGGTGTGTGTCAAAATACAGTATGGTCTGCATATTGACGAATTTTTCAATGCAGAATTTATAGGCACGATATTATATACAATACGTATACATGCACGTACATATGTGAGTATTATAGAAGTCTCGTTGTTATTAAGATTGGGTAGATCTTCACCGTCTCCTTAATCAAAGTTGAACAGGTGCAATAATAAATTCAGCCTGCAGGTAAATGGGAATTATGTAATTATACTGATAATCGTTGGAATATAATTTGTTGATTGGCTGGAAACTTGAACAAATGTTGAATTGTGCTGTAGCGGATCCTATATGGTATATTATCTATGTAATATGTATGTAATGTAATGTAGTAGACGAGCTGATTTTCGAGACCGTTAAACGGGATGATGGTCATTGGGAGGTGAATGGTCAATACCACGCTTAGCCCCCAATAATTCTTATGAGATCAATAATTTCATTTTTAACTGAGTCGACTGGTAATCGGCGAGAAAAGCGAGAATTCAAATTTGCTGTCAGCATAGTGAAGACCTCTCGCTTGACAGACCAACGCTGCACCTATGGAGCTACCACGGTTACATATTAATTGTATGAGACAGTGGTAGCACTGATAACGTTAAAACTACCAAAGAAATTCGGCAAACATTGACTTATTGTACATACTGCGTTTTTGTAACAGATCAAGTGCAGAGCAACAGTCGCACATATTACACTAACAACCAGCTGCCATATGTACCTTGATTGCAATAATTCGATTTGATAGTTTCATTGATATCTCTGGTATGACTGTCAATATCTGCTCACAGGGTTTCCACAACTACAACGAGCTACATTCTAAATTATGAATGAAGAAAGCAAAGTTGCCAGTTAGAAAAAAACACGATTAAAAATTCAAAGAAAGCACAGCCCGGTGTGTAGATAGGTTCATTGAGGATCGGGAGTATTTATGGCCTTCAAGGTCTTTCGGATTGTTTTGTGTGTGCTAATGAGTACCTTCTTTTTCGTATAACTGTTCAGGATATTAGAAAATGTTTAAAGGGTTTGTTTCTATATTAAATATATATATATATATTCTAAAATATATATTCTGACAACTACTATAATATTTAACTGTGGTAGCTTCAAGGGGAGAAACCATTCACCTCCCAATGACCATCATCCCGTACAAAGGTCTCAAAAATGAGCTCCGCTACTACATTTTTCATCTCATATTCCGACTTCAGAATAAAAGAAAGCTGTATATATAGATACTACACCATATTGGATCCGCTATAAACCCCTGTCTTACCATATATAGCACGATTCAAAATATGTATTAGTTTCCAGCCAACCAATAAATTATATTCCAACGATTTCAGTATAACTACATAATTCCCATTTACCTGCAGGCTGTAATTATTATTGCACCTGTTCAACTTTGATTAAGGAGACGGTGAAGATCTACCCAATCTTAATAACAACGAGACTTCTATAATACTCACATATGTACGTGCATGTATACGTATATAATATCGTGCCTATAAATTCTGCATTGAAAAATTCGTCAATAAGCAGACCATACTGTATTTTGACACACACCGTAATCGTTCATTCACAACAATTCACCTATTCAAATACCGGTCGGACTCTACATTGAAATTGTTGTTGGGTCGGGTCAGGGCTCGAAGTGTTGAGCATCGAGCTCGACACGAACTCAGAGCCAACCCAAACAACAACTACAATATGGGATCAGAAAAGGTAGTCGCGCGGGCTGTCGCTGTACACTTATGCGGAGCGTGTCGCGGCGATAGAGAATAACTTGTTTGACTACTTTTCTTGAGTAAAATTGTATGAATACGGTTCGCGTATCAGTGGTTGACTTGCGACCAATCCGACGGATTGGAACGAGCGTCTATGGCTTGCATAAGAAGCGCTGGGAGAACTCTGTGCGAGAAGACAGTAGGAAGTTGCTCGGTGTGCGGGATTAAAAACAGAAACGACGACTTTCGGAAGGTATATCAAACGCAAATTTAGGAAAAAAAAATATGTCCATAGCTGTTTTTGTATCATACGATATTTTTTTAAGAAATGTTCTATTCAAGTGGCGCATTTTTCTCTTACAATTCTTACGATTTTCGTAATCAAATATTTAAGAAAAATACTCTGTTAAATATTTACGAGTATTTTTCCTCTTCCTCCTCTTATATCGTCCAAAAAAAATTGTTTGAATTTTTTGGACGATATAAGTCTTTGAGTAATACTTTTTACAGTGTCCAATTTAAGTGTCGCGGAGTGTATGTATAACATACGAATGGATGATCGCAGAAACCTCTCATGGGATCCACACCCACAGTTCAAACTTACCATATAGCAAATGCACTTCAAATGCATATGTTAATTGCCTTGACCCCTCAAGAGGCATGAGCGCGTCAACATCTCTAGCATTTTTAAGCCTTTTTTACGTTTCGATATCATATCTAATTTTCGGAATCGCAGTTGCTAGCATGCACCTCCTATCGGCGCCGTCTTTACACTGACAAGCTCGGAGCACTGTGAGAGTTCTATTAGTACCAACAGGCAGTTTTTGAAGGCGCCGAGATTTGAACTCCGAGCTCTAGATTAGTATCATAGAGCGGTGACCGAACGACCACGGCCACCGAGCGCGATCGTTGCCAATTGGGAGTTTTTTTTTCACAACTTGGTTTGTACAGATCTAGGGTATACACGCTTCGAATAATTTTAGTTCGTATTTCACACTATCTTTATCAATTTATTTATTGGTTGCGGTGCAAGTTATGAACTGGAGGACAAAATCAGGGCAGATTTTTTTCCGGTACCTTTAAGAGATTAATTTTTATCCTTGTTTTTCCAAATGAATGGAATTTTATGCTAATTTTGAAATGCAAATTCCACATCTATTACGTATTTTTAATTATTTTTCGCTTGAAATTTTCACACAATGTAGATATATGCAAGGTGTACAAATAAAGTCCAGACACATTTATTAGCTGAAATTCGAAAAAAAAGTGTAGAGAAATAATTATTGGAAAATAGAGACTTCGTTTTGTTTAAAAGAAAACGCAATTTGTTATTGTCTAGGCTCGTACAATAGTGTGTAATTCCCAAAATGGGAAGCAATTTCGAAGAATAATTATGGTTTTTAAAATATTATGTACGAGTGCATAGCAACTTGCTTGTTGCAAGTAGGTAGAAATTCACCAAAATCGGCGATGTACATAGATGTCGCATAAATAAAATTCTAATCATCATATTAATGGCTAAGTTCATGACACACTGCGGCTGGTCTACTGTTGCCAATTTGTTTTATGAATTCTACTGAGCTTTTGATGGACACAGCATGCTGTGTCATACGTCATTCTCACCATTACAAAAATTCCTTCGCTGACTGGGACCAGCATATGCTGACAGTTCAGAAATGACACCTGCGCGATTTTTTGTCGGTAGTCAGTTTTGAGATCTGAAATTTGACAATTGATGGATGACAAGATGCAACTGTTGTTCATAATACAACAAGCCGCTACAATGCTGCTTCGATACTGCTGGCACCGCGTGTTGCGATTTCGCTGTGTATTATGAACTTAGCCAATGCTTTGATAGTCAGATATATAAAAACATTTTGATTAATAATAGCAATTCAGTTTGCTCTACTATTTTTGGTCGACTTTAATTCATACAAACTGTAAAAAATATGTCCGTGAAATTGACATTGAACGCGAATTCTCTTGAAGACCGCTACTATTAATATATTCAATAGACCAAGTAATAAATACGCAAACGTGTTCAGAAAAAGTAAATACTCGTATAAGCACATTGAAAAAAAATGAGTACTGCTCAATACCTAATCCTAACACGTAGATATGACATTTGTCCATAAATGAAGAATTTTTAATTTGTTTTCTGAAAATTATTCAGCTGTGCAGACAATTGTTGTTCAAATAAGCCTATTTTAATTTGGAAAAAATTCGAATGACGAAATGGGGACTTCTTAACCGCAAAACTGTCATAGCCTGCGTCAATAGTTTTGTGACTTCAAATATGTAAAAATGAAACTTACTTGTAAGTTAACAAAATACTGAGACTTCAAATGAGCAAACATAACTTTGAAGAAAGTGTCTTATTTCTTCCATATTAGTCGCGTTCTTTGTAGCAGAACATTACAGAGTCAAATGCCTGCAGCAGGTAGCGTTACGTAGCGTGTCACAGCGCTCTGTAGCGCTACGACCTTTCCATCTGTGATTGCAATCGCTCAATTAATTCGCTCTTGAGTAGCTACTTCCCCTTCGTAGCAAAATTTTTTTCACGCTCTCTGGGCATGGAGCTTGGTATGTGTAGCTGTTCAATCACGAAATAAGCCTAGGTAGCGGTAGCGGCTCCTGAAAAGCGTAGTGGAGGAAACATTTATATACGTAGCGCTACCTGCTGCCTGAATGCAGCCAACAAGCAGCAAAGAAACGATACACAACAGAAAAGAATAGTGAGAGCCTAGAGGAAATAGAAGGACAGAATAGCGACTTTATTTGAAAATGGAAGGAACATTCCTAGTTGACCGGGCAGCACATAGTGTTTCGCGACTTTGACCATCTTTGACTTTGGAGGTTTTAAATTGAGATTATTTCGCACTCTTCTTGAGTGAGCTCCGCGGCTTAAGGGGTAACCCCTAGTATACCACCCTAGAACACTTGCTCGCATATATATGTATATGCTATAACGGCGAAGCCACTATTAGCCAAGACGCGAAAAAATAAAATCATTCTGGGGTGCTAATATGCAGTGCCGTAGGAAGCTCTACTGGCGCCCGAAGCCAATTTGAAAATATGCGCCCCCATTCATAGTTTTTCTTCAAATACAAAGTCAAACAATAGCCGTGGCCCTGAAAGCGTTTGATCTGGATCAGATAGATCTGAATTTTTCGATTTCTCCTCCATATGTTTTTCCCTCCGGTAAAACATGTGCCGTAAATTTTTGAATCTGAAAAATATTCCCCTCCGGATCTGAAAAGCATTCAGATCCAAAAATTGATAGCTGTCACGCTCGGTGGCCGTGACCGTTCAGTCACCGCTCTACTATACTAATCTAGAACCCGGAGTTCAATTCTTGTCGCGATAAAAAAATGCTTGTGGGTACTAATAGAACTCTCACAGTGCTCCGAGGTTGTCAGTATAAAGACGGCGCGGATATGAGGTACATGCTAGCAACTTCACTTTCGAAAAGTAGATATACTCGTACTATCGAAACGTCAACAAGGCATATAAATGCTAGAGATGTTGACGCGCTCATGCCCCTGGAGGAGTCAAGGCAATTGACAATAACAACACAACAACACTTCTTTTGTTATTGGAAGGTAGGGATACAAACCCACTACATACAATGATGATGATGACATTCCAATTGCCATCCCCTGGAAGTTCTTCTGTGTTTTTAGTGATTTAATGAAGCGAGCGATAAATCGACTGAAGACGGTACGTGTCAAACCATGAAGATGTTATGACCTAAAGCGGACCCCGGCTGCTCTGCTACAATATTATCATTGAACAGGAAGCACATTAGTATGGTGGTGAATGTTATCACCGGGCACTGTCCGATTGGAGAGCACGCTAGACGACTTCGCCTACCCTACAATGTATCTTCATCAGCCTTTCAACCTAACCTAGTGATTTAATGCAGAAGTGGGCCTGTGAGATTGGGTTTACGGTAGATCCAACCAAAACGAAACTTGTTGTTTTCACTAGCAGATCCAGGATACCTTCCTTTGAAAAACCGTTGATGGAGGGTGCAGGGCTTGTTCTCGCCGCTAAAGCTTAATTCCCTGCGCTCATCCTAGATAAGAAACTATGCTGGTGGCCTTACATTCATGAGCGAGTTACAAAAGCAACTGTTGCATTGCACTCATGCGGCCTACAACCGAAAGTTATTTTCTCTCTCTCTCTCTCTCTCTCTCTACACCTATCCTAAATACTTGTTGATACTTGAACTCTTTTCGGAAAGAGTAGGCAGATAGGGCATTTCTGGAATCCGATGCCATAAGCATTTTTACTGATGGCTCCAAGTCTGATGAAGGTTGTGACTTACGTATACTCGGAGACGATATTAAAGTGTTTCCAGGTGGAAGTAACTGCTATTTACAAAGCTGGCCAGGGTGTGACGTCATGGCGGCTAGAATAAAGTAATCTATACTAACAGTCAATCGGCAATTAAATCGGTTGATTCTACTGCGGCTAACTCGAAGACAATTGTGTACTGTCATACCTCAATCTTCGAGATGGCAAGTTTGTTAACGTTACTCTGTAGGTATGTAGGATTCCAGGTCATAGCGGCTTTATGGTAAACTATTTTGCACGCTACAGGCAATGGCCCATCGCTGTCAGTTACTCATGAATCCGGCCAAACACAGATTTTCCACGATGCAATGGCTTCCAATTGCCAGTCATGGCCCACTGTCTATAGCAGGCATAAAGCAGATGCGGTGACTCGTGGAGTACCTGATTGGACAGCAAAAGTTTTTACCAATTGACCTTAAAGGCAGCTACGACGAATGTGGGGGGCGAACGGCAGGTAGAATATTAGCAGTAAATGCCATGTAAGCGGCAACTGTGGTCTAAACTGAATCCTAACCACGATTTAGGGTTGCTATTATTGGTTAGAAGACACTTCAAAAAAATGTGAATAAGTGCTCCTTTAATTTGCTCAGCATCTGTCTTGACAGTAGAAAGAAGGAGGTGAGTGTCGATCATTGTTTCATTGTCCGCTCCGAATGATCCGTGGATTAAGTCTTGGTCGGACCTTGTTAAGTCAAATAGAGTTATCACAACGGAGTCCCTTTAACCTAACCTAACCGCACTAAAAGGGCTATTTGAACTGTAAAGAATATGGAGCGGTTTGCCAGTTTGTAGTCAAAAGAAACTTAAGCCGTGTTCCCATTGAGCGATTTTTGTTGAAAGACACAAGTCGGGACACAAAAATCTCACAAGTCGCTTCGTGGGAACAGCACTTTCAACAGTGTTGAAAGACACTTCAGTCAAACGACGAAGTGTTGTCTCGGTCAATACATTGTCTCTCGATTGAGCAGGTTGCGCGCTTCCGTATTCGGTCGATCATTTTGATTTTGCATATGGCAGCGCCCATGTTCCGTGATCTGTCAACGAAAGTGAATGGAATAAAGTACATGACAATTGTGTTACGAGTGTTTTTATCTGAAGTGAGCTGTGTTATGAGTATTTTCTCTTTAAATTTTCGTGGCGCCACGTCGCGCAGTGTATTGATATGTTTTCGTAGAAGTGTTGTCAGTCCCAAATTTGTGTGTGTGTGTGTTTGTAGTTATGTTTCTGTTGTGTGGGCTCGTGAATTAGATAAAAAAACCTTGCTTGACACGTGTGTGCAACCACCGGTTTATCTCACATTCGATTTTTGTGGACGAATTTTTGTGGCCGAATTTTTGTCGCCCGACTTTTGTCACTCCATGGGAATGCGGCTTTAGGCAGTACAAAATTTGCTACACTTATTTTGAATAAGTAATCAGCCACCAAAACTAACAACACGCTTACGTACTGAATGGACCAAATGCGAATTTCTCGTTCAGCTTATTTATGTAACGATCAAACTTACTAAACTTAAAGTGCGCTTTGATAGGGACACGATCGTCGTACATTACATCGTTCGCGATTAGCGATCACGCAAGAAATCATGGGGTACTATTTGTGTGTATCTTTTTGATCGTCGCTTGCGATCTTCGCAAAGTGGTGTCTAGCAAAACGGTCCTTAACTGTGAAAATGGTTACCGATCAATTAAAATAAATGACAAGAAATCTGCAAATCAATATTTCTTTGGGTACTGACTGAAAAAATGGGACGATCTCCGATTTATTCTTTCCAATTATTCTTTTCCAAGTTTAGGTGCTTTCTTTGTAATTGCGCCCGAAGCAAGTGCCTCGTTCGCATCACCTCTGCTACGCCACTGCTAATATGTAGGCGAAATCTTTTATTGACCTTCATCGGATTGGATTACATATGTCCTAGCAAATGTTTTGTTTGTGTATCTTTTTATGGTTGAATGGTGGCTGACAAGATTAAACATCCAAAAAACCACAAAATATGCAACGTATACCTGTGTACCTATTAAAAAAATATTCACCGCAAAAAAAAAACCTGTTCATTTATAGTTCAAAAATAATTCTGTAAAAATAGAGTGTTTGTTCTACCGCTCTATTCGCAATTTTACATTAAATTTAAAGCTAGCAAAAAATTCGCTCGGCTTCTCAAAAATCATGTTGAACATAACAGTGATCGGTTATGCAAGATGTCACTTCAGTAAGAGCTCTACTAAACTTCTAAATAAATCTTACAAACAAAAAAAAACGTCCTTCTGACATATGCCATATATTGAAATTTTAGACACAAATCCAATTGCACCTGTCTATTAAAACTGAAATTAATAATAAACTACTATGCTAATGCATAGGTACTCAAAAAAAACTCATTTTGACACAAGGATTAATTTTATTCGGATTACTATCTGATAAAAGTGCAAATGTGTTTGGAGATTAATATAAACTATATGTATGTACATTTGACCTGTAACTTTTTGATATTATGTATTTGACGAAGCATCGACGACCTCGTATTAATAAAACATATACACAGAAGTATCTGCATTCTAGAAAACTTAGCAGCAAATTCACGTTTTCTTTATGACTGAGCACGTTTTGTTTATGGCTGAACAAATTCGCGACAGCGATTTGCATGCTGAATAAAAAATCTTTTCGTTGCTTCGAAATCGTCACAATGAAATAAAAACAAGGTAGCCTTCGGCTAGATTGCCGCATTTATGATACCTTCGCCTGAAGGGTATCATGCTTTCATTAGACTGGGTTGCTATAAATGGCAAACGCAGAATGGATCAACCATTCTGCATTTACCACTTTGAATTTAGCAGTGAAACTTGTTCCGATTCCACTGTTCCTATTAGAGGTATACGGAATAGTGGGCCGATTAAAACTAAAATTAAAAATGTGGTTTGGTGGTAACTACGAAAAATAGTTTTTTACGCCACGTGCACCCCGGGCAACGTTATAAAACGGATAACAGGGCTTTGGAAAACTCATAAGGGAGAAATAAACCACGGAAACACGAAACATGGCAAGTATAGTGATATCTTCCCAAGTATCGGAGGGAGCCGCGACCTCCGACAAGGGCTCCCCCTCTGAACAAGACGGGCAGTCATCAGTGGCAAATGGGCGTGCGCTCCCCAACTCGAAGGAGGCTGACTGCTGCGAGTGCATCTGCACGAAACGGTAGAACGGGGAATGCTCCAGCAACAACGAGGAGCCTTCCTTCACATGTGGCTAATGTTTCGCCTGACATTCTGGCGACCACAGCTGCAGGCTCGCGTAGGCAACGGATGAAATGGACTGAGGAAATTAACTTTTTTATCATCCGTACCTACTACGAGATCGAGCTTTCACAAGGGACCACATCATATCGTCCCTTGCTATATCAGAGGTTCGTCAAGCGATTCCCGCAATTTGCACATGTCTCAATGCATCAGGTATCAGATCAGTACCGCTTCATTGGACGAAGGGGTGCAATACCGGAGATGACAAGGGAAAGAATTCGACTTGAGGTTATTGGGGCAACTCGAAACTGAGAGTCGGCGGGGTTGAATGTGATATCACCACCACCATCCCGTCACACTTACCTACAACACCAGACGAAGTACACTACTTCACCGCCAAGTAGAAGCCTCTTCTAAAGTTCGGGACGAGTATGAAAGAGCTTGGTTGGAATATCAATAAACAGATCCCCGCTCAGACCTGGCATCCCCAACACCTGATATTCTTTCTTAAATCGATAGCGAAATCGCTTCCAGACTTAGCTCTGGTAGCACGTTACTGGAACTGCAATCTCTTGTGAATTGTGGTGCAGTGGTGGCTATCAGGTTACTTATTCAGAGGATCGGCCTGAGACAAAAACAAGATCCAGCCTGGAAGATTCGTCTTGAGCGGAAGAGAGATTCCTTACGACAGGATATTGACCGATTGACACAATCTGTCGCCGAAAATAGGCGGTTGAATAAAAAAGTGGAAAGATCCTCCGTAAGTATTTCACTCCTTCCGGAACTCCTTTGGTGGAAGTATTGAACACACTAAAACAGAAGCTCGCAGTCATCACAAATCATCTCCAACGATACATGCTGAGCCTGTTCAGAACGCTGCTTTCACCAAAAGCCAGCGGAACTTCTACAAGTCTATCAACGAGGACCAACAGGCCAGCCCCACTATTAACTTCTCAGTAACTGACACTTAACAGTACTGGGGTGGACTTTGGAAAACTTCCGTTCAACACACCCAACATACTGAGTGGATCACTGCCGAAACCACCCGCCATGCAAGCTTGCCTGGTATGATTTACGCTGAGGTCACTGAATCCCATGTTCACGAAGTTATTAAGCGGTCCAAAAATTGGAAAACGCCTGGTCCTAACGAATTGCAGAATTTATAATATAAGCGATTTCCGAGTATATGTGGTCAGCTCGCACAACAGATTAATCTGTTGATTAATAGGCCTGAGGAATTTCCACCTTTCCTCACAGCAGGTGTAACCTACTTGTCACCCAAACGAAAAACGGCGCGGAGCCCTACTGAAACGAGGCCAATAAGATGCATGCCGACACAGTACAAGTACATTACACCCATTATTAGTGGCAGGATCTATACGTAGTCCGGATGGCGCAATGGTTAGCACGTTCACCTTCAACGCACTGGGCCCCGGTTCGATTCCGGGGATTTACGTGTCGGACTATGAGCCCACTCAGCTGTTAAATGAGTACCCATTATGGGGTAAATAACTCGGTTGAGCGTGTTGCTGATCACATACCTCTGCACAAAAAAACCGTCACGATCTAGAAAATGAGATGATGCTAACTCATCTCGAGGCCGTGGTTCAAATTGGACTGTTGCGCCAGTTAATTATTTTATTATCTATACGCACCTCGAGCAGAACAATAACCTTGCCGAGGAGCAAAAGGACTGCCGAGTCGGATCTAGGGGATGCAAAAAGCAACTCGCAATCGACTCGGTTGTGGTATGACAAGCAACGCGCAATCACAGGAGTATGTATTACTGCTATATCGATTGCGCCCAAGCGTTTGAGAGCATCCCCAATAGCGGGCTAATTGAGGTCCTCCACATCCTCCTACCGAATAGATACTGTCCTAATCAACTTTTTTACAAAAGTGATGGAAGGATGGCACACAACACTAACAGTGCTATAAACCCAAGGCGATATGCTCTCTCAACCGGTATACATCCGAAGAGGCATATTCCAAGGAGACTCTTTGAGCTCCTCTGGTTCTGCATAGCGCTGAATCTCCTTTCATCACTTTTAAATTCGGCAAGACAGTGCGGATAATGCTTAAAGCATGGAATTCTTGGAATATTTTCCAAATTCCAGCTGACTCACCTGATGTACTTAGATGACATCAAATTGTACTCGGGGAGCGACACACATCTCAAAAATCTGCTGCGGATAACCGAAAATTTCAGTCATGACATTCCGATGGACTTCGGGTTGAACAAATGTCGAATCCCCGGCTTCACCTTGAATGATATCCACATAGGTGCAATGTCGGAGGCAGACTTTTATAAATACCTAGGAATTCTGCAAGGTGAACACACTAGTGTTGATGACTTGGGAGTAGGACTGCTGGTTGAGTTCTGGCGCAGGATGAAATTGGTACTAAAGTCCAATTTATTGGGAAGAAACAAAACAAGTGCGATCAATCTCAATGCCATTCCTTCACTGGCATATTCATTCGGAATAGCCCCGTGGTCTGTCACATCTATGGCGGATATTGAACGGGGGTATGTGCTTTTATGTTCAAATTCCGAATGCTACATCCAGAATCGTCAGTGGAGCGAATGTGTCTACCTCATAACATAGGAGGTAGGGGTTTGGTTGACATTGCTAATTTAATTTCAGAGGCAAAGCAACATCGAGTCCTCTACATGATGCTGTCTGCAAGGCAGATGACGGTATAACTCCATTCAACTTAAAGGATCAAGCATTTGCTCCTTTGAGTCTGGTGAAGTCAGACCAAGAGAAAATCGACAAATGGAAGACAAAGGCAATGCATGTTAAACATGTGGATTGCCTTTGGAAGCCATTTGTCGATCTTCATCTGTCGAACAGGTGACTTGGAGCAGGGTACCTCTTTGCCGAAACAGAAGGTTCGATGGTTGCCATTCAGGACGGCGTGGTCCCCACCCCTGCATATCTTAAGCATATATGCAAGCAACGGGTGGATGACGACCGATGCAGAATATGTGGTTCGGTGTTGACAACACTTGATCATATCATTTCTGGTTGTGCTGTAATGGACCCGGCGGAGTACACGGACAGACAAAATGATGTACGCAAGGTAATCCACCAACACCTCGCATATAAGCACGGGCTGGTCAATGAAACCGTACCGATCTACCAGTACACTTCACAAGCAGTGCTTGACAGCACTCGCTTCACGATGTACTTGGGTCGCCAGGTAAACCCTGATCACCTGGTCACCCACAACAAACCCGATGTACTTCTAGTCGACAAGACGAGTCGCTCTGCATACATAATCGATGTTGCTTTCCCCCATAATAGCAACATCGAGAGAAAGCATGCGGAAAAAAGGGCAAACTATAGTTCACTGGCCCAAGAAATCAAACAATTTTGGCATCTTGGCAGTGTGCAAATAGTGCCTGTAATATTGTCGGCTACTGGTATTATACCCAAAGAACTTCTGACTTCCCTCACCCAATTAGACGTTCCCATGGAGGAAATATACAATTTTATATTTCCTCCATGGACCTTCCGAACAATCTCATTGACATAATGTAAAAATATGTCATTTTTCATACGAGTGCAAGAGTGCGGAAAGTGCTCGGCGACTCCACTAGTTTCTGTTAAAAATTAGGATGCCGGTATAACACCTGCCCAAGGCATCCATACCCGTCAACTTGATGTTTTCATCTGTTGCGGGTGTATAGGCGGCCAAAGAGGCCGAGATTAGCTACACCCGCTAGGCGATAATAATTAATACTTATATACTATATACTCGTATATTTTAAAAGGAGTCCAACAATTTTCCACGGATTAATCCATGCTTACAAAATTGCAATAAGATAGTCCCAAGATTTCATGAGAAAAAAAAGCCATTTTGTCTCAGGATGTAACGAAAGGTGGAAGAAGACGATTGAGGTAGTATGTATTCTGATACCCGAACGACAAAGGGCCATATTTTTTCTTCCAGTCGACACTAATTTCGAACTTTGCATAAAGATCTTTTCGATTTTATTGGTTCATCCTGTACTTTGTACAATTCACCGACCTTGTTTGACAAATATGAGAAGTTTATAATATGAGAATATTTGGGGCATGTACTCGTTGTGTGGAATAAATTTTTCATACGAATAGTGATGCGTACATACATATTAGGGATGGCGGTTATTGGAAAAGCTACCGGTTGTCCGGTTGTTCCGGTTATTTTCGCCATTGGCTTAACCGCTTCGGTTTAACCGACCCAATCTACCGGTTATGGGAAAAACCGGTTATCCGGTTATTTAATAATAATAAGTTAATAATTGTTGACAAGCTTGCGTTGTTTTGTAGATCCTTTGGCATACATGTGTTTGGGGAGCAACTTATGCCTTCAGTGTAATAGCCGTCATACATTATGCGATCCGTCGCTTGATAAATCGGCCGATGGATCGCTACAAAATATCAGCTGATCAAAATTATATGAAACAGTTAAAAAAATCGTCAACAATAGGCGCATACACAGGCCGATATTGATATCGGGCGACGGATCGGCCGATCGATCGGTGTGTGTATGGCACGTTTTAGACTTACAAAATAAGTAAGAGTTGCACTGAAGAAAAGTTGCTTCCCAAACATATGTATGCCAAAGGGTCTACAAAATAGCGCAAACTCAAAATCTTCCCTTTTCACAAATCAAGCTTTGGGCCAATAGTTGGTATCCAGTCTATTCATAAATACTCTTTCGCTAATATGTTGACCCGTTAGTCGGGTCCTTTCATTAGATACCACCCAAATCATTTAAAGTTGATACCAGTCGTTCAGAGGCCACGGAACTGCGATCAAAGCTAAATATTTTTGAGCAATAAATGACAAACCCGGCATGCAGGCATTGCTCTTCTCCCAAAAATTGGAAGGATCGCTTCCCCTATGAAGCAACGGCTGCTGAAGATAGAGTTTCAATTTATTTGGAAATGATTCCACTGGAGCACCCTTGGCTACTTCCTAGTCATGTGATGACTAAAAAGGATTTTAGTTGTTTATGACCTCAGCCTTTTGCGGTAAGCGTGGGAGTTTGCCAGTGTCAGCCAAGTGGTGCTTAACTTCTTGGCTAAAATGATGGCTTGGCTGGAAATAATGGGGCTCAGGCATATTTTTTTTGGTGCATGCATGGCTATTAAAAAAAAAGGTCCGATTAAATTTGAATCAGAAGGCCAAACGGCTGAATTTTTCTTCTTCTCTGGCGTCGAAGGATTTGAAAAACAAGTTAGAATTTTCGCATGTCGGTTATTTTTCCCCGGTTATTGGATTTAGAAAGTAGTACCGGTAAAAAACCGGACAAAAATAGTACCGGAGATAACCGGTTATTCGAAATGGAAAATACCGGTTGTCGGAATAACCGGTAGGTATTTCCCATCCCTGATACATATTTCATAATTAAGTAATTTTCAATTTCAATTGCATATTGTTATGAAACTTATACTGGTCTTTATAAAATGGAGACGCCTACAATTGTCAGGGCTTTTTCTTGCAGTTCCCAAACGGAGAAAACAGCATTGGAACAGAACAATCTGCAATAACATTTAAGCTTACTGATGAACAGTGTCAACGACATTGTTGACATCTCAATCCGAGTAAAGTTTACATAACGTCCATATACGAGTACGTATTGTTCGTTATAAAAATGATAAAAGATTAACCAAACAAAGACAAAGCTCACGTGCCATTCCGCTTTTGTTGGTAAACATGGCCGTGGATATATTTTACAATAATAACTACTCTTACTTACGTATTCGTACTTATTCGTACTTGGTGCAGTTGTTAATGTGCCGCCAATAAATATGTGTATAGTCATTACTATATGCACATACGAGTATACATTTTTATTAGTTCCGAGCTGACTAGCCAACTGGTGAATTCCCGGTGAAAACGTTCAAAGAATTCAGTCACGATTTATGGAAGCTAATGTTAACGAGGTTGTCAAGGCTGTTACAGGTGATATCAATAGATTTCGCGTATTGTTAATGATTTTCGAAAAGTGAAAATGTATAAGTATATTTTAGGTCTCGTCAAATTATTGTACCTTTCTTTTGTGTTCTTTTCAGCTCTAAGTGCAAGTTTCCCCGAAAAAAATATCTATTTACTGGATGGACTAGTTTTAGATGTTAATTGCCTTTATCGCTCCAGGAGCAGGGGCGCGTCAACATCGCTTGCATAGGTATGCCTCGATGGGGTTTCGATACAATAGTTTATCGTCAGATGGTCCTGGGAACTCGAACATGGTACAAGTGGACCGGTTTTCTTCAGGTTTACATGAACTGTGTGTGTAAGCCTTGAGCTATTCCGAAGACATTTGTACCAGGTTCGCTTTCGAGTTGGAGTTCGACAGTGTATGGTGACACTAAAAAACTTAATTGACGTTTCGTTAGCATATAACAGTCTCCAGATTACGCATTTTAGTGGCATACTCATCCTTTCCATTTAGTTCAACTCGGCGACAAGTCGGGAAAGGCTGTGGCTTATTCTTACTGTCACGCCTAACATCACAGTTGGAGAAAAACCCATAGCCATAGTGGTCGCCTCAGTTCTCAGCTGATTTATTTTTTTAGCACCTGACCGATTACGTTATGAGTTGGTCGTAGATATTTTGTCTATTGAATGATGCCACTAATTCAACAATCTTTCGAATTAAATTATTGTTGAATGACTTATAGTGTGTTTATATTAAAGCTGCGATAAAGAATTAAAGCTGCGATAAAGAATTAAAGCATCGCAGTAACTAATTTTAAGGGCTTATTCACTTAGGTTAGGTTAGGTTAAAAGTCTGCCGCGGATGATGCAGCACACAATCATTGATTGATTGATCAAACACGAGTTGTCAGCACATCGCTTTACTCCATTCAGAGGATGGCCTCGAAGATAGCTGCTTCAGATGGTTTAATAAACTGGCTGGAGTTCACAAAACTATATTACGGGTCCAACTACACAAATCATTATATCCTACTAAACCTGAGACGCTTAGGTGTTGGTCAGCCATTCAGGTTACAGCTATCTGCCATTTTCCAAACTGTCTTATCGCTAAGACTTGGCCGTTAACGGTTTGACACACTGCCGTTACCAGGGGGCGCCCACGAGGAGGACTATGGAAAAGGTCTTTGGCCCTCCAGCCAAGTAAGACAATAACCAGAGCCCGAGACCATAGTACCTCTAGTGAAGCATTGTAGTGTGTATTTGTGATTTAACTCAACATTTACCATCTTCAAGATGGTACATATGATGGCGTCTTCAATACCTGCAACGTTTAACAAACTATCTTTGTCTTTTGGAAAATGTCGATAGTGCACATCGAGTAGGAAGATCACGTACACTTTCATATTCTAGCATTGTCGAGCAATCAATCAATCTTTAATCTTAACTCAATGCAATTATAACCGATTTTCAGAGACGCTTACCACAATTCGTTAAATATGTTAGTAGTTCCATGACGATTGCTCAGAACTGCTTTAGCAGTTTAAAATAACATCGAAGATGGTCGAGTTGTGCAATCTCATTAAAATCAAGGTTCGTGTACACCTACATACTTGCTGTTGGGAATGTGAAATTATAATTTCTTCGACTGTAAACTGATTTGCCAATTTTCCTAACTTGTGGGAAGGTCGTTGATTTTAAACTGAGACCAAAATAGCTAGTAATGTACAAATATTTAAAAAAATATCTCATAATAATATTCAATAAGGAAAATACTAGTTTCACTCATTTCATCCTGATATTGGTATTAACGTAATACTTCGTTTACACGTGAGCGCTGAGCCAAACACCGAATGTTAGGCTGTTGAAAAATCGTGTTGAAAAGCACCAACAACAAAAAGATGCCTTTCCTGTTCTTACATGGCCAACAAGAATTCACAAGCATTTGAATAGTTTCCTCAAGAAATGGGAACGACTCAAATGCTAGTGAATTCGTGTTCCGTGTTTGGCTTAGCGTTCACGTTTGAACGAAGCATAAACAATTAGCAGTCAGAGATGATAACGAAATTAACTTGATTCAGTTGACCGTATAGCTCTAAGAACAATGGCGGAGTTAGGATTAGTATATACTCGGAGGGACTGAGAATCAACTTATCCTACCGTCTTCCCGACTTTTGTACCAGTAGTGTCTTGCAGGCTGAGGTTTCGGCGATCTCGGAAGCTTTGACCTGGTTAACGAATCATGTCGTGACTGCAAGAGACATTACTGTCTACACGGACAGTCAGGCTGCGATTCGCTCGCTTGACTCTGTTCTCACTACTTCGAAAACTATTCAGAAGTGCCGCTCGGCCCTCATGTAGATGGGTTACTTCTTCAACGTTACCCTCTGCTGGCTTTGCGGGCAATTACAGGGCGGACGACCTTGCTCATGAGGGGACAACTAGTGTTGTCGATAGGGACCACATTGACATTAGAATGCCAATTGCATCATGCAAAGTGGCAATTAAGTCCACTGCAGTGGATAGGGCCAATACCAGAAGGCTCAACAGCAGTTCTTGCCAAACGACGAGAATGATTTAGCAGAAATTCGATTCTAGCCGCTCTGCCTCTTTGCTGTCATTCAGTAGAAAGCACATTAGCAGGGTGGTGGGAAATATCACAGGGCACCGCTCCATCGGCGCGCTCGCATGGAGGCTCCATCTTCCTCATCATGACTACTGCAGGAGTGTTGAGGTTGTAGATGAGGAAGAGAGTGTTTTGCACCTTCTATGTCGCTATTCGACGATGTCCATCAAGAGGAAGAAATTCCTGGACTCCTGGTTTTACTGTGACTTAGAAGACCTCAAGGTTATGAGCGTGTTACAGCTCAATCGCTACAATACCAGCACAGGCTGGTTCGGGACCTAGGTTCCTTTAGCGAGGGGAATTGTTACTGGTGGTATCACCATGGACCCATGAGAGGTCTAAGTGTGCTGTGTTGTATCATGGCAACCCTTTAACCTAACCTATGCTCTAAAGTCCCCGTTGATAGGGGTTTCGGAAGTGTAGGATAAAGGGGGTTAAAACCCATTTTTTTCCCAGAGTTAATTGAATATTTCGGTTTGTTAGTGTAGACATAACTAAAGAAACAGGAGAAAAAATTGTGTAGTTTCGAAATTTTGCAAAATCAATGAGGGTAGTCTCCTGAATATATGCTTCAAAGTGGGCGTCCACAAGTGTAGAGAAAAAAGGGTCGAAGTCAATTTTGAAGTGTTCCTTGAATAATAACATGCAAGGACAATGTTGTATAGAATGTAGCATTGTGTATACATAATATTTCATTGGAGGTTGGCGTACCTTTGGTTAGATCGTACCTCTTTGCGGTACCAACCAACTACATCTTAATCAGAATATTTGACCAAATTTTCATGTCGCGAACTGTATTCTATCGAGAGTTATCGTGCCGTTTTTAATTGTAGGGAAATAAATATACCCTATATTATTTCATGGTCCAGAGTATAATGTAGCATTTTATAGTTGAGAGTATGATATACCGTTTTGTAGGAAATTTTCGGCCTTGGAACATTTTTTGTAGCACCCTCAGTTTTCAAAATAATCAAGGAAAACTGAAAAAAAGGACCTTCGACCCTCTTTACACTTCCGGACCCTGTATAATTGGGGACTTTTGAGCACACATTCGGGGGACTGTCTAATAGAAGCGTTCCAAATTTCAAAAATACCCAATTTATTTTTTCTATTTTTCGTTCCTAGCCTGGATTATTATGGCCTAGTTGTAGAAAGCCTTAAAACCATGAAATTAGTGCATTATAGCCAAGTTGTCGTTATAGCTTGGTTCGGTTAATCGAGCAAATGTATGGATATTTTCAGATTTGAAACGGGACTCGTTAGATTTTATTGGGTGTTTTACCGTACATATTTTATTATTTGACGATATGTGACTTATTTAATTGACCATAATAATCGTTTCCATAGAAATTTGAAGTATGAAGAGTATGTAAACAAGTACGTACATATATGTACTTATATGGTAGTTTTAAACCATTTAACCATAATACTTAATAAAAAAAAACAATCTTATCAGTGTCAGTCTGCTTGAAGTAGAACATATAAATATGCAAATAAGTATCCCATTTTTAGATATTTAATTTTGTGGGGATATCATTGAATAAATTATTGTACTTCCTAACAGGTTTATAATTAATGAATTTTTTCATATAATCAGTACATATCAGCATTTGGAGGTGGTGCTAAGGGGGTAAGCCCACTTGTACCGGTGGAAAGCCGCTCTTCTACATTTTAATTGATATCTCAGGAACTCTTTGTTTAAATTTCCTGAGATATTTTATACTACTAAAACTGAGTTTTTTTACAAAGCAGTGTTGTCAAAATCATATATGTATATCATACTTTTGTTGCAGAATAAAAGTTTATCCCAATGATCACAAAATTACCTTTTTCGACACGTTTGGCCCATTTACTCAAAAACCATTACAGTAAACGAATCCAAATTTTGTGGGGCCATAACACAATACTAACACAACAGATGGACGAGAGGAATGGACAACTTGACCGATTTACAAAAAATAATGTATAAAAACATAAAATTGAGATTTCTGAAAACTTCATTATTTTTATACCCTTCACGGATGTGATATATTGTACAACATATTTACTTGTATTCAATTGACGATTTTTCAACTTTGTGATAATTGATATTCATATTTGAAGTATAATTATTTTTGTCTTTACCACTGTTTTTATTACTGCTCCTTACGCGTTTCGTTTTTTCAAACATCTTCAGAGGATTCCTCTGATTCCTCTGAAGATGTTTGAAAAAACGAAACGCGTAAGGAGCAGTAATAAAAACAGTGGTAAAGACAAAAATAATTATACTTCAAATATACATATTTACTTTGTCATGAAGTTTGCAACGCACGGAAGGAAGCATCTCCGACCATATAAACTATATATATTCTTGGTTAGTATAATGAGACGAGTCGATTAAGCTTTGTCCGTCTGTCTGTCTGCCTGCCTGTTTCTATGCAAACTAGTCCCTCAGTTTTAAAGCTATCAAGCTGAAATTTTGTACAAAGCCTTCTTTCTATTGTACGCTGTCAATATGTCGGAACCAATGGAATCGGAACACTACGTTATATAGCTGCCATAGGAACGACCGGTCCAAAAATTCGTCTTTGTGAGAAAACTTTTTTATTTCTAAAGCCATCTTTTTCAAATTTCACACTAATCAATAGTATTTTTAGTCAAATCACATTTTCGAATTTGGTTGAAATCGGACTACTGCATCGTATAGCTGTCATAGGAACGACCGTTCCAAAAGCAAGTTTTTGTTAGAAAAACTTTTTTATTTCTGAAGATATCTTTACAAAATTATTCAATTATATTGACTGCCAAGCCATGTTCCTAAATTTGGTTGAAATCGGCCCACTATTTCATGTACCTCTCATAGGAACAGTGAAATCGGAACAAGTTTTACTACTAATTCCAAAGTGGCAAATGCACCATTGGTCCCAAAGAAGGTATGATACCGTTCACGTGAAGCGTGATATATATATCTCCGGCAAGCTAGCCTAAGGCTAGCTTGATTTTCTTAACAATTGTTAATTTGTTTTTAAACACTCTCGTCAGTTTGAAGTACTACGTCTACCGGTTCCTGAGAAAATGGGGCAAAAAAGGTGAAAAACACAACTTTTGGGAAAACGTGACTGTTTGAAAAATAGAGATAATAGGCGTATTTTTTTTGTACACTACACAAACAACAAGGGTATGTTGTTTGTGTAATGTGTGTAATGTAACCCGAATAACCCCCAATTAACCTTCCGCAGTACTGCGCCTCATATCGCTCCACAAACTAAAAAGTCCTAATTTTCAAAATTTAAATAAAATACTTTCATTTATCAGAATTATAATCTTTTGACATGAAAATGTGCAGGAAGACTTATATTTGTTCTGATAAAAAAAAACAAGTAATGTTGTTTTTGACAATTTTAAGTGGGCTTACCCCCTTAAAACCGAAAAACAGGATTTTTAGCATATTTAGATATGTATCTGTTCCATTATGTATACATAGTAGCACAGTGATCTTGAACTTTCTCTTACCGTTTTTTCGGATATTTTCATGGAATTTTGCACCATTTTAGCGTACTTTCAACAGCCGAAGTTTAAAATTTCTTAAATGCACTTGCAAAAATTACAACAATTCATAGAAAACGGAACACTCTGATAAGTCGGCAAATCACAAGTTCCGCATTCAACAACACATAAAAATATCAACAAAAACAATACTGGTTTCAGCCATAGAGACAGGGTCGGCAAAGTCGGTTTCACACGACACAATAAATGCACTACACTCAAACTAAAATAACACTCTTTATATTATTAACATTTATTTGCTAAAACTTTCATTCACCTGATCCGGCTTGAGATTTAATTAATTTAAAGGAGGCGAATTCGAAGGGCCTACCACTGGGACATTTTGGGAGAACTCGTTATAGAAGCAAATCATCAGTATCTAATAAAACTGTGAAATGACAATAAAAACCGTTCCGAATAAGCGCGAGTTTTAAAACTTAGCAAGTGATTGCGGCGGCGTCGTGTGGCGAATTAAGCTGAACTGAAAATTGGAAACTGAAAGCTGGAACAGTTCGCAAGTTGGTCGTAGACCTTACCATCACGACGATCAGTCGCCGTTCAATCCGAGTTGGATTGGAACAATTACCGACACCGCAAACTTTTACGTCACACAACTTTTCAGGCAGTAGCAATAGTTGCAACCGACTTTTGTCAAGTTAACACAGCACTACGTTCACTACGTTCATTTAAAAAAAATGTTACTACTAGTAGCGAATTCCATACATCATCGTACCCGCACAATTGGAACACGCTACAGCGCGATGTCGAGCGCTGTTTCTTAGTTTATCAGTTTCCACTTGCTATTCACGATACTTGTACATAACAAGTATCGTGAATGGTAGTAAATTGTATTGTCGGTAACCCTCACGTTTCAGCGAAAAGAGCATCATGTGTGGCAATTGAAAAGGTATGTTATCGGTCTGTTACAAATTGACAATTAATGCATCTAGAGACTAAATATGACGTAATGTTGTGCCTCATTCACCTCTCTAGGTAAAAATCACGTTTCGGCAGTTTATTGAACCGGCTAATTTGTATAATTTTGGGAAATAAATCTAACGTAATCCGTATATATCTTATATATGCTAACAAAACATTAACTATGCCTCGGATATGGATTGACTCACCAGTTACAACCTTTAGCTATCGTTCAATGACAAAGATTGGTCTCTAGAATGTGCGTACTCTTCTGGACAATAGATCAGAATATCACCAGAACGCACGTATTTGTTAATTAGAGAGCGAATTTCAGCGGTATAAATTAAACATCTTAGCAGTTAGTGGGATAAGATGGTGGAACACCGGAGAATGTATCTCTCCAGCGAGTAGCACTGCAATATTGTACTCCGGCAGAGCTACCGGTAGTGGTCGAGGGTCAGGTGAAGGGCTCCTTTTAACCAAAGTTGCACGAAGCTGTCCCTTATCTTTGAATCCGGTCTCCGACAGAATCATGATCGTCAGGTTCCGGACCAAAATGGGAAACAACACAATTAACAATGCTACGCTTCAAATGATCCCGCCCATGTTGTGGCGAAAGACTGCATCTATGAACAACTTAACGCCGTCCAAAAAGTGACATTGAAATGGTTATGGGCAGGTCTGAACGCAAAAGTAGGTGCTGATAACAGTGGTCTCCGGCATGTGATGGAGAGGTGAACGTTGTGACCGAAACGACAACGATGAAAGATTTGTAGAGTTCTGCACTTTCTACAGTCTTTTCATCGGTGATACCATGTTTGAGCATAATGACCACCACGAAATCAGTTGATCCTCTGTTGATCGAGACAGAACAAAAAATAAAATCGACCACTTTGGGATTAGCAAAAATCTCAAAAGTTACCTTCTGGACGTGCGAAATAAGAGGGAGCCGATGCAGATAATCTGCTATTCATTTTCTGTCGACTCACACGTCGATCCAAATGGTTCACGAAACGCGGTGGAAGTGAAGAGGTTTTACTGCGTTCGTTCTATGAAGTTGACGTGGTTGCGTCGTGGTCGCGAACCCCTTGGTTCGGTCGTCTCTTGCGACCATCGACTTTAATTAATGCCAAGCAAAACCGCCCGAGGAGGTGCATGCTGACAACTGCATTCACCGAAAACAGTTTATGCCCTCGAAACGTCAGCTGGGCCACATGGAACATTTGACGCGCTATGCCCCGCAAGGGGTTAGGGCAATTGAGAGAGAAAGAGAGAAAACCGCCCGAACGCTCCAAGCGACGTCGGTAATTAGTATGAAGCGAAATCGCTTGGAGAAAAGTGATGCTTAAAAAAACTGTGCAACACTGATTCCTAATATGTACATAAAAAAAACTTGCAAACAATGTTTGAAGCGATGCATCATTCTAGTTTATTTATATGCAAAACTGTTTTGAAAAATGGGAAAGGGGAGCGCCCAAATTTTCTTTTTTTGTTCCTTAAGTTAGACTTTGACCGGCCCTGATTCCAACCATATCATTTAATTGTTTCATTTTATAACTGATGATGTCAACTTCTGGCGAAACGTTGTATTAATTGTAACAAATAAAGTAATTTGTAAACGTAAAGCCGGATAGTGAATATTACACAGAACGCAACCTGAATTGGAAATCACCAATGAACAAACAAACACAATTATTAATCCGATTAATTAGTTCAACCAGGCCAAGATTCACTCCAAACCCGCTACATTACATCCAAATGCAATATGAATGATACAAGTAAAATACGTTAAGTGCCTCTAATTTCACATATTTTTGAATATTTTCAAATATTCGTATTTTATCAAAAACAAAACTCCAAAAATAAGCCAGGTTGCAGATTGTTTGTTATATCTCCCGGAAACTGACTAAGTTTATACATTGAATTATGATAAATGACTCATAGCTTGTTTTTGCAGATCCATAAATACCATAAATATTTATGAGGTGTACAAAAATATCATATTCAAGTACTCGTATAAGTGCTTTTATCTTACGAGTACTTTGGTGGAATTCGAAGTAGACGACATAGCTTTTTTGACCCCAACGGATCACCCTCTTGTAGGCATTAAACCTTTTCCTGGCTTTGACAGTCCATAGTAGATCACTTTTTACGCATTATACTGCACTTAACTCAAAAATGGCAAAAACGAAGTTAGCTGGTTTTTGCAGTAACCCGACGATATGTAAATGCTAGCGAAACATCTACAAGTAAGCTTCGGAAAAGGACTGACTCACCGGTTACGGCTTTTGGCTATCGTCCAGTGACAACGATGGGTTTCTGGAATGTGCGTACTGTAATGAACCATGTTCTTGTCTGGTAGTGTTGCTTCCAGCGGCATATCGATGGCAGCACTTGATGAGTTATAATTTGTCGGTGGTACGAAACCAGAAGCCAAGGGTCCCATTACACTAAGACCCCGCTGCAAGCGCGAGGGCAAGCGAGCCGTCCGCCGACCATTCCATCCATATCGCCTCATTTTTTTCCCCTATTTTATCTTCCCTGTTTTTCTTCCCCAGGCCTATGAACTTTTGCTAATACGTAAAAGACAAAGGCAACGAGCGGCAAAAGCCCGCCCACGTCTCCCGAACTGAGTTACATCAAGCATAGGCCGCTGCTTAGCTCGTTGGCACGGCCCGACCTTCACGGTCATTAGTGATGTGTAACACTGTAACGAGTCGTTCTTTTTGAACGGCTCAACAGGATGAGCGAAAGATTCGGCACAACGACATAGCCTTCGAGTCGTTCGAGCGTGGACTGGAAAGTGAACTGCCTTAGGTTGTGGACCGTTCACACGACCACGATTCAGTTTATCCCATAAATCATTCTGTTTCAAGCAATTACACCACTACTATACCCTAGTTTTAAATAAACATTTTTGACACCATTTTGACCAAAATGGTGTCGAAAATGCGAAATTCCATATATTTTAGAATGGTCACAAAACATGGAGCATTCATCCCCACTATTTGGATGCTAATCAGACCTTTCCCTCCCTATTCACTTCTCGAGCGATACAAAATCAACTCGCACAAAAAGATTCGTTCAAAAAGAGCGACGCAAAATTGACTCGCACAAAAAGATTCGTTCAAAAAGAGTCAAAAGAGAGAAGAATCAAAACAGCCCGCCCCAGATTGGCTGCCCCGTTTTCATGGGAAATAGTGGTCCGATCGGGCTGACTCGAACTAAAGGGTATTGGGGGGTCGCTAACTCCGAATCTGGGGTCAAAAACGAGAAAAAAATCGGGGTCGCCCATTCCAGGCTGGCAGCCCCGGTTTCATGGGAAATAGTGGTCCGATCGGGCTGGCTCGAACTAAATGGCATTGGGGGGGGGGGGAGGTTTCGCCAACTCCGAATTTGGGGTCAAAAAAGAGAAAAAAAAAAGTTGGGGTCGCCCATCTACGACTTTTAGTGAATATGTTATTAACCAAGTTTCAGACTCTTTGCATGACTCTTTTTGAACGACTCATTGGAAAGAGTCAGAGCTTATGTGCTGGCACAGTGAAAAGAGTCATTATGCCCATCACTAACGGTCATTATGCAACCTTATAATAATAATACTAATAAATAAGGGCAGGCTAAGATACCCATATGGTAGGCACTGCGACCAAAAGATCTATTGTGCCATAAAATGCCATTATGCCATTATGCAACCTTAGGATCCCTCCCAACGGGTTTTGATAAATGTAAACACACCTTTAGACTGTGCTGAATCTTCGCTCAGGCTTTTGTAAATTTTTACGACAGACATTCCTATTGCTTTAGCTACCTACGTACGTACCGTATGTTGTTAGCGAAGGCTTTTGATGAATAACTCGTATTACCTAATTCAAAGCGACATTTTCGAAGCCTAGCATTGACCTCGTATTTATTTGATCATATCTCAAAATATGATAAATTTATTCCATTACTCTACTTACTTATTAGTCATTACTCTCTTTTTAATTGCGCATTAACCACGATTATTTTAATTAAGTATTTATATCGTCTTCGGAGAATCTGCATTACTTCCCACTACGGCTTTCCGTATTGCTCTTCCACTCTGATATCAACATCACAGTATAATTCTTTGCATGAGAGCTGTAGACTTGTCTGGCAACAATCACTACAATTAGCTGTTATCTAACCGGCATTAAAGTCTCCACAGTAGCATGTTGTTGGTTATATGGGTAAGTGAGCAGGTGGAACGTGGCGTTTTTATTGAATAAATTGCAAAAGACATCTGCGATGCACTTCTTGGCTTTAAGACGAAACCTTCAGCTATTATGTACATACATGTACAGTATACATGTATCTATTTACTGCCTAGGCATACGAACCCAAGGAGCTCGGGCAAATATGAATTCTCCAGATTAAGATACTGAAGAGAAAGCTGACCGATAAATACCTGAAAAAGATTTTTTTTTGTAAGTGAATTGTTATTTGTTTTGATTACATCAATTGGGTCCGTTGCCGTAAATGAACCGTAAATATGGCTTAACGGACAAAATAGGATGATATCACGATTCAAAATTGAAAGAGTAAAAGTTCAGCACATAAAGTGACAAACACCTGATTTGAGTTCATCGAACAAATGTGCAATTTAGCAATGCTAAAAAAATGTGGGCGGTCTGCTTTTTGCCACATCGATTCACCTACTTTAGTGTATTTCGCAAAATGCTTCTTTAATTCGGATCAAGTTTCTATATTAGTGAATAACGATTAACGTAACTACTTCAATTTAGGTCGATTCATATCATTTTGCCCTTGATATTATGTGGTAGATATGTATATTGTCCCTAAAAAACAATGTCTGGTTGCCCTGGTAATGAGCTTACCATTTTGTGACTTCAACCGCAGTTTCGATGTCAGGTAAATTTGGCATAATCTAGGAACTGAAATATCAGCCAAGTCATCAGGTAGTTTGGCTAAAACAAATGATGGTGCAGTTTTGATTTTTTTTTTGATTTATGTTTTTTGGGGTGCTGATTACGAATATGAGGTTTGCTACCATTTTTTTGCGTAATCTAAGTTAGAGCCTAAAAATACAAAAAAAAACCCTGTTTTTAGGTTTTTTAAAAATATCTAAAAAATCATCGAGCTTTCTGAGAGAGAATGAAAGACCTTAAAGAGTTGAATAAAAAAAACTCACGGTACTTTTCCGCATCTTCAATAGTTCTCCAGATATACTTGAAAAAGACTATTTTTCATGCTTCTATTTTTTATCTTTTGTTCCAGCATCATTTTCTGATGTATTTGGTCAAATTTTGAAAAAAAAAATTTTCTACGAGGAAAATGATTAGAGATGAATTTGTTGATAACCAACTTTTATTTGAGATTTTTATATACAGAGATAAGTGTGATACTCGTGTAGAAAATAGTAACATAGATAATAGTTACAACATATTTTGTTAAAAATCGACAGCGGGAAAAAAATCTTAGCTTCATTCAATAAATCATAAAGTATGTCTAAGAACTAAGTGTCATTACAAACTGTCGAACTCGAACACGAACCTGGTATCATACAAATGTCCTCTGGCACACACACACTTCACATAAACGTGAAAAAACCGGTCCACTTGTACCAGGTTCGTATTCGAGTTTGGCAGTGTGTGGTGACACTAATAAATAAATAACTGGAGAAACAGTTTAATTTGAACCATGGCCTCGAGATGAGTTAGCATCATCTCATTTTCTAGATCGTGACGGTCTTGTGCAGAGGTGTATGATCAGCAACACGCTCAACCGAGTTATTTTCCCAATAAATGGGTACTCATTTAACAGTTGAATGGGCTCATAGTCCGACACGTAAATCCCCTATTTTTATCGAAAACTACCGCATTCAGTAGGAATCGAACCGGGGCCCAGTGCGTAGAAGGCGAACTTGCTAGCCGTTGCGCCATCCGGACCACACTACGGTGACATTAATACTCGTATATAAAAGTGAAGATTATTTTTGTATGTTTGTCGTGCAAAAACTTTTAAGCCACTAGGGCTATTGTCACCAAATTTTACAGGAGTTTATTTGGCAAGCCGGAATAGTTAGTAAAGTGGTTCGCGACCACATACAGTAAAACCCCGTTCAACCGAACTCAAGGGTGTTGCGTCATTTCGGATAACGAAATTTTACATAAGTACTTTCGGGAGGCCGGGGAAAGAAATATGGTAGTTCGTACTCCAAAATGATATTACATACAGTAAAACCCCGATTAATCGAACCAAAGTGGGCGGCGGCGGATTGCGAATCTGAGGTCAAAGTTACAATAAACAAAATGGGTAATCCGGTATGGCAATATTTTTCAAAAAATTCAATTGGGATCTAGAATGGCAACACTTAAAAAAAAACATCGAGAATGCTGCTGAAAGAAACTAGTATGCAGTTGTTAGGGTCGCTGATGTGGAATCAAATTTGAAAAAAAAAAAGAAAAACAAAATGCGGAATCTGAACAGCAACACTATTTTTGAAAAGCATCCTAATCTTGGAAGAAAATAGTAGGGAGCTTTTTGGAAAGCTAATTGCGAATCTGAGGTGCAAAAGAAAAAAAGAACAAAAACAAAATATGGGATCCCCAGAATAGCAGCACTTTTTCCAAAAACGCGGCCAGTCTTGCTGGAAGAAAATAGTAGGAAATTTTTTCGGTTGCTGATAGTAGATAAGAACTGAAATTTTCAAAAACATGGGGGATCCATATTATTTACGTACAATCATGAAGAAAAGATTCATTCCAAAAATATTAGACAGCATTCTGCAACTACATGCATAATGTGCTTTCAACTTCTATTATGACGTTACCCTCTCGAAAGAAACCCAAACCTGAATCAAATTGCAAAGACACCTGGCATAGTGAAGCCAGAGGAACTGATTTTTGATATGGGCTAATTCGGGATCATTTATCAGTTTTGCATAAATAATAGAAATATTGTAAGATATGGGTGGGATACTGCAGTTGTTAGTACCAGAGGCAGCTACAGAATGATGTATTTCGATATGCGAGCGATTATTTTCAGCTGATGAAACTTTTTAACTATCCAATTAATTTAACTATACGTATATGAATTTATTTTCGATTTCATTTTAAGCATCATTAATTAAATGCCCTTCGTGTAGGTAAATTTTTGCTCATTACTTCTTACTGTTATATCACTGTAACCTTTCGAATGGACAGTGAATTTTCCTACTATCTTTCACCAATTGGACAAGTTTCGCTCAACTAGCTTTTTCCGTTATAAATTAATTGTGTTCTCAAAATTTTGATGTTATATAGCTGTAACTCTGGAACTGATTCATTGATATTGCTGAAATTAAATAGAAGCCCAGTCCAGACAATCGCCCACCAATAAGAAAAGTTTCACTCAGTTAACTTCTTGATTGAGTTATTTTAATATAAAATACTTAGAAAATTTTGCCGTTGTATAGATGCAACTTTTGAACCGTTTGATGCGTTTTTCTAAAACTAGATAGGAGCTCAGTCCTGCTTAACGTCCACCAACTGGATGGGTTTTGCCGAGCTAGTTTCTTCAGTTATGTAATTATTTTGTTTACAAAATTATTCCGTTATAGAGCTGTAACTTTTTAACCGCTTGATGGATGTCTGCTAGAATTCAATAATAGGTTAGTCTTTTTGGGCGTCTACCTACTGGAAAAGTTTGGTTCAGCTAGCTTTTCTCGTTATAGAGTTATTAGGCTTAGATACTTTTGCCGTTATATAGCTGTAACTTTTTAACCGCTTTATCGATACTGCTGGATTTCAATAGCAGCCGGCTACCCACTGACTCCTATCAACTGGAAAAGTTTCATCCTGCTTACGGCTTCAGTTCGACTGTTATCGTGTTCACAACATTTTGCGGATATATGTATATACGTCATCATCATCATCATTGTCAACTTGTCGACCATGTAAATGAATCATCATGTAGCCTCCCTTACGTATTGGCTTCTCATTGCCATCCATGCTTGTCTATCTTTTGCTGTACGTGTCCAGGTGATGCCGGCAAGCTTCCTTATGTTGTGGTCCCATTTAAATTTCGGGCGTTGTCTCGGTCTTTTGACTCCCATTGGGTACCACTGCTTGGTTTTAGCAGTCCATCTATTGTCTGATATCCTCGCTAGGTGTCCTGCCCATTCCCACTTTAGTGTTCTGATTCTATTGATCGCACCAGTTACCTGTGTCCTCGCCCTTATCCAGGTTAGTTTTTTTCTCTCTCTTCTTTTGATGCCCAACATATATATATCTCTCCATTACTCTTTGGGAAACCTGAAGCTTCCTTATGACGTCTGTTTTTAGAGTACATGTTTCACAGCCATAGGTCAAGACTAGCAGAATGCATTGTTCAAAGGCTCTCTTTTTCAGGTGGGATTTCATTCTTGACTTGAATATTATGGAGTTGCTCCTGAACGTACTCCATGCTAGCTTGATTCTTCTGTTATTCCGGTATTAGCGATCCCGAGTTGTATATTGATTGGCCCAGATACATATACTCGTCTACCACATCCAATTCGGTGTTGTTAATTGATATTTCAGCCTGGCTTCTCGTTACGAACTCATTGTATGTACATAACTTTGGTTTTATCAAGGTTCATTTTTAGGCCTGCTTTTGCCCAGCTTTTTGAGTCCCAATATCCATGGTATTATATGCCCGCAACTGTCCACAAAGTGTTGATTCATAGCAAAAAAGTTAAAAAAAAAAAAAATCGGACAGAAGCAAGAAACAAAGATTTTACAAAATTTAAAGAACACAAATCCGGGAAATTAAGTAGGTTTGCAACTAACGAAGATATCTTACGTACATTGCTTATATCATCTGATCCCTTTATTTCAAGTATTAAGCCAAAGGGGGATAAAAAATTCAAAGCATCAACTTTGCCAGAAGCTCTTGAACTCTTGATTAGAGCAAGTGATACTGAGATGGAAGGGGAGCACACGCAACCATGTTCATTAAGCTCGTTAACTTAACTAAATAAACATTACGTCCGATAAATTATCAAAAAAAAATTCGTATGTATAATAATTCATTTTTATTTACACTAAATTATATTTAAGTTTTTTTTTCTTCTAAGTAATTTTATAAATTAATTTGTATTTTTCAAAAAGATTAAGAATAAACAAGGGATGGTGAAATTTCAAATGTTTATTAAGTATATTCACTATTTGCTGTTCTCCGAATTTCTTGAAATTTCACATGCTTGTGCTAGACCATTAATCTAAACCACTCGGGTGACAACTTTGTGGATGTAAAGGCACGACTCAGCAGCATAAAACCAACGAGATCCAGCAATAGACCTGGATCAAAGAACGGCCTGCCAATTTGTATGGAGATCGTACGAGATCCGAATCCAATGCACCTAATAAGCACCATCTAAATTTTGATACAGTATGCGCATCAAGTACTTTAGTGAGTCTTTGATTTCTTCAGAAAGCTGTGGGAATCAATTCATAATTCACAAATTCTTAGCATGATCGACCTTCACTGGAATTGATTGATTTTTTACGACAAACAACACACGTCTCAACATAATTTACCTGCGAGCACGTATTCAGGCCACATAATTTATAATCACATTAACTTAATCTAAATGGAGGAAAACCGTCTTTTGGCCTTAACTACTCGTAATAAAAGTGGAGTTGATGAACTTGAAACTGACAATACGAGTATATTGTGTAGGTATGTGCAAATGTTGGTCATTTGTAAGAACTGATACGGTTTTGATTTCGTAATAACCAACAGAAATACCTAAATGAAAATAAAAATGGTTATATCTATTTGTAATAATATAAATTTTTCAATGTCCAAACGGGCTTTAATCGTATTCTGTGAATGCAGCATCTGGAAACATTATTGAGATATAATATTGTAGATGCGAAGCCTTTTTTCAATTGCAGGCTGTGTATGTCGGAACAAAATCGGATCACTACGTCAGCTATAGCTGCCGTAGAAACGACCGGTTCAAAAGGACGTTTTTGTAAGTAAAACTTTTTTTTGTAAAGTATCTACATTTCATATTATTAAGCCGTATCTTCTGCCAAATAACTTTCCCGAATTTGGTTAAAATTGGAATACTATGTTATATAGCTGTCATAGGAACGACCAGTCCAATAGTTTTGGTAAAAAAAAATAAACTTTTTTATTTCTAATTTTATCTTTACCGATTTTCAAAGTAATCAAAAATATCTGTCGCCAAACCATATACCCTAATTTGGTTGTGATCGGCTCATTATTAACATACCTCCATAGAAACAGTCGAATCGGAACAAGCTCTATTGCTAACTTCAAATCAAAAAATGCAGACTGGATCAAAATCATCGCAAACGTTCTTTTTTTAAGGTTTCGCAGTAAAAACAAAACCCTTATGAAATCGGTCAAACGTTTGTCACTCCATAGAATATCTCACGAACGGCTGAAGCTATATACATAAAATTTGGTAAGAATGTGTGAAATTACTATAATTAGTCGGAGAAAGCGATGCGTCGTAATAGGCTACCTAACGTCAACATTTTTTTTTCATCTGGTATAGGCAAGTGGGGTGTCATGAGAATGGTACCACCGAGTATATTCCATTTTTGACATTTTCATCAAATTTGAAAAAATGGGGAAAAGAGGTAGAGGGAAAAATAGAGGCCGAGAACGTTACACTTAGGAATATGAAAACTTACTGGAAGGTGGAGTGGAGTATCAGTCTGCACATTTTCATGGACTATATTGAATTTTACAGTAATTGTGTTTTCTTCTTGCATACCTATTGTATTTTTCTTTAAAGGTAGTGGAATGCCAACAACTATATATGGTTAAAATCACATATTTTTCTTTTTGAAAATTTTTTTTAATTCCTTTAACTTTGGGAAAAGAAGCACATCTGGCAACACTTTCTCGTTTGCTTGCTGCTTCTGAATACATACTACTACTAAATTTATGAAAAAAAGGAAACTAAAATGATTTAGTACCTACGCAGTGTCAAAAATACATATAATTAGATTAGAAAACAAAGAAATATACGAATAAAAAAAAACGTAAATTCTCAGAGTTTATCTAAGGTGAGAATCTTTTAATATTTCCATTTTAAACAACTATTATTATTATATACTCTGGGGGATAGCCGAAGCAGACCACTAACGTTTGGGTCCCTTTTCGCCCCCTCCCGGTCATCAGTGACTTCCAGATGTCGACTGATAATTGTCGACCTCTTTCTTTATCACTGAGTCCCGTGTTATTTCTAGCATTTGTTAGAAGCTGAGTTCACTCATGGCTTCTACACTTATCGTGTGCCTGCCTGTGATCCTCAACCTCGTGCTAGCCAGTGCTGGACATTCGCACACAATGTGTGCTGCCGTCTCGGCCTCCTCCAGGCATAGCCTGCAAACGTCATCTTCCCCGATTTTCATCTTGGCCAGATGAGCCTTAAAATTACCATGCCCTGTGACCGAGGCAGTTATCCAGCTTAGGGTACTCCGTTTATAACTAAGTACCTTTCTCGCTTCCCTGCCTAAAGGGCTGGTCATTGCATTCCGAGCTTGTTTGCAAGTGACTAGCTCCTGCCATCTTTGTTGATGCATGGAGTCCATCCACTTCCCAACCTTCGCTCCAATCATGCCGTTCCCCAGAGCAACTCTGGGTTCTGGGCCAATGAAAGTTGCCGCAGATCCCTGTTTTGCTAGGGCATCCGCCGCCTCATTTCCTGTTGTACCTATGTGTCCTTTTACCCACATCAGCGTAACCTCATTTTCTGAGGCACACGTGTTGAGCTTCCGGACACACTCTAGTACCAGTTTAGAGTTTATGTTCGTCTGCTGCATGCGTCTGATCACCGATTGGTTGTCCAGTGCAATAAGGATTTTCTTCCCCCGCACCTGACCTTCAAGCAAGTGGTCCAACGCATGCAACAAGCCAAGCATCTCTGCCTGGTATACGGACACATACTCTCCTAGACTAAGCGCACATGCTAGGTTTAGCTCTTCAGAGTAAACCCCCGCCCCCGCTTTACCGTCCATTAAAGAGCCATCAGTAAAAATGCTGATGTCATTGTACATACACTCATTATGTATGTTTCCATCTGCAATGTGAGTCATGTGTAGTCTTTCAACTACCCTACGTCTACTCATGCCTTCTACCGGCATTAGAGTCTCCCTGACCTCATCATGAATAATGTCTAGGATGGTCTTATGACCGCTGCTAGTTCCAAAGCGATGCCACATGGCATCCCTTTCCATGCGTATTGCCGAAAGCGCCGCCGTTTTCTTTATAAATAAGTCCAACGGCGGCAGTCCCAGCAATGCCTCTATTGCTCGCGTTGGTGTGGTGCGCATTGCACCACATATGCTTACGCAAGCTATCCTTTGTACCCCATCTGCATGGCTTTGGCCACCATACCACTGATGCGTAGGCTAGAATAGGTCTTACCATCATTGTGTAAATCCAGTGTGTCGCTTTAGGTGAAATTCCCCACCTACGAGCACACACTCTCTTACATTGATGCAAAATCCTTTTCGCTTTTTGGATCTTTTCATCAACGTGAACATTCCAAGTTAGTTTCGCATCTAAGGTAACTCCTAGATGCTTCACTTCCTTGGACACCTTGATTTCCGAACCAAAAAGCCGTAAGGGAGTTATCTCTATGTCTTTCCTCTTACGAGTAAAAATCATAGTGTTTGATTTACTAGCGTTTATGGTTAGCTCTTGCTCATTACACCATTCTTCGGTTACTTTGAGAGCTTGTCCCATGCAACCTAGAATTGTGTCCATGAACTTTCCACTGACCGTGAGTGCCAAGTCATCGGCGTATCCTACAGTGTGTACGCCCATCGAGTCCAGCTTCCAGAGAAGACTGTCCACGGTGATGTTCCACAGTAGAGGCGAAAGAACACCTCCTTGTGGGCATCCTCGGACTACCTTACCCCGTATTCTATCACATCCACTGCTAAGATTTACCGCCCTCTGCTTAAGCATAGAGTCGATCCACTTAATTATAATGTAATCAACCCCCCGCTCAATCAGGGCGTTCCTTAGTTTGGTAAAGGAGATTTTATCAAAAGCACCCTCTATATCCATAAAAGTAGACATAGCGATCCCGCCATTGTTAATCTCTCTCTCTGCAACTCTAACAAGTTCATGTAGAGCGGTTTCCGTAGAGCTGCCTGCTCTATAAGCATGTTGGCACCTACTCAGAGGACTATACATTAGCGTGGTGTTCTCCAGGTAGTCCACCAACACCTTTTCCATTGTTTTCAACAGGAATGATGTAAGACTAACCGGCCTGAAGGACTTTGCCTCTGTGTTGTCTTTCTTCCCCGGTTTAGGCAGGAAGACCACTTTAGCCTCCCTCCATGCCTTCGGGATGTAGCCTGCTGAAAGACAGGCGACGAATATATTCCGGATACTATCTAGTAGAGCGCTCATGCCCCACTGTAATAGTGCCGGGAATATTCCGTCCATTCCAGCCGTTTTTGGAGCAAAAGAGTTTATGGCACTTTTGACTCCATTTGGAGTTATTATCCTCTCAGCTTCTTGTTGACTTACCCCACCAGCTCCCATGTTAGTTTGAGGCCATGGTTGGTCTGACTTGAAACTTCCAGGCAAATGTACCTCCATCAGGGCCTGCAACGTTTCTTCCACTGTTTCTGTCATGGAACCATCAACTTTGCGTATCAGCCCCACTTTCGAAGCAGTGTCTTTCGATATCATCTTCTGTAATCTGCATACTTCCGACGTATCCTTCATGCTAGAGCAGAATTCGCTCCACGTATTTCGTTTCCGAAGACGTAAGGTTCTTTTCAGCTCCCTCTTTTTATCCTTGTATAGTTCCCAAGAGTGAGAGTCTCTCTCCCTCATGTAACGGTTAAAGGCTTTCCTTGTCTCTTTTTTCATAGACTCCAGTTCCTTACTCCACCATGGTGTTGGGTCCTTTTCGTCCACTACTGTGGAGGGACAAGCGTGTTCGAAGGCGCGATTAATAGCGGAGTTCAGTTGTTCCACTGTTCGCTCTATCTCGACCGTATTCCGAGGTATTCCGTCTTCAATATCCTCGACTTGTTCCAATAAATATGTCTCGTACTTAACACGATCAGTATTTTTTGGCACTCTTATACGTTTGCGTTCGTTACTCCGTTTTCTGCCATACAGAATTTCAAACTGGATAGCCCTGTGATCAGACATGGTTAGCCTGTCCACATTTTTAAACAACTAAAATAAATTAATTAAACAATCTGCTAGGGTTCGCACTCGATAGATTGATAAGTCACTTACGTTGAGTAAGTAAAGTGATGCAGAGAGGCCCAGTCCCGGGATGAAAGCTTCTGTGATGCACAAATATAATAACAAGTTCTAATCGCCATGCGTAAGTAGTCAAGACAGTGGTCACGTATATTTTAGGGAAGCGAAGTTGTCGGAGTCCGTCCCTCCAACCGGCTAGAACTCGACCACAAAATTTCTTCAAGTAGGCGCAGCCGGTGATTTTTTCTTAATCCCGGTATAGGCGACGTTATTCCCGATTTGAATTTAAAATTTACTGGTATGCGATGGTGTTCCGGGTCCCAACGCCCGCTTGGATTGTGAACTTGACCGCCTGTTTTGGCAAGGCAGCCTCTTACGATTAGTTTTAAAAAAGGATCAAGAAATCCACCGGAGAACCACTCAAAGGGACTTTGGAAAACACCAAAGAAGGAGCAGCATCATCCGATTTCGTTAGTGATCCCCACTCGTCAATCTCTGATATGAAGGCCGGATTTCAACTGCCGGACACATCTCTAAACTCATCTTAGGGTATGATAACGAGTTCGGTTATTCCAACTGTGTTTTCGATCTCACCAAGTCCAGATAAACCAAGGATCAAATGCGTACATAATTGCAAGATGAGGTGAAGTGCCATCACATACACACCTGTTTAATATGGTTCATATACTCGTATATGTATGTATATCACATTACTTACAACAAGACAGTGGTCTGCTCGCGTCAATCCAAGTTTAAAAGCGTAAGACATAAACCGGTAGAAATAAAACAATGATCATTGAAAAAAATAACATTAAATTTAAAAATTGAGGAAATATATGCTACTCGTATATAGTTCCTCAATTTTTAAATTAAATTAAAGAAAAAAAAATTTACTGAATTGGTTGCTTGATATATAAATTTTGATGCACGGTACATTGAATTGTTTATTTGCACAGATTGACTCCTCAATACAAAATTACGAGTACAAGAAAAAAACTGAAATTATTTAATTTTTTAAATATAACCACATACGAAATGGCCGTTTCGGACAATTTGGTGAGTTTGGATTTACCTTCTTTAATACGTATACACATAAATTACTTTTGTGATTTTTTTTATCAAGTTCGGTAATCAATCTAACTCAAATCTGTTGTTTGTCAGTCATAGGCATCGACTGCGGGGGGTTCAGCTATGACACACAGGGAAAGAAACTTCTATAGACATATATACGGCACATGAGGGTTGTACTATTGAATCTTATACTTTATTTATATCATGAGAACCCGTGTGATATTAGCCCCTCCCCCCATATTTTTGAGCAGTCGGTGCCTCTATTGTCAGCACATTATTCTCTTACCGGTTAAGGAACTATGTTGCCGCAACAATTAACTGTCAACCGCTCGTAAAAATTACGGTGCCCTCTACATGTGAATTTGTCAAGGGCCGTAAGAAGCGTTTTGTAAAATTGTACAAAAAGATAATCTCTCTCAATCAGGGTCGAACCCAGGGGGATAAATCCCCCCCCCCCCCCCAAATTTTTTAATTTTGGTTTCTTAATCCTCAAGTCAATTAATCTTTACAGCTATTCAGATTATAAATTAAATTATTATCTGGTATACACTTACTCATATATGTATTTTATATTATATTTTTGCGAGAATATTTATCCAACATTTGTTGCAAGAGATATAAATAATATTTTTCTTCACTATTTTATTGCAATTAGCATTACAAATTAATTTAAAGTACTTTGTTTGCTATTTTCATTTAACTACTAATTGAATACTTACTTTTAAATGAAAAATTTTGCTCTTGAATAAGAAACTTTAATTGGGTAACATTTGTTTACTGATATATCCGTATAATAAGATTTTGAATTTATTGGTGAATTGCATCCCCTTAGGAATATTCTCGTTTGTCCGATATTTATTGGCTAATCCCGATTCCGTCTTTATGAACGTCAGACCACTGCTGTTTGGTGCTGCCTTTCGATTTATTTTTTGAAATATTCCGCAAATTTGCGATTGATTTCATATTGGGGAACTACGCTAATCAATCCAGGCAAGTAGTAGCAATCCCGGAGCCATTTTCTAGTAATTTTTGTCGAAAAAAAAAAGTTTAGATAAGTTTACCTATGGTACAGATTGACCTTAAAGTCCCTAATGATCGATGAAAAAAGGTAGCTTGTTAACATTCTGCAAGGCTCGTACATACCTAGTTTAAAAAAGGCTACAAATCGGAGGTAAAGTATTCAAGAAGGATGATAGCCCTAGATATTTCATCAAAACTACTATGCAATTACCACGGCTCTAAGGTATTGCCAAAGAGGATTGATATTCTACAAGAGCTATCACTCCATAGAACTTTCCTCTCTGCCAGAAGATTTGTATGTATAAACTACACAGTATAGATACACAAGAGAATCAATACACACAAATCTACCGACGGAGGCGGAGTCAGCTTTTGTGTGTATGTATTGATTCTCTCGTGTATCTATACTGTGTACTATACAATTTGTCAATACATACAAATCTTCTGGCAGAGGGGAAAGTTCTATGGAGTGAAAGCTCTTGTAGAATATCAATCCTCTTTGGTATTGCCTACATGGCTCAGTTAGCGCATTCCTCTTATATGAAGCTAAACAATAATTTGCATGGCATGTATAAAAAAATTAAATTAATTTGTAATAATTGCAATGAAGTAATTCAATGCCCCTCACAACAAATTTTCGTAACGATCGGTTATCGAAACCAGTTTTTTTTTCTAATGAAAGAATTAAACAAAAATTCAAATTATTTTTTCAGTTATAAATCGTTCTTTGTGAATTGCTCATTTTATTGTCAAAATGTATAAGTACCTTTATATGATTTCGATTATTCAAAAACATTTAAAACGTATGTTTTTATTAACTCTTTTGTGAGTCACTGTCAATACAGAAATCCCCCCCCCCATTTTCATGACAGTTATCCGTACAAATTTTACCGGACGGGAAAGCATATGGGAGAGAATTCAGGAAATGTCAAAACCTGATACTTTCGCAGGAACGCACCCATAGCTACGAGCGGATCAGAATTTGACATTTTTCGATTTCTCTTCCATATGCTTTCCCTTCCGGTAAAATTTGTACAGACAATTGTCATGAAAATGTTCCCCTCCGGATCAGAATACTTCTCAGACAACTGTCAATTTTTTGGGTTTCAAAATGTTCCCCTCCGGATCTGAAAAGTATTCTGATGCGGAGGGGAGCATTATCAGATCCAAAATTTGCTCTGCTTGAAAAAGTTACAAGTACATACCAATGAAAACGTAATTTTCTAAACAATTCCACATTTTTAAATTTATTTGACTACAAAAATGTGAAGCTTCCTTCTTACCTTTATTGGCAATAGCTTGACAGATAAGCAGATGCATTTCGAATTTGCTATCCAACCTGCTAACCCTAAAATCTGAAAAATTTGGCTTCTTTCAGAAAAAGTTTGCCGAGCCCTGAACTACACCATTGGCACAAACAGATTCAATCGAAAATAATTGGCAGCCGTCGAGCAATTTGTAGCTATCAAATGTAGCAGCAGTTCTCGCAATAAAAGTGCACGTTCCTTTAATTTCTTCAATTATGTAGTGTATTCTTTAAGCTAAACAAAATGTTCACCTAACAAAACAGCAGGTTCCAATCAAGCGTAAATAAACCATAGTTATTTTAAATTTAGCTCGTTTCATTAGTCGCTCTGTCTAGTTGGTAATATTTTCTTAGATTTTTTTTTCATATCTTTCCTTTAATCAATATTGTTTCCTATTTAAATTTCCTTCAGCGTTTCTAGAAAGTACATCATCCCCAGTCAGGCATTTACGAGTACATATTTAATGTAGGAGAGGTTTATACATTTGACATTTTCGGGAACTGTAGGGGAGAATGGACGACCAATAGATATGCATAGACTATAGAACATCGCAGTAAAATTATCAAGAAATGAACCCGGAGTACAGAGGGCTGCGACCGCAAAATTAGGGTTTTGTAGTGTGTTTGCAGGAAAAAATCCTTACTTAAACCTTTCTCTGCTTAGGGAAATCGACGTTTAGAACGGTCAACAAATATATATTTCCGAAAATGGGAAGTAGTCTCCCGGAACCATTTAAAAAAAAATATTCATAGTTCTACAAGAAAAATTTTAATATAAAAAAATTTACGGACAAATGTTTAAAGTTGTTTAATTTTTATAAAATATCTTAAGTTTTAAATTTCAAACACCATTGTTAATCTTTAGGAATTTTAGAATTAGAAGGCTTTATGGATTTTTATTCGTACATCTTAATTGGTTTGATAGAGTCGAGAGTTTGTTTAAAGCGTTTTCGTTCGGAAGGGGAAGAGAAACGTACGCTTTGACCTTTTTAGGGTTTTGTATTAAAAACAAAACCCTTATGAAATCGGTCGAATGTCTGTCTGTCCGTCTGTCCGTCTGTCCGTCTGTCCGTCTGTCCATGGAATATCTCACGAACGGCTGAAGCTACATACATGAAATTTTGTAGGAATGTGTAGAATTACTATAATTCACCGGAGAAAGCGAATCGTCGTAATAGGTCAACTTTAAGGGGAGGTCCCCATAGAGGGGAAATGAAGGTCGAAATGTTTTTTTCGTTTGGTACAGGCAAGTGGGGTATCATAAGAAAGGTACCGTCGAGTACATTCCATTTTTGGAATTTTTTCCAAATTTGAAGAAACGGGAAAAGAGGGAGAGGGGAAAATATGTCATCCGAGTTTGTCCCCCCCCCCCCCCCTTGCATTTCGAGACCGTTATACTTAGAAATATGAAAATTTACAGAAAAGCGCCATTTTACTAGCGTAGAAAACCTAGATTTTTAGAATTTTGAAATTTTATCAGAAAAGGTTAATAATAGTACATTTCTATAGTTGCAGTTAGCACACCCCTGCACCCCTTACGCGCACCCGAGGTCAAAAATATTGATGGCCAATGATAACCAACATCATAGGCAATAATACCTCCTAGTTTCATTACAATCACATAATATTTAATAATAGTACATTCATTTAAATTTTGAGATTTTGATGCCATTCATACAAAAAATGCACATAACCGGCTACATATCCGTACTAGTACTGCATACTTGAATATTGTTTTTCGTAAAGTGAATTGGAGTTAACCTTTTCTGAAATGGTGGAGATTGGTGGTATAGGAGTGGTAGGAGAGAGAAGTTTAAGGGGGAGGTTGGTGGGTTGCTGCTTTAAGGGGAGGTTCCCATAGAGGGGAAATTAAGGTCAACATTTTTATACCCTAGACTTTTAGTATAGTTATACCCTAGACTTTTAGTATAGGGTATATTGTTTTTGTCACGACGGAAATATGTAACACCTTAAAGGAGGCTCCGGAGGTATAGCAATGTATATATATAAATGATCAGGGTCACCTCCTGATTCGATTTAGCCATGTCTGTCTGTCTGTCTGTCTGTCTGTCTGTCCGTTCGCACGATAACTTTCGATAGAATGAAGCTAGAGCCTTGAAATTTTGGTCAGATGTTGGAAGTATGATCTAGTTGGTTGGTATTGAAAATGGACATGATCAGGCCAAGAGAACGCCTACCTCCCCTACATATGTAAAATACATAAATGTATCCATAACTCCCGATTTAATAAACATGAAAAGGTCTAGCTTTGGTAGATTGCTCGTGAGGGTAATCTTATACTCTCTTGGAAAAATAAAATCTATCAGTTGAAAACTAACGGCAATTTTCTTACAAAGAGCCCCGTACTACCCTACTTTTCAGGTTTTTTGTCCATAACTCTTGAACAAAATGACGTAGACATCTGATTTTTGGTATGTAACCCTGAGGTGAGAAGCTGCTTGGGTTTTAGTAAGTTGGGCGTAATCAGATCAAAGCAACGCCTACCTCCCCTACAAAATTTAAAAAATTAAATATTACTTTAATTACGATAACTTTCGATAGAATGACACTAGCGAGTTGAAAATTTGGCAGAACGTTGGTAGTGACAGCCTGTTAGTTGGTATTGAAAATGAACAAGATCCGACCTAAGGAACCCCTACCTCCCCTACAAATGAAACTTCAAATAAGCGATAACTTTTGATAGAATGAAGCCAGCGACTTGAAATTTTGAATGTTTGAAGTGAGATTGAGTTAGTTGGCATTAAGGATGGGTTAGATCCGACCTAAGGAACCCCTACCTCCCCTAGAAATGAAATTTTAAATAAGCGATAACTTACGACAAAATAAAGCTAGTGACTTGAAATTTTGGTCAAATATTTGTAGTAGGATCCAGTTGGCTAATACTGAAAATACGTAAAATCCGACCAATGAAACCCCAGCTTCCCCTACGAATGAAACTTCAAATAAGCGATAACTTTCGATAGAGTAAAGCTAGACACCTGGCATCTTTTTTTTAATGTTTGTATGGTGATCTAATTGGTTGGTGGCTATGATGGGCAAAATCCGATCCAAGAAACCTCTACCACCCCTACAAGTGAGACTTCAAATAAGCAATAACTTTCGATAGAATGAAGCTAGCGACTTGAAAAATTCGACAAATATTTGTAGAATGGGTTAGTTAATTGATTTTTAGAATGGCCAAGATACTCATGAATGTATGCTAACCTCCCCTATAAACTGGCCATATAGGAAACTCACTTTTAATGCATATGGTCGTTGCCAAATGGTACTTTTGGTATCACAACTAGGTCTGTACAAGTCTAGGGTATATACGCTTCGGACTGGTTTTCATCTGATATGGGCAAGTGGGGTATCATGAGAAAGGTACTACAGAGTACATTCCATTTTTGGCGACTTCATCAAATTCAAAGAAAGGGGAAAAGAGGCAGAGGGGAAAATATGAGATCATATTGTAATTTGTCCCACCCCCCTTACCATTTCGAGACCGTTACACTTAGAAATATGAAAACATACAGGAAGATGGCTTTCAACTAGCACAGAAAACAAAAAAATTATGGAATTTTAATATCTTCTCAAAATAGGTTAATAATAGTATATTTCTATAGTTACAGTTAGCATACCCCTGCATTTCTCAAACTCATTCGAGGTCGAAAATATTGATGGCCGACGATAATCAACACCATGTGCAATAATATCTCTAAATTTCGTAATAATCACGTAAAATTTAATAGTAGTACATTCATTTAGATTTGGTCATTTTGATATCATCCATACAAAATATGCACATAACAGGTCTCTTGTACTCCATACTAGTACTACGAGTATATCATACTTGCATATTGTTTTCCGCAGAGCGAATTGGAGTTAACCATTTTCAAAAGGTTAATGATTGGTAGGAGAGGAGGGAGGAGGGGAAGGGGGGGGGGGTATGCTGGTCGCTGACTCTATTCTCTATAATTATTCAAACAATTTATTCTCAATATTATTTATGCAAACTTACAATTCGCAATATTGTCTTAACATGAATGGTTAAGCATCTCCTAGAGTAGGACAGTTCATCTCCTATTGGCATGGGACACTACAAAACCCTCGGATTGCGGGCGTAGCCCTCTATTTTCCGGTTTCATTTTTTTGTTCATTGAGCTACCGGTCGCCATATATGGGGCCCCTACAAAAGTTGAGTACCGGGCCCGGATTTTCTCTCGACGGCCCTGCCTGTACATGCACATTACCAAGTTCTCAATGTAGTCCAGCACGCGCGTACCAATTAAGGTCAGATTTAGGGAAAAAATATTGAGGTTTTTTTTTCTCAATTTTAGTGTGTGTACTGAATACGAATTAAGACTTTGCCACCTCGATAAAGTGATGTATTTCGAGAAAACTGCCCGAAACTGCTCGAAATGCGCTTTTTTCAAGAAGAAAAAAAAAAACAAGACACATCGAATTCCCTACCAAAGAAAAAATCCTTTATGGTTTTTTGTCAGATGGATGGTTTAGGTGCCAGCGGGCGTTTAAGTTCCACGAAAATTTCAAAATCGGTACAAGAAAATAGTTTTCGCTTATAAGTGGAAAAGCAATATTATAAACTACCCAAACCAAAAATTAAAAATGAAATACTATTCGAAAGCCAACACATTGAGGCACTATTCGTAGGATTTGCAAACTTTTTGATTTCGCCAAAAACGTTATAAAATCTGCATTTATTTTTTCATTGAAGAATCGAATTTAAAGGGCTATTATTTTGCGCCCCAAAAGAAATCTCACAACCAGGAAAGTATCATTCTATTTGAAATTGTATATAGCTTCAGAAATAGGGATCAAATTGTAACGGACGGTTTGGTGGGCATCCGAAGATGCCCGTGGGGACGGAGCCTAAGGTAGCATAATTGACCGTGAAGGTCGGGCCGTGCCATCTGGCGAAGAAAAAGGCCCCTCAACGAGCTAAGCAGCGGCCTATGCTTGCTGTAGCTCAGTTCGGGAGATGTGGGCGGGGTTTTCGCCGCTCGTTGCCCCTGTCCTTTACGTATTAACAAAAATTCATAGGCCTGGGGAAGACAACACAAACAGGGGAGGTAAAAATGGGGAATTTAAAAAAAATAGTCGATGCGAATGGAATGGTTGACGGACGGATCAGACGCCACAGGGTCGCACTTGGGTCCGGGTGTAATGGGACCCTCGGCCGATGGTTTCGTACCATCAACAGATCACTACTCATCAGGTGCTGCCTCGATCTGCTGGTGGGAGCAGCACTACCAGACCATAATATGGTTCATTACAGGTGGTTCATTACAGGGCAGCTTCTACTTCGAGGCCTGCCAAGAAGAAGAAGCTGAGGACAAAATGTGCTGCTAAACAAAACAAAAGCGAGCTGGTTACAGGAGCCGACAACCATTGTAGAGGGGAAAAATTGGCAAAGCAAAAAAAAAATACTACATTTCCCAATTATTCAGATGATCAACAGGTTACAAAGATTTCTGAGGCCAGCAGAGGCGCAACACTGCATTCCTTGCCGTAATTCACTCATAAACTCTGCAAGCTGCTGAGCAGATGAACAACAGAAAAATGCAATACTGTGTAAATAAATTTTTTTAAGTTACCTAGAAGGACAATCCTGGCAAACAAAAAGGTATCCAGGGCTCCTCCGCGCTTCGTCCTGTCACCGAAGATGCTCCAAATGCCGGCAATTCAAAGCATTTATGGAGGCCTTAAATACGTGGCTAAACCACAAAAGACAAATACAACACCAGGACTGCCTTGTTGAACTGACTCTAAAAGGATAATCTACTCTATTGGAAGGATTGGGGTGCTACAGAGGAAAGCACAGCTACTTGAAGGGAAAATACGTGAAGTAAAAATGGCTAAGTCCTAAGACTTAGAACAAGTAGCCTTAATGTGCTTGTGGGGATACAAATCGGTGGAAGGACTAAAAACGAACTCGATGAGGTCCTTCTTAGTCCTGTTCTGTACCAGAAATGGGCCCCACGTTGGGCGCCAAGAATGTAATGGACAGATGTTGCCGACACCTAAGTGTCCATGGGGACGGAGTTAAAGTATGCCGAACTGACCGTGAAGGTCCGGCGACGTCATCAGGCGAGAACTCCTCAGCGGGATAGGCGGCGGCACGAGCTTGCTGTAGCTCAGTGACGGGAGATGTGGGCGGGGTTTTTGCCCTCTCGCTGCCCCGTACCATTATCATCCTAAAAAAATCTCGTGCCTTAAGGTACAACAGCACACACACGGGTACCAAAGGTCCCACGACCTTAAAAAAATAGCAAAAAAAAAAAAAGAAACTACATAAAGGCAATGGCCGTCGACCGGCTCATGTACCTCAACACGACTCCTGGGTCCAGATGGAGCGGACCCTGGCCTCTAAACCCACCCTACCAATGAGGTACCTTGGTCCAATTGATGGTACCTCCCAAACCAAACAAGAAAAGCGATGGTAGGATGAGGTAGCACCCTCATCGCTTTTCTTGTTTGGTTTGGGAGGTACCATCAATTGGGCCAAGGTACCTCATTGGTAGGGTGGGTTTAGAGGCCAGGGTCCGCTCCATCTGGACCCAGGAGTCGTGTCGAGGTACATGAGCCGGTCGACGGCCATTGCCTTTATGTATGTAGTTTCTTTTTTTTTCTTTGCTATTTTTTTAAGGTCGTGGGACCTTTGGTACCCGTGTGTGTGCTGTTGTACCTTAAGGCACGAGATTTTTTTAGGATGATAATGGTACGGGGCAGCGAGAGGGCAAAAACCCCGCCCACATCTCCCGTCACTGAGCTACAGCAAGCTCGTGCCGCCGCCTATCCCGCTGAGGAGTTCTCGCCTGATGACGTCGCCGGACCTTCACGGTCAGTTCGGCATACTTTAACTCCGTCCCCATGGACACTTAGGTGTCGGCAACATCTGTCCATTACAAAATATTGGTTTGAAAAATCAGGAGACTGACAAATGTGTGTTTTTTTTAAATGTTCAGGTTTTTAGCAGTAGCAATGTAAAATTTGATAACTCTTTAGTAGTTGAAATTAGAACGATTTTTCGGATGATGACCATTCCACAGTCAAACTATTTAATGCGATCAAATTTTCTTGATATCAAATTGGTTGCTATAACACAATTCGAATTAATGTGGTTTTTGTCAAACTTTTGATCAAAAAATTATTGCTATTACACTATTAGTGAAAAATTTGGCTGGTTATATATGTATATGACTGTGGAATATCCACTTTGAAGTATGGATCTTTCGAAGCCATACACTTTGTATTACTTACGGTCATTTTCACAATGTCTGGTTTAGTCATGATTGTTCAAAATCGGATCTACTCTTTTGAACCTAGGTCGCACAACGAGACCGAGTAACCCTCTGATTTGAATATTTCCACCGATCCGCCGATCTGAATAGTTCACTGATCCGATGTTCCGGATAGTTCCAATGATACAAGAAAGTCCGCAGATCCGAATAGTTCCACTGATCCGGGTAGATCCGCTGATCCGAATAGTTCCGCTGATCCGCATAGTTCCGCTGATCCGGATAGTCCGCAAGTCTGAGTAGTTCCGTAGGCTGAATAGGTGTGGGCCGGTTAGGTCTGAAGAAATGTGAGATGTGAGAAATGGGCAATATGGGTGTCATATGAATCGGGGCGAAAAGGCGAATGCCCAGGAGTACTGTAGATCGCATTTGGAAGCCTTCTGTGGACAAGGACATTCGATAAAATATATTTTTAGTTCTAAAGCCAAATATGGTTAATATGGGTTTCGTATGAATCGGGGTGAAGAGGCGTATGTCCAGGAGCAGTGTAGATGGCATTTCGAGTCCTTGGGTGGCGAAAAGGATATTCTTGGTGTTCAGGTGAAAAATGGACAATATGGGTATCATATGAATCGGGCGAAGAAGTACTGTGGACGAGAACTGTAGATGGCGACAAGAATATTCAAAAAATAATATTATTGACAGTGAAGCGAAATATGGGCAAAATGGGTGTCATATTAATCGGGGTGAAGAGGGGAATATCCAGGAGTAGTGTAGATGGCATTTCCAGTCCTTCGATTACGGAAAGGACATTTTCGGCAATGAAGTAAAATATGGGCAATATGGGTGTATTATGAATCGGGATGACGAGCAATATGCTTTGGGGTACTTTAAATAAAAATCGCCCAGTCGCAGCCTAGCATTTCGTACCTTTTCTCTCTCTTTAATTGCCTTGACTCCTCCAGGGGCAAGGGCGCTTCAACATCTCTAGCATTTCTATGCCTTGTTGACGCTTCAATAGCATATCTACTTTTCGGAAGTGCAGTTGCTAGCATGCACCTCATATCCGGAGCTCGCAGCACTGTGAAAGTTCTATTAGTACTCACAGGCAGTTTTTTGATCGCGCCTAGATTTGATATCCGAGCTCTAGATTAGTATCGCAGAGCGGTGACCGAACGATCACGGCCACCGAGCGCGACATTTCGTACCTTAGGCAATGATTTTCTATTTTTGTTTACAGTAAATGTGGATCATATTGCATGTGAAAGTGATACACCATGTGAATCAGATCAATTCAATTCAGAACATAGAGTAGATCCGCCTAGGTCACCGGAAACAGTGTTCTCGAAATTCATTCGATGGAAGAGGATTTTAAATCAATTCAGCAAATGAATGATGAGAGACGGTAGATACGTAGAATAGAATAGAACAGGCGCAGGCGGCAGAATTCCGCCAAGACACTCAGCTGATTTCCTACTGCAATAGCTGATTTTTCTACTTCATTATAATTTTCTGAGCGTTGCATACGCTTAGGTTTAATTTAGTGTCCCTGATAGCTATAACTGACAGTTTAACCAGACATTGAGAAAACAGGCCTTTACCGTCTCTCAGTATTAATTTGCGGCTGAGTTGCTTTCAAATCCTCTTCCATCGAATGAATTTCCATAACTCTGTTCTTTGTGATCAATTTAATTGCCTCATTTGAATGTGGAACCATAAAGAGTTCTAGCTGCCAAAATCTCAACACTTCGTTTCAGCTGTTTGGAATTATCTTTCGATAAATTTTTAACTGGAGGATGGTGCCGTTTAGGGTTCATCTATATGATAAACTTTAACCAGACATTGTGAAACGGTCCTAAATATTAACAATTTTTCACTGGCAAATTAAATGCAGATTTAATGTTCATCAAATCTAGAAGTTTGCAAATCCTGCCAAAAATGTCTCAATGTGCTGGCTTTCTAAAAGTATTTAATTTTTATGATTTTTGGTTAGAGAAGTTTGTAAAATTGGGTTTCGAGCTATAAGCGAAAAACTACTTTTCTTTATCAATTTCAATGCCCTCTAGCGCCTAAACCATCCATCCGACGAAAAACCCAAGTATGAGTTTTTTGTAGGGAATCCGATGTAGTTTATTTTTTTGTATTTTTATTTTTTCAAAAGTTCACCTTTTCGAAAATAATGAAAAAAACGAACATTTTTCGAGCAGTTTCGGACAGTTTTCTCGGAACGCATTAATATTTCGAGGTGACAAAGTTAAAATTCGGATTCAGCATCCGAAAATATATAAATCAAACTTGAGAAAAATAAACTTCTATAATATTTTCTTCGTCAAACCACGCTAGTAATGGACTAATGCACAAGTTACACAACATGTTGTTGCCATTGTCGTTATTAGTTACCTACTTTGCTCTGAGATTTTGATTAACATTTGGACAAGACAAGATTGCGAATATGGTCACGATTATCATTTTGTAGCTAATCAAATAGCTGCACCAATTGTCCAGTTGAAAGGCCATTGTCATGACATTTGTGCTCACTTGTTATGTTGGACGATTGAATTAGTTAACAAAACGGCCCACTAGTCAGTTTGTTCACGATTTAAGGTAATGAAAGTGTCATATTTGTAAATATCACAACTATGCATGACTTTTCCACCGCTAACTCAGACTGAGTCTTTAAGTGATAACTTGATAACACACAATGCTCTAGTACATTCCTCGAAATCGGCTTCAAGTATGCCGAATTTGACAGATCTGGCTCCGAATCTGATAAAGCGATGCCTCAATTTGCTAGTGTAAAGTATTAGCCGTAAAATATTATAAACTTAGATCTCGGTAGATAACATAGATTAGTTTAGATTTATATATTCTAAAGCTATTTCTAGTTTGCAATTTAGATTTTCTGTAAGCAATTACAAGAATTCCTCACAATTCAAAACTCACAGTATTTGAAAAATCTTCCAAAATTCCCATTATGTCTGTCCTCAAAACAGTTTACGTTTACTATAAAAACGAGCAAGTCCCGTAGAAGCTAGAGGCTAGACAGTAGACACATGTTAGAAATTGTAGACACATTCTTCAATTTCATTCAGACTAATCTTTGCATCTCACTTCGGCCGTTGGTAGTAGAAATCGAGTCTGGTCCATGCGGAGGATGGTTGGCATTGAACTTGGCAAAAAGAGAATGCACTAACCGCTGATAGCATGCTAACATTTCCTCATAGGCAGCACTTAAGCTAATAATGTGGGTCATACTTTCAATTACTACTGGTATAGTTTAATCGCACTGTCGTAGAAGCATCTGGTACTTGAAATGAATGTTGTTATCTGCACACGTGAAGACTGTGCAAATTGAAGATGATTGATCCACAATAATCTTTTGTTGATGCATTTTTAAGTGGTGGTAATTGAATAGATTTTTCGATATTCCCTTTGGACGGTTTTTCGTTAGCACGAGAGAACCTAAATGTAATTGATTTTTTTTTTCTGTAAGCTATAATTGTGTCAGCACTGCCTTCTCCTACTGGGTATGTTTACTATGCATCTGCTCCATCAGTTTAGCAAGTGGCGTCTGTGTGAAAGTGACGGTGCTGCACGTGATTTTGTTTAGAAAACCCTTTTCAACACTTTTGGCATTTTATTTCAGGTCTTTCCTAATTTTTGGCAACAAGAACGGAACACAGGGACCTTAGTCGGGCGAATAGTCGGAATGAAAAACGTTTGTCATGCTTGTTTTTGTCCGAAACTGCCTGATGATGGCTACAAAGAGTTTTTTTCCTTACTGTCTCGCAATAATTTCATCATTTTCAAGGAATAGTTATCGATTCACTGTAGTGCCCTGAGGAACAAACTCAACATGACCAAATTAACAAACTCTTCAGATTTAAGCTCTTGTGAACCGAAAAAAACTCTCATAAGATTTTGGTAAGGCTCTGCGCCAGTCTCATAATAAAATTCTTATAATAAGATTTAAATAAGCTCTCATATCACCATCATCATTTGAGTATCACTCTAGAAGAGTTTCACTCTTATTATAAGATCATTTCCTGGCATCATGTATTCTCATAGAGCTTTTTTTATGAGAGTTCAACTCTGGAAGAGTTCCACTCTCGAAAAAATGTTCCTTCAAGAGATTAACTATTTTGACTCTTATAAAGATAGCCTTTTTCAGAGTTGGAGTCAAATTCTTGTCATAATTATGAGACTTAATACAGGTATCCCTCGACTTAAGACGTTTCAACTTACGTCGTTGGACAATGCTTCGAGTTACAACGTTTTTTTTCGACTTTGAAAGCAATTTTGGGCATTTTTTTTCAAGTTTCGAAAAAATAACATTCGCACTAACATCTACGGTAATTGTCCTTGTGTGGAGAGAAGGCTGTGTGGATGACAGCCGCGGTCCAGGCGCCGTGAAATCAACACCGCCTGACTCAAAAATTCAGCTATCGTACAGCAGTATAACGAAAATCTTGCGCGAAAAACAGCTGCGATAAGTAGTCAGGATGGATGGGATGCCATGATAAGTGCGTACACTGATAACGCAGATACCATCCTTGGCGCAATCCTTGGATGCCCAACGTATCACGGCACCTGATTGCCGAAAGGAAACAGTTGAAGGCACGTGTAACACACGTTGACAGACTACAACGGAAGTAGCATCGAGCTCCTTTACCGACAGAAAGCGCGAGAAGTTCGGCATAGTAGGAAGCGATAAAAGAGATCTTTTGGCCTTGGCAGGAGAAGCAAAAACCTAAAAGCCGTATTTGGTGTCATCAAGGAGTTTAAAGGTGGTCGTAACTCCTATCAACATTCGGTAAAAGACAGCGATGAAAAGGTAAAAAAAAGGTATCTTAGAGGAGGATCAGATGAGGCGGTGGAAAGAACATTTCGCCACGATTTTCAACCGTGCAAATCCTGGCAAAGTTCCACCTCATGTATGTAGATATTGTAATTTAGCTAGTCATCAAAATGTACGTATACGGTCAACTGCCCCAATTAAATAGAATACAGTCGCTGAAATTATTGCACTAAAGCTGCCGAACTCGATGGCATTCCTGCCGAACTTTATCAAGCAGCGCTATGCATAACTAAAAGTTAAAAACAGTAATTCTTCTGAAAGTATTTAATGAAATGTAATATTAAATTCTTTTTCAAATATATCCCGTATACAGAGAATTCAATCTAATCTAGTCTTTCCACAGTTTTTTTTTGTTAATGGTCAAAAGGCAATGGTGGTATATATGACTTTGCTGCCATTCATTTTCCTCTAAGGCCAATGGCCAAAGGGGAATGGCTACTCTGTTCTGTATCGTTTCTTTGCTACCAATTATGTTCTGGTACAAAAAAGCGTCTATTATGTATATCAGAATTCATGTTTTCTAGGTTTAATCATCCCAGACACATATCTAAAAGCTCATTGAATTTTGCGGCGAAGCCAAGATTCAAGCCCGAGCGAATTCCAGTAATGGTGTATGTATCAGATAGCAACAAGCTTTTGTCAATGAAAAGCTCTATTAGAGAAGTGAGGGTTCTGTATATACCTGTTCGGTCCTAAGATTTCAAGACCGGTATTAGGTTTTTATGAAAACCGGTTTTCCTACGGTCAACCGGATCATTAAAAAGAACGGGCTCATGGTTAAAAAAAACCCGGGTTGAAAAGCGACTCATTAAGAACCAATTCACCAAAAAAGCCGATCGAGTATTCAAACCCGACTTGTTAAAAACCGACCAGCTCCGACGAGTTTAAAACCGTCTCATTAAAAGACCGATTCACCGAAAACGGTTTTCAACTCGTCGGAGCCGGTCGGTTTTTGGTCGTTTTTTTTTGTGAATCGATCTTTTAATGAGTCGGTTTTTAACCCGGTTTTTCAACCATGAGCCGGTCGGTTTTTAACAGATCGGTCGGTTTTTTGGTGAATCGGGTTTTTAATGATTCGTTTTTTTCGAAACCGGTCCTTGGGAATCTCGGGACCGGTACTAACAGAAGACGGGTTTTAAGCCGGTGGACCAGTTTTAGGAACAGGCCTAGTTTTGTATTGCACATACTATCTAAACATCATGAGGGGAGCACCGAAATAAGCCATAGCGAAAGAAGGCATGCGAAATAGTTCATATGAATACTTTCGTTTGGAAACGAAAGTCTTCATCGGGAAATAAACGAAATAAGCTATGCATGGATAATATCGGTTTCAAATCGAAATAAAGCATGCGATAAAAACGAAAATAGCGGTGCAGTGTCCAGAGCGAACGAAGCGATCGTTCATGTTTGATCTGATACTGAGCCCACACATGGGACTGTTGTACCCAGAGCGAGCGTCCATGTATGTGCGATACTTAGGGCTATGATCCCTTAAGCGCGGGGCGAGAATAGCGAGCGGAGCCCACACAAGGGAGTGTTGTACCCAGAGCGAGCGAAGCGAGCGTTCATGTTTGTGCGATACTCAGGTTTGTGATCCCATAAGCGCGGAGCGATCGAAGCCCATACAAGCGACTGTTAATTAACAACCCGCAGTATCGCGCATGTGTGCCTGGATAATTTCGGTTTGGAACGAGCTGGGCTAGCTCCGTTCCTGGGGCGTTGCTAACCCCCGCATGTAGCCCTAGGTCGCCCGTTTCACTCTTTGTACATGTACCTGCATCCGTTTCGTGCTAGCATATCTGCATCCAGCATTTTTTTTCTGCTGGCTATGCACAATTTCAAACCGAAATAAGGTATGAAAGCGAAAAAAGCCACGTGTATCCTCACCTTCGTTTTAAACGAAAATAAGCATTGAGTGTTAGACCGAAAGGATCTATGCATGGCTACTTTCGGTTCAATCAAAATTATCCATTAAAGCCTTATTTCCAAATGGCTTATTTCATTGTGCCATCATGAGAATGTTCGTAAAGGGTTTGAAGCTGAGGGAGCATATGTAGGTACTTGAACCGACAACATAACTCGTAGTTTTTGGTTTTGTTGTTCGTTTGTTCGTTTGTTTGTTTGTTCGTTTGTTCGTTTGTTCGTTTGTTCGTTTGTTCGTTTGTTCGTTTGTTCGTTTGTTCGTTTGTTCGTTTGTTCGTTTGTTCGTTTGTTCGTTTGTTCGTTTGTTCGTTTGTTCGTTTGTTCGTTTGTTCGTTTGTTCGTTTGTTCGTTTGTTCGTTTGTTCGTTTGTTCGTTTGTTCGTTTGTTCGTTTGTTCGTTTGTTCGTTTGTTCGTTTGTTCGTTTGTTCGTTTGTTCGTTTGTTCGTTTGTTCGTTTGTTCGTTTGTTCGTTTGTTCGTTTGTTCGTTTGTTCGTTTGTTCGTTTGTTCGTTTGTTCGTTTGTTCGTTTGTTCGTTTGTTCGTTTGTTCGTTTGTTCGTTTGTTCGTTTGTTCGTTTGTTCGTTTGTTCGTTTGTTCGTTTGTTCGTTTGTTCGTTTGTTCGTTTGTTCGTTTGTTCGTTTGTTCGTTTGTTCGTTTGTTCGTTTGTTCGTTTGTTCGTTTGTTCGTTTGTTCGTTTGTTCGTTTGTTCGTTTGTTCGTTTGTTCGTTTGTTCGTTTGTTCGTTTGTTCGTTTGTTCGTTTGTTCGTTTGTTCGTTTGTTCGTTTGTTCGTTTGTTCGTTTGTTCGTTTGTTCGTTTGTTCGATCCTAGTAATAATTATTCCTAATTTTTTCCTTTTTAGGGTTTTGTATTATAGTAAAAATACAACCCTTATAAAATCGGACAAATGTCTATCCATTGAATATCTGACGAAAGACTGAAGCTACCTACACACACACGTAAAATTCGGTAAGAATGTGTAGATATGCTATAATTCGCTGGAGAAAGCGATGTGTCGTAATTGGCCAACTCCACTTAGAGGCGAAATTAACGTCAAATTTTTTATCGACTGGTATTGGGAAGGGGGGGGGGGGATTGTTGTGAGAAAGGTAATGTTGAAACATTCCATTTTTGCTAAATTCTTTAATTTGAATAAAGGGAAACAAGGGAATTAGCATGTAAGATACTATATCATGGGCAAAGTATTCTAATAATGGTGTTTTTACCCATCTGAGTGATATCAAGAAGAGCCAGGAGCCGATATTTACATACCAAAATAAGTGCTTGCTACAAAACCTTCGGATTGCGGGCTTAACCCTCTATATTCCGATTTCATTTAAAAATGAATTGGGAAAATACAAACAACATTAAGAAAGAAACTTTAATCACAAAGTATAAACAATCGATTACTTTAAGAGCTCGACTTCTATATACATACCTATATCTATGTATAACATTTAGGCTCGTTTTATCAAAGTCCTGATAAACTGCCTGTTAGCTAACAGAGACTTATTTATCAGAGGCCTTAACCTAAATCAAATACAAAACCCTAAATACGACAAAAAATGGGGATTTGCTCCCCTTATTTTTGAACTGCATTAACGTATTTTGGGTGTTGTATATGATTTAGGTTAAAGCATTTAATAAATAAAGCCTTGTTAGCTAACAGGCAGTCTAACAGGGCATTGAGAAAACGGCCCTTAATATTGTAACGTATTGACTGAAAATATATTGCTCAATTTATGGTGCAATATATAAAATATATACACCGTCTAGGGGCCCTTTAAATGAAAATCGAAATCAAATGTTTTAATACCCATTGCAGATATTGCAGCCGAATCAGATGGAGTCGTACTCCTGAAAAAATTAGATATTGCACATACTCGTATATAAATATTTTTGCTTTTTATTCTCTCTCCTCTCCTGTCTGTTGATGAATTTTCTGCATTAAAACAAATTGATAATTTATTTGAAAAAAAAAAGAAAAAAATAAACGGTCCTCAAATTAATCTCCTTTATACAATCTCCAATATTTGTGGAATCAAATGAAACATTTCTTCCGAATTTCTATAGCGGATTGATTGATTGATGATGATTAGCTTTCATATATGTCTGGCATGACATATTCTCACGAATATAAATTAAACTGGTTCAATTTTTGAATCCCATAATCCACTACGCCTACACCTAACGACCTAACGAGGATGTCGAAAGCATTATATTGCCTTCAAATTCTCTTGCCGAGCTCTACCACGCAAGTAATGTTCGGGGTAGTGAATAGCAGCCCGAAGCCCGAATCAACAAAAACATGGACTGTATGTGAATACATTTTGGAATTGTAATTCATCATCAGATTCACCCCCTGTTTGAATTATGTCGAATTAGTGTAAACAAAGTTGACAGACTAACAGATTGATTTTTCCTTCGAAAAAAAGTCAGTTTTGCCTGGGAGGAATACATCAACTTCAATCAAACAAGTAACAGTGTGTGAAAGTGGGAGACAGTGTCTGAACATATCTCGAATATTTTCCTTAAAGTTGCTAGTTTTTATATTCCAAATATTCGTTGTCTTGGCTACATCAACAAGTGGTATTTTCCAGAAAAAAAGTTTACGAAAACGGCATTAACCCTAAACACACACTGGAGTGTGACATACCCCACAATTTTTTGTTGTGCAGTTGTTGCCTTCCGGAATGTCTTTCAATAATGCTTTTAACCACGTAAATAATTTTTGTTCATATAATAGCGAATTCCAAGTCTCGTCCTTAAATCGCGTAATGGGCACCAACAATATTGTAATAAACATGTCCCTAAGTGTAATCAAAGTCTTTCTTTTGACGAAATATCCCGATACTGCTTTTCGGGTGATGAAATAAGATGAAAGCCCTGTTTTTATACCCTTCACGGATGTGATATAGGGTATATTAACTTTGTCATTAAGTTTGCAACGCACAGAAGGAAGCATCATATAAACCGATCATATAAACTAAATATTGTATATTCTTGGTCAGTATGATGAGATGAGTCGATTAAGCTTTGTCCGTCTGTCTGTCTCTCTGCCTGTCCGTCTGGTTCTATGCAAACTAGTCCCTCAGTTTTAAAGCTATCGAGCTGAAATTTTGTACAAAGCCTTTTTTCACTGCACGGTTGGGTGGGTTGAAAGGGTGAGATCCTTTCCAGCTGGAGCCGGAGACGTGTCGAGGCACATGAGTCGGTTGACGGCCATTGACTTTATGTAGTTTCTTTGGTTTTTTTTTCTCTATGATATTTTTTTTTGCTCGTGGGACCCCTGGTACCCTTGTTGCGCTGTTTTCAATACCCAGGCACGACATTCTTTTAGAATGTTAATGGTACGGGGCAGCAACGGCGAAATCCCCGCCAAAAAACTCTAGTCACTGAGCTATAGCAAGCTCGTGCCGTCGCCAATCCTTCTGAGAAATTTTCGCCAGATGGCTTCGCCGGACCTTCACGATCAATTTGACAACTGTTCACTCCGTTCCCTAAACACCTGTCTATTACAAATGCACCAGACTACTGTTGGAGTCTGAATCCTATGGTCAGGAAAAAGAACATTCTTGCATTGGCCTAGTAGATATGGGTTTCTCCCAAATAGGAATACTAAGGACAACATTGCATAAGCAAATCATAGACAAATGAAAAGCAAATGGGTCAAAATTAAAATATATTCGCATGGGACGGGCCAAAAGTGCCGATGAATATTATCCCTATTTTTGTGTCATTTAATCCTACTAGGACATATCGCCCCAAGCAGCACAAATGTTATTGTCATGTAAAAAGTCATGATAGCGTTGTTTCAACGTTTGCCAAATGGTAAATTTACCGCTGTTGGCTGATTTATAACCATATATTAGTCAGCGAGAAAATAATTGTGGAGCTGGCCTGTTCCTCTTCATTGATTGATTTAAAGAAGTTCCGCTGGCGCTGGCTTCTGGCAAAAGCAACGTTCTGGACACGTTTGGAGAAGCTCAGTGTGTATCGTCGTAGACGGTTTGGGGCAACTGCGAGCTTCTGCTTTAGTGCATCCAGTACTTCTACCAATTGAGTTCCGGGTGGTGTGGTGCAATTAAAAAGCATCCTATTCACGTTTTTCTTCAACCGCCTACTGGTATTGCCCGCAACAAATTAGGGGGACTCATGCTCACATCGTAAACGTTGTATTTGTCGTAAAGATATAAACTTCTGTAATTTTACTATGGAGATGATACAAGTCTACGACGAATACGGCATATACGACATATACGACAGGGAGCGTGAATCCCCCTATTGAGTCAGACGGCCAATAGACGAATCTTCCAGGCTGGGTCTTGTTTTTGTCTCAAGTCGACAACGTTATCGCGGACCCTCCGACTATGTTGTATGATAGCCGTGACTGCACCACAATACATAAGAGATTGCAGCTCCAGTAACGTCGTATCTGCACTTAATCTGGATGCGATTTCGCTATCGACTTAACAAATAATATCAGGTGTTGCAGCGGCTGTAGCTAATCTGGGGATGCTAGGTGTGTCCAAAGGATCTGTGTCTTAATATTCGAAGCAAGCTCTTAAAAATGCGTCATGAACTTTGGCAGTGACTTTATTTTATTTTTAATTTATTTAATTAAATATTTTATTTATACTTAGCGAAACGCGAACGAATAGGCTTAAGGCCTCTGTCTCTTACGAATTAATAAAAATTCAAAGGCCTTGGGAAGGCAACACAAACATGGAAGGCAAAAATGGGGAATGATGGCGGATGGCGCAGATTCGCTCGTGCTCGCATCGGTGTCCAGGCGTAATGGGAACCTCGTCATCTGGTTTCGTACCATCGGCAGATCACTACTCATCAGGAGCTGCCTTCGATCTGCCGGTGGAAGCAGCACAACCAGACCAGAATATCGTTCATTACAAGACGAGGTGTAAACGGATCATATATTTTCCGTTTGGCTGACGAATTGTGGTGCTGTGGAAGAACTCGAGGAACCGTTTGTTCTCATCAGAAGGATACTGTCCTTTACTTATTTGGTCCCTGTCGAAGAATGTTTTAACAAGTGCTTCGAGTTTCGCATTTACAGTGATGTGATGAGACTTGATTGATGTTGTGGTGACGTGCGTCATCGCTGATCATTGATGCTGACATTTCGGAACTGTTGAGTAGGTCAATTTTGATGGGTTTAAAATACATTGGGTTCGCTGGCTTAAGACCAAGAATATATGGCCAATCGGAAAGCACTATTCGGTAGTTCTGATGTTACGACGTCCATAACGAAAGCGTTTTCCATGAGAGCTTCAAACTTCAGGTTGAGATTTGATCGTAGAGCAAAGCAAACAATGCCGTTGCTGTTGGTTGTAGATCCTCCTACACCCTTTACCTCGGTTGACAATTTGGCACGTTGCAATCCAAAGCGTTCACTACTGTGTTCGCTTCTGTGGTGAGTATGCCTTCAGAACCCTGATCTATAAAAGTACGTAAGACGATGGTTCGACGAGTCTTAACGTTACAACTGGAATCAGAGCCTTAGCTAAGAGGACACTTGGAAGTCAGGTCGAAACTAATTTGGAGGGATTTGTACGAATAGTCGAAAAACGATATATCCCAATTTGACTGCACTGGATGCTGATTGAGTTCCCTTGGGTGCAGTTGTAATCGATGCAGATGGCTGAATTGACAATGCTATATTCGAATTGATCGGAAAGGGAGCAGCGTGGACATTGCTGTCCGCATTGGAATAAATTCTTGGAGTTGGGACACTGTGCGCGGAGGTGTGTTTTGCTCAAGCAATTCAGACGGCGTACCAGGCCAGCGCCGTAGTCGCCCATATACTGGCGATCTACGGTAAGCGAATTGTACAATATAAAACAGTCTGCTAGTTTACACTTACCCATACGGACAACAGACAGTTACCTGCACATCACAGGGCGGAACGTGCCCGTTTAGATTGGTTTAATTTTTCTCGCTCACTGTGCGGTACGGAAAGAAACTCGAAACACACATCACCGAACACGAACCAGCTTTCGCCGGGTGGGTCGTTATGTAGGCATTATAATGCGAAGAAAATATACAATGTAGATCAGTCTGCTAGTTCACACGTTCGCATGGGTTGGCCTGTAGAATGTTTGATGTCACTTAAGACGAACCGTTGCCAAACCGACACACGGGAACATACGGTTGGGTTCCGGTACGGGTAGGTTTCGCTTGCAATATGCGATCATGTACGCGGTATACGGGCAGCTACGGCACTGCCCTGGTACGGGGACTGTATGTTTAGACCTTAATGTGGCTTCCATTGCACACTAGACACTGCTCACTTTTTGTTTGGGATTGGGTTGTGACGTGAAAGATTTCCATTTCGCTTCTTGAGACTTACAGTTTTTATTCAAATTTAAATCTTTATGGTGGTGATTCGATTTAAAAGATGTTGGTTTTGCTGCCATCAGATGTTCCGTTAAATTTGGATTTTCGATCGCGTCGATAGTGACGTGCCCATTATTTAAAAAGTTTCCAAATCCGTGAATGAAGGAATGCTTGTCTTACTCCCCAAGTTATATTCCCATGCTTGGTGAGTTTCTCTGGGTAACTTGGTTGGGCGTCCGGTGAGCCAACCGAAATTCCTTTTCCGCCTCCTCCCCCGTTAATCCTACGTGGTTTCTGACCGGTACCCTGCATTTTCTAACTCTCCTATACTTTAATGGATAAGAAATTAAAGAAAAACTACGGTTGGCGAATTCCGGATGGTCAACTTCACCCAGCTCTGTAGACCAGGAGCTGGGTGAAGTTACAAATGGAAAACTTATAAAAAAAACTTGGAGATTCGCCTTTCTGTAAGAGTTCATATTACAGCAGAAACATCAATGAAATGTTTTGGTTGATTATAGGAGAATATAATTTTATGTTTATTTCAATTAAGTTATTGAAAATCTATCATACATTTGTTGAATGTTGTGCTTTGCCTCAGGGATATCTGTGACATAATCTTGCTGTCTTTATGCTGAATATAATGACTGCGTATTCCTAGGTGTTCCAGAAATTTGCAAATCCAATTCAGGATCCATTGTTCGCTACACATTGTTTGAAAATTCATGCATAACTGATTTAATTAAGTTGCGAATACATTAATGCTTCAGGCTAGATGAACAGATAGGTGGGTATCCGCCTAGGATCATTACTGCATTTCAACTCATAATACGTGCAAATATAACATGTGCGTGGTGACAATTATTATAGCCTGCAGCTAGGTGTACATTAAGGGTAATTAATTTTCATATTCAGGCTCACCCCAACCAACTTGTAGGAAACTCATCGTTGTTCTACAATTAATAATGAAACTAAATATTTGTATGTGCCATACAAGTATTATTTGTTGTGTGTGACTTGGCGGTTTTGGATTTCCATATCTAGTTTTTAGCGATGTAATGTAAATGAATGCTATGAAATGTCTGTGCTTGGGCGATTCCGTCGGCTATTTGACTATACGAGGTCGGAACATAAAATTTCCAACCAAATAAAACAAAGACTTTTTTTACTTGTTTTTGTTTTCATTGTTTAAGAATCCTCATTCAAATTCATACAAGCCAGGGATACTCCAACCTCTTTAACTGTTCCATGGTTCAAGTACAGGTCTCCAAAATTGTCGGTGCAGGTCAGAAGACTTTAGTCGTGTTCGACTATTATCGATTCCCATACAAAACTAATGACCAGCCTTTGATCCAGCTGTCGTATATGATCACATAGGATAAGAGTTCAAAGTGAATTGGTTAAACGTCAACTTGTTTGTCTGCAATTGTTCTTTATTTATTTATTTGTACAGACTCAGTTAGTCCGCAATTCGCCTCCACTTTCGCTGCGTATCAGGATGGTGGCTGTTTGAGTTCGCTTTTCGTAGATGTGTGACGTTCGACTGACTCTGAATCTCTGTCCGTTGTATCAAATCATTGATATACAATAGAAGTATATCACTCACTCACTCACTCAATTGCCCTAACCCCTTGTGGGGCATAGCGCGTCAACTGTTCCATCTGGCCCAGTTGACGTTTCACTGACATAAACTAGTTTCGGAGAATGCAGTTGCCAGCATGCACCTCCTGCACAGCCATGGCCACGAACGTCGTCGTGGACGGGATTCGAACCCGAAACGCCGGTATCGAACCTGAGACTGATGCCTCAACACATTGCGCTACCGGTCGCATGGACCATATGGTAGTGCTGCTTCCACCTTCAGATCTATGGCAGCACCTGATGAGTAAGGATCTGTCGGTGGTACGAAACCCGAGGCCGAGGGTCCCATTACACCTGGACCCCCATACGAGCGCAAGCGAGCCATCTGCCAACCATTCCATCCTTATCGCCTCATTTTTTTTATTCCCCATACACTTCCATTCTGATCCAATGTTTTGGCAAAACATCCGAGCTTTAAGTTTTTGTTTAAAAATTTGCACGAAAATTTTTCTAGTGTGTTGTGAGGTGCTTATTAGCAATCATGAGTTGGGGAAAGGAACCAGAATTGTTTCCCGGTAAATTTCTCCTCAATCCAAATGATTCGGAATCCTATATAGGGACACTCTCTTTCCCACTGACGGATTCACAACCTTTTACATTTCTGTTACTATTATTGTATTTACTGATATGGATCAGCGGAAGGGTACTGAATCGCTGGAGCGCGGTTAATGCTACAGCAAGCTACCGGGAATGTCTTTATTATTAAGATTGTCAACGAATTCGAAAAAGACCAACAAAGAAGAAAACTCAACATCATGTTACAATTGCATCAATATGTCCCTGATGACTTTCATCAAATCTTCAAGTTGAGTGCGTATCCTCATTACTCTCTTAATTGGAAACGCAATTAATTTTCGTTCTTCTCCATTTGCTTAAATAAAATATCGCTCATTTCTTTCCTTTTTCGAATGAGATTAAAATGCTAATTGCTTAGTGAGAATTTTTAAATGAAATGAAGGTAACCTGATGTTTAATTGGATATTTAATCCAAAGATTTCGTACTTCACATTTGATTCACCGGTCCCAGTCGATTTTACTGCAACATTAGTTTAGAATTCCCGAGAGCCCGGGGTCAATACACAAACATACACACAAGCAGAATAGATTTCGTTTGGGATTAGTTAACTTCTGATATCATTTTTCCAATCAATTGGTTGCAGAACTTTCCCACTTGCTTCTTTGTTTCGTCCTTTTACTTCGCACTTGCTCGGACTATGAGCTTCTTCGTCTTCTTGTCCAGAATTCGTGGGTTGAAATTTTTGATAGGAATTTCTTTCTTTGACTCCACTCCTTATTATACAGACGAAATCGATTTTATCCTTTGGGATTTCTAGTGTGGACTTGCAAGTACCAGACAAAGAAAATTGAGAACGTGGTTCGATTGGGGAGAAGGTTAAAGTTAATTGCAAACGAGAAAACACACTGGCAATTGAAAGAGCATTGAATCTCTGATTTGAAATACAGTCGAAACTCGATAACTCGAAACTCTTTAACTCGAAATACCTCTTAAATCAAAAACAACATCATTTCCCAATACATTTACATGTTAAACAACGAACAAAAAACTCGTTAACTCAAATAGAAAACTATAACTCAAAGCGAAATATCTCATCCCTGAACCTGTGAGACTTTTTTGTTCGACATTTTCAAACTGGTGCCTCTATAAGTCAAAATATTCGATTATATAAAATAATAACTAGAAACTAAGTTGCTCATCCGCTGAGCAAGGTGCAAAAAGCCACCTGCATGGCAACCAGCGGAGCTCCCCGGACTACTTCATCCGCGGCGCTGGATATGATGCTTGACCTAGGTTAGGTTAGGTTAAAAGGCTGCCGCGGATGACGCAGCACACATTGGCCACCAAAGGGCCCGTTGTGATACCTACCAGGATAAACACCTATCCCGTTGAAATTACTATCCATTGAAACCAGCCAGAGCTGGCAGGGAACCTATAAAGCCTGATCGGGCTTATGCCCTTTAGCTCTTCCAGGTGAAGGAAGAAAGAGTCCCCCAGAAAGACCCGCCTCCTCGCAGCCAACGCAGGACAGGTGCATAGAAAATGGAGGGTAGTATCCTCCTCGTCAGCATCCTCGCAGCTTCTACAGAAGTCATTGTTAGGTAAGCGAAGTTCTGCTTGACCTGCTTCCGGTGGATATTTCAGGGGAACAAATGGCAATCAGTTAAGCCATTAGAATGTGGGAGACCGGTCTATGAAGAAATTTGAGTTGGTTGGAACTTCACATCATAACAACGAAAGAGATAATGATTTTCATGGAAAGTCAGGCTGCGATTAAACTTCTCGAATCAGGTTGGTGCAAGTCAAAAAATATAAATGAGCGCCGGCCGTTTTACACTGTGCTATTCTGGATTTCAGTCCTTAGTGGTTTTGCAGAGATCACGAGCTTGCTAGAGGGGTGCAACAGACGTAACCCAGTATATTACCGGTAACTTGCTAATACCCAGCTAAGGTTAATATCTCCAGTAAACTAAATTGGTCTAGCCAAATTTTCTACATTACAAAAAACGAATTGAAGTGTCTGGGCTTCCTAAATTTATATAAAAGATACTTCACACCATCTGATTTCGCGCAAATTTATAAGAGTCATATAAGATCGAGACTAGAATATAATTCCCACATATGGACAGGCGCAAGTCGAACTGCATTATTCACGTTAGATAAAGTTCCATGGAAAGTCTACAAGCTTATTGGCGATGACTCCATAGCATCTTAAATCGAGTCGCTGGAACACTCTTCTATCGTCATTGCTCTGATGAAAATCCACTCTCATTCCTGAGTTTGCTTTGCCACTACGTGACACCCGGTTAGCTAGTCGTGCCCACCTCCATTTTCTTCAAATCAACAGCAGTCGCACCGCGAATATAAAATAACTGGCGCAACAGTCCAATCTGGATCATGAAGTCGAGATAAATTAGCATTTTCTCATTTTCTACATCGGTACGGTGTGTTTTGTGCAGGGATGTGTGATCAACAACACACTCAACCGAGCTATTTACCTCAAATGGGTACCCATTTAACAGCTGAGTGGACTTATAGTCCGACACGGCAATCCCCTTTTTTTATCGAAAACTACTGCATTCAGTGGGAATCGAACTGAATCAGTGCATAGAAGGCGAACGTGATAACCGTTGCTCCATCCGGACTAAATTCTATAACTCACTCGTATCCAGAACAACACGAATGTGGAAAGCCCTGCCATTTTTTGTTTTCCCCTGCAGTTACCACTTGCAAAATTTTAAACGAAATGTACACCGGTACCTCATATTCAACTCAACGCATCTCCGCTCCACCAAGGCTGTGCTTTCCCATCAAAGGGTACCCCCTAAGCTTTGGTATAAATAAAAAAAAATACCTCTATCTACCATCAACAAAGCCAACTTAAGGTTGGCGATACGTGTTTTATAGCTAATCTTTTTTAGCCCAGATTCGATATCAATTGCACCACAAAACTGTTGTCCTTGTCGAAATAACAGATCTGCGTGGTGGTGGGTATGGCCATTGGCCATTGGGCACAACAGAAGGCTTCGGCTCCCTAATAGTGATTTTTGCAGGGACTGTGAGATACTGATAAGGAGGAAACTGACTTTCATCTGCTCTGCAAATGCCGGTCGCTGGCAACCAGGAGACGGTTAACACTCGGTGGCTACTTCTTCAATCATCTGGGGGAACTAGCAGAGGTGGAAGTTGGTAAATTGTTTCGTTTCAGAAATAATTACTGGCGGCAACCTTCAAACCTAACCTAACCTAGCGTCTTGCTTAACTTATCGTTCTTTGAACCGATCTCAGTTTTCAACAACAGATTTAATAAACTCGACATCTCGAATTTATTTTTAAAACAATTCGATATCTCTCCTGATACATATCTCGGAATTTCGATAACTCGAAGCAAAACCTTCTTCCCTTCAAGTTCGATTTATCGAGTTTCGACTGTACATACTTGCACGGGATGGTGGTGGGATGCAAAAATCAATAAAGGCGACTAGTTTCAAAGGAGAATATGACGATTTCTGTTTCGAGATATGCTGTTCATAGCTATAGAGTTATTAATTAATTGAGAAAAAAATTCGGAAAGCCGATTTCATTCGAGGCATTAACTTGCCTTTTCGGAGAAAATCGATGGACAAAAAAGTTCTCAGCTTCAGATCAATCATCATCCCAAACCAATATGCAAACAGTTCCTCCTTCGGGGACTTTCAGTTATAACAACCTATTACTCCAGTCGGTACGTCTTAAAAACTGGCTTGAGAGTGCATGCCAGGCACTCTCTGAGATTATTTTAGGAATCGATAGAGGCTTAGTTACAAAGCTTAAATTCAAATTTGCATCACCTGAGAAATTTTCTAACGGTACTTATGGGGTGTTCTGTCTTGTTTTAGTTTTTGGCTTTTATCTCAGCTGACGTGAGTTGCTGTTTTTGTAGCAAATTGAGAAGTACAATTGTGTGTGTGTGTCAAATATTTAGAATATAGCACACATACATCTTCCTTCTCGCTCAATAAAGTGAGTCGGATGATCAAAAGTAAAATATCTAATTATTTGTCATCAAATTATCTTCAACTTTTGTGTATAAACTGTTTAGTTTAACTTAATGTGTAAAATGTTACAATGCGCCAAAATTGAAATAACCAGTTTCGAAGCAGTTTTTCGCAAATAAGTTGATAATGGTGCATTTCAGCCAACTATGACTCCAGAAAAATTTATAGCTTATTCGATTATCGATTATCCTGCAACCCGAAAAAGAATTAACTCAATACGATTATCCAAGCCAGATATATCTTTGATAGAAGGTCGGTAATCCGAGGTGACCATGAATTCGCTTTCCCGCACCTAGGAAGTAGAGTGTCTAGGGGCGTTTTTTATTGTCCTTTCTCGTGCAGGCCAAATCTTGTTTGATGGTTTGTTTTTCGCATTTATAATTATTAACATATATGTATATACATCCCAGCGAAAAGCAGGATCAAGAACTAAGATTTTATGCCACTTGTTAGGGATTTGTGATTATTGTTTCTTTTTTTTTTGCTCGAATTGATAGTCATTGCCCTCTACGAAGGTGCAAGTAACTATACCTATACCTACATCTTTAAGCGATTTCCTTGTAAAACTTTTCTCTAGCACAGGAATTAAAATTAAATCCGAACTTACGTGTTTGCTTCCTACCGAATCAGCTGGCTTCTTTCAGAATCTACCATCAGGTGCAGACATGGCTCGGAAATATTCTCGAGCCAGAAAACTGCGGCTAGAAACAGACTTAGGGAGGATCACAGCCTGTGATGACTTCAGAGCAAACGATCCCCTCATTCTTTTTGGAAATCATTTCGTGTGCCTGTACAAAAACTGCGGATCACCATGCGGTTGTAGGAAGGCCGGGCTCACATGTTCCAGTGTCTGCCAATCGTGCTGTGGTAAATCATATTCAAACGTCACAGTCGTTTTTGAAGACTTCAACGATGAGGAAGACAATGGCGATTTTTATAATCTACCAACTTTGGTTTCGTTATCCAAACCGAACAGATCAATAAATAACGTATAGGACTCACAATAAAAAAACTTGTCGAGGAGAAGGCAGTAACGACGTGCTCTCACTATTTAAACAAACCAAAATGAAGACGAAGTAAAACAATATTGGGTACATTCCTAATTTAGATATTGGTACGTGTCTAGAGAATATTTGGTTCGTACTATGGGTAAACTGACAATTTTTGATAAGTTAAGTCGCCACAAACGTCTGATTGAAAATTCTGTGGGTTGCCGCCTTTGCACTCAGAGCGAGCCAATCAAGCGTTCATTTTTTTTTGCAATACTGAGGGTTGTGATCTCTTATTGAGCGAACCAAGCAAGGGAAACCTATACAGGAGACTGTTGATTCAGTATAGTCTTTTATGTGTGCTTGGAAAAGTTACTATGAATAGTAAATAATATAATCCGGAATAGTATAATATATAGGAATAGTTAAAGTGCGTGAACTACATAATAACTAAATACGAAAGTGTCATCTGGTTTTTGGTGTTATTTCGGATACTTCTGCGTGCGTAATCGTTTGAATTAAAATGCCGGATTATCAGGGTTGGTAATGTTTAAAACATTTGTTTTATGTTTTAAACAGCTCCAAAAAACATCTGTTTTATACAAATGTTTAAAACGGTGTTTTAAACACTGTTTAAAACAGTTTTAAATATCAATTCAATGAATTTGTTTTTTTTTTTTTTTCTTACAACTGTACATACACTTTGGTTCGTATGGGGTACGGTAACCAAATTTTATTATCTTATCATATGAACACCATGTGGTTGTTGTGTTTCTGCTCTGCATAACAGAAAACACTAACAACCATACGGCAAGCTTTCGTTGCTCTGGAGTAGAGCAGCATAGAGAGAACACGGAAAATGAGTTAAATTTCCGAACATCCAATTTATTCTTCATTCGCGCCTTTGTGTCATTCTTGCCAGTTTTTACTAGCAAAAATTCCGAGATCACCGGAATTTAATATAATGGGTCTATTTGCATTGCACCGCAAACAACGCCATCAAACCACTTAGACAAAAAGGGTCCGACTTTCAAAGTAAGTATAATTAGTACATGGAAACACCAATTTATAATTACACAGTGAACAAGAAGCTGCGGAAAAAATTCAAATCGAGATAGGTTGGCTACTCAATGCCAATGAAAGATATATAATACGTTTAAAACAATTTTAAACAGGGTTTAAAACATGTTTAAAACACATGAAAAAAAAAACAATATGGAAATGTGTTTTAAACAAAAAAAAATAGTTTCAGACCAAAAAACTGTTTTTTTAGTCAAATGATAAAAAACTGTTTTTTTTTACCAACCCTGCTGATTATCAGATCTCCCTTTAACCGTTACAAATTTTTCGGGGTGGGCATTTACTCGGAAGGACTGGGGATTAACCTCTCACTCCGTCTTCCCGACTATTGCAGTGTCCTACAGGCGGAGGTTTCGGCGATCTCGGAAGTCCTGTCTTGGCTGGGCAGTCATGTATTGTAATTACTGTGAAGGACATCACTATTTACACAGATAGTCAGGCAGCGATTCGCTCACTCGAATCACGACATCTAAAACCATTGATAACTGCCGCTCAGCCCTCGCAGAGATGGGCGGCTTCTTCAATATCACTCTTTGTTGGATCCCGAGCCATAGTGGTTTTGTGGGTAACTGCAAGGCGGATGAACTGGCTCGGGAGGGTACAACTGGGGTGGTTGACGAAAGACGCAGAGTCATTAAAACGCCACTTAGCACGTGCAAATTGTCTATTAAGACAGCTGCTGTGAACAGGGCCAATACAAGATGGCTCAGCGGCAACACCTGCCAAATAACGAGGATGATTTGGCCGATATTTGATCCCAGTCGTTCTGCCACACTGCTGTCGCTGAACAGAAAGCACATTGGCAGGGTGGTGGGGGTTATCACGGGGCACTGCCCAATCGGGGAGCTCGCCAGGAGGCTCCGGATTCCTCATCACGACTTCTGCAGGAGATGTGGATGAGGAGGAGAGTGTTCTCCACCTTCTCTGTTACTGTTCGGCCTTGGCCGGCAGGAGAAGAAAATTTTTGGGTTCTTGGGTCTTCTATGATCTGGATGACCTTAGGAATATGACAGCCACAAGGCTCAACAGTTACATTGCTAGCACAGGCTGGTTTGATATGTAGGTTCGTTTGAAGGCGATTTTTTGGTGGTACCACAACGGACCCAATGCTGGTCTAAGTGTGCTGTGTTACATCACGGTAGCCCCTACACCTAACCTAACCTAACCTAAGTCAAAATTTTCCACTCCCCCAATTATTTAATCCGCGATTTAATCTGAAACTACAGCAAATTTCATACAACAAAGATCACTGTTACTTCAAAGATACAATTGTTCAAATTTTAAAGAAATTTCAAAATCAATGAAAATTCAAAAAATATATTATAACGGTACTTTGAACTAACAAATTTGCAAAGTTGATAAACGTAAACGATAAACGACGGTACTTTTCCACAAATTAAAACGATTGTGAGCTTAGTGCCGAATTTAAGAAGTGCTGACGCTTCCAAGCAGAATATCCTGTACACGTCTAATACGCATTTTCAATGATTAAGCTCAAATATTACGATCCTTTCCTCATTATACTCGTACAAGTACTCGTTAGGGTGGGGGATTGATCCCTCAATACCGTAATAGTTTATTTTTAAAATGTAAAACTTTATGAAAATTCAACTTTTGCACACCGCTATAAAATATTTTTCCAATTTACCCAATCTAATCTTAATTCCTTGCAATTTTTCCACTATCGAAACCCTTCATCCCAAACCGCAATTTATTTAATTTGACTCTGTACTGCATGTGTCCTATCATTCACCGGAAAATCGCCAGAGAGAAGTCACCCTCGAGGGTTAAAGGTACTTTGTGGGCGAGTATATTTCCTGTTTTTTTTTTTTACTTCTGGGTCGACTATAATCGTTTATCACAAGGATTTCACGTCCTGTTGCATGACTCTATTCGCCTTGTTACCGAGGACGTAATGGTGTTTTGTTGTCGACGTCTCACGGGCTCTTTACTACGGAAATCTAAAATAAATGACAGCCGTTCTGAGTGAAATATGAAGTCATGCTTTTGCGTAGGTGAGCCGTTTTCCTATTCTTATCCTGAAAATTTGCCTATGAATTCATTCGTTTTGAAATATTGTCTGGAAATGTGACGTGTATTAGAAAAATAAATATTTACGAGTATAATGTGTTGTAAATCAAAACGCGAACAGATAGTACCTAATCATGACTTTAGAGTCGATTTCTTCTTTAGCGGTAGCACCTAATCGACGCGACGGTCGCGGTACTGGGTGGGTATTTCGTCACCAAGCTGTCTAGACTCCTGGAACGAAGATTTTTCAGCTGCTTTTTGCGCCGACCCTCAGTCGTATCAGTTACAAAGAAGTACATACATTGATTTGATAAAAATTCATGCAGTAAAAGCGAGACGTGCGTGATTCGTGATATGATATGTTCTAATACAATTCGTCTCATATTCTGATTCGGAGCGGAGAGGGGAATACTTTACTTCTACTCATGATAAAGAAATGTCGCTCATAACATCTCTTTGCCTAGTTTTATATACATACATACTTGCTTAGATACTTAGGTTAGGTGGGGGCTGCCGTGATTGCCACAGCAGACTTAGACAAGGGATAGGTCCATTGTATTACCCAAATTGAGTCCAGTCTCTGTTATATCGAATCATCCGGAGCTCACCAGAACCGGAACCCCCCAAGTCGACCGATATCCACATCTCGTAGTTCACCAAGATGGTCGTATAAAGTTTCCCAATGGTTGACCTCCTTGTATATGCGAGTGCCAGACAGCTACAGACTAGATGATGGGTGCTTTCCTCCTCATCCACATTAATGCAACTTCTAAAGAAGTCGTTGTATGACAGTCCAATCCTTCTAGCTCACGGATGACGCAATGACCTGTGACAACACCAACCACCACCCCAATCTGAAGTTTTGTCAGTGATAAAAATTAAGCAGAACGACTGAAATTCAGGTCAGGCCAAATCAGCTTTGCTTTCGGATATGTAATGCTATTCATTCAGCCAGCTCGTCAGCTCTGCAATTCGCGACAAAGCCACTGTGGATATCCAGCAGAATGCAATATTGAAATAGCTGCTAACTACCATAAGGCATGCTCGAAATTCAGCAATCATTTCAGACACCATCAGCTTAGACTCAAGTGTTCTAAATGCAGCTTTTCTGTCCGTGAAAATAGTGATATCCCTTTTGGTTGTTGTTGCGAGCCCTAACGGCATCGCAGCCTCTTTTATCGCGTAAACCTCCGCCTGGATAACGCTGCAGTAGCTTGGAACTTAAAATGAGTAGTTGAGATTTAGATCCTTGGAGTATACTCCGGTGCCCACACCTTCGTCGGTATTGGAGCCGTCTGTAAAAATCCACAGAGAGGTTAGAGTGCTGGCGGAATACCTAAATCACATTGACCATGGGATGGGATTCAGCTTGCATAGTTATTCCCAAAACAGTACGTTGGTAGAGTGTAGCTTACCGATGTCAGGATGTCTGCATTATTGAGAATTGTGGAGTGACCGATATTCAAGGAGAACCAGGTACTGTTCTGAATACGTATGGTTGAGTTTGCTGCCATTTGCTTCCATAGAATATCTACAGGAAGTAAACCAAGCATTATATCTAGGATTCAGATGGAGTCAATCGAAGAGCTCCGTAAATTGCCAAGCAGGCCGCCCTTTATACCTTGCCCAACAATTTACGATTGGCTTCGGTGTGAAGGGCGTTTCACAATACAAAAATGCCATATAAGATTACAAGCCGCAGGGCCGACACATAGAGCCAGTACAGCACTAGGATGCATACCGCATGTCTTACCTATAGCTTTTCTGAAGCAGTAGAGTGCTACAATGCTTTGTTGGCACGTTTCTGGATGTTTAGTCCCCAGTTAAGCTTCCCACCCAATATCAGGCCCAGAAAATTCGTCTTGTCGGTGAATGTAAGTCTCACTTCCTCCAAGGCTCTACTAATACTAAGGCCGCATTTCCTGGCCAACTTAGTAAGTAAAGAGAGTACATATTGCTTAATTTCGCTGAGGCTCGCAAGAAACTTACCGGAGATGGCAATAGAAAAGTCATCCGCATAGACAGTCACTTTACATCCATCTTTCTCCAATCTGTTGACCACGTGTTGTGTTGTATATCGGTCGAAATAATGCCATCAGGTCCAGCGGACTTAGATACTTGCTTTATTCCATATGACAGGGCGTCGATGGGCGATGGCGGGGTCTATTGACAACAATTGATACACAAAAACAATACACAAACATGTTTCAAGTAATTTTAAGTTGCTTATATCTGTGAATAGTTGGCTATGTTTTTGTTTTATTAATTTTTGATAGACATATGAACTATAAATATATTTTAGAAAGAGCGAGTCCCGAAAGTCGTCTTTTTTGTCAGCCATATATTTTGTATGCATGTACCGTTTACATCGATTGCTGCATGGTTTAGCTTAAAATGTGGATTATACAAAATAAGAGTGAGATTTCCATTTATATAAATTAAAGCATTCACGTAAGGTACATAGTTATTTACTTTCAGATACTAAATATTCAAGCGAGAAATGTACAATTTGTTTGGACATAAAGCATGAACCACACGATTTGGATTGTGGTCATTCATTCTGTGAAGAGTGTATTACTACCTATATAAATGTATTTCATGAGAAAGCAAAGGCGAAATGTCCACTTTGCCGAAAGATAATATTTCAAACGGAATTCTTTGTAAGGTTTGGTAAATTTAATATGTAGCTGCACTTCACTATTAGCCCTTATTCGTAGGCCTTACCTCGGAGGAATTTGGCATACTGCCTTGCCATAGGATTCTTTTGTGCAGCAGGACTATTTTGCGCATATGAGAAATGCGTGTGGCTGCCTATATCAATAAGTCGACTACATGGATCGTTTCAGATACTTTCAAAGAATTGCATAGAGACATTTCAAAAGGGGTGGGCCCCTTAGCAAACCTAAACCCGATTTGAATGCTACTGTGGAAAACGTAAGGATATCTCTTAGAAGCTGCACGCAGTTTTTAATATGTTATTTTAACACAAATTAAATTACAATATTAATATTTTTGAAGACCTAAGTAGTTTTACTATTCGCTCAGTTGATATCCCCGTTGTCAAGTCTGTATACAGTAAAAAATGATCTAGGGAAATTTCGGTGTGCCATTATGATGGTTCTTTTTCGGTGTAATTAATACACCTACTGTGCGGATAATAAATATTTTTACACCTATAGGTAAATTTTAGAATGACTCGAATGGATTGAATATTATCCGTTAAAACGGTGAAAACAAATTATTTATACGATGAATATGTAATTTTTATTCGAATCGAAAAAAATCTGTTACAAAAACCAACGCCACTTCAGGACGTAAGGATGAACACATCGGACTGACGCCTCAACACACTAAGCTACTGACTCATTGAAATGCAGATACGAGTTCCGTTAAAGGAATAGACCTAACATACTATAAATATTCACACCACGCATAAGATTAATAAAACTGGTTCGGTTTTTGTTAACCATATTGTCTTTTACACCATTGAAATAAATACACCAAGTAAAGGTTTTAAATCTTAAACACCAATCGTGCTATGGATTGCAGGGGTATTAATTCACCGAATGGATAGAAAAAGTGAATTATCCAGGAACTAGTGTTAAAAGGAGACAAATATTTTTTACAGTGTATGTAGGTACTATGCAAGTTTATCTGGGCTTGTAACCTTGAACTATTTTTTGGCGGTTACTTTCTCGGGTCCTACTATCCAGAATAGGTTGCTTTATATGACTGCATTGCTTGCCGTCTAGTTAAGACGGTAAGCGACAAATATGGACCCAACCTTGCGAAATGGTGATAATGATGATACAGAGATTCCGTTTGAAACGAATATTGGTGGGACGAATAACTTCAATTTAAGAGATTAAGCCATTTTGAAACCCGCTACAGAACGTGTGCAAGCGAAAAGCCAAGAAATTTTAGCCCTTTTCAAAGTTTTTATTAATAGTTTCTAAACGGTGTACCGAATTGAAAAATGGGGAGGGAATATCTGAAAAACTGCTGAAGCTACATGCATGGATTTTTTTAAGAATATGAAGGCTTACTACAATTTGTGCCTCAAGGCTTTTCCTTGTTGAACAATTAAAGACGGGGTTCCCATAAAGGAGAAAAATGGTAAGAGATGGTATTCATAGAAATGCAGGTATTTTATTTAAATATTTAAAATACGGAAAAGAGGTGAATATGGTTGGAACGTATGAAATTGCCGTTCATTTCATTTGATTTAGGATTACTAAATACAATACATTAGGAATTAGGCTAATACTTTAGACAGAGGTATTCATGGCAATAGCATTTAATTATTAATAAAATCTGGATGGTCGTATGGAATTACCGTTAGTTTCATTTGATTCAGAATGACTTAAGTACATTAAGAGCCAACCTAAAAATATCATTTTATTTTAAACCTTTTAACAAAATATCTTATTTAATTAATAAAAGAGTCTTGAAAAATGTGAATATCTTTTGAACTAATGATCGTATGAATTGGCGGTTGATTTCATTCGATTCAGAATGACGAAGTTCGTTAGGAATCAAGTTAAAACTGCCATATAAGCTGTTGGAACTTTGAAATTATAAAGGAAATTAAATCATTTATTTCATTAATTAATAGGCTAACAATTTTTGTATGGGGATTTTGTGACGGGAACTCCTCCCAAACTACTGAACCGATTTTAATGATTTATACACAATAAGAAAGGTATTTTTCGAAGGTGTGCAAATTTTATATTTTATTAAAATTGGCGAAATACTTTAGCTATAATCCGCGAAAAACATTGCGAGCTTAGAATCCAAGCTTGACCAGATGTACCAAGCTTGGGTAGATGTATTTGTTACAGCGTTGGATCAGTGGTTCGTGGCTTTGCGGGGATTCGGTTCATGTATATAATGTCGTAAGCTTGGGCAAATGTGAAAAACATTGCGAGCTTAGAATCCAAGCTTGGGCAGATGTACCAAGCTTGGGCAGATGTATTCGCTACAGCGTTGGGTCAGCAGTTCGTGACCAAGCTTGGGCAGATGTATTCGCTACAGCGTTGGATCAGTGTTTTGTGGCTTTGCGGGGACGTTGGCCCAATTCGTCGGACAACGCGCCAATGCACGCAAATCGTCCGGCCACACTACGGATTGGTTGTCATTGGGCCAGTATGAGTACGAGACCTTAGAAGTTATGGGGAAAATATTAGAAAAGGGCTAAAAAATTTCGGTTTTCGCTTGCATAGTCGCTCTGCCGCGTGGGCTCCAAGTGCTTCATCTCTTAAAGTGAATGTTTAGGGACCACGAAAAATCATACCTAACGGCATTTCTCTATCACATTTTGCAAGGTTAAATCGATTAAATCGAAGCATGTGCACAGAAAATAAACACGAAGCTCCGCGTTTACAAAACCATTATACGACCAGCGTTATGCTATGGCTGCGAAACCTGGACCCTAACCTAAGCCTCCGAAATGTGTTGATATTACAGATAAGATGCTAAGGTCCGTTGAATTCTTCTGTGTGGTGAGGAAAAGGATCGGTGAGGAGATGCACCCCTGCCTAACTCCACTCTGGATCCCAAAGTCTCCCGAACCCTACTTTTATGCAAAACGCGACATTTCGCGCCATCGAAGGTTGCATTTATAATAGCCACAATCTTCTCAGGGCCGCCTCTCCTACGCAAAGCACCCTTTTAGAATGCTGTTTCAGACTGTCGAGAACATTCTCAAAATTAATCGAAACCAAGTAAAGCGGAGAATCAGCGTATTGCTCGATGATGAATCGCAAGGTGAGAGTCCGTTTCGAAAGCCTGCCTGCTCTTCATCAATTGTGCTTTCTAAATTATCCTTTAGTCTTTGCGAGACAGTTTTACCCATTATCCAACGGCAGGAAGCACGCAAATGCCTCACCAATTATTGCAATCTGTAAGGCTGCTTTTTTTTTTGAAGTTTGACTGTCAACCCTTCCTTTTACTCAGTGAGAAAGGCCTCTGTGTTTCCCCGCTTTATCAAAACAAGTGGGTGCAGCCACTCGCACATCTACTTGGCGCTACTTGATAAAGTTCGGCAGGAATGCCGTCGAGTCCGGCGGCTTCAAGTGCAATAATCGTAGGGACTATTTCGTTGACCGCTGACCGTATCGGCGCATTTTGATGGCCAGCTAAATTATCTACATGAGGGAGAATTTCGCCAGAAGTTACATGGTTCGAAATCGTGGCGAAATGCTCTTTCCACCGCTTCATCTTGTTTTCATCTGACATAAGTAGCTTTTCATTACCGTCATTCACCGGATGTTGATAGGAGTTTCGACCACCTTTGAACCCCTTGATGACACCGTATAGGGTGTTTAAGTAGTTGCTTCTTCCGGCATATCCTGTTTTATCGCAGCGCACAATACGCTGCACTTCTCGAGCTTTCTGGCGGTAAAGGAGTTCTATGCTACTTGGACTGTTGTATGTCGCTGTAGCTAATCGTGACTCCAGCTGTTTCCTTTCATCGATACGCTGCCATGATAAGTCGAACTTCCAAGTCTTATTCTGGCAATCCGGGTTAGTGCCAAAGAAGGTATCTGTCAATGTACGCTTCTTTGACTGCATTCCAGTGGATATCAATTGATCTCAGCTGCTTTTGCGCAAGATGTTCGTTATACTATTGTCCGACAGCTGGATTCTTGAGTCGGGCGGTGTTGCATTTTCGGCGCCTGAATCTTTCGTCACCAGGACGGCGCACTTCTGCTATTCGCAATCGAATATTAGCGATCATAATATAATGATCTTTTTCCATTCCAATATCGGCGCCCCTCTTATCTCCCACGTCCAGAAAACAACTTTTGAATCTTTTCCTAGTGTCATAGTGGTCGATTTGATTTTGTGTTCCGTGCCGATTAACAGAGGACAACTGATCTTTTGGCAATTATTATGCTCAAACATGAAGAGGCTGTGGAAGTTGCAGAACTCTACAAATCTTTTGCCGTTGTCGTTTCGGTCACCGTTTCTCCCTATCACATGCATGAGACCATTGTTATTGGCACCCACTTTTGCAATCAGATCTCCCATACAATGTAACCTTTGGGTGTTCTTCTTTTGACGGCGCGGCGTTAAGTTGTTCGTAGAAGTTCTTTTGCTACTACATTGTATAATTGCGATGTTCCTCATTTTAGTTCGGAACCTGGCGGTCATGATTCGGAACCCAGGACAAGAGACGACTTCGTGCGGCTCTGGTAAAGAGAGGTCCACAGCTGACTCACAACCACTACCGGTGGCTTTTCCGGAGTTCAACATTACAGTGCTACGCGATGAAGAGATAAATTATCCGCTGTTCCACCATCTTATCTCAATAACTCCTAAGATGTTTAATTTATACCGATGAAATTCGCTGTCAATTGAAGAAATCGTGCGTCCTGAGGACCTTCTGATCCATAGTCAAGGCGAGTACGCAGATTCCTGAAATCAATCTTTGACATTCAACAATAGCCAAAATTCATAACTGGTGAGTCAGTCCTTATCCGAGGCATAGTTGACGTTTCGTTATTATGTATAAGTTTTTTGGTGATGCAAGATGCTGGCATACACATCCTGCACTTTTTAGTCGCCTTCTACGACATACCGGGAAAGGCCGTGGCATAATTCTTACGCCCCACACCACAGGGAGGCATAAGAATTTCAAGATTCTTAGTTAAAAAAAAAATAGATGGTGGTATAATTATTAGACCCCAGGCAGCTTCACAAGATCGCCCCAAATTCGGAGTTCCTTTTCATGACGATATTTCCCCTATGAGAGTAGAGAAGAATGGTCCGGATTACCTTTTCTGCGACGAGTTTGTTTCTTCGCTGCAGAAATATCGGTCTACGGTCCAAAAGTTTTAGCTGTTACCTTCGTTCGGATCTGGGGGGATCTGAAGTCTTTATTTCACTCTTTTGTTAGCTTTTTTAACACAAAAAGGTTTAATTTTTTTTTTCGCTTCGGGTTAATGGTGTGTTTGGAAGTGTTGTCCTTAACCGTTTGTATGATTGGCCTTAGGAGGGCCCAGATAAATAGTGGACCTTATCTCCTGGAACCAATTCCCGCTTACGTCTTGCCATAACTGTTATCCTGTGATCCTCTATCTTCCGAATGCTCATAAAAATTAACATCACATCATTAAAGAATGCGAGTTTAGGTTTGTGTCATCCAAACATTCAATTGTTTTTGAAAGTGAACTGCATGATTGAAACAAAGTGTGTAAATAAATAAATTATAATTTATGAACTCCAAACTATTTAAACATCCAGACAGAATATAATATAGAAACCTGAACGGTTATTATCATACGAATGAAATACAATCCAATAAGATATACGTTTCTGAACATACTGACAACTCAATTCCCGAGGACGATAGACAGTAATGCCGAAACCACAACAATCTGCTGTGAACATAAAGCCTTCAACTTCCCTTTAGCCACTCTCTTATTTCCGTTCATATCGTACTCGTATGCCATCACATCGCTGGTATTCCGCAAACTAATTTGAGTGGTGACTTGCATTCTAGTGGTTCCACTAAAAAGGAAATTGCTTCAAAATTACATCGCAATAACAAATCCTCAAGGCCAACTCTACAGTCGATACTCGAGCCTTGGTGTGCTCTTTTGTTGGTTTCAAGAAGGTACTCATATTCCTGCTTTGCGCCACCAGGAACTGACATTATTGTGGTGTCGTATGAGTGATGTAGCGAAAATATGGAGATGGTTGGATGTGGCAATCATATTTGCATTTTTATCGGCACAACAGTTCGACTATTAGACTATCATAACTTCACTCGCAGATGTTAAGAACTTACGGAGTGTAACGCGGGAATGTCTCCCTCCATTGCGAAAAGTTCGCCAATCAGTTTATTCAGGCTATTTACCCTTAAAGACGACCCCTTCAAGATCCTTTATCCGAATATCCTTTCCATTATCTTGCTCAAATTAGTGCCGTGTCTACAATGCCACAAATCTTGTGCGACGAAAGGTTTGCATGATACGTTCCTCGTTATACTTTGTCCACACATGAACATATACCCGCTCGAAAATGCCAATACAATAGCATCAACATGATGTTAAACACAACTTTTTATGTTAGGAAGTCCTTTGACTACAAATTTTGTTGAAAAAAAAAAATTTTAAATACTTATTTTATTATAATTAATTTTGTTTCAGGATGCATTTCGAACAGACTTGCTGCTCATTTTCAGGAAACACGCAAACTAAATTAACATTTGCATTGATTTATATTTTATATAATGTTCTGATCTTAACCAAATATGCTAAGTAGGTTCCTTGTGTCACCCTAACCATAAATCGGCATCGCAATTTCGATCATCGACTGGACTATTGGTCGACTCTGTTTTGTTTAAAATAGAGATTTTCGCCTGTCATTTTAAAGTTTTTCGTCCAGGCATTTCCCGTGGTCAGACAACCAAATTTTGTACCTAGCTTCCTCGGGTTAGTATAATCACCATACATACATGATAATTTGGTCCTCCTGCATGTGTGCGTCACAAAAAAAAAAAAAAAACTCTCTTTATCATGAAATTAAACGGAAACCAAATGAGTATTTCCTGATTCGGGTGATGAGACCAATCCACTAGAGTATTTTTGGAGGCATTTTGAGTTCTTGGGTCAGTGCTGATGCCATTTTGAGTTCTTTGGCGTGGTAAAAAGGACATGCTTGGCAAAAAGGACATTCTTGTTAATAAAGCGATGACTAGGCAAGATGGGTATGATATGACTTAGGGTCATGAGACGAATGCCTGGTGCAGGTATTTTGAGTCATCTGGTGTGGAGAAAAGGACATTCCTGTCAATGAAGTGATGTCTAGACGTATTATATGAATGGTGGTCCTGAGGTGAATGCACTCGACCATTTCTAAAGGCATTTTGAGTCCTTTGGTGAGGGAAAAAGGATATTCTTGAAAATGAAGTGATATCTAGGCAAGATGGGTATCATATGACTGGGGGTCATGAGGCGAATGATTTAGACTACTGTTGAAGGCACTTTGAATCCTTTGGTGTGGAGAAAAGGATATTCTTGTCAACAAAGTGATATTTATGCAAGATGGCTATCATATGCCTGAGGATGTTAAGGCGAGTGCACTTGACCACTGATGTATTAATTGTGAGTCCTTTGGTCAGAAAAAGGGATATTCTTGGCAGTGAAGCGATATCTATTCAAGATGGGTATGATATGGCTGGGGACGTTCTTGCATTCGTTTTGTAGATATGGGTATCTCCTGAATCTCTTGAGAGGATAAAACCGAAATCGAAACCGGCGAACATTTTTTGAGTCTCCGTTGGGGAATTTACCCTCTCAAGAGGTAGGGAAGAAAATCCCAATATTTTGTCGTATTTTAGGTGTTGTATATGGTTTGGGTTTAGGTTTTTGATAAATAAGTCCCTGTTAGCTAACAGACAATTTAAGAGGGAAAAGGGCCCATTAATCGTCTACCATAATATATAAAAGTGAAGATAATTTTTATTTGTTTGTCGTGCGAAAACTACAAAGCCACTGGGGCGATTGTCGCCAAATTTTGGAGGAGTGTATTTGGCGAGCTGGAATAGATAGTAAGGTGGTTCGCGACCACATACAGTAAAACCCCATTTGACCGAACCCAAGGATGCGGCGTAATTTTCATTTTCGGAAAATGAAATGAAATGCCTTGGTACCTCTGCTTCGAACCGCATTGGACAGAGTGGGAACGGAGGACATGCAAATTTGAAAAAGGGCCCACATGTTACGAAATAAAGCCAGAGGTGAATGAGACTGCAAAAAATAATGAATGCTGGCGCTCCCAAAGCCCCTTTCGTTTGGGGTGAATGACCGTGAAAGAATGCGCAGAATGGCCGAAATTAGTGTCAATGTTGTGAGGGTAGCGAATCTTTTCAGCTAATATTTAGTAATAATATACGTGTATTCATTTAAAGTTGGGCACTATACTTACATATGTAGTAAAAACATACTGTAATGTTCCCTGACCGAAGGCGGTTTGGTTAGATATTCTTATGTTGAATAATGAAACACTTCGTTTGGAAAACATACACACCTTATTTACTAAACGAACTACACATGCGTAACGAACAACCAACGTCAAACTAGCTGTAACTATTCGTTACCGGCGGATAACAATAACGACTGTACTACTTTCCTGTTCCGCTTCCGAGCGGATACGCTACGACGATCGACTTCCGACTGAGTCTCGACTACTACTACTTGCCGTTCCTGGTGATATCTGCCATTTATAGCTGTTCTTTTGTTTCCAGAATAGTCAGGAAGGTTCGAGACTCTGCTGCTAGACTCGCGCCTCCACTAAACAACGAAGATTACAGAAGAAGGTTTGAGAATTCGCTAGTGCTAGTTCAGTTGGTACTTGTCATCGATGGTTCAAGACTATAATATATAATAATACTATACTTTGTATGTACCATAAGAGAGACGTACTCCGCACATACAACAATACCTACCGGTCTCTTGTGTAGGTGAGAGTACTACTAGCGTTTTTTTTTTCTTTTTACTCAGTATCGATTAAAGCTGGATTCGGGCAAGTCTGATTTGCAGTTATTAAATTAACCATATGTGAATGGATAAAAATTGGTTCTGGTAGGGGGGGAGAGGGCTTAAACTATAATTATTTAAACAATTTCTTAATTTAATCCAACACATCAGACCCTACGTAACCCCCGTTTTGAATTCAAGGCTCTCAACTTTCCGGCTTCATTTTCATATATTGCTTTTGAGATACAATGGTCGGGAATGAAATTTGCTTGGTAGTTGTTGGTAGTATGCTAGTCCAGAGGAGCCAACAAAATACCGGCAATGACCGCGCAGATCATGTTATCACTGAGTACTTCCTCGAAATTAAACGTGATTGTCGGCAATTTTCGATTGATCATTTTTTTGATAAATTATTCTCATTAGCAGTCAATTTTGCACACACAACGCGTGATTTTTTTTTTCAAATTATGCAAATTCTATAGCAGCTAGTGCAAAGACTAGAGATTGTTAATAAAAAGTGGGAGTCCAAAAGAATTAAGAGTGCCTGCCTATTAGTTGATATGATCTCAATGATCTCCAAAGATCCATTTCCCCATGAGTGAGTGAGTTTCTCATCAGTGGGTGGTAAAAGCAAGCACAAAGCTCCGAAATTTTTACCTCCTAGGAAAGTAGCATACTTCGCAATGTCCCGAATCTATGGAATCATGCACGTCTGCTCCTGACCCCGTAATAATACCCAAAGCAAAGACAACACATACGTCATCATATCCCTATCGAAGTCATGTATGTAGTTTTTAATGGTAATAGTTAATAAATACTTTATGGCCCATTTGCTCAATTTCTAATTAAACTGCGCGATAGCTAAGAGAGTTAGGCTTATGCAAGCGATAAACTGCCCGATATATAATTCCAATTTGTCATACACCCGTTAAATTACCAAGGCCAAGAACCATACGAATGTTAAATTACCAATCCAAAAACTATGCAACGAAATTGTGTTTAGTTTTTGTCTTGGATCAAATTTGAATCAAATATGAGGTATTGGGACTTCGTTTTAGACAAGCGATTAAGCGCCGGCTTGGTGAAAACTTTTGAAGCTTCTCTTCCCAATAAAATTTAAAAGGTAGATAAGGTTCGTTTTAGCGTTTTCAATCGCATAAACGCTTAACATTGAGAAAATGAAATTGTCCTAGCAGGCACTTCATTTCTACGATAAATTTTAATCGGACATTGAGAAAAAGAGCCTATATGTATTTTTAAAATATTAGAAGTGGATTTTGCTTTTACAAAACTCGCTCCATGTCTTAAGTTTCGCGCGACTTTGTGTGGACAAAACATAACAAAAACCAGGAGATTCATCCTAAATTAAATCGTCATTCATTCCGCAAACACTGAATCCTTTCCTCGGGCAAGACGAGTGACGGATACGAAAATATAAAACTACTCAAAGTGTTGTTAAGCAAAGCCGACTCAGTGCTATAAACTCCCACTCAGTGATCCAATTTTCTTGGAACCTTGAGGATTTATGGATGGAAAATGGCATTGAGAATTTCATACAGAACAATTTGCTGTATATGCCAACAGATTGTCAGCTAATAAAAATTTCCAGTTGGATAAGACTGGAGTCAGCCTGTAATTTATTGTAACAATTTTGTGCGTATCTCGAATTTCGCCTAGCCTTTTCTTCGTAGTGGATGCGACTCCAATGAATGAAAACTTACGAAAAGGGGCATGAATTTATTATAAGATTGGATTTTGAGTATTGTATCCGGAGACCCTTATTAACAGCAAATATAAAGTGACAAGGAGTCGTAGTCGAGCGTATGGATTGCAAAAGAACATTATACTCGTATATTAAAAAGTATTAAATTTTAAAATATTTCGAATTTTAAATTTTTTAAATCAATCGAATTTCTAGGTCTTTGGTCCGTGATTAAAACATGACCACTACTGAGAAAGAGTTTTCTGACACACTTTGCTTTCCATCTACGGCCGTACAATCACTCCACTTGCAATTATGCTTCCTCCGTTTAGGTAGACATTTCCGGAGCTCTGGTTCTGTAAGGCAGAGATTATAATAGCTTGAAGATGGGCGTTGATCCCCGTGCGGTTCAGAGCACAGAGGCCGGATGGTCAATTTTGCTTTAGCCCTGAATGCATTAGCTGGGGAAAAAAAATAAAAATCGACTCTGGTCCACAAAAAGATAGCCGAAGCTGTTCTGGCCAATCCGTCAGCCTGCTCATTGCCATTGATGCTAACATGGCCAGACATCCAGAATAGTGTTACTCTATTAAAAGAGCTTAATGTTGTACTTTTTGGCAACTACATACGACTTGGGGTGTTATTGTGCTCTTTGACAGCGGTTTGATAACCGCTTAGCTGTCAGTGAATATTGATAAATTTTTGTTGCAATGGCCGGTTTTCAGGTATTATTCAGCACATGCCTCGATGGCATGCACTTTCGCCTGGTAGACAGTGGCGAACTTACTCAATTGCCCTAACCCCTTGTGGGGCATAGCGCGTCAACTGTTCCGTGTGGCCCAGTTGACGTTTCGTTGGCATAAACTGGTTTCGGAGAATGCAGTTGCCACCATACACCTCCTACACATCCATGGCCACGAACGTCGAGGACGGGACTCGAACCCGAAACGCCGCTAGTCAAACATGAGACTGATGCCTCAACACACTGCGCTACCGGTCGCCCCAATGGTTACGAAAATTGGCATATTTCTCCTGCCATTGCTCTATGTTCCATATTACGGCGGTGAACCGTTGCATGATAGTTTCTTCACGAGATGATGCCATTCTTGTAACGATATACATACTGCCATTCAACCAACTAAGCTGTACTCCAAGTTTGGCGAATACCATTTTAGCTTCTGCTTTTAAATGAATGTATAATATATAGGCTGAACAGTACCTCAAGAGCGCTAGATGTCACCATTAGGCATATAAGTCTCTGAACTTTGCCTAAGGGCGACCACAGAGTGAAAGCTGAAGCTGATGCTTATGCTGGTTTTTGATTGCGAACACTCAGTGAAGAGAAACGTTTACGTGAAACGTGCTCATGGAGCTTTCCCTACCAATGTTGCTGAAGATCACATTCGTAATTGTCCGGTGTATTCGTTCATTTTTATGTGTTTATGAATGGATTTTATAAAGAAAATCACCGGACAATTACGAATGATTCATCCATCCATTCATAGCATACATAAAAATGAACGAATACACCGGACAATTACGAATGTGATCTTCAGCAACATTGGCAGCGAAAGCTCCATGAGCACGTTTCACGTAAACGTTTCTCTTCACTGAGTGTTCGCAATCAAAAACCAGCATAAGCAACAGCTTCAGCTTTCACTCTGTGGTCGCCCTAAGATGGTGTTGCCGGTTGCTCTTGGTTGGCTTGGTTCGCTGTTCCAGAGGGCCCCCACGAGGAGGACTATGGAAGAGGTCTTTTGCCCCCCTTTTTTCAAAGTGTCATTTATATTCATAGCTAATTCAGGAAATAACACCTTCCTTTTCGTTTGGCAAGAAATTAACATTTATATAATTTTTAAATCTGCTGAAAAGTAAAAATCGTTTTTAACATTTATAAAAATTTTATGAGTTTGTTCTAGGAATTTACAGAATAAAGGACATGTTGAAATGACCGCAGAAAAGAAAACCACTTGTTGATTATCATTGAATATTTGAGGACTCGTTTGTTCTCAACTTATAAAAACTGTAATTGCGGAAAAATTACCAAACCATGAAATTTTATTTTATTTACGAGTACACTTAAATGTTTTCCGAGATCGGGTCATGTTTCGGAAAAAAAATGCAAAATTATTTTACCATTGCTCCAAAACAAAATACGAGTATTATCAACCCAGAAAAAGCGCATGACAATGGATGCCCATTGTTTTCAATTAAATCAAATTTCACAGAAATGCAAGTGCCAAAATGCACAATGCACATATAAACGACGTTTTCGTCCCAAATCTTTTCAGTTTTCTTCAACATCCGAATACAATTATTACGGTTCAAAGTTCAAAAACGTTTCGCCCTTCGGGAAATATCTATCGTAGCTTTACGATTCTTATCTAAGTATACGTGACATTTGAAATTAGTGGCGACAATCAGTGTGGAAAATTAAGTGACTCCGTTTAAAAGTTTTGTGATCCCGCGGGAGACAACAGCAGAACGGTCTCGGTTTTGTGCTATTTGTGCGTTTGAAGGGAAGTTTCTTCGCAGATCGAAGGACGAAACCACTGAAGAGCCAAAGGGAGAGTTATTCGAGAAAATGAAGGCGACATCATTTTCTTTGAGAGTAATGCGAAGGGTAAGTATACATTACACTCAAGATGACAGAATTACGTTTCTTTGATAAGTTCGCGAGCACAAATTTACATAAAGGTACTTTCGCTTGAATAAAGTCCTTGTTAAACACACACTGGGTGGTAGGCAAATAACTCATATAATTTATTGCAGAAATCTGACAAATTTCCAGGCAAAATTTACGATTTTAAATTGACATTACTTAGATCTCGACTAACGGCTTTAAAGGGGCTTGAAGAAGCCCTTAAATTATACAAAATAAGGTCGATTTGAGTGAATTGAGGGAGAGTACCTACTCCACCCCGGAAAAGGGAAAGTTTCGTCGTCAGTGAAGAATCCTACAACCCAAGAAAGGGTGAAAGTACTCAAAAGTACTCAACTTATATTAAGTTTTTTTTTTTTTAATACATAACCGCACCCCATTTTCCTAAATTTCCATTTCCCTACGTTTTTATCCATAGCAGATAGCCAGGCGGCCAAGGCCCGACATCGGGCTGTCGCGCCACGATGATGATGATTAATTTAAAAAACAATTGTTGATAAGTTGCTACCAATATTGGTAGCAATTTAAGAGCTGGTGCACATAAACGTCCAAATGATGCCGGGCGCCGCGTCTCTTTCAATCGGATAGGAAGAAATGCATTGGGAGTAATGGAGCGTTGCACAAGAGACGCCGAAGGCTATCCGATAGTTATCGGCGTCACTTGGCCCATCTCGATTGCATCAATAGTTTGACGGTGACAGTGGACAATTTTCTTCAGATTTGTGAAAAGTTTCCTACGCCATTCGCTTTGGGATCACTTCTCGTCAATCGTCGCTTTGAGATTTTCTCCTTATGTTTCCGATCACAGCATGTGCACTGAAAAGTCGATAGGTATGAAAGAGGGAGAAGCGGAAGTGACGCGGCGTCGGCGTGGGTGTCGAAGTTGTCGCGCAGTTAACAGTTTGGAACGCACTTAGGTTAGGTTAGGTTAAAGAGGCAGCTATGCACAAACACAGAAAACAGACCACCACTGGGTCCGATGTGATACCTCATACACACAAAAACGCCTCGTGATCCTAGTCGTCAAACCACCCGGATCTATCAATGAAACGATGCAGATGACCACCATTTACGCCATTCAGGTCATCGAGGTCAATAAAAGAGAGGGATCCCAAAATATCCTCTCTTCTACCGGCCAGAGCAGGGCAGGTGCACAGGTAGTGATGTATTGTCTCCTCCTCTTCTTCGTCTCCACAGTTTCTGTGCCGGACACGCCTATCATGCTCACCTATCAGGCAGTGCTCCGTGATGATTCCCACAACCTTTCAGAGATGCCTTCTCTCCAGCATCATCAGCCCTGAGGAGCGGCGAGGATTAAAGTGCGGCGAAATCTGCCTCGTAACATTGCAGGTATTACCATTTAGCCATCCGATATTAGCACGGCTTATTGCATTTGCCTTAGTTAGCTTCTTGCATGCTGCTATAGGCATTTTGACATTTCGAAAACATCCCATGTTCATAATGGCCGTACCTGCCCGAGCCAGCTCGTCTGTTTTGCAGTTTCCGCTGAAACCACTGTGAGCCGGAATCCAGCACAAAGTCATGTTGAAAAAGTTGCCGAGCTCCTCTAGACATACCACCACGGTTTCCGAAGTAGTAAGGTTTGCGTCCAAGGACTTAATCGCCACCTGACTATCTGGATGGCACTTCAAATTTATTTCCTGTCAATAAAATGTTCGTTTTGTGTAATTATATGGAATAAGAAAGATAAAAAATGATTCTGATGCTTAAAAGAGATTTATCCGATTGTATCTGTAGTGAAGATTTAAGTTTCCTCTTGAAACTTGAGTTGACGTTTGAATGCTAACCTAAACCAAGACACAGTCTCAGCGAAGACATGTCCGGTTTTCATCTTCGCTACTCTAATCTGCACTATAGCGGTTTTTTACCGCTTATCCTGTTCTACTCTGCTGTGTACAAAAAAACGCAGCTAAGCTATTTTTCGGAAACTACATACATATGTATATGCGCACTTATGGATTGAATTCTCGATTTTTTGTCTCCTTCGGGGTCATTGGTGCGCGTCGGTCTGCGTTAGGTTGTCACTGAAATAGTAGTCTCTCCAAGAAGAGGAAATCTAAGTGAGTAAAGTTCATTGCGTTCATTGACAATTTTTGCTGTTGTAACTACACCTTCGCCTTCCACTTTTACTGAAAGAGGAATCATATATCATGAAACGCATTTAGGTCGAATTGTAATTTATATAATGCAATTTCAATTTCGACTTCAATTTTAATTTTCTTGAGTCCTTTTGCTTGACATGCAGCATTTATGGTCTAAAGTGAATCAGCTAAATGACTTGCCCATCAACAGGTGTAAACATCTGTAAATTGCGGTAAGGCTTTTAAGTCAATTACTTTAACTCCCCAGAGAGCAGTAAATGACATTTATGGGCGTGAAGAAAGGGTATAGACGTTACACAACTCGAAAGCAAGGACGGAATTCAAACTGAATGATGGTATTTCCTTGCAGACAGCTATTCGCCATAGTCCATTACAGTAAGCCCGTATACTCTGAGAGGACAAAAAGCGATCTATTAGGATTTATGGTATATAAAGAGCTTAGCGTTCATATATAAACGCTTCTTGCTTAGTTGTGCTGTGCGAACTACATCTTTCCTTAGCCGTTGATATTACGCATACGAATCACCATCTGCATGCAAAGTGAAACCATATTAATTTTTAATTTACTGGCTTGCAGAGAAATTTACAAGTCCTTCGGGGAATGTGTAACTTGAGTATTATTATCGCTCTGGATAATGTTGGAACCACTTAATTGGCCTCGAGGACAGCAACCACACCTAGCTAATAGACATGGACTGGATGCATCTATCTGATAATAAAAGACCGATTTCAATAGAGGTAGATTGAATAAGGTGCTCCCATTCTATTTGTTGAAAGAGACTTGGGAAGTCATTTGGCCTCTATTGTCGTCGTTGACTTTATCATCATTCCGTTCTATTCTTCGATTGTGTCCCTGCTTCCTTGGCGTGCACAGGCCTGAAAAACTTTTGTATGTATTCTGCTCGGAAAGGGTCATGCGTAAGATTTGCCATTTTGATTTATCATGAACGTGCGTTCGTCCTAGAAAATTAAATTATTCGTAATATCCCAAGTGGTAGGTCCTGCTCCAGCAGAATAAGAAGAAGCATTGAAACTTGAACACAAGCTATAATTGACAAAATGTAATATGTATGGAGTTTTTCGAATGAATGAAGAATGTCCTTCGGGTTTGGTATTATGGGAGTCAACAATTAATCGCAGTGCTTTCATCTTTGATAAGGCTGTTTGCAATCCAAACATGTCAACATGTATCTGGCTCGTAAGTGAGGTGAAGGAGTTTAAGAATTCGGAATTCCTGGGCTGTCTCATAAATAAGCCAAATACCAAAAGCAATGCTAAAAAATTCAACAAGTTGTTCAATATGGTCATGAAAGCAGTCTGAATCTCTGAATTATTTGTATTAATGTATTGTGCGTAAGGGTTGGCTATGGAGGCGAGTGTTTTTCCAAATTCTCATAGGCAAATGGTTTGATATACATATATCGTGCTAATGACAGGAGATAATGGAAGATTAATTCGATGATAATAGAATCAATAAGTATAATTGAGGATGAACATGCATACAATAAAAAACTCATAATGTTGGAACTAACAAAATTGCATTGTCATAATGAATCTACGTTCGTAAAAATTCCAAATTCAAAAATTAATTTGGAGAATGAATTTTGATCACAGAATTTCATTATAATAAATGAACTGTTTATAAGTCATTTATATAGAAAAAATAAAAGTTCATTGGGATAATGAGTTGTTCCTTAAGACAATGGCTAAGTTCATAACACACAGCGGAATCGCAACATGCTGTGGCAACAGTATCGAAGCAGGTTTGCAACAGGTTGTTGTGTTCTGAACTGCACTCACATCTAGTCATCCATCAATTGTCAAATTTCCAGTTCAAAACCATAGAGCATAGAGGCATGGGGTGGTATGCATAATAATGAGGATATACTCAAGAGTGAAGTCTATTGAGGACATTCCTGAGTCTGCTATGTTCGGTGAATCGAGTGAAAAATTTGTATGCATAAAACTACTTTCCGCTCCATAGTGAAAATTGAGTGGAATTCTGTCAACTCAGCGTTACTCCACTCGACTCACTTTATGAATACCACCCATGGAATGAGCCTACTCAGTTGGCCTACTCAGTTGGCGTTTCGGTATTGACATAATGTTGACTGTACTGTCGAATTGTGCATAAACAAACGTCAATTCTTGTCAATATTTAAATTTCATAATTACTAAACGGTCTACTGAGTTAGCTGATTGCCGACCACATGTCGACTTAGTACCCAGATTTTGGAGCCACTATTTCTATGGAGACATACAGGACAAGCTCATTCCATGCCTCTATGTTGTAAGTTCAAAACTGACTACTTACTAAAAATCGTATGAATAAGACAGCGCGAGTGTCATTTCAGAATTTTCATCATATGCTGGTCCTAGTGAGCGGAAAGATTTTTCTGATGGAGAAAATGACATTTTTCACAGCATGTTGTATCCATCAAAAACTCATAAAACAAATTAGCAACAGTATGCCAACGGTTGTGTGTTATGAACTTAACCAATGAAAGCAGTCTCTGTGAACTACTATATCCATTTATGTTATGAACGACATTTTTTCAACGTATACTCGGATCCTAATATTTAGTGTAGCCAAATAAACTACCATAGTTTGAAGGACTGTTGTATATAAAACAGCACACATGGAACGAAACAGGGTCCATTGTGTTCCTACTGGGGACTCATCACGCGACCCCCTTTGTGATTGTCCAAGCCAGAACTAGCGATGAAACGATGGACCTCGCCCATATCAGCACAAGCTAGGTTAGGTTAAAGGGTTGCCATGGATAGCCAGAGCACACGTAGACCGCAACGGGATCCGTTGTTATGTTGTCCCGACCCATTCTAAACCTCGAATCAACCTGAGCCTCCAGGACCGGGCACTCACAGCGAATTCGGAAAATACTTTCCTCATCCTCTCAGTTTCCACAGAAGCTGTTATACGGAAGCTGAAGCCTCCTGGCGTGCTCGATAACGGCCAATGTCCTGTGATGATGCCCACAACCGCACCCATAGCCGTTTCAGTGACAATAGCTTAGTGGAACGACACATGTTCAGCGGTTCGACAGAAGCTTGTTCTACGCGCCAGAAGGACCCGTTTTTCAACGGCCAAGAGCTGCTAAAACCCCTTCAATGCAGAAGGAAGTATATGTGTGTGTCATATTTTCAACGTATCCGTTTTTAATGGAATTTGGGAGCTTCACGTCTCGGCGCAGCTGCTCTCAATCCTTTTCCACAGCGCCGGCTGATAGTTCGGATGGCGGAGCGGTTAGCATGTTCGCCTTCTACGCCCTGGGCCCTGGTTCGATTCCTACTGAATGCAGTAGTTTTCGATAAAAAAGCGGATTTACGTGTGGGACTATGAGCCCACTCAGCTGTTAAGTGATTACTTATTTTGTGGGGTTAATAGCCCCGTTGAGCGTGCTGTTGATCACACACTTCTGCACAAGACACACCGTCACGATCTAGAAAATGAGATGATGCTGACTCATCTCGAGGCCATGGCCCAGACTGGACTGTTGCTCCAGTTATTTATTGATATACCACGAGTAGCAAGGTGTCCCTCATGTTTCAGCGTAAACCTAAGTCCCTTCCTTTTTGGCTAATACCGCTTCCTGCTGGAAGATTTTAACGCTCATCACGAGCTATGGCATTTCAACCTAGAAAACGATGCCGGAGGAGTTGTTATTGCGGAGCAAGTGGGTGCATTAGATTTCTGTCCTCTGAACGATGACATTCCCACTCGCTTGACAGGAACCTGTTCCAGTTTGCCCGATATACCGATTGCAAGTGCGGGCCTCATCAACATCATCAATGGGAGCCGACTCTCACGCTGTCATCTGAACAATAATCAAGCTCGATAAACCATCCGATATGATCTACGCCGACCACTGCACCTTCATAAATCACAACAAAGCCAGTTGGGACGGCTACAAAGTGTTTACGAACGCGGTCTACCTAGCCTTACCCACAGCTTCTGTTGTTCGAGTAGCTGCGGCCAACCTAAGGCGTATCATTGTAAAGACAGCAGCTAGATTTATCCCGGCTGGTCGTATGCCAACAGTACGGCCTAATTTTCCCACCTCAGCAGCAAGATTGGCGGACGAACGTGTTAGAACTCGCAGCACTAACCCTGATCTAAACCTAGAGATCCTACATCATGTAGCGGAACATAGGAAACAAAAGTGGAATACGCACTTGAGAAATTGCAACCAAACAGCCAGAGTTGTCAAGCTATGGTCCACGGTAGGAGCCCTTCCAAACCCAACAAATCAAAGAGGGCTGCGATTCAATTTGGTGGTAATGCAACTATTAACTCTGTACATTGCGCTAGCCTATTTAATAGACAATTTATTATACATCCGCCACTCGACAGGCTTAAGCGTAAAATATGCAGAACCATTCGCAACCATACCAACGACCATACACTTCTCTACGAATGAAGTAGCTTCAGCCGTAAAAAATGCCAAGAACTCCAAAGCTCAAGGGCCGGATGGCATATCGACGGCCTTGCTCAAGCGCCTTGACATGCCTGCAAATGACTGTATTATGGCAGCCTTAAACATCTCCTTTTCATCGTCCATAGTTCCCGAAATATGGAAGAAAGTTAGGATGATTCCAATTTTAGAACCCGGGAAAAAGCATAAGCAAGGCGACTCCTACCGTCCCATCACCCTATTGTCTCCAATTGCAAAAACCCTTTAAACTGTCTTACTACCCAGATATCCGACTTATACTCAGCTGGCATGATTTCCGAAAAATGCGCAGCACTGGAATGGATGTCATAAAATTTAGCATCCACAACGGTCTTAACGAGGCCCGTCCATGTCACAGAAACATTATGGTAGCACTTGACCTATCGAAAGCCTTCGATACGGTCAACCAATCACTACTTCTGTCTGATATTAACAACACATTGCTCTCGGTACCAATTGTGAAATGGATTGCAAAATACCTTGCTGATCGGCAATCTTGCACTGAATGCAGAGGTAGCAAGTCAAAGCTCAGAAGGGTTAAACAAGGTGTCCCTCAAGGTAGAGTTTTATCACCGACCTTGTTTAATCTCCACCTCGCTGGAATTCCCACACCTCCAACAGAAATCCCGATTGTGAGATATGCCGACGACTGTACTATCCTATCAACAGGGAACAATATCACCCAAATGTGTGCTAGGATAAAGGACCACCTACACAACCTTAACACCTTCTTCGTCAGCAAAAACTTAAAGCTATCAACTATAAAGTGCACCGCAACACTATTCACACCCTGTACTAAAGAAGTAAAGACGCACACAAAAATCCTCGGTGTTACTCTGGACAGCATAGCAACGTCATCAGCCCACACGTCAATAGTAACAAACCAAATGAGGGGCAGGGAAAAGGTCCTCAAGGCTATAGCTGGTAGTTCCTGGGGTAAAGACAGAGAGACCCTACTAACCACCTACAAAGCGGTCAGTAGATCTGGTAGTGGATAAACATATAAATTCGTACTTTAAAAAATTTTGTAGATTTGATAGTAATACGTTGCTTTTAGCACAGACATAACTTCTTCTGCTATTCAAATAAAAAAGAACCTCTCAACATTAAATATCAAGGATTACCTAATAAACATGTACATTTACGATAAGTAAACAGAAGTAAACAACCGGGAATTATCGAGTAACAAATTTAATTAATCCATTAAGCAACAGTCTACTCTCTTGTGTTTAACTTTCAAGTGCGTAAGTTCCCTCCACCCTGCGCGACGTCCTTGTTGTTAACATGAAAGTTCAAAGGACAATATAAACAACTTGAGGTGTCTTTCTTATAGTCATCGTCGTCGCAGGCATCATCACACGATATCCAAACACTTGTGCCCCGAAAGTTTTACCCAGCGTTATGTCGCTGTTCGCGTTTAATTTTACCTTTACAGTTGGCAGAACGGTTGCGGTAATACTACATTACGCTGAAATGCAATCGTCGTAGTTTTTAAGGACACTATAGTCACATTCTCCACTTCCTCACCTGACGTTGCGTACCACATTGTGCCTTCCGTCGGAAGAGGAAACGCGCGCATGTTCAAATTTATTACTTGCGTGCGATTGTGTGTGTGTTTTGGAATGGTGAAGGCAAGGATATGGCACTTTTTGAGTGGATGTCCTGTTGGTTTTAGATGCGAAAACCGGGAGCAGTAATATGCGAAAAGCTCGGGTATTTACGGAAAAGCTTTGTATGCGTCTGCGATAGCAATCTTCTGATAGTAGACTATAAGAGTCAGGATGTTTGTTGCGCTACATACTGTGCTAAAAGTTAGCGAACGGGCGAAACTGAAATTGATCATCGAGGACACTCAATATGAGAAGTGATTTTGATGTGTGTTTTTTAAATATTTAAAAAAAAATTACAAAAAATCCCTTGTGGGAAGGGATATCCTTTTTGTTAGTAGATAAATTGTTTGAAAAAAAAATTTGGGGATTTTACACGAATACTTCCCCCTATTTTTTGTAGAAAATTCCTCAAAATTCAAATATTAAGAGTGCGGGGAGGGGAATGTGGAGAGACAAACGGCTTTTACAACGAAATCTGAGCTTAATAGGTTGCTACTCTCAGTAGAATGCGCTTCACTCGGTCTGCGTATAGCAGCAGTAAGCTGTCCTGGTATATCCTGACTCCCAATTAATAGATAGATGATAGATAGAAAGTTTTAGGCTTCTTTATTCTGTCGTAGCTTTTTATTTATTTATTTTAGTTACTAGCTGCGAGAGCTCGCTTCGCTCACAACTTGACACTAACCTTGAATATTTTTTTCATACATAATTAATTTGTTCTCCGCTTGCTCAACACCACGACGATAAGGCTAAACTTCAGCTAAATTAAAAGTAACTTCACTTTCAGTCGGGTACCTTTACATAGTTTCGGCGGTTCAAATTTCTAAGCAGAATTACAGGGGCCCCGCCTAGGTGCGCTTAGGGAATTTAAAAACCGGATAATAGGTAGCATCTTCTTGATCCATTACTCGGTTGATTGAGCTGTACTCAACACATTCCCCAGGAACGCATTTTAATATTTCTGCGTTTATCGCAGATGCCTGGTCGTTTTTTAAATACACAACATCAATTATTTAGGAGAATAACCTTCCCTTCTTCGTCCGGATACGTACCGTCACCAATTTCCAGTAATAAATCTGAAAACTCTTGGGCATTTTGATTACTCCCAATTCGCGCCCGCATATTGGTTGACAAATGCATGGGTATGACAATGAACCATAGATGTGAGCTTTTTAGACATGCCTTAATTTCATCAGCTCTCATCGCTCCGGGTTTTACTGGTAAAGTTTGCCTAAAGTCGCCACAGAGAAGTAATATAATACTGCCCATAGGCCGGTCGTTTTGTTTGATGTCACGTAAGGTTCAATCTATTGATTCAACCACTTTCCGATACGCCTTAGTGCACTCCTCCCATATTATTAAGAAACAGTTGCGCAAAACCCTGGCTTTGTTACTGTTTATTGTGTTTATTGGTTGTGGTTTTTCTGCTATACCAGTGCAAATATTCATACAAAATTGCACTGGATAAGTTCTAGTGTAAGTTGAGTGAAGAAATTTTGATTGAAAAAGCAATTATAATATTGCCACATTTGCAAAATTAAAACACAATCAATAATAGAATAATTTCATAGCAACGAACTTTTGCTCGTAGCAACTACAGTAAATTCATAGCAGCAATCTTTCGCTCTTTCGCTTAATTTTTATATATAGTAGATAGATGTTTTTCTATTTTATAATTTTTTTTTTTACTCAGTGATCTTCTTTGGTTCATGCACAACAACTTTTCTAAAGATCATCACATGATCAAATGCATAGTTTACGATTCTATAAAGGACATACAAACAAACATTCATTTTTATATATAGAGATTATAGCGAAATACTTTCCAACAATCGTATGAAGGCTAGTATGTCTCTTGCGGGAGTTATCTTGATAACGGCAGGGCACGTAGCGATCTGGCCGAGGAACGTATACCTAGCTCGCGCAATTGCCGGGCATTTGCACAAAATGTGACCTGTACTCTCAACGTCCTCCAAACACAGACGGCACTCCGTCTCGATAGACAAATATCATATATCCTATATTTAGATTATATCTGACCATATGTTGGCGCGAGAAGTAGCCCACAAGTAGCTTCATGTCGGCTCTACTCATACATGTAATTTCTCCATAATTGAGGGGTCTCATTAATTCCTTCGAATGCCGCAGCCTTGGAAGAATTTCCCCAATAGTGCTGTCGTATCCTTTTAGACCAGTCCTTGATGACTGACCTGGCTGTAACCAAGCCTAGCCCTAGATTATAGGCCCTGCCTGGCAAATTCATCCGCGACCTCGTTTCCCTCAATGCTACGGTGACTCCCCCAATACAGAAATATTCAGTTATCGTTCGCAAGATATTCGAAGTTCACGACACACTTTTACCAATCTAGAAAACATCCTATGCGAAGAGATTGCTTTTTTTAGCCGCATGAATATTTGAGCATATGCAGTGAGTGCGCCGCGGGGTTTCTTCTCCAAGATTACCAAGGCGCAGACCTCAATGGCATGAATCTCGGCTTGAAAAACACTCCCAGGGAATAGAAGAGCTACTGAAATAAACTCGACAAAAGGCGGAAATTCACTCTGGGCCACCCTTAAGTCGATTTTCGCTTTACTCAGCATGGACCTATTTCTAAAATGCATGTTCCTACTGGGAAAGGCCGGTAGCTCAGTGCGTTGAGGCGTCAGTCTAATGTCTCATTCTGCCGGTCACTCATGGGTTCGAGGCCTGTTGTGGCCATGGATCTTTCCCGACTTGTCGCACGTATGCGACTAAATGGGTAGGAGGTGTATATTAGCAATATGCGTCGTCCGAAACTAGTTTATCCTAACGAAACGTCAACTAAGCCATCGTAATTAGTTAATGCGCTAAGCCCAACTAAGGGATAAGGCAAATAGTGAAATCCTTATACTGTATAAAGCGGAGATCTACATTATGGTGGATTCTACGTAAATTTCCACTTCAAGTAGTAGGTGCATAGCGTATATGCAACCACAATAATTTCAAACTAAAAAATAAAAAATTATAAAATAAAAATCACTAAAGATTCATTAATTTTCACACCATTTCGAAAAGTTACTGTTCGGATAGAATTTGATTTCGTTTTTGAATTGACATGTGTTTTTCATCATTTAGTTGAGAAGGTAATAAACTTGTGAAGAATTATTCTATTTCAGATTCCAATTTAACGTTTGATGTCAAAATATAATATGCTACCGATATGCAAGATGGTTGCCAAAATAGCTGACTAGTTTTCACGCAAGCGGCGGCGCTAGAAGTGAATGCTCCACATCGGCCTGAGTGGCTTCACATGTTCCAGCTCAGTTCGGGAGATGTGGGGCGGGGTTGTTGCCCGCTCGTTGCTCCTGCCACAGATAACGTCTATCACGTGCCTTGGGGGTAGACAATCACAACTAAGGATGAAACTGGGTCCCACGACCCAGGAAAACTAGACAAAGAAAAATGCTGGCAATGTCCGTCGACCGGCTCATGCAAAACGCTCTGGATTCGGGTGGTTTGGACCCTTGGCCTCCATACCCAATCTAAATAAACGCAACCAATATGTTCCCGTAGCAGGAAAAAAAGTCGGGACCTCCTTCATGTCGCCATTAACCTCTTAGCCTCTATTTCAATTCAAATTTACAGATGATAAGGAAGAGATCATAATAGAAATAAAAACGAAAACTAAGATCCAAAGATAAAAATAAAATAATTATTGAATAGTTCTTAACTGCTCACTGGTGTTCAATTATTATAAAAATTTATAAAAAAAATAAATCATAAGGTGGCGATGCTATAAATACAAAAGTTGTCTGCCAAAAATTATATGACGACAACACAGAAGAGTCGATGAATCGGCACGTCTATCAACAGAAAACAAAAACTGTACAAGGGATGGTTCCGCTGTTATAATGTCGCACTTATACATTTGTAACTCTCGCCAAAACCTAACGAACATCAAGAAATCATAGTGAAATCAAAGCGAAGTCACTTATAATAATAATGAAACCGGAATATAGAAGGCTACGCCCGCAATCCGAGGGTTTTGTAGCAAGCACTTATTTTGGTATGTAAGTATCGGTTCCTTGCTCTTCTTGGTACCACTTAAATGGATAAAAAAAATGATAATAAAAATGTCTGACTCATCCTGTAGTATCTTAAATGCCCATTCATATTACGTGATTGTAATGAAACTTAGAACATATTATTGTCTATGGTGTTGGTTATCCTTGGACATCAGTACTTTTGATATCGGTCGTGTTTAAGAGATGCAGGGGTGCGCTAACTGTAACTATGGAAATAAGCTATTATTAACCTATTTTGAGGAGATATACAAATTCCATTATTTCCCGTTTTATATGCTATTCGGAACCCACCTTCCTGAAAGTTTTCATTTTTCAAAGTGTAACGGTCTCGAAATGCAAGGGGGGACAAATTACGATCTAATATTTTCTCCTCCCTCATTTTTTCCGCTTTCTTCAAATTTAAAGAAATGCCAAAAATAAAATGTACTCAACATTACCTCTCTCACAACACCCGACTTGCCTATACCAGTCGATTAACAAAATTTGACCTTAATTTCGTCCCACCCCCTCCCCTGCCCGTTATAGTTGATCAACTACAACACATCGCCCCCTACCAATCCTTACCCTTTCATGAATGTAATTAACAATAATATGTAACAATAACTGCAATTCGCACTACGAAAAACAACATGCAAGTAGTACTCGCACCTTCGAAGCCGGTAGGTGTATTTTTTGTATGAATAGTGTAAAAATGCCTAATTTTAAGTGAATGTACTATTATTAAATATAACATGATTGTAATGAAACTTAGAGGTATTATTGCCTATGGTGTTGATTATCATTGGCCATCAATATTTTCGACCCCGGGTGTGTCTAAGGGGTGCAGGGGTGTGCTAACTGAAACAATAGAAATGTACTATTATTATCCCTTTTTGATGAGATTTCAAAATTCTAATATTTTTAGTTTTCTATGATAGTGAAATGCCGCTTTTCTGTAAATTTTCATATTTCTAGGTGTAACGGTTTCGAAATGCAAGGGGGGGGGGGCAAACTCGGATGACATATTTTCCCCTCTCCCTCTTTTCCCGTTTCTTCAAATTTGAAAAACATTCCAGAAATGGAATGTACTCGACGGTACCTTTCTTACGATACCCCATTTGCCTATACCAGACGAAAAAAAATTTCGACCTTCATTTCCCCTCTATGGGGACCCCCCCCCCCCCCCCCCCCCCCCCTTAAAGTTGACCTATTACGACGTATCACTTTCTCCAGAGAATTATAGTACTTCTACATATTTTCACTAAATTTCATGCGTGTAGCTTCAGCGGTTCGTGAGATATTTCATGGACAGACAGACAGACAGACGGACGCATGACCGATTTCATAAGGGTTTTGTTTTACTACAAAACCCTAAAAATGAAATCACTAACCCTTCATTTAGGCTTCAGTTTGAAGTCACTTTTTGTTCCCTTCGGAAATTTTTACCCTGAAATGAAATGGTAAGATGGTTACAAAACAATTCCAGCAAATTATAGCAAAGTGAACACAGGACATGAAATCAATATGAACTAACTATAAAATTTCATTTTGAATCCGGCAAATGATAATTAATAGAATACCGATTATGGCTGTAGAAAGAATTCACCTACTGAAATCTCATTGAATTCAAAGAGATATTGCAAATGAATTTCAGTTTATTATTATTTACATATTGTATTATGTGACTACATTAAAAATAGTATTACATACATAGTAAACAAAAAATAATCTATAATATATAATTTTTAACGATAATAATGATTATTCGGGTGATGCGATTTATTTCTGTCCTTTCTGAAATATACTCGTAAAATTGTTCTATAACTGTAATATTGACTCAATAAATTGGCTTGTTTTACCAGTCGCTCATTGGTATATTGAAAATGCCGCTTGATGTGCCTTCCACTGTTGTTTCGGTGGCACTTGGTATTGTAAATACACAAGTACCTAAATATAAATATTGAATAAGATAAAAATTGATTTTCAAGAAAACAATACTCGTAGATTGCCATCATACGTTTTTAAATGGATACAGTGGTAAAGGCTTTGATGTTTGTTTGTATTATTATTAGCTACAGTCCATGAATACTCTTGAGCCACGAAATCTGTCATTAATTTCCGTATGATTCGTTTAATAAATTGATGAACATGTTGCCTCCTATTTGGGAAAAATTTTGCTTCTAAATTAATTATTTTTAATTAGTTAATTAATTAATTTCGTTCCAGGACTGCGTCAATTGTAGCTTAGACCACCACACATTTGATAGGTAAACTACGATACATTTAATGCGGTCCGGGACTAAATTTAAATCCTGCTATCAGCTGATTGAAATATCATAAAAAATGGCAATGAATTTCGTGGAATGCTAATTGCAAATTAACCGTGAATTGGCTATAGACTCTAGCCAGATTTTATGGCAAATATTCTGCCCTAAAAACAGAAATTCTTATTTTTGTGATTGAGTGGGAAATTGTCGAGAAATGGGTACAAGTTGGTGAGTCTCAAATTTTTGGCATTTGTTTTTTGTAAATTGTAGATCTGGCGGTCAGACTAGAACTTAAACAAATTGATATGTTACAATAATAACGAAACTATAAGCTAGCGTTTTACATATCTCTCATCGGTTTCAAGAAAATTTCTGATTAGCAGTGTATTGAGTATCCAAATTTATGTACTAGTCTAAAAGGTTTTTATGACTAAAATACAAATAAGTTTTAAATGTACTTACTTTACTTGATTTTCACTTGCAAAAACTTATTTTTTTTTTCACTAAACTCCGCATTAAACCCATTATTTGAAATAAAATGTCTTTCCATTAGACAAAGTTCAACGGAAAGCCTGTAATGAACAACCTGTAACGAACCATTTTATGGTCTGGTAGTGCTGCTCTCACCAGCAGATCGAAGCAGCACCTGATGAGTAGTGATCTGTTAGTGATACGAAACCAGAGGCCGAGGGTCCCATTACACCCGGACCCAGATTCGACCGCTTGGGCGTCTGATCCGTCCGCCAACCATTCCATCCTTATCGACAATTTTTTTTTCATTCCCATTTTACCTCCTCTGTTTGTGTTGTCTTCCCCAGGCCCATGAATTTTTGTTAATACGTAAAGGACAGGGGCAACGAGCAGCAAAAACCCCGCCCACATGTCCCGAACTGAGCTACAGCAAGCATAGGCCGCTGCTTAGCTCGTTGAGGGGCCTTTTTCCTCGCCAGATGGCACGGCCCGACCTTCACGGTCATATGCTAGCTTAGGCTCCGTCCCCACGGGGTTACATATTTGGCGCCCAACGTGGGGCCCATTTCTGGTAAAGAAAAGGACTAAGAAGGACCTCATCGAGTTCCTTTTTGGTCCTTCCATCGATTTGTATCCCCACAAGCACATTAAGGCTACTTGCTCTAAGTCTTAAAACTTAGCTACTTTACTTCACGTATTTTCCCTTCAAGTAGCTTTGCTTTCCTCTGTAGCACCCCCATCCTTCCTATAGAGTAGTTTTTCCTATTAGATTCAGTTTAACAAGGCAGTGCTGGCTTTGTGTTTGTCTTTTGTGGTTTAGCCACGTATTTAAGGCCTCCATAAATGCTATGAATTGCCAGCATTTGGAGCATCTTCGGTGACCGGATGAAGCGCGGAGGAGCCCTGGATACCTTTTTGTTTGCCAGGATTAAAAGTATGTAACGGATGGTTTTGTGGGCATCCAAAGATGCCCGTGGGGACGGAGCCTTAGGTAGCATAATAACCGTGAAGGTCGGGCCCTGTCATCTGGCAAAGAAAAAGGCCCCTCAACGAGCTAAGCGGCGGCCTATGCTTGCTGTAGCTCAGTTCGGGAGATGTGGGCGGGGTGTTCGCAGCTCGTTGCCCCTGTCCTGTACGTATTAACAAAAATGCATAGGCCTGGGGAAGACAACACAAACAGGGGAGGTAAAAATGGGGGATAAAAAAAATAGTCGATAAGGATGGAATGGTTGGCAGACGGATCAGACGCCCACGCGGTCGCACCTGGGTCCGGGTGTAATGGGACCCTCGGCCTCTGGTTTCGTACCACCAACAGATCACTACTCATCCGATGCTGCTTCGATCTGTCGGTGGGAGCAGCACTACCAGACCATAATATGGTTCATTACAAGCCTTTAAGCTTTTGGCGATGAATCCATAACTTCTCATACAGAGCCGCTTGAACACCGGCGAAATTTCGGTTGTTTATCACATTTTATCGCTACTACAACCGCCGTTTTTCTGCCGAAATATTCTGTCTTATTCCCGAACTTGCTCTTCCTTTGCGTGACACTCGGCTAGTCTGCCGTGCCCATCCTCATTTTCATGAACTCGGTAGTAGTCGCACCGTTAAATTCTCTGATTAATTTGTATCCAGAACAACACGATTGTGGAATAACCTACCATCTTTTGTTTTCCCCTGCAGCTATGATCTGGAAAAATTTAAACGAAACGTACACCGGTACCTCATTAAAATTCAACTTATCCCAGCCCCACTAACCTAATTTCCTTCCCGCCAAGGCTGTGCTCTAGCATCAAAGGGTATCCCCTAAGCCTTAGCATAAACATAAAAAAAAAACACTTATGAAAAAAACCTTGTTAAAAGCTTCAGTTATTCTTCTTATCCTGAAAAAAAAAACTGATTCTAAATTCTCGAAAACCTTAGAAACCGCCTAGCAGAAATGACATTCGTTTGTTGTTCACTTGACAAAGATTCAGTGAAATGACCATTCAGAAGATGATTCACCAAAATGTTCGCTGGGAAGTGAATTCGGCTCCTCATCATCATCATCGTGGCATCATCGACAGCCCGACGTCGGGCCTTGGCCGCCTGGATCGTTGTCCTCCGATTATTTTGGTCACGTGACCGCGTCCTCCAATTTCGGAAGCCCAGTAGTTGCGCGGCGTCCACACCTACTGATCTCTCCCAACGAGATCTCGGTCGTCCTCGCAGTTTTGCTCCGTCCCAAAAACAACTCTGTTGTAAAAAATTCCCCGCCAAGAAAAACCTCTCAACCGCAAAAAGAATTGATATGAATACAATACCGCCAAAGTACTCGTAGCTTCGCGCCCCACTCTAGAGTTGGCATATTGAACGCTGATTGAAATAGTAAATTTCTTTCAAAGATGATTGGCGGGCTTCCGGCTTCATTTATATTATAATACTAATGCAGAACGAGTCGACGAAGCCAGACTGCCTAGACAACCGAGATCTCGTTGGGAGAGCTCAGTAGGTGTGGACGCCGCGCAGCTACTGGGCTTCCAAAATTGGAGGACGTGGTCACGTGACCGAGATAATTGGAGGACAATGATCTAGGCGGCTAGGACCCGACGTCGGGCTGTCGCGCCACGATGATGATGATAATACTAGTTACTTAATTGAAAAATTGTTGTCGTTTTAAACATGTTCTTTTATTCAAACGTAAAAGAATCTTCTAAGAAAAAAAATTTCTAGATAAAATCTTACTACTTTAACTTTTTTACCAGTACTCCCAGAATACAGTTCCAACCGTCAAACAAAACATTTTCATGAACATTCAGAAAACCTGGACAAATTCTACCGCGACTCCCTGTTCGCATGTTATTTACTACAGAGGAGATGATAACCAATCGGCGAACAACGACTACGTTAGCGTCGGCGAATTTCCTTCGTCTCGTCTGCTTTTAAAGGACACTCTCCTGTCGAAGTCTGAATGGAAAGTTTTCAGTTCCGACTATCACACACGAGCAGAACAGAAGTAATATAACGGTATCGGCGCGACATGAAAATTTCCATCAGTTTATCGCTTCATCACTCTACCGTCTTCGCCTGTCGTTAGTCGTTCTGCACCGAGGGACGCTTGAGCCGTGTTCGTCCTCGAATAGATGGGAGGCACCAGAAAAAACCTAAAGTGTCGTTGATAAATGTATACGACTTCCCTTATGCGGTCATTTTCACGTCCTGTTTTAACGGAATTCAGTCGCACTCATATGTGAAGTGAGTCCTTAATGAGATTGTCACTTAACGGGTAGTGTAGTTAGCGTAGTAGCTAGTTAGCAGTTTTACAAGCATTTCGTCGAGTTTAAAATTTATCCGTACCTGATTTTCGGGAATCATTTCGCTGTGCGTGGCAGTGTCTGTTTGGATGTGCCGGGCTATTCGTTTCCTCGTCCGATTCCTAGAATCCATATAGTGTACGAGTACCTGTTTTCAATTGAGCGGTGATTTCTGGAAAATTGCAAAATTCAATTCATCGAAAGCTGAAATTCAGTTCAGTTGTGTGAAGGAGAGTGAGTGTTAGTTTTGTAGTGCCGTGCGTAGCCGATCAACAAGATTCCACTCGACTAGGAGTTTTCCCATAGGAATTTCCCTTGGACCACCTGTTGAAAATTCACCATTCACTGTTGCCGTTTCTGTCGCCATCAGCATGAAGTCGTCGTCGTTTTCAATACGAGTGATGCGAAGGGTATGTACTTGTAGGTGTGTTCGTTGGACCATTTTTCCACAGAATCCGTTTACAGTTAACTGTAGGAAAGGTGGCCGAATGTTCATCATATCCATGAAAATTTAATCCTTTAAGTCGCACCCTGTTTTGTGTCAGACAACTTTGTATGCAGGCATCGTTCTCGGTCGTATTTCCGTGCCGGGAGGGTGATGCTCGTACATTATTATTGCAAACTTTTTGGAACTTTGCTCGCAAAGCTGAGCAAAAAAAGTTTAGTCTGCTTACTCTCCGACAATGTTGGGAGAGTTGATTTTCTTCTTCTCAACTTCTTTCTTCTTGCGACGTTCATCTTGTTTGGGGGTTGAGAGGGAGTACGAATAATTAGAAAAAATAATAAAGTCGACGACAAATTTGAATATGTACTTACTACATAAACGACAGAGATGCAATTACTTTGCAGATTTTTTTCGCAAAATATTTGAAACAACAGGTGCATAAACTCTTTTGCTTCAATCTGTTTAGAAAGCAGTGTTATTGTAAGTTTTATTGCGGAATATTTTAATTGTTCAACGGGAATTAAATATAGGACGTAGCTCCCAGATATCTAATACAAAATGGAAGATTTATATTAGTAGGTAGATAGATTATGAAGTTGACCCTGCAACCGAAAGGAGATCGTAAGCACTGCGATCAAAAGCGTTTTGAGGTGTCCACAAGCTGCCACCTCTGTTTGCTAGAGGGAACATCATCATCATCATCTTGGCGCGACAGCCCGATGTCGGGCATTGGCCGCCTGGATCGTTGTCCTCCAATTATCTAAGTCACATGACCGCGTCCTCCAATTTTGGAAGCCCAGTAGCTGCTCGGCGTCCGCATATTGAGCTCTCCCAACGAGATATCCGTCGTCTAGGCAGGCTCGCTTCGTCGACTCGTTCTGCGTTCGTGTTTCTGTGCACATGCTTCAATTTCATTATGGGGAGAATCGAGAAAAAAGTATTATTAACTAACTGTATCCGTCGCTTGATTTCGTCAGTTTCGTTGGCGTCCCTTGGCAAGTTGCAACCCAGGTATATGAAGTCGTTCAGGAGCCCGATGTTGAGGTCCCCCACATTGATGCTCGGTTGTGCAGGTATCCTTGTCGTCGATGGCATCATTACTTTAGTTTTAGCTTCGTTGAAACGTAGTCCAACTTCTTTTGCAGCGGTGTCAAGCGTATGCAAAAGCTCTTCTGCGTCGGCCAATCTTCGGGACTTGATGTTGATGTCCGCTAAATGTATCGACATAACGAATTGCGTCTAGCTGTTGTCGATATTCATATCTCCAATAGCGTATTCCAGTGCTAGGTTGAAGAGCGTTGGCGCAAGTCAAACGCCCTGCTTCAGACTAGATCGTGTATCAAATAGATCAGATCCTGACTTGAGTTGGTCATCGTCATCTTTGTCAGTCGCACTAATTTTGCTGGTATACCAAATTGCAGCATGATTTTGTACGGTACAGTACTCCACGATCGATACTGATAAGTCTGCTTGAAGTCGACAAAGATTTGGTATTCGTCAACGTAGTATTCTCAGCACTTCTGGAGTATCAGTTGGACCGCAAAGAGCTGATCGGTTGTGGAGTGACCAGGTCTGAAACCGCTTTGATATTCGCCAATGATTCGTTCCGCGTACGATTTTATTATATTTTCCAGAATTTTCGTCACAATTTTATAGGATGTACAAACTAGTGAAATGTCCCTCTCACTGCAGTTTATATCCCATTATGTGAATTGGACAGGTGATGCTTCTGCGCCAACGTCTGGGATCACTTCGTTCTCCCATACTCGCAGGAGTGTGTATGGCAGTTACTAGACCCGTTCCACCGAATTTTGGCAATCCAGCTGGAATCTCGTCAGCGCCCGGCGCTTTATTTCATTTTAGTGACCGCAACGCGAGATCAACTTCCTCTACTGTCGGGGGTTGTATGGGTTGGCCTAGATCGACAATATCGTCGAGAGCTTCTTGAGTGGGGATGTTAGATAGTAGGTTCAGAAGCTCTTCAAAATAAGAGGCCCATCGCTTGTTAAAGCCATCGGTGTCGCTGATGATGTTTCCATCCTTGTTCTTACAAAGGCTAGTCCTGGGTTGATATCCGTGCTTAATTCTACTTACTAATTTGTACGCTTGTCTGGTGGTCCTATTAGATAAGTTTTCGTTAATTTTCAGCAACTGCTCATCAAAGTATGTATTTACGTTTCTTACGTCTAATTATTCTATTCGATATTCGCCGTAGCTCGTCATGTTTTTCTCTTTTGGGTTTGGTTCCTCGTTGAGTCTATTGTCTATAGGCCTCCTTTTTCGCGTTAAGTGAATGTTTGTATTCTTCGTCGAACCAATCATTTCGCGTTCATCGGTCTTTATACCCCACAACCTTCTCTGTGACATTCCTTATGGTACCCTTCAGTTCTTCCCAGAACCCATAGACTCCTATGTTGCTGATATTGTGATAGTCTTTCCTTAAGGAATCGCCGTGGCATCGCTCAAAACCTTATCAACCACAAATATTTTGGGAGGGCTGATTCTCGATTGCTGCACTGAGGAAATTCTACATCTGTAGGTCGTCTTCACCAAGTGATGATCTGAGTCGCAGTTTGCTTCTCGATAGGAGCGGACATCCATGACACTAGACGCCCATCTCCTGCAAATGAGGACGTGATCGATTTGGTTGACGGTATGTGCGTCTGGAGACTTCCAGGTGTGGCTGTGAATGCGTCGATGCGGGAAACAAGTAGAGCTTACGACTATGTTCATTCCTACTGCAGGCGAAGTCGATAAGTCGCTGGCCGTTGTCGTTACATTTTGCATGGAGACTGTGGCTTACAATGGTCCCCCGGTGCCAACTTTCATTTCCGACTTTCGCGTTAAAGTCTCCCAGCAGCAATTTGACGTCGTTTGATGGAAGTAAGTCGAAGAAAGTTTCAAGGCGGGCATAGAACTCGTCTTTTACTGCGTCTTCTTTAACTACAGTGGGGGCGTGCACATTGATGAGCCAGAGATTGAAGAATCGGGTCTTAATGCAAATCGCACACTACCGTTCATTTATAGGATTTAAGTCAGTAATGTGCGATTTGAGATGATTGCTCACTATAAATCCTACTCCAAACTGCTTGTGGCCCGATGGTTTGCCACTGTGCGATTTCTTGTCATTGATCTCGCTGCCAAGCCAATTTGTTACTTGGACTGCAGTAATGCTCAATTTGTACTTTTCGACCTGTTGAACGAGGGCCTTCTCGGCCTCCGGTTTGTTCAGGGATCGTTCATTCCTGGATCCGCATGAATAATCCTTTTGTCGTTTGCGTGGTCGTCGTTGTTGATCCGTCCAATTCGAGGCTTTTGTTCCAGGTTTCTTGACGTGGAGTGGTTTTTAGAAGGACGAGTTGTCAGCACATTGCTTAATCCCATTCAGGAGATGGCTTCGGAAGATAGCTTCAGATTGTTCAATAAACGTGCTGGAGTTCACACAACTGTGTTGCAGTCCCACAGCGCAAGTCGTTCCATCCTTCTCAACCTGAAACGCTTAGATGTTGGTCACCCATTCAGGCTACAGTTACCTGCATTTTTTCAAACTGTCTTATCGCTAAGACTTGGCCGTCAGCGATTTGACATACTGTCGTTACCAGGGACGCCCACGTGGAGGACTATGGAAAGATCTTTTGCTCGCCAAGAGGTAGAGGGAACAGCTCAGTTCATTTATTTTGAGACTTTCTATTAAAACTTGAAGCTATCGAATAATGAAGCTGGGCTAATGACAGACGGAATTAAAAAAATATCTTAAGACTAGATGATATTCAAAAAATATGTTGTATTTTTTTAAATACAAAAGATTGTTTCATTTTAGCCATTGCTTGTTGGCTTTCTAAGCGAAAAGACCCGTTTTCTCACGTTAAACTGGAAATCCAAATATCTTTAACTTTTATTTATTGAGGTTTTTCATTTGGAGCGTTTTTTTTATTGTTCTTTATTTATCAATTTTGACTATACTACTAAACAAAATTTGTATTTTGAGCAGTGGATTTAACGCAGAATTTGATGCTTTTTAATTCACATCCTTACAAGTTTTTCGATCCAGGGCACCGCTTAGAAGTTATGGGGAGACTATTGAAAAAGGAGCTCAAATTTTTCAGTTTTTCTCCTGAACGGACGCAGGGTCCAAGGTGGCTTCATCGCTTATAATAAATGTATGGGGACCACCAACAGTGGTACTAAACGGCATTTTTCTGTCCTATTTTGCTATGAGTACTATCACTTACCGTCCCACCTAAAAGTGAATGGTAAATTACATATTTTAAGATAATATGAAAGCACATATTAATATAAGTAGGACTTCTTTTATTTTGGCCGCAACTGCATCTCCAAAAAATTACGGTTCTTGGGAAATTCCTATATATTGTCCGCTATGTTTCTTGAAAAGCAGTAGTTCTACGACAAAATTAATTGGACCTCCTTTGTGGGAGATTTTGTCTACTTTATTTTGTTCTTACTACTTGTATTCTTCGGGCTGATAGTTACAGAGATATGGACAAAACCACAATAAAAAAGTATTGGCACCCGTCAACTGGGGTATAGCTCGAAGTCCTAATTAGATATCGAATTGAAATTATCACGGGGACATGTTCTTTCATTATACAAATCATTTAACCGAAAAAAAAGTAAGTTGATATGTGTGCATGCATAGGAACAAAGTATATAATCCAATTCAAAATTCCCATTCAATCGTTTCACGCAACGAACTTAATTGTTTTGAATGTTAAAAATCCAAGGAATCTCAATTGCTCCAAGTTCCAACTAATTATGGGGAAATTGTAACTGCTATATGTGTGTTAAATTGCTGATTGTGTAGTGATCATATTCACTAGTAGACACATCATAGCCATTACAAACGTTTTTTTCGTTAAGCTATTCGTGAGAATTGAAAATATGTTCATCACGTGCTCTAAAACATGAAGAATGGCGACTTAAAGATTTTTTGGTTTGTCATAATAGGGTTATTAGAAATTCTTTAAAAGTTTTATTTGGGAACAAAATGTCTGTTTATGTCCTTGTTTGTATGAAGCGTATACAAAACGAAAGCGGTCAGAAAGTGATTAAGTATTGCTTAAAATAGCGTGCATCGAATGGAGGAGGGAACATGATTAATTTATTTACCATAATGAAATTGTTGAAATTAAATGAAAAATGTTTTACGGGATTCATAGGAAATTTTAACTAACTGCTTTACGTCACGTAAAAAGAAACCCTATGATTTATTTTCTAATCTTTACCCGAATCTTGGATAGATTACACTAAGTATAGTATACCTATGTATACTAAACCTTATTGAATTCCGTACGAGGGACTATTGCTTCAGAGATAATACAATAGCGGGAAAGGTCTAAATTTTCTATGCTCTGCTATAATTGCGATTAGGATCGCATACTAAAATCATACCAGCAACCTGATATGCCAGAGATAAGTGATTTCTAATTGCTGGTAACGATAAGGCGCACAATCCATCTGTCCTCCCAAAATTCCCATCAGACTCTTATCCAAGAATTGCATGCATAATTGAACGTAATTAAAGTGGAAGCTTTTGCCAAGCCATCACGACGTCGGCTTTGAAATTGTTTTGAGATTTGCTGGCAGGAAAATTAATTATATGCCATAGTTCAGCAACGTAAGTCCAGCCGAAGCTGAAATGTCTGCAACGAAGCCTGCGGATCGTTCATATGATTTTCAGCCTAGTTATTTGTATTTGTTAATGAACGTTACGTCAAAGTTAAATTTAAGTACACGTATAGATCGGTGGATGGTTGTTGTCAATTCAATGGAAATACATAGGATGCTCCAAAAGTTCAACAGGTGATTTTGAAATTAGATTTTTCATTGACATTGGCGCGAACTTGTTATTCTTAGTCTTAGTTTTGGCCTGTGCCATATAAAAATATAATGGACGGGCATATAATCTAACGCCTGCAGAGCGTTTTCCGTTCTTCAGTTTGTCTGTTGGTCCGGGCACTTCCCGTGGTCCGATCTTAACCGAATTTGGTATGTAGCTTTCTTGAGTGACCGTAAACACGGCCGATTGGCAGCAATTCCGGTTGTCGGCTGAACTAACGGTATATTCTAAATAAATAACTGCCACAACAGTCCTATTTGAACCATGGTCTCAAGATGAGTTAGCATCATCTCATTTCCTACATCGTGACGTGTCTTTGTGAAGAGGTGTGTGATCAGCAACACGCTCAACCGAGTTATTTACCCCATAAACGGGTACTCGTTTAACAGCTGAGTGGGCTCATAGTCCGACACGTAAGTCCCCTTTTTTTATCGAAAACTACCGCATTCAGCAGGAATCGAACCGGTGCCCAGTACGTAGAAGGCAAAAGGTGCTAACCGTTGCGCCATCCGGACTACGGTATATTCTGGTGTGTTCAAATCAGAGTTTCTCGCCTAAGTCTTTCGTAAATTTCTTTCTGCAGGTTTTCCCCGTGATCCGATTTCAACCAAATTTGGGTGATTCTTAGCAACATCCGGTGACATTTTGGTGCTGGTGCCGATGCGCATTAGGACAACAGGACTTTCTTGAAAATTAAATCATATATAAATAAATGTTCAAAAATAATAATAATCACTTTTCCAGCTTGTATTGTTTATTCTTTTCTATGACGACGTTTCGCTAAAACATTCGCATTTTCAAGTCTATATAATATAATTATTGGGAATACAATATAATAATTATAAATTTCAAATCTATATGTTACCTTATATACAGGGTGGCGCAAAACTACCGTTATGGTTTGAATGTTTAATAACTTTTTTATTTAATGGTTAATTATTATAATTTTTTTTTGTTATACAGTATATTAATGGGGAATAATTTTGGCTTAAGTATGAAAAATTATATCCCGCAAGTGGTGGCCATTTTCGGCTTCGCACATTCGTGCTCTTTCCAGTACATTTTCCATAACTTTTTGTAAAATTTCGGGTGTTATGGCTCGAATTTCATTGCGAATGTTTTGTTTTAGCGGTATGGTCGCTGGCTTATTTACATACGTATACCCTTTCTTTCAAATAACCCCAAAGAAAACAGTCTGGCGCTGTTAAATCCGGTGAACGTGGGGGCCAATTGAAATCGCTTCTGCCCGAAATAATGCGTTCGCCAAAGAGGTCCCGTAACAGAGCCATTGTATCCCTTGCAGTGTGGGCTGTGGCTCCATCTTGTTGGAACCACAACTGTGGATGGTTTTCTACAGCTGGCCTCAAAAAATTGTCCAGCATCGTTCGATATTCAGCACCATTAACCGTAACTGCGGCGCCATGTGCATTTTCAAAGAAATATGGACCAATGATCCTTTCAGACGATACGCCGCACCAAACAGTACACTTAAGTGGGTGTAATTGTTGCTGATGAACTGTTCATGGATTTTCCGTAGCCCATATCCTGCAATTTTGCTTGTTTACGAAACCATTCAATTGGAAATGAGCTTCATCGCTCATTATCAAATTGTGAATGAAATAGCGATTTTCTTCTGCTTTTTGTCGGAACGAAATGGCATAATCAAGCCGTTGTTAGTAGTCTATCGGCTTCAATTCTTGCACAAGCTGAACCTTATACGGGAACATGTGCAATGAAGCCAAAATCCTCTGAAGGGACCTCCGCGATAGCCCCAGTTGTGCCGAACGTCTTCTTGTCGATGTTTCTCCACTGTCCTGCACACTATCCACAACACGTTGGATATTTTCTTCCGTGTGGGCCGTACGAGGTCTTCCGGTACATGGAATGTGTCCTACTGTACCATATTGTTGAAAACTTGCAACCAGGCGGTTTATTGTTGGTGCTGAAGGTCCAGTACGCACATTAAAAAACGACGATAAGCACGCTGCGTCAAAACAATTGACCGTTGATTTTCAAAATAAAATTCAACAATTTTTGATCGCTGCTGTGTTGTACTGTTCCAATTCAAATTCTCGAAGTTTTCTTCACAAAATTCTGAAATAAAAATAAAAAATAAAAATTAAATTAAAAGGTTATTAAGCATTTGAACCATAACGGTAGTTTTGCGCCACCCTGTATTTTTGATTAAAGATATAAATATTTTAATATATTGTATATAATTTAAATTTAATATACAAAAGTGAAAATTATTTTTGTTTGCCGTGCAGAAACTTTTGAACCACTGGACCGATTGTCGCCAAATTTTGCCGGAGCTTATTTGGCGAGCTGGAATAGATAGTAAGTTGTAGTCATGGTAAGAGCTGCTCCTCTTGCGGATCAGGTCGACCTTCTTCGAGTCCGACAACTGAGTAGGTTCAAGAAACTAGGTTCGGAGACCTACTCCCTATATGAAACGAATGTGTCGTCCGTCATGGAGTTGGAGATGGAGTAGAAAACAAAAAAGTGGGTGAACTAGGTTCGTCGAAGTCTGAGTCTTAATTGCAAATAAGAGAAGGGAGAACTGAACTGATGAGGCGAGTATATTCGGCGAGAATGCCCAAGGCAAGTAGCTTGGGCATGGTGCGGGTTCACATTCTCACCCGAGTACGAGTCATGAGTACCTACTGTTGTGTTGGGCAATGACAAACAACTAATAGTGCGGTAACATACGCACTCCAATAGGGAAATAATGTGCGCACTTATGAAGAGCGTTTACTTTAATTTAATTTTTACCAACCACATGTTTCATATAATTTTCTCCGAAAACTGTTTGCGCACGTTCAGGTTAAGCGAAACCACTCACGTAACCTATCAGCTTTTTGAACACTGATTGGCCGTTTCTTCGAAAAAGGATTGCCGTTCAGAATCTCTTTATTTTTTTTGCTACTTTGAATTCAGATTCGCAATCAGCGTCCCAATCGACCCGCTACAAGTTTTCTTCAAGTAAGATCGGTCGTGTTTATAAAAAAAAGTGTTGCCATCCTGGATTCCCCATTTGTTTTTTTGCCATTTGGATATCAAGTTTGCAATCAGCTACCCAAAAAAACCCCTGTTAGCTTTTTCCAGCAAGATTGGCCTTGTTTTTGCGGAAAAAAGGATTGCCGCTCAGAAACTCCTTTATATTTTTGATTTTTTGCAATTCTGACATCAGATACGCAATCAGCGACCCAATCGACCTCCTACCAGTTTTTTCCTGCAATATTGCCCGTGTCTATAAAAAAAAAATGTTGCCATTCCGAATCCTCCATCTGTTTGTTTTTTGCCATTTGGACATCAGATTTGCAGCCAGCGACCCAAAAAACCCCCTTGCAGCTTTTTCCAGCATGATTGGCCGTGTTTTTGAGAAAAAAAAGGGTTGCCGCTCAGAAACTCCTCTATTTTTTTTGCCATTCTGACTTCAGATTCGCAATCAGCGACCCAATCGACCACCTATCAGTTTTTTGCAGCAAGATTGGCCGTGTTTATAAAAAAGTGTTGCCATTCTGGACCCCCCCCCCCCCCCCCCCATTTAGTTTTTTGCCACTTGGACTTCAGATTCGCAATCACTGACTCAAAAAACCCCCCAATTCATCATCGGCCATGACCATCTACAACACAATGAAAGACGAAAAGCTTTACTCCACTCAACATCAATAAAATAAAATTGAAAATTTACTCCACTTTATTCTACAATACTATACACCACAATATAGCGTAGCGACATCGTATAAATGTCACAACAGCTAATCTAATCAATAGTTCAGTTCTCTCATCTAATTTTATATTCCCCCCAGACTTAAACGATCTGATCTGATCATGCTTCGATACCGACAGACAGAACTACTAAACGTATTCACTTTTCAGCTGATCCGACTCCGACGTGAACTTACTGATCATTTTTAAACCTGATCATTTAAGCAGTAGGTTAAAAAGAGTTCGTTTTCATGCTCCGATACTGATCATTTCTCGACCTGATCATTTTTCCACCTGATCCTTTTTCGATTGCGGAGTAAGTCGACCTAGTCCGGTGTACGGAGTAGGTTAAAAAGAGTAGGTTCGTGAATTGACAACCATGACTAGTAAGTTGGTTCGCGACCACATATAGCAAAATTCCGTTCAACCGGACCCAAGGGTGTGGCCTCATTTCGGATAACGAACTTTTTCAAAACTACTTCCGGAAGGTCGGGGAGAAAAATAAGGTGGTTCGCGACTCCAAAATGATACTACCTACAGTAAAACCCCGATTAACCGAACCAAAGAGGGCGGAGTTATTTCACAAAACAAATTTTTTTGCAAGTATTTTCGGGAGACTGGGGAGGAAAATAAAGTGGTTGGCGATTCCAGAATGTTACGGATACACACTAACTTACATCCATGTCACTCATTGTCATTGACTCTGATCTAATAAAGTTAGCTAGAGCGCATCCAGTTTCTACTTATTATTGGCAAAGTTCATAATACACAACGCAATCGCAACATACTGCGATAGCCGTATTGAAGCAGCTGTGCAGCGGCTTGTTGTATTCTGAACAACAGTCGCATCAACTCTTCCATCAAGTGTCAAATTTCACTGGTCAGAGGTGACTACTGTCCAAAAATCGACAGCGCGTTTATCATTTCTGAACTGTTAGCATATGCTGGTTTCAGTGAGCGGAGATATTTTTGTGACAAAGAAAACGACATTTTTCACAGCATGTTGTGTCCATCAGAAACTTAGTGCAGAGAACTCATAGAACAAATTTCCAACAGTAGGCCAGCCGTTGTGTGTCAAGTACGTAGCCATTATTTAAAAAGAAATATATATTCCTTTAAATATTTATTGCTAATTATGTACTCATTTGCCCTAACCCATAGTGGGGTATAGCGCGTCAACTATTCCATGTGGCTTAGCTAATGTATCGTTGGCATAAACCAGTTTCGGACGATACATGTTGCCAGCATGATGGAATGATTCACATCTCTGGAATGATTTCCGAAATAGTACATTCGGGGATTCGGAAGCTATACTGTAAGCTGGTGTAACTTTCTCCCGTTGCCAGGAATCGAAGAGTTACCATTAAGCGATCATCGACGCTTATGCTTTTTCTGAAATGAGTATCCTCCCTCCTGGTGAGCGGATATACTTTTATCAAAATGAATTTAAATGTCTCATCATCCAGACGGAAGTGATTTTGGTAACTCCTCACGTCTTCTTGTTACAATTCTCTCACTAGATTTGTTTGAATGCTGCGAATATTACGTCTCTCGATCCATGGTCGAACCCAAAGGCGCTTTGGTTTTTAATTTTTTATTTTTTTTTTCATTAAACACAATTTGACAATTGCACTTAAAGCTGCACCAATTGAAAAAAAACTTTCCTGCATTCATTGTGAAATTAGCAAATCTATTATACTAGATATCACGTAGTGTAATATGCTATGTAATAGCCCCTTCATCCCGGAAATATTATAATATTTTACCTAATATCATAGCTATTATACTATAAATATTATAATGTAATTTCGGCCTAATACTCGTACATAGACATAAATTTAAATAAATTTAATACATAGATATAATTTAGCGACCCGCAACAATATCCCATATGTACTGATTTATTTACAATCTTTTTATTGGGGTCGGCTGACTACGACTTAACATTCTCTCTCTTATTTATCAACGCAGCCCGTCTAGACACTTAAATATTACTCTGATTTGGGTTGATAAGCGTGACTCTTTCCCTGTCTCCCATTTCACCGAACCATATTTCAATCCCATTATCCTTGAATAATTACTTATTGACTGAAGTTTCTGTGGCGCTCGTCGAAATTGGTACTAATTTTTTATGTTTTCTCATATTGCATAAAATATGTTTTTCTGGAAGCAAGACAATCATTAATTGCTGTTGTTGACCTTTCTATAGTATATTGCTAAAATGTTAATTTAATTAAAACCTGTCAAGATAGCAGAGTTCGGGGAAATGAGGTCGGGAGTTGATTGAATCCCCGGTAGTGGTGTGTGTGGGAAACTGTATAGTTGTTGTGGTCACACAGGGACTCAAACACGCAAGACAATATTTCCGAATAGTGTGACCGCTGTAGATTTTAATTAAATTCGTCACCTAATGTAGGTACGTATTCTTCCGTGTTGTATTAATTACCTTGGCCCCTTCAGGGGCATAGGCCGAGGATCGAACCTTCACTATCTAGATTAGTAGAGCGGTGACCAAACGAACACGTCCACCAAGCGCGTCATATTCTTCCGTAAAACTCTAGAAATTCGGTATGTCAACCAGGCGTTAAGGTATCCAGCAAAATTAATTATTGTTCTACCGTACATGAGAGCTTCATTCTCCAGTCGATCCAACAGCAAACTGCACATCATCTAGCCTTTGAAGGAATATTAGCTCATTATGCCGCAGGAACTGCAAGATGTAGTAGCTTCGGGGTGGCTTCTTCAGAAGCTGTCTCTTACTCAACCACGTCTCCCAGTAGTCGTGACGATTGATCCACAGAAACGGTTCCCCTCGGAGTGGTGCGCACCATCGAGCAGAGCAATATACCTATACATTATCCGCTCTCCTTGACATAGGGAGTGCATTTAATCTATTAAGACGCCCTATCAGACTTGGGAGTCGAGGCATGGATCGATAACCAGATTTGTATGCAGCGGGACACCTCAGGATGGCGTCATCTCTCCGTTACTCTGGTTAGTTGCCATCAATAAAATCCTAGCAAGGCTTGACAGAGACAGGGTTAAAGTGGTCGCGTATGCGGATGATGTGGTAATCATTGTGTCACGAATGTGCCTTTCTGTGATAAGTCAGATTTTAGAAAGGGCCCTAAAAATGGTGAGCTCCTGGGCCATAAGGTTTGGGCTGGGCGTCAACCTAGCCCAAATAGCACAAATGAATTTCTCATATAAAAAGTTATAATAGCGTTGTTTAAACGTTTGTCAAACGGTAAATTTATTGTTTTTGTCTGGCTTATAACCATATAGTTATAAGCCAGTCAAAACCTGACTTGTTTATAGCCATAGGGTTATAAACCAGGCAAAAACGGATAATTTACTGAAATTTACCACTACATATATCGTCCGCGAATCCGACTATTGTCACCTCCTTGGAGACGAGTAAGGCAAAAATGTCGTTATACATTATGTCCCGTAATAAATGGCCAAGAACAGATCCATATGAAACACCTGCTGATACTTTGTATTCTTTCGAGCCTTCGCTAGTTTCATATTGTAGGACTCGGTGTGAGAGATAGCTCTTGATAATTCCGACCAAATAATCAGGCACACCAGCTCGTGAAATTAAAGGCATTTTTGACATCCAGTGTGACCATAAGACAAAACTTATCCCCAAGTATTGCCTGTCTTGTCAGACAAGTCACTTACATGATTGCGCCAATACCAATGGCATTTTATGGTATGGTAAGAACCTCCGATTTGAACGCCTTGTTGTGGACTCTATCCGGGTCCAGCCTTTTACAATCCCCGATTTTCGACGCGATTGGGAAAAGTTCGATTTTTGATTTTGCGGGTGGCTAATTGAGGTAGCGTCCTAACCAACGTCCTCTAGTTCACGCTGAAAAAATTAAAGCAGAGACAGCTGGGGCATTTTTCGGCTAGTGATTTTCTTCATCACTACCCTATACGCTCTTTCCCACAGGTTAATGTTTGTGTCTTATAAAAGCTATTTGAAGCAGTTTTGTTCGCTTTTTCCGATCGGCAGCTTCAAAAGTCGGCGTGCGTATTGCACTGGACTGCGCCAGAATACCCTGGTATATCCGACAATCGCTTGCTTAGACGGCATCCCCGTTGAAGGCTTGCGATTTCATCATTCCACCAATTATTTTCCTGCCACTCAGGATATTCACAGTTTGCGATGTCCTTTGCTCTGCTGGGCGTCTCAAATCTGCAGCCATCGAAATAGTAAAAAAGATGGCATAATGGTAGCTGTGGATATAGGCTTCACTAACACGCCACTCTACGCTGGTGGCAAAGGAACTGGTAACAAACGATAATGGAGTCTGTTCGGCCTTTTCTAAAGGTGTAGGTGCCGCCTGAATTCATGAGAGCAACATCCAGGCACGAAAAAGCGCCGAGAAGTACACGCCCTCACGCATGTCTTCGTCTCTCGGCTTCGCCATTGTGTCGCGTATGCGTTGAAATTTCTCGCGATTATGTAACGGACGGTTTGGAGGGCATCCGAAGATGCCCGTGGGGACGGAGCCTAGGTAGCATATTGACTGTGAAGGTCGGGCCGTGCCATCTGGCGAAGAAAAAGGCTCCTCAACGAGCTAAGCAGCGGCTTATGCTTGCTGTAGCTCAGTTCGGGAGACGTGGGCGGGGTTTTCGCCGCTCGTTGCCCCTGTCCTTTACGTATTAACAAAAATTCATAGGCCTGGGGAAGACAACACAAACAGGGGAGGTAAAAATGGGTAATAAAAAAAATAGTCGATAAGGATGGAATGGTTGGCGGACGGATCAGACGCCCACGCGGTTGTATTTGGGTCCGGGTGTTATGGGACCCTCGGCCTCTGGTTTTGTACCACCAACAGATCACTACTCATCAGGTGCTGCCTCGATCTGCCGGTGGGAGCAGCACTACCAGACTATAACATGGTGCATTACAGGTGGTTCATTATAATTATTACTGGGAAATGCTTGCTAGCGTCATGCAACCTTTCGAAGCCTGGAAGGTCCATCCGTGGTGAAGCCCAACAGATGGATATGCTTATGCTGCTGATTTTTGCTCGCACAATACCGTTCATCGGTTCTGGCATGCCTTGTTGGAAGGTTCAACTCCCGCATGTCCAAATGGCTATCTGTTTTTCTTTGACAGCGACCCAGATCGAGCTTTTCAGATTTTTGTATTGATCGTAGAGAATTGCGGCATTCACTCCCTCCTCTTCGATCGTCTGCCATACAAAGTTGATCCTATGCCGCCCGGCACACTGCGTTTCCAAAGGCTTATGTACCCATTTTTAGATATGATCATTGCGTCTAGTCTAGCCTTTCTTCGCTTTCCCAACTTCTTCAACTTTCTGCAAACAATTTGGGTCAGCATTCCGAGCAAGATCTTTCTTCATCTCAGAACCTCCGTTTGGAACAGGGTCTCCTTTAAGAATTGGATTTCGTGTTCTATTGGAGCTCTCTTTTTGGCTATCCCTTTCCATTAGTTTAGGTGCCTTCTGTTTAGGCGACTCTTTTGGCGACTGGGCCTTTTTGCACTTTGGAGTTTGAACTGCAGTGGTTTTCTCTGTCTCTCTGGTTCGCTTTAGCCTATCATCTGGGATAGTTTTGGCTTTAGAGAAACCCTCTGTTGTTCCTAGGATTGCTAGGGACGGGGTTGGTTTTGTCGACTTGTTTTTGGTTGATTTGCAGCCGTGCGCCACTGTACATAATGCGAAAGTTATTAACTTTCGCATTAAAGACGCAGTGGATGTTGGTCTTTGTTAGAACGAATTACATCAACTGTCCGTGTTTGCCGGGCATATGGGCCTCGTCTTTTGGTTTTTTGCCCCCTTCAGGAGGCCCTGTTGTTACAATGGGCAATGACTTTTGGTGCGGTGACCTCTGCAGTCTAGAGCTTTTTTGAAGGGATGCGATGGTTTTATTGCATTGCGGTTGATGAATGATAACGGTCGGGAGTCTGCATGCTCGCTCCTACTACCGCCGATACTGGGTTTCCAAACAGAGCACATGTCTTGGCACTACAGGTGCCATCCAAACATACGCGAGGGAAGCGTTAAACTTGATCCAGCATCTATTGACCTTTTTGACACACAACTGGCGACGGTCAGTTCAGTCAAATTTAAACAGCCAGGAGACGGGACTTCCAAGCCCACAAGATGTGGCCATGCCTGCCCAAGCTGAGGTTTGGGAGGAAAGGCGGGGTTGTGCATTACTTTTTCTCCGATGGGTCCAAAACGGACTGTGGCGTCGATGTAGGGATATTTTCTGACGCACTGATAATCTAACAGTGGGCTGCTATCGACTCCCGGCTCGCTACCAGCTCACCAGCCTTCTCGTTCCCTACGCCAGCACTTTGGCTGAGCGCGGGCACCCACATAATCATAGTAGGGGTATGTTTAGCTTTCCTGTCGACAGCCTTGGGCTCAAGCCCATATCCGCCGCCGATCGACACGCAAAGAGGGCTCCATTAGGCCAAATATTTAACACTGTCAACGACTTGCAGTGTTATTCCATCGAGGGTGTGTATGTGGTAGTTTCTGGATCGTTATGTCTTCTTGTTAAAAGTTTTAATTCGGTTTTTGTCGGGTTTGCCTGGAGACCAGCTTTGCCCCTCTTCGGATCATGTCCAACGCCGACTAGATATCCAGAGGGGATACTCGTATTTGCGAAAGGAAGCCTCTTCCACTTTCGCTAATTTATCGACTCATTTAGCCGATATGCGCAGGATCCTGATGAATTTGACAGAGGGTGCTCTAACCTAATCCATTCTTTGACGTCCCATAGCTTCCCATAGTAAAACCCAACTGGTAGTAATTCACCTTATAGCACTTTCCCGAAAATGAAGTATCAGGATACGAGTATCTCTCGAATAACAAAGTATGTTAGCTCCATTCATCCGAGACATCAGTCCTTATTGTCGTCATATTGATCTGAATAAAATCTTCAGTGAAGTTCCCAAACGAGATAAATTCATAAAATGTCGACATAATGTCCAGCCCACTCCATCTCATCATATTATGTAAATGGAAAGAAGCAGTTACATTTTATTCCACACGCTGTCCGCAGCAACGGGTATCAAAGGCAATAAGATACCCCGAATAAATACCATAGCAGCCTGGAGGCTATTATATATCCTGTCCAAAGGTGGACAGTGGGCATCCGCAATAAAAACGTATCCAGTTCGTTCTTCGTACCAGTAAAGCCAGGATAGAAATCTGAATCGAAAGGACGAATACGAAATATAGTCAGTGTGTGCGTGTGATGAGAAATTAAGGTTTGTCCTAGGGGCGAAAGTATTGTACAAAATCAATACAAGGACGACGACAGGAATGACGATGACCAACAAGTGGATACGCCCTTGCAGATAGCGACAAGTAGACAGACAAGTGCCATTATTATATCGTCCTATACCAAGCAATCCTTTAGCCCCGAGGTGGTTGACAAGGACAACATAGCTGAGTACTTGCAAAATCCAGGAAATGAAAACAAGACAGCTGTTTGCCTGGGTGGTTTGCATGATATATTTGTAGATGGTTCGGTTATGTTGCTTAGAAAAGCTGGGGACATCGTAAAGTTGAGAGGCAATGCAATTTAGAGTAAATGTATTCTGCATGAAATGTTAGAAAGCATCTCTAAAAATCCTTCTAATAGGTGAATCAAAGGTTTTTGCATAATAAACCATAACTATAAATTTTGTTTGTAAACAAATACAGTCGAGCACTCACTCTGGCAGTGAAATTGATTGCACTTATCTGTTTTTTTTTCACTTATCCGTTGCAAAGATAGGCCAGTAACATTGAATCAATTTATAGGAAGTAATTGACAAATATCTGGAAATAATTATAATCCCTTCTATAGATTCTGAATGCATGGAAACTATGTTTGCACAGTCGCATAAGCTGAGCTTAAATTTGGTAGATTAAAATTCGAGAAATTTGAACCTTTTTTTATTATTTTTCTTATAAATTCGCTTCGCTTCGAAAAATTTAATAGGATGTAATTTAAAGAGTGTTGAATTCTGCGTCCAATGCACTGCTCAACGTTAAATTTCGATTCAGCAGTATAGTCGAAATCGATAGTTACAAAATGATAATTTTTGAGGCTTAGAAAAAGCACATTTTATCAATTTTAAAGCTCACCGATTTTTGAAACAGATGCTCCAAGTGAAAAACTGATTAAATAAAAGTTGAAGATTCTGAGTCTGTCGTGGGCAATATTTGGTCCATTTTTAGTGTGATTGTAATCAAAAATGCAAAAATGTCTGTTTAGCGATTTCAACTTTAAAAGCTGTAGAAATACAAATCTTGAAAAAATCGCTTAACTGCTTAGCTCGTTCGGTTTTTTTCTTCAATATCTCCTAAATTAGTCTGTTAAAAAATTGAGTAAAGCTTTTCTTAACTAGAGCAAATTGTCTTCAAGTTGAGATTAAAGCAAAATTTCTAGATGTTATACTTACCGAAAGGTAATCCTTCATCGACACTGGCTGTTACGGCGGCTATGTTTTCTTCACTTCGCACCAATCTCTGTCTGGTTAGTGGCGTAAGGTCGAAAATAGTGTATTCCCGCTCAAACTTTTCCACGGTGCGACGAATTGCCTGCTCACTGAAGCCATGATGACGACCGAACTCACGACGAAATTCACCTTGCTCATTTACGACTGGGCCGAAATTTCGATAATATTTTTTAATAATTTCCAAACTTTCGGGATGCGTGAAACGATGCATGACGAGATGGCAAACCTTACTGAATATTTTGACAGCTGAATGTCATTGGTAATTTTGATATCTCCTGAAACATAACAATTGGAAAAACTATCATTAGTATCTGGTCACCTTATATAAGAAGATATTGGCTACTCACTCTAAATGTGGTCACTGCAACCAAAGGAGGTCCTTTACCCGGTAGCCTACTTTTCATCACTCACGCAAAAGACCTTCCACCACTCGTAGGTAGGCTAGTATGTCTTTTCTAGGAGTTTTGCCGATAACATCAGGGCCCGTGGTGAATTGACTGAGGAACGTATACTTCACTCGCGCAATTAAATACATAAAATATAACATGTGGTCTTAACGTCCTCCAAACAAAGACGACACTCTGTCTCGTTAGACAAACCCATCTTGTTTAGATAGGACACATATTGGGCCACCACTGGGTGAGATTTAGCAGGGGTGGTCCAATATGTGGCCCACAAGTAGTCTAAGGTCGGCTCTACTCATGCGGGTGGTATCTACGTAGTTAAAGGGTCTTATCAACTGCTTTGATTGCCGCAGTGCTGTATGGTGTCCTAGTAGTGCCGTCGTATCCACTATAAAAAACACTTCGCCACGGTCTTGAACTGGTGAAGTTCCCCCTCATATAGATAATTTAGTTAACCATCAATATATGCGCATACGGTCCACTGCCCCGAATAAAGAGGAATTAGTCGTTGCAATTATTGCATTAAAACGAGGAAAGGCCGCTGTACTCGACGGTATCCTTGCCGAACTTTATTAAGCAGCGCCATGCGTAACTGCCGATTTGCTATACCCACCTGCTGATAAAGCATGGAGTAAAAAGAGCTTTCCCACTGAAAGGATGATTTGATCATCAAACTTCCAACTTCTGTGTCGATCACATTAATACCTTGCGAATCATCATCGAACAATGCGCTGATTACTATTCTCCGCTTCACTTGCTTTTCATCGATTTCGAGAAGGCTTTCGATAGTGTGAACCGGATTTCTATATGGGCGGCCTTGCGCAGGAGAAGCATCCCTGAGTAGCTTTCTGCGTTCTGTAGGTGTCGGAGAACTTTGTGATTCGCAGTGGTGCTCGGCAGGGGTGCATCCTCTCACCGTGATCGGGGATGTGTTGCTTGCAGCCCTATTTGGAAAAACGAAGGAATTCAATGGACTTTAACACCTTATATACAACATCTTGACTATCCTGGCGACATATGCCTACTCTCCCACAAAATCATGGATCTGTCCGCAAGGGCGTTAGATCTTGACAGGGAGGCAAGCAAGTTTTTACTAAAGATTACTATCAACAAGACCAAGGTTCTTAGCCCACTATTGCGAAAAAGAAAAAATGGGCTTGCTTTTTAAAATCTGGAAATGTAGTTATCTCAGCATCAAGACCACGATGGGATTATTTTAGTTCCACGGTATTGTCTGTGCTGTTGTATTAGAGCAGCACATATAAGTTTTCGTCGACACAGGTCTTCGTCCCGAAAAAATTTCAAAAAAATTAAGAACTATGTCGGCGTACGGGTCAGATGCTAATTGCCGAACTGATACGCAGGCGAAAATGGCAGTGGATAGGTCATGCATTGCGGAAGGGTGATAACTACATTGGTAAACATGCATTGAAATGGGACCCGATTCCCAATAAAGGCCGAACAAGTGTTTGTCCTAGAAAGTTATGATGCCGATCTTTAGCGAAATAGTGTGAGTTTCTGGGTAAGTCGTGGGGCGCAGATACGTCCTATTGCTCAGAGCCGAGTACGATGACGCGCAGGAGTAAATTATGCGCTATGCCCCACTAGAGTGTATTGGACGGTTTGGTGAGCATCCAAAGAAGTCCATGGGGACGAAGCCTTAGGTAGCATAATGGCCGTGAAGGTCAGGCCGTGCCATCTGGCGAAGAAAAAGGCCCCTCAACGTGCTAAGCAGCGGCCTATGCTTGCAGTAGCTCAGTTCGGGAGGTGTGGGTTGGATATTCGCCGCTCGTTGCCCCATGTTCTTTACGTATTAACATAAATTCATAGGCCTGGGTAGACAACACAAACAAGGGAGGTAAAAATGTGGAATAAGAAAAAATGAAGCGATAAGGATGGAATGGTTGGCGGATGGCACGATTACCCCCGCGCTCGTCTTGGGGTCCATGTGTAATGGGACCCTCACCACTGGTTTCGTACCACCGACAGATCCTTACTCATCAGGTGCTGCCATAGATCTGCCAGTGGAGGCAACACAACCAGACCAGAATATGGTTCATTACAAGAGGTTAAGCAAAAGTAGTAGAGTCGTTGGTACTGCGCCAGTTTGCGCTGACATTTCCATACATTCTATCGTTCAGTTTAGTCTTGTATATCTGTATTGGCATCGGTAGGCAAGCCCCTTGTTTAGCTAGTCCATCCTTGATTTTGTTAACTAGGACGCCGCTGTGACCCAAATCCCACCGGAGCTCCACTCTTCTAGCGGTCCCAACATTTGGAGGGCTGTTACAGTTATATACTGTCTTGGACTTGATGGTTGCGGACTGTAGCGCTTTTAGCGCGGCCTGACTGTCCGAATGTATGACGATTCTCCCTTTTTCCGAGATGATATAACCGCTTCAGCTGCCTTCATTCCAAGCACTTCCACCTGGAATATGATGCAATCATCAGGCGACCTGAAGGATGGATTGCATGGATGTTCTGGTAAGTAGAGCAACTCAAATTTCCATCCTGGAGCGGTATGTATAGAGGTTCAGAGTCTTTTATAATAACTTTGAAGTTTATGCTGAAACTCTATTTTGATTTCGTATAGTTCGTATTATTATGTGGTAGAATAATTCTGCGATGGCCATCTGGCCTTTGTCAGAAGTGCCCTGTCTGAGCCTTAGAGCACATTTGTCTCATTGCGGTTGATATAGGTCAATCGAGGACAGTTTTAGCTGAGTGTTCACAAATTACGAGGAAACGGTTCCCAATGCATCGTTAAGCCCTTAGCAACAAAGAGTCTTTACTCGCTCAGTTTCTGTATTTTAGCTTTCGTTTTGAGTGCTGTCCACCTTTAGTATGACAACAACCCAATGTGTTACACCGTACATAGGTTCTTGCAGCATTGAAGGTGTAATTCCGTCCAGACTTGTCGACTTGAACGCGTCGAATGAGCTTATTGCCCATCTTACACGTCTGCTCGTGAATTGCCCCGGGACGTTGATTTGTTTTGCGCTGCAATTCTATATCTCTGGCTGTGTAGCGAGGGGATGCTGGTCCTCACAGCCAGGGAAATGGGTGTAAATAAGTTTACCTAGTGTTTCTGCTAAGTTCATCCCCATTCTCTTTGTTGAGGGTGGTGGATATTACGATTTTACGATTTTTTTTAGATGATTTTTCTTAGCGTAGATGCCTCTGCCATGCTTTCAATGTGGCTGCAAAAATCTTTCCAGCTGTTCCGTTCAGCCACCCTTAGTTATTTTTTTAAACACTTTTAGTGAATTCCTATATTTGCTTCATCCTGCCCGTACACATAGCGTTACTGAATTGCTTCCATACCTTGTAACGGGCCTCCCTAATCCCTTTGCGCCACCAAAGTGTTTGGATTTTCTCGGGGGCTTTTATGAAAGGACATGTTGCATGCTCTAACAAGGGTGTTCGTTAAAGACTGGGTCATGCTGTCAGGACATTTAACGTTACGTACAATCTCTGGACGCCTGCTGGCAAGTTCATTGTTTACGATTTGACTAAACTCCCAGTTAGCAGTCCTCGGATTTCTTTACCTCTTTGTCTTGTTTATGGTAGTAAACTTTTCCTACTTCTATATGTACATGTGGTACGAGAAGGAGGGTCCCTCCAGGACCTTCCAGCTCTTGAATTTCTCATGAGTCAGTATTTAAGTGTAGTGTTACGTCTAGGATATTCTTGCTAGATTACCGATTTTCATATTGTTGTTAAGTAGAAAAAGTAGTAATGACTCATCTCTTTTGTTGTCGTCCTTACTTCGCCAAATTGTGTGGTGTGCGTAAGCATCGCTGCCGACCACCATTTTCGCTTTCCTTATGGTCGCGTAATCAACCAGTGTATGCAGTTCCTGCGGTGACGCGGGTTTGTCATGAACCGTGTATCCTAAGGCTATTATAAGGAAAGTGTCCTTGAGCGCCCTTAACATGTTTGCTTGGAAAATTCTGCCATTTTTTTTAAAAAGCTGAAAGTCCTTCCTGCAGGGATAAATAGTAGCCACATCAAAACTAAAAGTCTAGCATAGTAGGAGAATGTAATTTCATGATTGAGTGCTGAGAGTATGGAACATGTATTGAAGGGAGGCTGTAGTTACACACAATATATACGAGTACGTGTTTCGTACCCATTTTTTTTCATAGCCTACCTTCTTCTTTCCCCCGTTTGTCAAATTAACTGATTGAAAATTGTAATTTGTGTCGATTTTTTACAATATTTTTTTTATTGCCTACTTTTTCCTATCAGCTGGTGCTCCCTCGCTTGCGGTATGATTGAAAATCACAACAAATTATTTGACAGCCGGGGGAACATTTTTTTGGTGTGTATAATACATCTCAGTGTGTAACCGGGTACCAAAAATCTTGGTTCTTTATTTAATCTTCATATTCTCAGATTCAGTGTCAATATAAATGTTCAGAAGACAATATTAATAGATTCATCAAAATCCAATAAAATGAATCCATAATTTCTCTAGTGGTACTTTTTCGGACCACAAAAAAGCAAATTATGTATATTTTGATGAAAATATGTAAACCATATGATCAAATGCAAAATTTGAATACAGTACGTGGAATTTGGAGATTTTATTTGAATATCAAACAATTCTTTGAAAATGCCTATAAAATATGCACAAAATGTCGAGTATTATTGAACTTGAACCTCATCATAAAATCCTTGAAGCAAATATCCTTCTTCATAATACACTGTTCAGACAGGCAGGAAATGATTCGAGACATTTTTGGTGTTGGTCTTGGGATAATACCATGAATAAATAAATCCATGGAAAGTGCGGAGGCGAAAGACTTAACAAAAAACCAACTTGAAGGAAGAATGAAAATAGATTTCAAGTATAAGTAAAATATCCTTATTGTCTGATGATTTACTTTGTCTGGCGGGGTGTCATTTCACCCCAACCACAACATGCTGGAGTTGGGCATCAATACGGTGGGTTTATTATTTCGCCAGAATCGTTATCGATTCTGGGTTATCTTTGGCTATAAATCCTCCTTTTATTGTAGCTCGAGTTTTTTTCTTTTGTTGATGTATTGTATTATGTTATGAGTATTTATGAATTTTTGCGATGAAAAAGAACTCGTTTTGAATATCTTCTGATGATATTTTAATTAATGCGCCACGAAAAAATGAGTTTCGGAAGGCACATTAAGAATTTGATGAACTAAAGAAGGATTTTTATTGTTTGCCGGTTTCGATTAGTCTGATTACCAGCGTGTAATAGGAAAAGAAAGATGATTTTATTTTGAAGGACAAGGAAGGCGTCGTAGACGAATCATTGCAACTCATTCTATTGAGTCATAGGAGTTTTCGGAGTGTGTACCAAGTAGTAAGAAAAGGTCTAATTAATCGCTTCCTCTCTGTGAAAGTACTTTAGTTAAAGATGTACTTCGAGCAGCGAATGAAATAAAAATTGCAGTAGCTCGGTCATTTTACTCCTGACATTTAATCCTAGAACATAGAGGCATGGAATGAGCTTGTCCTGTATGTCTATGGCTCCAACATTTGGCGAATAAGTCGACATACTCGGTTGTTTTTTGATATTGACATATGTTGACTGTTCTGTCGAATTGTGCACAAACAAATGTCAATTCTTGTCAATATTTAAATTTCATCATTACTAAACGGTCTACTGAGTTAGCTGACTGTCGACCACATGTCGACTTAGTACCCAGATTTTGGAACCACTGTTTCTATGTAGACATACAGGACAAGCTCATTCCATGCCTCTATGTTCTAAGCACTTAATAGGTCGAATATGTCACTTTAAAATTTCAAAATTTATGAAGATTTTATGATTATAATTCATAGTCATCATAGAAAATCTTTCCAGTTCACTATATCTTTTTTTGAGCAACGGCTCGATTATTTTGCATGAAGGAACTCCTATAACTAAATACGGGTAGATACCTGAAGTTATAACACTCTTGGACATGGGGGAATACATTGCGTCTTAGAAAATATTTCCGCTGCTGAAGGCCAACAGGGCCAAATATATATATAGTGTGTACCAAGTAGTAAGAAAAGGTCTAATTAATCGCTTCCTCTCTGTGAAAGTACTTTAGTTAAAGATGTACTTCGAGCAGCGAATGAAATAAAAATTGCAGTAGCTCGGTCATTTTACTCCTGACATTTAATCCTAGAACATAGAGGCATGGAATGAGCTTGTCCTGTATGTCTATGGCTCCAACATTTGGCGAATAAGTCGACAGCCAGCCTACTCGGTTGTTTTTTGATATCGACATATGTTGACTGTTCTGTCGAATTGTGCACAAACAAATGTCAATTCTTGTCAATATTTAAATTTCATCATTACTAAACGGTCTACTGAGTTAGCTGACTGTCGACCACATGTCGACTTAGTACCCAGATTTTGGAACCACTGTTTCTATGTAGACATACAGGACAAGCTCATTCCATGCCTCTATGTTCTAAGCACTTAATAGGTCGAATATGTCACTTTAAAATTTCAAAATTTATGAAGATTTTATGATTATAATTCATAGTCATCATAGAAAATCTTTCCAGTTCACTATATCTTTTCTTGAGCAACGGCTCGATTATTTTGCATGAAGGAACTCCTATAACTAAATACGGGTAGATACCTGAAGTTATAACACTCTTGGACATGGGGGAATACATTGCGTCTTAGAAAATATTTCCGCTGCTGAAGGCCAACAGGGCCAAATATACATACGAGAAACTCCGCCAACTCAAGGATATCTTCAAACAATATTTTGTAAAAGTTTTTCCTTGGCGTCTCGTTTCAGTATATATTTACTTGCACATACTAAAATGTTAACACCGTACATACATCGTACATACCTTTCTAGTGCAGAATAAGCAAAGCTTCTCTGCTTTTGCTAGTGTAAATACTTTGAGTATGCGGAGAAAATTTTTCTTCAAGGACTATGATATATTTGGTGGAGTAGGTGGAAAACATATCGTGTCAACTAGTAGTCACCAGCAAAAAAAAAAGTTAAAGGAAATCTTCTTCAGCGTATTTCATTTATAGTTTATCTATATCTATACATATATAAAATCTGTAAATTTTTTTTGTCTGTACATTCGAAATATTCGGACAAAAACTTATCAGGGGTATAGTTGTTGGAAAAAAATCATTAAGATGGTTTTTGAAATCTTTGTTTGTTTATCTGTTTGGGCATAACATGAAGACCGCTTATCCGATTGAAATACAGTTTTTTTCTTAATTAATTTGTAGTAGCATTCCGTTTTCATTTCACTGCAATCGAATCTACCGATCAAAAGATATCCGGCTTTCAAGGTTTTCAAAATGTCAATATTATCATCAAAGCCATTCATACATTGTTGCAAGTTGACAGTTCCCAGCAGGGAACGGCGGTTGTAAAACTCACATCTCACCTCATTAGCTTTAGCGCAAAACTCCACCGGTTTCGGTTTAACGACTCATGTGAAGTAATTAAAAATATCCGTAACTCAAAATCGAATGAATCTGAAGAGCTAGCAACTTGAAATTTGGGTCAAATGTTTGTGGTAGGATCTAATTCATCATCATCATCGTGGCCCTACACCCTGACGTCAGGCCTTGGCCGACTGCATCATTTTCCTCCAATTATCTCGGTCACGTGACCGCGTCCTCCAATCTTGGAAGCCCAGTAGCTGCTCCCCGTCGGCATATACTGAGCTCTACAAACGAGCTCTCGGTCGCCTTCGTAGTCTCGCTCAGCCAACTCGTTTTGCGTTCATTACTTTTTTTGGCATGCGATCATCGTCCATTCGTTGTACATGCCCTGCCCATTCAAGTCGTTGTAGTTTGACGGTTTTCAAAACTTAAAGCTCATCGTACAGTTCGATCGATCGCAAACAGCCCCGAAAATTTGCCGTAGAACTTTACGTGTTTCCGGAGGCTTGAGTTAGGGTTCATGCTTCGCAGCCGTAGCGTAGCACTGGTCGTATGATGGTTTTCTACACCCGGAGCTTCGTGTTACTGTGCTCATGTTTCGATTTCGTTATGGGGGAACCGAGAAAAAAGTCTTATTAGCTAAGTGTATCCTTAGCTTGATTTCGTCAGTTTTGTTGGCGTTCCTTGACAAGTTACAACCCAGGTATGTGAAGTCGTCAATGAACTCTGTGTTGGGGTCCCCCACATTGGTGTTCGGTTGGCCAGGTGTCGTTGTTGTAGATTGCTTCAATATTTTATTTTTCCTCTCGTTGATACGTAGTCCAATTTCTTTTGCAGCTCTATCGACCGTTTGCAGAAGGTCTTCTGCATCGGCCAATCTTCGGGACATGATATTGATGTCGTCGGCGTACGCTGCTAAATGTGTCGACATGATGAGTAGCGTCTTGCTGTTGTCCACATTCATAGCCCGAATAACGTATTCCAGTGCTAGGTTGAAGAGCGTCAGTGCCAGTCCATCGCCCTGTTTCAGACCAGTGCGTGTTTCAAATAGGTCAGTAAGTCTATTATAGATCCTGACATGTGAGACGGATTTGGTCATCGTCATCTTTGTCAGTCGCACTAATTTGGCTGGTATACCAAATTGCAGCATGATGTTGTACAGTACTCCACGATCGATACTGTCGCATGCCTGCTTGAAGTCAACAAAGATTTGGTATACGTCATAGAGAATACCTATGGAGGAGCAATCCGCATATACTCAACACTAAACTATTTGAAGCAATTCCAGTCGTAAAAAGTAGAGAAAGAGACACACGCCCTCCACTGCGCAACACCCGCGCAGTCTATATAAAAGCACAGGAAGCACGTAAGATGTCATCCTCTCTCCTACTTTTCCAATTGGAACAATAACATTCCAGTCTGTCTCTCTGCCGCGGAACACCCGCCCGGTACATATAGAGCAAAAGAGATGTCAAATTTCCATCCCCCTTCCTACTTCCTCACTTGTGCCGAATTGCTTCGTTTCTCTCGCTCTTTTTCACTTCTTCATATACTCTCTCTTCAAAGGTATACGTCTACGTTGTTGTAGCACTTCTAGAGTATCCGCTTGACCGTAAAGAGCTGATCTGTTGTGGAGCGACCAGGTCTGAAACCGCTCTGAAATTTGCGAAAAATTCGTGCTGCGTACGGTTTTAGTCTATTTTCTCGAATTTTCGTCAAAATTGTATAGGGCGTATAGACCAGTGATGCGCTTATCGTCTGGAATCACCTCGTCTTCCCATACTCGCAAGAGCAATTGATGTACGGCATTAACTAGGTCCGTTCCACCGAATTTTAACAGTTGAGCTGGAATCTCGTCAGCGCCCGGCGCTTAATTTCGTGGCCGCAACGCGAGATCAACTTCCTCTACGGTCGGAGGCTGTATGTGTGGGCCTAGATCACCAATATCGTCGGGAGCTTCTTGTGTGGGGATGTTAGATGGTACGTTCAGAAGCTCTTCAAAGTAAGAGGCCCATCGTTTGTTGAGGCCATCGGTGTCGCTGATGATGTTTGTATCCATGTCCTTACAGAAGCTAGTCCTGGGTTGATAGCCGTTCTAAATTGTATTTACTAGTTTGTACGCTTGTCTGATGTTCCTATTAGCTACGTTTTCGTTAATATTTAGCAACTGCTCGTCAAAGTATTTTCGTTTCTTATGTCTAATTATTCTATTCGATATTCGCCGTTGCTCGTCATGTTTTTCTCTTTTGGCTCTGGTTGCTCGTTGAATCCAAGTGAAGTGAATTTTTTTCATTCTCGAACCAGTCATTTCGCACTCGCCAGGCTTTATATCCCACGACCTTATATGCGATCTCTTTGATTGCACCCTTGAGTTTTTCCCAGAACCCATGGGGGCCTATGTTGCTGATGTTGTGTAGCATAGGTAGGGCGGCAGTATACGCCACCGCCGTAGCATCGCTCAGAAGCTTGTCAACCGCGAAGATTTTGGGAGCGCTTATTCTCGATTGGTGCACTGAAGAAATTCTACATCTGTAGGTCCTCTTCACCAAGTGATGATCATAGTCACAGTTTGCTCCTCCATATTAGCGGACAGCCATCACAGTAGACGCCCATCTCCCGCAAATGAGGATGTGCTCAATTTGGTTGACGGTATGTGCGTCTCGACATTCCCAGGTCTGCTTGTGAATGCGTCGATGCGTGAAACACGCATTCGAAAAGTTGTTGGCCGTTGTCGTTACAGTTCGTATAGGTATGATAATTGATTATTTCTGATAATCGAATTATCGATTATTTCGACTAATCGGAAAAAATACGATTAATCGAAAAATATAATTCATGCAATTAATCGAAAAAATACGATTAATCGATTAATCGAAAAAATACAGTTAATCATATTCTTTCGATTTAGCGGTGGAAACGATTATGATTACGTACGATTAATCGTGCTTTTCCGAATAAAGGTGTAAACCATTTTGGCGAGCGGATGATTGAGCAGAATCATACAAACATTTTTTTTCTTGCCGCTGCAATGACCTCCCTCAAATTGATGGAATGAAAAGAACCTTCAGTGTCGTGCGGCATGTATGTACCGATAGAATCTAGTACACCTTCCCTTTGATCTCAAGACAAACTAATACAGTGTCCTTGTCACAATCATTTAACAATAGGAAAGCCTTGACGGTATTCGTAGAACCCGCCAAATTTCGGCATACACGATCCGGAATTCCTCAGGACCAGACCTGATGAGTTATTCTGGAGACGAATTCCGGATTGTCCATGGCGGCCTTAAGGCAGCCAAATCCTAGCCAATAAATAGCTGCGAAGTATCATCTAGAGCTGCCAAATCAGAGTCCAGGGACACATCCTTCGTTTGTCTCGTTGACGAGCTCAGAGACGATATAAGTATGTACATATACATGTATACATAACGATTCTTGTGGTGGAGAATTTTTCCTTCCGAAAACCCATAGAAAATATGTATTAAATTGTTCTTAACATTTTTTCATCTGTGTATTATAAAAATATGATACCTATACATATTTGACCTTCGCAAAGGCAATGCTGTATGAGTGGAGAAAAATTTACATGCAATTTATAGCCTATTGGGTAGAATCACGCTCCAGTAGAATTCTTAGAAAAAATTAATACACGAGTATTTAATATTGTCTCAATTTTAACAAAATAAGAAGCTCAACCGCATGAAGAATTTGCTTCTGTAACCCCACACTGCTACAATTCAAGTCGTCAGACGAAAAGATATCTGGGTACGCCAATTATTTTTAATAAAAGAACAGGAAAAAACAAAAACGTCCCTAAATTATCTTTTCTGATACCACAATGCTCCTTGAACCATTCACCACTCTGAACTCCATTCTAGGTTTTCGGATGGGGTTTTCCCTTCGACAGAAATGGGATTCCAAGATGGAATCTAATTTACGTGATACAATAATAGCTTGCAGAAAATAGATAGCATGAATTTTTCGATTTCATTTTTGATTTTAAATCCTTTAGCATAGGAATGGATAGAACATAAATGTAAAGAAAGAACCGATAAATCCTCATTTGAATTCAGCGTATAGGTCGATTTATAGTTTAGTATTGCTCAGTAGAACATTTTAGGGGTATGACTAACAACAACCACCAAAGGGATGGTATAAGTTATGGTACCACTTATTTCCCTTTCTTATATTAGAAAAGCTATAGGGTTTTCCCTGGCGTAATCACCTTTCATTGACACTAATTTCGGTAGTTTTGGCCTTTTTTCACTGTCATTGAAATCGTTATAGGGGAGCTTTGGAAGCGACATCCGCACCATCCATCCCAGCGACCCCGAAAACTATTGTTTTGACACTAATCTCCGCCTCCGGGTTTATTTCGTATCATATCAGCCCTAATTCGAATCTGCATGTCCTCCGTTTGCATTCGATCCAATGCGGTACGGAATAGGCGTTCCAATTCATTTTCCGCTTGCCTTTGGGGATCAGACACAGTTTATGATTTTCTCCAGGAATGTCTTGCAAACGCTTATCCATTTACTATGTTCTTTGTTGATAATGAAATACATTTTCAAGAACTTGTGGTGGTGGTCGGGGTATGGAAGAAGTGAGCCAACTTGATGGTACAAACGTTGGCATGACCTTTGTTATCAACTATCTTTTTGCTCCGAATGATGTCATATGGAAGCAAACTGGGCGTTGCTTTTCCTAATTTTAAACGGAGTAGTACGGATATATACACACTTTTCTCATCTTTCGAATTGGGTGGACGATGTAATTTAATGTTTGTCCAATTGGAATGCCGCCATCACCAAATCTCTCCGTCGATTTGATCTCGCAATTGATTCATTCAGCGTTTCTCGCAATAGCCATGCTTATTCTTACCACGTGGTTGCGCTGTTTGCATACTTGCAGTGTTGCGGCAACTCTATAGCGCCAATACGCCGTTGACAATATGCTGCTGATTCTGTCCCTCTGGCTGCTCTTATCCTTCCCGCATCGGTGCTACTTAGTCCCTGGGATCGTGCCATTATTTTTAACTAAGCGACTCGAAAACTGTTAATTGGACATGTTCTTTATGGTCACTGGTGAGTTTTGAGAGTTTCACCATTCATCCCAGCGACCCCGAAAAGCAATGTCTTGACACTAATTTCGGTAATTTTGGAGAATATTTCATTGACGCTCACTCACCTCCGTGTGGGGGCCGGGATTGGTGGATGCGGCCAAACCGAAAAAGGTCAAAACGCCAAAACTATTTTGGATTATAACGACAATGTTTCACGAAATTTTCATGGAAATCGGTCGAGTCGTTTGGCCACAAAAAACTCAAAAATCAAAATCGAAATGACAAAACAATGAACTTGTGCATGTATTGAAGCGTAAGTCAAACGCCATAGATTATTCAAATAGTCAGTTATGAACGCTCATTATTTAAGAAGTTATATGTTTAAAAAAATATTGATTTAAAAAGTATTGAGAGGTGCTGGAAGACTGAAAAATTTGGGACTGTAGGGTTTTTATCTGAGGAATAAAGAAAAGAAAAGATTTAAAAAAAATTTGGTAGCAAAATTAATATTAAAAATTCCGGATCTCACCAATAGCGCCCCCTAACTATAACTAAGAACCATTCAATTGACCCCATAAGTACATAAAAAAAATTCAACAAAATCGGTCAAGCCGTTTAGGAGGAGAAGAATTACAAACACACGCATACCGAAATTTTATAAATAAAGATTTACAGCTATATAGTATAATCGTATTTTTATATATATCATCATATTGGCCCTTATTTAAATTTCCATGTCCTCCATTCCCACTCGATCCAATGTGGTTCGGACTTAGAGGATCTATGGAGGAGCAATCCGCAGACACTCAACACTAAACTAATTGAAGTAATTCCACTCGTAAAAGTAAACAAAGAGACACACGCCCTCCTCCAAGCAACACCCGCTCAGTCCATATAGAAGCACATGAGATGTCAAACTCACATTCTCTCCTCATACTTTTTCTTTGTGAACAATAACATTTTATTTTGTCTATCGCGGAAAACCCGACCGGTCCATATAGCCGACACATGAAATGGCAAACTCCCATACCCCTTCCTACCTCCACACTTGTGCTGAACTTCGTCATTTCTCTCGCTCTTTTTCATTTCCTTCTCTCTCTTTTGTTGGTGCGGAAAACATTTTGCAGTCGCAGACCACCTTACTTTCATCCCCGCCTTTCCCAATGTACTCGTGTCAAATCTCGTTATCCGAAATTACGCCGCCCTATTGGTCCGATTAATCGGGGTTTTAGTGTATGTGATATCATTTTGGAGTACCGAACCATAGAGGAAAAATAGACAGAGTTGGGACTCAGTATAAATTAAGCAAAGGTTGCCCATAGTATCTCACTTGTGTATGTGTTGTGTTCACTAATCGGTACACAATGGATGTGCAAAAAGTGAAAACTAAAGCCCCCCATATACCTTGCGATCAGTCGACATCGATCTGACGATATTGTGATCGTCACATTGATTGCACAGTGTATGTACTTATCGTTGACGATTTCTTTTACAGTTCCATACCATCGTCAGATTGATCCGAAGACGAATATCATTGTCGTCTAACGATGAATCGCATTGTCAATTGGGGTCTTATATCCACGTCCATTGTGCCTGGCGGGGCCTCTAAAATCGGAGTGAATGTCGCATGCCAACAGATGGCAATTTATAATACTATCTCCAAACTGGTTGATGCCACCACGAAAATTTGTAAAATTCTCTTGACGAAGTTTCGTATATATTGTAATATCTTGTTAACGAAATATGGGTTAGGACCAGGTGCATATTAAATGAATAGCTAATAGATACAAAATAAACATTGAGAAAGTATCTGAAATCCCATAACAAAAGAATTCGTGTTATGATCAACCCATTTCGTATTGGAAGCATTATCAATGAGATCGCATGCTGTTTGCATTTCTCTCCGGCAAATGTACATGATTGCTGATAAAGTGAGATATGGCGGCGACCGTGTGCTCGTCAGGTAAGGGGAATCATGCGAAATTGAGAGATGATCACGAAGAGTTCATCTTTGTGGGCGTGGCTTGTGGCAAGTGCATGAATGAAAAGTGTGTGATCAAAAATCGGAAACTGAATTTTTTTGATCGCATTTTAGGATGTCCGGAAAGAAAAACATGCTATGTGGTCTATGATTTAGTATGATATATGATTTATGGCATATGAATTATGATGTAAAATAATTTTTCCTAAAGTGGTGGAGGTGCTCTTAGGGTGTTTTTAAAATTTGTAAAATTTTTGAAATAAATCGTTTTTTCATCACAGACGTTTCATTCATGCACTTGCCACAAGCCACGCCCACAACGATTCACGAATGCAATGGCCGAAAATGGTAACTCACACATATCGAATTGATAAACCATTTCACGCATACTATAGCAGCTGAGAAACCTTTGGCTTTTTCATCAACAGACACAGCTGGTTTGATGTGTTGTTGTCCTTATCACTCTAAAAGTCGGTTTACTTTAAATTGTAGCCGTTTCTTCTAGAGTGGTGAAGCTTATTTGTGTGCGTGGGATTATTTGCATCCTGCTTTAAAAATAAATCTGTTCTGAGTCCCTACTCTTAGTAGATCTGCTCTGTGACCGAACTACCACATTTTTCTCCCCGGTTTCCCGAAAGTTGTAATGAACCACCTGTAATGAACCATATCCTGGTGTGCCGCTTCCACCGACAAATCGAAAATAGCGCCTGACGAGTAGAATCTCTCGGTGGCTCAAAACCAGGGGCCGAGGGTCCCATTACACCCAGATCCCGATGCGAGCGCGAGGGTATCTGAGCCGTACATATGCTTTGTGCTCCGAATTTAATTTAAATAGCACTAAAAATCCATTAATTTGTAGAATATCAGTATTTTACCTATTTAAATTTAACAAAATTTAATTTAAAAAGTGGCACACATCAATTTTAACACAATTAAATTTAAAAAGTGGTTAACTGTATGCGCAACAATTTGTATTTCCTAAACTGAAATAATGAATACTAAAATGTCAAATCTATATACACTTAACGAAATTACACCTAAAATACACATTTTCATGAATATCTTCACTCTAGCACCACCTACCAGGTCCAAATTTTCTCAACAACTTATTTAGATAATATATGTTGTGAATTTGAGCTAAATCGGGCCATAAATTAGAATTTTGTAAATAACTCCACTCCAGTGCCACCTACCGAGTTAAAAAAAAACTATTCACTTTGTAGGAACAAACGAACATATGCTGTGAATGTGAGATGGATAGCTTTAGTGGTTCAAGAGTTATAAAAGCAACAACATATGCGCCAACGTTTTTATATATATTAAGATAAAAAACAACAAAATAAAAACAATCTCTCCTCATTCATGAAATAAGATCAATACTAACATTCCTATAAAAATTCTTATGAGAAGTGTCAAAATACTCAGTTTTAAATTAATATACAATAATATTATTAAATATTGTGCAATTAATATGATAATTGGTGCAAATATTCTCTATGATGCTGCTTATCATTTGACGGTTATGTTTTTTAACCGGGTGTAGCAGTTTAAATAAACCCCCCATGCTCCACTATGGTTACTTTAAACTAGAAAAAAATATAAAAAGTGTAATGTGTCCAGCATCCCTTTTGATACGACACCCCACATGCCCATCCGCAATTAAAAAAAAAGAAATTGACCATAATCCCCCCCCCCTCCCCTTAACCTTCATAGGCCCGAGCAGGGTGCGGCTGCACCCGAGACTTACATTCCTTAGGATATCTTCGGAGAAAAATTTTGTATTAAATTTTCTCTGAGATATGTTTCTTAAATATACTTCTTATATCGTACAAAAAAGTTCAAATAAATTGCCACATACCGTAACGAGTTATCGTTAATTTTGTTCGTTACGGTACAGGTAATCTTGACGTTTTCGGTACAATAGTACCTGAATGTAGACTATACCAAAATGAGAACCGTTTGTAATAACTGTCATAGATATTTTTGTACTGCGCATGTCACGGTTTTTTAATTTCTGTTTTATCTTTAGATAATTTTTCAAAATATAGAATTACAATCTTTTTTCCAAAATATTTGTTGTCCTTTATATAATATAAAAAAGTTGGGGTGCACTTACACCCCACTTGGTCTTTAACGTAACTTTTCGAGGTCGGTCCTATGAAGATTAAAGTTGGTTTATAACTATGATTCGATTTCACCGGTGAGTAATTGTAGATTTTAATATTCCTCCCAAATTTCATGCATATAGCTGCAAGTTATCACAGTTGAAAATAGTTTTTTCCGCAAAATTTAATGAAATACTGGGGGCGAATACTGTAGAGCTAGTTATAACAAAACGATGAATTTTGAATTCCAGGCCCATTTCCCCCATTTACAAAAAAATCAGAGAAAAATAAGCTTCCAATTCTTTTTTAAATAATTCTATTTATTCGATCGAAACATATTGTCAACAAATATAAATAATCAGAAACTTTCAAAAAGTTTAAAATTAACTCCGTTTTACGAATCCTTTTCATCGTTGGTATTGTTGCTTGCCATTACACACACTGGGCCCTTGCCAGCATTCTTTCCAAAAGGTTCTTTCGAGTTCACGTCCAGGAAATAATTACCTTTAATTGTGTTTGGTACACTGTATCCCATTGGATATGCTTGGCCCAGACACTTTCCGGCTTTCAATTTGTACAGCGAACTGCATTTTGTTGCCATGAAATTCATTTCGTTTCCGGGCTTCACTGTCTCCGAATAGTACCTCCAAGCACGATAATGTGCACAACCGATATCAAGGCAGCCAGGTGGCAGCGAAGTCACACCACCGGGATAGAAGTCAACATCACCGAGCGGATCGCGTTTGCCCAAAGCTCCTGAATTGGTATGAATTACATCAATAAATTCGGCATCACCTCGTTGCAATCCTGATAGTGATTCGCCTTCGTTGAAGCATGGATTTGCCGGATCCAATCCTGTGATACGGGGTAAAAGTTCGCCTGTAAGGAAAGCGAACGTACGTCCGGCCGCACCGGATATTTGTGCTCCCAGGCTATGTCCTAGAATGATAAATTGGTCAGAAATCGGTGAAACATCCCTCATGATGTTTGAATGGGACGATGTTTGATTATAAATTGTGATAACGTGAAATCATTTGTACATTGTGATGAGATTAACTGACAGAGTAGGCGAAGGACATGTACGAGTATCCATTTAAATAATTTTCGTTTTGTGGGCCTCAGTTTACTGGTTCTATTCATATTTTCTACACCAACGACAGATATGTACAAAACTAAACTTACCTATAAGATGAATATTTTCACGTGGAACTACTTTAATTAATTCCGCTAATCCCTTTCCAAAACTCTCTCCAACTTCCTCGGTATTGAATGCTGACCACGTGTAAAGTGTGTCGATAAAACGTGCTGAATCAAGAACCTAAAATCACGTTTATGTTTAAATGAATACTAATCGGAATTGAATGTGACAGGCATCATTAAATTTGGACTAAACTCGAAAATGAAAATAAATTGCGTCTTAGATGTGTTCTACCTACCACGAAATTTGAATCTCCCCGACAAAAATAGGCATCGGCCACAGTGTTGATATCGCTTCTGTATTCATTCAAGTCTGTAGTCCATCCCGTTGTAAAAATAACAACTTTTTTCTTAGGATCAAAAGCAGGACTATGCCACATCTTGTCCGCATCTGTGAGAGGGAAGCTGTAATTCTCGGTAGGTGTCATTAGGACGAAACTCATGTTGTTTATGTCGGGCGTAACGCGAGGTTGAACGCCGTCACCTGAAACGGCTGCTGAGCCTAATAATATAAAGAAATCGTTAGAAATTTTATTGGTAACATCTGGTATACATATACATATGTAGTTGTGAAATTAAGTAACGTAAAATCTGCACCAAATCGGTTCACCGGTGAAAACTTTCGCGTGCATTTTGTACAGGATTTCACTGCACTTTTCGTTCCACGATAAATTCAATGCTAAGCCAAGGAAGCGCGTTGAAAGTTGAAAAGTCTTTCCTAACACAATAAAATCGACTCACAATCCCTTAAGCAGCGTTCGCACTGACTAACTCAACAGTTACGACTTTTGGCTATCGTTTACAATGACAAAGATTGGATTCTGTAATGTGCGTACTCTCCTGGACAATGAATAAAAAGGTCCCCAGAACGCACGATTTGTTCAATTAGAGAGGGAATATCTGAGGTATAAATTAAACATCTTAGGAGTTAGTGAGATAAAATGGTGGAACTGTGTAGAATTTACCTCTTCAACGGTTAGCACTGTAGTGCTGTACTCCGGTAGAGATACCGGTAGTGGTCGTGAGTCAGGTTTTGGGCTGTTCTTAATCAGAGCCACACGAAACAGTCTCTTATCCTGGGATCCGGTCTCCGACAGATTCATGACCACCAGATTCAAGAACATAATGTGGAACATCAAAATAGTACAATGTTACGCTCCAAATAAACCTGACAATGTCTTGCCGAAAGACTCCTTCTACGAACAACTTAACGCCGTCCAGAGCGGAACACCTAAAGCTGACATTAGGCGTGTTTTTTTGTACAGCGGTTCAGGTTAATTGGGGGTTATCCGTGTTAACTAACACACATTACACTAACAACATCATCATCATCGTGGCGCGACAGCCCGACGTCGTGCCTTGACCGCCTATATCGTTGTCCTCCAATTATCTCGGTCATGTGACCGCGTCCTCTAATTTTGGAAGCCCAGTAGCTGCTCGGCGTCCGCATATACTGAGCTCTCCCAACGAGTTCTCGGTCGTACAGGTGGTCTCGCTCCGTCGACTCGTTCTGCATACATTACTCTCTTTGGCATGTGATCATCGTCCATTCGTTGTACATGCCCTGCCCATTGAAGTCGTTGTAGTCTGACTATTTTCGAAACTTCCAGCTCATCGTACAGTTCATACAACTCATGGTTGTACCGGATGCGCCATCCATCTCCGTCGCAAACAGCCCCGAAAATGCGCCGCAGAACCTTACGTTCAAATGTGTCTAGCATGTTTCCGGAGGCTTGAGTTAGGGTCCATGTTTCGCAACCATAGCATACTACTTCATTGCCCTAACCCCTTGTGGGGCATAGCGCGTCAACTGTTCCATGTGGCCCAGTTGACGTTTCGTTGGCATAAATTGGTTTCAGAGAATGCAGTTGCCAGCATGCACCTCCTGCACATCCATGGCCACGAACGTCGTCGTGGACGGGATTCGAACCCGAAACGCCGGTAGTCAAACATGAGACTGATGCCTCAACACACTGCGCTACCGGTCGGTATAATGGTTTTGGACACACGGAGAAAATCAAATCTAACTTTTTTAACGAAAGAAGAGACTGGACACTGTAGCCCTGACGTCTTGTCTCGTGGCAACTCTATCATGCTGCATGTACAGAAACAGAGGTTCCATCCTCGGCGCGTTAATACAACTACCTGGGAGTACTACTGCCACTCTCAAAGCCATCCGAGCTTGCCAGTAAAAAGACGGCTTGGATAGGAGGTGCATGGTAGCATTTACATCATTCGAAAATAAGCCATCGAAACATCAACAAGGCATAGTAATGCAAGCGATTTTGATGCGGTCATGACCCTGGCGTGGTCAAGACTATTGACACAGCCTTTTGCATTTCAGATCTAGGGTATAAAAACACTTGTATATTGTTCCAAAAACACACAACCTAGAAGCATTGGCAAGGGCTATTCTTATCGTGCGCAGTATACTCACGATTAAAAATACAGAAACGGCCGCCACTTAACTCCAAACTAGTAAAAATCAATATCTACATTTCAAGCTACATTATACTATCAATCTGACTCAAGTTAATTACTCCCGCGAAATTGTCAAAGTTCAGAGATTCTTTCTTAACGAATGCCGTGTCGTCTAGAAAACTAACGAAATGTCTACGAAAAAAAGAGGGCGAAATACTTACAAAGATGATTAATGGCCTTCAGGGCAATTTCAAAAGGATAGCCCGCAACAATTTCTTTGGTAGATTGTACTAAAAACTTTGGCGGTGGTATGAAGTCGGGGATTTTTCTTGCTGTCCCGGCGGTTATGTCCTTTGCACTTGTGAGTATATCCCCAATTCCAATTCCCAATGCATTGCCGGAGTTCACCAGAAACGTCGAGAAAAGGACCAGTATAAAAGTTTCTTTGATTTTCATCTGAAAACAAAAAGAAAATTTGTATGAAAATTGATTGTAGTGATTTATTTATTTTTTCATTTATTTTATTAATACGAGTATGTTACAAAAAATTTTATTTATCAACTCTAAAATATTTGCCTTAACCCCTAATTGGGTATACAAGTAAGCGCGTCAACTACTCCTAAGCGGTTTAGTTGGCGTTTCGGACGATGCATTTTCCTAGCATACTATTGTATATACCTCTTGCACATTTAGCGGCATTTTTTCAATAATTTTGGAATGACTGTTGCTTATTGTCATGCCCATATCCCAGTAGGAAGACAACTTGAAGACCGATGTCCATGTGCACTATGCGGTGCGATTCGTAGACACAAAGAACCGATATGATGACAATAGACTGACGCCTTAACGCACTAAGCTACTGGTTCCCAATTGTATTTATTTTATTTTATCAATAGTTGAGTTTTTTGCGTAACCGTATAGGCTGCACGAAAGAACGCTCTAAGGTAGCATCCAGGTTAAATTCCAAATCGTCACGTTGTCTACACTGATGTCAAGTAGCACTTGAAAATTGACAGTTGGGGCACTTCAAAAGTGACAGTTGTTTTGAAAATAAATCTTTCCTGTGCTAAGACCAATGCGATTATGGATACAGTCGCAATTATAACAGAAATATTGGAAACGAGCGGATTGCTTAATTTTTTTAATTCAACGGAATCGTCTGATGGCGAAATTTTGAGTCCTGTTGTGGGAACGAGTTTCGTGAAAACAATTAGAAAATACAGCGACATAGTGTTTAAAAGTCACTTCCGGAAGTTTAGAGAGAATGTGTGAAATCTCATTGGTAAGTATTAAACAGAAGTAGAGATGAAAACCACGAACAGAGCTACAGATTTCAATATTCATTTATATTCTTTGAAATCACTTCTCCACATCCTTTTAGTTTATTCTGGCAGTTAGGTGTGTCCTTATCATCCGCGGCAGTCTTTAGGAGTAATTAAAAGAAGCTGCTACCAAATATCGCAATTTCACAAACAAAATTTACAAACTTGTAGTCAAGACGCAACCCATATACAATAGATTTATGCTGTAGGTGTTACTAGGGTTTCCAGATTGGACGATTAAAAAAAGAGGACATTTTTCAATAAAATTATATTTTTATTTTTTAACCAGAAATTCAATTGAACAATGCTTTATACATACAACAGCCCGCGAACTAACACTCAGCAATGATTCCGGGGCCCATCCGGCGAAGATAGAATTCCAGAATTCCTGTTTGGAAAACTAATCAGGCCCGGCTTTGAGGAATTCCGGATCATGTATGGCCGTTTCTGGCGGCCTGATTGACCATTCAGGCGGCCGGGAAGAAAATCGTTCCCGCCAGGCCTCCACCACACACGTTCCGGAATCGTTCTCCGGAAAACTGATCAGGCCTGGCCTTGAGGAGTTCCGGATCCTGAATGGCCGGTTCAGGTGGCCTTGAGGCGGCCGGAGAGGCCTTTCAGGCGGCCGGATGCACAATTGAAAATTGATCTTATTGCCAGAGATTCAAAGTATCTTTATATCTTTCGATTTGAATTGTACGGCATTTTACTTTGCACGGCCAAGTTTAAGATACATTGGTACATTGAAATATACTGCAAAAATACATTCTGGTCAAGCGGCCGAACAGGTGGCCTTAAGGCGGCCGGACAGGCCTTTCAGGCGGTAATTTTAGAGTGCACACCAGCGCCAACGCAGCGCCGCGCGTCTTCTAAAAAAAATCGAGCAAATGCGAATTCTGCTTTTATAATTATAAATCGGTTCATTGTCAAAACCGTGTAAAAGCCAAACGGTACAAAAAAGTACCGTGTAAATTGGAGACAGGTGTATTTTATAAATAGTTTTTTTTTTGCAGAACCAATGAAGCGAAATAACTCCCATGATTGTTATGTCAACCTTATCAATTTGCCATGGTTGGCCACATGGTACTTAGATACTTTCGATTTTAAACTCTTAAAATTTTTGTCTTCAGTGTTTTGCAGATTGGGAACGAAATGAAATGCTTTTCTTTTTCTTTCAAGGCCATTTCGAAGAAAAGCAGCAATTCGAACATGGTAGATCGGATGGCTAAATGTTGTCCAAAATAATCAAATACAAAAAAAAGAACAACAAATACTGAACTACCGCATCACATTCTTTCGGGCACTATATCATAGACAGATTGAAGATATGAATTATATAATCAATTTGTATTCAAACCTGCACGATCTTACCTAACCAATCATAAAATACTGAAATATTAACTATTGTCTCTTTTCGTATTCAATCAAGCACATCATCTTTGGTGAAATCAAATTAATGAAATCCATTGAATTTAAATGCGGTGTTAAGAAAGCAAATATTATTCAGTTTTATAGAACCAAAGACGTATCAAAGTCAGACATAATATCACTACAAAAATAACTTGAAAGAATATGCAGATAAAAACCACTTTATTTTTCAAGCAATTTAAATTAACAGTATTTATCCGGACTCAGGTATTTAGAATAGAGTATATCTTCGGATGACTGGATCGTAGTATACAGTCTGTTTCACAAAAACTTCTGCAATGTTCAGTCCCGCGACAAATCAGAATCTAATTTTTAAGGTAGGTTCTCTACGCGTTGACTCACCTTATTGGAAACAATCGCTCCCAAAATGTTTATCAATCGTGAATCATTTATCGCCACAGAAATGACATCTTCCACACGATTTACTTGTATAATATGTACGCATCAACTCAAAAACCTCAACGATAAGACAAGTGAACATCAGCGGTTAATAAAAAGTCTGAGTAAGTTTAGTCATATTGTCGTTTCGCTTAGAACCTTTGAATTATGATGTCTGTATTGACAAATGTATTTACGAGTACCTCTCTTAAGCTGGCATAGCAAAAGTAGGAGGCATAATTGAAAGAAGTGTACTAAATTCGGTGCTAGTTTCGTGCAGTCAAAAAAATTTTCTTACACTTTACTTTTAAAAGTTGCGGTAGTGTCTGCCAGTTTAAGACCTAAACTGCAGACACTACCGTAAACTCAATTTTTTTGTCACTAATTTATCGTTATATTTAGTGCTAACTTCGCACAGTCGAAAAAATATAATTATATCTCTTTCTTAAAAATCACGGTAGTGTTTGCCAGACTTAAGCTGGCAGAGCAATTTTTAGGCAGATCCCGGATATAGTAGTTAAGTCCGGCCGCACCATTGAATCCAGCTTACATATTTTTCATCCGAAAAAACTACCATTTCCGAAATCAGCGAAAGAAATTTTGCTTTTTGACGAATCCTCACAGAAGAGAAAGCTGCGTCATGCGTGGGGGGGTTTCGTCCTAGGCCCTGCGTACAAAATGGCGACAAAATCCTATCATACTATATGGAAAATACTTTCTCTATAATTCCAGAATATTTTTGGTCTACTTAGAAGAATATAGCAGCAGGATTATAGTCCCATTCACGACTAATAAAAATGTGTATCTAAGCTCATAATATGGATTTTATGACACGACCCCTGTGCCCCCCACACTTAAATATTATAAAACATGTTTGGGCATGACTTACTCAAAAAAAGGACGAAGAAACAGTGCAGTTCGAGGACAACAAACCGCTAATTGAGGCCATCCATGTCACTCTGAGTGATCTTTCACTAAATTACGGTAAATCCTTAGACGTATGTATGTATCTAAGTCGAATAAAATTGTTTACGCAGTATTCAATACAGGAGGAAATACGTATTATTATGAAAAAATTCCATACTATAAGTATCCTTTTTTGGTGTAAAAACAGAATTTTGCTGGTGTCCCTATACAAGTGACCTAATTTTGAACATAAAATTTATTAGTGCATCAACACAATGTTAACGAAATATAACTGTTATTAATCAAAGCTCCCAAATTTTGCTCAAAAAGTATGAGCAATAAAGTAAGCTTTCATAACGGATACTAAATTTTATTCTCTGACGTAAGGTACTGGAGATTTTGAATAAAACAATGCTTGAAGCGGCTGTTAAGTGACCGGGAGTCTATATATGTATATAAAAATCTGTCCGATTTTGAAATTTGTCAAACTATATAAAAAATTTGCCCAAATGCACAGTTTGTCCTCCATGCTCAATGTAAGAAACTTAAATGATAGCTGCTTCTCAGAAGTTGTTATTCCAATAAACAGTAAATATAAAAAAAAATAATGTTTAATTCTTTATAAGTAAACGAAACCACTTCTACTAGTTAATGGATCGAATGACTTTGACTAGACCGTTGACTTGATAAGAGCCTCCTCTTCCACTTCTTGAATGTTTAATAGAACAGAAACTAACAAAATATGTTTTAGCCAGCTACAGGGACTACTAACATTTTTCTTATCAAAATTCACATTGGCAAAAAAGCACGATATATATCGTCCCAAATAAATTTGAATTGAGAATAATCATATGCAAATATGCATAACACATAAAATTATTTGTGCTTTCTGAAATTGCCAATAAAACAGCCACATATCAAGTTCATCTATAGTTCTCTATAGACTAATAACCATCTACGGCGGTCAGTTTACGCGCATATTGCACTTAAATTAGCATTTAAATTAAATAGGGCTTAACGCGAACAGATGTAAATTCATCGACAATTAATTCCTTTTCAAATATTAAATTAATTATGATAGCTCTTTAATTAACGAGTTCATTCATACTGAGGTTGATTATATGGCAGAAAATTTAAATCGTTATCTCTCGAAGACAAGTTTCAAAAGAATTATGTGAACTTGAAAATTATCAGTTATAAATTAACGTGTTAAATATAAGCACGCATATGTATGCGAGTATGTAGCTAGAACACTAGATTATGTACCAATGGCGTAACTATCTCCAAATATATTAGCTGCGTTATTTTTCGTACAGAACAGAGTGGAGCAGGTTAAGTGGCAAAACAAAAACTATCGAGAGCAAATTTGGGTAGCGAACACGAAAATGGGGCATGTCATTATTGCTGGGAGTGTGTCTTGGTTTAGTTAGAATTTAAATGTCAACTCAAAGTTCAAGTGGAAACTTAAATCCTTAGTACAGATACAATCGGACAAATTGCCTTTAGGCAGCAAAATTATTTTGGATGTTTACTATTCCAAATAATTACACAAAACGAATATTTTATTGACAGGAAATGAACTTTCGTGCTTCTCAAACTGTAAACTGTTCGAAAACTTCGACACCTGCGCCAACTACCATAGATATTCGAAAGTCTTTCAAAATGATAATGTTGTATGTAGGTCTACATACACAGGATTTCTATGAAAATCACGCTTAAGGTAAGCGTGCGTTTACACGTGAACATCTCGCCGAATTTGAACATTACCGCGGTAATGTTCTTGAACATTAGGACTAATATACCAACAACTACCAAGTAAATTTCGTTGCGGACACACAACGGAAGGCATGAAGAATGATGGGTTGCTAGACAGATACATATTTGCCCATGGACCCGTAAACAGAAAATTACCCTTCGTCTGTTTGTTGTCATTTGGTAATAATATGCGTATTGTTGATTCGTAATGAAATCAAAATGACTCCAAAATGAAAGCATTGTCTTTATTGAAGAGATCAGTAGATAGCGGGTATGCATTTTTCTACCGCAAGTACCTATTACTGGGTTATGGTTTTTGACTTGTTATTGTTTTGCATTGGGAAATCAATTTGATGATGAAATTTATGGATGAAAGCAATGATCACACGAAAGCGAAGTTTAATTTAGATTGTTTGGAACTCTGTCTAAATGCTGTAAATCAATTAATTTGTACGTATGTGACGTACATTGTATGGTTTTTTTTTTTTTATTTTAGTTTAAGTGAATAAAGTACAAGTAATATGCAAATATGTACCAACATGGAATTGTGGTTTTGTGAAGGAATACATTATATGCAGCCTAGAATTATTGGTACGTACATACATCCACATTTTTGTGTAGTGGGGAAAATTTCTTGTTTATGGCCCGCCGCATATAAAATAAGATTAGACCGGGAATAAAGTGCGTTGCATGTTGTTTGTTCAGTGTAGAGACAAATGAAATAGACTACTGCTGAAGGCTTTTTGAGTTTCTGTATCTACCTGTTTCTAGATACTTTATCTGTTGCTCAATAGGGGCTGTATCTTTTGGTCAATAGATAATGAGTCTGTTGCTCAGCATATACTGTGTCTGTTAGCCAATATATATTGCATCTGTCGCTCAGTAGATACTGTATCTGTTGGTCAGTTGGTACTGTATCTGTTCTTTGTAGATACTGTATCTGTTAATCAGTAGATAGAAAATGAGAGACCAGTTTTCATGCAGGTCTTGTATGGGATCACATCTGGATCAGAGTTGAAAATGAATTAGCTTAAATAAACTTCTTTCTCCGCCATCCGCCTCTAAACCTTTCTATACTGAGCCCGTAATTCGGCCCCATGCGGCGAAGTGTCTGTATGATGGCTGTTTAAGTTCGCTCGTCGCAGATCCGTGTCGTTTTTTTCATCTGACACCGAAATCAAAATGACTCCAAAATGAATAATTATACACAGAAAAAAATAAAATAGATTTTTCACCTAATTTCACTTAGGTGACATCCAAATAGGCATTTTCCCGACAACATTCGATGTACTGCCTAAAAATTTATATAATCCCAAATATGCTTATTAGGTGGAAATTCTACTATTAAATAGTTACTTTCAATAAAAACTAGTGAATTGTATGGCGAATTCACCTATTCAAATTAGCTAAAGACACCACTTCAAATTTGTACAATAGGCAAAATTTAACTAAACATTAGTTGCATTTGCACAAAATTGTGCAAATGATCTATAAATTAGTCACGTTTCGAGAGACGCGTATCTACGGCTCGCGTTTATGCGTTTATTGTTTTCATCAGTTCTGCGTGCTTTCTTTGTGTGGTCTGTACGCATTCGTGCCGGTTTTAGAAGTGATTTGTGATCGTTTGACTCCAAAATACAGCACAAAATCAAAAATGGAGAATCAGTATTTGATTTTGGAGGATAATGTCTTCCTGGAAGAGAATTTAGTCTTTACGGACGAAGTTGGAGAGTTGTTATTGTCGTGGGGCTTCCCGGAACTAATTGAAGATTTCAAAAGTATGTGAAAGTGTGAATCGTGTTTTCTGTGCTTAGCTGTGTTTAACTGTTATTTGTATTTTTATAGAAAAACAGATTGACATCGAGGTGTTAAAAAATTTAACACTTCAAGACTTGAATGATCTATTTCCTACTGAGAAATTCGGCTTGAGGATCAAGTTCAGAACAAAACTTTTCTCCTAGTTATATGAAAAGGTATATAGTTATATAGGCTATTTTTAAATTAACAGTTATTATATCTCAATTTATTCTTAGGGATTAAGAACACCTTTGGCAGATACTGTCATAAATTCCAACACAAATTCAATAAATAGTTGGCTCGCAACCGCATCAACATCAACACAAAGGGATTTTTGGGCGAAAGAAGATCCTGTTTCGATAAATCGAAATCTTTTGGTAATTTTTTTTAAATTATTATTTTATAAATTTATACACAAAGTATTTTTGCAGGACTTGAATGAATTACTGCACTCAACTGTTAGCGGGAAAAGTGTATTGGAACAATACAAAAAGTATTCGTTCCTAAACAAAGCGACTAGGCAAATACTGGTAAATCTCATTGCCGAATTTTGGATTAGCCACGAAAAGCAGGTTACGTCCGAAGATTATTTAGACGCTGCTCGAAAAATAAAAGAAATTTTTCCGAAGGAAAATGAAGTAAGTGCAGCTTTCCATTTATAGTTACACATTTATTTAACTTTGTTTTTATTTACAATGCAAATTACAGGAAACGTACATTGGCAAGGACAACCAGCGTGGAAAATTGGCGGAGAAATTCTATGGGTTATGTAAAAAATATCAAAAAGCTGGCGTTCTGAAAAGCCGCTACAGTAGAAAACGAAAAAGAAGCTCGAGTCAAAGTACTGACAATTCAATAGGTATGAACTTTTTGTATCTTTCGGGCACATGAAAATGAAATCGACAAATTCTAATGGTAATGATTCTAATCTACTGAGTGTCGATTTCATTTTGTAGCTTACTATATGGTTATTTTGCTGGGTTAAACCGACATCGATTTTCGTCTTATGACATTTTACCAACTGGATCCTATTAGTGCGCCCATACATTGTCTAACACCAGCTCGAACTAAAACCATGTACAATAACCAGGTTTCTGTGACGTGTTTGTGCGTGTTTCTTCAGCCACACTAGATTCGTGTTAGAGTTGGTGTTCGAAAATGTATAGGGCGCATTGTCACATCTCGATTTTTCGTTGTGGGGGTGCCAGCTTAACGGACGTCGCATTTAAGAGCATTCAGCCAAAATTTCAAGTTACCAGCTTTGACAAATTTTTAACTTGCTAGGTTCATTTCATCGAAAGTTACTGTAGTTATAGGTATATTTCTTCATTATTATTTTTTTTATGAGCGTGAGCGTTCCTTTTGTTAATTTTACTAAAATTTAATTAATGTCTTATCTTGAGTTGATATGTTAGGAGTTAGTTCTCATTTTGAATTTGTTGATTAGTTAAGATAATACGTGAATCCGGGACATTTGATTAAAGTGCTTTATTTTATTTTCTGCGCAGCCGTCGAAAACTCCGAAAATTCCGAGGAAATACTAGGACATTTCCTTCATTCCGATCAAAGGATTTTGTAAAATCTCGTTGTAGCAATAAAATTCATTTATTTGGCACACCATGCAGAGAAAACGATGTTATTGTTATCCGAAAAGATGATGAATTATTGTTTTATTTAGTTGTGAAATTTGTTCTAGTTGACAATGGTTTTAACGTAGTTGCTCATCAAATTACTGCAAAACGAAAAGATTCACATTATGACTCGTTTATTGTGGAAAATATAATAAAAAATACTTATCACTTAATTAGGAAAGCAGAAATGAAATATCCACCACTGCATTTAATTACTTTACCCAGTAAGGATATTGCAATAAAGTTGAAACCACCTTTGATTTCTTAGATGCTTTAGACATTTGATGCACGAATAAAAGCATTTATCAGTATATTAGAATGTATATTTCTTTTCGCTATTATGTATATCCTGAATTTCATAATTTTTTTTAAGTTCTGGACTATTTTCTCAGGATCCGAATCCATGTATAGTTTTAAAAAATAACAAAATTTTGCTTTCATGATAACGAACGCCATATAAAATTTTTATTTTTTTCAACAATGCATTAAATAGAATTATTCATTATTTTATGTTAATAACATTACATGTACTACATTGTTTCAAAAAAATTACGAATTTTGTTGGGAATAAACCATTTAAATTCAAAACAATTTGCTGTTTGCGTTTTAATTCTTGTTTTGTAAGTCAACATTTACAGGATTAGAGAAGAAAATTTATACAAAGAAGTGAATGGAAAGCCTAATTCGAATAGCTGCTGCAACTACATGCCATATTTTATATGAACAATTTCTAGGCGGAGTTCCTACAATAATTAGCTGATTTTATCGAACTTGTGTAGACGATCCACCTAACTATCTTGTAAAACTAGCTAAAGCTTTAGTCGCCACTTCAGAACGGAAAATAGCTGGTGTAATCATTGCGAACTGGGTGCGGGACCTAAATAGATTAGTAGGCTGAAAATTAACACTGATTTTTAGATGCAACAACTATTTTTTCGGCATATTCGCTATTCTTTTTTTTCTGTGTACCAATTGTACGTTTCGGGTACATGCCATACATTGCCTAGGTTCAGGATTCTCAACGTTGCAATTACGTTTCAAGTATTTAGCAAATGCATGTCAAACGATAAAAAGGGAAATCAACCAGAACAATTTTCTGATTCATTTCACTAGTTTGTATTTTACATGTCATCTCCACCTGAAATTGAACTGAGTTCAAAGCAACTTGGAACGTTTAGGGTTTTCACGGAACGCACCCATTGAAAATATTGATCATACGGCAGAGATTAATAAGATCTTTTTTGTAGTAAAATTTTACGTTTTAGAATCAATTGCCTACCTAAATCTATACATCGATAAGCAAATTATACGAAAATATGAGTTAAATAATATACCTACATCTTTATACTAATACATCTATCTAATATACCTACATAGCTCATACAGTTACATTTTAACCATTCAGACTTACATCTGATTGCATTTCGATCTAACACCTCACAAAAAATATCCATTTGTCCTTATTTCATTATTTTCTGACCTGGTGTCATAAAATCGGAAACAAACCAAAAAAAACTCAAACAAACAACAACTCAACTCAAATTACCCATAGTCTACCTGCTGGCAATTTGTGTGAAACGCAAGACGACTGAAATAGATTCGTAGCATATACATTTTCTCTCAATGGTTGACCCTCGTTTGAAAACTTATGAAAAGGTACATTTCCATTAAATTCGGCGAACATTTTCGCCCGTTCCCATTCCTCATGGGAACAGCTCTGAACATATTCGCCGAATGCACCTTTTGTTGTCTTAATGCTTTTTCCATAAGACGCGCAGCAATATTCGACGAAAAAGTTCTCGGGAAATGGATAGATGGGAACATTGCCTGTTCCGTTCGGCGAATATAATGCTATTGTTATTGTATTCACATTCAAATTCGGCGAGATGTTCACGTGTAAACGCAGCATAAGGTGTGCACATCAATGAGTAAATGTAAATGAGTAAGTTTAAGGATATTATATCCTATATGTAATATAATACTCGTATAATGACTCCTGGAAGCTTCGTGCTAAATTTGTTGAAATCGGACCACGGGGATTCACTGGGGAGCGACTTAAGGTCTAAACACTCAGTGCCCGTACCAGGGCAGCGCTGTAGTCGCCCGTATACTGGCGATATACGGTAGACTAAATGTACAATCTACGAGGGTAAGGTGAAAAGTTCTCGGCCTGACCCAAAAATGCTGTTAAAATCAACAAAAATTTATGTTTCCTGCCTGGGTGTACGTGTCATTAGTTTGTATGTCAGGTTTCAATTCTTCTCAAGTAGTTTGTTTGCACGGATTTTTACAGTAGACATCTTACGTGTTTTTCGTTAGAATGGAGAAACTTGAATTTCGTGCGGTCATGAAATTCTTCGTTTTGGATGGATTAATCCCTAGGAAAATTCATCCGAAGTTAACGAAAATTTACGGGGACACTGCTCCTTCGATGTCAACCGTTAAAAAAAAGGGAACTGAATTTAAACGTGGTCGCACGTCCCTCGAAGACGACTCACGTGAAGGACGGCCAGAAACTGTAACCACACCGGTAACCGTCGAAAAAGTGCATGATATCGTGTTGGACGATAGGCGAATGAAAGTGAGTGATATTGCAGAGGCTGTGGGGATTTCGGAAGAAAGGCTGTGGGGAAACATCTTGCACAAAGAATTGGAGATGCGAAAGCTCTTCGCAAGATGGGTGCCGCTTTGTTGAATGCTGATCAAAAGCAAAGCGCAAACGATTTTAGCAGCAATCTTTGCACCGACTCAATCGGGATCCGACCGGCTTTGTGCTGCCATTTGTCACCATGGATGGGACTTGGGTCCACCACTACACGTCAGAAAGGAAACAGCAGTCGAAGCAGTGGGTGGAAGCCGGTGGTTCAGCGCCAAAGAAAACGAAGTCGATCGCATGCGCAGGAAAGGTCATGGCCAGGGTCTTTTGGGATGCGAAAGTGATCCTGTTAATTGATTACCATGAAAAAGGCAGAACAATAACAGGCGAATATTACTCCAAACTTCTTGACCAGCTGGATGTCAAAATTCGCGAGAAGAGGCCTAGCGTGAAGACGAAAAAAATCATCTTTCACCAGGACAACCCATCTGTACAGAAGTGTTCGTTGGCGACTGTGGGATTTGGGGTACGATTTGCTCGACCATTCCCCTATTCTCCTGAGTTATCTCCCTCAGACTTCCATCTGTTCCCAAACTTGAAGAAATTTGTTTCTGGGAAGCGCTTCGCATCCAATGAAGAAGTTGAGCGGGCTGTAGATGAATATTTTCACAGCCTTCTGGACTCTCACTTCTGGGAAAGAATACTGATGTTGCAGAAACACTGGACCAAGTGTGTTGAAGTCAAGGGAGATTATGTAGAAAAATAAAATGATTTTTTAACTGAAAATCGCAGTCTTTCATTGTCAGGCCGAGAACTTTTCACCTTACCCGCGTAAAACAGTCTGCTGATTCAGTCTTACCCACACGGACAACAGACAGTGACCTGTACAGCACAGGGCGGGAGGTGCCCGTTTTGTTGGGTTTAGTTTTTAGTTTTTCTCGCTCACTGTGCGGCACGGAAAGAAATTGGAAACACACATCACCGAACACGGACCAGCCGCCGCCGGGTGGGTCGTTGTGTAGCCAATATACGGCGACGAAAGTGTACAATGTTGAACAAAAAGACACACGTTTGCACTTCCCAAAAGTAACCGCAAGTCATACACACAATATCGACTGTGCCGATTGAATGAAATTTGGTGCCGCAGTCACTTGCGATGAACCGTCGCCAAACCGACACATGGGAAACATACGGGTGGGTTCCGGTACGGATAGTGTGTGGTTTCGCTTGCAATGTCCGGCCATGTACCCGATATACGGGCGGCCACGGCGCTGCCCTGGTACGGGACTGTGTGTTTAGATCTTTAGGCGAAGTTTAAACATATAATCCAGTTGATAATCAAATTGGTGATCAGGGTCACATAAGGAACTTACATACCAAATTTGGTTAAGATCAGAACACGCGAAGTGCCCGGACAAACGAACTAACCTACTAATAAGATGGGTGTCATAAGACAAATGAACAAACATATAGCATGCTTCGGACGATATAACAGCCCTAACCCCTTGTGGGGCATAGCGCGTTATCTGTTCCATGTGGCCCAGTTGACGTTCCGTTGGCATAAATTGGTTTCGGAGAATGCAGTTGCTAGCATGCACCTCCTGCACATCCATGGCCACGAACGTCGTCGTGGACGGGATTCGAACCCGAAACGCCGGTAGTCAAACATGAGACTGATGCCTCAACACATTGCGCTACCGGTCGCCCAAATCGGACGATATGCATGCCCGTCCATATTTTTTTTTTATATCGGAAGGGTATGTAGTATTCAACAAAAAATAGGAAAAACGATTCTAGATTCATGCCCAATATTTCTCAAATGGGTATTGCGTTCTATTAACTATCATATGTAGCCATAATACCAGAGTTCTATTTAATACACTAACACTGAAATAATCTTCATTTCGATAAATTTTAATTTAATAAATAATAATTATATGTTTGCCCTGTATATTATATTATATAACTACGAGAAAGAGATAACAAAAAGGATATTTTGTAGTCTTTAGGGGCCCCTAAGCTTGGAGTCCGTGTTCCATGAAACACCGATAGTTGCGCCACTGTTATGTACGTATCTACAAACAGCTTGTACCTCAATCAGGTCATAGTTCAAACATTAGTAGATATCAAGATGAGTCAACACTGAAACATTAACTCGAGAAAAAAAAACACGTCGCTAGATTCATTCAGTAAATCACTTCGCACATTTTTAATGCACAATAATAATAAAACATAATGACAATAATTGTAACCAGCAATGTGGAAAACTATGGGTAAAAATTACTCAGAGCACGCAAGTCCACTTTTATTAAAAGCCCTTCATCTCAGATTACAAAATTGCAATAAATAGCATTATATTAGGCGTGTTTTTTTGTACTGCGGTGAAGGTTAATTGGGGGCTATCCGGGTTAACTTACACACATTACACAAACAACAAGGGTATGTTGTTGGTGTAATGTGTGTAAGTTAACCCGGATAGCCCCCAATTAACCTGCACTGCAGTACAAAAAAACACGCCTAATATTAATTAAGGTAAACTACAGTGCAGATACTAGTTTAATAATCCATACCATTTGCGATCGCTGCATGATAGGAATTCACTTTACTTCACTGACCGATGTTAGTAGCGTTCTATGTCAACTCTAACTAAATAAAATAATAGAATTCGCTCAGATTTTATACTTGCGAATTGTAGACACTATCAGAAAAGTATTGTGGTAGTCTTCACTTTATTGAAATATGTACATATGTATGTACATACTAACTCGTACCTACGTGCGTTCAGTGTTTGGAAAAATGATCGGCTCGTCTCATCTCTATCAGCGAGAAAAATAAATGTCGTTGTTAAAGTCCACTTTATGGTAGTTCTCCTATTTATGGCTTTCGCAAAGATATTGCAAATGTTTAGCATTACACATTGGATATTCCAGTTTTCATTGACTATTTCAGATTGAGCCGTTTCCACGCAATTGAGATACATGATTCTTATCAAACAGACTACCAGCTACATTTTTTTTTCATCAAACAAAAGTGATACTTTTGATTTTCAAATTCAATTGCGATATTTTATTATCAACAGCTCAATGTTGTTCGTTGTATGTGAAATCATTTATTCATTTATTTCTTACTAAAGATAGGAATGTGTTTGGGCCGAATTTTCATAAATATCGTTTGTTAGCGTATCTGTAATATTGTACGTGTTAATACTTACTACTACTTACGCCAAGTGGAGCATAGCGCCTCAAGTACCCCTGTGCGCCATCCTACTCTGTTCTGGGCAATCGGACTCAAATCCCCGCACGTCTTACCCAGATATGTACTTACACTCTTTTGCCAGAGAACGGCACCATGAAATTTTAGGGCACCCCCTTGGTCGACCTTGATAGGAAATCGGGTTCCATTTCATGGCATGTAAAGCAATGCGTTATCACCCTTCCGCAATATGTGACCCATCCAGTACCATTTTTGACCCTTACGCCGACTTACCTCTTCATTTGATATTTTTTTCGGACTAGAATACAGTGTACGCTCTCCGTACGGACACCTCCCATAACCGGACACTTCCTATAAGTGGACAAATTTTGAAGACCCAAACATTTTTTGCATGTTTTCAACCAAATTAGGCTCTCTTAACCGGATGCTCCTGTAGCCGGACACGGACACGAATTTTTCAGTTCTTTTTCAGACTAAACCTCTAATAACTGGACAATCCGATGATTTTGCAATTGTTTTTCTTCGCATCTTCATGACTTTAGAGATTCTGGACGACCGGTTATCGTGTTCAGATAATAGAAAGTGGCCCGTAACAATCTAGCATAGCGCTCAACATGCATATTACACATAGTCCAGGAAGCTCCGAAATGTCTGTACTTTACAAATTTGACCCTAAGTTCACTATCCCCTTTATTAGTATGAAAGCACGACCAAAACGAGCAAATCAACAGAATAACCGGTACAAATTGCATTCGGCGCCCATTGAGGAATAATTGTGATTTTAACATACCATAAGACCATCTTAAGGCATCCTCCAGCTTTCCTAACGCTATGTTGAATTTCGTAAAGTTTACCTTAAGATTTTTTTTTGCGTTTTACGTCCTAGTAGAGATTAGTCAAAAAATTGTCGAACAAAAAAGAGGAAAATATTCGGCCCTCAATGTGGGATCAGTGTGATTTTTTTCGGGCATAGAATAATTCATTTTTCATAAGACTACATTTTTATATTGGAGTATTGGAGATAACCTTGCTCTCTACGTTGCTACGGACAAAAGTTAAAAAGATTCAATACTACAATGTTGATAATCACAAAAATTAAAATATACTATGACATTGCCCGCTTGCCACATCTTCAATTTATTAATGTTGGATGGTCGTCATACAACATTAAAAGTATTACAACATATTTATACTGCCTTCGTCTTCATTAAAAAATTGCTGCTGCTTCAACTCTTAACTTCCTCTTTTAAGGTCGGGCAATACGCAAGATAAAATAATTATAAAAAAGTCTAATCGGTCTGTTACCTTAAATAGCGGGCCAGGTAGCATAGTAAATTTTGTCAAATGTAGCTAACTATCCATGGCTCGCTTTTTATTGGGCATTAAATTTTACGATCTGTTTTTAATTTGGTTTCTATTTCACATTTCCATTTCTACTGGTATTTGCATTATAGTTGTAAATAAATTAAGGAATATGTTCTATTGTTTTAATGAACATATAGACCCTCCGGCACTAAAACAAAGCGGCAATTCGGATTACCCCGTAAAACTGTGCGTATCAATCTGTCTTCAACCGTGAACCCACATAAGTGTTCGCGGAAAAAAAAATCTCTGCAAATTTTAAAATTTTTACTGACATTGATATCTACTGTCAATTAAGTCTAAAAGGATCTACTGTCACATTATGTACAATGATAGAAAAAAATCTTTTTGTTCTGGAAGTAGCACATAAGATAAGGGACCCTGGAAATGTTTCCTTCCGTACTAGATGGCACACACAGGGCGGGATCCAACAATTCAGCGGAGAGACTTACATTGCTCTACATAATTTTATTTACGCCGGATTGGAGAATAGTGGCAAATTTTTCGATTTGTTCCATAATGCGATTGGAGAGCTACGAGAAATATCTTCTACATGTTAAAGATAAAGAAAATACTAGGCGCGTTTTTTCAACAGCTATGCAGAGCAGGTTGGGATCACACAATTCTGGCAATTCTCCGAAAATGCATTTGCGGAAAGTGTACCTCCCTCTTAAGCATTTTCATTTTTACAGTAAATTTTGGGATACGTCTCTGGCCCGAGAAATAAGTAGGCATGGTCTTCCTTTCACAAAAGATGTCTTTAAATTCTCTAGTTTAGATCAGCAAAGGAAGATTATCTGTCAATCGGAGCTCGACAAAGAAATCAAATTGCACTGCCGACGAAGAAAACGGCTCTTTGATATTGAAAATACCTTTTCCCAAATTAAATTTATAACAGTTTGCAAGGTATTGATCGCTTGATGATGTCGAAGCGAGTGTTCGTGCTAACTCGGTTGGGCCCTGTACGGAGCTTATGAGTTAACAGAAATGCTAATACACAGTTCCGTCGCTTCGAAATCGGCTTTCGAGTAGCCTGGCAGGCGTACATTAAATGTATAGCTTTTCTCGGGCCATTTTTAGTATAAAAAAATTAAGCTAGAGTTCAATTTTTTTTTTATTTAATAGTTAACGTTAATACCTTAAAACCAAAGTATAACAATGAACACCTTTTTTGAGCTAAAATGTGTTTTAGTTCTATTTTTTAAATTAGCTTTTTGAAACTGACATGTTCTTTTCGAATAAGATTTTTTTTTAGTTGTGTTAAAAAAATATGCTATATGATATATTTTTATTTTTGTTATAATAAGCTGATTAATAAACTCACGCCATTTTTTAATAAATGATAAAATATTTTTTTTAACATGAAGAAAGTTGCTTTGTTGCACAAATCGCCTCACAGGTGAACGTTAATGAACGTTGATTTCTTCAAATACTCAGAACTTCATATTATCTACTCTACGAACTGGCCGATTGAAAACTGGGACCCGAATCGAATTGCTCTCGAATGAATGAAAATGGCACCAAGTAACCCGAAATTGAATTTCCCATTTTCATAAAATCATTGAGTATTCGCTTCGAATGAAAAATGTTGCACCGAATAATTGAGAAACTCGTTTTCGAGTAGCATGGTTACATTTTCATCCTTTCGAAAGCAATTCGATTCGAATCGAATTACATGATAGGGCCCCTGATCCAATAGTGCAGGCAGCACTCTTTTTTTAACCATTTGCCTAACAACATCAAAGAGGCAAAAAGCCTACCGACATTCAAAATAGAGCTTAAAGGACACATAATCAGCACATAGAGCCGGTTGCTAAATGTCGGATCAAAATGTATCTTAAGAATAAAATACCATTTATCCCAATTTGATTTTCTCATATTTGTTTAGCGTTATTAATCGGATAAGCGGTAACCATCCCCTAGCCTTCGATTAATCCCTTATTCAAAACAAAACCCAACTCCTGGTTTCCGGTTGAAAATTTATCCTAATTAAAAACCCTACACGTGATACCGGATGCTGAGATTTTGACAGCTAGAACTGTTCACTTTTATCCAAAATGAAAACAAGCTAGCCTTCGGCATTATGACTTATGATGCATTTGCCACTTTAAAATTAGTAGTAAAACTTGATCCGATTTCACTGTTCCTATGAGAGGTATATGAAATAGGGGGCCAATTTCAACCAAATTTAACGTGCAGGCAATATAATTGAATAATGTGAAATTTGGTAAAGTTATTTTCAGAAATAAAAAAGTTTTTCTAACAAAAACTTTTGGAACGGTCGTTATCTATGACAGCTACATATATGATAGAGTATTCCAATTTCAACCAAATTTGGGAATACGATTTAGCTAAAAATAATATTGGTTAGTGTGAAATTTGAAAAAGATATCTTTAACAATAAAAAAGTTTTTCTCACAAAGACGAATTATTGGACCGGTCGTTCCTATGGCAGCTATATGACGTAGTTGTCCGATTTCAACCAAATTCAGGAATGTGATTTGACTAAAAATACTACTGATAGGTGAGATTTGAAGATGATATCGTTAGAAATAAAAAAGTTTTTCTCACAAAGACGAATTTTTGGACCGGTCGTTCCTATGACAGGATTTAAAATAAAATATGCTTCACTTATTAGTACTTGCCTGTATATTGTACATATTACGTTTGTTTAATACTTTTTATTGTTTTGAATATAAACTATAGGTCTACGAGTATGTTAATAAAGGACATCATTCATCAGCGGCTTCCTCTTCACCACCGGCGGCTTCCTCATTAGTGGAGGCATCTTCACCGGTTGGAGTTTCAGGCTGTTCCGCTGGTGCCGCGTCTCCCGGTGGTACTCCTTCCAAAGTAGGTGTGTCCGCATTGATAGCTATCTCTGGAGCCTCTTTGGCTGTTAGGCCAGCTCCATCCCCACTATTGTCAGGTGGCGAGTTTTTGTTTTCGGATCCTTAATTAAATAAATAATATAATTAAATATTCAATAAACTAATGTAATTAAAATATGTTCAGAAATAATGGCAACCGTCCGTTTGAGTCATTCGAAATTACCTTCAGTTTTATTTGGCTTGGAGCATTTTCCATACGGACTTTGAATATTAGTATTCAGATAGTAACTGCCATGCGCTTCACTGGGTGCTAGAAGTCCCATCGTAACTTCCTCTCTACCCAAACAACTTCCCAGTTCAAACCTGTTTCTCGATTCGCAAGAAAGTCCGCAAAAATTTTGCTCTTGGCCAGGAATTACTGATTCTGCAAAATATAAGATCGCTTGCTGATGTATACAGAAAAATGTCTTACATCCTTCTGCCGACAGTACAGCTGATATCCTGTAAAAAAACCTTCGATAAATGCGAATATGTACTTCAACTTAGTTATCCCAAACCGATTTGCATAAAAATCTGCATGACCATTTGTCTCAAAGGCACCAAACAATTTTGAAGAGTGAATGACATCAACAAAAGATGCTGCAGTTCTATCAAGCCCGATCGAACCAAAACACGGCCGAGATGGGTCTAAGCCAGTTATCCGTTTTAATTTCTTCGATGTCTTCAATTCAAATCGCTTTCCAGCGAAGCCTGCTATCTGTGCACCAAGACCCGCACCAATTAAGTGAATTCGTTCGGCTGGTACTTGGTTAGTTATTTTTGATAGGTATAATCCAAGATAATTGCCTACTTCGCGTGCGTTATATGCCGACCATGTGTATAGGTTGTTTAGAGTCGCTCCCAATTTCATAACCTAATTAATATAGGAATTAGTATAAACATAAAAAGTTTAAATATAAAAATAAAAACTCTAAATAATTATAGTATTTATTTCTATAGATAATCAATAATTATCCGATAACATGTAAATATGTATAAAATGGTTGGTGGTTTCCATCCATATCCCGTCGCATTGTGGTCATGAATGTTTTTGTTGTCTTCACCCTGTGGTATGGTGCGTAACAATAAGCCACAAACTTTCAGCCGGCATGAGGTTAAATGGCAATAGGTACGCGCTAGCAACATGCATCGTCCGAAACCGAATTCAGGATGTTAAGCATGTTTCATTAGAGGATATCTCGGATATGTCTGTGAGAAAGGCGCTGTCCAAGTTCGGTGCCGCGACGTGGCTAGTACTGGATTTTCACAGAGGAAGTGTCTCAGAGTCTCCGACCTATCCTTGCAATTTCGATAGTAATCGTTGTAGGGGATACCCAGTCTGGTCTCGTGCTGTCCCACTGGCGAGTGACCCATCATGGCCTCGACAATTCTAGCTACCTCTGGACGAGTCCTATTCAGAAGGACACTAGTTTGTGTATTGTAGGATGGACATATATTCTTAGAGGTGATCCACGTCCCTAGTGCGCTCCATCTATTGTTCGCTAAATTTATATAGTACATATTTATGTATTCTCCTAGGATAGGAGCTGATCGGCCGGCTCTATCCCTATATTCCTGTGACCCGGAACCCAGAGTAGGGTGACCCTGTGGAGACTGGCAAAACCGTCTAGCTCTTGACTACTACTCAATTGTCCTAACCCCTTGTGGGGCATTGCGCGTCAACTGTTCCATGTTGCCCAGTTAACGTTTCGTTGGCATGAACTGTTTTCGGAGAATGCAGT